>OX031001.1:1597500-3000000 GCA_943735965.1 Eupithecia abbreviata | reverse complement strand
TTGGAAGGGAAATATCAAAATGAGCAAAATGAACAAAGCTAATTTTGCCAGCTTTCCACTATAAAAAAAATCCAGTATCAAAATGTAATTCATATTCATAATTCATATCATTTATTGTAATTTCATGCATACAGGTAGTATCTTAGGTGTAGTCTCAGTGGGTAGGTACACAATGCATAAAAACCCTGTCAGGGCACAACAATTTTTGGGTTCTTTTTAAATATTAGCCTAAAATTCTAAACAATCATTATTTATATAATTAGGAATGTCATATAGAAATTATAGGAATGTAACTAGCTGTTACCCGCGACTTCGTCTGCGTAGAATTACTACTTCGTGTAAATTTGTTTGGACTGAATAGGCTCTGAAACTATAATGAAACGATTCTAATGAAGCCGGCACATTGAATTATTGAGATTAACATAGGTAGACTTTTCCTGACCCTGATCCCTGACTTAACTTAGTTTAATACGTTTTTGTATACGACATTTTTTGTTTTTCCTTCTTTGGTCAAAACATGTAGGTTTTGTGGACTCGATACTCGTGAGCACGCCACATACAGTTGCCCATGGGAGAAACAGTTTTTTTCTAAATGAACACCAGCTACTTTGAGTGTCTGTCCTTGAGCTTTGTTTATCGTCATAGCGAATGCTGCTTTCAGGGGAAATTGTACTCTTTTGAATTGGAATGGCAAATCGGTAGGGATTATTGGAATACGGGGAATTAACACTTCTTCTCCCTTTGCTGTTCCTGTCATAATTATTGCTCTCACAATATTGCGTCCCAGGTGTGTAATTTGTAGACGTTTACACATTCTTGGTGCGTCAAGATTTCGCATCAACAGGACCGGGACACCTACTTTTAGCCTCAACTTATGGGAAGGCACCCCCGATAATTCTAAGGAGTTAAGAAATTCTACAGGGAACGATGTCACTTGCTCAGTGTCCATGACATTGTCTACGGACAGATACTCAACAAAATCACCTTCCACATCTGACATGATTTGTTCGTTGATCTGCCCCACTACTTCGTTTGTCGGTGCTAAAATTGCCCTTTCGCACAGCCATTGTCTGTTCTTCATATTGGTTGCAAGATCGGGATAGACGTTGTTCTTTAAGTCATCCATGTTACAGACAACATTACAAAAGTCACGATTCAATGTAATCATTCCGTCACTATTTGTTTCCATACGGTCTTCTCCGATTTTCAGAAGAGCATCCGCATATTGCACCAATTGTGTATCACTGTGCAGTTGTACTCGCATATTTGTAGTCAGACAAAAATTTTTTACATGCACCCATAATGGAGACGCTTTTAAACATGCATTTATTTCATCTGCCGGCGTGCCTCTAGTAATTACCGGCAGAGTCTGTCTAAAATCGCCAGCTAAAAGTACCACCATACCACCCATGATACTTTGGTTACTCTTAATATCTTTTATGGTCCGATCTAGTGCTTCTATCGCTCTTTTGTGGGACATGGTACATTCATCCCAAACCAACAGCTTACATTGCTGTAACATTCGTCCACGGTCACTATTTTTAGTAATGTTACAAACTGGCATTTCCTCATGAGCTAAGTTCAATGGCAGTTTAAGTACTGAATGTGCCGTTCGGCCACCATTAAGTAACGTAGCTGCTATTCCAGAAGAAGCTACAGCAACAGCAACTCCTTTATCTTTACGAATTTGGGCTAAAAGTAAATTTAAAAGAAATGTTTTACCCGTGCCTCCTGGCGCATCCAAAAAGAATAAACCACCTTCGCCACTTTCGATTTTTTGCACAACATTCTCAAAAACTAATCTTTGTTCTGGGTTTAGACGCGGAACAGACTCAGTTAATCTACTACAATTTTATACCTATCCTAAAAAATGAATTAAAGTATTTATTTTACCTATTAACTATAATTCTACCTACTACTAACTTATGCTAAACTAATAATAACAACCAAAACAACTAAGTAAATAACACAAAATGCTTATCCAAGAAACCCTAAACACCAATGAAAACGTAAAGAAAGCGAATACGTTGCAGCTCAAAATTGTAGATATCGCATGCGTCCGCCAACGACGTCTGCCCTCACGTGTCTGCCCGTTCGGGTAAGCATACTTTGTGATCTACACTCCTCCCACCGAGCCATCCGCGTCCCCCGCACGTCTTTGCCGCCGCGCCGCGCAGCGCGCCCGCGCCCGCCAGCCCCGCCACACCACACCATGCATCGTCACACTCACACATTCATAGTGTATAGGCCGATGGGCCTGATGGACATGTCAGGCAGAAAGTATTCTAAAAGCTGGCTAGGAGTATTTGAATTATGCGATACATAACTGCACCCCGCGTTTTCACCCGCATAATTCCGGGATCGGGATCGGGATAAAAAGTAAAGATGTCCTTTCCCAAGGTTCCATCTATCTCTATACCAAAATTCATCAAAATCGGTTCAGCGGTTTAGGCGTGAAAACGAAACAGACAGACTGTCTATGTCTTTCCCCAAGGTTCCATCTATCTCTATACCAAAATTCATTTAGTAGGCATATACGATACATAACTGCACCCTGCGTTATCTATCACTCGCATAATTACGGGATCGGGATCGGGATCGGGATAAAAGGTTGCCTTTGTCCTTTTCCAAGGTTCCATCTATCTCTATACCAAAATTCATTTAGTAGGGATATACGATACACAACTGCACTCTGCGTTTCCACCCGTATAATTCCGGGATCGGGATCGGGATCTGGATAAAAAGTACCCTATGTCCTTTCCCAAGGTTCCATCTATCTCTATACCAAAATTCATCAAAATCGGTTCAGCGGTTTAGGCGTGAAAAGGTAACAGACAGACAGACAGACAGACAGAGTTACTTTCGCATTTATAATATTATATATAGTAGGGATGATTAGGTAGATAGGCTTACTAATTTAATCTGTAGGTATGTCAGCTAGTACACTTTCAGTAGTAAAATAAAATCATGGTAAATATCCCGTTTTTAAATCACTTCTGCACTAAAGTCATTTAAAACGGGATATTTACCATGATTTGCTTTTTGAGTTTTTGCATTCATAGTGTTACTAGCTGTCCTCGCGGTTTCGCCCGCGTGGAAATCTATGTATCAAATGGTTTATAAACCTTCGTCTTGAATCACTCTTCTTACCATAAAAAAAAACCGCATCACAATCCCTAGCGTAGTTTTAAAGATCTAAGCATACATAGGGGCAGACAGACAGCGGGAAGCGACTTTGTTTTATACTAGTAGTGAAGTGTAACTAACCAGCTAAACCATAATTAGAAAACTGAATATATGAAAATAAATATATTTTCATTTCATTTATTTCATTCATTTTCATTTTATTTCATTTAAAATCCGGCTACCATTTCATGTGTACACAAGATTAAAAGCTGCATTTTCGCAGTAAATTGGCAGCTGTTTGCCGCGCGTGATATATCCTTTGAATGCTGAAATAATTCAAAAGAACATGTTGTTCAGGAATTATTAAAAATATGCCTAAAATGAAGTCAGTTTTCCATTGTGGCAATAAGTTTGTACTGTTTGACTTAATTTTCTTGAAACTCATCGTAGATAGGTTAAAAATAAATGAAAGTATGAAAAACTGTTGAGACATTTAAAAAAAGACTTTTCAGCCCACGCGTATGAAAAAAAATCGTGCATGTTTTTCAGTTTAAATTGTATTTAAAATCAAAATGAAGTGTTCTTTCAGTAAAAATTTCTATCTACAATATTTAAGTTACTTTCCGTCCATGTGGCATGGCTATAGGACGCCCTAAATATGTCTTTAAACAAAAAATATGTTTTACATTGCTGCCCGCCCCTCGATGGATATCCCTCTGTCGCCTCATACGACACCCACGGAAAGAGTTAAGCCGGCACCACACCGCAAAGTAACTTTTAAAGCGCAACATATTTCCTAACTTCAACTAAAATTAACCAAGAACCGCAGCTCTGCAGAAACAATTATTAATATCTCTAGACAATCTCTTGAAATAACTTCTAATCTGGTGACTTAAGTTCTGACGAGAACTCGGCGGTTAAATGAGGTTCTTGAAAAGTTTTAAGTCTATTGAGACGGAGTTCACTTGCTAAGGTTTTGCTTTGTTCGGTGAAATTGTTAAGAGAAAGGTACCTTAGTTTATTTAGGAATGGCCTACGGCTTGGTGTAGTAATTTGATAAAACTGTGCGTATAGCTAAACTGGATGCGTCAATCTGAAGACAGGGCGCTATGGCGCTCATTGGGGGAGGCCTATAGTCCAGCAGTGGACTAACATAGGCCGATGATGATGATAATCAGTATCATCATCAGTCTATGTTAGCCCACTGCTGCACTTATTGATTGCATTGTTGGTCTAGCGGTTACGTGTCCAACCTAAATAATCCAACTGTGTACCGCGAGATGCGTCAAGCTGAAGACAGGGCGCTATGGCGCTCATTAGGGGAGGCCTATACCAACTAACATAGGCTGATGATGATAATGATTTAAGTTTAAAGAACGTTATTTTACCATAAAAACATACCAGTTCATTTAGAATGAGATACACTTAAACAGTTAATATTTAAAAAATTTGAAACTATCATGGTTATTAACACTAAAGTCATTTAAAACGGGATATTTACCTTGATTAGATTTTTCAGTTATTAAATATTTCGCAACATGCAACTGTGCCGAAATATTGGATAACTCTAAAATCAAATCATGGTAGATATCCCGTTTTAAATGACTTTAGTAGTTAATATTTATTTGTTTATTGAGATATTACCATCATAAACATATAAACATTTTATTCGTAATTTGTCAAATTATATGTCATACTTTATAAATCATTCATTTCTAATATCTAATTAAAGTAAAATTTCAAAAATAAGATTATTCTACATTAAGTATAGAGAACCAAGGTTATCGACATAGCTCAAAGAATTAGCAAGCTGAAGTGGCAGTGGGCCGGCCATATCTCGCGAAGAACCGACGGCCGATGGGGCAAACGTGTTCTTGAGTGGAGACCACGAGTCCTACACTCGGTAAACGTAGTGTAGGACGCCCTCCGACCAGGTGGGATGACGATCTGCGAAAGACTGCAGGTAGATGCTGGATGCGGCAAGCTGAAGACAGGGCGCTATGGCGCTCATTGGGGGAGGCCTATGTCCAGCAGTGGACTGCTATAGGCTGATGATGATGATGAAGAAAAGGCAGGGCGTGTACCACAGGTTATCTAAATAAGAAAGCCTCAGAACAAACCTCTTTCTACTATTCTGGTAAACGAATCGCTTCAAAATGACAATGGTATCATCACAAAACGACCTAAGGTAGAAACTTTAGACGAAAGAAACTGCAGAGGGCGGAACGCGCGTCCGAAATGTCAAGGTTGAAACTGTGGTTGAAACCATTCTATCCGTCTCTCCATACAAATAGCGCCGCACGTATAGCATCTACGGTTTCTTTTGTCTTAGCATTTGTAACGATTTTCTGATGATACCACTGTCATTCAAGCGATTCGTTAGCAGACGGTAATAATCAAAAACTTTTATAGGTATATTTCATTCGAGAGAAAGCTATATATATCTGTGTACTAGTTTCTGCCCGCGGCTTCGCACGCGTTGTTTCTATGGAAACGTTTAAGATTATTTCTATCCTATGGGAACTGATTTATGGAATAATAAGGAGCCTATGTTTTATTCTGGGCCCAGAACTACCTGTTACCAACCAGGTAGGATTTTTAACGAGCGAAGCCGCGGGTAGAAACTAGTTATTCATACATTTTCTTTTCATATTCAGCCAATATAAACATGTATGTAATACATGTATCTACCCAATGCTTACAGTCTCATGTATTACATTATTGTTCACATGTGTTTTGTCTATCTACATGATCTCATAATTTAGATTTGTTATGACATATTTTTGTTAGTCTGCTTTGGGTCTAAGAAATAATTTTCTATATTTATTTTATTTGAATACGGTTGTAGGGATATATAATAAAATATAATATAATGCTGGACAATTCACACAGCATTATCTAGCCCTATGGTAAGCAGAGCTTGTGTTATGGGTACTAAATAACTGATATACATAATACAATGCATTACATAGATAGATATTTTTTATTATACATAGAAAACGACCAGAACACCCGGAACAAATATCTGCAGATCGTACACATAATTGTTCCGAGGCGGGAATCGAACCCGCAACCTCCTGCGTCGCAGGCGGACCTTCGCCCACCGCGCCACATCGGTCGTCAAATGTAACACGTATTTGTACCTATCTGTATGTTTTATCTATTTCCTTATTTTTTTCTTGTTTGTATACTTTCTTACTATGTAATGTGTCGTATTATGTATAGTGTCAAATAAATGTATTTCCTTTCTTCTTTCAAGCTAAGTCTTTCAATTCGGTTCAAGCCAGCTATAAAACTCACCGTATAGCACAACTGGTGCCATCTTCGTCGTCCCGCTTGCGCCTTCGTCTCCTGATATAGATGTAGGCGGCGAGTGCTACTATAGCCACAACTGCGCCACAACTTAGGATCGTGATCAGCACTACATCACGGGTCTTCATTGTTTACTGGAAAGAAAGAAAATATCAATTAGTATTTTTATCTATGCTAATAAGAGCTTTTGCCCTCTGCTTTGCACAAATTTTAAGAAATATTTAATTTTTTCAACACTCCCGCTCGAAAACCGTGACTTTGCTGTTTAGAACCAGTGTGCAAGATAAAAATGTGAATTGTCCATCATTATCATCATCATCACCCTATAGCAGTCTACTGCTGGACGTAGGCCTTCCCCAATGAGCGCCATAGAGCCCTGTCTTCAGCTTGCCGCATCCAGAATCTATGTACCTGCAGTATTTACCGAGTCGCGGACTCTAGATCACGTTTGCCCCAGCGGCCGTCGGTTCTTCGCGAGATATGGTCGGCCCACTGCCACTTCAGTTTACTAATTGCACTTCAGCTTGCTTGTGAATTGTCCAGCATTATTTGTTTATTTAAAAAACAGCTACAGCCATATTCTGATGTATTCTGAGTGCATCACTCATAGGTAATATTTACACCGCTCATTGTGTGCATTATTGATAACGTATAAAAAAAAAGAAAATAGAATTACCGACGATTTTTTTTCTATGAAGGTTGAATGACTGTCTACCTTCTTCCCTCGTTAAGCTCAAATGAGTGCAGATCACAGAGATGCAACTCCTATACAAAGTCTAAACCTGTTGTTTGAAAGATTATTTAATAATCCGCCTAGAAGAATTGTCTTCACTAGCCAAGTTGTAAAACCGATTTTGCCCATAGTTTTTAAGCGGCGAAGTCACCGTTTTCGACGGGGGCTGAAAATAAAATTTTATGATTAGAAGTATCAAATTTCGATTGAATTGAATTACATTTCTCTTAGGCCTCATTAAGGGTCCGGCGACCCTCGCTTGCAAAAATCGCTCCGAATATCGCTGTCCCTGTTTAACCCTTGCGCCGCGCCCCATGCGTGCGCGATAGCAATATTAGCCGTTCAAAATTTGGTTTGTTCCGTAATACCAAAAATGATGACTGAAAACTTTATGAATTCTTCACAAAGTATTGTTATTCTGTAACAAGACAATATAAGCTATGTTCCTTAATAAATAAAACGTAAGATACTGATGTTTTTAATACGAAACAAATAGCAAGAAAACTTGTCCATTTTCAAATAAAAATGTGCAAAATACGATTGGCTTTCATTTAATTTTAGGTAAGTATTTTGAAAAAAAAAACGATTTAGGAACATAGATAAATACTATTCATATACAAATAATACAATATTATAGTGGAAATATGCTTGAATAAGAAATCATTTTGGTATTACGTTTGTATGAAGAATTCGTCCCTCCGGAGGCCCCTTAAGGTGCATAATATTACTACTAGACCTACGATTGCATGTTAGAGTTGCCTAATGTTGGCTGACATCCAAAAGTATATGCAATTATATTTATGGTGTTGTTCTATAATTTTAGCCTAGGTAAGTACAGGTTCAATGCCGTGCTATGAACTTAATTTTACTCTGGACAGCTGAAATGGATTTTGATTTTAGGTATAGAAAATCTAGTTAATTCATAAATCTCCTCTTGATCCTCCACTTCAATAGATCATTTTTATTTATTTATTTATTTAAGGAAAATATTTCTTGCTAAGGACCGAGATGAGTGGAAGAAGGGGAGGGAGGCCTTTGCTCTGCAGTGGGACACTCCGGGCTAATATAGTAATAAACTAATAATTATATAAATTCAAGGAAAACCAGCAGCAAACACAAAAAAAAAAAACAAGAAAATAGATACCGAAGGCTATTAAGAGGTTTTCACGACTAAGATAATGATAATGAGAGATATTGTCCTACTATATCTCTAGTAACGACCTGCGAAGGACTGCGGGCAGATGCTGAATGCGTCAAGCTGGAGACAGAGTGCTATGGCGCTCATTGGGGGAGGCCTAAGTCTAGCAGTAGCCATGTAGCCCACATTAGCCATATGCGCAGGACAATATATAGTGCACAAGTGCACAAACACATATGCACTATCTCTCGTAATCCGATGGGGCAGCAGATCGTCGCGAGCTGGGAGAGGTCAGGCGTCAGACTAACGGATGAACGTGCTTATTGTGATTTTATTGCTTTATAAATAATGCTGTACAATCCACACAGCATCATCAGCCCTAAGCGAAGCAGTTACTTCAATATACTAAACGTGTTCTTAAGTGGAGACCGCGACTTGGCAAACGTCCGACGCCCTCCGGCCGGTGGGATGACGACCTGCGAAAGACTGCAAACAGATGCTGGATGCGGCAAGCTAAAGACAGGGCACTATGGCGCTCATTAGCGGAGGCCTTTGTCCAACAGTGGACATGTTGATGATGATGATGACTTAAATATATGGAAATAACACCCTTTTCTCATAACTTTAGTATTTACTTGGCCACATAAACCCTATTTTAATACAAAACAATTGTTAATAGAACTGATAAATGGAACATGTGGCTTTATTACAAGCTAAACATCTGGAGGTAATTACTTTAGGCAAAAATAAAATACAAGAGAAACAACATTAATAAAAGATATAAACACTTACATACAAATTGCTACATAGATATTATATGTAAGTGTGAACACACGTTCTATAGTAATGAGGTAACTGGTGCAAATAATGGTCACCTTACCTTTTATTATAATTTATTTTATTTATTTATTTAGGGGAAACATCGGTCATCATCATCATCATCAACCTATGTTAGTCCACTGCTGGATATAGGCTTCCCCCAATGAGCGCTATAGCGCTATATTGTCGGTTCTCCGCGAGATATGGCCGGCCCATTGTCACTTCAGCTTGCTAATTCTTTGAGCTACATCGGTCATTCCCCTCAAATAAATAAATCATCATTATACGATTTATTTAAAGGCAAGCGAAGCCGCCTGCGATGCACGAGGTTGCGGGTTCGATTCCGCCTCGGGACAATTGAGTGTACGATCTGCAGATTATTTTGTTCCGGTACAATATCCATCAGGACAACTTATATGTATAAGCTGGGAAGGGCGAAAATTAAGAGCTTTCTAAATTACTTTACAAGCTAGAAAGGTGAGAATTTCTAGCTTTCTAAATTACTTTACAAGATAGAAAGGTGAAAATTTCTAGCTTTCTAAATTATTTCTAAAGTAATTTAGAAAGCTAGAAATTCTCACCCTTCGATGTGCAAAATACCCAACATATTAATAAAAAATATAGGTACATATGAACGTGCTATGTTCAGCTGTATGTACCTATATTTTTTATTAATACGTCTCCTTCAAGTCAGTTTGAAAGCGATTACGTAGTCGATGTCAGATAATTTGTTTTATGAGATGTGCTTACTTAGATTATTTATTTATTTATTTTAAGCCATTACTGTCCCACTGCTGGGCAAAGGCCTCCCTTTTCTCCTTCCACTCCTCGCGATCCAACGCTGCAACAGGGCATTATGGAAGATGTACCTCGAGCTCGTCGCGCCATCTCATCCTGGGCCTTCCACGTCGCCTCTTAGCTTACTTAGATAGATATATTTAATTATTGTTACAAATTTGTTAGACACTATACAGACGGACCGCATTTCAACTGCAATCCAACCGCGAATTGCAGTTCAGGTGCAGTTTGAATGCAGTTGACACGACTGCAATAGAACTTATAACCAACCGCGCAGTCCGATTGCAGTTCTATTGCTGTCGTGTCAAATGCATTTTTTTTTATATATAATGCTGGACAATTCACACAGCATTATCTAGCCCCATGGTAAGCAGAGTTTGTGTTATGGGTACTAGATAACTGATATACATAATACAATATATTACATAGATAGATATTTTTTTTATTATACATAGAAAACGACCAGAACACCCAGAACAAATATCTGCAGATCGTACACACAATTGTTCCGAGGCGGGAATCGAACCCGCAACCTTCTGCGTCGCAGGCGGACCTTCGCCCACCACGCCACATCGGTCGATTCAAACTGCAATTTGCGGTTGGATTGCAATTGAAATGCGGTAGAGCCTTAGTTACTATTGATAGTGTCCTAAATCCTAACATAGATTTATCTAGACACAGGAGTTCTCTCAACAATACCATTTGACTTTATATTTCCTGTCTCTGTCCAAAGTTAGCAAATTTATCCGCCATTTTGCAACCTACCCGCACAGTGTAATTGCATACACCGTTTCTGGGTCACAGCCAGAATGTTCTAAAACTGACAGAATCTATTTAGAAGTTTGTGTTTGGTTAATAAAATTTTCAGTTTATGGATGCGTTCGGTAGTTGTTTCTTAGAAAACGACTTTGAGGACCTACATGGTAGAATTCAAATAAATAAATAAAGTACTTATGATAAGTAATACTACTTACATTTTGTACCTTTTCACTTTTTTTATATTTTTCTATGTTACGTGTTTTATAATAGGTACGTAAGTAGGTACTTTGTAGTCTAATATAATCATGTGTAATTAACCTTGTTTGTGTGTTGTACCGGGTACCAGATAACTGATATACATAATACAATACATTACATAGATATATATTTTTTATTATACATAGAAAACGACCAGAACACCCAGAAAAAATATGGCAGAAAAAAAAGAAAAAATATGAAAAAATAAGGAAGAAAGAAAGAAAATTATTTATTAAACACTAACACTCTGGTGTTTAATAAATAATTTTCTTTCTTTCTTCCTTTCAAGTATATTTTGACGACCGATGTGGCGCGGTGGGCGAAGGTCCGCCTACGACGCAGGAGGTTGCGGGTTCGATTCCCGCCTCGGAACAATTGTGTGTACGATCTGCAGATATTTGTTCCGGGTGTTCTGGTCGTTTTCTATGTATAATAAAAAATAAATATCTATGTAATGTATTGTGTATTATGTATATCAGTTATCTGGTACCCGTAACACAAGCTCTGCTTAGCTTGGGGCTAGATAATGCTGTGTGAATTGTCTAGTATTATTTATTTATTTATTTATTAATAAACTAGTTTCAGCTCGCGGCACATTATACTAGAAAAAACGCTTCGCACGTGTTTTTATAGGATAATCACAAATCCATAACGTTTTTTCTAAGGGGTTACAAAATAAACCTACAAACTTTGAATTAACACTTGACTGCGATTTTTTTTCGACGACTGCGATCTTTTTTTTAACCTGAAAAATTCGTGCTGCCGCTCTACACAGCGGTTGTGTTGCGCCGCACATGCGTTTCGTTCGAAAAATATTACGGCTGTGCTGAGTCACACAGATCTGTATTTTCTCAGCCGCTGCGCTAGTGTGGATTTACGCATATTAGTCACTTGTAGAAAACACATACCTACCGTGTGATTTCAGCAGTCAAAGTGTTAAATTATTATAAAAATATAGGGCCAGGGCCAGATTTCGACAATAAAAATCTATATTATCAAGGTTCATGCAGATTTTAACTGTGCTATTTCGACAATAAAAACTGTATCTATTTACAAGGATCATACAGTTAACGTTATAATTTCGTTATATGTTTAAACTTTGTTTTTCGACAATAAAAACTCTATTAACAAGATAGATAGATAACACTTTATTACACCACACAAAACAGAAAATAATACAGAGATAAAAACTTAGAATAAAGGTATAAAGGGCGGCCTTATCGCTGAGAGCGATCTCTTCCAGGCAACCTTGGGATGGACTGGACATGAACGAACAATATAGACGGTGGCACTTTAATAAATAATTGGTAACAAATACACTAAATACCTACATTACAAACATTATAATAAACTTACATAGACATAAGATAAGGCAAGGTACTGTATTTAACTGTTTAATCTTCCGCGATTTATTAATAAGTTAACAAGGTTCAATACAGTTTTTAACCGGTGAAAAATCTGTCAAAAACTATTACCAGTGGTACACAAGCCCGTGGAGAGTTACAATTGTAGACTATAGTAGACTAATAGCTAAACATTATGCTTCAAATATAAGCCACAAAAATACCTTTACTTTATAAAAAGTCTCTCAGTCAACGTTATTTATTGTATGAAATAAATCCTCTATCAAGATGCTCTGAGCTTCTCCGTAAAAATGGCGTCCAGCCAGAATTAAAAATTATATTAAATTTTCGTGTAATAAAAGGCATTTTTCGTGAGAATATTATTTATGACGTTATTTGTTATTCATCATCATCATCAGCCTATGAAAGTCCACTGCTGGATATAGGCCTCCCCCAATGAGCGCTATATCTCCTTGTCTTCAGCTTGTCGCGTCCAGCTTCTACCTGCAGTATTTCGCAGATCGTCATCCCACCTAGTTGGAGGGCGTCGTCCACGAGGTTTACCGAGTCGTGGTTTCCACTCAAGAACACGTTCACGTCACGAACGCGGCCGTCGGTTCTTCGCGAGATATGGCCGGCCCACTGCCACTTCAGCGTGCTAATTCTTAGAGCTATGTCGATAACTTTGGTTCTCTGTCGGATAATATTCGTTGCATTTGTAATTGTCAAATATATATTTTATCGGTATATAACCAATGAATATTATTTATAACAAGATTTAACAATAACTTTTATAACTTCGTGTGCACTAACTATAAAATTGCTCGGCTAATTTATGACAAAGAGAATGCTACAGACCGCCGACACATGCAAATTTTAACCTAGAAAGAATGCATGCAATGTTTATGTTTCATTGGCAACATACAGTTTTAATTATTTTCTATTTCTGAATAAAATTACCAAAGAAAATAAAGGCAGGCGGGAAATATAGGACACAAGTATTTTAACCGACTAAGGTATTGCTGATGATTTCATCATCAGCCTATATTGGTCCACAGCTGGACATAGGCCTCCCCCAATGAGCGCCATAGCGCCCTGTCTTCAGTTTGACGCATCCAGCACCTACCTGCAGTCTTTCGCAGGTCGTCATCCTGGTCGGAGGGCGTCCTACACTACGTGACCAATGACTTTGGTTTACGCAAACAATTCTGTGAAACGATGTTGCTGAGATTTCAAACTGTGAATTCCATTTTTTGGACTGATCAGGCTCACTTTCACTTAAACGAGCACGTGTACCTGCTTCATTATATTCTCTCAGTTGACCGTTGTTGTGACTAGCGCGATAGAAAATTGTGAAAAAACATCCTACATATTCTGTTATTTCGCTTTTCTTTTTCATCTATTTTACTTTACTTTCATTCTTCTTTTTGTGCGTTTGTGCCGGCGAAATAAAAAGTTTGTTTTATTTAATCCCAGTAGGAATAACACAGTGTGTAGTATATGCGTACTGCGCCGAACATGTTTGATCAATACAGTAAATATTCTGGTATAGGGTTGGCGCAGGTGCGAAATATTTTACAGCGGATACCTAGAGAGGTTAGTAGTTACCTTACTCTAAAGATTTCCCTTTCTAGGGTTTTTTTTGCTTAAAAATGCTTACACTGAATCCGACAAATAAGTCTCTACCTCTTCAGCCCGTTTTTCCCCTCGAACGGAGCGAACCCATTTCAAATCGCACACTTGTATTTACACCAACAAATAGGCGAGCAGAAAGGATTGAGCGAGCTGAAAGATAGTCAAACGGAAAGCGGAAAATAAACTCCGCCCAAAGAGAGTACCTATCTCTCTTTTCCCGCTCATTACTCTTTCGCGGTGGAAACCCGATATGAGCATTTATCTTCTACGATACCTCTCAAAGATGAGCGTATCAACAGTCGTATACATACTGACAAACGATACCCAACCGTTTCATCGCTTCCATTACATAGGCATCCAACAATGAGACCTTTGTCGAACAGTTTTATGCGCGGAAACTTTTATATGATATTTTAATATTATTGTATTGTATTGTTGCATCTCTTGGACGACTGAGCAAGCATTTATAATAGGGGTATTCTATTATAAATGCTTGCTCAGTCGTCCAAGCTCAGTAACGATTTTCTATCGCAAAAGCGTTACTCAAGCTAAGATCGATGACTGAGCATGTTTTGATAAACGTGCTTAGTGTTTACTACTTTTAGCTTGTATATAAGAATCTCTGTTAACATTTTGGCCTTAACACTTTGACTGCGATTTTTTTTCGACGACTGCGATCTTTTTTTTAACCTAAAAAATTCGTCCTGCCGCTCTACACAGTGGTTGTGTTGCGCCGCACATGCGTTTCGTTCGATAAATATTACGGCTGGGCTGAGTCACAATGATCTGTATTTTCTCAGCCGCTGCGCTAGTGTGGATTTACGCATATTAGTCACTTGTAGAAAACACATACCGTGTGATTTCAGAAGTCAAAGTGTTAACGCATTGACTGCCGCGGTTCCAAGTAACGCTACAATCACATGCGCTTCGTGCGCAATGGAAGTCTTAATGGCGTAGTATAAAAAGAACCCGGATAATAACAACAACGCAACGCTTTTCTTACTTACCTACATACCAATCTAACTTCTTACTTCCTTATAATAACTCAGTGTTTCTTTATGCTGAAAACAAATGACAACCCTGACCTTGCATGACTTTGTTTGTCCCGTGTTTTCCTTTGTTTGTGAGCGTTTAATATAAATAAACACGTGGAATATATGCTCTATCTGATAAAATAATACAAGACCCATAGAGAACACTAGGGATTTTTTCTTTAGGTCGAATATGTTTGTTTCTTGAGGTACCTACTTTGTTTATTTAATGTCGCATTCTATTAGGTTGGAAGGCGAAAAAACAAGCATCTTACTCATTGATGTATTAAAAAAAAAAGATAAGGCACTAGCTTCCCGGAAATGGCAAGCTCAAATCTGGTCCAATCTGGTCCCCCCACCTCAGTCATAGTCGGATCGGCGGTGGCGCGGGCGTTCGTGATTCGCGCGCTTTTTACCAAGAACTTTTGTGTTATTTATTGACTAAAAAACTGTAGCAATGCCCTCGTGCTCGTTCACTAGGTGTACAAACAGCTCCAAAACAAAAAACAAAGCTCAAGGCTTTCACTCGTAAGTACACCAAAAATTTATATTTTATGATTATTTTGCTGCCCAATTTCGCCATTTGCAGACAGGGATAGAAATATACGAAACATTAGTGTGTTAAAAGAGATAGCAATAGTCTAAATGTGTGTAAAGTTTTAAATTCTATTCGTGGAACCTT
Organism: Eupithecia abbreviata; assembly: GCA_943735965.1. NCBI lineage: Eukaryota > Metazoa > Arthropoda > Insecta > Lepidoptera > Geometridae > Eupithecia > Eupithecia abbreviata. Next base: position 2,984,366 of record OX031001.1, on the reverse strand, counting down.
TCTATCATATGTACCTATTCATTTCACATTATTTAATGTACAAAACACAAAATAACATAATTATGTATATTCATAATAATCATAGGTACCAGTTGGGACAAGATTAATGGTGTGAGTTAAACGAACAACTCTAAAACGATAGGCTAATACTGTTGTCTCGGTCTCACTTCGGTCTTAGGTACGTCTTACCATCTTCGTTGCTCTTTATATTGCACAGGACTGGAAATGTAACTGTGAGCGTATGTGTTTGCGTGTAGTTGTAACACAGGCCAATTATTGAGCAAGCTCTGGGAGAACGTAACCTATCTTTTTTTTTTTATACATCAATGATCTTACTAATGCTTCTTCACCACGTGTTATGATACCTGTATGATTTATTTGTAGCTATAAGTTTTCATTCATACACAATATATATTTTTTTTCTATACCAATAATTATAAAGAGGAAAAGTTATAATAAAGACATAAAGTTTAATTTTTTGTTCCGCAGACTGCGGCGCCAGTGGTGTCGCGAACCGTGCTTGGAAACAGAAGCAACCGCGACCGCAGGCAGCACTGCGGTCAACCGCAGCAGCAAGCCGCAATGTCGCCTGCGGTTGCAGTCTTGAAGCCTACCTCGGACTTGTACTTTAAGGCTGGTTTTGTGGTAGAACCTTTGGCGCGTTGACACACGGATTTCAGACTACATAATATATCATTTATCAGTCTTACATTATATCATAACTAGCTTCTGCCCGCGTATTTTCGATAAGTCAACTCAATTTAAAATTTCTTTATTATAACATCAGGTATTACATCATAAACTTAAAAGCTAGTGTACATGTTATAATAAAAAAAAAAACGCAGGCACGCAGAAGGTCGGGGCTCGATTCCCGCTTGGACAAATGTGTGTACGGACTACAGATAACCGCTCCCTGATTATGTAACTCGCGACCGGTTTACGACAGGCATAAATTAAGCAATCAGTGCTGTCAAACGTTGTGTTACAGGCAGGCTGCAGGCTTACCCTTGAATCCAATCCCAATCAATCGTCAGGTCGTTTTCTTTGAATAATAAAAAATATCTCTATATAATCTATTGTATTATTTATATCAGTAATCTGGTACCCGTTACACAAGCTCTTCTTAGCCTGGTGCTTGATAATGCTGTGTGAATTTTCCACCATTAAAAAAATTCTCCGATCAGTTTTCACCTAAGCTGAGAGGAGAGATGGATAAAAACGACGATTAAGACCTCTAACACGTCATGAGGTCAGCACAGGTCATGTGGCGCAATTTCGAAAGCAATCCAATGCTTGTTTGACAAAACTTCCTCTTCACTTTATTGGAAATCGACTAAAACTAAAACCTGTCGTTCAATCTTAAATTCAATTTAATATTACCTTTAAGAAGATAGAGAAGCTTACCACGTACTCAATTTGAATGTTCAGACTTAGGCGGTATTCACACGAGTTTAATCTGAAATTGTCTGTAGTACAAATAATGCTGTGAAGACGACCGATGTGGCGCGGTGGGCGAAGGTCCGCCTACGTAGGAGGTTGCGGGTTCGATTCCCGCCTCTGAACAATTGTGAGTACGATCTACAATTATTTGTTCCGTGTGTTCTGGTCGTTTTCTATGTATAATAAAAAATATCTATCTATGTAATGTATTATATTATGTATATCAGTTATCTAGTACCCATAAAACAAGCTCTGCTTACCATGGGGCTAGATAATGCTGTGTGAATTGTCCAGCATTATTTATTTATTATTATTTTATTTAATGCTGGACACTCCACACAGCATCATCTAGCCGCATATAAGCAGAGCTTGTGTTATGGGTACTAAATAACTGATAGAAATTTACGACGATCAAAACATACTCGAGTTCGGTATGATTAGTCGTTAGTAGGTAATGACTAATCATACCGAGTATGTTTTCAAGAAATACTTGACGAGAATAAGAAAGAAAATTCTACCATACACAACAAACTCAAAACTACGCAAATTAATACTATATAATGTTACAAATTATTGTGCGTAGCATTGTCCATCCCGCGTTGATGACTTTTACGCAATCATCCGCAACAGAACAGCATCCCTGATGAGCCGGGTGAGGGGCGGCACCAGTAGCTATCTGAACCTTATAGCTGGAAGGCTGGACACGGACTGCGCTTTAATGAAGCGCTGGACGCACATTCATAATGCCATGCGTCTGTAAACGCAGGATATGTCCCTTCCAATGTTTTATTTTTAGTTTTATAATTACATTATGTCTTAATTTACTCTTTACTCTTAACTCTCTATGGCTGTAACATGTATTTTGTGAAGCTGAATTAAATAAATTGAATTGAATTGTTCATGGCAAATATGGCCTTCACTCAGCATTGTGCTGGGTGCGCACTAATGTGTCCCAACGCTGATTTTCAGTGAAGACCAGAGGATCGTGTCACGGTCGTCAGGAGCGTGATGATGACATCAAAATGGTTAACAGCATTGCATTTCATTAGTTGAAGAATTATCTAAAGATATGGGAGTAAGGCTAGTCATAGTGTAGTGTAAAATAAGCTTTAGAACAGATTCCTTGGGTTGAAATTTCAAAGTGATCGTGTACTACGAAACCACTTTGCATTTATTGGACGTGGGGAGATGCATTTGCAATACCGGGGCGGATGAAGGCAGGGTATGTAATATCTTGAAACTAGCGGCTGCCCGCGGCAACGCCCGCATGGAATACATTTTTTTATTGAAATGGGCATCGAAAAAAATAAATTCTACAAAGTTGGGTCGTTATCTGTAGGATAGGATTCGTAAGGAATACATCCGACAAAGAACCAAAGTTATCATCGACATAGCTCTAAGAATTAGCAAGCTGAAGGGGCAGTGGGCCGGCCATATCTCGCGAAGAACCGACGGCCGCTGGGGCAAACGTGTTCTTGAGTGGAGACCACGACTTGGTAAACGTAGTGTAGGACGCGCTCCTGCCAGGTGGGACGACCTGAGAAGGACTGCAGGCAGATGCTGGAAGCGGCAAGCTGAAGACAGGGCACTATGGCGATCATTAGGGGAAGCCTATGTCCAGCAGTGGACTGCTATAATAGGCTTATGATGATGATAATGAGTCTTTTGTCTCGATTGCTTTTTCGTTTTGAGATTACTCTATAATAAACTCTTTATAGAAATCATTATGTAGAATGTACTTCATGCCTATTTCAATTCTAAGAATCTCCGACTTCAATAAGATATAGCAAATTGAATCCAAATTTTGGTATTAAATCGCAAAATCTGATTCCTTTTCATATAATAAAGTCTATTTTCTTGAATAAAGTAAATTTTATAGTGAAATCGAAAGACTCAAATTAGGCCAAGCGATCAAAAGGATTTTTAAAAATTCACAGAAGGGTACTGGTGCCCTTCCTCTGCTATCTAGCCATTTGACATCCGCGGGCTGATTTGGAGGTCAATTCTTACACCGCAACGACCATGGTTAAATCTAACACACACTAACACACATACATAGGCCACCCCCAAAGATGCTACAATGAACAGAACTGCAATATGACCAAACTTACGATGCCCGTCGCCCGATGCCCCAGTAGTTACTTGCGCGATTCACCAGGTGCCCTATCTGCTATACGAATCGCTTTAATATGACAATGGTATTGTCACATAATGATGTAGAACCAGTAGATGAAAGGCACCCTAGTGCGTGTGGTGCTATTTGTATGGGATGATAGATATAATAGTTTTAACCTTGATAGTTTTGACGCGTGTCCTGTATCCTTAGCTTATTTTCTCAAAGGTAAAGTGCGAAAATTCCAACTGTGACAGTTTGTGCGAATGGCACCCCACGCACTATATCATTATCAACCTATAATAGTCCACTGGACATAGGCGGAGGCCTATGTCCAGATACCGAAGACAGAGCGCAATATGGCGCTCATTAGGGAAGCCTAATGAGCGCCATAGCGCCCTGTCTTCAGCTTGCCGCATCAAACATCAACATATCTGCAGTCTTTCGCAGGTCGTGACAATAACTAATGACCTGGCTGGAGGCCGTCCTACACTACGTTTACCGAGTTGTTCTTGAGCGGTTTCCACTCAAGAACACGTTTACCCCAGCGCGGTAGTCGGTTCTCCGCGATATACCGCCGCCGGTCCACTGCCATTTCAGCTTGCTAATTCTTTGAGCTATGAGCTAACTTTGGTCCTCTTATGATTTCGTTACGAATCCTATTCTTCAGAGAGCACTATTATTATAGTGCACTCTAGTGAAAGTTTATTTGATCTAAGGATTCTATACGTCAAGATTCTGCTACGATAGCATTAACATAGTAACGCGATAGTTAGCAGCTCTTAGTAAAAATGCGATGTCAGGATTCACACGTGCGTCGACATGTTGTACCAAGTTATATTCGAGCAGAACCAAGCCTACAAGCATCAAATATTGCTGCCACAGCTTCTGTAGCATGTACTATGCGACGGAGCGGGCAGGGCATGCGGTATGCGGCGCTTTCATCGACCCGGGTGCGTTTATACCGGGACAGTGAGTTGTGCTAGTGAGTAACTGGCTGCTATTTGGATCGAAATATCCTTGACAATAACTATGAACAATTTGTAATTCCTCAAAGACGAACTTTTCCTGAGATCTACATGCCTATTTCAAACGAACTTATGTAATTTGTACTTACATATTTTTATTGAGACGAGAAACTGATAACACCTTTGCTTAACATAGAGTTAACCATTGTTTTTGTGTATTTAATTTTCAATAAATATTTTCATTTAATTTCATTGCTAGAGTATGGCTACTGAGAGTTGAGACTGAAAAAGCGCTAAGTCCGTTTTTTCTTTATCGTACGCCCGCGACATTTTAGCATTTTCTCCAATGTCGGATTCGTAAAATGGTCTACTTATAACTAAATTATTGACAATTCGTTTTGTAGAATTAATGTTTTCGTTAAAATATCGAGCCATTCAATATTTGCAAACATACAAAGTTTTCAAATGTCCAGCTATTAAATTCATTTTTTGTAAAACTTTTGTCTAATGTATTTTTCAAGAAGAGTCCTACACTAATGTCCTATGGTGTATAAAATATAGTAGAGTGTATAAAATTTATAAAGCTTTGTAGTAGAATGTGAATAATCACGTCTTATAGACTTGATATCGCGATCCCTAACCTATGGATTGGATGATGATATAATGTGTATGTCTCTTCCAGATAGTAGAATCTGTCCATTTGTAAAATAACTAGACAGACTGCAAAATGGCGCAATTCAATAAATTGTCTATGCCGATTATAGAAAGATCAATATTCAACAAAGTGGCTAAACGTCAATGAGACATTTACGTCGAATAAAATTAGTTAGGTATTCCCAAAAATTTACCTAGCCATTCTACAATCATCATCAGACTATACCTATATCATTCCACTATCTACGCGACTGATTATTAATGAAGATAATGTTTTTTTAATGAAATAGTAATGAAGGTAAATAAAGTTAGGTACATCAACGTAAATGTGTAAATATGCATTCCAAAGCTTTGAGTTATTGCTCGTCTATGTTTACAGAATTTTCAGTTATGATAGTTTTGCCTCTGCCTTATTATATTTGACATTATAAGAATATTGTTATTAATAAAGAACTTAACTGAACTCAGTGAAATATTTTCCCAACGTATAATACATAGCCGCGAACATAATATGAGATATACATACGAAAACATCTAAACGCTAAAGCCAGTAAGGAATAAATGGGATTGTTCCATCAACCACACATTCAAATGCTTCCTATTCCACTCTCCTACTAAACTCGTGTCAACGAAGCACGATCGTAACAAAGATATATACGGCAGTAAACTTTTGATAGACGTAGACATAAGTACAAATACTTGATAAAATCTTTTGTGGGGATTGTGAACTTCTAACTTATTGTAACTTTTAGATTGACAGAATTGTGTTTTGGGTGGCTTTTAGGTTTGGGTTCAAATCCAGAGTGTGAAACAATATATTAAATTAAATAAAATAATTAAATAATGCTGGACAATTCACACATAAATATGTTTTATTATAAGAATAAAATGTTTTATAAACTCATTTTTGTGATACTGCTCTTCGCTAATATGATAGGACAAGTTACGAGTAATTATTTTTCTGGTAATTTTCTATGGACCGTGATAATTCCCTTAAGGTTTTTATAGTTGCTGCTGAATGATATACATAATAAGTGTCCTTATAAGTACCTTATCGGTTCCTATCATTAATGACGTAATCTATATATATAAAAGAAAGTCGTGTTTGTTACAACACTTATAACACGAGAACGGCTGGACCGATTTAGCTGAAAATTGGTGGAGAGGTAGCTTAGAACCAGGAGTCTAACATAGGACTTAATTCTTTTATCATTTAAACAATTTGACACATAGATTTCCACGGGGGCGAAACCGCGGGGAGCAGCTAGTTAATAATAAATAAGGGAGGAGCAGGAGGTCGCGGGTTCGATTCCGGCCTCGGAATAGGTGTTTGTATGATCTTCAGATATTTGTCTCGGGTGTTTTGGTCGTTTTCTATTTAGACTAAAATATCTATGTTATGTATTGTATTATGTATATATCAGTTATCTAGTACCCATAACACAAGCTCTGCTTAGCTTGGCAAGATGTGTGAATTTTCCAGCATTATTCATTATTTAAGTTATTTACCTCAACTCAACAAGTCTCTACATCCGTGCTGGTTTCACTAATTTACGAAAGTTGCGGATTTCCGCTAAGTGAGAAAGTTATTGTATTAAATTAAACTTCGTAAGTATCATAATTCTCAAAGGAAGAAAGTTATGGTTTATTAAAAAAAGTTTAATAAACTTTATGCTTTCCGAGTTAACAATGCCTACCTCTTTAGTATTTATAAATTTCATATGACTTATACGGAAGTTAGTAGCAGTGAATATATTAACATTCTATGTGAACACATTTACTGTCTTTGGGGCCGTTCAAATATTACGTAAGCAGATTTATTACAATTATTTACCCCCCCCCATCCCCCTTGTCAGCAAAAGTAAGCAAAGCTCTTACCCCCCATGCTTCCGTAAACATTTTTCAATTATAAATGTATTTATTTATATTATAATTATAATGTTATAATTACAATACAAAAGTAAACAATACACACTGACAGAGGAAATTTAGACAAGTGAATAGCGCGCAGTAATTCCCCTAATCTGTTCTAAAGAGTGAGTAAACGTATGCATTATTTGCGGGAATCCCCGAAAATGCGTTTCGTTTTCAAGCAATGTGAAGGTTGCCATTCGTGTAAAAAAGTAATTAACTACTGATGACGTAATCATCATCTAGACTCCCCTACCCCCCATGTCATCCAAAATAAGCAAAACAAAGACCCCCCCACCCCCCATAGTGCTTACGTAATACTTGAACGGCCCCTTTTTTAAGGCGGTACCCTGAGGCACATAAGATAAGTGTATCTTTTAAGGTATACGCTTCTAAAACAGTTTGTTGTAGGAGCTATACGTTGCCAAGTGAGTTGCAAAAATTATCAATAAATAAATATAAAAAAAATTGTGAAACATATTCTTTGTAAAAAGGCCTATAACAAAATATCAGATTATCTAGAAGATAAAAAAGCTTGGAACGAGTTTTGCTCCAACTCAAAATCTAACAACTTACAGATAAGCAAATCATATGTACTAGACACATAAGTTATGAACATACTAGTGATTTCTTCTCACTTCTTCCACTGGTGGATAAAAAATTTAAGTGAACATCAAAATAATGTTATTATATAATAATGAATAGTATAAAATATGACCTGTCTAAGTGCTTATTTGTAAGCCTAAAGAAATAAACTTTCATTTCATTTCACACTAGTAGTGCCGCCACCTATTTCATCTTATCATTATGTTGCACAAAGGAAGTTTCCAAATTGCCCACCGCGCGCTACTGAGGTTGTCATAGTTACTTTGATTTTTTATGTGTAAAAAGTTAAAATGCAATGTGCTTGTACCTATATATTTGTAAACCGACATTTTTATATGCGTAAAAAGAATTTAAATTGTATGAGCCTATGTCCAGCTGTGGACTATTATAGGTTGATGATGATTGTATGTTCAGCAGTGAGCAATCAATAAATTTCTTTCCGGCCCTGGCACAGAGAGGGGCCTCGAGGCTTGGCCTCATTACCCCGGCGTCAACTCGAGGGGTGACTACCCCTTGGTACTTGGGTTTTGTGGGAATATCTTTTTTTCCCCCTTCTCAATGTTTTCTTCTTTTTTTTTTGGCTGCATTTGGTATGTATTTTTTTTTTTTTTTTTTTTTTCAGCAGTGAGCGAACCACAAAAGATCAAATACCGAAACTCAATTTTGTCAAAAGTAATTTTTCAGTTCCATGTAATCAAACTCGGACCACGATATAAAACAAACAAATTGGTAACCGTGTCATGTTTGAACTTGAATTGACTTTTTAGATTGACTCAATTGATTTCGAGTGTTCGTTGTTTCTGATGAAAAGCTATGTTACAAAGGTAAAAATTCAATTGAACGTAAAAATATAGGCCCAGAGATAGATCATTGAGTTACGCCCGACCTTTAGAGTTCCGTACCCAAAGGGAAAAAGGGACCATATTACTAAGACTCCGCTGTCCGTCCGTTCGTCTGTCTGTCTGTCTGTCCGTCTGTCACCAGGCTGTATCTCATGAACATACAAAAACTATTTTCTGCCCGCGGCTTCGCACTCGTTGTTTGTATAGACATGTTTTAAGCTTATTTCTACCCCATGAGAACTGATGTAAGGGATATCAAGTAGCTTATGATTTATTCCAAACCTGGAACTACCTGTATACAAAACTTCAGTACGATCTGTTCAGTAGTTTTTGCGTGAAACAGTAACAAACATCCATGGGAAGACGACCTGCGAAAGTCTGCGGTAGATGCTGGATGCATCAAGCTGAAGACAGGGCGCTATGGCGCTCATTAGGGGAAGGCCTATGTCCAGCAGTGGACTGCTATAGGCTGATGATGATGAAGTGTCGAAAATACCGGCCCATATGCAAATACTGTTACAATTTGTTAGAAGTTCACGCGTGACCGGAATACTTAATGGATTCGAGAGCGTAAATCGCTCGATACCGAGGAAAGCGAGGTTCGCTCGATGACAATAAAAAAGTTTTGTTGAATTTAAGTGTTGGGGTGGTTTGGGGAAGAATAAAGGGGAACTTTTTACGTAGTTTTTTGTTTGCAACTAAAACTGAATTGGTTGGCAGGTAGATAAAGCTTTGGCATTAAGTCCACCAACGGCAGTTTGAATAAACATTAGTGCTCAAATGAATAAACAATAGTGAAAGCTGCGTGGATTGCCCGGCGTTATTATTATTAACACTTTGACTGCGATTTTTTTTCGACGACTGCGATCTTTTTTTTTACCTAAAAAATTCGTGCTGCCGCTCTACACAGCGGTTGTGTTGCGCCGCACATGCGTTTCGTTCGAAAAATATTACAGCTCTGCTGAGTCACAAAGATCTGTATTTTCTCAGCCGCTGCGCTAGTGTGGATTTACGCATATTAGTCACTTGTAGAAAACTCATACCGTGCGTTTTCAGCACTCAAAGTGTTAAATAAATAAAAATTGCCGGGAAAACTCACACAGCATTATTTAGCCCCAAGCTAAGCAGAGCTTGTGATATGAAGATTATTATGACTGATATGCATAATGTTCATGATGTGTATTTTTATTTATGTTTGTATTTATAATAAATAAATAAATAATGCTGGACAATTCACACAGCATTATCTAAACCCCATGGTAAGCAGACCTTGTGTTATGGGTACTAGATAACTGATATACATAATACAATATATTACATAGATAGATGTTTTTTATTGTACATAGAAAACGACCAGAACTCCCGGAACAAATATCTGCAGATCGTACACACAAGTGTTCCCAGGCGGGAATCAAACCCGCAACCTCCTCCGTCGCAGGCGGACCTTCGCCCACCGCGCCACATCGGTCGTCACCGGCCACCGTCTATACTTGTTCTGGCACTTCATGTCAATCCATGGCAGAGATCGCTCATAGCGATAGGGCCGCCCATTTTACAGCATATTTTGTATTTGTTTTTTTCTTTTCCTTTCTTGTATATCTGTTATTTATTTGGTGTGCAATAAAGAGTAAATATATTATATTGTATAAAAGAATACTTTTCATATACAAGTACTTACGTAAGTTTCTATCATGCATAGAAAATACCCAGAACACCCGGATTAGATTTGACTCGGCCAGTTTTCATTACATCAGTAATTTTATAAAGTTATTCAACGTTTTAATTCTGATAAAAACTGGCCAAGTTAAATCTAACCTACATAGATTTGACTTGGCACTCATTTAGATCTCCATTCTTTTTGCCGCGAAGCCCACAGCCAATCATAATTTTTGTATTGAACTTGGCTCTCCTTTTTTACATTTATGTTTTTGGTGGGATACTATAAAATTTGACTTGTCTAAGTGCTTTTTTGACAAACTGAATATCAGAACCAGATTCTCGACGACCGCTATCAACGAGTTCTCAGCTATTTTGGCCATATCGCCAGAAGGCAACCAGACAACCTCGAAAAACTAGTGGTAATGGGCAAGATAGAGGGGAAAGGACCAAGAGGACGGTCACCAACCCGCTGGTCTGATCAAATTAAGGCTATAACGGAACTCACTCTGCCTGCAGCCCTGAGACAGACCGAAGACAGAGTGGTGTGGAAGCGTCATCGGCGTCACCGTAAAAGCCTTCCAGGACGGGCACGACTTTCAGCAATGAAGACAATGACAAAGAAGAAGAAGAAGTGCTTATTTATTTTGTAAGCCAATGGAAATATAGTATTTTGAATACCTAAGTTTAATAAATAAATAAATAAATATAGCTGGACAATTCACACAGCATTATCTAGCCCCATGGTAAGCCGAGCTTGTGCTATGGGTACTAGATAACTGATATACATAATACAATATATTACATAGATAGATGTTTTTTATTGTACATAGAAAACGACCAGAACACCCGGAACAAATATCTGCAGATCGTACACACAATTGTTCCGAGGCGGGAATCGAACCCGCAACCTTCTGCGTCGCAGGCGGACCTTCGCCCACCGCGCCACATCGGTCCTCTTATACAAGTACTTACGTAAGTTTTTATCATGCATAGAAAATACCCAGAATACCCAGAAATGAATAAAGAATCTATTATATCTACTTACTTTCCTTGTTCTAAGAAAATCGAGAAGTGAAAATCCGAACTCCGGCCCTTCCAGGGATTTCGTTATCTTTACAAATGAAGGGAATATTAAAATATCACTTAAAAACAACTAGGCTTTAATCAACTATGAATATTCAAGATTCAAATTGCTAATTAAAGGCACTTGAGTTTTCTTTGTTTTTATTGGAGTAAACGGGGGATGCCTCTATTTATAAACGTTGGGAAGCTGTGCTGTAAAGAGGCTTTGTCAGATTGTTCATTACTATCACTATTTAAACACACTATCACTATTACTAACACAATCACTATCACTATCACTATCACTATCACTATCACTATCACTATCACTATCACTATCACTATCACTATCACTATCACTATCACTATCACTATCACTATCACTATCACTATCACTATCACTATCACTATCACTATCACTATCACTATCACTATCACTATCACTATCACTATCACTATCACTATCACTATCACTATCACTATCACTATCACTATCACTATCACTATCACTATCACTATCACTATCACTATCACTATCACTATCACTATCACTATCACTATCACTATCACTATCACTATCACTATCACTATCACTATCACTATCACTATCACTATCACTATCACTATCACTATCACTATCACTATCACTATCACTATCACTATCACTATCACTATCACTATCACTATCACTATCACTATCACTATCACTATCACTATCACTATCACTATCACTATCACTATCACTATCACTATCACTATCACTATCACTATCACTATCACTATCACTATCACTATCACTATCACTATCACTATCACTATCACTATCACTATCACTATCACTATCACTATCACTATCACTATCACTATCACTATCACTATCACTATCACTATCACTATCACTATCACTATCACTATCACTATCACTATCACTATCACTATCACTATCACTATCACTATCACTATCACTATCACTATCACTATCACTATCACTATCACTATCACTATCACTATCACTATCACTATCACTATCACTATTTAAGAAACACAGTTTTTTTACTAGTTCAGGGGCCTATGGACCCATATTGCCTGCTTCACTGTCTATTTTGTCAATAAATGAAAATTTTACTTTTTACTTTTACTTTTTACTACATAGTCATGAACAATGTAATGACGACCGATATGTGGCTAGGTAGGGGCGAAGGTCCGCTTGCAACGCAGGAGGATGCGGGTTCGATTCCCGCCTCGAAACAATTGTGTGTACGATCTACAGATAATTGTTCCGGGTGTTCTGGTCGTTTTCTTTGCAAAATAAAAAAAATCTATGTAGTGTATTGTATTATGTGTATCAGTTATCTAGTACCCATAACACAAGCTCTGCTTACCTTGGGACTAGATAATGCTGTGTGAATTGTCCAGCATTATTATTATGTCTCTCATTTACCATGATCTAGGGCCATAAAGTGATCCGGTCCTTTGGAAGGCTTGCGTGGGGCCGAAGCCAACAGCACAGAGGCCCTTTGAGAAGTTAATATAAGTTATTATTATTATAGTATAAAACGAAGTATCTTCCCGCTGTATGTCTGTCCCTATGTTACGACCTTTTTGGCCCCTTATGTAACACGTATATGTACCCATCTGTATTTTTTATCTATTTCCTTGTATTTTTTTTTGTTTGTATACATTTTATGTAACTTGTCATGTGTTATGTATGGTGTCAAATAAATGTATTTTCTTTCTTCTTTGTGTATGCTTAGATCTTTAAAACTACGCTACGGATTTTGATGCGGTTTTTTATAGATAAGATTAATTCCACTAGAATTTAACATCTTAGTAACATTTGGTGCAGAAAAATTTGACTTTTGACTATGTTTAGCAAGTTTATTCCATAGCACACAAAATAAATCATCATCAGCCTATAGCAGTCCACTGCTGGACATAGGCTTCCCCCAATGAGTGCCATAGCGCCCTGTCTTCAGCTTGCCGCATCCAGAATCTACCTGCAGTCTTAGTCGATCGTCATCCCACCTGGTCGGAGGGCGTCCTACACTACATTTACCGAGTCGTGCTCTCTACTCAAGCACACGTTTGCCCCAGCGGCTGTCGGTTCTTCGCGAGATATGGTCGGCCCACTGCCACTTCAGCTTGCTAATTCTTTAAGCTATGCCGATAACCTTGGTTCTCTTTCGGATGTATTCGTTACGAATCCTATCCTTCAGAGAAACTCCAAGCATAGCTCTTTCCATAGCTCGCTGAGCGACTTTGAACTGGTGGACCAGCCCTATCGTGAGTGTCCACGTCTCAGCTCCTTAGGTCATAACGGGTAGGACGTACTTGTTGAAAATTTTCGTGTTCAAGCATTATACAAACAAAATCAAAATTATACAATCAATACAATTATAAATAAGATTAGATAAATAAAGGCTTATAAATAACCCGTAATAAATAGGCAAAGTACTATCTCATTTTTCAAAGGATTCTTTAACATTCTTTTGTAGGAAATAAAATCTAACAGCTCCGAAAAGCATTTTTTTACACAAAAGGTTTTTCTTACAAAGGGTTTCGGATATTTAACAAAATAAAATTACTACCTTATATTTTAACCGACGAAACGAAAAACAAATGAGGAGGTTCTTTGTATGTATATGTTAGGCACATGTCTAGTTCTCGAGTACTCGGATTGACCGGTAATGGACATCTCTAGGGAATGATGGCGGGCAACAAGCTCTGCATCTGTCAAACGTACGACGCATGTCTATATAATAAATGAGCGAGTTCGCAAGGGCTATACTATTCAATTTATGTTATTGTAAATAATAATATTTTTGTGTATGCTACTGACAATTTAATTTATTTTGCTCACTGTATTGAATTATTTTTCTTGAGGACATTTGTGATTGGATTATTTTTGCTCATTGACATTGTATATTGGATTATTAGTTTTGTTAAATTCTGTGCTAGTGATTAATTAGGTTGACTACACTATTGCATTAGGTAATACCTGAAAAATAGTTGTAATGCATTAAATAAATAAATAATGTTTAGTGAAATAAAACCCAGTTAAATATACACGGACTTTATATTCATGTTATGAGAATCCAAAAATATTTTATGTATGTTCGTCGATTTCTTCGTAAATGATGGATTACTTATATACTTACTTTTACTTATTATTATTATTTATTATTTAAAGCCATTATTGTCCCACTGCTGGGCAAATGCCTCCCTTTTCTCCTTCCACTCCTCGCGATCCAACGCTGCAACAGGCCATAATGGAAGATTATTATTATGTCTCTCATTTACCATGATCTCGGGCCATAAAGTGACCCGGTCCTTTGGAAGGCTTGCGTGGGGCCGAAGCCAACAGCACAGAGGCCCTTTGAAAAGTTAATCTAAAGGCGATATTATTATTATACACTCATTTATTTAAATTCTCGTATAAAATTAATTTTTTACTATAGAAAATACAATAAAATATTATAAAACTATTCTACAGTACAAAATATATCAAACGGTAGATCACCGACCGCGAAGCTAGGCTCAAGCGGCCGGTGACTAGAGCTGCAGAGAAATTATATTTCTCATTTACCATGATCTCGGGCCATAAAGTGACCCGGTCCTTTGGAAGGCTTGCGTGGGGCCGAAGCCAACAGCACAGAGGCCCTTTGAGAAGTTAATCTAAAGGCGATGGCTACACATAGCGGGTATCATCCTCGGGTGCACAATATGATACATCCAAAGATGGTATCCACCAGGTGTAGAGACTATTGCAAAGAAAAATGAAAGAAATAAAACCAGGTTATTGTGATGGATGGATGGACTGGGTAATCGGGCTATAGGGGAGATTGCGGACGTCTGCCATAAACAAGTCAATCATAATGTTAAGAAGAGTGGCAGACGGTGGCTTGCCGAATGCTGGATGGGTTCCTTAAAAACCCGGAGTAAATTACCGGAGAGGAACAACATCGGCGCAAACGACTGAGGGGTGTCGAGAGGTGCGGCCCCGATTTCACCATCACGAAGACTGCTCGTGAGCGGGTTATTATTATTATTATTATTTTACTTAATTGTATTTATTTTGTTTTATAAGTAGCAGTAATACTTCGGTTTTATACATTTTTATTTGTAATTCCTCGGTCCCATAGGCCCCAGCAGAAAACCAGTGCAGGTTTTTTAACACCCACATAAAAAAGCTGAGTTGGGACCATTTGGTAGCTAAATAATAGGTACATATACAAAAATACTTTATTGTGTTTCTTTTGTGATGATTTGTACCTGGTGTTACAAATCATTACAAAAGACATTACATGCGACAAGTACAATGGGCAGCCTTATCGCTTAGAAGCTATTTCTTCCAGAAATGAAATGAATGAAATGAAATGAAATGAAAGTTTATTTCTTTAGGCTTACAAATAAGCACTTAGACAAGTCATATTTTATACTATTCATTATTATATTGTTGTTCACTTCAATTTTTTGTCCACCAGTGGAAGAAGTGAGAAGAAACCACTAGTATGTTCATAACTTATGTGTCTAGTACATATGATTTGCTTATCTGTTATTTGTTAGATTTTGAGTTGGAGCAAAACTCGTTCCAAGCTTTTTTATCTTCTAGATAATCTGATATTTTGTAATAAGCCTTTTTACAAAGAATATGCTTCACAATTTTTTTAAATTTATTTATTGGTAATTTTTGCAACTCACTTGGAGTTTTGTTGTAGAATCGTATACATTGCCCTTTAAAAGATGCACTTATCTTATGTAGTCTAGTTGTGGGAACAGCGAGTTTATTCTTATTTCTAGTATTTACATTATGTATATCGCTTTTTTAATGAATCGATTGATGTTTTTATGAGTGTACAACAAGTTTTCATAAATATATTGACATGGTACTGTCATTATGTTTATGTCTTTGAATTTATTACGTAGGGATTCTCTGGGACCCATATTATAGATCGCACGAACAGCCCTCTTCTGCAACACAAAAATGGTGTTTATATCTGAAGCGTTCCCCCACAATAGTATGCCATAAGACATAATACTATGGAAGTAGCTGAAATAGACTAGTCGAGAAGTATCAACGTCTGTAAGTTGACGGATTTTTTTAACTGCATATGCTGCAGAACTAAGTCTCTTCGATAGCTTATCTATGTGTGGGCCCCATTGAAGTTTACTTTCTAAGGTTATTCCTAAGAATACGGTATTGTCTAAAATTTCTACCGTTTCTCCTTTTACGTTTACATCAGCCTTAACTTGTTTTACATTAGGTAGAATAAATCTTATACATTGACAACCTTTATACTATCGTTTACATCGTGATTTTAGTAAGTAACGGTTTATTTAGTTGTACATATTTATGTTTTATCACAATAGAGATTATTGATTGATTGATTGAAGATTATTTTGAAATTGTATGGAGAATAAGGCGGGTGCGAGGTTGTCCCTTAAACGTATTCCCTGGGGATACGTATTTTTTTTATAATTAGACTCAAAAAACAAATCTACAACGTATTAAGACTAAGGCTTCTCCATCATCTTGAAAAAAGTTTATATTTATAGACTGTTAACACTTTGACTGCGGTTTTTTTTCGACGACTGCGATCTTTTTTTTTTTACCTAAAAAATTCGTGCTGCCGCTCTACACAGCGGTTGTGTTGCGCCGCACATGCGTTTCGTTCGAAAAATATTACGGCTGTGCTGAGTCACAAAGATCTATATTTTCTCAGCCGCTGTGCTAGTGTGGATTTACGCATATTAGTCACTTGTAGAAAACTCATACCGTGCGTTTTCAGCACTCAAAGTGTTAAGACGGCAGACTAAGTAAACAAAAAAAAAAGTTTTTAAGTAATTCTAATAAACTTCGAATCCATAAACGCTTTAAACATTCTTTAGGATACATACATCCTGATCCCCCAGGAATAACTAACCTACCTACCTAACATTTCGGTATCAACTCCAATCTCATCAAGAAGGCTTTCTACTCCATAAATGATTATCTCAATGATGTTAATGCTTGGCCAGATGTCGCTCAGTTTCGCACCGACAATGGTATGTAGTAAGTAATTTGTTGTTGTGCATAGCTTTACTTAAATATTGACATGTATCGAATCATATTATATTTAGACTTAAATAGGCAAATAACCATGTATTAGACATATAAGAGATGAACATGCTAGTGGTTTCTTTTCACTTCTTCCACTAGTGGACAAAAAATTGAAGTGAACAGTAAAATAATTGTATTTGATAATAATTTATATATAAAATATGACTTGTCTAAGTGCTTATTTTGTAAGCCTAAAGAAATAAATGATTTTTTATTTTTACTTTACTTTACTTTACTTTTACTCCGAAATCATCCGTTATACAACTGCAAAAGAATCATCCAAATTGGCTCATAAATGACGGAAAATCGACAGACAAACATAAATAAATAATGCTGGACAATTCACACAGCATTATCTAGCCCCAAGCCAAGCAGAGCTTTTGTTATGGGTACTAGATAACTGATATACATAAAACAATATATTACATAGATAACAAACTCATCTAATAAAATAAAAGCGACATGGAGACTAATAAATAATGAAACTGGTAAATCAAAGCCACGTAATAGAGAAATAAAGTTAAAAGTTAATAATTCAATTCTTATAAATGAAAAAGATATTGCAGATGCTTTTGATGGATTCTTTGCTGATATCCCTAAAATTGTAACCCGGTCTCTCAATTCCTCTGCTTTAAAGGCAGTTGAATTATTAGAATCATCTGTTGAGAAATGTAAGGAAGTCTTTATCTTTAGTCACGTAAATGGTAATTACATTGTAAAAACTTTTAAATCTATAAACATCAAAAATACTGAGGATCTCTGGGGCATTTCAACGAAAGTACTAAGTTCAATTATTAAGGAAGTGGCTCCCTGCTTGGCCCATATTTTCAATAATTGTGTAGACGCAGGAGTTTTTCCTGATCTTATGAAATGTAGTAAACTGGTTCCTCTTTACAAATCTGGTAGCCATACTGATCCGGCCAATTACAGGCCAATTTCAATACTTCCTGCAATAAGTAAAATTTTCGAAAAAATTATCCTCACTCAGTTGACTTCACACTTCAACCTTAACAGGCTGTTTCATAAAAATCAGTTTGGCTTCACCAAGGGTAGATCGACAACCGATGCTGGCACAGTTCTATTAAAACATATATTAGATGCCTGGGATAAAGCAAAAAACGCTATTGGAGTATTCTGTGACCTTTCTAAGGCTTTTGATTGCGTGGATCATGGTACACTAATTAGGAAGTTGGAACACTATGGAATTAGTAACAAGGCACTAGACCTTATGCAATCATATTTAGGTGATAGAGTTCAAAAAGTAGATATTGGTAAAGAAAGATCTAGAGGATCAAAACTTGAACTAGGCGTCCCGCAAGGATCAATATTAGGTCCTTTTTTATTTTTAGTATATGTAAATGATCTTCCGTTTTTAGCAAAAGATCTTTGTGATATAGTCTTATTTGCTGATGATACTTCATTGATTTTTAAAGTTGATAGAAATAAATATAACTATGACGATGTAAATAATTCGCTTTCACAAATACTAGATTGGTTCACCGCCAATAATCTACTACTCAATGCTAAAAAGACTAAATGTATAAAATTCATGCTACCGAATGTAAGAGAACTCCCAACAAAAATAATGCTGAAGGATGAGATTGTTCACCTTGTAGACTCTACTGTATTCCTAGGGTTACATATTGATTCTTCTCTTCAATGGAGGTCGCAAATAGAGGCTCTGGCAGGTAGACTTAGTTCTGCAGCTTATGCAGTTCGAACAATTAGATATATTACCAATGAAGACACAGCTAGGTTAGTTTATTTCAGTTACTTCCATAGTATTATGTCTTATGGTATTTTGCTTTGGGGACAGGCAGCTGACATCCAGACCATATTTGTTCTTCAAAAAAGGGCGGTACGCGCTATTTATAAATTGAAGCCACGAGATTCTTTGAGGGGATTATTTAAAAACATTAATATTCTGACTGTAATATCGCAATATATCTATGAAAATCTAATGTATACCCACAAAAATAAGGATAGCCTTATGAAAAAGTGTGATGTTCACAATAGAAATACAAGAAACAAGAACAAGTTAAACATCCCATCATTTAGATTACACAAGGTAGGGAAATCATTTATGGGCAATAGCGTGCGCTTCTATAATAAGCTTCCATCTGAAGCAACTGAGCTCCCTATTCGTAAATTTAAAAATTACATAAAAATAAATCTCATCAAGAAGGCTTTCTACTCCATAAATGATTATCTCAATGATGTTAATGCTTGGCCAGATGTCGCTCAGTTTCGCACAGACAATAGTATGTAAGTAATTTGTTATTGTGCATAGCTTTACTTAAATATTGACATGTATCGAATCATATTATATTTAGACTTAAATAGGCAAATAACCATGTATTAGACATATAAGAGATGAACATGCTAGTGGTTTCTTTTTCACTTCTTCCACTAGTGGACAAAAAATTGAAGTGAATAGTAAAATAATTTTATTTGATAATAATTTAATGTATAAAATATGACTTGTCTAAGTGCTTATTTTGTAAGCCTAAAGAAATAAATGATTTTTTACTTTTACTTTACTTTACTTTATATATTTTTTATTATACATATAAAACGACCAGAACACCCGGAACAAATATCTGCAGATCGTACACACAATTGTTCCGTTCGATTCCCGCAACCTCCTGCGTCGCAGGCGGACCTTCGCCGACCGCACCACATCGGTCGTAAACAAAAAAAAAACATACATGCAACCTAAAATAGAACCTCTCTCCTAACGTTACTTTAATGCGTAAGTCCTCGAGGTAATCTCCTATAGAACCTCTTTCGAAGTCCGTTAAAAATGTCGATTATCATAGTCATTTATTTATTGCATAAGATACATTGTTGCATAATTTTAGCTAATTTTAGCTCTAGCAATGGATTAAGGTATTTAGTACTCCTTACTGCCACTTCAAAAAACCACCATCTGCAAGGAATGTCACGGACAAACGCTAGCATGCAAACAAGTCCATCCATCTCACTTTACTCTGAATTGATGTTTTCTCCTCATAACCCCCGCTGCTCGACAAATTGTGGGGATGTTTTATGGCCAGAATCAAGAACAAGTAGTTTCCACGTGAGAGATTTGTTAGATTACTTTGTTGGGGTGAGTGTATACCTAGTTTCGAGTTACCGAACGTTACTTTAATTAGATAGAAAATTCTGTATTGCTTACTAAAAATAACAACAAAGGAGATAAAGAATTAAAAAATATGTGATATTTTGGCGGTATTAGTAAAATGTGTCTCAATTTTGTAGTTTAGTGAGTAAAGAGAGTAGAGAGAGAGTAAAGATTATTTATACGATGGTAATTGATTTATAGTTAAAATAAAGGTGTTTATTTTTAATTATGGGTAAAAATGAGTGGAAGAAGGGGCGGGAGGCCTTTGCTCTGCAGTGGGACACTCCGGGCTAAAATAATAAAATAATAATGGGTAAAAAAAATAGGCTACAAAATAATTTGGCGTGTTTTAAAAAACTCAAAAAAAAAAAATGCTGGACAATTCACACAGCATTATCTAACCCCATGGTAAGCAGAGCTTGTGTTTTGGGTACTAGATAACTGATATACATAATACAATACATAACATAGATAGATATTTTTTATTATACATAGTAAACGACCAGAACACCCGGAACAAATACCTGCAGATCATACACACAATTGTTCCGAGGCGGGAATCGAACCCGCAACCTCCTGCGTCGCACGGGAACCTTCGCCAACCGCGCCACATCGGTCGTCAACTATAAACCAACTTCAAATTTCTAATATTGAAAATGGGTTAATTTTTTTTTTTAAATCATCATGGAAGTCCGTTGGCGTGTTATTGAGTTATGTATTTGTCCATTTGTCGCGCACGTACTTTTCTCATGGATGCCATTGTCAGAACTGGACCAAATTGAAATACGACCACACGGGAAGCATCAGCTTGTAATAAAAAATAATCATCAAACTCGGTTCACCCAGTTGAAAGTTCGGAGGTAACAAACATAATAAAAAAATACAGTCGAATTGAGAACCTCCTTCTTTTAGAAGTCGGTTAAATAAAAGGCGGAAGCTACCTCATGACGCTCTTGCTGGGTACATTGAATTGAAGTCGTTTCAATGTTCCAATTAAAATTACAAAAATTATCCCCTTTAAAATGTGTACCATTATGTATTCAACCCCTCCCAACCCCCTCCAGAATAATTGGCTACCGATCGATCACGCACAGTACCTCTCCTGCGGTCACCTGTGGGTCACCCTGTCGTTAATAACTTATGATCACCGTCCAGTAGAGGGTACCACAGAACACGTGAAGTGAACTAAGCCTAAATAGGGTAATTCTCGACCCCGTTGGACAATCGTTTGATTTTATATTAACCTTCTGTAATTAGTACATATAATTGGGCTAGGGCCGTTTTGATAACATTACACTACCTGAAATGAAAATAACCTGTGGTACACAGATAATTATTTCCATCCAAAGGTTGCCTGGAAGAGATCGCTTCTAAGCGTAAGGCCGCCCATTGTACTTGTCGCATATAATGTATTTTTGTAATGATTGATTTGATTATGGTGTACAATAAAGAATTTTTGTATTGTATTGAAAATATTTATAAGAATAAAATAAAACTGTGTCCAAATAAATAGAAAAAACATTTATTTGGACACAGGTACAAAATACAGGCATAGAATAAACAAAGGGAAAACAAAGGAGTTTAACATAACTAACAACAACTCTCAAGAGACCGGTGTTCTCAGGAGCACCAACCCCACAAACACACACTCCAAACCACTACACACACACATACAAACACATCCATCCTGGTAGCGTAGTCACCAAGACTGAGCATTTGGAGCTCCTGAGGACATCGGTCGGACACGCACACGGAGTTACAGTCTTTTTCTCTTTGATTTCTTATAAATTTTCCCTAAATCATTTCGTAATTTCCTTTTTTTTTTGCACCTTTAAAACTTCTCTTTTTTTTTAATTATATAGCTTATGTAACTTTAATATAGCACTTAAACTTAATTTTAACTATATCAATAAATCTGTTATGTAAGTACCTTCACTTTGTTGAATTGAAACACGTTACAACTATAATTCCCGGAGGTGGGCGTTGCGACCTGCGACACAGTATTTTACTTCTGCA
The DNA here is from genome assembly GCA_943735965.1 of Eupithecia abbreviata. Taxonomy (NCBI): domain Eukaryota; kingdom Metazoa; phylum Arthropoda; class Insecta; order Lepidoptera; family Geometridae; genus Eupithecia; species Eupithecia abbreviata. The sequence continues at coordinate 2,961,871 of OX031001.1, read as the reverse complement.
GGTCGCATCGCTTTTATATTTTTGTTCTAGCACCTAAGTATGTTTCAAAATAAAGACTTTTAACTGTTACTTTTAACATGGGGGTAAGTGACACAAAAGGGTGATAACAAAAATAAGACTTACTGAAAATGAAATACACAATAACAATGGTTTATGTTAAGCTTATCAGCTTCTTGTCAATTAAAATAAGTACAAATTACATAAGTTCGTTTGAATTAAGATGAAAGGTTCGCATTTGAGGAATAACAAATTGTTTGTATAATAGTCATTGTCAAGGAATTCGCTTACAGAGTAGGTGTAATGGTTTTATCTAACAAAAGAAGTTTCACATTATTTAGAGGAATAGGCGATTTTTTTTCGACGACTGCGGTCTTTTTTTAACCTAAAAAATTCGTGCTGCCGCTCTACAAAGCGGTTGTGTTGCGCCGCACATGCGTTTCGTTCGAAAAATATTACGGCTGTGCTGAGTCACAAAGATCTGTATTTTCTCAGCCGCTGCGCTAGTGAGGATTTACGCATATTAGTCACTTGTAGAAAACACATACCGTGTGATTTCAGCAATCAAAGTGCTAAGAAATGTTTATTTGTGTTTCAAAATATAAAACAAATTAGGAACTAATACAAAGAAGTTAACTGCGGGAACACAAAATAGGCTACACTCAGCATTAAATGCTCCATTGACAAGGGTGCAAATGCAGCGCTGGTTTTCAGCGGCGCCAAAGTACTAAGTGCAGTGACAAATATAATGTACCTATAAAATGCAATAAAAACATGTGTGTTTTTATAACATTTTATGCATATAAAATAAATAAATAATGCTGGACAATTCACACAGCATTATCTAGCCCCAAGGTAAGCAGAACTTGTGTTATAGGTACTAGATAACTGATATACATTACATAGTATAGATATTTTTTTATTATACATAGAAAATGACCAGAACATCCGAAACAGATATCTGCAGATCGTACACACATTTGTTCCGAGGCGGGAATCGAACCCGCAACCTCATGCGTCGCAGGCGGACCTTCGCCCACCGCGCCACATCGGTCGTCGATACGACATATATTTGTATAATGTATGTATAAAAACACGATCACGATAGGGCTGGTCCACCAGTTCAAAGTCGCTCAGCGAGCTATGGAAAGAGCTATGCTCGGAGTTTCTCTGAAGGATAGGATTCGTAACGAATACATCCGACAGAGAACCAAGGTTATCGACATAGCTCAAAGAATTAGCAAGCTGAAGTGGCAGTGGGCCGGCCATATTTCGCGAAGAACCGACGGCCGCTGGGGCAAACGTGTTCTTGAGTGGAGACCACGACTCGGTAAACGTAGTGTAGGACGCCCTCCGACCAGGTGGGATGACGACTTGCGAAAGACTGCAGGTAGAGGCTGGATGCGGCAAGCTGAAGACAGGGCGCTATGGCGCTCATCGGGAGAGGCCTATGTCCAGCAGTGGACTGATATAGGCTGATGATGATGATGATGTATAAAAACATTTTAACACAGAATTTAAAAATGATTTTTCAAATTGTATGAGTCTAAATACACAATGAAAGTTTGTTAACGTTCACTTTATTCCTAGGGTCCGGTCGGATAAGTCCTTGCGGTTTTATGATTGTGACCCGTTGAAGCGTACGGACCAATCCTTTGTTCAACGACTTTTTCAATTGACGAAATATAATTTTTCACAATGAGGGGTTTACCAGAAAAGAAAATAATCCCTATTTACCAAAGGCAAGAAAACCTAAAATTAAAAGAAGCCCTAATTTACCTTAGATGAATTCTGAGGTAGATAGGGCTTCTTTTCCTTTGTGGAATAGATGGCGTGAATCCTTCGGGGAAGAATAGAGGTTGTCACTTCTATCTCATATCCAACTATTATCATCATCATCATCAGCCTATAGCAGTCCACTGCTGGACATAGGCCTCCCCCAATGAGTGCCACAGCACCCTGTCTTCAGCTTGCCGCATCCAGCATCTACCTACAGTCTTTCGCAGGTCGTCATCATCGTCCTATACTACGTTTACCGAGTCGTGGTTTCCACTCAAGAACACGTTTGCCCCAGCGGCCGTCGGTTCGTAATATCGGCCGTCGGTCGCTAAGTAATCTGATATTTTGTAATAAGCTTTTTTACAAAGAATATGTTTCCCAATTTTTTTAAATTTATTTATTGATAAAGTTTGCAACTCACTTGGAGTTTTGTTGTAGAAGCGTATACATTGCCCTTTAGAAGATACATTGATCTTGTGAAGCCTAGTTGTGGGCACAGCGAGTTTATTCTTATTTCTAGTATTTACATTATGTATATCACTTTTTTTAGTGAACCGATTGATATTTTTATGAGTGTACAAACAAGTTTTCATAAATATATTGACACGGTACTGTCACTTCTACTTTTCACTTCTGAAAAGAGCGTACGAAGCCGTTTGCAGACGCTTTATATCTCATTATCAACGCAAGTGGGCACCTAGAGGCCATAGTAGGTAAGTAGGCATCTAGAATCAATAGTACGTGACCAGAATGGAGGGTTGGGGATAATGGCAGAGATAGATTAACCAATTTGCGTATCGACAAATTGAACCGTATTTTGTAGGCAATTTGGTTGACTTTTATTTTGTTTTGGGACACTAAACTAGCTTCGGTAGCGTGAGTGAGGCGACCTTATATTTTGCTATAAAAGTTATATAAAGTTATTAGCAGTAGCCTGTGGCTTCGCACGTTCTTTTCAGTGGTAAAAATTAGCCGATGTCCTTCCCTTTGATGTTGTCTACATCCATGCGAAATTATGTAATAGCTGAGCCCCGCGGTTTCACCCGCGTGGTGATAGATATTTTGTATAATTTACAATATATCTTTATGAATTGTAGCCTATGTGTTATTCTGATATGTAAGCTATATTAATGTGGAATTTAATCAAAATCCGTTCAGTAGTTTTTGCGTGAAAGAGTAACAAACATCCATCCATACTTACAAACTTTCGCGTTTGTAATATTAGTAGGATTGTGTTAAGTATGGAAGCATGGATATCTAAAACGATTTTTTTGGAATAAACAGAGAAAAAAACTAGCTTAGATGTTATAGAGTCAACCGCTGGGGTAAAAGTGTTCATGTGTGTAGACCGCGTCTCGGCCAACATAGTGTAGGATGCCCTCCGACCAGGTGGGGTAACGACCTGCGAAAGACTGCAGGTAGATGCTGGATGCGGCAAGCTAAAGACAGGGCGCTATGGCGCTCATTAGGGGAGGCCTATGTCCCAGCTGTGAACTAACATAGGCTGATGATTATGATGTAATGTACCTACTATTTTATAATTATTTATTTATTTTGTCCATATAGCGACCGCTAGTCACCCTTTACTGTTAAACCTGTATGCAGGTAGCTATTGAACCTAACTTATGAATCCAAGTGCTGATAATGCTAGTAGGTGTTTAGACTCTTTATATTTTATGTACGTGAGTTAATGTGTGGCATGGCAACACGCTGTAACTGTCGACACTAGACAAACCTTATCTGGTTAAAAGTGTCGTAGAAATAAGATTAGAATAAGTTTTTATTAATTAAGAAATACAATACAATACTTAAAGCTAATTATTATTACTCCTCGTCAAACCTTTAGTATACGTACCTCTTTATGGCCAAATAAATGTATATATTATCAAAGGATATAAACCCTCGTGTATAGACGGCAGACTCAACCAAGGCAGACCTCTTTTCTGCTGCGAACCATCGCCAAGGAAACATCTCTATGCCCGTTTGGCCGGACATATTCTTCGGTGTTGTTGGATAGAAAGGGTGTCGATGGATATATAATAAATAAATAAATAATGCTGGACAATTCACACAGCATTATCCCCCATGGTAAGCAGAGCTTGTGTTATGGGTACTAGATAATTGATATACATAATACAATACATTACATAGATATTGTTTTATTATACATAGAAAACGACCAGAAAACCCGGAACAATTATCTGCAGATCGTACACACAATTGTTCCGAGGCGGGAATCGAACTCGCAACATCCTGCGTCGCAGGTGGACCTTTGCCCACCACGCCACAGAGGTCGAATCAAGGAGATGTAATTTTTCAGGAGAGATAATATTTTTTGCTGTTCACATTTCAGTTTGTTAATGTTTCCATTTAATTCGTGTATTAATTAAAAAAATATATCTTTATCGATACCTTGCCACTCTCTACTCCAAACACTAACTTGATCCTTAGGGAGTTTTTTTTTTCTTTTATTTATACTATTTCACAATAATTGCATTTTAATCTAAAAGCTAACTTAAACGGTTATCCCGTTTGACCGTAAGCTCCTTAATCTCTATTAATTAAAACATTTTAATAAAAACAAATATCTACTCGTATCTACCTAATTAAAAAGCAGGCCACACCCTGCAAGTAAAAGCGGGGTACAATGATCGACTGTCCGGCGCGCGAGCAAAATTACAATATCTACGCTCTGTTACCAGCGAATGGAGCGAACTGATAACACTATACAGGGTAACTAAATAGGACAAGTTTTAAGTAATTTAAAGTTATAGTTATTCACTTGTTTTGAATTCAAGTTCTTACGAAGACAGCACAAAGTTCTTACGGAGACAGCACAAGGTCAATGGGAATAACCCTGCGACGCAAAGGGCGATAAATATTTTTTACTGCGCCGTTTCGGCAGCGTTGTACCTACCGACGTCGATCGGAGTTAGATAAATAATAAATAGCATGTAGTACATCTATAAATATGGGTGAAGTCACTGCGAGTTATTTTTTATTGGCAGACAAATTCATTTTTTACCTTTTAGTAAGAATATTACCACTACCACCCCGGTTTCATTTTCGAACGCGTTACGATCACAACTCACAACACTGACGGCGGCATCAGAACGCAGCCCGGTAGATATGTAGATAGACAATTATTTTAACACTTTGACTGCGGTTTTTTTTCGACGACTGCGGTCTTTTTTTTTACCTAAAAAATTCGTGCTGCCACTCTACACAGCGGTTGTGTTGCGCCGCACATGCGTTTCGTTCGAAAAATATTACAGCTCTGCTGAGTCACAAAGATCTGTATTTTCTCAGCCGCTGCGCTAGTGTGGATTTACGCATATTAGTCACTTGTAGAAAACTCATACCGTGCGTTTTCAGCACTCAAAGTGTTAAATAAAACAAACAAGACAGAATAAAATACAAATGTGACAATTTGGCGGTATTATCGCTCAAGAGCGATCCACATAGATCTACCAGACAACCGTGGACATGGACATGTACATCACTTTTTAGATTTTTATACATTCTTACCACACAGGGTTCACAGAACTAAATATTTCGTTATAATTTTCTTTATTGAATGAATAAAATAAATAAATAATGCTGGACAATCCACACAGCACCATCTAGCCCCAAGCTAAGCAGAGCTTGTGTTATGGGTATTGTGACTGATATACTTAATACAATACATTACATAGCTAGATATTTTTTATTACCTATACAGATGATAACGACCAGAACACCCGGAACAAATGTCTGCAGATCATACACACAATTGTCCCGAGGCGGGAATCGAACCCTCAACCTTCTGCGTCGCAGGCGGACCTTGGTCCACCGCGCCACACTATATAAATACAATTTAATTTCTTAAAGATTACCCCATTGGCTTACGCAATTTAATAAAAAAACTTTTTTTTATAATAATAATCAGGGCAGTGCTATTTTATCGCAATTTATATTTAAAAAATACAGATCAAAACCTTTAAAGTAATTCTAAAGTCATTTAAAACGGGATATTTACCATGATTAGATTTTTGAGTTTTCCAATATTTCGGCACAGTTTCATGCGCCATGATCAAGGAATAACTGAAGACACTGCTCGTAGCAAAAGACAGAAAATGAGGGTAGATCGGTATATCTGCTCATAAAAACGAACTCGCAGTGTCTTCAGTTATTCCGTTATCATGGCGCATGAAACTGTGCCGAAATATTGGAAAACTCAAAAATCAAATCATGGTAAATATCCCGTTTTAAATGACTTTAGTGTTAATAACCATGATAGTTTCAGAAGTTTTATTTAAAGTAATCACCTAAAATGTTCCCTGGACTAGTCTGAGCCATTCAGACGAAAATACCCCAAGTTTGTATTGAACGCGAAATCCATAGTCCATACTCCCTTTGTTATGGAAATACTCGGCCCAAATGTCCTATGTGAATAGGTGTTTTAGGTCCCTAGTATAAGTACTTGTTCTTTGTTATGCCTAGAGATGGGTTTATGCCGGGGAAATATCGGGCGTATTGAGTAAATGCCCAATATTTTTTTTTATTCTCTTTAAATGTCCAATCACAGGGCAGATATTATAATTTATGTTATCCATGTAATTGCTTTTAAACCTTACATAAACAAAATTAACATGCCAAAAAAAATGTGTAGACAGGGAAAGTAAGTAGGGCGTACTTATTTCTTATACTTAGGCTAGCACAAACAAATACAGACAAACGAAAACTCACTTTTATTTACTTTATCTAGTATATTTGTATAAGAAATAGGTACGTCCTAGGTACTTTTCCTCAGCCTACACATTATTTTTAGCTATGTTAAAAAATAACATTTGTATGTAAGTTATAAATGCAATAACATGGATAACACAATTATAATATCTGCCCTGTGACTGGACATTTATTGGGCATTTACTCAATACGCCCGATAAATGCCCGGCATAAACCCATCTCTAGTTATGCCGTGTTCTAAAAAGGGTGTCACAAAAAGTAAGGACCTAAATTCGAACTAAAGGGTTCAGCTTCGAAAACAAAACACAAAGGAAAATAATTAAAATAAATCACGACTTTGCTCACTGAACTAGGCAATCTACCTACGTACCGCATCTAGTGGGTTGCATTCCAATTAATTCATTTACTAATATAAGTTAGATATATAGACGACTGATGTGGCGCGGTGGGCGAAGGTCCGCCTGCGACGCAGGAGGTTGCGGGTTCGATTCCCGTCTCGGAACGATTGTGTGTACTATCTGCAGATATTTGTTCCGGGTGTTCTGGTCGTTTTCTATGTATAATAAAAAAATATCTATCTATGTAATGTATTGTATTATGTATATCAGTTATCTAGTACCCATAACACAAGCTCTGCTTACCATGAGGCTAGGTAATGCTGTGTGAATTGTCCAGCATTATTTATTTATTTGTATAGTGGTTTACGCACTACATCCGATTTTCGTCATCGAATTTTCTCCACATCGGAAAAAATCGGCAAATACTGTGAACGGTGTCTGGCGTGCTTGGATTTTTAGATCAGTGTTTGGAAAAGTGTATGTGCTATCTATTCAATAAAAAGCCCATAGTTTAGTAGTTTAGTAATTATCAATTTAATATTTTTTTTTATTTGTATTTAAAAATTGTATTTAATTTAGTTAATTTAGTTTATTTGTAAAATCTTTGTATTTGTAATGAAGAGCAGGACATCCTGGCAAACAAGTATATTTACATACTTAAAAGGATGTCCTCACAACTGTCTAGCATGTAAAGATACTTTTTCTACAAATAAACAATTTACAAATTTTCAAATGAGAAACATTTCGGACTTTAGATCCGTTATACAAGGCTTTAGATCTGCACTTTGATTGCTGAAATCACACCGTATGTGTTTCCTACAATTGACTAATATGCGTAAATCCACACTAGCGCAGCGGCTGAGAAAATACAGATCTGTGACTCAGCATAGCCATAATGTTTTTCGAACGAAACGCATGTGCGGCGCAACACAACTGCTGTGTAGAGCGGCAGCACGAGTGGCTTAGGTGCACTTTGAGTGCTGAAAACGCACGGTATGTGTTTCCTACAATTGACTAATATGCGTAAATCCACACTAGCGCAGCGGCTGAGAAAAAAAACCGCAGTCAAAGTGTTAAAAAAAAGATCGCAGTCGTCGAAAAAAGATCGCAGTCAAATTGTTAACACGAAATTCAACTTTGTTGACATGTGAACTGCGATGGGCGATTAGCTATATCTTCATACAATACATAGATAGCGTAAAACACAATTTATTATTAATTAGCTGCTCCCCGCGGCTTCGCCCCCGTGGAAATCTATGTGTCAAATTGTTTAAATGATAAAAAGTTCTAAGCTACCTCTCCACCAATTTTCAGCTAAATCGGTCCAGCCGTTCTCGAGTTATAAGTGTTGTAACAAACACGACTTTCTTTTATATATATAGATAATAATTTTCATTTTCGAAGCATCCTAGCGGGAGAAGAAAATTTGGGTCGTTTTCGTGCTTTTGGGCATATATGGGTTAAACACAGATTCGGATCTGCAGTGCGTAATCGCTCTTACGTGTGGCACTCCATTCACCCTGTATTCCCTTTGTAGGACCGCTGGCTGGACCATAATAGGATTGACATGATGTGGGTCCCTCGCCTCTTTGGGAATTGTTAAGCAGCTTTACACTGGCGCAGAGCTGAAGTGGCACTGATTGAAATAAGCGATGACTCAGTTGGCTAGATCTCTTGGGACAATATCTATAATATAAAAATGAACCGCTGAATGACTTGCTAAGCTCAAATCTCGAGAGCAGCTGAACCGATTTCGCTAATTCTTTTTTTAGAATATTCCTTGAAGTACGAGGATGGTTCTTACGGAGAGAAAAAAGAGAAAATTTTTAAAAATTGCCTGGAATAAATGACCGACCGGGCGAAGCCGGGACGGGCCGCTAGTTATGTAATAAAGTTACCATCAAATAATAAAAACAAATAAGATTTCGTATTTAAAATTGAAACAATTGAGCTAATTGCAGACTATTGCTAACGATCTACAGGTAGCCCAATAATCCATATCAATACCAGTCGCGCGTCCCCGCGACGCTGGCTGCATTGCCCTGATGTATGAAAAGTGTATAGTAATTGCAAACTGTATGTATAGTATTAAATATTGTATAATAGATGACCGTGTGAACTTCGTATCAGCAACTGATTTTCCATTTCAGCTTGCTAATTCTCAGAGCTATGTCGATAATTTTGGTTCTCTGTCGGATGTATTCGTTACGAATTCTATTCTATTTTTGATTAATAATAATAATCGTTTATTTCAGGCACATACATACAAAATTAAGGACCCATATCATAGAGAATAAATTAAAACAAAAATACACAAAAAATTAAATAAAAACACAGAATATTTTAAATATAAACTGTAAATAGTTACCCTGAGCAGAATGCTACAGGGCCGTCACTTCTTGTTACCGCCCAAGTGGACGGATATCCAATGCTGGAAAATTGGATTTTTGTATACCGTGTCAGAGATAGCCCCAAGTATACTATTACCTGAGCGACTCAGCCTATTCCAGAATGACGCCACCCGAGATCGGATGATGGCAAAGAAGTCCGGAACTCCTGCCTCGGAGAACATGCCCGACGCGCTGCAGTACCTCGGTAACCTCATAAGAGTCCGGTAAGCATCATTGTACTGGACTCTTATGGTATTGAAAGCCTTTCTGGTAAAATTAGTCCATAGTTGGCACGTGTACATACCCAGACAATATGCACTGAACAAGGTGTTTTTGACTTCGGTACTGCATTTCGAGAAGCGGCGCGCGAGCATGTTGCTTCGCACGGCGAGGGCTCTCCGCTCACGCTCAATGTCATCATCGTCTCTAAGCGTCTCTGTTAACCAATGCCCCAAGTACTTAAATCGATTAACCACTTTAATAGTGGCTCCATTCATATAGTTAATACAGATTAAAAAGCCGACTCGATCCGCGTTTTCACTTTTAGCGCCAAGTGAGATAACGAAGGCCTATTAATTGTAGTATTGCTTCTTCTTATGTAGGCAAAATTCAATTTGTGAAAATAAGACTGATGGCCGACTTGCTGTGATTTTTGAGGTGTGGAGAGAAATAAAAGATGCGTACTTCTATCCAGTATGGCGTGTAATCGTAATGAGAAAATGTTTGACAAGCGTTGTGGTGAGGTGAGGGGGAAGGGGGTGTGGCTAGAGGCACAATGTTTAAAATTAGGCGCGAACCTGTAATTAAAAACAATATTATTAAAGGAGACCGACGAGTATATTGATACTTCATTATCAAATACTTAGCTTTAGCCTACCAGGTAACGCGTTAAGACGCTACCATATTTTTCTTTAAACGAAGAGATAATACTAAAAATATTAGATTATTTCCGAAAACGGAAACAATATCAATTTCAACAGATCGTTTCATTTTACAAATTTCCGTTCGTAATAACGAAAGAGGAATGGAATCCACCGTATTCCAATTATAAAATAATACAAATAAAAATCCTTTGTGATTTCCGAGGATCAAATACCTAAATTTATTTCACAGAAAACAGATATTAAGATTGTATTAAATTTTATTGTTTAAGGAACAGAAAATGCTTTACATAATATGTGGAAAAGCAAACCTAACACTTTAATGGTTTTTGCTTGAGATAAAGTCCTTTATTCCCCGAGATTCCAGATATTGTTAACTCGCTGAGAGTTCTTGGCGACTAGTTAGTTTTTCTCAGGTGGAATATGTATAAAGAACATAAGTAGCTGCGCCCTGCGACTTCACCCGAGTGGAAATCTATGTGTCAAATGATGCGAAGTTTTAAAGATCTAAGCATACTCGTACATAGGGGCAGACAGACAGCGTGAAGCGACTTTGTTTTATACTATGTAGTGATGTCTACTTTTTTCGGCGAAATATAATAAATGCATGCGAAGCCGCGGGCAGCAGGGAGTTTGTTTATAAAGGGGACCGTAAAGCTTTCTAGAGATAATACCGCTTGCGTGACCTTTTCAGTTTTTTAGTGAACGCTTTATACAGGGTGATTATTGGATTTTTTTAATGTAATACTTTAATGTTTTGAAAATATAAAAAGTGACACCAAATACAAGCACTCCTTTTAATATAAAAAACATTAAAATATTTTGTTAGTTAATCGGTATAAATTTCTATTCCTTGGGAATAAAAAATATGGTACCATCTTGCGCTCATTTCCCATACAATAACGAAATCAATTTCAAAATCGGTAATCATTTGACGAAGAATGTATCATCATCAGCCTATAGCAGTCCACTGCTGGACATAGGCCTCCCCCAATGAGCGCCATAGCGCCCTGTCTTCAGCTTGCCGTATCCAGCATCTCCCTGCAGTTTTTCGCAGGTCGTCATCCCACCTGGTCGGAGGGCGTCCTACACTACGTTTACCGAGTCGTGGTCTCCACACAAGAACACGTTTGCCCCACCGGCCAGCGGCGGTGTAATGTCGTAAAAGACATTACATGATACAAATGAAAATGAAACGATTTATTTGATACGACACAATTAGGTACATTTTAAAAACATATAGGTAGGAAAGCTAAAACTAGGTACAAGCTTTTTACTAAAACAATAGAGGTGAAACGGTTATCTACTTAAAAATACAAAACAAATGAAAAAAATATCAACAAAATATTTTAGAACTAAAAATAATTAATTTTAAAAAGTAGGTACCAAACCAATAGCCTCCGCAACCTGCCTGGCAAACAAGAAAAAATACAAGTACAATGGGCGGCCTTATCGCTTAGAAGCGATCTCTTCCAGGCAACCTCTATATAACCGTTTTATATCGTATTGATTTTAGTAAGTAACGGTTTATTTATTTGTACATATTTATGTTTTTTCACAATAGAGTTTTTTGATTGACAGGACCTTTGGATGTAAATAATTATGTGAACATTCAAAGAACTAAGTTACTTTCCTTATTTGATTTCTTTGCCTCTTGGACGGGCTATATACGGGCTATATTGAAAATACAGTAATTACGGACACCCTGTATAACTAAGCGCTACGTAACGAGGGTCGAAAGGTTGGCACATCTGTTCACCATGCCGGTAAATTATTTTTATTTTGTTAATCAACTTCTGACCGCAGTTTCATTTATGGTGTACTGTAAGCCTCGCTAACTGGACTGATCTATGTGGCGAAGGCGTAACAAGGTTTTAAGAGTACTTATAAGGGAATAAAAAACTGATAAAACTATTATGGTTATTAACACAAAAGGCACTTCATCATCAGCCTATAGCAGTCCACTGCTGGACATAGGCCTCCCCCAATAAGCGCTATAGCGCCCTGTCTTCAGCTTGCCGGATCCAGCATCTGCCTGCAGTCTTTCGCAGGTCGTCATCCCACCTGGTCAATGGGCGTCTTACACTACTTTTACAGAGTCGTGGTCTCCACAAAAGTCACTTGTAACGGCATATTTACCATGAACATAACCAGTGTATAACATACGTCTATCTGTTATATAAAAAGTAAGTCCGTTTTTGGCCGTAGGTTGTGATATTTAACATGTTTGTATTAATTAAGGGTAAATAAATAATAATAAAATGGTTTGATTTTCGAATTTTCCAATGTTTTGGCACAGTTCCATGCGCCATGATCACGGAATAACTGAAGGCACTGCGAGTAAGTTTTTATGGGCAGACATACCGTTCTACCCTCATTTTTTTGTTTTTTGTTACGAAAGTTACCAAAAACTGAAACTGTGGAAATAAAGAAAGAAATAAATAATAAATAATGCTGGACAATCCACACAGCATTATCTAGCCCCATGGTAAGCAGAACTTGTGTTATAGGTACTAGACAACTGATATACATAATACAATACATTACATAGATAGATATTTTTTATTATACATAGAAAACGACCAGAACACCCGGTACAAATATCTGCAGATCGTACACACAATTGTTCCGAGGCGGGAATCGAACCCGCAACGGTAATAGGTTACATCATCAGTTACTCTTAAAGCCACTGGTTGACGTGTCTCCCTCAATCAGGAAGGGTTTTGCCAAACTTTATAGGGCGTGTTTTTGACAGCTGGCTTCTAGATCGAAAACGATTCAACGTATAAAAAATGTCTAAACATACATATGTAAGTTGTAGGGAATTCCATCCTCTACACTACAATATCTTTATATAATTACAATATTTAATTTCTTTTTTTTATTAATTTTTAAACAATAAATTTGATTAGGGCTAGGAAATATATATAATATTAATAATAAAGGGAAAATTACACAAAATTACTCCTTAATGAGAATGGTTTCAACGTCTTTTTAAATACCTCTTTCAACGTCTTTTATAAAAACCCTATAAATAACTATTAAAAATCATTCACCTCCCCTCCCTTTTCAGTAGCCAAAACAACTCAGCGAAATGCATTCAACGAATCCAAAACTTTGATTTTAATAGCCACCACTATTATGTAGTTTTTGAGACAAGTTTTAGGATGTCAAAGAACAAGTTTATACGAGTTTATACCTTGGTGTCTCAAATTCTGAGGTGAACTTACTAAGATAACTGGTCAGCTCTTCTGTGTATATTTATTTTACATATTTTATAATGTGTTTTGATTATTTGTAGCTATAAGTATTTAGTCAAACAGAATTTAAATTGTTTTTGAATAAATAAATTGTTGCAGCGTTGGATCGCGAGGAGTGGAAGGAGAAAAGGGAGGCCTTTGCCCAGCAGTGGGACAATAATGGCTTAAAATAATAATAAATAAATTGATACTGAAACTATTCACAATAAGGGCGGGTAAAGTCGATACACCGTAAAAAAAACCAATAGCAATAAAAACCCCGTAAACAACTAGTAAAAATCATTCCCCTCCCCTCCCTTTTCAGTAGCCAAACCACTCAGCGAAATGCATTCAACGAATCCCCAAGGCTCGAATGATGGATGTCGAATCGAGAGAGAATGCGAATGGTGATCGACAAATTGATTCGAATTGGAAACTCGAGGTAAAGTGCCTTTGGGAAAAGCGATAATGGAATTATTGGTTTTTGGCTTGTTTTAGGTAGGTACTTATGTGATGTTTATATTGACAATCGTTATATTTCTTTTTGCAAGGTCACACGTCTTTGTATAAAATATATCGTAAGGATAATCATAATCCTTACGATATGTTTTATACGTTCATATAGATTACTTAAGGAAGGGAAATCATTTATGGGCAATAAGCGTGTGATAGATTTTGATGGTTTTACTAATTAAAAGAAGCTGTAAGATACCATAATGAAAACTAATTTGAACTACCTTGGTATCTATTTTCATTAAAACGTTACTAAAGTCCTAAAAGGGTTGCTATTGTGGGTATTAAAGAAAAGAAGCATCACTTACAACATGAATACTGTTTTATTCAATAATACAATCTGGTTGGAACATAAATTATGACGAGAAACCAATATAGTTACTAGATGTCCTAATAGGGTTCTATTGTGGTTATTAAAGAAAAGAAGCATTACTTAGAACATTAATACTCTTATATTCAATAATACAATCTGGTTGGACATAAATTATTACAGACAATTAATAATATTTTAAGGTTATGTTACACAAATTGCTAGTTACAAAATATGAACAATACTTAGCTTCTGTCTGGTTAGGCTGCCGATCCAAAAGTGGGTATTCTCCCCCTTTTGGGTCGTATATATAGGCTCTGACATCGTAAAAAATGCAGCCTGAGCGATGGCTCACACTGTCTTTGGCGCGAACAGTCGATACAACAATTTATTATGTTTCTTAATACTGAATAATACTTTCAGACCAAATTAATATGATATCAAAAATTGTACAATTAATATTCCACTTATTTTAAATATAATACATTTTAATAGTTAATAAATTAAGAAATTATCGGCGCCGCGCCATTTATGAAAGTTATATACTAATGATTTTATTACATTAAAATACCAATGAAATAGATAATCTAAAATCTGAAAACGATTTAATAGATACATTTCATATTTTTTAACCACAATTTTCTATTATTAATCTTTATTGTGAAAGTTATGTGCTAATGATTTTATTACATTAAAATACCAATGAAATAGGTAATCTAAAACCTGAAAACTATTTTAGACATACTTTTCATATATCTTTATCACAATTTTCTATATTAATCTTATACGTGCGCCTCATTATTAAGCTTCCATCTGTAGCAACCGAGCTCCCTATTCGCAAAAAACATTACATCTTATCAAGAAGGCTTTCTATTAATGATAAATCAATGATCACCGACTAGTAAGCTTGTATTTCAAATAATAATAAGGAATAATTTGAATAAAAATCTTGGCTCTGCTGTCCACCAAAACACAGCCGTACCGCATTATCTTCCAATTTCTTACACGGCAAACAAGTGCTCTCTTTTGTGAGTCAGATAACTTAAATAAAATAGACCGAGTGCGAGTTGCACTCGCTCACGACGGGTTTCGTACATACTGCAAAAGTTTTGTCTCTAAAAATGGCAAAAAAATGTCTATTGTATGGGAGCCCCCGTTAAATATTAGTTTTATTTTAAAGTAAATATAATAACTATATATTTTGTGTATATTTTAAGCATCTACCTGTTGCCGTTATCAATACAAATACAAAAATACAAAATATTTATTTCTCTAACTTAATGTACAATAAATATAACAGTGTTTGAGATTCCCTTTTAAGTAACAGAAATACCTGTGTTACAAAATAAATCATATAAAAGTAGATTAAGTTACGTAAATTAGATGTACTACCACAGAACTATAACAACTGTGGATGGTACATACCAATTTTTAAAATTATACTTAGAGTTTAATGTTTTAGAGCACAAAAACAAAGCAGACACGAGCATAAAAATCACGTTTGTTGCATGGGAGTCTCCTTAAATATTTATTTGATTGTATTTTTTAGTATTTGTTGTTATAGCAGCTACTGAAATACATCATCTGTGAAAATTTCAACTGTCTAACTATCACAGTTCATGAGATTACAGCCTGGTGACAGACGGACGGACAGACGGACAGTGGAGTCTTAGTAATAGGGTCCCGTTTAACCCTTTGAGTACGGAACCTTAAAAACTACTTATCCTTTGCTACTTCGGATCCAAAACCTCCATTATTAGAGGCATCACGCCCCCATACATCAAAAGCCAGCTGTGACAGGTCTATGATAAATGACGTTTGATTTCGACATGACAGCTTTTATTGCCTAGAGAAAGAGCCACTTGACTATCGGGGTGTAAGAGGGACTTGAACATCTTCCCCAAGCCAACCTAACCTGCACGTTGTACACCCTGCTAGATAACGGACGAGGCGCTGGTGAAAATATTAAACTATATACAACAATAATTACAATTATTTTCCATTACTTGATACTGGCAGATAAGTATCCAAACAGCCACAATTTCCATTACCAAAGAACCATCATCATCAAAGAGGCATAAGCCTCGACTATCGTGCGCGAAACCGCGAATCATGAGTGTGGATTCCATTCGCATAATCGCGGCGGCATCGCGTGTATTTCGGAGCTTAGTGCCAACTTTCGCACTTTGCCGACTTTTGCGGTATTCAATACAGGTAATAGCGGAGTGCCGACTTTAGGAAATTTCTATGCAATTAATCGCTTATCGACGACTTTCTATAGATTTTGGTATTTTATGAGTACTTTGCCTACTACTGGGCTGGGCACCTACAGCGGATGACACCTAATAAATGGGCTCAAATAATCACAAACTGGGTACCTAAACAATGGACAAGAAAAAGAGGTAGACCGCTGAAGAGGTGGGACGATGATATCATAAAAGTAGCGGGCAAACTCTGGCCCCGCAAAGCGATAGACAGAGAGAAATGGAGTAACTTGGAGGAGGCTTTCACCGCTCTAGGCGGTTCTAACACTACCTAAGTATATAAGTTAGTATATAAGTATTCTAGGAAAGTTCTTTTTTTATATAAACAAATAGTATACATACTTACTTAAGCTTTTATTAGTTAATATTGTTAACATTAGTGTTTTTGGAACAATAATACAATTTAAGAAGTAAAAATAAGTTAAAACTAAGGAGTCCACGGACCAACTATGAAAAGCGAAACATAATGTATAAAGGGGCACAGATTTATAACAACTTACCTGATAACATCAAAAACTGTTTATATTATATATATATTAACAATGCACGTTTTTAAGAAAAAATTAAAACAACATATATGACAAAATTTATTAATTATACGGAACACAATATGATTAACAGTAAAATAACTTAAACTACCTATGTATAACTGTAATACAACTGTATTACTAACATAATTCTCATTCTCAGCATTCCCGTGTCCTCCGATCGTCAGAAAATCTGGTTTTGAATATGCCACCTCATAAAACCAGTTTCTACGACAAATCCTTCTCCATCCAGGCCATAAGGTTGTGGAATGCACTACCAGGGTCCATTAGAAAAACTATATCCTTGCCTGTTTTTAAATCTCACGTCAAGGAGTTTTTCCTGCCAAAAGAATGAATATGGGTACTTACTATTTATTTATTTATGTATTTAAGTAGTGTATTATTTATTTTGGAATTTGTAATATTTATTATTTGTTTTTTAGTATTCTTATTTAGATAACATATGGTACACTTTTTGACCCCTGCCTTTTCTTAAATTCATATAATTCTTTCCATCCAAAGGTTGCCTGGAAGAGATCGCTTCTAAGCGATAAGGCCGCCCATTGTACCCGTCGCATATAATGTATTTTTGTAATGTTTAATTTGATTATGGTGTACAATAAAGAATTTTTGTATTGTATTTTTTGTATTGTATAATATAATTAGTTAAGATATGTAGTAAGCTTAAGTATATTGTATATACATTCTCATTTAAGTGAACTCTGTTCTTTTGAGTAATAAATTCTTTAAACTGAACTGGAACTGAATAAAGCTCTTTTTATTTTATTTTATTTTTATTGCCTACTATTATAATACTTCGATACTTCTGAAAGCACGATGCCGACTGTAGTACAATTGAGTTCCCGTTAGCGCTTCGTACCCGTATTTGTTCGTCGGTTTTTTGACCAGTGTCAAATGGCTTGTAAGGCGTGTGAGATTTGTTTCACATGTTTTTACGCTCCGTTACGCGGCCGGCCAGCATCCACCTTGAGGATACAGTTCAATGCGTATTTCCAAAGCTAAGTCTAATTCAGAGTACTCCATTAGAACCTTTACAAAAAGTAAATCAATCCAGCGACAAAACAACAAACAAAAACATAAACCAGTGCAATGAAAACAGTAATAAACATCGTTTTATTATTATTGTTACTGCTGTTAACCCCTTGAGTTTCCGTAACGACCTACAATCTGAGAGTTTCCATTAATTTCATGGGATAATAACAACATCGACCTTTTACTGCAGTAGGTAGGTAGAAGCATACCGCAAAGCTTGAAAACGAAAGCTTTCAATCACTGCATCCTACCTAGATTAGAATCTATCTATCTCTCAGCGGGTAACACGCACTGCTGAGTATAGGCCTCTTCCTTATCTCTGTGCCCCTGACAGTCCTGTGCCAGTCGGATCCACTGCTTCCCTACAGCCCCCACAATGTCGTCTGACCATCGGGCAGATGGTCTGCCTCGACGACGCCGCATATCCCTAAATTAGAATAGAAGAGAAAATATTTAAGTCCCAATATATCAAACACTACAAAGAAGGAACTAATATTAACAGCAAAACACAAATAGGCTACCGGCTCAGCATTAAATGCTCTATTGACATGGGTGTCATTACAGAGCTAGTTTTCAGCGACGCCAGAGCCTACCGGTACCTACCTGTTATGACCTACGGAGCTGAGACGTGGACACTCACGATAGGGCTGGTCCACCAGTTCAAAGTCGCTCAACGAGCTATGGAAAGAGCTATGCTCGGAGTTTCTCTGAAGGATTCGTAACGAATACATCTGACAGCGAACCAAAGTTATCGACTTAGCTTAAAGCATTAGCAAGCCGAAGTGGCAGTGGGCCGGCCATCTCGCTAAGACTAACATAGGCTGATGAAATTTAAATGGTAAATTAAGCATATTATTAACAGTATAGCCACCTACGATTTAAATTTAAATTTATGTTGCAATGCCCTTGCAGGGTGCATGTTGGACGTTTATATATTATTTGAAGCCATCGACTACGTACCTTAGACACCTAATACAGGGCGAACGATTTAAGACATCACATAAGGAAAAGAGATCTTATAAAAATCCACGCCCACTAACGTTCGATCAGTAACGACCAGACCAGTGACCCGTGACAATCTCTGCATTCGCTTACTCAATGGCTCCTGACGGAGCTCAACTTAATTTGGTTGACCGGTTGAGGTCAACTGTCGAGGTCAACTGTGCATCTCTTTCTTTCATAACCAATTCTGTATTTGCTTTCCGTTCTCTCTGAGAAGGCGGGACCAAATAGTGCCGTGCCGTTGGCATCGACATTAAGATGTCGATGGTAGGAAAAATTATGATGAATTATGAAAAGTCGATTAAAATAATATTTAACGTTACATTGCTACATTATAATTAGTCGATGTTTGAAGCCCTATTTGTACACATCTAAATAATACTCCATTGAGTATTGAGTATGATACAACTGTGTGTGACACACACAGATACACACCTTATTCCCTCATATTCCTAATCTAATGGAAAGGCAGAGTGACAGGACTGGGGAGAGGTCAGGCGCACGTACCTTCTTGTAATTAATAATGATAAATGATAAATGAATTTATTGTTGTATAACTAGGTGGTAACTTACGTTGGTATTATATTATATCGTGCATCTCTAGTCTGGTGGCAGACTAGAGATGCATGATAGAATATTTGCGCACCACGGTCTCCACGGAAGACCAGCGCTATGGTAAAATCTGCTCTACCATAGCACATGCTGAGTGGAGACCGATTTTGTAAGTTTCTGTCTTTTGTTAATGTAAGTTACATTTTTAAGCGTTCTGACAAAATAAAAATCTTTTTACTTTTACTTTACTTTTATTATTTATTCATTTATTGACTACTCACCCCATGGTCAGGCAAATGAATGATAATAAATATCTATGGCAAAAACCCCTCGTTTCGAGAAGACATGTCCATCAGTGGACATTATGTGTTCTCTAATTCCGCTCTCGCTCATGCTGGTCACTCAAGACACAGCCTTAACCGCAAGGCCCTGTCGATCAATTACCTACTTTCGACATTTTGAGGTCGATTCGTAACAAATTGGTCTCGTTAAAGTCAGTTATGAAAATATAACGAAGTTAATGTACCACGCACTAGTAACGAATTTTCACTAGCTTCTGCCCGCGGCTTAGAATCAAATCAAATGCGTTTATTTGTGGTAAAACATAAATATCTACAATTTAAAAAATCCGTTACTTAATAATAATAATACGCCAGCTTTTTAAGGAACCCATCCAGCATTCGGCAAGCCACCGTCTGCCACTCTTCTTAACATTGTGATTGACCTGTTTATCGCAGACTGCGGACGTCTCCCCTATAACCCGATTACCCAGTCCATCCATCACAATAGCCTGGTTTTATTTCTTTCACTTTTCTTTGCAATAGTCTCTACACCTGGCGGATACCATCTTTGGGTGTATCATATTGTGCACCCGAGGATGATACCCGCTATGTGTAGCCATCGCCTTTAGATTAACTCTCTCAAAGGGCCTCTGTGCTGTTGGCTTCGGCCCCACGCAAGCCTTCCAAAGGACCGGGTCACTTTATGGCCCGAGATCATGGTAAATGAGAGACATAATACGAAATACGACGATAATATCTTCATTTTTTAATTATTTATTTAAATTCTCGCTATATAATACATTTTTTACTATAGAAAATACAAAAAATAATGTATTATAAAATAATTCTACAGGTAAATTATACGTCAAAATAGATCACCAACCGATTATTATGATTAATATTAGGGACCCGTACTGTTAACTAGTATCATGTCATTAATGCTTGCATCATCATCAGCCTATATCAGTCCTCTGCTGGACATAGGCCTCCCCCAATGAGCGCCATAGCGCCCTGTCTTCAGCTTGCCGCATCCAGCATCTACCTGCAGTCTTTCGCAGGTCGTCATCCCACCTGGTCGGAGGGCGTCCTACACTACGTTTACCGAGTCGTGGTCTCCACTGAAGAACACGTTTACCCCAGCGGCCGTCGGTTCTTCGCGAGATATGGCCGGCCCATAATGCTTGCATGATTCCAATCAATAACCAATTCCTTTTATAAAGCCGTCGGACAAAAGGTGACGAAATCCAATCGAAAGTTCGTAATCCGTTGACCTTGACCCTAAACTATCAAAGGTCAGTCCGAGGTCAATCCAAGGGCCATGTAAAGGGAACTCGTCCCTAACGGGAGGGAATTACTTATTCATTTGATCTAACTTTATATTAGGAACGCGTCGGGAAGAATCGTTGCGGTTTTATTGATGCGCCTTGAAAGTTTATTTCAAGTTTGATATAAAAAAAAATTATAGGTGTTTTAAATAGGTATTTCTCAAACTGTTCTTGGAATTTGCAGTTATCTATATTAATATTACAAAGCCTTATATTTTTGTTTGTAATAAATAGGCTCCGAAACTACTGGACCGATTTGAAAAATTATTTCACCGTTGGGAAGCTACACTATCCCCGGTGAACATAGGCTATATTATATTTTCAAAAAAGTTTAGGATCCGTACTAAAACCGTGCGAAGCCGGAAAAGTCCGCTAGCTATTTTCATAAAGCAATTGATAAATCATATAAATGCGACAGTTTGGATGGATGTTTTATACCTCTTCACGCCAAAACTACTGAGCGGATCGGGCGGCAATAAAATCCTACTAATATTATAAAGGCGAAAGTTTGTATGTTGGTATGGATGTTTGTTACTCTTTCACGCAATAACTTCTGGACGGATCGGGCTGAAATTTAGCAAATAGGTAGTTGTATTGTATTGTATTGTATTGTATTTCTTTATTAATAAAAACTTATTCTAATCTTATTTCTACGACACTTTAAACCAGATAAGGTTTGTCTATGGCCCGGAATAAAACATAGGCTTTTTATCCCATAAATCAATTCCCATGGGATAGAAATAACCTTAAAACGATTCCATACAAACAAAGCGTGCGAAGCCGCGGGCAGAAACTAGTATATTATAAATTCGAAAGTTTAAATGTTTGGATGGATGCTTGATATCTCTTTACGGTGGATCGCTCGAACGGATCCGGCAGCAATTTTTCATAGTTCCAGTCCTGGGATATAATAGTAGATTGTTTTACAAGGGACTAAACCATCCCATTATATACGAGGTTGTTATACTCCCGAGCGTAGCGAGGGAGGATGACAAGACCGAGTTATAATGGGTGGTTTTGGCCCGAGTAAAACACTCTACTTTTCACTTCGATTGCGAGAAAATAAAACAATTCAAAATTAGACAATTTTCAGAAAATTCTACCGTGAAGGGAAGAATCAACCTTCATAAAACATCACCAAGACGGTTCTATTTTCAATAAAAAAGATTGACGGAGCACCAAGAAGTCGAGTTTTTATGAAAGAGAACGAACGCTTTGTACGGGCTGATGATTTTAGACAAAAAATAAAAAGAAAAAATACTTTTTAGCCCGAGGTATTAAACTCGAGTTTTAGGCCCGCTAAGCTACACTATTATGATACACTTTTTGAGCAAGAGAAGTGAAAAATATGTTTTTTTTTATCCTTTAATTCAGGTAATATTTTTAAACTTACGCGATCTGAACACATAATTATAAGTATCGATACAACGGGTACTTATAGTGATAGCAGTTATAGCAAAGTGTACTCGTCGTAATCCGGTCTCTCATTGCGTCGCGGACACCGTTAGTGTTGTGTGTCGTCCGAGTGTGCAGATGGACATTCCTACTATTGAAAATCAAATGAGGGTAGTTTCAAATAAACTAGCCCCCGCTTCGCTGAGGCGGTAACTCCAATACTCCAGTCATCCGTTGACCACGACAGAGTGTAAACCTGTTGAAACGTCGGGAAATAAAGGTAAATAAACGCGATAAATACCCGTTGTATCAATACTAATAATTATATAATTCAGTTCTCATGCGATAAAAAAACCTTATAACGCTTCCACAAAAATAATGCGTGCGAAGCTGCGGGCAGAAACTAGTTATAGTTATTAATAAGTAAATTTACCGCTATACAAACTAAACAAATTGTCAAATACCTACATTCTTTGTCAAAAGGCATTCTGAAAAAAAACACATTACCTAGCTTTAGGATTAAAAAGCTTGGGAGGAGTTTTACTCCAAGTTGAATCATTCAAACTTACAACGTAAAAAGGTAGGTTTCTTGTTCGTTTCTTTCGTCTACTTTAAAAAGATTAAAGTTAACAAAAAATCAAAGTAATCACTTAAATTCGTACTTTTAATTATGTAATTTGAAGATGCTTGTACAACCTTTAGTTCCAATGTTTAGATCACATAATAATAATAGCGATAAAGCCGTCTATTTCAGTGCCGTTGGATGTTGGCAGGATTAAGTGTAAATAAACCAGTATTTGATTCTGGTTTTTGGGTGAAAGTAAAACATTACTACAAAATTTTCTTATTTTAATTAAAAAAAACTGCGTCCCGCGGTTCCGCCCGCGTGGAAATCTATGTCTCAAAAGATTTATAAACATATTTCTTGAATCACTCTATCTATTAAAAACCGCATCAAAATCCGTTGCGTAGTTTTAAAGATCTAAGCATACATAGGGACAGACAAACAGCGATTAACCTTTATTTGGGCTTGATTTATAAAATTGAGTACACCTACAACGAAAAAAAAAACAAACAATACAATACAATATATCTTTATTGTTCCATCAATACAAAAAAATATTATAATAATGGATCATATTACTAACTAAGCCTAAAGGCACAATCTGCGACCTTATCGCTAACAGCGATTTCTTCCAGGCCACTAGTGTTCATAACTTATGTGTCTAGTAGGTACATTTGATTTGCTTAGGTATCTGTCAGTTACTAGATTTTGATTTGATGATGGATAGGATCGGTACGTATTAATGCTTAAATAAACAAACCATACGAAAGTCATTAAAAACGGGATATTTGCCATGATGGTAGTGGCAACGTTCGTAGCAAAAGACAAAAAATGAGGGTAGATCGGTATGTCAGCCCATAAAAACTCGCAGTGCCTTCAGTTACTCCGTGATCATGGCGCATGCAACTGTGCCGAAATATTGGATAACTCAAAATCTAATCATGGTAAATATCCCGTTTTGAATGACTTTAGTATTAATATATAATAACCATGATAGTTTCAAAAGTTTTACAAACCATACGATTTTCGAAGCGAAATTGAAACCTTGAGCAGAAAATAGTTATTTACGTATTTTCAAACGTTGCAACTGACAAGTCTCTCGGCGGACGCGTCGTAGTCACGTGAACCACGTAAAGAAACGACCACGTAAGCAAAGTAAATGGAAATGTGAGCGAAACCGAACCTTTTACTGTTTTCTGTAAAGGTGATCTCTATTTAATCGAATCGGAGATGGAACAAGTAAGTTTATTCCAGAGTTTTTATAAGAAAAATAGTTAGTTTATACAAATAAAAATACAAAAAATACTACGACGATCGATGTGGCGCGGTGGGCGAAGGTCCGCCTGCGACGCAGGAGGTTGCGGGTTCGATTCCCGCCTCGGAACAATTGTGTGTACGATCTGCAGATATTTGTTCCGGGTGTTCTGGTCGTTTTATATGTAGTATATAATAAAAAATATCTATCTATGTAATGTATTGTATTATGTATATCAGTTATCTAGTACCCATAACACAAGCTCTGCTTACCATGGGGCTAGATAATGCTGTGTGAATTGTCCAGCATTATTTATTTATTTATACTTAGCTTATACAAAGTTATAAGCAGAGTTTATAGTGAAGCTCACGTGAACTGCGTAGACAGTGCATATTTTGACATCATCATCATCAGCCTATGATAGACCACTCGTGGATATAGGCCTCCCCAAGATTTATAAATTTGTGATGGATATTGTTTTTACTTAAACAAAAAAGTGTAGAACAAACATTATTGGTGTTGCAATTAAATTAACTTTGGTTTTTGTTGATCTAGAAGTAACTAATCATCGACGAAACGTACCGTCGAGATAAAGAACTGTCAAGGTAGAAACCCTTCGAAGTAATGACCTTTCGAGATAACGACCTATCGACGAAACGTACCGTCGAAGTAGAGACATGGAGCTAACGTCATTCGAGACCCAGTTTTTGGTATAATGATATAGTTTCTTTAATTTAAGGTAGAATGCCAAAATGTCGCGTTCTACGACTGATTTCTCTTTTTTAAGGCTTTCTAGTCCATAGATGATTAAACCAATGATGTTAATGCTTGGCCAGATGCCGCTCAGTTCCTCACCGACAACAGTATGTAAGAAATTCAATGTTATGCTTAACTTTAAATAAATATTGACATGTATCTAAAATCGCACTATATTTAGATTTAGCAAATCAAATGTATTAGACACATAGGTTATATGAACATACTAGTGGTTTCTTTTTCTCTTCTTCCACTAGTGGACAAAAAATTTAAGTGAACATTAAAATAAAAATAATATTTTTTGATGCATAGTATAAAATTTGACTTGTCTGAGGCAGTTGTCTCACCGGGAACGATGAACGAGTAGCGAGCAGAGCTAGAATGTAGAAACGAGTCGGCGTGAAGCGGGGAGCGAGTACGTAGTTCCGATAGTTGTGTAGCTCGGCTATCACTCGCTCGCGGCGGCCGGGTCAAACGACAGTCCGCATTGTAGAGAAATGACCGCACGGCGTGAGTTTTCTAATCGCTGAGCGAGTGTTATTTTCCTGGCTCTTGTCGCCCAGCGACAAACTAGTGAAGCGAGTCCTCGCCGGCAGTGTGAACAGTCAGCGATCAACTGTTTGTATATTCATCTCATTTGTTTACACGGAATGTATATCTAACTGTACGTTTCTTGAGCGATAAAATAGCCGATGGTTAGTCGTTTTCTCGCCGGCGGCGGTGAGACAACTACCTGAGTGCTTATTTTGTAAGCCTAAAGAAATAAATGCTATTGAGTTCGTTGTCATTTTATAGCAATTAGTTTAGCAGAATTAGGCCTTAGGTAATTTTCTTCGATAGTAGCAGTCTTAAAAAACTTTCCAACAATATTTGTTGGTTCTAAACATCATTTGTTCATAAAACATATCTTGGATTCTCCAACCGAGTATACAATACCTGCAATGGTTTTCCCTTTAATCAATCCTTTCAAGGTAAGGTTTTACGTGAGTCCATTAATTTTCTTTTCTTAGCACTCACATTATTATGTGGGTTTTCTACGCAAGCCGTATATACACCTTTCACGGTAGGTACGCGCCCTTAACGACTTATATCGACGTGAATCTTTAGGGTTCCTCAAGGGTTTTGTTTTGCCAGGCGTTCGAAAATGATACCGGTGGTAATGGTACCAATCGGTCGTAAAACAATGATGTTATATATACGTAGATACGTTGTTACGAGGTCTGCCTAACAAGACGAAAATCAGGTACGTGTCTGAATTGAACTCAGTCCGTTCTGCTCCTGGCCGTGACGCGGACGTACGTTGAAGCGGGATTTTGTGTGTTTAGAAAGTGCAATACTAACTATGGGACGGTTGTGAAAAGCAAGAAGGATGTGTCTTTTTATTATTATTTTCTATTTGTTTTGTACTGTTTAAAATGGGAAATCATAAAATAAAGCTAATTTTACTCAAAAATCAGTGCAACACGGTTGACACTTTGCTATCACATTCAATTAAGTAACTTTTTCTACACATTCATTGTTGCCTGAAGTAAAGTCATTATTATTATAATCCATATACGGAACCCAGCAAGCTTAACCCGACTCATACGTTACCGGTAGTCGAACCTGTATTTTATAGTGCAATTTCCCTGAATAGCGCCTGCGAAGCCTTACATCATCATTATGCGGATTTTTCAAGCTTTTCCTGTGGTATTACGGTCATAAAGTGGAGTTCTGATTATTATAAATGTGTAGTGCATTTAGGACCTTAAATTTGAATTTTCCGTGTCTGAATTTTGAAATTATTTCTTTTCGTTGGTAAAACAGTGCGGTATTTAATGTGCTTTTTTGTGGCTATGCTCGGAGTTTCTCTGAAGTATTGTACTAGTTCTAGTATTCGTAACGAATACATCCGACAGAGAACCAAAGTTATCGACATAGCTCTACGAATTAGCAAGCTGAAGTGGCAGTGGGCCATATCTCACGAAGAACCGACAATTGCTGGGATCAACATGTTCTTTAGTGGAGACCGCACTCGGCAAACGAAGTGTAGGACGCCCTCCAGCCAGGTGGGATGACGACCTGCGAATGACTGAAGGCAGATGTTGGATGCGTCAAGCTGAAGACAAGGCGCTATAACGCTCATAGGGGGAGGCCTATGTGCAGCAGTGGACTAACATAGGCTGAAGATGATGTGTTTTATATGTACTCGCTTCAAACTTGCGGCAAGCTCGCTGCACACTCGACTCGCTTTGAAATCGCTAATGTGAGGATCGCGAGGAGTGGAAAGAGAAAAGGGAGGCCTTTGCCCAGCAGTGGGACAATAACGGCTTAAAATAAAATAAATAATAATAAACATGTATAGTGTGAAAAGGCTGTAAATCCGTAATCCGTACCTAATAGAACGATCCGCAAACCACTTCCGAGCTCCGTTCCAGTGGAAGCAATAACTCTCATAGCGTATTAGCACCTCAAAGCACGTAGGTACAGTCAGTTATAAATTTTCATGAACACATTGAACTTTTCAACACCTAATCTTTTTAACTATGAATGTACATATTTCTCAAAAAGTAGGTAACATATCATGAAAAATCGGCTTTGTAACTTCTACGTCTGAAAGAAATTATCTGAGTGTCTGGTCGAAGCAATACGTGCCCCGAGAGCTGGTGAGTATCTAGCGCAACGCATCAGCATTGCCATATAGCGGGATAATGCAGCCAACGTCGCCGCGTCGCGGGGACGCGCGCCGACTGGCATTGATATGGATCAGTTGAACTACCTGTAGATTGTTTATAACAGTCTGCAGTTAATTCATATCATTTATTGTAATTTCATGCATACAGGTAGTATCTTAGGTGTAGTCTTAGTGGGTAGGTACACAATGCATAAAAACCCTGTCAGGGCACAACAATTTTTGGGTTCTTTTTAAATATTAGCCTAAAATTCTAAACAATCATTATTTATAAACATTATTTATTAGGAATGTCATATAGGAATTATAGGAATGTCATATAGAAATTATAGGAATGTCATGATTAGGTAGATAGGCTTACTAATTTAATCTGTAGGTATGTCAGCTAGTACACTTTCAGTTTTTTGTTTTAAATTTTAAATTGTCATCGGAGAAAACTTCGTGGATTGAATAATAGCATTTTTGTAGTAGTAAAGTTTTCAAGTGTTAGCATTTTTTAGTTAGCATAATTGTTTTAATTTAAAATACTAGTTCTTTTTTGTATTTGATTATAACTTTCTTCGTTAATATAGATTAAATCATAAAGCAAATATAGAAAAACTCATTCAAAGTAAATAGCATTTATTTCTTTAGGCTTACAAAATAAGCACTTATCACATTCTATTTGCGACTTTTACTTTTTTTTTTTTTTTTTTTTTTTTTTTTTTTAACTTTTTTTGGCGAATTTTGAAAATTACAAATAATAAATAAATAAATAATGCTGGACAATTCACACATCATTATCTAGCCCCATGGTAAGCAGAGCTTGTGTTATGGGTACTAGATAACTGATACACATAATACAATACATTACATAGATAGATATTTTTTTTTATTATACATAGAAAACGACCAGAACACCCGGAACAAATATCTGCAGATCGTACACACAATTGTTCCGAGGCGGGAATCGAACCCGCAACCTCCTGCGTCGCAAGCGGACCTTCGCCCACCGCGCCACATTGGTCGTCACAAATATTATGTAACTGTAACTAATTTTAAAATTTACCTGTGTTCACCGACTTTCGTTGCTGACTGTGTCTAGTTTGCTCAGTGCTCTCTGTAGTTCTAATTAATGGACAGAGGACTAGCACATAATTGCCACTTCTACAACATTGTATAACTCACAATTAGTTGATATAAAGTAGCGCATCAACAGAATATAGCATACCATCCAACATCTACGCTAGTTGTTCCGCGTTCGTCCCACTGTCTCTTCGGTCCTATGTAGTCCGAAAACGGAAAATAATATTTCAACCTGATTTTATTCCTCTTTCGTCCCATTTTATAGAAAACCATTCTATAGAATAAGAAAAACCTTGTGCGTTGTTTCGGAGACAAGTGACCAAATTATTGACACAAAAATGCTATTACTCTTTTAATGAGTTTATGACCGATAAATTGTAGATTTGACATTTATTTTTCTGTATTTTTTTTTTATTATTATTTGTCTGAATTTTTTGTATTATTTTTTTAAGAATGTGTAGTTGCTAATTATTGTAAATTTTATATCATTGCACGCCCAATAGGGCAGAATACATTGTGACCTATTCCATTATAAGAACTTTATAACATGTATTTCAAGCAATAAACGAATTTTGATTTTGATTTTTTGATTTTAGATTTCTAACAGAAAAGTAGCCAAAATGACCCACATAGCTTACTGCGCCCTATTTTACAAACATATTCATAAGCTACTAGCTGTTCCCCGCGGTTTCAACCGCGTTAAATTCGAATTTCACATTTCTAAGGGGATAACGATCCATGATGATGTACAATCCAAGAAATAGGTCCCTAGTGCCCGGCGTCTCCAGTGAAAATAACGCTGATGACAGTAGCGTTGGATCGCGAGCGGTGGAAGGAGAAAAGGGAGGCCTTTGCCCCACTGCTGGGCAAAGGCCTCCCAATAATGGCTAAAAATAATAAATAATAGATAGATAGATAGAAAATTCTTTATTGCACTTGAACTATAAACTATGTACAGTAATAACTTAAACATTAAGTACAATAGGCGGTCTTATCGCTCAAGAGCGATCTCTACCAGACAACCATGGATGGATAGGATCGTGGACAGTACCAGGGGATCTGTGTGAATAATAATAATAATAAGGGGATAAAGAGAATTTAATATAGCCTATGTCATCCGGGGATAGTGTAGCTTCCCAACGGTGAAAGAATTTTAAAATCGGTCCATTAGTTACGGAGCATATTAAAAAAAAAAAACCTTTCCTCTTCATAATATAAGTATAGACAAGCTTTCCTTATTATTATCCTATTCTATTCCTTATTATTATTACATATTATTGTTAGTTTGTGTGGGACATTTATAATTTCCATTCTTATGGGAAATTGAATAATGGGGGAAAAACTAAAGGTATTTTTCTTAAGACCTAAATAATACCTACAAACTAAAAGACTAACATTCACCTTAAGTTTTAGTGGACAAGCAGCTTTAAGCAACCAGGACGTTAATTAAACGACTTAATTAAAACCGGCTCGCAAGTTGTTCTGGGCTCATTTGTACAAAGAATATCTAAATGAAAACATTTTCGGACTATACGGGCTTGGTCTAGGAAAAATAAGGGGTTTTAGGTTTGGTTTTCAGTACGGAAGCGGATTTTTCAAGCCTTTTCAACAGCCTTTTGAATGAATGAATTATTTATTTATTTGTTTATATAAATAAATTAATTCAATCTTTTTCGTTGCCAGCAGTTGCTCCAAATAATGAGAAGAAAAAATCTCATAGTACAAGTTTCGCATGAAAAATTCGGTACGTAATTGTAATCATATATATCAATTATTTATATAGGTATATATATTACTGTTTAAAAGTAGCTTAGTATCATTATGAGTTGTATATTTTATTATCTCTATTATATAGCACTACCTGCCAAACTGTTGTCCACACTACCCAAAGGTTAGCAGGTAGAGAATGCTATCTAGCATTATGCTCGCCTATGTACAACTTTTTGTGCAATAAAGTATAATCCATCTATCTATAGTACATTGTTTATTAAATAATGTAGGTTTTACATTATTTATTTATTCATTTATATTTTGTTTTTATATAGAATTTCGGTTTGGAATCACACATACACGTCTCTCTACGATTTTGCCAAGCGATTTATCCGCAGCAAGGCCGGCAGAAAATTATTTTATTATTTACTTACATGCTACTCATTAAGTTGTTAATATCCTGAATATTGTGTATACTAATATTATAAAGGAAAGGTTTGATTTTTTGTTTGTATGTTTGTTTGTAATGAATAGACTCCGAAACTACTGGACCGATTTGAAAAATTCTTTCACCGTTGGGAAGCTACTCTATCCGTGGTGAACATAGGCTATATTATATTTTCAAAAAGTTAGTGATCCTTACTTAAACTCTTATAATGTCACCCAAAGTGTGAAAAAATGAATTGTGAATAATAATAAATACCCGTGCGAAGCCGGGAAGGTCCGCTAGTAATAAATAAAAAAAAAACATCATAGAGCTCCATACTTCCGTGAGAATCGTCCCTCTAATAATTATTTACTTACTTATTCTGCAGATGTGAAGACAGGACATGAAACAAAGAAATAAAACATAATTAGACAGTTTCTAAGTGTGGTCTACTTGGAGATTGCAATTCAGTGGTAAATTGTTTTGAAGTTCTGGAAATTCTGCAGAAAGAGCTTCGGTGGTAACTTTGGTTCTCCGGATGTATTCGTTACGAATCCTATCCTTCAGAGAAACTCCGAGCATACTTAACACTTTGACTGCGGTTTTTTTTAGACGACTGCGATCTTTTTTTTTACCTAAAATATTCGTGCTGCCGCTCTACACAGCGGTTGTGTTGCGCCGCACATGCGTTTCGTTCGAAAAATATTACATGTCTGCTGAGTCACAAAGATTTGTATTTTCTCAGCCGCTGCGCTAGTGTGGATTTACGCATATTAGTCACTTGTAGAAAACTCATACCGTGTGATTTCAGCACTCAAAGTGTTAAGGCTATTAGGCAAAGAATAGAAGAATAGAATAGAATAGAAAAAAACGGTTATTTAGACACAGGTACAAAATAGATAGAATAAACAAACAAAGAAGTTTATCATGGGGGTAAACGACACAAATAGGTGATATTAGGACTAAATTAAGACTACCTCCATGACCCTGCGCTGAAATAGGGGTTGGCTCAGCGTGTGCTGAACCTTATTTTATTCAGCGCTGTTTTTCAGCCAAAGACCTTAATTACTAGTTGAAGTCACGGACGACAATTCGGTGACAACAAATAGAAAAATATTTGATACAAATAAACAAAAGTAGAATAATAGGACAGTATAATATGTATGTCTAGTAAACAGAGAAATACAATAATATTAATAAACGAGAGAATTAGAATGTTATATAACAATAATAGGTGCGTGTAATATAATAATAAAGAATGACATCATCATCATCATCATCACCAGCCTATAGCAGTCCACTGCTGGACTTAGGCCTCCCCCAATGAGCGCCATAGCGCCCTGTCTTCAGCTTGCTGCATCCAGCATCTACCTGCAGTCTTTCGCAGGTCGTCATCCCACCTGGTCGGAGGGCGTCCTACACTACGTTTACCGAGTCGTGGTCTCCACTCAAGAACACGTTTGCCCCATCGGCCGTCGGTTTTTCGCATAAAGAATGACGTTTCACAGCAATTACAGAAGGTTTGTACGTAAGTTAAAAACAAAAATTTATAGATAAAGTAATAGTAATATAAACTAAAAATACTAGCTGCTCCCCGCGGCTTCGCCCCCGTGGAAATCTATGTGTCAAATTGTTTAAATGATAAATAGTATCCTATGTTAGACTCCTGGTTCTAAGCTACCTCTCCACCAATTTTCAGCTAAATCGGTCCAGCCGTTCTCGAGTTATAAGTGTTGTAACAAACACGACTTTCTTTTATATATATAGATTTACAGACTCAGAGCCCAGAGAAGGTAGGAGTATTGATATCTATATAGATAAGCCAAAGAGATAACTTTTGTAGCTCCTTTGTACTGGTGGACCAGCCCTACCGCGAGTGTCCACGTCTCAGCTCCGTAGGTCATAACAGGCAGTACTAGTAGTAATGTAAAAAAGTAAAGTAAAAAGTCTTTATTTTGAAACATACTTAGGTGCTAGAACAAAAATATGAAGCGATGCGACCTGCAGAAGTAAAATACTGTGTCGCAGGTCGCAACGCCCACCTCCGGGAATTATAGTTGTAACGTGTTTCAATTCAACAAAGTAAAGGTGCATACATAATAGATTGATTGATATAGTTAAAATTAAGTTTAAGTGCTATATTAAAATTACATATTATAAGCTATATAATTAAAAAAAGAGAAGTTTTAAAGGTGCAAAAAGAAAAACGGAAATTACGAAATGATTTAGGGAAAATTTATAAGTAGGTAATCAAAGAAAACAAAGACTGTAACTCCGTGTGCGTGTGTGTTTGGTGACTGAGCATTTGGAGCTCCTGAGGACACCGGTCTCTAAAGAGTCCGGGCAACAGGAGCTACCAGGATGTAATTGGAAACTTCGGTATGGGTGACGAAAACACATAAAATAATTTCAAGTGTCAATATTATGTAATTATAGATATACAGCATTAATAAATTTAATGATATGTATACGCTTCTACAACAAAACTCCAAGTGAGTTGCAAAAATTATAAATAAATAAATTTAAAAAAATTGTTAAACATATTCTTTGTAAAAAATCTTATTACAAAATATCAGATTACTTAGAAGACAAAAAAGCTTGGAACGAGTTTTGCTCCAACTCAAAATCTACCAACTTACAGATAAGCAAATCAAATGTACTAGACACATAAGTTATGAATATACTAGTGGTTTCTTCTCACTTCTTCCACTGGTGGACAAAAAATTGAAGTGAACTATAAAATATGACCTGTCGTGCTTATTTGTAAGCTTAAAGAAATAAAAACTTTTCATTTTGATTTTCATTTTGATACAATACAATACAATACAAAAATACTTTATTGTACACCAGATACAGAACATTATAAAAGATATTACATGTGACAAGTACAATGGGCGGCCTTATCGCTTAGAAGCGATCTCTTCCAGGCAACCTTTGGATGGAAAGAATTGTGTGAATTAAAGAAAGGCAGGGGGTGTACCAAGGATAGAGCTAGAATAAAAATGAACATAACATGAGTATTTAAAGATAAATAAGTATTAAATATATATATATATATATATGTATAATATACTACTTAGTAATACTTAGTTAATAAATAAATGTCAAATATATATATGTATAATATACTAGAGATTAGTAATACTTAGAGACCCCGCCGGGGTCGAAGAATTCCCCGTTTCCGCCCTCAGGTGCACTCGTGCACCTAAGGCGTTACCTCCCTACCCTCTTGTAGCATCTGGCAACAGCCCAAGCCGAGGCTCGCACCGAAGTGGTGTCCCTTGTGCGTGTTGCCCCAACCTAATTTTTACCGGCGAGGCGCCCTCTGCGACCGCCTAAAGTCCGGTAACGCTGTCATGGCTATCTGAGGTCAACAGCATAATAGTCCATTCGAAAAAAAAAAAAAGTAATACTTAGTTATAAATAAATAATAATAAGTACGTATAAGTACCAATATTCACGATTCTGACAGGTAGAATCCCTTAACGCGAGCTTGATGATGAACGGGATAAGACGAGAATTCTCTTCTATTCTTGTTTTATCCGGTTCATGATAGCTTTATGACATTTTTTGAGGTTTATTTATAACACACAACAACAGACACACTAGAATATAATAATAATAATGCTGGACACGGCATTCTCTAGCCCCATGGTAAGCAGAGCTTGTGTTATGGGTACTAGATAACTGATATACATAATACAATACATTACATAGATAGATATTTTTTATTAAACAAAGAAAACGACTAGAACACCCGGAACAAATATCTGCAGATCGTACACACAATTGTTTCGAGGCGGGAATCGAAACCGCAACCTTCAGCGTCGCAGGCGGACCTTCGCTCATCGCGCCACATCGGTCGTCGAATATGTACATCTATAGAATACTAGCGGCCCGTACCGACTTTGCCCGGGTGGTCATTTATTTCAGCCAATTTTATACATTTTTCTTTTTTTTCTCTCCGTAAGAATCATCCTCGTACTTCAAGGAATATTCTAAATACAGAATTAGCGAAATCTGGTGTAATTTGCGCTTAGCAACACATTCAGCGATTAATTTTTATATTAAAGATAGATGTACTCGTATATAATGCTGGCTTCGCCCCATAAAAAAAAAGCTATATACAAAAAAAAAACATTCAAGTTGAGTAAAAACTACTTGAATGAAATCTACGAGTTACAGTTACCAGTTAGTACAAAGCATTCTTATCCAAGTAGTACACTTCCCCACTAACATAGGTTTTTCATCTTAAATATATTCCATATTTTCCAAGCTAAGTCTCAAAGCTTTTTATCACAAAAGATAATCAGCTCTATTCTTTCACGGACAAAGTTCAAAAAACGGAACTCAGTGTTTTAAATCAGCCTGTATTTTAACGGTTAACGGTACAGCGGGTACGAACGTAACGGTTGACCGCTTTGTAAAAATAGCTTGAGCAAGGAACTAACGGCATGGATGTAGAAACCTGGCATTAACCTTAGATTATAGACCTTGTGGCTATAAATGTACGGTATAATTTATTATTAGATAGATAGATAGATAACACTTTATTACACCACATAAAACAGAAAATAATACAGAGATAAAAACTAAGAATAAAGGTATAAAGGGCGGCCTTATCGCTGAGAGCGATCTCTTCCAGGCAACCTATATTATTAATGTTGGGTTACAACAGCGTCATCTGGCCCCAATGTAAGCGGAGCTCATGTTATTGGTACCAGACTAAGACACACTCATTTAACTAATATTATAAGAACAGAACACTCGGAACAAATATCTGCAGATCGTACACACAATTGTACCGAGGCGGGAATCGAACCCTCCTGCGTCGCAAGCGGACCGTCTTTGCCCACCGCGCCACAGAGATCGTCATTCATCAAATTAGGACATGCGGCAGCGTGTCCAAGCCAAGTTCAAGCAAAGGAACGCGCACTCGGCGCGTTCCTTTGCTTGAACTTGGCGACGAACCACTCTTTAACGTAAACACATAAAACTACGTGTGTTTAATTATAGGCCAAGTCAAATCTAACCTACATAGATTTGACTTGGCACTCATTTAGATCTCCATTCTTTTAGCGGGGAAGCCCACAGCCAATCATAATTTTTGTATTGAATTTGGCTCTCCTTTTTTACATTTATGTTTTGGTGGGATAATCATATTTTATACTGATACTATGCAAGTAACTAAAATGTCTTCTCATTCTGTTTCTTTTAATATACTCTCATATTTATTCAGCCCTTGAAAATTTAAATAAAAACCATATCAAATTATTCATGAATTTTTATTTGATAGGTATAATGTTTGCCTGCATGCATTATATAAATTGAAAAACTTTATACAGTGCCACACAATTATAGGTTTTACTCATCATTAAAATCAACCCGTATACGTCGCGACATAGGCCCCCCCCCAAATACCGACGACGACGCCACGAATGGCAGTTCTGATCCTGAATCCTAATATGTTTTACCATAAAAATACAAATATATGTAAAGGGATTTGTGTTTTGCGAAAGAAACTCGAATCGAAATAAAATACTCAAGCTATGTCAAACAAATGTTTATCTCTAAGCGCGCATTTATTTTCGAAATTACATCATAAATAAAAATAAGTTCGATCGAGTTTGAGCTGAGCTACTATAAAAAATTCTGTTTTTTCATTATATTTTTCTGTTTTTTTTTTCCATTAGTTAAAAAAAAATAAAAAATAAAAAATTATTTCTTCATAAAATATATCTTCTTGTTGCTCGTATCTCTTGTGTAATAGGATGCGCTGATTTAGAGTCCTTGGGTTTATTTAAAAAAAAAAGATTATAAACGGAATGATGCCAAAAACACTTTGAGAATAAGGGAAAGAATAGATTCCCACAAAACCCAAGGACCGAGGGGTCGTCACCCCTCGAGTTGATGCCGGGGTAATGAGGCGAAGCCTCGAGGCCCCTCTCTGTGCCCCCACCAGGGCCGGAAAGAAATCTATTGAATAGGATGCGACTAATAATAGCTCAATAAGTAACGCGTTACTAAGTTTTCTAAATTTACTCAAAAAATTTTAATCTACTAATTTTATGGTTTTTTTAGTTAGAAAAGTGACTTTGTTGACGACATACTTAGCTATAAAACAATGACCCAAGCGGGACAGAAGCTATTATTTTTAGTCTACTATTATTCTTATTAATAAACTTAACTTATTCAACAAATATTTGACGAGACTCAGTGCAGCTTTTTTGCTAAAACTAGGGAGTAAAAATATCTGTTATTATGCCTTTTAGCCTTTGATCTGTGTAGCACTGTAAAATCTTAGTATGGACATTCCATACATAACCAAAATACTACATTATACAGTATAATTATGTAATGTTGTAGGAATTTGTAAACCTTAATTATATTAGACTACCCTAGACTGAAAATGAAAACGAAAAGTTTTTATTTCTTTAAGCTTACAAATAAGCACTTAGACAGGTCACTTTTATACTATAAATTTTTTTTATAGTTCACTTCAATTTTTTGTCCACCAGTGGAAGAAGTGAGGAGAAACCACTAGTATGTTCATAACTTATGTGTCTAGTACATTTGATTTGCTTATTTGTAACTTACAAATAAGCAAATCAAATGTACTAGATTTTGAGTTGGAGCAAAACTCGTTCCAAGCTTTAACTAGAGTGACTAGATGTGATTTTGACTAGAGTGGTAGTTTTAATTTTAATGTGACTTTTGTTGACTTTCAAGGATTTACTTTACGGTCTAGACTTCTAATACTAGGACTAGTCTCATAGTGCGTTCTTCTGAGGATAACATAATTTTCAGCGCATAGGTATTTCTTTAAATTTAGAATTCTTTTATTCACAAAATATATCTATTACTTATTTCAGAACCGAGTAGCGGTAGGTGTTACCTGCGTACATAATAAATGGGATTGAGAAAAAAACCATCTCTAATGCTGTCTCTCACAGTTTGTATTCGATCTGAGCAAGACATCATGAAAGGCAACATTATTCTCCATCCCATCTTTGTAGTACGAGTTTACGCCTAGTCATCATCATCATCATCAGCCTATAGCAGTCCACTGCTGGACATAGGCCTCCCCCAATGAGCGCTATAGCGCCCTGTCTTGAGCTTGCCGCATCCAGCATCTACCTGCAGTCTTTCGTAGGTCGTCATCCCACCTGGTCGTAGGGCGTCCTACACTGCGTTTACCAAGTCGTGGTCTTCACTCAAGAACACGTTTGCCCCTGCGGCGGTCTAGTAACGGCAGTAAAACCGCTTTCCCGTCCATCTTGTAGACACCAACGAGCATTTTAACAAATTACAGCAATGAATTCCTCTTACAATGAAATATTCAAGTAATAAATAACGCAAGTGAAGATTTTAACTTAATTACACGGCTTTCGCGGGAAATAAAATTTAATGGTATAGAACAGAAGCTGTTTATAAAAAACTTAAGTTATTAAAAGTAAAGTGATCCTAGACGAATTTCATGTTTATTTTATTGCATCATTGTGCACATTTACCTACTACGTTTACCTACACCTATACTACGTTTGCCGAATTGCGGTCTCCGCTCAGTAGCAGTTTAAATAGAATTGTGTAAATAGTCCAAAAGTTATCTAAGAAAAAAGCTACAAAACAAAATTCCTGCGGCATGCTACGAAAGACATGCTACGAAACGTCTACGCCGTAGCATTGCTACGAAACGTATACACCGTAGCATTGCTACGAATCTCATAAGCAGGGTATCCATTACAGGCAAACTCGGGTCGAGCGGCCTCAACTTGAAGCAAACAGCCTCAGTTTGAGGCTGCTTGCTCTGAGGCAAACGCTCGAGGCACGTTGCGGATCAGCTCGAGGCGTGTCGCCTCAGCTTGATCCAATCCACCGTGTGCAGATTAAAGCCAAAACGCGATGGAACAAGACGCGCGTCGAGTAGCTGCTGTTTTAATAGCAATTTCCATGACACCCGTTTCCATAAAATGCACGGCTCAGACTGAAGCTCCTTTGAGCACGGCAAAAAACCGACAAAATATGGCTCGGCTCGCGGCAACGAATTTGCCTCGTGTCGCGACGTACCTCAGGTCGAGGCAGCGTCTCCACTTGCGCGGCCTCGGAGCGCGGCAGCCGCTCGACCCAAGACTGCCTCAAGTAGATACGCGGCTGTAGACGTTACTTTAGCCGTAGGCCGTTGCAGCGTTTGACCACCACCTCCGTCACTAGGACTTCACCGAGAACTCGAAGATGACGTACCCGAAGTAGCGAGCGAAACTTTTTCACCATTATAAAAATATGACCCCGAGGAGCCCCTTCCGCGGGACCTGATCCCTGCGGAACCCCCATAGAGTCCTTGGGTTTATTAAAAAAAAGATTATAAACGGAATGATGCCAAATAACATTGAGAAAAAGGGAAAGAAAAGATTCCCACAAAACTCAAGGACCGAGGGGTCGTCACCCCTCGAGTTGACGCCGGGGTAATGAGGCCAAGCCTCGAGGCCCTCTCTGTGCCCCCACCAGGGCCGAAAAGAAAT
Organism: Eupithecia abbreviata; assembly: GCA_943735965.1. Classification (NCBI taxonomy): domain Eukaryota; kingdom Metazoa; phylum Arthropoda; class Insecta; order Lepidoptera; family Geometridae; genus Eupithecia; species Eupithecia abbreviata. The sequence goes on along the minus strand of OX031001.1, from coordinate 2,922,329 downwards.
CTATTGCATTGCCCCGAGGAGGCACTAAACATTACTCTGGAAGGATTAGTATTTATCACGAAAACACACACAAAACAATGTTAAATTCAAAGTCGATGTTTGATTATTTATTTATTATTAGCCCGAAGTGTCCCACTGCAGAGCAAAGGCCTCCTTCTTCCACTCATCTAGGTCCTCAGCAAGGAGAACCCAATCTTTGTTTTATAGGTCGAGCTCATCCCGCCATCTCCGCTAATGTCGGATTTTAGTTAAAAAAACGAATTAAGTTACGTTGGTTTCTCATTTACCATTTGACGACCGATGTGGCGCGGTGGGCGAAGGTCCAGGAGGAGACGCAGGAGGTTGCGGGTTCGATTCCCGCCTCGGAACAATTGTGTGTATCGTACACACAATAGCAGATATTTGTTCCGGGTGTTCTAGTTGTTTTCTATGTATAATAAATAAAATAATAATAATAATATCTATGTAATGTATATTGTATTATGTATATCAGTTATCTAGTACCCATAACACAAGCTCTGCTTACTGGGGCTAGATAATGCTGTGTGAATTGTCCAGCATTATTTATTTATTATTATTTATCATTCTGTAGCGCGGCCGGCCGTGCTCCCAGAGATTTTGACAAACCAATAAAATTAAATATACACCAGCGGATATTTAAGTAAGTTTATCTTCTAACTTCTTAAGCATTGTCTAAAAACCTTAATAAACTTTTGTTTACGCCAAAGACAATGTAAAATGGCGGCGCTGAGGTCTTTATTAAAGTAATTTGATAAGACAATGGCTGATTAGTTCTGCCAGTCTTTATTATCTTTCTGACAGGGCGTTATTTCTGAATTAACAAGTCTCGCAAACGAGTCATATTTATTGCGGCAAAAGCGAAGCTTCCAATCCTGGAATCTCTAGACATATTTATTTTGATACTAGCTGCCCGTCCCTGCTTCGCTAAGGTGGTCATTTATTTCAGCCAATTTTTTAAATTTTTTCCTTTTTCTCTTCGTAAGAACCATTTAGAATATTCCTTGAAGTACGAGGTACTTCAAGGAATATTCTAAAAAAATAATTAGCGAAATCGATTTAGCTGCTTTCGAGATTAAGCTTTCGCTTAGCAACACATTCAGCGATTCATTTTTATATTACAGAAGATTTTAAGTGTTTTCCTTACGGCGAAATTCGCCAAATAAAGCGGAGTCAATGCAGCCAGTGTCTTGAGAGAGCTCATTTCTGTTGTATCTATCTTGCGATCACAAATGAAAGAAAGAAAGAAAGAAGAAAGAAAATAATTTATTAAACACTAACACAACACACAAACAAGGTTAATTACACATAATTATATTAGACTACAAAGTACCTACTACAAAACCTAGGTACCTATTATAAAACACGTAACAACGACAAAATATAAAAAAAAAGTGAAAAGTTACAAAATGTAAGTAGTATTGTATATGGTACTAAGTAGCCCTCACAGAAAGTGGATAAGCGCGCGTGTGTAGGTCTAATAGGTCCTGACTCAGTTTGTTGCTCTATCACAATAACCCAAGGTGATAGTATTAGTGATCGCAGTATCTAGCTATGCCGTTTTAAAGTCAATTGACACTAGATTTATTCGTAAACAACCTGCGCCCCACGGCTTCGCCCGCGTGGAAATCGATTTGTCATAATAAACATATTTGACGACCGATGTGGCGCGGTGGGCGAAGGTCCACCTGCGACGCAGGAGGTTGCGGGTTCGATTCCCGCCTCGGAACAATTGTGTGTACGATCTGCAGATATTTGTTCCGGGTGCTCTGGTCGTTTTCTATATATAATAAAAAAAAATCTATCTATGTAATGTATTGTATTATGTATATCAATTACCTAGTACCCATAACACAAGCTCTGCTTACCATGGGGCTAGATAATGCTGTGTGATTTGTTTGTTTGTGTGAAAAAAAAAAAAAAAACTTCATTCATAAAAAATTTCTTACAATTGGCGCGTAAATTCTTATTCGGTATTTAAATTATCAGTAACCCGAAAAAAAATATTTTTCCCCAGTTTTCATTTGAGATAGCAAGAAAAAGAAATCTGTAAGTGCGTGGTTATAATGTAGCTTTCATCCAAGGGAAAGCACAGATGCCTAAAACATATATCTGCCATTTTCTAATACATCTTTGAAGCTTTTTCATGTTTAGCCTTAAGTTACTTGTTATAGTGACTGTCTGCTGAAAGTGCTAAGTGTCAAGCTGAAGTGGCAGTGGGCGGCCATATCACACGAAGAACCGACAACCGCTGGGGTAAACATGTTCTTGAGTGGAGACCACGACTCCGTAGTAGTGTAGGACGCCCTCCGACCAGGTAGGATGACGACCTGAGAAAGACTGCAGGTAGATGCTGGACGCGTCAAGCTGAAGACAGGGCGCTGTGGCGCTCATTGGGGGAGGCCTATGTCCAGCACAGTCACAAATAAGTTTCGTTTACATCCGTAATGAAAGTTTAATATTTAAAATATTTCAATTTAACTATAAAACTTCATTTCTAGGTACGTTGTGAAACTTAACTGAAATCATTAACACTTTGAGTGCTGAAAACGCACGGTATGTGTTTTCTACAAGTGACTAATATGCGTAAATCCACACTAGCGCAGTGGCTGAGAAAATATAGATCTGTGTGACTCACAGCCGTAACATTTTTCGAACGAAACGCATGTGCGGCGCAACACAACCGCTGTGTAGAGCGGCAGCACGAATTTTTTAGGTTAAAAAAAAGATCGCAGTCGTCGAAAAAAAATCGCAGTCAAAGTGTTAATAAGGAAATTCTATTTAGATAATTGAAATCAAACACACAAACTATATAAACAAGTAAGCTTGCTCGTAAACACACAAACAATATCACGTAATAAATAGGTCACCCATATATGTAGATTGTTGCCCTCCAGACTTAGGAAATTACTTATGTAACATAATGTGAACCAGTGGTCTTATGTACAAACTTCATTTCAATATTCAATGAACCCGTAACTTTATAAGGTGGCCCAGTAATCGCTATCGAGTTTGAGTTTTATTTTTGTGGTCATTATGACTTATAATACAAGCTATGCTTACTTTGACTAGAATAATGCTGTGTGAACGCTAAAGTCATTTAAAACGGGATATTTACCATGATTTGATTTTTGAGTTATCCAATATTTCGGCACAGTTTCATGCGCCATGATCACGGAATAACTGAAGTTTCTCTAGTCTGTTTTAACACTTTTGACTGCTGAAATCACACGGTATGTGTTTTCTACAAGTGACTAATATGCGTAAATCTACACTAGCGCAGCGGCTGAGAAAATACAGATCTGTGTGACTCAGCACAGCCGTAATATTTTTCGAACGAAACGCATGTGCGGCGCAACACAACCGCTGTGTAGAGAGGCAGCACGAATAGCTTAGGTTTAAAAAAATATCGTAGTCGTCGAAAAAAAATCGCAGTCAAAGTGTTAAATGACTTTAGTTTTAATAACCATGATAGTTTCAGAAGTTTTGCTGTGTGAACGGTGCAGCATTTAATTTTTTTTCATGTTTTCCCGTGTTTTACTCCAGTAAGCTTAAACTTCATTTTCGAGTTTTTGCAAAAACTTGATCGCTCGTTTATATGAGAATATATCAACTATTTCGATGATTTTCAGTAAAATGTCTGTGTCAAGTAACGAAGAGTTAAAAATATAGACATATTCTCCTCTCCGCCAATAACCGGTGCACCAGTTTAGTTCAGTTTATTTATTTCCATCGTAGGTACACATGTTACACTTGATGTCGTTAACACTTTGAGTGCTGAAAATGCACGGTATGAGTTTTCTACAAGTGACTAATCTGCGAAAATCCACACTAGAGCAGCGGCTAAGAAAATACAGATCTTTGTGACTCAGCAGAGCTGTAATATTTTTCGAACGAAACGCATGTGCGGCGCAACACAACCGCTGTGTAGAGCGGCAGCACGAATTTTTTTGGTAAAAAAAAAGATTGCAGTCGTCGAAAAAAAACCGCAGTCAAAGTGTTAAATACTATAAATTTTAAAAGATAATAATACATTTTTTTATATATAACACACACTCACTTTTGATAAAGGTCCTTTTAAAATAGCTACCTTAATACCTACCTAGATACCACCTTTTTAAATACTTCGTTAAATAAGAGTTTCTTTTATGAAAATGCATCATTAAAGAATAAATAATTTAATTAGAAAACGCATCATTGAAGAACAAACAATTTAATTAGATTCCAAAGATACTAAAGTTCAGAAAATATTTAATTAAAATATGTCTTTAGAGGATAAAATAACAATAGAGAGTTAAATAATAGGCATTCACTAACTATTTACTAAATAAAAATGTCCATCTTATTCCGGTACGCCCTGTATCAAGTTCAACCAGAAAGTTCCTTAGGGATGTCCATTCGGGATATATGATTTTATCCGAACTTTCGAGGTTTTTGGGAAGGTCAAGAAAAGTTATAGATTCGAGTATTACATACCTTTTAAGTCAAATAATGTTATTCGTTTCTTAAATAAAAAAAACACATAGGAAAAACCAATTTTATACCTACTGGTTGAGGCTTACATCTCCTTTTGCAAATGTTTTAAAACGCTTGAATTAAATCCTTGTTTGTTTTACAAATTTGTATGCAATTATTCGTGGCATAGTTTCCGCTATGTTCTGACGCCATTGTTATTTTGATCTAGCTGCGCCCCGCTTCGCCCGCGTGGAAATCTATGTGTCAAATGGTTTATAAACCTTCCTCATTACTCTATCTATTAAAAACATCGCATCAAAATCCGTTATGTAGTTTTAGAGATCTACGCATACATAGGACAGACAAACAGCGAGAAGTGATTTTTTAATAGGTATACTACTAGTATGTAGTGAAGAAGTGGCATTAACACTTTGACTGCTGAAATCACACGGTATGTGTTTTCTACAAGTGACTAATATGCGTAAATCCACACTAGCGCAGCGGCTGAGAAAATACAGATCTGTGTGACTCAGCACAGCCGTAATATTTTTCGAACGAAACGCATGTGCGGCGCAACACAACCGCTGTGTAGAGCGGCAGCACGAATTTTTTAGGTTAAAAAAAAGATCGCAGTCGTCGAAAAAAAACCGCAGTCAAAGTGTTAAGATCGCAATGATTTTCCTAAAGAATAAGTAAAAAAGTTAGGCTTGTTCCAAACAATGTTATTTTGCTTTCTCCGCCGTTTCTTCAAGAAATTGCCAGTGATTCGGGACTCCATAAAAACAAGGGTACCGTCCCTGAAGTGCAGTTCTGACGTGGATTGTCTTGGAAATCCTGCCTACGAGTACAAGCTAAAGAATTTTATGAATGACTAAGCGAACCTTCCCGGCTTCGCACGGTTTTAGTACGGATCCCTAACTTTTTCGAAAATATAATATAGCCCTATATTCACCGGGGATAGCGTAGCTTCCCAACGGTGAAATTTTTTTCAAATCGGTCCAGTAGTTTCGGAGCCTATTCATACTTAATTATAAGAATTAATTAATACTAGCTGCGCCCCGCGGTTTCACCCGCGTGGTGATAGATATTTTGGATAATATACTATATAATACGATATTTGACGACCGATGTGGCGCGGTGGGCGAAGGTCCGCCTGCAACGCAGGAGGTTGCGGGTTCGATTCCCGCCTCGGAACAATTGTGAGTACGATCTGCAGATATTTGTTCCGGGTGTTCTGGTCGTTTTCTATGTATAGTAAAAATATCTATCTATGCAATATATAGTATTATGTATATCAGTTATCTAGTACCCATAACACAAGCTCTGCTTACCATGGGGCTAGATAATGCTGTGTGAATTGTCCAGCATTATTTATTTATTTATACATATCTTTATGAACGCCTATGTGTTATTCTGATATGTAAGCTATATTATTGTGAAGTTTCATTAAAATCCATTCAGTAGTTTTTACGTGAAAGAGTAACAAACATCCATCCGTAAACGTCAAACTTTGTAAGTATGGATGGATATCCATACTTACAAACTTTGACGTTTATAATATTAAGTAGGATGGGAATGTCATTTTTGAAATAATTTGAAGAAGGAATACATTTTTATTTCGAAGTTAAATCTTTCGGAGTAAGTTATTTTATACACATCACTATACAGATTCAGACTTGGCTACCTTCCTAAAAAATCCAGCCTCATTCATTAGATTTGTCACTTGTCTTATTTGTACCCAAATTATATGGCTTTGACATTGACGCATCAAATAAAATAATAACGAAGATAAAATTTGGCCAGACAAATGCCTATCTAATTTTAGGATGAGGGAGGATTTTTCAGACAGCATAATTACTAGCATAGAGATCGATCTTAGCGATAAGGCTGCCCTTTGTACTTCCCCTATTCTAAGTATTAATTTATGTATTGTTAATGATTTTTTGTGTGATATAATAAAATGTTTTCTATTTCTAGCTTCGGCCGGCGGCTTGGGAATCGTTTTTTTGGAATTAATAGCTTTGAATGTCATCATCATCATCAGCCTATATTAGTCCATAGCTGGACATAGGCCTCCCCCAATGAGCGCCATAGCGCTCTGTCTACGCAGCTAGCTTTTAATGTGTTATTCCTTAACTTTATCTGTGCAAAATTTCGTCCCGATCTGTTCAGTAGTTCTTGCGTTAAGAGATAACCAACATCCATCCAATCATCTTACACCTTCAACTTTAGTTTTTCTGGCCAATCATCCACGAACATTAAAAACATGCATACAGCCGATCATAAGAACATCCTTCATTTTGAAGTCGGTTCAGAAATGGGTTCATGCAATCAGGGTATCATAATACGACCCCTAGAATTGAATAGAAGGAAAATACTTATTGAACAACGAAAATACGAATTTCATTTTTTCTATTATTTCACCACTGACCGAATTTTCATCAGAAAAGCAATTCAGTGAGTCTTTAGAGAGAGATATCTCAGTATGCGTCAACAGTCTTCAATTTATTGGATAATCCAAGAATTAGGGTACTTGCGAGCTTTTGATAGACTTTTTATGATCTCGTTTTATTTTTTGAATCCATTGAAGTTTAACTTATCCTGCGTCAGCACAGATAATACATAAATAATAAATAATGCTGGACAATTCACACAGCATTATCTAGCCCCATGGTAAGCAGAGCTTATGTTACGGGTACTAGATAACTGATATACATAATACAATACATTACGAGTATAATAGATAATTTTTATTATTTATAGAAAACGACCAGAACACCCGGAACAAATATCTGCAGATCGTACATACAATTGTTCCGAGGCGGGAATCGAACCCGCAACCTCCTGCGTCGCAGGCGGACCTTCGCCCAACGCGCCACATCGGTCGTCAATGTTTTATGATCTCGTTTTATTTTTGGAATCCATTGAAGTTTAACTTATCCTGCGTCAGCACAGATAGCAAATAGATGATACATAGATTATTTATTAATACAAATAGGTTATAACTTAGTTATTAGTGCCCTAAAGCCTAAGTTTGTCTCAAAAGTCAAAAATCATTCATTCTTTAAGCTTACAAAATAAGCACTTAGACAAGTCATATTTTATACATTAAATTATTAAAAATAAAATTATTTTACTGCTCACTTCAATTTTTTGTCCGCTAGTGGAAGAAGTGAAAAAGAAACCACTAGTATGTTCATCTTGTATGTCTTATGTCTATGGTTATTTGCCTATTTAAGTCTAAATATAATATGATTCGATACATGTCAATATTTAAGTAAAGCTATGCACAACAACAAATTACTTACATACTATTGTCTGTGCGAAACTGAGCGACATCTGGCTAAGCATTAACATCATTGAGATAATCATTTATGGAGTAGAAACCCTATTGATGAGATTTTGTTTTATGTATTTTTTTTATTTACGAATAGGGAGCTCAGTTGCTTCAGATGGAAGCTTATTATAGAAGCGCACGCTCTAAGCACTAGTTCTCATATATTTAAAATTAAATTGATAATATCTAGGTACTGTAGTTGACAAAAAATTAACCTATATTAATAATTATCCTAGATCTCAGATTTAAAAAACTCATTTATGCTTATGCATGATAAACACACTCACACTTCACTTCTTTTCAGACTAATGCATAAAATGTTCTAAGAAACAATGCTTGTAATTGTTTAGCGTGAACCTAGCCACTTATGACGAGCCACCAGACGACCGATGTGGCGCGGTGGGCGAAGGTCCGCCTGCGACGCAGGAGGTTGCGGGTTCGATTCCCGCCTCGGAACAATTGTGTGTACGATCTGCAGATATTTGTTCCGGGTGTTCTGGTCGTTTTCTATGTATAATAAAAAATATCTATCTATGTAATATATTGTATTATGTGTATCAGTTATCTAGTACCCATAACACAAGCTCTGCTTACCATGGGGCTAGATAATGCTATGTGAATTGTCCAGCATTTTTTTTTTATCGCCACTGATGCACGCGTTGACAGAGTATGGAAGTGTGCGTGCGTTCACCATCGTAGGTAATCCAAGTTAAATAATAAACTACTTTGCAAACTGAACGAGTTGCAACACACTGCAGTTAGTTTTAATTGTAACCATATTGATCCATATCAAAACCAGTCAAGTTCAGTACTTTTAGCGTGAAGAAGGTACAAACATACATCCATCCATCCAAACTTTCACATTTTATCACTACATAGTACATATAAAACAAAGTAGCTTCCCGCTGTCTGTCTGTCCCTATGTATGCTTAGATCTTTAAAACTACGCAACGGATTTTGATGCGGTTTTTTTTAGTACACAGAGTGATTCAAGAGGAAGGTTTATAAACCATTTGACACATAGATTTCCACGCGGGCAAAGCTGGAGCAGGTAGGTCTATACTAATATTATAAAGAGGAAAGTGGAGGTGATTTTTTGTTTGTTTGTTTGCAATGAATTGGCTCCGAAACGAATGGACCGATTTGAAAAATTCTATCACCGTTGGGAAGCTACACTATCCCCGGTGAACATAGGCTATTATATATTTTCAAAAAAGTTAGGGATTCGTACTAAAACCCTGCGAAGCCGGGAAGGTCCGCTAGTGTAATATAATTTTAGTATGATTTGTGTTAAATGAGTTGTAACGCGAATTTCCAAACGACCTTTCAATCACAGAGCCTGAACCTTCTTTGATTAAAGCAAAACAAAGTTTATTATGATTAATTACAGAGATTTCCTACGCTTGTTAAGTTAAAGTAGCCGTTATGTTAAATTACCTAAACTTAGGCCCATTTTGTTAATGTTTTAAGTGGGTGCTTAATTATTTAGTTAATTAGTGCCTAGCTTGGTCTTGTTTTTAAGTTAAGGCTTCTATTCTGATTTTATTTGTTCTTATTGCGTATATATATCGACGAACGAGACGACCTGTGTGATGTAGTGTGCGAAAGTCTACCTGCGATGCAGGAGGTTGCGGGTTCGATCCCGCCTAATGTTTGCACGATCTGAAAATATATTTTTATGGGGTGTTCTGGGTGTTTTCTATGTATGAAAAGCAATGAAGAGAAATAAAATTATATATAAATTAATAAAATAAAAAATTATTCGTTTCGAACCAAGGACGACAACACGTCAATATGGTTTTTCTAGATTTAACTTTCTCGAGTTTTCTACAGAATAAAGGTGAGCTTTATATGTTCGTCCCATCGTCTAAGGAACCCTAAAATAGCATTTGTAAGTTAATACCTCGCAGACAAAGACAAACAAAAAACTATTAATCCATTAAGCAGTATACCCGACTCCATTTACAACGTCACGCAAACGATAGAATGCTTTTGGGTAATATTTTTCAGTGTAAGGGCATTGTACGGAGTTTTTAACCCTTGTTATAAAATAAATAAATCAGAAGTCATTTAAAACGGGATATTTACCAGGATTTGATTTTTGAGTTTTCAATATATATGGGGCGGGGCGCAAGCGTTAAACAGGGACAGCGATATTCGGAGCGATATTTGCAAGCGCCTCGAATTGAAGTTGGGAGCGAGCGTCGCTTTACACTTATGGGTCCGGCGACCCTCGCTTGCAAAAATCGCTCCGAATATCGCTGTCCCTGTTTAACCCTTGCCCCGCGCCACGTGCGTGCGCGATAGCAATATTAGCCGTTCAAAATTTGGTTTGTTCCGTAATACCAAAAATTATGACTGAAAACTTTTTGTATTCTTCACAAAGTATTGTTATTCTGTAACAAGACAATATAAGCTATGCTCCTTAATAAATAAAACGTAAGATATTGATGTTTTTAATACGAAACAAATAGCAAGAAAACTTGTCCATTTTCGCATTAAAATGTGCAAAATGAGATTGGCTTTCATTTCATTTTAGGTAAGTATTTTGAAAAAAAAACTATTTGGGAACCTAGATAAATACTATTTTAATACAAATATTATAGTGGAAATATGCTTGAATTAGAAATAATTTTGGTATTACGTTTGTATGAAGAATTCGTCCCTCCGGAGGCCCCTTAAGATGTTAATATGTTAAGATGTTTGTTACCTTTTTACGCCAAAACTACTAAACGGATCGGGCTAGAATGCAGCATATAATATATTCATATAATAACAGGTACTTCCAGGCCTGGAATAAAACTAGCTTTTTATCACATAAATCCCGTGGGATAGAAATAACCTTAAAACGTTTCTTTAGAATCAACGCGTACAATGCCGCGGGCAGAAACTAGTGTTAAATTATTTCTTTTCAAATAAACTGACCTCATTCTTTTGTGAACATTTCATCGTAAAATCCATATTCTATAATAAAATACGAAGACTACCTACGAGTACCTTCCTACCCATGTTTCGTACCAGGCACTGTACCTATCGACTTTATACGACCTTGAGCTTTACATCAACTTTTATAGAGTTTAAAATGCCCTTTGAAGCTATAGATAGATAGATAGAAAATTCTTTACTGCACTTTTACTATAAACGATGTACAGTAAAAACTTAAAAGTTAATTACAATTGGCGGTCTTATCGCTCAAGAGCCATCTCTACCAGACAACCATGGATGGATAGGATCGTGGACAGTACCATCTGTGTGCTTGTAAGTTATGGGATATTATAAATAAAATACTTATAGTACTTACATAGAAATATACTACATATATATCATAAAATATACATATAAAACTTATTAACATAGGATCTCAGGTATGCGCTTAATGACAGCAGGACAAATAGTGCTCTTTTATCAGTGTTTTAAAGGTTGGTAACTATCATGGTTGTATCAAATTTTTCTAATAAAGATAATATTTTTTCTAATTAACTGTACCTGTTTTATAATCTCTATAAAAAATAAAAAAATAATGCTGGACAATCCACACAGCATTATCTAGCCCCATGGTAAGCAAAGCTTGTGTTATGGGTACTAGACAACTGATATACATAATACAATACATTACATAGATAGATATTTTTTATTATACATAGAAAACGACCAGAACACCCGGAACAAATATCTGCAGATCGTACACACAATTGTTCCGAGGCGGGAATCGAACCCGCAACCTCCTGCGTCGCAGGCGGACCTTCGCCCACCGCGCCACATCGGTCGTCTATAATCTCTGTAAGTTGTATTTTGTTTGTTTGTTTGATTTGTTAATGTTAGACTGTTGGTATTTTGTTAGTTTATATATTATATAATGTAAATCTCTTATTGGCCGTCAGTTAGATTATTAAGGTTTAAATTATGTAGATTAAGGGCTGTTGATTTTGTTGAAACAATAAAATAAAAAAATAAAAATCATGGTTATCAACACTAAAGTCATTTAAAACGGGATATTTACCAGGATTTTATTTTTGAGTTATATATAATTCGGCACAGTTTCATGCGCCATGATCACGGATTCACTCTAATATTGGATAACTCAAAAATCAAATCATGGTATATATCCCATTTTAAATGACTTTAGTTTTAAAATGCCTGTAGATACAATATATATGTTTTATTTTGACAGCATAAATAAACTAAATTAATAATGCTGGACCATCCACAAAGCATTATCTAGCCCCAAGGTAAGCAGAGCTTGTGTTATGAGTACTAGATAACTGATATACAGAATACAATAAAAATAAAATAAGTATAAACTCGCTGTGCCCACAACTAGGCTACAAAAGATAAATGTATCTAATAATATCTAATCTTTTAAAGGGCCATGTATACGCTTCTACAACAATACTCCAAGTGAGTTGCAAAAATTATCAATAAATAAATTGTGAAACATATTCTTTGTAAAAAAGCTTATTACAAAATATCAGATTATCTAGAAGATAAAAAAGCTTGGAACGAGTTTTGCTCCAACTCATCAAATCTACCAACTTACAGATAAGCAAATCAAATGTACTAGACACATAAGTTATGAACATACTAGTGGTTTCTTCTCACTTCTTCCACTGGTGGACAAAAAATTGAAGTGAACTATAAAATAATTGAATAGTATAAAATACGACCTGTCTAAGTGCTTATTTGTAAGCTTAAAGAAATAAAAACTTTTCATTTTTATTTTCAATACATTACATAGATATTTTTGATTATGCATCGAAAACGACCAAAACACCCGGAACAAGTATCTGTAGATCATTCACATTTGTCCCAAGGCGGGAATCAAACCCGCGACCTCCTGCGTTGCAGACCTTCGACCACCGCGCCACAGAGGTCGTCGAGGACTGTTTTTGTCTATCCTACTAATATTATAAACGTGCAAGTTTGTAAGTATGGATGGATGTTTGTTACTCATTCACGCAAAAACTTCTGAATGGATTTTGATGAAACTTCACAATAATATAGCTTATATATCAGTATATAATATATTCATATAATATTATGATATGCATATTCATATTTATATCATAATATTTTTATTATCTATTGTTAGTTCTATTTATGTTAATTCAATGTACCTATGTGTAAGTTATAAGACTAAGCTATTTCTTAATTTTCATTTGTCCTCTGCAAGCAAGCAATCCCTTAGCTACTATATGGGAGGACACATAAATGGTTATTCGTTTTTATTTAAGTTATCTGTTAAGTGTGTTAAACTGTTTGTCTTCCAAATAAAGCAAAATAAATAAAATATAATATAACACATAGGCTGTAGCCTATTCATAAAGACATATTGTATATTATCAAAAATATCTATCACCACGCGGGTAAAACCGCGGGGCGCAGCTAGTATGGAATACGTGTCTAAAAACATTCCTAAAATAAAATTTAAAATGGCTGTATTTAGATGATAATCTAGCTGGTAAGTTTGTAGATCATATCATATGGTTTGCATGATGTCTAGAACGTTTTTAGAGTTCCCAAAAGGTGCTAGAGTAAATACCTAAGGTAAACGAAATGTAGACAACACGCGACACGAACTACATACATAATTATTTGCATGCACGAAGCTTAAAGTTCGTCTATGTAAATAATCATCATCATCATCAGCCTATGATAGTCCACTGCTGGACATAGGCCTCCCCCAATGAGCGCCATAGCGCCCTGTCTGCAGCTTGACGCATCTAACATCTACCTGCAGTCTTTCGCAGATCGTCATCCCACCTGGTCGAAGGGCGTCCTCCACTACATTTACCGAGTCGTGGTCTCTACTCAAGAACACGTTTACCCCAGCGGCCGTCGGTTCTTCACGAGATATGGTCGGTCCACTGCCACTTCAACTTGCTTATTCCTAGAACTATGTCGATAACTTTGTTTCTCTGTCGGATGTATTCGTTAAGAATCCTATCCTTCAGAGAATATAACATTTGACCCTTATAAATCAGAATATAGACAGGATATTAAGGCATTTATTGCACCTAATAGGGGTAAACGTGTTATTGAGTGGAGACCACGACGATAAACGTAGGACGCCCTCCGACCAGGTGGGATGACGACCTGCAAAAGACTGCAGGTAGATGCTGGATGCGGCAAGCTGAAGACAGGGCGCTATGGCGCTCATAAGGGGAGGCCTATGTCCAGCAGGACTGCTATGGGTTGATGATGATGATGAAATGTTATATTGTAACAACCTTTCTTAGATTTTTTTATGAACTCTATGGCGCGGTGGCTGAAGGTCCGCCTGCGATGCAGGAGGTTCGATTCCCGCCTTGGGATAATTGTGACAAATATTTGTTTGTTTTGTTTTAATTATGTAAAAATTAATGTGTATGCATTAAATGAATATAATATGCGAGGCATATTTCAAAAAGCTTTCTCTAGGCCGATTATACAACCTACACAATGTTCGCCTGAGGCACAAGATTTGATATCAAGAATTCACAACTGGGTGGCTTTGGGTGTGGCCCGATTATGGTCGAACCATATATAGCTGCGCATTTAATATTTTTTGGGTTTTAATTTGTTATACTAATATTATAAAGAGGAAAGGTTTGTGGCTTCAGTTGTTCCATGATCATGGCGCTTGAAACTGTGCCGAAATATTGGATAACTCAAAAATCAAATCATGGTAAATATCCCGTTTAAAATTACTTTAGTGTTAATAAACATGATGGTTTCAAATTTTTTATTAGGAAAGGTTTGATTTATTGTTTGTTTGTTTTTAATGAATAGGCTCCGAAACTACTGGACCGATTTGAAAAATTGTTTCACCGTTGGGAATCTACACTATCCCCGGTGAACATAGGCTATATTATATTTTCAAAAAAGTTAGGGAAACTTAAGAAGATATACAATTTATTGTGATATGTTTTTAGTCTAACCTTAACGGAAAACCCGGTCCGTTATAATAAGATTAGAGTAAGTCGCTCGTAACATCCTGCAGGCAATTCATGTTAATTTCAATGATTTATTTAATGCGGGCTCTATTTTGGGCGTAGGCGGACTTCAATGTTACTAAACCTGGTTTAATAAAGGCGACCTGTAGATTATTTGCAACAGTCTGCAATTATATAAAAATAATCAGAATAATAATCAGAATAATCAATTTATTGGTAAAAAACTAATATTACAAGTCACATAATAATTATAAATTAAAGTTAATTAAATAATTAGACAATAATCAAATAACTGATAATTAGATTATAATAAATGTATTATAACTAAGTAATAATACTCAAGATATTATATAATTTTTCGCACATAATCGTCAATACTGTAGAACGCCTTCTCGACGAGCCACGATTTAAGTCTTTGTTTAAAGGAAGACAGACTCAAAAACTCTTAAATAATGCTAGACAATTCACACAGCATTATCTAGCACCAAGCTAAGCAGAACTTGTGTTATGGGTGCTAGATAACTGATATACATAATACAATACATTACATAGATAGATATTTTTTTATTATACATGGAAAAATTAGCTCAATTCTTTTGATTGTGTATAATAATATTATATTCAAATTTGTTTCTATTATTTGATTGTTATTTTCTATGTCAATATACCGACCTGGTGGTGACTGATGCTAGATGCTGGATGCGTCAAGCTGAAGACGGGCGCTATATGGCACTCATTGGGGGAGGCCTATGTCCAGCAGTGGACTAAAATAGGCTGATGATGATGTCAATACAGATTATACTAAGAAACTCGGCAAACTTAGTGAAGAAAGCTGACCGGCCAGGTGGGATGACGACCTGCGAAAGACTGCAGGTAGATACTGGATGCGTCAAGCTGGAAACAGGGCGCTGTGGCTCTCATTGTGGGAGGCATTTGTCCAGCAGTGGACTAATATAGGCTGATGATGATGTCAATAAAGATTATACTAACTTACTCGGCAAACGTAGTGTAGGAAGCCGACCGGCCAGGAGGGATGATGACTAAAATAAATAAGTAGAAAGTCGAATGAGTGTTTTATTTACTTCGTTTTTTCTTCTCAATGAATTTCCTTACCAGAGTTTCCAGGTGAAGTTAATATTACTATAATAAAACTTTGAATCCAACCTCATTTCCATGTACCAAGATAGTTCAGAATGAAATCTCTATGTTGTATAGAACTCATGTTTTATTCAGGGCTAAAGCGAATGGCGCACTGTAAGGTAAATTAGATGGTTGCTTGACATGTAGCTTAAGGCAGCCACCGGCAACGATGAACGAGTAGCGAGCAGAGCTAAAATGTAGAAACGAGTCGGCGCGTGCCGCGGGGAGCGAGTGCGTAGTTCCGATAGTTGTGTAGCTCGGCTATAAGCGAGTGTCCGAGTGAGACGAGCGATTACTCGCATCACTCGCTCGCGGCGGCCAAACGACAGTCCGTATTGTAGATAAATGACCGCTGGTTGCTCTTTCGGCGTGAGTTCTGATCGCTGAGCGAGTGTTATCGTTCCTGGCTCTTGTCGACCAGCGACAAACTAGTGAAGCGAGTCCTCGCCGGCAGTATGAACAGTCAGCGATCAACTATTTGTAGATGCATCTCTTCTGTTTACACGGAATGTATATCTAACTGTACGTTTCTTGAGCGAGAAAATAGCCGATAGTTAGTCGTTTTCTCGCCGGCGGTGGGACAACTGCCTAAGATCGGTTGTTCGTACCCGTCAGTTGTTCGTATCTGATATCCTGTTAGCCGAATTTTCAGCTAAAGCGGCAGCTAGTCTCAACGCTCAGGACATTATATGGTGCACACGTGTGTGCGCATACACAGGTGCGGGCCCTATTCCCTCACTCTCATAATACGATAGGGTGGCAGACCGACACGACCGTCAGGACCGTGTCCACGATTGTCTTAATCGTAATTTGCTATTACACTGAGAAAGATTGTGCTAATATAATACCAAAAGGTGTCAAACGTGGTTATTTAGACGTGATTGTCATAGTGAAGCGATTGTGTAAGTGGAATTAGGCCCCAGGTTATTGAGGCTTCCGTCATTTGGGACCGCTAGGTAAAGGGACCGTGGTCCCTTTCGCCGGATTGATTTAATTTTAATTATTTTTCTTCCGGCGAAAGGGACCGCAAACCACGTGACGTAAATTGTGCAGTTGTCGTCAGAAACATATCCGAAATAAATACGACAATGTTTAAGTAAGTAAGTAGTACCTAGTTCATAATATAATTTAGTTTCTGTCAACTTTTTTTTTTTTTTTGTGTATTGTTTACCTTTGTATAAAAGTTATGATTCTAATGGCTAAAGTAATTTATCTTGCCGAAACTGTTGACTTAGACAAGTTATTTGGTTATTAATGAGTCAATTAAAGAGATCAGCCTACGAAGAAGCCTCGGTTAATTAGTTAGTTAATAATCTGTTACTTATCTAAAATATTAATAATTTACTTCTTGTACTCAATCTAATAAATTTCAGTGGTTATAATAGAATTATTAATTAGACTTATGTACCTAAATGGGAAAATAAGAAATCATACAATGTTGTTAAGAAAAATATTTTTGGCGTTCATAGACAGTCTTCCTTTGCGTCCGAAAATTCGGCTAGCAGTAGAAAAAACTACATCATACCACCTTACAGTGCGCCCGTAGCAACATTAACATATGTAACGAATCTACCCGACTGCGATGTAATATGAAGCTTTAATATTTATGATCTACAGCTAATACTTAGAAACTCTGATGCATATTTTTAGTTAGTTGACGTAATTATCACACAACCAAAATAAATGCGAAAGTATTGATGGATGTATATATTTCAAATCAAATCATTTACGGTACATAAATACAGAGAACCAAAGTTATCGACATAGCTCTAAGAATTAGCAAGCTGAAGTGGCAGTGGGCCGGCCATATCTCGCGAAGAACGGCCTCGTGAACGACGGCTACTGGGGCTAACGTGTTCTTAAGTGGAGACAACGACTCGGTAAACGTAGTGTAGAACGCCCTCCGACCAGGTGGGATGACGACCTGCGAAAGACTGCAGATGCTGGATGCGGCAAGCTGAAGACAGGGCGCTATGGCGCTCATTGGAGGAGGCCTATGTCCAGCAGTAGACTGCTATAGGCTGATGATGAGGTACATAAATAGTGTACAGAAAATGATCTGATTATTTTGATTTAAATTATCTGATCAGTGTATTTTCGCCGTTTGAGGGACTCTGCTATACAATAAATATAGTATCACAGAGTCCACCCTATTTTAGTTTTATATTAATATTAAGCTTTTAGTATTAGGTATAATATTGTTTTGTTTTTTTATGTGAATTTTATTTATTTATTTATTGAGATAATAACATCATAACAGGTTTTTTTATTAAGCCCTAAGGCGATGTTATAACTACTTATACTAAAAATTACATATATTTGTACATACACACAATACTAAATAATTTATATTTTGTTTCAATAACATTTTGTGCTTTTTCATGGCTTTCGGCAGGTTTTCGTAAAATATGTCTAGGCTGTTTTTGGACAGAACATTGAATAAATATATAGCGAGTGACATAGGGGCAAACTTAAGTAGGTTGGTCCTACAAGTGGGCACCTCCAGCATGGCGGGGCGGCGGTTTTTATAAGTGTTAAGATATAATAGAATTGGTTCATAATTTTTACTATAAATTTAAAAGGTAAATTAAGCATATTATTCTATATATAGCCACCTAGCATTTAGCATATAACTTTAGCATTTAACTTCAAATTAAGTTGCGATGCCCGTGCAGGGTGCATGTTGGACTTATGTAATATTATTTTAAGAATAAGAATAAGAATTGTTTTATTTGGCAAAAAAAAACAGGCTACACAATTAAAGCAATAAACACACATAAAAAAACACAGCACACAGTACAAAAAAACATAAATAAAAGCCTACAGAAAAACAAAAATTATAATAATACATGGCTACCGTGCTAGCCTGCTGGCCAAAAAGGGTCAAACTCAGCTATGTTTATAGTTGCTATCACTCTTAAATTTTAGCTTTTAAAGTCTCGTACGTCATCATCACAAAGGTACATGCTGAAAATCAGCGTTGTGGGGTTACTCGCAACATTCAGCTGAGCATGAACCTGTTCTGATAGCGCAGCAACACGGCACTGACCTTCACACACGGCTTGATACAATACAATACAATACAATAATTATTTATTGCACACCATAAAAAACAGATACACTGGACAGGAAAAAGACAAATAAAGAATGCGTTGTACAATGGGCGGCCTTATCGCTTAAAGCGATCTCTGCCAGGCAACCTTTGGATGGACATGAAAAGTTAGAATAAGTATAGACGGTGGCGTGTTATATATAGAATAATATTTAATTGGCTTGATCTACACAACATTAATTTATAAATGTCTCTTTTGTGTTAAATCAATGTTTATTTTTAATTATTTACTTTTAATTCTTTTTAAGTCGTGTGCTTGTTACTATAGTTAGATAATTAAGTCTTAGCTATCAGAATAAATATATTTTCATTTCATTTCATTTCATTTCATTTCATTTCATTCATTCATTTCATTTCATTTCTATGTGCTGAACCACGCGTGGCGCGGAACAACGCTGGTTTTCAGATTGAACCTTTTTCTCAGTCACATCACGGACAAGGAAGAGAAGCTCAAAACAGACAAAAAAGAACCTTTCAGTTAAGACCTATCAGTACACATGTAAGCAATAAACCATTGAGTATTGAGTTCCTAAAACGGGGAAATACGCTTATCTTGATTGAGGGTACCTATTTGAGCCTTTTTGGGGTAGAAACCCTTGGTCCTTGGGGTTCAGAAAGTATATTTTTTTAATATAAATTCTGATTGGTTTATTTCATGGTTCGCCAAACCTTTTGAACTGATCGAGCTGAAATTGCATAGATAAAGGTTACGTAGTAGTAAACTTTAGTCAAAGTTTACGCAACCTTTAGCAACACATGCTATTATATCAGTTTCCAAGGGATCGAAATAACCTTAAAACGTTAACATAGATACTACGTGTGCGAAGCTGCGGACAGAAACGAGTCTTATACATATATGACGGAACAGAAGACACTTTTATTTTGAACGAGGTCTGTCTGCCGTTTGTTGGGATAAAGTTGGATAAAAAGTAGCCTTGAAGGCTTACGCAAAATTTCAGCACGATCCAGTCAATAAAAATATCTATCTATACATATGTACATCCAAACTTTCGCATTTACAATATTAGTGTTTATTGTATGCTAAATCAAAACTAAAAACATATACCAAACAAGACCAATAAGGTTTAATATTTTTAAACTTACATGATCTTACATTATAGTATCTTCTGCATGGCTCCTTCTATTTACAATAAACTGCCAAATTCACTGAGAAAACTACCTCTCACACTGTTTCGGAGAAAGATGAAGAAGAAAAGCCACTTTGGAAGCTAAATGCTACTATAAATTAAATGATTTCACGACTGACACACATTTTTTAGATTTAAGCAAATGACATCTCTAGCTTTTCATTATTTGTCAGTTTTATTTAAATTTATTAATTATTATATTCGATTTATTTACTAAGTATGTGCAAATTTAAATTAAGTGACAATTATTGTAACCAGATTTTGCACGCCACAAAAGTAGAAATACATTGTGTCTTATTTAAACATACACCACCTATGTACCCTATTTACATGTATTTGATGCAATAAATATTTACTTTACTTTTACTTTACTCAACATACATATTATTAAGTAAAAACGTAGAACTGTTCGACGAAGTCTAGGTTGGCCTCAGACATCTTTTAATTATTTATTGTACACAAAAAACTTAAAAATAACTTAACTAAAAAAGATATGTACGTACATAGGCGAGCTTAACCCTAACAAAGAGTTTTCTTACAGCAAACCTTGGGTTTATAGGAGAGGCGATGGAACAGATAGAGGAATTCAGAAAGCCCGGAATCCATACAATTTATATATTCTCCATACAAATTCAGATTTTTCAGATTTTAAATTTATCTGATCGATCTCTAAGAATGATACTGACGAGTGTTCTGAACTCCTGATCGGAATATTAAGATTCTGAATTCAGAACGCGCGTAATTCCATATATTTAAATACATAGAGTGGCACACACGTACTGAAATCAGATTCTGAATATATCTACATATATGATGGTTATTATTTTTAAAATTTTTGGCAAAAATTCATAAAAAAATTAGATTTAGGATGAAGAGAATTATATAGAGGAAAAGGGTTATTTAATATGTTATAAAATTATTCTATATTTATTATATACACGGTGTAACATGAAGGGTGGATCATCGGTAAATGGGGGTTGGGGACCTCAGTACCTATCGATTTAACCCCCCTGTATGTTCAGCGATATTCACTGGTTCAAAAGGACTTTAGTAAAATTTTAGTTAAAATCAGAATTCAACTAAAATTTTACTAAAGTCGCTGAACATAGAGGGGGGTTAAATCGATAGGTACTGAGGTCCCCCACCCCCCATTTACCGATGATCCACCCCTCATGTTACACCGTGTATATATCAAATAAATAATTTATAGCCAAAAGTAGTGCAATTATCATTAAATAATTTTAAACTTACGCGATCTGAACAACAGCCTGTTCAAACGTCGGGTAAAAAGGTAAATAACCGCGATAAATACCCGTTGTATACTTACAATTTGCATTAATTCCTCTTCCATAGTAGACGTTTGCATGTGCTGTGTTTCACGATACTATCAATCTGAATTTAAAAGATATGTGTGAGGCAAGGTACCGGCATTAAGAACCTGAATTCCGTTTCTTAAATTCAGAAAGACATTCCGGATATATGAGGCCAGCCTAAAAGAAAAGTCAGTCAGAATAAATGCGAACGATTGTCAGTAAGCACCTTCAACTTCAACTTCTTATTTTTATGGCTCGCTGTGACTGTCTAAGCACCTTCTTATGTAGGTATTATTGACTTGAGTGGGATCTTCTGAGCAGTCAATCCTACTGCTGAATAATTCAGTGTTGCCCTTGTAATATAGCTGATATTATTTACTGGCAATTTCGATCTTACTCGATATGAACCTATTTTGTATAAACCTACGTTGAAAACGTTTAGAAGTAAAAGTTGAGGTGAAAGTGAAGATGCAGTTATAGGTTGTGAAGTTGGTCACGAGACAACGCCCAAATTGCTGAACTTATTGGGCTGAAATAGAAAATACGGGAGAATTGGGTGTATGATCTGCAGATATAATCCACGAATTTTTCTCCGATGACAATTTAAAACAAAAAACCGAAAGTGTACTAGCTGACATACCTACAGATTAAATTAGTAAGCCTATCTACCTAATCATGACATTCCTATAATTCCTATATGACATTCCTAATTTTATAAATAATGATTGTTTAGAATTTTAGGCTAACATTTAAAAAGAACCCAAAAATTGTTGTGCCCTGACAGGGTTTTTATGCATTGTGTACCTACCCACTAAGACTACACCTAAGATACTACCTGTATGCATGAAATTACAATAAATGATATGAAATATTTGTTCCGGGTATTCTGGTTGTTATCTATACACTTAAGATGGCCTGGATATGAAGGAACAATATAGACGGTGGCACTTTAATACATAAATAGTTCGGTGAAAAAAGAAAACAATTAGTAAATAAATAAATAATGCTGGACAATTCACACAGCATTATCTAGCCCCATGGTAAGAGCTTGTGTTATGGGTACTAGATAACTGATATACATAATACAATACATTGCATAGATAGATATTTTTATTATACATAGAAAACGACCAGAACACCCGGAACAAATATCTGCAGATCGTACACACAATTGTTCTGAGGCGGGAATCGAACCCGCAACCTCCTGCGCCGCAGGCGGACCTTTACCCACCGCGCCACATCCGGTCGTCAAAAATACTCTACAGTATCTTTTTGTTTGGTTTACAGCTATATAATAAAAAGTATTTATGTATGTATCTATGAAATGTATTGTATTTTAGTATATCAGTCATAACTGACAACCATAATACAAGCTTTGGCTTAGCTTGGGGATAGATGATGCTGTGTGGATTGTCCAGAATTATTTATTTTATCAACAGAAGTATTTCTCCAGTATTTCTATGAGTTGAGCTGATTCCTTATCATCTCAACTCATAGAAATACTGGAAATACTGGCCTGTTTAGGTAATGGGAGAATGCACACAAATACTCCTAAGCAAGATGTCAGTGTAGATATCAGTTCCTCACTTAGAATGCGAATTAGACTCGGCGGATACCGCAGACCGCGCGCACTGCCGACTGAAATCCAAGCGAAATTTACCACTGCCGCTTTAGGTAGCACTACCGTTTACAGCTTGTTCCCACTTGTCGTCTGTCAGGTCCGGGTTTTAATCGGATGATCATTTTATATGAAGCTATTCAACGCTAAGAGGCGACGTTTCGGCGGATTTCGAGGAGTGGAAGGAGAAAAGGGAGGCCTTTGCCCAGCAGCGGGACAATAATGGATAAAAATAATAATAATATACACACTTGTTCGAAACCGATTTTTGTCGGCGCCGACAAGAAATGTCGGGTATTTTGTCAGCCCTCTACGCTCGGAAAAAAATCATGTCGGATCCCACTCGCCTATGAGGAAGTATCACATTGGTCGGATGTCGGGGTTGAAGAACCTCTCCCCCTGTTGCGGCCGCGCGTTTGTCCCTGAGATCACACACATAACATCGTGCGTGGCTTGAAAGCAGAATGGTTATGTTTTTACTGTCATTTTTAGTATGAATTGGCCTTGACACGATCTCTTGTCTTGAATCAAAGGAACGTAATATTTACGTTCCAAAACACGTAGATCTACGGACACGGTATGTGCGTCACGTGTCGCTCGTGCGTGACCTATGATGCAAATATGATGGTAACTTGATGGATAATACAAGTTGACAAGTACCGAGGGGATTTGTTAAGGGACTGAAATGTTTAAGCCCCAATGTCACAAAATATGCGTCAGTAGATATAGTTATTACATGAAACTATTTACTAAAGTCATTTAAAACGGGATATTTACCATGATTTGATTTTTAAGTTATCCAATATTTCTACTCCGTGATCATGGCGCATGCAACTGTGCCGAAATATTGGATAACTCAAAAATCAAATCATGGTAAATATCCCGTTTTAAATTACTTTAGTTATAATAACCATGATAGTTTCAAAGTTTTATTATGAAACTACATATTTTAATTTTGGTAGTGCGACTGACAATCAAGTAGTCATGTCCTAATGCTTTTGCTCCGACCAGGTGGGCGACGACCTGCGAAAGACTGCAGGTAGATGCTGGATGCGGCAAGCTGAAGACAGGGCGCTATGGCGCTCATTGGGGGAGGCCTATGTCCAGCAGTGGATTGATATAGGCTGATGATGATGATGAATGCTTTAAAGTCGCCACACACAGGAAACCGTGGCCGGACGGAGGCGAAGGCGTGCATGTTGTATCATACAAATTTCCGTGCACCGCGCCGCCACCGCCCGGCGGTGTATGTGTAGTCTTTCATATAAATTCGTATGATACAACCCGCACGCCTTCGCCTTCGCCCCGGCCACGGTTTCTGTATTATGGCGGCTTTTACCGATTAGATTTTTTATGGCACTCAGTCAAATACATACATTTTTGGACTTTTCTACTAGCGCTTTCGCTAATCAATTGTACCATTGTCTAGCCCCTCAGTTTTTTCTCAACATTTTGTATTCATTTACAGACTTTAGTAAGGCGTCTAAATAACTTGATTTTTGGAATCAGAATATCCAATATAAATAATAAATTATTTTGTTTTATTTGCTACTTGCTTCTGGCCGCTACCTTTCACGCGTTTTTCGTGTTAAAAAGTAAGACAGATTGAGTTACTGTGGAAAACTATAATTTTTTTACTACCTCCAATACTATTTTATAGAAAAATCATAAAGAATTTAATTACATACCATGTCGTCTTGATAAGAAACTAAACTTTATTCATTGGACACAGGGAGCAAATATTTGTCAGTTTGCAGATAAACAGGGCGTCCCACAGCTGCACAGCCATGCCACATGGTGGGAAAGTACCTTAAATATTCAAGATAGAAAATTTTACTGAAAGAAGACTTCATTTGATTTAAAAAAACATTTAAACTGCATTCAAAGACTTTTGAATATTCGCCAATTATAATAATTGTACAAGTCATGAACGTAAAAGATTCCTAAGAACTTGAAAAGTGACAATGTGCTCCTGTTTCTATAGAAATGTATATGAAGGTATAAAGCTACTAAAATTATAAGCGCGAAAGTTTGTAAGTATGGATGAATGGATGGATGGATGTTTGTTACTCTTTCACGTAAAAACAACGGAATAGATTTTAATGAAACTTTACAATAATATAGCTTATAAATCAGAATAACACATAGGCTACAATTTATAAAGATATATTGTATATTATCCGAAAAATCTATCACCACGTGGGTGAAACCGCGGGGCGTAGCTAGTGAGGTTTTATAGCCACTAAATTTAAACAAGAAAACTACGATTTCCCAAGCCGCGGACAAAACCGACTAACTTCAAATGCACTTTGCACTAAAATAGTGAACAGAAACTTCGAGACCCAAGGAGCTGAGGTAAAAGTTCTCGGAGTCGTATTATCAATGAATTTATTCTCAAACTTCAGACTAGCGCAGAATTCTTCGAAGAACTAATTGTAAAGGAATCTGTAGCTAAACGATGAGGTCCAACCGCGGCAATTAGCAAGACCGACAGAGTCCTAAAGTTACTGACATAGCTCAAAGAATTCGCTGCCTGAAGTGGCAGTCGGCCGGCCATATCTCACGAAGAATCGACAACCGCTGGGGTAAACGTGTTCTTCAGTGGAGACTGCGACTCGGCAAACGTAGTGTAGTGACACCTACCGGCCAGGTTCGATGACGACTTGCGAAAGATTTCAGGCAGATGCTGGATGCGGCAAGCTGAAGACAGGGCGCTATGGCGCTCATTACGGGAGGCCTACGTCCAGCAGCGGAGTATTATAGGCTGATGATGATGATGAATAAAGCTGGTACCTACCTATTTATCATGTTTTTTTATCTATTTTTCCCGAAGACATCCCGTGACCACGACAGTGTGTAAACCTGTTGAAACGTCAGGAAAAATAGGTAAATAAATGCGATATATACTCGTTTCCATAGCACTTATAATTGTGTTCAGATCGCCTAAGTTTATAAATATCAAAGGCACTATGCTATCTACAATAGATTAAATTGATAAATTTACTAGGTCGAGCAAATAGTTCGCCATTATTGCAAGAAGCGCCCTCTATAATTCCAATCAGTTCGTAATGGAACTTGCGGTGCCCTGATTGCCTCTAATACACTTCAGAACTATGCGACGTAATACTCTAAGGGTTGGCACTAGCGAGAAAAGAAACGAAATTACCCACTGGTTCTCACTGATATATGATGCAAGAGTTTGGATGGATGGATGGATAGATGTTTGTTACTTCTTCACGCCAAAATACTAAACAAACTGGCATAAATGTAGATCTAAACCAGGAATAACACAAAGGTCACTTTTATGATCTAAACCAGGAATAACACAAAGGTCACTTTTAACCCATAAATTATATACCATGGGATATAAATAAATCAATAAACGTTTTCATAAGAGAAACGCGTGTTCAGAAACCTTTTAAATCATCATCATGCAGGACTCTGCAGAGCCTACGTATTTGCTCCCCTTAGTCAGTTGGGTACCGAGGCGCCAGACCGTTACGAGTTTTTGTGTCCTTGAAAAACTATAAAATGCTAATCTTTATTCATTTAGAAACAGTAGATTAGTTTTGAGTTTGTTACGGAAAATCGAATCTTTTGTAATATCGAATATCTAGTCAGTTCATTTCCTGAATATTGTTAAAATAAAATTCATACATCGTCATCTAGCCCTAATCTAAGCCCCTACCTAATAATAACGAAGCTCTACGAAAATACGATCAAATGTTTCTCGTAGAGGTTTGTAGAACGTGCTACGATGCTACGACACGACGGACTAGTGTAGCACCGTAGCCTAACATGGAAGTCCTTTACGAATGTACTACAGCCAGTCGTAATGGGCATTAACCATGTGCGCAGGAAATTTTATACTTACTGTATGGCCCCTTTAAAATCTAAGATAAAAGAGCGAAAGGTTCGTGGTTTTTAGAGAGAAATTAAAACAAATTATGTTATTAATTTATAAGTGATATTGAAGATTTTTTCAATGATAAATTTTAGTTCATATCAATTTATTGTAAGTACGTCATTCTCTCAAATCTTTATACATACAGACTAGCAGTCAAGCATGTTGATAGATTATGTAACTTTGACATCGATTGACCAAGTGACATTTTTGACGTTGACACTCAGATTTGTTACTGCTTCTTTTTTTTATTATACTTTTCTCTCTCATTTGCGTTGTGCATATTACCTCAGGCCCTAGACTTAAGACATGTGTAATTTCAATTTTATTCTTTAAATATTATCATATTCCATAGCCACTCCTGTAAACCTAAGGTTTGCTGGAAGAAAACTCTAACTCAGGGTTAAGCTCGCCTATGTACATATCTTTTTATATAAGTTATTTTTAAGTTTTGTATGTGTACAGTAAAGAATTAAAGAATTGATTCAGAAAATGTATATACTTGTTACCTTACATACATAACAAATGTCTTTGGCGATTTTACAAATGTTAGCGCAAACACAAATGCACTCATTGTTCCAACTCATTCTCTATTGATAGAAATCTCTTCTTAGTACTTACAATGCGATGCTAAGTGCGATGAAATATTCCTGATATATGGTGCAAAAACGAATTTGACATTCCTGATATTGCTAATCTTTTTATCGACAGAAATAAAACAATAGCTTCTTTTTAGTGCTGATAATTTAGTATAGCTTTGTTTTTGTGCCATCTGAATTGATACAAATGTCCTTTGATATCAGTTGACTGGACTAAGCGTTTTATCTTCTTACCTTTTATTGTTTTATTGTTTGTCTTGAAGGGGCAGCCCTGATTGCTTTTAACAAAGTTTAGAACTATGCGACGTAGACACCTTTTAGGGTTGCCACTCTCCATAGAAATTAAATATTGCAGCATTCTATATTATTTTCTTATAACATAAAATGTAAAAATGATTTGTGTTCGTTTACTACCTTTTATTAGTAGCTATTAAGCAAGTAACTGCATTAGAAATTTTCTTAAGTAGTGTAGAAGTGTCCTAGGATAGTCAGAAGGTTTATTTTAAAATCGTGTAAGCTTGTATATCATACGAAAAACCATTGAACGAGGCAAGTTTTTTTCCTTCTCTAACTAAAATATTTCAATTTCAATTTCAAAAATTTCTTTATTGAAAACCTTAAATAACATTGGTCTGGTACAATACTAGTGTAAATTTAATCCTAGAATGCACAAAACATACACAAATAAAAAACGTTTTAGAAGCTAGGGGTGCGCTTATCAAAACTTACGTAGGGAATTTTACACTTCTTGTTTCAAATCATAATTACTTAAAAATAAGTAAATTTCGGTTTTATACATATAAAAATAAGGTTGAGATTAGCTCTTATGAAACATGCAAGCTTTAGAAAAGCTAAAATATTTCGCTGAGCCCAGATCTTTTTCATATACTGCAGCACACACCTTTAATTTCATCATTATTTGTTTTTTTTAGTCAACTAGTCAACTGTGTTTCATGTTTTCCTGTGTACTGTATCATTATCATCAGCCTACAGCAGTCCACTGCTGGACATAGGCCTCCCCTAATGAATGCCATAGCGCCCTGTCTTCAGCTTGAAAATGAATGAAAATGAAAATGAAATGAAAAGCTTTTATTTCTTTAACACTTTGATTGCTGAAATCACACGGTATGTGTTTTCTACAAGTGACTAATATGCGTAAATCCACACTAGCGCAGCGTCTGAGAAAATACAGATCTGTGTGACTCAGCACAGCCGTAATATTTTTCGAACGAAACGCATGTGCGGCGCAACACAACCGCTGTGTAGAGCGGCAGCACGAATTTTTTAGGTAAAAAAAAAGATCGTAGTCGTCGAAAATAAATCGCAGTTAAAGTGTAGCTTACAAGCACTTAGACAGGTCATATTTTATACTATTCATTATTATCAATTAAATTATTTTATAGTTCACTTCAATTTTTTGTCCACCAGTGGAGCTTGATATATAATTGTTTCATTTTTTATGTATGTGTATGTCCGATGAAGTTGTTAATAATTAATTTATCTACATATCTAAAAACATTTTTTTTTTATGCCTAATCGCCGGCTTGAAAAACATCCGGCGCCATTTAATGAATCAACACGCTTGACCGTTAGTCGGTTTGCAATGATATTTGACAGAGAATGACGTGGAAGTTAAAAAATTTGCTTGCCTCGTGGAATCTACGCTCCGCGAATGTGAAAGAGTGAAGCCCATGTCACGGGTCACTAGCGTTGAATGTATTACGATATAAAAAAAACCGGCCAAATGCGAGTCGGAGTCACGGTTCATGAGATAGCCTGGTGACAGACGGATGGACGGACGGACAGCGGAGACTTAGTAATAGGGTCCCCTTTGGGTACGGAACCCTAAAGATGAGCTCGCCTCGTGGGTTCCACGCTCCACAAATGTGAACCAGTTTTATTTGCTAGTTATTTAATATTATTGTAATGAAATTACTTCTACGTGTTCCTTATTCAATACTTTAGACGATTATGGTTTTAGTTTATTGATAAACAGTATTATTTTAGAACAATAACAAATTTAGAAATAAAAAACAGTGAAATTGCGCGCGGGCCGATCATTCCGCCGCTCTTGCCGCCCTTTCTCGCCTTCCCCGCGCGGCGTTCGTTCGTCCTTGTCTCGGAAAAGCGTACTCATTTCGCCTTAAGACCACGTCATGGGTCACGGGCATGGAATGTGCTTCATCATCATCATCATCAGCCTATAGCAGTCCACTGCTGGACATAGGCCTCCCCCAATGAGCGCCATAGCGCCCTGTGTTCAGCTTGCCGCATCCAGCATCTACCTGCAGTCTTTCGCAGGTCGTCATCCCACCTGGTCGGAAGGCGTCCTACGCTACGTTTACCGAGTCGTGGTCTCCACTCAAGAACACGTTTGCCCCATCGGCCGTCGGTTGGAATGTGCTTAGGTAAAAAAAAAAAAAAAAGTGACTTAACTGGCAACCCTGTGACTGACAAAGGGTGTACCTATGTAATGAACTAGCTAGGGTAACGACCCAACTTTAAATGTATTTGACCGTACATTGGCCTGTATTAATTGGATGCTGGTCGGTTTTTGGGGATTCTGCATTGATTTTATACAGGATAGATCTAAATTTGATCTAATACGGGGGCCACACAGCTCTATATCGTAAAAACTTCTGTGGAATAGCTCCAAAAATATTTAATAAATTACCAGCTGCTCTACGAGAGTTAAGCCTTGTGATGTTTAAACAACAATTATTTAAGATACTGACATTAACCCCCATATCTTTAGTCATTACCTCAAAAAATTCTCAACTCAAACTTGTTCAAGGGCGTTTCGAGCATTCCTCCAAAACATGCTCGAGTTCGGTATGCTTAGTCGTTAATTTAGTTATATATCAACCTCACTCGAACATGGTTGAGTCGAGTCAGTGCGTCACCGTTACCGTTACCGTTGTAGGTTTCATCGTCAGAGATAGTCTCCAAAATCCATTGTAAATAACAACTAACTATTTCGAGGAGCATTCAAGGTAGGTAGCGACGTACCTTGAGATGACAGTTCGTTATTCCACTCGTATGAGAAAATTCTCGAAGGCTGTTTCGAGTTAAGGATTTTTTTAAGATCAAGCATACCGAAACGCATTTGGAGGTTGAGTAGAGTTTGAATCGAGGTCGAGGTAATGACTAAAGATATCGAGGTAAAATTCTACTATCATATCAATGAATTTTTCACGGATTCTAACTTAAAAGTTTTGTAAGCCCTAATTTTATTACTTGACATCTGTATACCTTATTAAAATTTGCGTGTGATTTTGATGTGTGATGTGTATCTTTTTTTTATTTCTAAGGACCTATGTTATTATAATACATACACATAGTTTTTGACATTATTTTAATTAATTTTTCCGATAAGTATACATATTTGCAATTAATAATATATAATTTTTGCACGCCAAAGCTGTTTCAGTTGGTGAGTCATCGCATGGGACGTTTTAGAATAAGCATACTAACTTATAACCCGTTGACTGCAAATAAATGATTTTGTAATAGCTTTATATAAACAGAATCAACCAGTCGGGTAAATAAATAAATAAATAATGCTGGACAATTCACACAGCATTATCTAGCCCCATGGTAAGCAGAGCTTGTGTTATGGGTACTAGATAACTGATATAAATAATACAATACATTACATAGACCTTCTATAGCATAATAGGAAAGACAGTTTTTTTAAATAAGGGCTGGGTTTTAGACAAGGTCTCGGGGAGAAATTAATAAATCCTACTAATATTATAAACGCGAAAGTTTGTGAGGATTTATGTTTGTAAGTATGTTTGTTGCTCTTTCACGCAAAAACTACTAAATGGATTTTGATGAAACTTCACAATAATATAGTTTGTATATCAGAATAACATAAAGGCTACAACTCATATATATATATTGTATATTATCCAAAATATATATCACAACGCGGGTGAAACCGCGGGGCGCAGCTAGTGTTGAATTATGAGAAAAATATACACTTTTTCTTTTCTGGCTAAGATGACTTCTTAATTGCATACAATGATGAGTCGCATGGGCTTTACGCAGAAGACGCTAAAACACAAAAATGAAAAAAATTACAGTAAATATATGAATATCTATGAGGAGCAGGGTTGGAAAAAAAACAGTTCTTTTTTTATATTTTATAAAACAAACAGTTCAAAATGTTTAAAACAAGTGTTTTTTTTTGTTTTTTTTGTTTTTTTTTTACTTATCAATTTCAAATCAATTAAAGCGAATAATAAAATAATCCATTTCTAAACTATTTCCTAATTCACATTAGTAAAAATTAACAAAACGATAAATATTTACTTTTGTTGCATATCTCAGTACCTCTAATCTAATTATTAAAAATTATTATTATTATTAATCAATACAAAACACTTTACATACACCTTGTACATATGTAGTGTTGTAGGTAGGTAGAGAACTAGAGAGAGAGCGGGGAATCGGTACCGTACCCACTAATCCAGTGAATTACTTTCTTTCGACGGCCGACATAGGGACTTTCCCTGCGGGACTTTACTGGCGGGGAGTTACCTATGCAGTGTATAAATACCACAGCCTGTCTGTGGTATTTATACACATTCATTTGCAATTAAAGGTAGTTTTAAACCCTGTTTTTTTCTTAATATAAAACATAGTTTTATTTCAAACTGTTTTATACACTGTTTTAAACACGTGTTTTAAAACAACTTGTTTTAATCATGCCAACCCTGATGAGGAGGCCTATTTCCAGCAGTTGACTACTATTAGGCTGATGATGATGATGAAATAAATGAATATAATATCTATCCCGTCTATACGGAGCCTTATTCATAAAATAATTAGCCCTAGCGAACTTGTAGCCAGCTCTATGAATAATATAATGGATGTCGTGCACCTAACATGAGCTAGTATAGGTTACCCCAAAACACTACGGTCACTAAGCGCGGTATGTTTATTCATACTTACTCATTTAATGCATAAATAAATAGAAAATATTTATTTGCATTTCTAAATATAAAATAATACAAATTAGGGACTAATAAAAATAAATAAACGGCATGTACACAAATTTATAGGCTACTAGCGGACCTTCCTGGCTTCACACGGTTTTAGTACGGATCCCTAACTTTTTTGAAAATATAATATAGCCTATGTTCACCGGGAATAGTGTAGCTTCCCAACGGTGAAATAATTTTGCAAATCGGTCCAGTAGTTTCGGGACCTATTCTTTATAAACAAAAAATCAAACCTTTCCTCTTTATAATATGTATATTAGTTTAGACCAGCATTAAATGCTTCATTGACACGGGTGCCAATGAAGCTGAAGAACCAGCGCTGGTTTTCAGCGGCGCCTGAGTGCTTAGTGCAGCACTAAACACAACACAAATCACAAATAACAGCAATTTAACACACAAATAACAACAATTTAACAATATAATTAAGTTTTAATTTAATATGTCACCGTAGGATAGTAAAACCCGTAAAATTATAAAAACCCTAGTCACTTTATTATTTTATTTTAATTAATCAACAGACCTTAACACTTACAATCGAATGAATTTAATTTAAGCACGATGACGATTTTACGAAACAAATCCGTAAAATAATAATGCAAGACGCCCGCTGATTGGCTGATTTGCATTCACCGCATCTTGACTGGCATTAATTTGTGGCTCAAACAACTAAAACAAAGTTTAAAGTACAATACATAACTTATATATATTTTTAAAAAATAAATAAATAATGTTGGACAATCCAAACAGCATCATCTAGCCCCAAACTAAACAGAGCTTTTGTTATGTGTACTAGATGAAGACTATACTACTGAGATATACCTAATACAATAGATTACATAGATATTTTTTATTATACATAGTTAAAAATCAGAACACCCGGAACAAATAACTGCAGATCGAATACACATTATAACTGACGTCATTTTCGACTCAGTCTAAATTTTAGGAATTAATAAGTATCACGAATTTTCATATCCATTCTTTGACGACCGATGTGGCGCGGTGGGCGAAGGTCCGCCTGCGACGCAGGGGGTTGCGGGTTCGATTCCCGCCTCGGAACAAATGTGTGTACGATCTGCAGATATTTGTTTCGGGTGTTCTGGTCGTTTTCTATGTATAATAAAAAAATGTCTATCTATGTAATATATTGTATTATGTATATCAGTTATCTAGTACCCATAACACAAGCTCTGCTTACCATGGTGCTAGATAATGCTGTGTGAATTGTCCAGCATTATTTATTTATTATTTATTATTATTATTCTTTGCCACCCTATACGAGTTCCCTAATGACTCGAGCGTGTCAAGTGACTCATTAGATATAGTAGAAACACATAGGCACTTGAACACTTTTATGAACTGCTAATAGCACTGAAGTCAGTGTGTATATAACTATATATTGTACTAGTTTTTGCCCGCGTCTCCAGAACGAAAAATAGCCGAGGAGAGATACGTTACTAACAGTCATCCAGTTTTTTTTTAACTTGCGTACCTACATTATGAAACACTGTTGATACAGTGCGTGTTGCCTAGTTATATTAAAATCACAAACTGCCTTTTAAAAGTTTTGTTCTTTTAATTACTTAGACTAGACAATACTTTACTGATACTTACCTATACTAAATAACCTACCTATTTAAGCCAATGTGATACTCGCACTGCTGAACAAAGGCCTCCCCAATGAGTGCCATAGCGCCCTGTCTTCAGCTTGACGCATCCAACATCTACCTGCAGTCTTTCGCAGGTCGTCATCCCACCTGGTCGGAGGGCGTCCTACACTAAGTTAACCGAGTGGGTCTCCACTCAAAACACACGTTGACCCCAGCGGTTTTCGGTTCTTCGCGAAATATGGCCGGCCCACTGCCATTTCAGCTTGCAACACAGAATAAAGGTAATCGATATAGCTCTAAGAATTACTTAGAGCTATATCGATTACCTTTATACAAAAGAAGATCGCGAGTGACGTCAAACGTCACTGCCAATGCTCACATCAGCTTCACGAAGTTTCCATCAATTCTACCCTTGTACACCTTTATTCTGGTGAAAATAAGGTTGTAATTTGTTTAAGGTAATCGATATAGGTCTAAGAATTACTTAGAGCTATATCGATTACCTTTATTCTGTGTCGGATGTATATTAAAAAAATAATAATTATAGTTTCTATAGAATCGACGCGTGCGAAGCCGCGGGCAAAAACTAATGTTTGATAAATAATTCGCTGTAAATTATGAATCAACCCTGTGAGTCAAGCTAACCAGGTTACAAAGTCAACCTGTTCTATTATTCATTTGGTTGTAAGTTCCAAAACATTGTTTGCAGTTCCCTTTGTTAAGCAAGGTTAGTCAATTATTAAAGAGTAACAGGGCGTGGCTAAAATTTCTTGGAATCAGAAATAAACAGTATATAATATTTATTTTTAGCCATTATTGTCCCACTGCTGGGCAAAGACTTGCCTTTTCTCCTTCCACTCCTCGCGATCCAACGCTGCAAAGGCCATGATGGAAGATGTGCCTCGAGCTCGTCACGCCATCTCATCCTGGGCCTTCCACGTCGCCTCTTAGCGTTGGGTGGGCTCCACTCTGTGGTGGTCTTTGCCCACAAGGCGCTGGACATACGGCAGACGTGTCCGGCCCAGTTCCACTTCAGGTTTCCGGCTGTCTGACCAACGTCAACGATGCGTGTTTTGGAGAAAAAATTGTTAGTCATAAATTCAATGTAAACTTTCGGCGTAATAGCGATGAGCCTCGGTCAACATCTGAAGAGACTCTCCCTAGGAAGTTCGATCAAGGGCTAGATCCAAAAGGCGGCACTCCTGGACTCGGCCAGAAAAGTTGGGAAAAGGAAGTTCCTCTCTCTGCAGCCCTAGTCACCGGCCGCTTGAGCGTAGCTTCATGGTCAGTGATATACCATTAAATTTTCTTCGGTAAAAAAAAATAATTTATAACGAGCATTTGAGTGAAGCGAACTTGAAATTCCTACTCTTTTGTTTATCGTCAGTTAAAAACGTATCTTGTCTTATTTGATAAATACAATTTGACTTGTCTACGTGCTTATTTGGAAGCCGAAATACAGGAATGTGAATTTGTACCCTAACTACGAAATAATGAATGAAATCTGTCAAAGCAATAAATTGTTTTGAACTGCGAATTGCTCGAATAATACCAATATGTCTCTAGTTTTGCAATTTTCTTTGTTTACAAAAAAAATTCTAGGTTTCTAGACCCAAGTGCTAGAAATTCTTACATTCCTTACTCCAATCGATGGATCTCAATAGCCGTCGTATTACATTCTTTCACGTTTCTTCACGATCAAGTTCGTGCTAGGGACGCGTAGGTACCTTACCATTATGCTTCATAATACTACTAATATAATAAACGCGAAAGTTTGTAAGTATGGATGTATGGACGGATGGATGTTTGTTACTCTTTCACGTAAAAACTACTGAATGGATTTTAATTAAACTTTACAATAATATAGTTTATACATCAGAATAACACATAGGCTACAATTTATAAAGATATATTGTATATTATCCAAAAAATCTATCACCACGCGGGTGAAAACGCGGGGTGCAGCTAGTATATAATAATACACACTTCTATGGACACTCTTCGCCATCCATCGAGAAACTAAAAATCTCTCTAATCTACTTAAATGACTATTTATATAACTGCATGATTTTTTATATGATAGGTAATATGTATAGTAATTATGATATATTATTACTCGTAGCTACAATATTAATACAATGTTTATTAACACTTTGACTGCGATTTTTTTCGACGACTGCGATCTTTTTTTTAACCTAAAAAATTCGTGCTGCCGCTCTACACAGCGGTTGTGTTGCGCCGCACATGCGTTTCGTTCGAAAAATATTACGGCTGTGCTGAGTCACACAGATCTGTATTTTCTCAGCCGCTGCGCTAGTGTGGATTTACGCATATTAGTCACTTGTAGAAAACACATACCGTGTGATTTCAGCATGCAGTCAAAGTGGATGTTTGTACGCCTAAGTGTCTAATCTAGTGATCTAAAATAAGTCTTATGTACTAACTATAGTCATACCTGCTGTCTAGTCGTATTGAGATGTAGTCCTAAAGCTTCTAACCCCAATCAATTACCCTGATTCATAAACATTAAATGAATTATGATATGAATAATTCTTAAAGCCCGGAAAATAATAAAAAATATGAAGTCATTTCGGGATTATTCTCTGATCCAAATCAGTCCCCAATTAACATAGTAATCGACGAACACACATACCTACAGCTGACCATATAACATTTTTAAAGTCGGCTTAGCTCAGAGTTTCTCTGAAGGAATGGATTCGTAACGAATACATCCGACAGAGAACCAAAGTTATCGACATAGCTCTGAGAATTAGCAAGTGGTTATGGCAGTGGGCCGGCAATATCTCGCGAAGAACCGACTTCCGCTATTGCGCTCGTTAGCAGGCCTATGTCCAGCAGTGGACTAATACCAGAGTCCATCAGAAAAGCAGTGTCCTTACCAGTTTTTAAAGCTCGCTTTAAGGAATTTTACCTGTCAGAAAATTATTATTTATTTATAAACTAAGTATTACTAAGAAGTATATTAGGTATACATATTATATATATATATATATGTATATTTATTTATATTTATTTATCTCTAAATATTCGTGTTATGTTCATATTTATTCTAGCTTAACTTTGGTACACCCCGTGCCTTTCTTAAATTCACATAATTCTTTCCATACAAAGGTTGCCTGGAAGAGATCGCTTCTAAGCGATAAGGCCGCCCATTGTACTTGTATCAATTGATGTGTTTTATAATGATCTGTAACTGGTGTACAATAAAGTATTTTTGTATTGTAATAGAGGCTGATCATTTCATATACTATATGTGTTAATGGTATTCGAATTTTACTGAAAAATGGTTGAGTTCTGCTAACATAGCTCAACGCACCAGTTTTTTAGTGAATACAAAAACCTTTTTTGTTAAAAATAAGTTAGGGGTCATGATCCCTTTATAAAGTGTTAATAAATCATAAGCTATTAAATGACCGTTTCAACCGTAATATTTCTTATAATAATTCTTTTACGGTTAAAATTACCGTGAAAACCGAAAACCTTACATTTCCGGTCATTTGTATATCCATTGTTGGCCTTGCGTGTTTCGGATTTTTATGTTTCAGGCTATGAAATACGGTACCAGAGAGACTACAGTTTCCTACTTAATAGACAGTCATGGCCATCATGTCAAGCATTTTTCGGTGAACGAGGTCCAGCAGTTCCATACATACGATCGTGGCTATTAATTTACTTGTATAGAACTGGTTCCGATCGAGGCTCTTAATGTGCTCGTATAGAACTGCTGGACCTCGTTCACCGAAAAATGCTTGACATGATGGCCATGACTGTCTGTGCTGTGTTTTCTCCGTGGGAGAAACTCTTTTATGATAATTGGCCTTTTAGATGAATAAATCAAGAAATTATCTGTCAAATGATTTTATGACAACTATAAAATATTGATATAAAGTGCAATATTATCATTGCTTATCATCCTTTATTTGTACAAATAATATAAATATATAATGTATATATTATTATGTATGTTTGATAATTCCTTAATAATAACTTTCCTAACCTAACTCTCCTGATCCTTTTCCGTTTTCTCTCTCTCGTATTAGGTTATTATAAGTTTTAAATGTTTCCCAAATTTTTTAAAACAAATCAAAAATTAAATATGGCAAATGCTAAAACTAGCGAGTCCAAAAAAAAAACAAAAAAAAAAAAAAAGTGCAATAGGTCCATAAATGCATGATAATTCTATGAAGTGTTTATTTCTGTTGCTTATAAATAATACGAATGCTTTCTGCTTACACTTGGCTTACACTCAATTATATTGATTCGGATTGGTAAGCATTACGTCCAAAAAGCGTTTACCTATTCCAAATTACGTTTCGTCCAAGAAACGGTTCTTCAAGTATGCGAACCTACATAGTTAATCTAAAAAGATATATCTAAAAAGATATATAGACGACCGATGTGGCGCGGTAGGCGAAGGTCCGCCTGCGACGCAGGGGGTTGCGGGTTCGATTCCCGCCTCGGAACAAATGTGTGTACGATCTGCAGATATTTGTTTCGGGTGTTCTGGTCTTTTTCTATGTATAATAAAAAATGTCTATCTATGTAATATATTGTATTATGTATATCAGTTATCTAGTACCCATAACACAAGCTCTGCTTACCATGGGGCTAGATAATGCTGTGTGAATTGTCCAGCATTATTTATTATTTATTTATATTGGTCCAAATTTCGTCCAATACACGTTTCGTTTAATAAATAAATAATGCTGGACAATTCACACAGCATTACAATATTTGATGCTTTTTAGGGTCCCGTACCCAAAGGGTAAAATAGTTTTTTTTCCGTTTTTATAGATACGGAACCCTTCGTGCGCGATTTTGACTAGCAATTGGCCAGTTTTATTTATTTATCTCTTTTGCTTCTCCGTTGCTATTTCACGCTCGAATGTTATCCACTGAGGCGCAGAATAGAGGTACAAGCCGCGGAGTTTGTGGCCACACGTTGTTTTAGGCGGGCCAGTAAATTGACTAGACGGTGATAAGGGTTTTGATACGGGTGTTGTGATATTTTCGTATAACTCAGTGATGGAAACGGTGACGAGGACGAAAGGTTGATGGAATCTTTTGTCTGTAGCCGAATCGCTCACTATTGTGTCACCCTTTCTGTATTTGAATCAATGAATTTTTATTTATTATAAGTCTTACAAGAAACAGGCCCATAGTGCCCGGCGTCTCCAGTGGGAATACTGCCGATTACACGTTGGATCGCGAGGAGTTGAAGGAGAAAAGGGAGGCCTTTGCCCAGCAGTGGGACAGTAACGGCTTATAATAAATAATAATAAATATATTCGCGGTCGGTGATCTACCGTTTTGATATATTTTTTACTGTAGAATAGTTTTCTAATATTTTATTGTATTTTCTATAGTAAAAAATGTATTTTATACGAGAATTTAAATAAATGAGTGAATATAATAATAATATAGGTAATAATATAATATAATGCTGGACAATTCACACAGCATTATCTAGTCCCATGGTAATCAGAGCTTGTGTTATGGGTACTAGATAACTGATATACATAATACAATGCATTACATAGATAGATATTTTTTATTATACTATATAGAAAACGACCAGAACACCCGGAACAAATATCTGCAGATCGTACACATAATTGTTCCGAGGCGGGAATCGAACCCGCAACCTCCTGCGTCGCACCTTCGCCCACCCCGACACATCGGACGTCAAAAAAAAAATGTTTTGTGTACGATATTTGCTATGGGCCTATGTTGTATGTGTACTAGCTGTTGCGTATTATAAGTAGCCTTATAGCTAAGTTCATCATCATCATCATCATCAGCCTACAGCAGTCCACTGCTGGACATAGGCCTCCCCCAATGAGCGCCATAGCGTCCCTGTCTTCAGCTTGCCGCAACCAGCATCTACCTGCAGTCTTTCGCAGGCGGGTTCGATTCCCGCCTCGGAACAATTGTGTATACGATCTGCAGATATTTATTCCGGGTGTTCTGGTCGTTTTCTATGTATAATAAAAAATATCTATCTATGTAATGTATTGTATTATGTATATCAGTTATCTAGCACCCATAACACAAGCTCTGCTTACCATGGGGCTAGATAATGCTGTGTGAATTGTCCAGAAATATTTATTTATTTATTTATTTATTCCACCAAACCCAAGATACGCAGAATATGATACCATTATGATACAATATCAGAACGCCTCGTGAATGATAATGGAACCTATTATATCTAGAAAATGGCGCATGTCTCGTGAGACAATACTAGTGTGCCGACAAAGGAAATGTTTTATCTACCCGCCTGCGAAGTTATCAGAAACCTTTTAGTTCAATATTCACGTTTATTTTAATACAATATGTTCAAGAGTATTTACACTAGAATAAATAATAGAAACATAGTAAGTCAAATCGTAAACAATGTAGGTATAGCAATACAAATAATTATCAATCACTTGGACTGCTATTTTTTTTCGACGACTGCGATCTTTTTTTAACACTTCGAGTGCGGTTTTTCTTCGACGACAGCGATCTTTTTTTTTACCTAAAAAATTCGTGCTGCCGCTCTACACAGCGGTTGTGTTGCGCCGCACATGCGTTTCGTTTGAAAAATATTACAGCTCTGCTGAGTCACAAAGATCTGTATTTTCTTAGCCACTGCGCTAGTGTGGATTTTCGCAGATTAGTCACTTGTAGAAAACTCATACCGTGCGTTTTCAGCACTCAAAGTGTTAACCTAAAAAATTCGTGCTGCCGCTCTACACAGCAGTTGTGTTGCGCCGCACATGCGTTTCGCTGTGCTGAGTCACACAGATCTGTATTTTCTCAGCCGCTGCGCAAGTGTGGATTTACGCATATTAGTCACTTTTAGAAAACACATACCGTGTGATTTCAGCAGTCAAAGTGTTAATGTCAATCTTGACTCAATACAATCATCATTTCTAATCTACATATACTAATATTATAAAGTGGGGAAATGTTTGATTTTTTTGTTTGTTTGTTTGTAATGAATAGGCTGCGAAACTACTGGACCGTTTTGAAAAATTATTTTACTGTTGTTGGGAAGCTACACTATCCCCGGTGAACATAGGCTATATTATATTTTCAAAAAAGTTAGGGATCCTTACTAAAACCTTACGAAGCCGGGAAGGTCCGCTAGTACTTTATAAAGCAAATTCTATAAAATAAAATTGCATCGCTGAATGTGTTATTAAGCGCAAATCTCGAGAGCAGCTGAAACGATTTCGCTAAATTTTTTTTAGAATATTCCTTGAAGTACGAGGATGGTTCTTACGGAGAGAAAAAAGATAAAAAATTTAAAAATTGCCCGAAACAAATGACTACCCGGGTGAAGCCGGGACGGGCCGCTAGTAAATAATAAATATAATAAATAATTGAACATAATTTCACTATTTAACGTATTCCGTTACCACGACTGTGAGGAGACCTGTTGAAACGTCAGGATTAACTGATTAATAAATAAAATAATAAACAAATACAATAAATAAATACCCGTTCATATATAAATTGTAACTTAATACAGGTTAAAAATACAGGTTTTTTGGTAACACTGTATACTATTGACGACCTATGTGGCGCGGTGGGCGAAGGTCCGCCTGCGACGCAGGAGGTTGCGGGTTCGATTCCCGCATCCGAACAATTATGTGTACGATCTGCAGATATTTGTTCCGGGTGTCGTTTCCTATGTATAATAAAAAAAAAACTATCTATGTAATGTATTGTATTATGTATGTATATCAGTTATCTAGTACCCATAACACAAGCTCTGCTTACCATGGGGCTAGATAATGCTGTGTGAATTGTCCAGCATTATACTAGAAAAACACGTGTAAATCGGCGAGCGAAAGCTAGTTGCTAAATATCTCTCTTCTGTTACGACAACGACTTGTTATTCCGAAAGTTTTCGGCGTCAGTCGTCCCCAGTCGAAAATACGAGTATTTTTCAAGCGAAATTGGACTGTTGGGCAAATAAGAATTTACTATGGTGAAATAGCC
This sequence comes from Eupithecia abbreviata, assembly GCA_943735965.1. NCBI lineage: Eukaryota > Metazoa > Arthropoda > Insecta > Lepidoptera > Geometridae > Eupithecia > Eupithecia abbreviata. The sequence goes on along the minus strand of OX031001.1, from coordinate 2,880,121 downwards.
CGTGATCTAAATGAAACATAACACTAGTACTAAAATTATTTTAAAATCACAAAACAAACAACGCAATAAACACATCCAATTGATCCTTATTGATTTCTTTCTACAGCTATCTGTTTATAAAATCGCCATTTTGTTTCGATAACTACAGGGTCTTAGCGTTCGCTGGCGTTTCCATCAAGAGAATCGACTATTAAGCGAAATCGCTTGTCAAAAGTGTAACTTGGCTACGCATGGAAATAATCTTTCGATGTTGTCGATTCGTTTGGTGGAATCGAAATGCATGTACATTGTCTACCATTATTATTCTATACGTTAAAAACAGATCACGTGGTGTAGACTTAAAATAGGCAAATAACCATGTATTAGACATATAAGAGATGAACATGCTAGTGGTTTCTTTTCACTTCTTCCACTAGTGGACAAAAAATTGAAGTGAACAGTAAAATAATTTTATTTGATAATAATTTATATTTAAAATATGACTTGTCTAAGTGCTTATTTTGTAAGCCTAAAGAAATAAATGATTTTTTACTTTACTTTACTTTACTTTACGTGACATATCTAAGGCTTATGTCAAACCCATACAGTTTTGGACTTTTCTACTATCGCTTTCGCTAATCTATTGTTACATTGTCTAGGCCTGCAGAATTAAACATGTATCCATAAATTTAAACCGAATTCAAAAAAGGACTTCAAATAAGGGTTCTCAATTCGACTGTATTTTTTTAAATTGTTGTTACCTCAGAACTTTCGATTGGGTGAATTGATTTTGATGGTTCATATTTTATTTGAAAGCTGTTTCTTCCCGTGTTTCCATTTCAATTTGGTCTAGTTCTGACAATGGCATCCAAAAAAAACATATTTTTCTAAGTCTTAAATTTGCATTAAGTATATGCGCGACAAATTAACGAATAAATTAATATCACGCGTACAAATACAATACAATACAATTATTCTTTATATATAAAAACAGATACTACACTGGACAGAAAAAAGTCAAAAAAAGAATGTGTTGTACAATGGGCGGCCTTATCGCTTAAAGCGATCTCTGCCAGGCAACCTTTGGATGGACATGAAGTGTTAGAACAAGTATACAAATATTTGTCCAGAGGCGGGAATCAAACCCGAAACCTCCTGCGTCACAAGCGGACCTTCGCACATCGAGCCGCCAAATGGACGCCAACCGATTTCGATTATTGTTTTTTTTTAACTAAGTCTTATAATTATTTAAGAATTGGAAGTCGGTTTATGGTTCTAAAGTCATTTAAAACTGGATATTTACCATTATTTGATGTTCGTGTTATCCAATATTTCGGCACAGTTTCATGCGCCATGATCACTGAATAACTGAAGGCACTGCGAGTGCGAGTAAGTTTTTATGGGCAGAGACATACCTACCGATCTACCCTCATGTTTTATCTTTTGTTAACCATGATAGTTTCAAAAGGTTTATGGTTTTTTAAAACACGCCAAATTATATTGTATACAGTACAAAAACAGCGGATACGGTCGGGTCGTATTTCTAATAGGGAAAGTCTAATCACTGGACTGTTAGGGTTTCCGGTATAATTATGACTTGGTTAATAATGGAACTGGCTTCCTTCTAGACAAATTAAATATAAGACAAATCAAATAAGATTATATCATGGTAAAATAATCCGTGTGCTATCACGTAATCACTACATAGTATAAAACAAAGTCTCTTCCCGCCGGGTGATTATGTAACTCGCGACCGGTTTGCGACAGGCGTAAATTAAGCAATCAGTGCTGTCAAACGGCAATTTTGACGTTGTAGCTGGTGTCAAACTAATACAAAATTGACGTTTGACAGCACTGATTGCTTACTTTACTCCTGTCGCAAACCGAGTTACATAATCACCTGGCGGCTATATGTCTGTCCCTATGTATGCTTAGATCTTTAAAACTACGCAACCGATTTTGATGCGGTTGTTTAAATAGATAGAGTGATTCAAGAGGATGGTTTATAAACTATTTGACACATAGATTTCCGCGGGGCACTGCTAATACGAGTATATAGTTTTTACGCACTACACATCTGAAAGACTAACCGCCCGGCCCAGCGCGTAACTCTAAAGGTTTCCAAATTATTCCTTTTTCACCCTTTTGTACCTTACATTAATCTGACCCTTATTAATAATTCTGTTTGAACCTTCGTCATTTTTTTTAAATGGAAGCCCTTGGTTTATTCTTGAAATACATAATAAATATGTATATTTTTTACTGTTATTATGTATCTAAATAAGTTATAAAATAATGAGCTGCACCCCGCGGCCTCGCCCGCGTGGAAATATAATGTGTGAAATGGTTTATAAACCTTCCTCTTGAATCACTCTATCTATTAAAAAAACCGCATCAAAATCCGTTGCGTAGTTTTAAAGATCTAAGCATACATAGGGACAGACAGACAGCGGGAAGCGACTTTGTTTTATGCTATGTAGTGATTAATCATCAAGTTGTAATAACACCGATATCTTTCTCTTTCTACCCCTATTAAGATTGTATAATTAATTGGTATGTATAGGATGATGATGATGATGATGTCTCTGAAGGATAAGATTCGTAACGAATACATCCGGCAGAGAACCAAGGTTATCGACATAGCTCAAAGAATTAGCAAGCTGAAGTGGCAGTGGGCCGGCCATATCTCGCGAAGAACCGACGGCCGATGGGGCAAACGTGTTCTTGAGTGGAGACCACGACTCGGCAAACGTAGTGTAGGACGCCCTCCGACCAGGTGGGATGACGACCTGCGAAAGACTGCAGGTAGATGCTGGATGCGGCAAGCTGAAGACAGGGCGCTATGGCGCTCATTGGGGGAGGCCTATGTCCAGCAGTGGACTGCTATAGGCTGATGATGATGATGTATAGGATGTGTTGTCGACATGTTTTGAGATCTTTGTTTTTCCTTAATAATAATTGCTTTCAATTATATTCAAAACTCGACGCCAAGCAAGTGAGTTTTAGTAATGTGTGTCGTGATTTGTTTACATTCAACATCGAGTTTGACATAATTTAATTTCTAACATATTGTAGAAAAAGACAAGACCGACAAAGTTCAAGGCTTCATGACTTCATGGCACAACCAAACTACTAACGTCTGTGTCATCCATGCCATAGCTTATCTGACATAGCTGGTATACCATCCTTACCATTCATCTTTCATTTTAATCGACATAACTACTAGAGAATGGGTCGCAAAGCGACTGAATTTAAGAAATATCAGAATTTAAATCGTGAAGACGGGTTCAAACTCTCTGCCACATGGAATCCAGTTATAGCCAAGTGTACTCGTCGTAGACCGGTCTCTCAGTGCGTCGCGGACACTGTTAGTGTTGTGTCGTCCGAGTGTGCAGGTGGATATGCCTAGTATCAAAAACCAAGTGATGTTGCATTTATAGCAACAGTTTGTTATTTATTTTAAGAATAACCGCAAACTAGCTTACTTACAGATCCAGTGGTCTGATAAGTCCTACTAGTTTGGAAAAAAAAAACCAAGTGAGAGTAGTTACAAATAAACTAGCCCCCGCTTCGCAGAGGCGGTAACTCCAGACCTACAGTCATCCCGTCATCACGACAGTGTATAAACATGTTGAAACGTCGGGAAAAATAATTAAATTAACGCGATAAATAACCGTGAAATAAGTAATTATAATGAAACCGTTTTGTTACTAGAGTTCGTAGTGTAGGACGCCCTCTGGCCAGGTGGGATGACGACCTGCGAAGGACTGCAGGCAGATGATGGATGCGGCAAGCTGAAGACAGGACACTATGGCGCTACGCTCATTAGGGGAAGTCTATGTCCAGCAATGGACTTTTATAGGTTGATGATGATAGCGTCCTAGTCTCGTAGACAAGACAACCACATACACCAAAACCATATCCTGGCAAAAAGAAGGTACCTTTAACACCCTTCGGGGACAAAACCCAAAAAAGAGACAACACCCGTTCCGAACCATTAATTACCCGTAGTCCACCTGAGAGTTCCACCTAGGCGGAGCACGTGCTATGAACCAGCTGCATCGTTATAAACTGTGTCGCTGTTGACCCCATAACCCTCGATCGATATTCCCTAATGGAATTAGATAACCATAGCTATGGCTATGGCTACCTTGGATCATTTAGATTTCTGTCGCTTAATGTGTAAACAACTAACTCTAGTAGTTTTCCATGAGCGAAATAAATTAGGTACCATCGAATAGAATAGAAAAAGACATTTATTTGGACACAGGTACAAAACTTTGTAACCATCATGGTTAATAACACACAAGTCACATAAAACGGGTTATTTATATGATTTGATTTTTGAGTTTTGCAAAATTTCGACGCAGTTTCATGCGTCACAGCTTTGCACACTTTTTTGCTTTACAGGTCCCAATAAACAAACGGGAATCATGAAGGTAGGCATAAAAGGGTGGTAAAACATGGCTGCCTCCATGACCCTGCACCGAAATAGGGGTTGGATTAGCATGTGCTGAACATTTTATGTTCAGCGCTGATAGCATCGAACCACTACCTAGAGTTCCTTTAATTTGTATATTATTTGAGATCCTGAGAATTCCTGAGCAAGCTGAATTGGAAGTGGGCCGGCCATATCTCGCGAAGAACCGACGGCCGCTGGGGCAAACGTGTTCTTGAGAGGAGACCACGACTCGGTAAACGTAGTGTAGGACGCCCTCCGACCAGGTAGGATGACGACCTGCGAAAGACTACCAGACCAGGTAGATGCTGGATGCGGCAAGCTGAAGACAGGGCGCTATGGTGCTGGTATTGGGGGAGGCCTATATCCATGGACTAATATAGGCTGATGATGATGATGTATATTATTTGTATATTTATTTATTTTTTCCACAGTACGTACACAGTCATGTTGCACTTGATGTCTTAAAGTTCCATAAATTCTTAATGGGAATTTCTCTTAGAATTTGATTATCTATCACACACTAACTTTTGACATATTTATATTTTATTTATTTGGCACACAAAGAGAATACAATCAAATATTATACAACTAGAAACACACAATTATTAAAACTAGACTGTATCCCTAAATATACCACTATATACCACAGCATGATCAAAGAGCAGTTTATGTGAAGTAAATACAAAATGAATTTAAAAGTAAATAATAATTAAAGAGAAAAAAAAATCTGATAAAAATATGTAAGCATGCATTATTTTCAATTACAATATTTAATTTCTTTTTTTTATTCATTTTTAAACAGTAAATTTGATTAGGGCTAGGAAATATATATATATATATTAATAATAAAGGGAAAATTACAGAAAATTAAGACCACTCTCCTTAATGAGAATGGTTTCAACGTCTTTTTTAACATAGGAAACACCATAGCGGATTATGGAAGGAAAAATAATTATCATAATAACCTAAGGATTCTACGTGAACTATCTATGATACCATTAGAATAACAATAAGAAAAAGTTTATTGTAAAATTGTGAATCATAGTTAAATTAAATAATCAGAATAATCAATTTATTGGTAAAAAACTAATATTACAAGTCACATAATAATCATAAATTAAAGCTAATTAAATAATTAGACAATAATCAAATAACTGATAATTAGATTATAATAAATGTATATTGACCGTCATACACCGCCGAAGGCGGTCCATATCAGGACATGACACAAAAATATCTGACATAATTAATTCTAAATTCAATTCAATTCTAAAATTATAATGTACCTACACAACTATTAACTCTTTATTTTACTATTATGATTATTTTTTTAAAATTGTACATACTAATAACTATTGGGATATGGAATAAAGCTGTTTTTATTTTTTATTTTTTATTTATTTATTGACCGTCATATAATAAAAAATATAGTACCACTAATAAACATAAACAATTTAATCCTATTCGGACATACAATATTTTTTTAATTAATATTAACGTAGGTCCAAAGTTTTACCAAAATATTAACACTTTGACTGCGATTTTCTTTCGACGACTGCGATCTTTATTTTAACCTAAAAAATTCGTGCTGCCGCTCTTGCATTCTTTACATTAACACTATGATGATAATGTAATTTTTAAATTCTATAATGAATCACAATATGGATATATAATAAGTCTGAATCAATAAACTAATTTAATTTAATTTAATTCTACACAGCGGTTGTGTTGCGCCGCACATGCGTTTCGTTCGAAAAACATTACGGCTGTCACAAAGATCTGTATTTTCTCAGCCGCTGCGCTAGTGTGGATTTACGCATATTAGTCACTTGTAGAAAACACATACCGTGAGATTTCAGCAATCAAAGTGTTAACATAAAAGCATCATAGTAAATTAATCTTAATCTAGGCATAGTCTAATTATCAAAAAACTCCTTTAAATTGTAGTGAGTTTTATTAACTAGCCATTTCCTTAAGTTAAATTTAATCATCGTTCCATCAACTTGCTTTATTTCTACTGGTAATTGTTTTTTATTTCTACATTTTCATAGTAAAACGGTTGTTTAGCACAATCGGGCTTCTGGGCACTTTACGTACGTTTGAACTGTAACTTCGCTTATTTGTCACTGATAAGACCCAACTGACATATCGATTTTTCGAACAATGGACGAGTATTACCGTTGTTCTGAGGAATGCCACTTCAAAGTTAACGTTAGTAGAATTAGTTAACGCATTCACTGTCTAGTCTCTACACCGGGCCGGAGAACGACATCTGCGGCTTGGGCCATGGAAGTGTTATATTTGTTGTAATTATGGTAGGTAAGGGTCATCCATAGCGCAATGCTTGAAAACGAAAGTTTTCAAGCATTGCGTTCTACCTGTCATGACCTACGGAGCTGGGACGTGGACACTCACGATAGGGCTGGTCCACCAGTTTAAAGTCGCTCAGCGAGCTATGGAAAGATCTGTGCTCTGAGTTTCTATGAAAGATAGGATTCATAACGAAATCATCCAACAGAGAACCAAAGCTACCGACATAGCAAAGAGAATTAACAAGTTGAAGTGGCAGAAGGTCGGGCATATCTCGTGAAGAACCGACAACCGCTGGGGTAAACGTGTTCTTGAGGGGAGACCACTACTCGGCAAACGTAGTGTTGGACGCCCTCCGACCAGGTGGGATGACGACCTGCTAAACACTGCAGGTAGATGCTGGATGCGTCGAGCTGAAGACAGGGCGCTATGGCGCTCATTATTGGAGGCATATGTCCAGCTATGGACTAACATAGCCTATGATAAAGGTATTAAAAATCGTTACTGAGACCTTGGTAAATCATTTGGTAACCACTCAATACGCACTGAGTTAATGAAAACTGAATGATAACGTATCAGATAACTGATAATGATAACCAAAGCTTTCGGGAAAATTACCTTTCTAGCAATGACTGCTTGGTCCATCCATTCTAATGTTCTGATATCTATACTTATATTATAAAGAAGAAAGATTTGATTTTTGTTTCTTTGTGTGTAATGAATAGGCTCTACTGGACCGATTTGAAAATTTCTATCACCGTTGGGAAGCTACACTATCCCCGGTGAACATAGGCTATATTATTTTCAAAAAGTTAGGGATCCGTACTAAAACCGTGCGAAGCCGTGAAGGTCCGCTAGTTATATGTAAAAATGGGTCCATTTTTTGTGAAAAACCCCCAAACACATGCCTTAATTGTGCCGCCATAATGAGACATACAAATCTTCCAAAACACCTGAAACACCAGAAACTACTAGTATTTATAAATAGGTATTTGTCAAATCCTACCAATATTATAAACGCGAGCGTTTGTGAGGATGTTTGTTGTTCTTTCAAGCAAAAACTACTGAATGGATTTTGATAAAACTTCTCAATAATATAGCTTACATACCAGACTAACACATAGGCTACAATTCATAAAGATATAGTATCGTATATAAGGTATAGTAGCTAGTGGTTTATAAACCTTGAATCATATAAACCTCTATCTATTAAAAACCGCATCAAAATGCGTCACATAGTTTTAAAGATCAAAGCAAATAGGGACAGACAGACAGCTTGAAGCGACTAGGCTACAATTTATAAAGATATATTGTATATTATCCAAAATATCTATCACCACGCGGGTGAATCCGCGGGGTTTATAAACCTTGAATCATATAAACCTCTATCTATTAACACGTTGACTGCGGTTTTTTTTCGACGACTGCGATCTTTTTTTTTACCTAAATAATTCGTGCTGCCGCTCTACACAGCGGTTGTGTTACGCCGCACATGCGTTTCGTTCGAAAAATATTATAGCTCTGCTGAGTCACAAAGATCTGTATTTTCTTAGCCGCTGCGCTAGTGTGGATTTTCGCAGATTAGTCACTTGTAGAAAACTCATACCGTGCGTTTTCAGCACTCAAAGTGTTAACACTTTGCCGCATCAAAATCTGTCACATAGTTTTAAAGATCAAAGCATACATAGGGACAGACAGACAGCTTGAAGCGACTTCGTTTTATACTAAGTAGTGAAGATACACTCGCTTGTATAGATGGATCCATTAATAAGACCAACTCAAGTGTAAGGCTTCCTCCCGATGAGCACACCCTTGACCGTTCATCCGTCTTCACCGATTCAGATAAAAGAGATTCTAATATGCCTATTATATCATACTAATATTATAAATGCGAATGTTTGGATGTTAAAGTGTCCCTATACCATTAACACTTTGAGTGCTGAAATCACATGGTATGTGTTTTCTACAAGTGACTAATATGCGTAAATCCACACTAGCGCAGCGGCTGAGAAAATACAGATCTGTGAGACTCAGCACAGCCGTAATGTTTTTCGAACTTAACGCATGTGCGGCGCAACACAACCGCTGTGTAGAGCGGCAGCACGAATGGCTTAGGTTAAAAAAAAGATCGCAGTCGAAGTGTAAATGTTCCTATAAAGCAGAATTATATTTATCGTGTTAGTTTCCACTTTCTCTGTGCGAAAAAGTGGAATAAGCCGTTTTATCGAGTCTAAAGCTTCAACATTTAATTTTTGTAATTACTTTATCTTTATAATGTACTAGCTGCGCCCCGCGGTTTCACCCGCGTGGTGATAGATATTTTGGATAATATACAATATATCTTTATAAATTGTAGCCTATGTGCTATTCTGATATGTAAGCTATATTATTGTGAAGTTTAATCAAAATCCATTCAGTAGTTTTTACGTGAAAGAGTAACAAACATCTATCCATCCATACTTACAAACTTTGACGTTTTTATAAACGTCAAAGTTTGTATTAGTAGGATTACCACTAAACCTCTGAAAAAAACACGAGTAAAATTTAGGTCAGACTTGACAAGGGTGTTCAAATGCGTTCTGTCGTTTCATTAATCAGTACGGACCCCTAAAAGATTAGATTTCTATCTCCAATCAAAAGAATTTCGTTCATGGAATAAGAAGTTTAGACATATGTATGTTAATTAATTCCTTGCTATGAATAGTTAACCATCATCATCAGCCTATAGCAGTCCACTGCTGGACATAGTCCTCACCTAATGAATGCCAGTGCGTACGTTGAACGTAGAAATAGTCAACCACGCGCAGTATTATTATTTTAGTTTATAATCATTATTTTCTAATTTCATTCGAATTTTTTTAGTGCTCCTTAATTTGATTTAAGTAGATTATATAGTGAAAGTCAATTTAATGATTTTAAAATAAAAAAAATGAATGTTAATTTTATAATTTTTCATTTACTCATGTAAAATTAATTAATTTACTTACATACAGGATTTACTTTATAAATATTTACATAAATAAAGTAAATCCTGTTGTCTCTTTTGATAAGTAATCCACATGACAGCCCTTAACACTTTGAGTGCTGAAAACGCACGGTATGAGTTTTCTACAAGTGACTAATCTGCGAAAATCCACACTAGCGCAGCGGCTGAGAAAATACAGATCTTTGTGACTCAGCAGAGCTGTAATATTTTTCGAACGAAACGCATGTGCGGCGCTATACAACCGCTGTGTAGAGCGGCAGCACGAATTTTTTAGGTAAAAAAAAGATCAAAGTCGTCGAAAAAAAACCGCAGTCAAAGTGTTAAGATTTTAGTTATAGACAAAACCTCCATCTTGCAAAATTTTGCTAAAAAAAAACCAAACATATTTATTTATTTATTTATTGAGACAATAACATCATAACAGGTTTTTTTATTAAGCCCTAAGGCGATGTTATAACTACTTATACTAAAAATTACATATTTTTGTACATTCACACAATTCTAAATAATTTTTAATTTTGTTTCAATTGTCAAACATATCTTTGTAAAAAGGCTTATTACAACTTATCAGATTATCTGGACGATGAACGAAAAAGCCGTTTCGTATCGAAAGGACATTTAAGCAGAACGCCCTATTAGCAGAACGTCCGAAAAGCTAAACGGCATAATTACGGTCTATTAGCAATATGAACTAGTAGCAAATGGAACTAATATCAAAACGACATGTACAGTCTTGTGCACGAGAAAATGAACATGAAAAAAGATTTCGTACGAGTTTCGCACCAACTAGAAAACTAACAACCTAATATAGTAAAGGTTTGTTGTTCGCTTCTTTACCATAACTACCTTAAATAGATAGAATTCAAGAAAAAAACATAGTTAACTTTTCATTTTCTAGTTTTACTTTATGTAATTTGAATTCTGTGACGTGTAAAAGAATCCTAAGGTCTAAAGGTCAAAAAGCTTACAATACAATACAACTTATTTGCACCACCAATATAAAAAAAAAAAATACTAAAGGATCTTAATACAGTTAGTATTAAGATCCTTTAGTATTTTTTTTTTAAACTAGTGGCACAATCGGCGGCCTTATCGCTAAAAGCGATCTCTTCCAGGCAACCTTTGGATGGATACTTTGGACTTAAACTTAACTTTAAAAAACTTAAAGAACTTTGATATCATGATAGATATATAGAAAACACTTTATTATACAACACAAAGAACAATACAGGAATAAACAAAGTATAAAGGAAGCATAAAGGGCGGCCTTATCGCTGAGAGAGATCACTTCCAGGCAACCTTTGGATGGACTGGACATGAAGGAACAAAATAGACGGTGGTATTTTAGTAAATATACAGATAACAAAAAGAAAACAAATACTTTGACTACATAATACCTACATACTTATTATATATAATGATATTAGTCAAGCAAAAATGGAGACCGTAAGTTAAAAAAAAAAATTCTCTAACCTTAATAGCGGCTTGGCAGCTCCTTTTATTCTATACACTACAACTGGCAACAATTGGTGAATATACATAATTATATCTATAGGAACTATATCTATGTATAGTACGTATAAAAATACAATTATAATCTATAGTACTTTACTTAATATTATCAAGGCTAATATTTGTAACGTTGTTACGATGCGCTAAAGGTTTAAAAAAAACTTATTTTTTTCGATTTCTGAAAAATGCTCTGCTACGCGAAGTTAGCAGAGCATATTTTCACCAATTTTTTTTGTGTAAAAACGCCAGAACTATTTCCTGAAAAGTATCAGGAACTACAGAACTCTAATGTATTCATGCTCTGCTGGAAGATGCTCTGCTAATTTCACAAACACATGCGCTTGGCCGAATACAAAACCAAAATTACTGAAAGGATTGGGCTGAAGTTTAACACACATAAAGATAAGGCAGGACGTAGAGTTAATTAACGACTACTATTTATTCCAAAAGCCGCGTACAAACCCGCGCGCAGACGCTACTAAAACAAAGTCAAATAATGTAATTGGAAATACTCAAAATTAAATTGAGAATTACCCTCCTTTTGTTCTTTGTCGGCTGAAAACAGTGTATAACGCACAAAAATAACCAATTACAAGCGAAAAATAACGAAAAATACTAAAAAAAAATCTAGATACATACCGTTCGCTGTGCCGAATTCACTTTTCACTTTTTCAGTAGATACTGTATCACTTTTCACTTCACGATCACCCACACTTCACTCGCGCAAGGAACCAAAGGAATTTCGCAGGATACGTCCGACCGTTAGGATGGTTACCGCGACACTGCCTGAAGGCTCTGCTTTAACACTAAATTAATCCACGAGTTTCTGTCCTCGGCTTTACACGCGTTTTTTGGCAACGCTTAAAAGTTTATTATATCCCATGGAAACTGGGGATAATTATTTGCTTACATATTTTGTGTTATTCTAGGTCTTGAGCTATATTTGTGCAAAATTTCAGTCTGATCTGTTGACTAGTTTTGCGTGGGGAAGTAACAAATATCCCTACATCTAAACATCCACACTTTGGCATTTATTAGAAGTACCATTTTAACGGTAAACGTAGTGTAGGACGCTCTCCGACTAGGTGGGATGACGACCTACGAAAGACTGCACGTAGATGCTGGATGCGTCAAGCTGAAGACAGGGCGCTATGGCGCTCATTGGGGGGAGGCCTATGTCCAGCAGTGGACTAACATAGGCTGATGATGATGATGAATGATTACCTTGCTTATTATTATTATTTACTTATTTATTCTCAGAATCACAATCCATAATAATGCACATACAAATTAATAAAATGTCAGAAAACAAAATCACACAATAAAATAAAATAAAACTAGAACAATATAACATAGGGAAATTTAAAAAAAATAGAATAATAAAATACCAATTGAAAACTTACGGACATTTAGAAGGATATAGACCCCATCAATATCTTCATCCATTTGTTTTGGATGGGACAGTCCAGACGTGAAACAATCATTTTCAGGATGCCGTTGCTACTGGCTCGCGCACGCTGAAGTAGGGAAGCGACTTTTTTGCGAATAATCGCATGAAAGCCGCCGTCCGCGCGCGCCTCCGCGAACATACCAGACGCGCTGCAAAAGCGAGGAAACCGCGTCAGCATCCTGAAAATGTTGTTGTACTGGACACGTAGAGCGCTGGCTGCCCGTCGGGTGCAGTTGAACCAGTACTGAACCAGAACTACTCTAGTAGAAGGACTGGCAGTAGGCCTTAAATAGAGTGACTTATACTTCTCTCGAGCAGCGTGCGAACCTACGCGCAATCATGTTTCCCCGTACAGCCAGCGCTTTACGCACCCTTTCAACATCTGCGTCATCGCTGAGGGCCTCATTTACAAAATGTCCTAAGTATTTAAATGCATCAACTACCTTCAGAGCCGCACCATTGAGCGCTATCGGCGGAACATACATTTCCACTTTTGAATATAAGGACTTCACTTTTTTTCAACAAAGACAAAGCTGTTGGTATTGCTTAATTTGACTATCAGTATGCTCGCCCCATATAGTCAAGATATATGTTGGATTTAAATCTATATCTATTCTAGAACTAACTCTACCTAGATCACATTTAATATATTATTATCTTAAGATTGAAACCCGAGGAATGCAACATTCGGGTCAAACCCCTACGGGTTTAAAGAGTGTTAAATATAAGAAATCATGTATATTCTTTAAATAAATAAATACATTCATACATATACATACAATTAGCAACGGGTAATGGTCAGACCACTGGACATTGTAGTCTAACGTTTAATATTCATTTATTCTCAAAAAGACAATTTAAAGTCACTTACATGAGAACAGGATTCTTAGGTTAAGGTTATACATAGGTTGTGGTCATTCAATAGCTGGCTCATTTGATGTGTTCACTTAATAAGAAGTGACTTATCATTTATGATATGTTGGGCTAATTTGAGTTTGAACACATTAAATGAGCTTACACTTTTAATTCGGGAGGGTAAAGTATTGTAAAGCTGTGCGCCTTCACATAGTATCGTTTTTTTGCCATAGTTAGTCCGAGTTTTCGGAAGAACGATAAAGCTGGCACGACGTGAACTACGTTTGCTTATTTCTCCTATTTTTGTGTATGTTAAATTTGTGTGAATTTTATTATTTAGTATTTTACGGACTAGGATGCATGTTGTATATTTGTATAACTGTTTAATGTTCATTATTTTTGTTTCCTTATAAACTGTTTCTGTGGAAGTTAAGTAAGGAATATTGAAAAGAAGTTTGATAAGTTTATTTTGTGATATTTGAAGTTTTGCTAATTTTGATTTTACAGCACTGCCCCACAGCTCTATCAAATATAGCAAATGTGGTTTGACAAGGCTGTTATAGATAGTATAGCGTATTTGACGCGGAACACAATGCATGACATTTTTTACTGAACCAGTTAGCGATGAAAGTTTCGATTTAATGTGTGTGATGTGTGTATTCCACGTCAAAGAGCTATCCAAGTGTAAACCTAAATATTTTTCACTGTTCCTTTCCTTTAGTTCAACATTGTTTATTTTGGGAGGGTCATAATAAGGTAGTGGTTTGTTTTTGGCTTTAAAAATAATGTAGCAAGTTTTAGAAATATTTATTGTAAGAAGATTGTGTTGAAACCAGGAGAAGAGGTTGTTGAGATCTTTTTGAGCATGAGACAGCATGGTATGAATTGAAGCACCAAAATAGAACAAACATGTATCTCAATCATCAGTCTACGATCTACAACGTGTATGGGTACACGTTATATACATGATAGGGCGGCTCCAGCGACTAAGCAGTGATCTAGCCACCGCGCGCACCCGTGTGCTTCACTCACAAACGTAAACGTACCGAAACCGCGCCTTACATATTCATATCAGCACACGTCTAATTCTGCTCTGCACAATAAAATAAAATAAAAACTTTCTTTATTCAGACATAAATTGTCCACAGACATACAAAAGTAGAATACAATCAAAGAAAGAATAAGAGCTCAGAATACATTAAAATTAGATTGTTACAATTATTATGATGTGGGGACTCTATTGAAAGACTGCATGATGGGCGAGGCAAACTTGCTGGCCACAACCTGCAGAATAAGAATAAGAATAGGAAAAAAAATATTGTAAAATTGTGTGAATCATAGTTACATGAAGGTCTTATAATTAAAATATAGTATCAACAATTTAATGAAAATGAAAATGAAAATGAAAATGAAAATGAAAAGTTTTTATTTCTTTAAGCTTACAAATAAGCACTTAGACAGGTCATATTTTATAGTTCACTTCAATTTTTTGTCCACCAGTGGAAGAAGTGAGAAGAAACCACTAGTATATTCATAACTTATGTGTCTAGTACATTTGATTTGCTTATCTGTAAGT
The DNA here is from genome assembly GCA_943735965.1 of Eupithecia abbreviata. Taxonomy (NCBI): domain Eukaryota; kingdom Metazoa; phylum Arthropoda; class Insecta; order Lepidoptera; family Geometridae; genus Eupithecia; species Eupithecia abbreviata. The sequence goes on along the minus strand of OX031001.1, from coordinate 2,864,991 downwards.
TGGTAGATTTTGAGTTGGAGCAAAACTCGTTCCAAGCTTTTTTATCTTCTAAGTAATCTGATATTTTGTAATAAGCTTTTTTACAAAGAATGTGTTTAACAATTTTTTTAAATTTATTTATTGATAATTTTTGCAACTCACTTGGAGTTTTGTTGTAGAAGCGTATACATTGCCCTTTAAAAGATACATTTATCTTGTGTAGCCTAGTTGTGGGCACAGCGAGTTTATTCTTATTTCTAGTATTTACATTATGTATATCACTTTTTTTAGTGAACCGATTGATATTTTTATGAGTGTACAACAAGTTTTCATAAATATATTGACACGGTACTGTCATTATGTTTATTTCTTTGAATTTTTCACGCAGGGATTCTCTGGGACCCATATTATAGATCGCACGAACAGCCCTCCTCTGCAACACAAATACGGTGTTTATATCTGCAGCGTTCCCCCACAGTAGTATGCCATAAGACATAATACTATGGAAGTAGCTGAAATAGACTAGTCTAGAAGTATCAACGTCTGTAAGCTGACGGATTTTTTTAACTGCATATGCTGCAGAACTAAGTCTCTTCGATAGTTTATCTATGTGTGGGCCCCATTGAAGTTTACTATCTAAGGTTATTCCCAAAAATACGGTATTATTTACAATTTCTAGCGTTTCTCCTTTTACGTTTATATCGGCCTTAACTTGTTTTACATTAGGTAGAATAAATCTTAAACATTTTGTTTTGGTTTCATTAAGCAAAAGATTATTAATACTAAACCAATGGACTACCTTTGAGATTGCAGTATTTACATCGTCGAAATTTGTGTTTTGTCGTTTCATTTTAAAAATTAATGAAGTATCATCAGCAAACAATACAATCTCATGATCATTCTTTACAAGATGAGGCAGGTCATTAATATAAACTAAAAATAGGAAAGGACCCAAGATAGAACCCTGCGGTACACCCATTGTAACAACAGACCCTTTAGATCGTTTCCCATTAATGTCAACTCTTTGTATCCTATTACTCAAGTAAGATGTAAGAAGATCCAAAGAGCTGTCCCTAATTCCATAATGATGTAGTTTCCTGATTAATGTTTCGTGATGAACGCAATCGAATGCTTTTGACAAGTCGCAAAAAACGCCTAAAGCATCTTGCGACTTCTCCCAAGCATCAAAAATATGCGATACCAACTCTACACCGGCATCAGTAGTTGACCTGCCACGAGTAAACCCAAATTGCTTACAATGTAGCAGGTCATTATCTATTCGGACTTACAATATTTTTTAAATAATATTAACATAGGTTTATAGTTATACCAAAATATTATAGCAGCATAGTTATCTTAACCTATATTAATCTTAATCTAGGCATAATCTAATTATCAAAAACCTCCTTTAAATTATAGTGAGTTTTATCAACTAGCCATTTCCTTAACTTACATTTAAACATCATTCCATCAAGTTGCTTTATTTCTACTGGTAAATTATTAAATACTTTAATAGCTGTTATGTATGTGCTTTTATGGAACATTGAGTTGTTAACTTGTGGTATACATAGGTTAAATTTATATTTATTTCGCAAGGTATCTGATCTATTAGATTTTATATTGAAGAATATTGAATATATTTTTACAAATAAGGAAATCTCTAAAATGAATATCCCAGTTAGAGTTAGAATATCATTATCTATGAAAACGTCCCGCAAAGACTGAGTACTGTCTAAGTTATATATAGCTCTAATGCATTTTTTTTGCAAAACAAAAACGGACTGAACTTCAACTGAGTTTCCTCAAAAAATGGATGGATGGCAGGATGGTGTTGGTACTGCTCCATGTTCTGCGCAGCAGCGAGGCGGTTTTCTTGCGGATGATGGCGTGAAAGACATCAAAACTCCATTAGCTCAGGCAATACTCCATTAGCTCGCACCAGAATCGCTCATTGGGGTGGGCATTATAATCGTTCAATATAAACTGCGTCATTGTTTTTGCTGTCCTCAATAATTGAGATTTTATTGCCTCAACATTGCGTAAACTCAGGCAAATTTTACGTGCAGTCGGTAGGCATATATGCATGTACATACTGAATGACAGACGACCGATGTAGCACAGTGGGCGAAGGTCCGCCTGCGACACAGGTGGGTTCGATTCCCGCCTCGGAACAATTGTGTGTACGATCTGCCGATATTTGTTCCGGGTGTTTTGGTCGTTTTCTTTTTAGATAATGCTGAGTGAATTGTCCAGCATTATTTATTATAATAAAATTCAAAAATTTATATTAAGTTATTGAAGCAGTCTTAATTGTAAAATCATTTATAATATTAGTATAGAAATAGATATCGATATCTCGGTCTTGTCATCCTCGTATAACAACCTCTTACATATATATCAATCGGTTCACTAAAAGAAAGTGATTTATATAATGTAAATACTAGAAATAAGAATAAACTCGCTGTGCCCACAACTAGGCTACACAAGATAAATGTATCTTTTAAAGGGCAATGTATACGCTTCTACAACAAAACTCCAAGTGAGTTGCAAAAATTATCAATAAATAAATTAAAAAAAATTGTTAATCACATTCTTTGTAAAAAAGCTTATTACAAAATATCAGATTACTTAGAAGATAAAAAAGCTTGGAACGAGTTTTGCTACAACTCAAAATCTACCAACTTACAGATAAGCAAATCAAATGTACTAGACACATAAGTTATGAATATACTAGTGGTTTCTTCTCACTTCTTCCACTGGTGGACAAAAAATTGAAGTGAACTATAAAATATGACCTGTCTAAGTGCTTATTTGTAAGCTTAAAGAAATAAAAACTTTTCATTTTCATTTTCATTTTCATTATAATGGTTGAGTGAGTTTTTTTTTTGTAAAACAATCTAATAATATGCTAGTGTCTCTATTTTGTAACATATACTAAATTTTACTTGCTCCTGTAAAATACATTTGTTTGTTTTGTTTGTTTGACTCACAACACAGTAAATATATAATAACTTTATTTACCAACTCATGTATGAACCTACCAACACACTAAAATTAAAATAATGTATGTACAGGAAAACGAATAGTTATTCTTGATGAGGATAGGGTAACCATAATTTCAGTGTTCGACTCCCAGACAAAACAGAACAAAACAAATAATTATCGTAACTACAATCAATAGCACTGCAAAACTATGCCACATTACATTTGCCACAAAATACCTACGTTTATTCACAGTGAAAAATTAATTGATGAATAATTATTCAATAAAGAAATATAAAGGTACTCATTATTCTTTTTTCTATCTTTGAGGAACTCAACAAGTTCATACCTACCTACGTAGATCGGTAAGTACTATTTAAGGAAAGTAATTATACTTTCCTCATAAAGTCCCAACAAAACCGATTAATAATATGTTTGGTCAAACTAATACAAAATTGACGTTTGACAGCACTGATTGCTTAATTTACACCTGTCACAAACCGGTCGCGAGTTGCATAATCACCCGGTGGGTCTCATTATTCGCGAAACTAGCGGTTATTGATTTCATTAATGGTCGCGCGGTCACTTCGCAATTTGATATTGCCTTTATTGAAATCTCATCGCCTATAATTATGTATGTTGTCTTCCCAATGAAAGTCATTTTACTGTAGTATATTTTGGGTAATTCCAATATACCCGGAGAATAAAAGAAAGAAAGAAAATACATTTATTGATTCACAAGTAGGTACAGCTTGTTACTAAATAATAATAATCTATAAGTAAACAAGAACATGAAGAAATAAAAAAAATTTACCACGTATGTATCTATATAAAAGCAACAAGCGACTCTACAATACGAACCAAAATCCTCTACCATGACCGCCTCATGGTTACCCTTGCTTTTAAACAAATGACATCAGTTGTGGTTGACAGGAAAACTATTTAGATGTATTGTTTTGACAGATTATTTGATTCTATAAAGTGTTTCGAAGTGGGAAAATGGTGCTCATACGAATAATAATATTTAAATTAATTATCACAATGTGCTCAGGTATGCCTAATCATCTGTTTTTGTTAAATCCTCGGTGAACCAGCACCGCTGGCTCGTAGGTATTAAATAAATAAATAATGCTGGACGATTCACACAGCATCATCTAGCCTAGCCGAAAGCTAAGCAGAGCTTGTGTTATGGGTACTAGATGACTAATCTACTTAACACTTTGAGTGCTGAAAACGCACGGTATGAGTTTTCTACAAGTGACTAATATGCGTAAATCCACACTAGCGCAGCGGCTGAGAAAATACAGATCTTTGTGACTCAGCAGAGCTGTAATATTTTTCGAACGAAACGCATTTGCGGCGCAACACAACCGCTGTGTAGAGTGGCAGCACGAATTTTTTAGGTAAAAAAAAATACCGCAGTCGTCGAAAAAAAACCGCAGTCAAAGTGTTAATACAAAATACATAGATAGATATTTTTATTATACATAGATAACGACTACAACTCCTCCAGAATAATCAGAATAATCAATTTATTGGTAAAAAACGAAAATTACAGGACCTCCTTTTCCTTTCCTTTCATTTTCCTCCTTTCCCTACAGACATTCCAAATTCCACCCGTTATATGTCTATTCTATTTTATTCTATTTTTTTTCTTTTATTTATATTTAATAATGCTGGACAATTCACACAGCATTATCTAGCCCCATGGTAAGCAGAGCTTGTGTTATGGGTACTAGATAACTGATATACTTAATACAATACATTACATAGATAGATATTTTTTATTATACATAGAAAACGACCAGAACACCCGGAACAAATATATTATGTAGATATATAATATATCTATGTAGATTAGTAAAAGTGCGATTTCATGCATACAGGTAATTTCTTAGTGGGTACAACACACATTCGGAACAATCATCATCATCATCATCATCATCATCAGCCTATATTAGTCCACTGCTGGACATAGGCCTCCCCCAATGAGCGCCATAGCGCCCTGTCTTCGGCTTGACGCATCCAGCATCTACCTGCAGTCTTTCGCAGGTCGTCATCCCACCTGGTCGGAGGGCGTCCTACACTACGTTTACCGAGTCGTGGTCTCCACTCAAGAACACGTTTGCCCCAGCGGCCGTCGGTTCTTCGCGAGATATGGCCGAAACAATCATATTTATAAAATTAATTAAAGGAATGTCTTTTTGAAATAAGTAGTGTTTTCACCAACGAATTCGGTTGCTGATAGGAAACAATCTTTGAAAAAATTAATAATATATGCAGTTTTTATTTTCTCATAAATTGTGCACATGACTCCTTCCTCGATTTTTTTCTAACTCTCATAGTTTCTGATTTGGACATCCATTACAAAAAATTATAATTGTACAAGAATTTTTTTTCTTTTTTTTTTGCAGCGCTTGATTCTACTGACGGAATTATCTTCATTGAATTAAAAAATGATAATGCTACCGCAAAGGACACGACTTTATTGTTGGACCAACCTTTCACTATTGTTATAAATACATCGAACGACGTTCGCAATATATCAAAAATAGAGTAAGTACACGACCGTCGTCATCTTACCTGGTCGAAGGGCGTCCTACACTACGTTTACCGACTCGTGGTCTTCACTCAAGAATACGTTTGCCCCAGCGGCCGTCGGTTCTTCGCGAGATATGGCCGGCCCTCTGCCACTTCAGCTTGCTAATTCTTTGAACTATGTCGATAACTTTGGTTCTCTGTCGGATGTATTCGTTACGAATCCTATCCTTCAGAGAAACTCCGAGCATAGCTTTCCATAACCATAATGTATCTGCAAAATTCCAACGCGATTCATTCAGTGGTTTTGCCCAAAGATGTCACCACTAAGTGATGAAATCTTTTTATTTTACAGATGCCACCATATAGCTAAAAAATACAAAGTTTTTACAAATACCGGGAACTTTGAGACAAACAAGCAACATCACGTTTTCATCGCACAGGTCAGCTAGTAAATAAATAATAAATAAATCATTTAGGGCAATTCACACAGCATTATCTAGCCTCATGGTAAGCAGAGCTTATGTTATGGGTACTAGATGACTGATATACTTCATACAATACATTACATAGATAGATATTTTTTATTAGAACACCCGGAACAAATCTCATCAGATCGTACACACAATTGTCCCGAGGCGGGAATCGAACTTGCAACCTGTGTCGCAGGCGGATCTTCGCCCACCGCACCGCAGAGATCGTTACAGCAACCCGCGAGCGAACACTACTCGAGTACACTTAAATACTAAGTTAATAAATAAATGTCTAAATTAAAGTGAAATAATAATAAAAATAATTATGATTGACTTGTTTATGGCAGACGTCCGCAATCTCCCCTATAACCCGATTACCCAGTCCATCCATCCATCACAATAGCCTGGTTTTATTTCTTTCATTTTTTTTGCAATAGTCTCTACACCTGGTGGATACCATCTTTGGATGTATCATATTGTGCACCCGAGGATGATACCCGCTATGTGTAGCCATCGCCTTTAGAATAACTTCTCAAAGGGCCTCTGTGCTGTTGGCTTCGGCCCCACGCAAGCCTTCCAAAGGACCGGGTCACTTTATGGCCCGAGATCATGGTAAATGAGAGAAAAATAATTAATTTAGACATTTATTTATTAATATCAAAAATGTTATCAACCCATTCAGCTCCGGCAACGCACTCCTCGCGTTTTACACATTTTTTAGTTTGTGCCAGCAACGCGTCATATGCGTTGCTGGCTATCTGTACTTAGAATTTTTTAAGTAAGGTAATTTTTTAGTTTTTTTTTGAGTAATTAAATAATTAATAACATTTATTTTAAACCCAAAAATAATAATAATAATAAGGAGTGGATCATAAGGAAAAGAAATAAAAAACTTGAGGCATTGAATGGGTTAAAGCAATAGTAACTGTATTTATAAGTATTAATACAACGGGTATTTATCGCGTTTATTTACCTATTTTTCCCGACGTTTCAACAGGTTTACACACTGTCGTGGTCACGGGATGACCACGACACGATGATCAGTCACGATGATCAGTCATCCCGTGACCACGACAGTGTGTAAACCTGTTGAAACGTCGGGAAAAATAGGTAAATAAACGCGATAAATACCCGTTGTATTAATACTTATAAATATGTGTTCAGATCGCGTAAGTTCAATAGTAACTGAATAAATATCTATATTATATGTATTATATAATAATAGTAATAATTTTTATTTGATCAAAAATACATGCATACATAGAAACACAATCAGATCAACTTAAGATTATTCATATTTTGCTAATATACTAGGACTAAATATTATAGTGATCTCACTTTGATCTCTACACTAGGATACCCTGTGCCGTAGAGACCAAAAAGGAGTTTGGTTCTAATTTAGAGTGACAAAGTTAATACTAAAGTATTGTTCGGAACATACTTGAATGACTTCGACTTGTTACTTCAGTTCCGTTACGTGCTACTATACAAATAAAATAATATAAAAATTAACAATTGCCATACCTATTCTCTATATCTATACATATTATCTCTATATATATTATCTGTGATATTATCTAATATATGCTTTTCACATTTCTAGGAAGGCAAGGCGAAAAAAAAGATGCAAGAAAAATGGAAGTGTATCATTAATTATCAAAAGGAAGAATTGGATTCACAATATGATTTGAGGAGTAGAAGACCACGTCATCAGTCTGTTTTATATTTTCAAGTCACTGTGAAAAAGCCAGGTGAGTAGGTTTTCAAAATTCTATTGATGTTAATTCAATCAAAGTCGCTCAGCGAGCTATGGAAAGAGCTATGCTCGGAGTTTCTCTAACTAAAGGTTTCAGTACGGATCCCTAACTTTTTTGAAAATATAATAAAACCTATGTTCACCACAGATAGTGTAGCTTCCCAACGGTGAAAGAATTTTTCAAATCTGTCCAGTAGTTTCGGAGCCTATTCATTACAAACAAACAAAAAATCAAACCTTTCCTCTTTATAATATTAGTATAGACATGGTCATGGTAAATTAAAGAGGTGGTATTACAAATAAATTGATACTCATATCTCGCCACATTACTGGCATGTGAATTCCACGGAAGACCAGCGCTATGGTACGATCTGCTCTACCATAGCACATGCTGAGTGGAGACCGATTTTTGTCAGTCTCTGTCGTCTGTTAATCTAAGTTTAGTTTATAAGAGTCTCTGTTCTGATAAATAAAATACATAACATGTTTCAGTTAAGTTTATGATGATTATCATATATATAACATACATCTATCGTAATGATCTATAATCTTCTTATAATATAAAAATGAATCCCTGAATGTGTTGCTAACTAAGCGCAAATCGAGAGCAGCTGAACCGATTTCGCTAATTCTTTTTTTAAGAATATTCCTTGGAGTACGAGGATGGTTATTGGTCTTACGGAGAGAAAAAAGAGCCTGAAATAAATGAGCACCCGGGCGAAGCCGGTACGGGCCGCTAATATTCAATATATTAAAATTTTACTTTGGTGGACAAAACGACCAAAAGTGACGTAGCAATGCTAATTTTAACCTTCCTACAGCGCAGCCGTAAAGTATATCTATACTAATATTATAAAGAGGAAATGTAAGATTTTTTGTTTGTTTCTTTGTATTGAATAGGCTCCGAAACTTCTGGACAGATTTGAAAAAATATTTCACCGTTGGGAATCTACACTATCCCCGGTGAACATAGGCTATATTATATTTTCAAAAAAGTTAGGGATCCTTACTAAAACTCCAATAATGTAACCCAAGGTGTAAAAAAACTAATAAAGAATCACCTAATAAAGTGAAATTCGAGTTTAACGCGGGTGAAATCACGGGGAACAGCTAGTATTGAATAAATTACTGATATATTGTAATTTTTTCAGTATACGTAAAACACATTGAAGTGTTTGTTAATGACGTCATCATACACACTACAGAAGTAAATGCATACGAAGCTAAAGGAACATACAAATACTCTGTGGGAGAAATTGTAAAAGTGACCTGCAAAATGGAAGACGCACCACTCATGAATATGAGTTATTTTGATGGTAAATATAATTGAATACTCGGTAAACGTAGTGTAGGACGCCCTACACTACGTGCCAGGTGGGATGACGACCTGCGAAAGACTGCAGGTAGATGCTGGATGTGGCAAGCTGAAGACAGGGCGCCATGGCGCTCATTGGGGGAGGCCTATGTCTAGCAGTGGACTAACATAGGCTAAGGATAATAAATAAATAAAATAAATAAAAAAAGCCTTTATTCACTGACCAAAGTATGATAATGATAAATAAAGTATTAGTAAAAAGTAAGGTATCTTATTGATCCTATCATCTATGACCTAACTGAATTCTTCAGGCTAAGGATAATGATAATTAACACTTTGGGTGCTGAAAACGCACGGTATGAGTTTTCTACAAGGGACTAATCTGCGAAAATCCACACTAGCGCAGCGGCTAAGAAAATACAGATCTTTGTGACTCAGCAGAGCTGTAATATTTTTCGAACGAAACGCATGTGCGGCGCAACACAACCGCTGTGTAGAGCGGCAGCACGAATTTTTTAGGTAAAAAAAAGATCGCAGTCGTCGAATAAAAACCGCAGTCAAAGTGTTAAATAATACTGGATATTTTTCACACATCATCAGCCGCCAAAGTAAGCAGAGATTGTGTTATGGGTACCAGATAACTGATATACATAATACAATCCATTACATAGATAGATATTTGGGGAAATGCATCCAATGAATTTACCTCGGGCCTCGAACGGTTTAGTGAAGCCACTGTGTGCGATGCAACACAATCGCTGCGAATGGTTTAGGTTGAATAAAAGTTCGAAGTCAAAAAAGTCGAAGTTAAAAAAATATTTTGACTTTAACAATTTGGTATAAACATCACGACATGTTTATACCAAATTGTTAAAGTCGTGCCAAATATTTTTTTAACTCTACATAGTATAAAACAAAGTCGCTTCCCGCTGTCTGTCTGTCCCTATGTATGATGAGATCTTTAAAACTCCGCAACGGATTTTGATGCGGTTTTTTTAAATAGATAGTGATTCAAGAGGAAGGTTTATAAACCATTTGACACATAAATTTCCGCGGGGCGCAGCTAGTAATAATACGATTTAACATTTCAGGTAATAGCTTTGCTATTGACACAGAGAGCTCACCCGATCAAAATCAAACAATATATTTGAAAATTGAATCAAGGAATACACACGTGACTTGTAATATTCTATTAGATGCTTTAAACAATCTTGTGCAATCTATAAGATTGGATTTCGAAAAAAGAAGAGATTCAAACGGTATGTAGTACATTATTAACCTACTCTCACTCACTCTCTTTGCGTTCCTCTCAAACTCTCATCTTAAATGTATAATACTATTAAACTTAGTTTTAACTGCAAAATACTCGCAGAGGCAACTGCCTCTGGGTCTACTGGTGGAAGAACCGTGTGGTGATTATGTAACTCACGACCGGTAAAGATAAAGATAAGATAAAGATAAATATCATTTATTTACATAAACGGTTTGCGACAGGCGTAAATTAAGCAATCAGTGCTGTCAAACGCCAATTTTCACCAATTTTGACGTTGTAGCTGGTGTCAAACTAATACAAAATTGACGTTTGACAGCACTGATTGCTTAATTTACGCCTATCGCAAACCGGTCGCGAGTTACATAATCACCACACGGCGGTCTATCGCCTTCGGTGGAATAGGGATTTCTCCTTCTTCTGAATTTTTTCAATACTTTAGTTAAATCTTTTACAGATCTCCCGACGTTTAATGTGAATGGTTTGACATTAACTCCCACACTAGCAGCCAAAAGCGAGCGTAACATGCAATACACACTCTTCTACGAATATTTTAAAGGGGAGTTTATACGTTTTACTGTTTCTAATAGAAGAGGGTGGAATGTCGACGAATTTGAAAGTGAGTATCAGAATCAATCGTTTATTTGCAGAATACAATAATTGCATGTCAAGATCTTTATCATCATCATCAGCCTATAGCAATCCACTGCTGGACATAGGCCTCCCCCAATGAGCGCCATAGCGCCCTGTCTTCAGCTTGCCGCATCCAGCATCTACCTGCAGTCTTTCGCAGGTCGTCATCCCACCTGGTAGGAGGGCGTCCTAAACTACGTTTACCGAGTCGTGGTCTCCACTCAAGAACACGTTTGCCCCAGCGGCCGTCGGTTCTTCGCGAGATATGGCCCCGCGGCTTCGCTCTTGATTCGCTGGATGCGTCAAGCTGAAGGCAGGGCGCTGTGGCGCTCATTGGGAGAGGCCTATGTCCAGCTGTGGACTATCATAGGCTGATGATGATGATAATGAAGCCGCGAAGCGCAGCTCATAGTATATAGTAAAACTTATTTTTCAGATGCCGAACGCAATGGCAATGGGTACAATGTTATCTATAAGGCCTATGCGCAAAATAAAACTATAACTTTCGAAGACAAATTCAAAAGGAAGACCATAATCTTTAATTTGACACCCGTCCTGAATAATTTTAGTAAGTTTGTCATTTTTACTGTTTGTTTGTTTTTTTTCGAATTCAAGAACAGTACAGGGATAACGTTTCTGCCAAACTGTAAAACAGTTTATCAGCAGGAAATAATTATATACATAATATAATAATAATTATATTTGACGATCGATGTGGCGCGGTGGGCGAAGATCCGCCTCGGAACAATTCCCAAAACAAAATCCGCGACGCAGGAACAATTGTGTGTACGGTCTGCAGACATTTGTTCCGGGTGTTCTGGTTGTTTTCTATGTATAATAAAAAATATCTATCTATGTAATATATTGTATTAGGTATATCAGTTATCTAGTACCCATAACACAAGCTCTGCTTAGCTTGGGGCTAGATAATGGCGTGTGAATTGTCCAGCATTATTTATTTATATAAGAAACAATATTTTTTTTTAAGATTCGACAACCCAAACCTCACCCAATCTCACGTGGGGGAGATAGTGGTCTCAACAAAAATCACGTAATTCTTTTTGTATCGATATTTAGTAGTTTCTTTACTACCTTCTTAATCATCTTAAATACTAATCCTAACTAGTCTTAATACGAACGAATTGTTATTAAATACGTTCAACGCAATCAAGCATTATATTAACTTACTCACATTTAAAATAAACATTTTCAAAAATCTCACGTAAGATTATGAGAGCGGGTCGATCGAATCTCACGGCATCTCACCATTTGTCGAAAAATCGCCAAAATTACACCACGTAGTAGGTACACGTTATTAATGGATGCCCCCTTGCCCAGCGAAATCGCGTACGGAAGCTATTAAATAATACATAGAGATACGCGCAGCTATTCCTTGTGTATTCTTCTTAAGTCTCTTACGGAGCTTAGCCAGCATTATGCTGATTTAGAAGCCTTTTTGAAACAACTCTCTACATTGATGATATCTACTATGATCATGGCGCATGAAACTGTGCCGAAATATTGGATAACTCAAAAATAAAATTATGGTCAATATCCCGTTTTAAATGACTTTAACTCTACATGTACCTATTCTATAAGTGTGTTTTTTTGTTAATTTAAGTTATTATATTCAATTTTTTTTTTAAATGTTTGATTCCAGATGCCACTATATCCGGGTTACCTTTTTCTCAAACAAACATGAAATATTTACTCAACAGGAACACATATAGAACGGAATTCTTGAATAAAAACAACAATATCCTGAATTTAAATTGTTCATCGTCAGTATACACAAATTGCAAGTGGGATGAAGATTTTAGTAAGTATTGTATTGTATTTATTTATTTTTAAAGAATATATACATAATTTCTTATATTAACACAATGCTACATTCCTCGGGTTTCAATCTTAAAATAAAGTGTACATAATGTAACTTTGTACGTGACAAGTGAAAATGAAAATGAAAAGTTTTTATTTCTTTAAGCTTACTAATAAGCACTTAGACAGGTCATATTTTATACTATTAAATTATTTTATAGTTCACTTCAATTTTTTGTCCACCAGTGGAAGAACTGATAAGAAACCACTAGTATGTTCATAACTTATGTGTCTAGTACATTTGATTTGCTTATTTGTAAGTTGGTAGATTTTGAGTTGGAGCAAAACTCGTTCCAAGCTTTTTTATCTTCTAAGTAATCTGATATTTTGAAATAAGCTTTTTTACAAAGAATATGTTTCACAATTTTTTTAAATTTATTTTTTGATAATTTTTGCAAAAAAAAATAGTTTACATTGAGTATTCAACTTAAGGGGGTCCCCCGAGACACACTAGCGCCGCCACCTATATAGGGTCGGTACAATGTAACGGAAAATGCGTCGAGCGTATCATCGGTCGCGTCTATTCGGTCAAATTAGACTTGCCACATTACACGTCTAGTCAATTCGAACGTCCTGTACACGAACGATCTCCGCTGATGTTACGCCTAGTCTGAATGCATCATACAAAATAACACGTGTCGCGACACGTTACGTCGACCGACTATGCGTTGAAGGGAACGTAACAGACGCTGTACGCTCGACGCACTAACGCATCATCGGTTGAGTGTGAATCGTTGAATGTTTTATTATGTACCTATTTGCTTGTTCTGGCGTAACGCAACCGATGATACGCGACGGATTTTGTTTTGTTGAACGAAGGAAATTTCAAAAATTTCATTGGACTTTTTGTGATAAGTACCTATTTTAAAGTTTAGGTAGTGATGCGAAAATAGAGTTGAGTGACCTCCAAAGGCATCTTTGTATTTCTAATTATTACGTTGAACAAGGGAATTTCAAACATTTCATTGGGCTTATGATACCTGTTATTTCATTATATTTTTTTAACATCTTAGTATTAAAATAGCTAAGATTACCTAATATAATTTAAGTCCTTTTGCCAATCCTTTTACACGAGCAGCCTGTGGTTCACTTATACTAAGAAATCCGTCAATACTCTCCGCGTCCAGTATAACAATGCTTTCAGGATGCTGTTGGAGCTCCCACGATTTTGCAGTGCCTCTGGCATGTTTGCGGAGGCCCGCGTAGACGGCTTCGCCGCCTGTATGAGGAACAAAGCAGCCTCACTGCTTAGCAGAGTACGAGGGAGTACTAACACCATCCCTGATGGAGTAATGTACAAGCACTCCATCTCTATATTTATTAAATATAATTATAATAATTAAATTAAAACTAACATAGTCTAAGATTTTTTATTCTTACTAACATTATGGATCTATGTTATCTGAAAATAAATGAATTATTATTATATTATGTTATTATACATTTTCAGCGATTACGAATCACAGCACTGACACATCTTCAAGCTACACATTTTATCCGCAAAATCACACAAGTCAGAGAACCGTATTAAAATGTACGTGTGAGCCATATTATTCTGATGGAATTGTGACTCCCCTGATACGGAACATTAGAAAAGCAGTTCAATATATTCATGAAGTTACTATTTTGCGAGATAAAAATGCAAGAAACTCCAAACGACCACTAGGTAAAGAAGAAAATGATACTTTTTTTTATAATTTTACAAATGGTGGGCGTAATGACCTTATTCTCGTCCTTAGAATCAGCTTCGAGCATTAGTGCTTTGCTTCGATGATACCAAAAATAGTTTCGAGCTTCAGTGCTTTGCTTCGATGATACCAAAAATAGTTTCGAGCTTCAGTGCTTTGCTTCGATGATACCAAAAATAGTTTCGAGCTTCAGTGCTTTGCTTCGATGATACCAAAAATAGTTTTGAGCTTCAGTGCTTTGCTTCGATGATATTTTCTATGATGATGATCTTGTCGTTAAATGTTTTCAACCAATATATCTTGGTTTTTGCAACCCTTTTATACAAAAGATATCCAAGTTTTTTAATCGGAGTACAGCATTTTCTACCTGCCAACCACAAAAGGTCAACGACAACAGAAGCTGGCTGCATTGCTCTGCTGTATTGCAATGATGATGCGCTTTAATTTAGTTTCAAATTTCTCTCTCGGAACAATTGTGTGTAAGATCTGCAGATATTTGTTCCGGGTGTTCTGGTCGTTTTCTATGTATAATAAAAAAATATCTATCTATGTAATGTATTGTATTATGTATATCAGTTATCCAGTACCCATAACACAAGCTCTGCTTACCATGGGGCTAGATAATGCTGTATGAATTGTCCAGCATTATTTATTATTATTATTTATTTATTATTATACTGTCTATATATCGGGTATCTCACTCTAACTATCCAATATTCTGTTATGTATTTATCTTAACTATTTTTGCAGTCAAATTTACTCCCATCGTACACCTCATAAATAAATCCCTTCCACGTAAATAAATATGGTATGTTTCAGATTATACAAAAACAGGTGATAAAATGGAAGTCCACGATACAAATCCAGAAGAAAATGAAGACAACAGTGAGTATTCATACAATACTATATCTAAACCAATGAGATTTTACAAATAGATATGTCATACTCATTTTAAAGAAATAAAAACATGGCAATATTTTATTAAAGCTACATACATACCTAGCATCGTTCGAGCAGACAACGCCGCATGGTATTATCTCTGTCACTCATAAACGTAACGCATTGATTGTCTCGTTCGTGTTGGTGGCAAAGGGCAACGGCGCGGCAGTGATTTTAGTTCGTACGACAACGCTGCGCGGCATTGTCGCTATGTCTGTCACTCATAAACGCAACGCACGCATGACTTGTCTCGTTCGTGTAGGTGGCAAAGCGGCAACAGCGCGGCACTGATTTTTGAGTAAAATTAAATTTATTTTATGATTTTCCATTTTAAACAGTACAAAACAAATAGAAAATAATAATAATAATAAAAAGATACATCCTTCTTGCTTTCCACAAACGTCCCATAGTTAGTATTGCACTTTCTAAACACATATGGCATTTTAATATTTTTCATACTCTAAAATCCCGCTTCAACGTATGTCCGCGTCGCAGCCAGTAGCAGAACGGACTGAGTTCAATTCAGGCACGTACCTGATTTTCGTCTTGTTAGGCAAACCTCTGTAAAAGGTATCTACGTATATATAATATAATTGATCTAAACGATGTAAAATAATATTAATGATAGACAATTCGCACAGCGTCAGCCCCAAGCTAAGCAGAGCTTGTGTTATACACTGGTACTAGGTGACTGATATATTTTAAAAACTATGTAATGTAGGTACAATACATTACATAGATAGATATTTTTAAGTTTTACATCGTTTAGATCATTATATTATATATACGTAGATACCTTTTACCGAGGTTTGCCTAACAAGACGAAAATCAGGTACGTGCCTGAATTGAACTCAGTCCGTTCTGCTCCTTAACTTAAAAATATCTATCTATGTAATGTAGGTAACATTTCATAGATAGTTATACGGAAATGACAAAATTATGATCGTAGTGTAGGACGCCCTCCGACCAGGTGGGATGACGACCTGCGAAAGAAAGATGCTGGAAGCGTCAAGCTGAAGACAGGGCGCTATGGCGCTCATTAGGGGAGGCCTATGTCCAGCAGTGGATTAACATAGACTAATGATGACAAATTTATGCGCTACTTTATTAACTTTTTAGTGATTTATTTCAGATATTCTGAGAAATGATTCTGAGAATAATTCTGATGGAGAACAAACCTCGATACTTGTGGTCATAATCGTGGTTGCACTGATCATGGTCGCAGCTGTGGCGTGGTTTATGGTGGGCCTTTACCAACGCAGGCAAAGGCGGGAGAAGGTGAGTTGTCTTACATCCGAACTCTAAGACAGACCTACAAGAAAACTGAAATGAAATAATTTATTTGATACGACACATTAGGTACATTTAAAAAACATATACATTACATAGGTAGGATCGCTAGAACTAGGTAAAAACTTATTACTAAAACAGGGTTGGAAAAAAGACTTTACTGGCGAGGAGTTACCTATACAGTGTGCAATGTATAAAACGGCCGACATAGGGACTTTCCCTGCGGGACTTTACTGGCGGGGAGTTACCTATGCAGTGTATAAATACCACAGCCTGTCTGTGGTATTTGTAGACATTCATTTACAATTAAAGGTATTTTTAAACCCTGTTTTTTTCTTCATGTTTTAAACATTGTTTAGAACTTGTTTTTAACTGTATTTTGAATTTTGAAACACTTAAAAAAAACATAGTTTGATTTCAAACTGTTTTATACACGTGTTTTAAAACAACTTGTTTTAATAAAACCATGAAAAAATATCCCCAAATTATTTCAGAGCTTAAATTAATAATATTAAAAAGTAGGTACTCGACCAGAACCTCCGCAACCTGCCAGGCAAACAAGAAACGTTTTAAAATCTGTTTTTGGCTATTCTAAGAACTGATATTTATTAAATTACATTTTTTTATATTATTACCGCGGCTTATTACCTGGGCCGGACACGTCTGCCGTATGTCCGTCCAGTGACTTGTGGGCAAAGACCACCACAGAGTGGAGCCCACCCAACGCTAAGAGGCGACGTGGAAGGCCCAGGATGAGATGGCGCGACGAGCTCGAGGTACATCTTCCATCATGGCCTGTTGCAACGTTGGATCCCGAGGAGTGGAAGGAGAAAAAGGAGGCCTTTGCCCAGCAGTGGGAAAATAATGGCTTAAAATAAATAATAATAAATAAATTACCGCGGCTTCGCACGCGTTGTTTCTATGGAAATGTTTTAAGGTTATTACTATTCCGTGGGAACTGATTTATGGCATAAAAAGTAATGTATATAATTCAGCCCGATCCGTTCAGTAGTTTTTTGCGTGAAAGAGCAACAAACATCCATATACAAACTTTCGCGTTAAAAATATTAGTAGGATTTTTTGTATATCTTTATTTATTAATGGAGTTTTGTCACCAAATTAATACTGACTATGTCACTCCCTTAACGCTCTAGCTAGACAGACGGACTGCATTTCAACTGCAATCTAAGCAATCGGTCTGCGCGGTTGGTTTGCAGTTCTATTGCAGTCGTGTCAACTGCATTCAAACTACAATTTGCAGTTTGGATTGCGGACTGCAAAAAAAAAAAAAATTACGAATTGATCTCGAAGACTCTAGACTAGACAGACGTCAAAAATGGCAAAATACAAAAACAAAATACATAAACTCAACAAAAAAGAAATAACAATAACGTTTGCCACATGACATTGCATGGCCACCTCCATGAGTAACGTGGATAACAATATGATAGAATTTACAAAAAAAACTTATGTTTTAAGTAGACTAATTACAAACTATCTATAGGTAGGTATATAGGTACTTCTTAATTAATACCGAAACGTAACCATGACGCTGACTATGGTATGGTCATGTATAAAATCACAATAAATGATAATGAATATTATTTATTTATTTTAAGCCATTATTGTCCCACTGCTGGGCAAAGGCCTCCCTTTTCTCCTTCCACTCCTCGCGATCCAACGCTGTTACAGGCTATGATGGAAGATGTACCTCGAGCTATTCCTTATTAATAATTTCATTTTTCTTTGCAATAGTCTCTACACCTGGCGGATACCATCTTTGGGTGTATCATATTGTGCACCCGAGGATGATACCCGCTATGTGTAGCCATCGCCTTTAGATTAACTTCTCAAAGGGCCTCTGTGCTGTTGGCTTCGGCCCCACGCAAGCCTTCCAAAGGACCGGATCACTTTATAGCTCGAGATCATGGTTATGAGATACATAAATAGTAATAATATAAAAATAATATTTCAGCTGATACAATCGGAATTTAACAACACATCCCTTGAGACCATCAGCGACAGGACAATGCCAACTCCTGCGCAAAGGGAAAACTATTCACAAACGATCGATAGACTGAACGAATACGATAATGATACCTACAGGTAGATACCTAAGTTTTATTGTATATACTAGCGACCCTTCCCGCCGCTTGCCGCTACTTACTTAGGCTTGTAGCGGCATAATGCTGAGACAGGGACCTTTTTGGCCCCTTATGTAACACGTATTTGCTCTATTTTGTATGTCTTGTCTATTCCTTGTAATTTATTTTTCTTGTTTTTATTATTTTCTTTTCTTACCATGTAATGTGTTATATATTGTGTCAAATAAATGTATTTTCTTTCTTTCTTTCTTTCCTTCCCGTCTTCGCACGGGTATCCTATGCTGTCGCGACATTTTTTGTAGACAATGATGTGTTCTGCAACGTTGTAGTACATTACTTTGTTCTATCATCAGTAGTTTTCGCAGCATATCGCAGAATTTTTAAGGTAATTTTCTTACACCTTGGGTTACATTATTGGAGTTTTAGTAAGGATACCAAATTTTTTGTAAATATAATATAGCCTATGTTCACCGGGGATAGTGTAGCTTTCCAATGGTGAAATAATTTTTCAAATCGGTGCTGTAGTTTCGGAGCCTATATAATACAAACAAACAGACAAAAACAAATCTTTCCTCTTTATAATATTGGTATAGATAACTAAATAATGCTGATGATGCTGTGTGGATTGTGCAAATCCACACAGCATCATCTAGCTCCAAGATAAGCAGAGCTTGTGTTATGGGTAGGTACTAGATAACTGGTATTACATAACTGGTATAGATAATTTTAATTATACATAGAAAAACGACCAGAACCTCAGAACAAATATCTGCAGATCGTACAAACATTTGTCCCGAGGCGGGAATCGAACTCACAACCTCCTGCGTCGCAGGCAGACCTTCGCCCACCGCGCCACAGTGGTCGTCGAACTAATAATAATGATGTGATAAGATAACTTCTCTTTCATTATTTCACAGCGTTCCGTACATAGAAACAAATGTAGAAGAAATGTACACCAAGCCCCAACCAAAATCATCGAGAAAGCTACCAAATGAATTACTGTATGCAGAACCCAGTTATGCAACCGTTGAGCAAATAGGTGGCTATATTTTACATACTTTTAGTTTACTTGAAGGATAGAATTCGTTACGAATACATCCGACAGAGAAACATAGCTCTAGGAATTAGCACGCTGAAGTGGGCCGGCCATATCTCGCAAAGAACCGACCGACAATCGCTGCGCTGGGGCAAACGTTTTAACGTTTACGTGTTGTCGATAACTTTGGTTATCTGTCGCATATATTTGGGGTCTTTTTTGTAATGATCTGTAAATGGTAGCATTTTTGTATTGTACTGTATTTTTAATCTTTTCAGGTGAAAACACAACCTATTCAAACTTATCAAACCAAACAGCAGAATATAGTGAAATTCAGCCGAAGATATTAATTGGAAACCCAAACACTCCAACGGTATGTATGTACACTGCCGTGGCGTAAGAATCGACCCCTAGAACTCAGGCCGTAGTTGCTTACTATTCGGCTATCGTCGATCATTCACTAAACGGAGGACAGCGAGCGCTGCTGGCTTTCATCTCATGAATCTAAAGCACCGTCTGGATTGACAGATGGACAAGGAAGTCTCCATATTCCTATATATTATTAGGAAAAACGATCCAATCATATTTAATCTTTTATTTCGTACTAGCGGACCTTCCCGGCTTTGCACGGTTTGAGTACGGATCCCTAACTTTTTTGAAAATATAATACAGCCTCTGTTCATCGCGGATAGTGTAGCTTTCCAACGGTGAATAAGAAAGAATTTTTCAAATCGGTCCAGTAGTTTCGGAGCCTATTCAATACAAACAAACAAACAAAAAAATAAACCTTTCCTCTTTATAATATTAGTACTATAGATTTAACTTTTTATATCCTTTTCAGGTATTGTCAACCGAAAGTCCTTACTCTGAAGTCCAACAGTATATGAGGCGGAACAAAGAATCATTAAAATATGTCAATGTTTTCGACAACCAGCGCTATGCTAATTCAAAAAATGGTGAAGCTAGTCAATACAGGAGTGAATATGCCGAACCGGCCTACTGTGAAATTGGCATAACTACTCGTACATAGTACAAAACAAAGTCGCTTCCCGCTGTCTGTCTGTCCCTATGTATGGTTTTTGATGCGGTTTTTTTTAATAGATAGAGTGATTCAAGAGGAAGGCTTATAAACCACACAGATTTCAGGGCTAGAGTATTTTAGGGCACAAGTTAAGAAATAAATTGTATTAATCTAAATGACCCATTTTATTAGCGTGCTTTTCAATTGTCTATGTATGATAGTGATTTAATTATTGTACCTAGGTACCTACTTAATTTTTCTGTTCATTTATATATTTTTGTACCTATCAAGTATGGCTCTAGTCTTACAATTTATTTATTAAATTAATAATGTGGAATGGAATTTTTACAAAGGTGCCTATGTAAATAATTCCAACACAATGTAAATAGTTTAAGAAAAATACCTAAATGAAAAAACAAAGCAACCACAAAGTGCTTTGACGCTCGTCTAGAGAACCCTCCAGCAATTGCTTAGCAAACTAGGCTTTATTACGTGTTGCAGATCACTGTTGTCTGTAGGTATATTATACAGTTTGGAAAAATTGTTAAGAAAATAAAGCTATGTCTTGAGTTAATCTGTTTTTTTCTCTTCTATCGAATAGTAGGATTTTGATTCATACCACAAATAATAAAACAATATTTTATATTTTTACTGAGTCTATAGGTACAAACAGGTAGACTTATTCTGTATGTTGGAGTCCGCTAGAAAGATTACAAAATGTCGTCCACGCGATGCTCAAATACTATTTTATAAACGGACAGGTGTCTGTTTATAAAGTTAGTTACGCAAAATTTGCCCATAATAGCGTCTCCATGTACTCCTTGATCGTAGGTCCGCCGTCCTGCCTGTCTGTCAAGTCAACTACAGTGTCAGGTCAGTCAAGTGAGTGTCGAAAACTCGAAACTTTACACTCACTTGCTGCGATTCGTATCGTAGACAAATTGATATTTGATTAATTTTTATTGAAATAAAATAAAACGAACTACATTTACTGTAAATAATGTAATACAAATTCTAGCAATCCATTTAGAACTGATCTGCTGATTGAACGGTACTGTGCGTGTCACATTTTGCGTTTTTTGTCTAAAATCCGCGCGACAAAATGGATGGAACATGGGTGTTAGTTTTGCTGGTTTTAGTGATGTTGGTGGGTTCTTACGTTGCTGGGAGCATCCCGCTGAACGTAAACATGTCTGAGGTATGTTACAGTCCAAGTTTTATGTTACATTTTATCTAATTTTCGTTAAAAATGCCCTTGGACGTGCACCCATCTGGTTGGCCACGCGACATGTATATTTGGCAATGTTTACGAAAGAATTTAGAAACTTACACATATTTATAAAGGAGTCTTTTAACTAGTTTAAAAATATGATAAATAATTACCATAAACACGTTCTCAAACATCAACAAATTTTCCTTAACATCATGAGGTATTCAATATGTAAGATCCAAAATTATTAAATTTAGCTCTGAGGGTTTTCTATTGATATTCGGTAGGTAATAGGTATATCTGTCATCTAGTACCCATACAAAAGCTCTGCTTAACTTGGAGCTAGATGATGCTGTGTGAATTGTCTAGCATTATATGTATTTATTTATTTATTTATTATTTACTCAGGACAAACTGAAGACAGTTTTCGTTATTTTCTATCTAAAATAATAAAATATCTATCTATTTAATGTATTGTATGATGTATATCATACAATACATTAAATAGAACAATTGTGTGTACGATCTGCAGATATTTGTTCCGGGTGTTCTGGTCGTTTTCTATGTATAATAAAAAATATCTATATATGTAATTTATTGTATTATGTATATCAGTTATCTAGTACCCATAACACAAGCTCTGCTTACCATGGGGCTAGATAATGCTGTGTGAATTGTCCAGCATTATTTATTTATTTATTTATTATTTATATCAGTCATCTAGTACCCATAACACAAGCTCTGCTTTACTTGGAGCTATATGATGCTGTGTGAATTGTCCAGCATTACATTTATTATTTACTCAGGACAAACTGAAGAAGGTGACAGTTTTCGCTATTTTCTATCTATAATAATAAAATATCTATCTATGTAATGTATTGTATGATGTATATCAGTCATGTAGTACCCATAACACAAGCTCTGCTTAACTTGAAGCTAGATGATGCTGTGTGAATTGTCCAGCATTATATTTATCATTTACTCTTCAGGACAAACTAAAGAAGGTGACAGTATTCGGAGCAGGGCTGCTGGTGGGGACTGCCCTGGCCGTAATCATCCCGGAAGGTGTGCGAGCATTGTTTAGTGAACGGCCCGCTGCGACCCCCAGTACTAAGGACTTCACTGTTGAGCCTCCGGGCCATAATGATGATCTACATTCTGTTATAGGAATATCTCTTGTACTCGGTAAGTTTTTTTTTAAAACCTCCCTATTTGATGATGGTTCTTTGTTAATGGCATTTGTATCTGGTTGAATACATTTCTGCCAGTCTCAAGTAATAGAAAATAATTGTGAAATCAATGAGTTATTAAATTATGAAGATTGTTTGATATTTTCACCAGAGCACCTGTATTATGTTACTCAACTTTTCTCACATGTTGAATTTTTTATAAGATATATACTTACATAGATTTATTTATTTATTTATTGAGATAATAACATCATAACAGGTTTTTTTATTAAGATAGATAGATAGATAGATAGACAATACTTTTATTGCACACTTAAAAATAAAACAAACAAGGTAAACAATAATAATACAAGATATGACGACCGATGTGGCGCGGTGGGCGAAGGTCCGCCTGCGACGCAGGAGGTTGCGGGTTCGATTCCCGCCTCGGAACAATTGTCTGTACGAACTGCAGATATTTGTTCCGGGTGTTCTGGTCGTTTTCTATGTATAATAAAAAATATCTATCTATGTAATGTATTGTATTATGTATATCAGTTATCTAGTACCCATAACACAAGCTCTGCTTACCATGGGGCTAGGTAATGCTGTGTGAATTGTCCAGCAATATTTATTTATTTATTTATTATTAAATTAACATTATAAATAAAATATATATTAAATACCTATATGTGACAATTTGGCGGTCTTATCGCTAAAGAGCGATCTCTACCAGACAACCGTGGATGGATAGGATCGTTGGATTGAAAAAGGGGATCTGTGTGCGTTATTATGTAGTTAATTACAACATGAAATTTCATATTATTATGTTACATACAAATACCTATCTACTATAAATACATATATACTTTATAACAAATAATACATACCTACTTATAAGCCCTAAGGCAATGTTATAACTGTTCTACTTATACTAAAAATTACATATTTTTGTAAATACACACAATACTAAATAATTTATAATTTTGTTTCAATAACATTTTGTGCCTTTTTAGATATAAGAACTCTTTGTATTAAACTATTGGTAAAGCAAATATCACTGCATAGTATAAAACAATGTTGCTTCCCGATGTCTGTCTGTCCCTATCTACGCTTAGATCTTAAAAACTATGCAGCTGATTTTGGATACAGCTTAAATTAAATTTTATTTTCCTATCTGTTACAGGTTTTGTCTTCATGCTTCTAGTAGACCAGGTTTCTTCGAAGTACAATGATCCCACCAACCCCGTGGAGAAGAATGTCACCGCCACTGTTGGCCTAGTGGTGCATGCGGCAGGTACAGACCACAATTACCATCATCCACACCCCCAAAAAAAAAATTTTAAATTATAATATAAAATATTTTTTTTTTCTAGAAGATAAAAATGATTGGAACGAGTTTTGCTCCAACTCAAAATCTAACAACTTACAGATAAGCAAATCATATGTACTAGACACATAAGTTATGAACATACTAGTGGTTTCTTCTCACTTCTTCCACTGGTGGACAAAAAATTGAAGTGAATATCAATATCAATATAATAATGAATAGTATAAACTATGACTTGTCTAAGTGCTTATTTGTAAGCCTAAAGAAATAAACGTTCAATTCATTTCATTTCATTTTGAATAGCCAAATAAAATTTTTAACTTTAACCACCAAATAAATTTTTTAACTTTAATTTGAAATTAAACACAAAAATTACTTATAACAGGCAAAGTGAGTGTATACAGCATTGTGCTGCATACCAAGACATGCGGTGCTGGTATTTAAATATGGAGTACTAGTTTCTGCCCGCGGCTTCGCACGCGTTGTTTCTATGGAAACGTTTAAGATTATTTCTATCATATGGATGATTTATGGGATAATAAGGAGCCTATGTTTTATTCTGGGCCCAGAACTACCTGTATGCAAAATTTCAGCTCGATCCGTTCAGTAGTTTTTGCATGAAAGAGTAACAAACATCCATCCGTACATACAAACTTTCACGTTTATAATATTTTAGTAGGATATTTAGAGTAGTCACTGAAAAAGTCAAGGTTTTGGGGTCCTCTACTGTGTAGAACTTTTAAATGGCGGCTATGCAATGTGAGCGAAGCTGCTAGATAGTTCAAAGATCTGCTTAACACTTTGATTGCTGAAATCACTCGGTATGTGTTTTCTACAAGTGACTAATATGCGTAAATCCACACTAGCGGAGCGGCTGAGAAAATACAGATCTGTGTGACTCAGCACAGCCGTAATATTTTTCGAACGAAACGCATGTGCGGCGCAACACAACCGCTGTGTAGAGCGGCAGCACGAATTTTTAGGTTAAAAAAAAGATCGCATTCGTCGAAAAAAAATCGCAGTCAAAGTGTTAAGACGCAAAACTTTGCTGGTTCAATTCCCGCCTTTTTCTGACTACTTGGGTACCGCATTAAAATTTATACTATTTAAGAATAATACTCATATATATTATATAGCATCATTGTTTGACGACCGATGTGGCGCGGTGGGCGAAGGTCCGCTTGCGACGCAGGAGGTTGCGGGTTCAATCCCGCTTCGGAACAATTGTGTGTACGATCTGCAGATATTTGTTCCGGGTGTTCTGGTCGTTTTCTATGTATAATAAAATAAAACTATCTATGTAATGTATTGTATTATGTATATCAGTTATCTAGCACCCATAACACAAGCTCTGCTTACCATGGGGCTAGATAATGCTGTGTGAATTGTCCAGCAATATTTATTTATTTATTTATTGTGTACGTACATTTTTAGATCTTAGTATCTAGGTAATGTACAAGAGACACAATGGTAAATTGGACCCCAAGCAGGGCGTGGCAATAGGTACTGAGAGTGGAAGTGAGGGTGTCTTGAAAAAATCTACTTTGTTCAAATATAAATCGCAAATTATCCGAAAATAAATTTCAGATGCTGATAATCGCTTGTTATTGTAAGTTATTGCTCAGAGCATAATGTATTTCGCTCCGCCCATAGCAGTAATTTTAAACTGCAGTTTTCATGCTATGTACAGTCACCACCAAAATGCGTTGAGCGGATGTTGACTCCGAAACCCTGTGTACATACAAAGCAACAAAAACAGCTATAACACGCCATATTTATTGAACACTCAAAACACGTAACAATGCTATCTAAGATAATCATACAAAAAGTAGATAATTGTAACTACTTTTTTTTATATTGATTATCCTAGTATGTAGATTGCTACATTGATTGTACTGTAAAAATATGTGTGTACAGTTGTAGTTATTAAATATTATTGTTCGTACTAAAAGTACTAATAATAATAACTTTTACTAAAAGACAATAATGATAAAATTAAACAACACAACCAATTCTAGATGTTGCCAGGCAACATTTGCCTTGTATACAAATAAATAAATAAATATAAATAAATATTGCTGGACAATTCACACAGCATTATCTAGCCCCATGGTAAGCAGAGCTTGTGTTATGGGTACTAGATAACTGATATACATAATACAATGCAGATGCCAGCTATCCCGACCTAACTGAAGACCAACTCAACAAGCTTGAGCGTCTTCAAAACTACTCCATAAGATTTATATTTGGCCTGCGTAAATTTGACCACATCTCTGTGTACCGTAACAGGCTCAAGTGGTTACCCATTCGTCTTCGTCGGAATGCTCATGTTCTTAATCTCCTTTATTCTGTCCTTTTCCTTCCGTCATCACCGTCTTATATAAAAGACCGTTTTGAGTTTCTCCATATGTCCCACCCACGATCCCTTCGCTCGTCTGATACCCTTCTTTTAAAAATCCCATCACACACTTCCCAGTTCTATGGTGATTCCTTCACGTTGCAGGCCGCCAGACTCTGGAACGCCCTTCCCGTTTCTATCCGTCAAGCGAAATCCCTTCCTATCTTCAAAAGTATGGTTCATCAACACTATCTGACCACTCTTGATAAGATTTCTTGATTTTTATTTTTAGATTTCGAATATATATAAGATTTCTATATTAATTGTTCCGGTTTTTTTTTTGTTCTATTATATATATGTACTTAAGATAAATATCAATTATTTTATATATAATTATTTTGATAATTACGCCACCGTCAGCTTTAAAACATAGCGATCCTATCCATCCAAAGGTTGCCTGGAAGAGATCGCTTTTAGCGATAAGGCCGCCGATTGTGCCACTAGTTATAATTAATATTAAGATCCTTTAGTATTTTTATTTTTTTTGTATTGATGGTGCAATAAAGTTATATTGTATTGTATTGTATTGTATTGTACAATACATTACATAGATAGATATTTTTTATTATACAAAGAAACGACCAGAACACCCGGAACAAATATCTGTAGATTGTACACACAATTGTTCCGAGGTGGGAATCGAACCCGCAACCTCCTGCGTCGCAGGCGGACCTTCGCCCACCGCGCCACATCGGTCGTCACAAACATTCATAGAGATTGTGGTGGTATAATATGAACATGTATATACCTGCAAGTGCAAGGCTACAACACTATTTAGCACAAGAATAACGCGTGAAAAGGCGTCTAGTCTTGCTCAAAGAGAATACCGCCTATTCACGCGTTAATCACGCGAAAACTAGCGTAATAATGCTGATAACGTGCGTTACGCATTAAATAGCATGATAGCCGTGCAACGTTTCCGTATCTACATAGGTACGCATGCATGTAACTAAATTAGATTTAAATATAGTATCAATAGGATAAGGCTATGGAATTATTCTTTCAACACTCAAGAATCACTAAATTAAAACAAAAAATCTAAATATTTAAGAGGTGGTTCTTATTTATGTCACGAATAACGCTTTTAATCGAAGTTCAACGACTTCTGTATTGCGGGTTTAGCGAAAGTTATAATAAGGCAACAAACCTACAGTCGAATTGAGAACCTCCTCCTTTTTCAAAGTCGCTTTAAAAAGGGATTTATGTGTTTAAGCAGTTTCTGTTCTGCGTATACGGGTTTTTGGAGTGGTAATCTGTTTAACACTTTATGGCGACGACTGTAACAGTTTTAGTACATGCTTATCATGAATTCAGTCAAGCCTATGTGTTGATAAGCGTAAATTGGCAACGGGTTTTGATAAGGTTGGTCATATAATAATGATAAACCTTGTTTATGTTAAACATGGGAATCAGCATAAAGATAACATACATTCTCTTAACACTTTGATTGCTGAAATCACACGGTATATGTTTTCTACAAGTGACTAATATGCGTTAATCCACACTAGCGCAGCGGCTGAGGAAATACAGATCTTTGTGACTCAGCACAGCCGTAATATTTTTCGAACGAAACGCATGTGCGGCGCAACACAACCGCTGTGTAGAGCGGCAACACGAATTTTTTAGGTTAAAAAAAAGACCGCAGTCGTCGAAAAAAAATCGCAGTCAAAGTGTTAAAGTATTACTATACCTACCTTTAGGCATACTTCTAGATCCCGGCTCACTTCCACTCTCAGTACCTGTTGCCACACCCTGCTTGGGTACCATTGTGTTTCTTATACATTACCTACATACTAAGACCTACAAATAAAAAAAAATGCTGGAAAAATTAAGTAGAGCTAAGCTAAGTAGAGCTTGTGTTATGGGTACTAGACTGATATACATAATACAATACATTACATAGATATATATTTTTACTATACATAGACGACCAGACTACCCAGAACAAATATCTGCAAATCGTATATGTCACGAGGCAGTAATCGAACTCGCAACTTTCTGGGTCGCAGAAACTTCGCCTTCGCGTTCCCCCACCTTCGCCCACTGCGCCACAGAGCTCGTCAAATAACGGAGGAGGAAATCTATATATATAATACTAGCGCCCCGCAGCTGCGTCTGGGTGGTAATCTATGTGTCAAATGGTTTAAAAACCTTCCTCCTTCATTTTCCTGCATCACAATCCGTTGCGTAGTTTTAAAGATCTAAGCATACATGTGCAGACAGCGGGAAGCGACTTTGTTAATACTATATAGTGATATTATTATGTCTCTCATTTACCATGATCTCGAGCCATAAAGTGACCCGGTCCTTTGGAAGGCTTGCGTGGGGCCGAAGCCAACAGCACAGAGGCCCTTTGAGAAGTTAATCTAAAGGCGATGGCTACACATAGCGGGTATCATCCTCGGGTGCACAATATGATACACCCAAAGATGGTATCCGCCAGGTGTAGAGACTATTGCAAAGAAAAATGAAAGAAATAAAACCAGGCTATTGTGATGGATGGATGGACTGGGTAATCGGGTTATAGGGGAGATTGCGGACGTCTGCCATATACAAGTCAATATATATAGTGATATTATTATTATGTATATCCGTTATCTAGTACCCATAACACAAGCTCTGCTTAGCTTGGAGCTAGATAATGCTGTGTGGATTGTCCAGCATTATTTATATACTAGCTGCGCCCCGCGGTTTCACCCGCGTGGTGATACATATTTTGGATAATATACGATATATCTTTATAAATTGTAGCCTATTCTGATGTATAAGCTATTATTGTGAAGTTTCATTATCATCCATTCAGTAGTCTTTACGTGAAAGAGTAACAAACATCCATCGACGACCGATGTGGCGCGGTGGGCGAAGGTCCGCCTGCGACGCAGGAGGTTGCGGGTTCGATTCCCGCCTCGGAACAATTGTGTGTACGATCTGCAGATATTTGTTCCGGGTGTTCTGGTCGTTTTCTATGTATAATAAAAAATATCTATCTATGTAATGTATTGTATTATGTATATCAGTTATCTAGTACCCATAACACAAGCTCTGCTTACCATGGGGCTAGATAATGCTGTGTGAATTGTCCAGCATTATTTATTTATATTTATTTATTAAATATAATCAACATATAAATTATTGCACATTATAAAAGGAAGATATTAAAAATCCATCCATACTTACAAACTTTCGCGTTTATAATATTAGTAGGATATTCGACGACCGATGTGGCGCGGTGGGCGAAGGTCCGCCTGCGACGCTGAAGGTTGTGGGTTCGATTCCCGCCTCGAAACAATTGTGTGTACGATCTGCAGATATTTGTACCGGGTGTTCTGGTCGTTTTCTATGTATAATAAAAAATATCTATCTATGTAATGTATTGTATTATGTATATCAGTTATCTAGTACCCATAACACAAGCTCTGCTTACCATGGGGCTAGATAATGCTGTGTGAATTGTCCAGCATTATTTATTTATTTATTTATTCAAAGTCTATTAATAGGAGTTTTTAAAGAAAAATAAATGTTTTTTCCAGCTGACGGCATAGCTCTCGGCGCGGCGGCGACCACAGCACACGCTGACGTGGAACTGATCGTCTTCTTGGCTATAATGCTGCACAAGGCGCCCGCAGCATTCGGACTGGTGACCTTCCTGCTGCATGCGGGGCTAGACAGGTAGGTGTGGTCCCACTGCTGGGCTGCGGCTACATGCTGGCTACACTACATAAGAGATACGGAAAATCGGACAATCCACACAGTAAAATCTAGCTCCAAGTTAGAGCGTAGCTAGTTAGCATAGTTTTAAAAATGGTTGTGTACTATCATTACTACTACTATTCAAAGAAACTCTTAGTACTACTACTATTCAAAGAAATTATACTTTCTCGTCATATTTAAACTACATATATCACGAAATAAAATAAAATTTTATATTTGATTTAATTTAGAAGAGCGAGATGCCCTAACACGGTTATTTCTTTTACTTAAGGTGAAATACGTCCCAAAACCCACGATTTGAATTAACGGAAAATAAATTTTAAGGGAACAAAACACCTATTTTTCGAATATATTTTGATGAGGATTAAAAGTTTAGGATATTAGTTAGTATGTTATGGGAGTCGAAACACGATTGACTAAACTTGACTGTATAGAAAAAAAATGGCAAAGTTTCCTCTAAATCTTAATTTTTACAGAGATATCTCTACGGAAAAACCATTAACCATGAATTGCTAGTTATTTAATGTTATTGTAATGAAATTTCTTCTACGTGTTCCCTTATAAATACTTTAGACGATTATGGTTTTAGTTTTTTGCGAAACAGTATTATTTTAGAGCAATAACAAATTGAAAACTCAAATTGAAATCTTTTCACTTCTTCCACTAG
Source organism: Eupithecia abbreviata (assembly GCA_943735965.1). Classification (NCBI taxonomy): domain Eukaryota; kingdom Metazoa; phylum Arthropoda; class Insecta; order Lepidoptera; family Geometridae; genus Eupithecia; species Eupithecia abbreviata. The sequence continues at coordinate 2,833,603 of OX031001.1, read as the reverse complement.
TGGACAAAAATTGAAGTGAACAGTAAAATAATTTTATTTGATAATAATTTATATATAAAATATGACTTGTCTAAGTGCTTATTTTGTAAGCCTAAAGAAATAAATGATTTTTTACTTTTACTTTACTTACTTTAAAAAATAAAAACCAGTGAAATTGCGCGCGGGCCGTTCATTCCGCCGCTCTTGCCTCCCTTTCTCGCCTTCCCCGCGCGGCGCTCGTTCGTCCTTGTCTTGAAAAAGCAAACTCACTTCGCCTCGCCAAGCGAATCTCAAACACGCTCATTATGGCAGGCCTATGTCCAGCAGTACTAGGCTGATGATGATGATGAAGTTACTAAGAAGAAAATATTTGGTTTTGTTTTTTGTTAAATATAAGTGTTTATTTGTTCCAGGAATCGAATCCGCAAACATCTTCTGATATTCTCCTGCGCTGCACCACTACTCGCTCTTTTGACCTACTTCGGGATCGGAGATCAGAGCAAGCAGACCCTCAGCGATTTTAACGCTACAGGTAATATTTTTTATTATTTATTTTTAAATTCATTTTGTATTTGCTTCACATGAACTGCTCTTTGAACAAGCTGTGTACACATATTTAGGGATACAGTCTAGTTTTAATTATTGTGTGTTTCTAGTTGTATAATATTTGATTGTATTCTGTTTTGTGTGCCGAATAAATAAATAAGGACACAGCATATACATCCAGCTCCGCTACCACACAGCACAAAAATATGCATTCAAATTATGGATTTTAACACGTAAAATTGAGGAAAGGAGGGTTCAGGAAAGGTTTGATTTTTTGTTTGTTTGTATTGAATAGGCTCCGAAACTACTGGACCGATCTGAAAAATTCTTTCACCGTTGGGAAGCTACACTATCCCCGGTGAACATAGGCTGAATTAATATATTTTAGAAATGTGAAATTCGAATTTAAAGCCGGTGAAACCGCGGGAAACGGCTAGTATTTTATGTCTGATGCTATACAGTGGCGAGTGACCTGCGAACTTTCTGTCATCTGATGCTATAAATATAAAATGCACCTTAAATTATTGGAGTAAAAACCCATATTTGAATGCACACTTTTGTGCTGGTAGTAGTGCAGTCCAGATCTGCGACAACCTTTACACTTCAGCCCCTTGTACACTGCTGGGTGACCTTTCCTAAAGAGGCAGCACCATCAGCCCATTACAGTCCACTGGGCATTGGCCTCCTCTAATGAGTGCCATAGAGCACTCTCATCAATGCGAAAGATTGGATGGATGTATGGTTGGATGTTTGTTTCTTCTTCACGCGCAAACTACAGAACGGAGCAGGCTGAAATTTGCATAAATACAACAAAAAATCAATCCTTCCTGTATAATATTAGTAAAGATCGTTTAGGCAGAGATACGAAGTTGCCCTTGGTGGCCACCAAACTCTATTTTTGCATCCTAAACCTTACAAAATGAAACTATTGCATTAAAAAAGGCGTTGAATAGGTATCACGAAATCCCCAATTAAATTTTTGATATTTCTTTTGTTCAACGAAATAATAAGATGAAATAGGCGGCAACGCTAATGTGCCTCGGGGTACCATCTTAAAAAATTATAAGTAAGTAAAAAATGCAAAAATTGCATTTTGAATCCCCAAGGCCCCGACGAGATTCGAACTCGTGATCTCCTGTTTACTAGACAGGCGCTTTAACCAACTAAGCCACGGCGCCTACGGAGGGAGCGTTGAAATTATCTATCGGCAGATATGACAGACACAGCTTCGTTGATAGTTAGTATGTTGGAGATTTAGAAGGTGAAGTTATAGCTCAGAAGCTTTTCTAAAATATCCGACTTCATTTAGTAAGTTACAAAACAATTAAAAGAAATGCGTTAAGATAATACTGAAACCAGTGAAGTCTACATAAAAAACTGGTGAACAGACATAACTGAAAATAAACGATTATTTTTAAAATAATAATATTTGACCTAAAAACTAGCTATATAATATTACTAGCTGCGCCCCGCGGTTTCGCCCCCGTGGAAATCCATGTGTCCAAATGGTATAAATAATATGTCCGTCTCCTGGTTCTAAGCTACCTCCCCACCAATTTACAGCCAAATCGGTTCGGCCGTTCTTGAATTATAAACAGTGTGACTAACACGACTTTCTTTTATATATGTATATATATAGATTGTATAATAATTACGAATATATCTGAATTGGCCAGCTGGTCGATACGTTGGTGGACTGAAACTATAAATTTGAATATATATTTGTTTGAATGTGATAGATTTTTTTTTATTTGTTCCAATCAAACATAAGCTACGTTGTATCCCATAGAAACAACGCTAAAGCCACGGGTAGAAACTAGTCTATATCTATACTAATATTATAAAGAGGACAGGTTTGATTTTTATTTGTTTGTTTGTATTGAATAGGCTCCGAAACCACTGGACCAATTTAAAAATTATTTCACCGTTGGAAAACTACACTATCCGCGGTGAATATAGGCTATATTATATATATTTTTTTTAATTAGGGATCCTTACTAAAACTCCAATAAAGTAACCCAAGGTGTAAAAAAAATACCTTTAAAAATCCAATACCCGTGCGAAGCCGGGACGGTCCACTAGTAGTGATATAATTAAAAACCCTTGTCCACAGGCATAGCTATGCTATTCTCAGCGGGTACATTCCTATTCGTGGCAACTGTCCACGTGCTCCCCGAGCTGACTTCCCGCGCGCATTCCAACACGCACTCCTTGCTGCCCACGGCGGACGCGCGCGGACTGGCTGGCCTGCAGCCGTGCGAGCTGGCCTTGCTGACCGCGGGCGCGCTGCTGCCAGCACTGCTGACCGTGAACCATCAGCATTGAGGTGGGACGGAGAGATATAGATGTAGATGCGAAATCAGCGGCGCTCTAAAGACTTGCTGTCTTTCTAGAAGGACGACGAGTCGCTAGAGAATAGTCATTTGCATCTTCCTTTGCTGACCGTGAACGAGATGAACGTAGATGAGAAATCAGCGGCGCTCTATAGACAACAATCTACATCTCTACCGCCGATAAAGATGCAAATGTTGATGTAGATGCGTTTTAATGACAGCAATCTTCATCTCCCTAAGACTGCTGGCGTCGCTAGAGGACAGTCATTTGCATCTTCCTTTGCTGACAGTTGACTCGGATTTTAGAGTGCTTATTTTGAAAGCCCAAAGAAGGGTACATTCCTCTTCGTGGCAACAGACTTGCTGTCGTTTTAGGAGGATGACGAGTCGCTAGAGAACAGTAATTTTCATCTTCCTTTGATGACCGAGCACCATCAACATTGAGGTGGGAGAGAAAGGATGTAGATGCGAAATTAGCCAACCTAACCAGCACCCTGGTAGATAACTAACTAGGCTCCGGTGAAAATATCAAACCATCTTCAAAAGAACTCGTTAATTTTACAATTATTTTCCATTACTTTGACACTGGCAGAAAAGTGTCGAACCAGGCACAATTTCCATTAACAACGAATCATCAGGTTTTGGCCGTGTTAAGTGTAAAGTGAATTACTGTTGATACAGAAATATTTTAAAATTAGTATTATTAGTATCAATACAACGGGTCAGTCAATAGATTTCTTTCCGGCCCTGGTGGGGGCACAGAGAGGGGCCTCGAAGCTTAGCCTCATTACCCCGGCGTAAACTCGAGGGGTGACCACCCCTCGGTCCTTGGGTTTTGTGGTTGATACAACGGGTATTTATCGCGTTTATTTAGCTTTTTTTCTCGACGTTTCAACAGGTTTACGCTCTGTCGTGGTCGACGGATCACGGTTTGCGACAGGCGTAAATTAAGCAATCAGTGCTGTCAAACGCCAATTTTGACGTTGTAGCTGGTGTCAAACTAATACGAAATTGACGTTTGACAGCACTGATTGCTTAATTTACGCCTGTCGCAAACCGGTCGCGAGTTATATAATCACCCGGCCGTTGTGGGCGTCATCGACTTATAAACGCCGCTGTACACAAGATAATGTATCTATTTGTATGTACTAAACTTGATAAGAATGGGAAAAGGAGCTTGTGGGGTCGGCCCTTTGTTGAGTATTTCATTTATAGACACGAATTCAGCTAGATACGTTTAAAATATTACGCAAACGTTTTAATTTATTAAGAACAAGAAAAGACATAAACACATTTTTTTAAATTTTGAACATGAATTATAAAATGTGACTGAACGGTGTACCTAAATTACCTTAAAGGCTGATTTATTCAATGAATTTTGTCGTATAACTCATTTATGTTCAGTTCGCAGCTCAGGAACTATTAAATGTAATTGTTAGGTCTTTGCTCAATTTTTTTTTCTTACTTAGGGTAGTTAGGCTATCAGCCGATTTCGCCCTACCCTCAGTTTGATGAATTAGATGGTGGACGAGGTGGACATATTTACGTGAAATTGCTATACTAAAATTATAAAAATGAATCGCTGAATGTGTTGCTAATTGCAAATCTCGAGAGCAGCTGAACCGTTAAAGTCATTTAAAACGGGATATTTACCATGATTTGATTTTTGTGTTATCCAATATTTCGGCACAGTTTCATGCGCCATGATCACGGAATAAATGAAGACAAAAATAAAATCATGGTAAATATCCCGTTTTAAATGACTTTAGTGTTAATAACCATGATAGTTTCAGAAGTTTTATAGCTGAACCGTTTTTGCTAATTCTTTTTTTAGAATATTCTTTGAAGTACGATGATGGTTCTTACGGAGAGAATTTTTCGGGCCCGGGCGAAGCCGGGACGGGCCGCTAGTAATTGATAAAAGCTGAATATCAAAGCAATTGTCACTGTTATGTGTATTGCCTTGCAATAACTGACTGAAAACATTAATAGACACTCGCGAGCGAAGGTCTAGTGCTGTGCTGCTGCTGGAAGGCTTGCATGGTGCCTAGAATTCACTTCAGTGGTCAAACTATTTTATCTACCTGTGTAACGAGCAAAGATCTATATATTCCCTTAATACTTTCGTTAGGTACTGGTACAGCATTATAACTATTTCATTCAAGGTCCTTCGATGATATTATTTACTACCTATTGTCAGACTCTGCAGTAATATAGAAACTAAGAGCGCCATCTATTTAGTCTGCTCGAATTGTGTTTTGACATTAAGAAAACACGGCTTAAAAGAATTAATTTCAAACTTTTTTGACATTAAGAAAACACGGCGAGGAAGTAAAAGTTTGTAAATAATAAAAGACAATAGATATAAGCTTAAAAATAAGCGACCTACCGTGGTACTCAATGAATTTTAATAATTATTGATGTATGATGTAGCCAATTTTAGACTGTAGAAAATTCATGTGTAATTTTGACTGAGATTTTCCATCCCTATTTTCGCTTTATCGCGGTTTTTTTTAATTTGGCTTAACAACCCTATTAGAGTCTGTGCAACAAGAGAAGTCTCGTGGCGAAACGGTGAACTGACATATTAACGCAACAAAAGTAGTACATTGGAACACGCGCGCCCTCCATTCATAAGAGACTTCTCTTTTTGCACAGACTTTATAAGAAATTTAATAATATCCCAAAAACATTTCGATTTCTCGAAGTCGCTGCTGGTTCAAGTTCCGTTGAAATCGATTGTTTTTTAAATATTATTTAATTTCTTAGAGATTACCCCGAATGCGAGGGCTTATGCACTATAATAAAAGAAAAGCCTGTGTTATATTTTACCATAAAACTATCGTCGTTCGACGGTTTCATTACGGAAGCGGTTTAAAAAGTCCGGTGTGGTGATTATGTAACTCGCGACCGGTTTGCGACAGGCGTAAATTAAGCAATCAGTGCTGTCAAACGCCAATTTTGACGTTGTAGCTGGTGTCAAACTTAATACAAAATTGACGTTTAACAACACTGATTGCTTAATTTACGCCTGTCGCAAACCGGTCGCGAGTTACATAATCACCCGGCCGGTTGTAAGAAGGGTTGAAACGTTGGTATTCTTCCATCTATACTAATATTATAACGAGGAAAGGTTTGATTTTTTGTTTGTTTGTTTGTAATTAATAGGCTCCGAAACTACTGGACGTATTTGAAAAGTTATTTCTTGGCTCAAGCTACACTATCCCCGGTGAACATAGGCTATATTATATTTTCAAAAAAGTTAAGGATACCGTACTAAAACCATGCGAAGCCGGGAAGGTCCGCTAGTCACAAATAAGGTTCATAGTTAACCCGATTACGCTCCGTAATGAACCCTTAAAATAGTTTTGCATTTCAATAATTGTAACAATGGTTGATTTTTATTAGTTAAATTGGCTGATCTCTTGTTAAGAAGCAAGATGTGAAATTTATTTTAAGTAGTCAATTTTTTTTTAAAACAGAACAAACTGAATTCGTTTGTTGTGATTTTTTATTTTTTATTTAGTTAGGAATTTAGCTAATTTTGATGTTATTCCTTTTTTTTTATTGAGGCGTTATTTATTCATTTGTTATTGGCTTTCAACTTCTTGCAGTGTAAGAATAGCGGCCAAATTTAAAATATATATTTTGAATCGTTTTTGTCTCATAAGAATGTATTTATTGGTTTTGGAATTACTATTTAGATAAAAAAATTCTACAATACGAGTTTTTTTATATTTTGCAAAGACAATATTGCCATTTGTGAAAAATGTCTATGTATGTAAATAAGAATATTAGAGTTTAACCCTAATCGTTATTGCTCTTATAAAGTTGTGCGACCAACGCATCGGAATCGGACCGAACGCAGCGTACGCGGCATCGGTATTTACAATATTCCCATAGGGTGCGTCCACAGCTATCGGATTTTGCATCGGCCAAATGTATTTTCAAAGCAATCAAATTTGCGGATGACGTCATCGGTAAAAAACCGGTCGCCTGCATCCGCGGTTCACATAATAATATGCTGATCCAGTGGATGCTATACCATAGAAATCAAAAAAAAACCTTACGCTGCGTGCGGTCCGATTCCGATCCGTTGGACGCAGAGCTTAAGGGTCCGGCGACCCTCGCTTGCAAAAATGCGCACAAGAGGCAGAACCACAGAAATCTAAATATTATGATTTCTAAATTATCTAAATATATATTATTTAGATTTCTGTGGCCAGAACGGATAGTGGACCTCTATTGTGATTGTTTATAAAAAAAACATTGTAAGTTAACATGGTAAGTTGTTAAGTATAATAGTTATTCTGTGTATTATTGTGATAATGTATTTTGTAAATAAATATAATGCTTATTGTATTTATTGTTTTGTTACTGCCTACCTTTTTTAAGTTAAGCTGTTTTAAATTTTACCAATAACGCTCATGGTCTTATCTTCGTTTATTTATTTATCTTTTAATAATAATAATAAATAATGCTGGACAATTCACACAGCATCATCTAGCCCCAAGCTAAGCAGAGCTTGTGTTATGGGTGCTAGATGACTGATATACATAATACAATAAATTACATAGATATATATTTTTTATTATTATACACAAACGACCAGAACACCCGGAACAAATATCTGCAGATCGTACACATAATTGTTCCGAGGCGGGAATCGAACTCGCAACCTCCTGCGTTTTCAGGAGCACCTTCGCCCACCGCGCCACATCGGTCGTCAATCGGTTTTGTATTGTAGGTATGTATTTAAAGTAGATAAAGTGAAGATTCAATTAAAAATTTAAAAAAAAAACCTTTTATAATAAATTTTTATAAAAAATTATACATAATATTTATATCATAAATTGTACCTACATTTGTATTAACCAAGAAAAATAAAAAACGCACGTAAAAATATAACTAAATTTAATGTACAATCTCAATCATTCTTTACAAAATTTCAATCTCTTTTCCAATACTTGATCTTATAATAAACTTACTAAATATTTACATACATAGCTATCCATTATTTTTATTTATGTTAATCGTAGGTATAAAGTGGGCTCTACACTCGCGGCGCGAACGGCCACGAAAGCCCGCGACAACTGCGAATCACGACACGAGTGTAGATGTTGTTCACGCGTTCGCGCCTTTCCCCGTTCAGTGTCGGTTTTTTGGCCCGCGACAAAGGGTTTGCCGCGCGCGAACGTGAACGCAAAAAGTAGGCAGGTAAAGTATTCATAATAAAAAGAATATATACATAAAATCAAATGTGCTAAAAACTACGCTAATTGTGCTCCAAAAAATTATAAATTACCTGGTTCTATTGCGATGGATTCGTGTCATCCACGTCTTTCTCTCCATCTCTTTTTTATTTGCTTCTTATCTTTAACACAAAGGTAATTGAAATAAGCAATAGAAAGCAGTGACACAGCAGCAGCAGAAATCACGTCGTCGTCGTCCATAGTCACGAACAAGACTGTGAAGATTTGCGAGTGTGGACACAGTTCACGCGTGGATCGCGGCATACATTCACGGCGTGAAATTACGGCGCGACTTCACGTGCGAGTGTAGAGCCGGCTTTATACATTTCATTCACCATTTATAAAACTTGAAACTAACATGATTAAAAAGACTTTAATGATTTTTGTGTCATTCACCATTTTTATAATAAACTTAACATATTTATTTATTTTTTATTTTAAGCCGTTATTGTCCCGCTGCTGGGCAAAGGCCTCCTTTTTCTCATACACTAAACATAACATAGTTGCACCTAATTATTAAATAAAATTATCTAGGTAAAATATTATTCACCTCATAAAGAAACTAAAAATATAAATAACCTTACTTTTTACACAATACATAAACTCCCTTTATCCACGTTCGTAACTAAAATCTCATAATTATTTATTTGTTCTGATGATGCTGTGTCTATGTATACATATAGATATATATATAATTATTTATTTTATTTATAACTTTATAATGTCAGGATTTTTATTTCAATATTTCATAACCAGTTATTAAGCAAAACTTGCATTTTCATAACGAGAACCTCTAGTATAATGCTTAATGCTCATTTCTGTATATAAAGCATTATACAGAAATGAGCATTAGTAGGTAAGCATTATTTGTACTATGGTTTGTATGATCTATATATTTGACAAATCTCTCTCCTGGTCTATAATTTAAGCACACATTACATTTTGTGATAATAATAAAAAATAATGATTAAAATAATGCTAAAAACACAGACTTCAAAACTAAATACGAAATGCTAAGAACTACAGCCACGGTGATAACGCGCAGCGTTTGGTGAACGTAGTATAACCTGTAAAAAAACATAGTTAGCTTTAGTAACTAAATTAAGGTATACTATCTCATCATCATCATCATCAGCCTATGATGTCCACTGCTGGACAAAAGCCTCCCCCAATGAGCGCCATAGCGCCCGTCTTCAGCTTGACGCATCCAGCATCTACCTGCAGTCTTTCACAGGTCGTCATCCCACCTGGTCTGAGGGCGTCCTACACTTCGTTTACCGAGTCGTGGTGAACGTGTTTTTGAGTGGAGACTCAAGAACGTTTGCCCCAGCGGCCGTCGGTCGGTTCTTCGCGAGATATGGCCGGCCCACTGCCACTTTAGCTTGCTAATTCTTAGAGCTATGTCGATAACTTTGGTTCTCTGTCGGATATATTCGTTACGAATCTAGGTATCTACTGAATCAACATCAAACATTATATAATAATGATGGTGATTGCAATAGCCAGGTTTTATTTCTTTCATTTTTCTTTGCAATAGTCTCTACACCTGGCGGATACCATCTTCGGGTGATACACCCGAAGATGGTATCCGCCAGGTGTAGCCATCACCTTTAGATTAACTTCTCAAAGAGCCTCTGTGCTGTTGGCTTCGGCCCCACGCAAGCCTTCCAAAGGACCGGGTCACTTTATGGCCCGAGATCATGGTAATGGTGATTGTATTATTTTTTACCTGTTCCATTTCTTTTGTGCTTCAGGAAGGGTCGATAGGTCGTCTTTCAGGAGGTAGACGCGAAGTCCTGTAGAAAAGAGAAATATGATCTATATATTATAAGAAATTGAATATCACTACCTACTTTTCACTTCTTCCACTAGTGGACAAAAAATTTAAGAGAACAGTAAAATAATTTTATTTGTAATAATTTATATATAAAATATGACTTGTCTAAGTGCTTATTTTGTAAGCCTAAAGAAATAAATGATTTTTTACTTTACTTTACTATAGGTATAAAACAAAGTCGCGTCCAACTGTTTGTCTGTCTCTTTGTATGCTTATATGTTTAAATCCACACAACAAATTTCGATAAGTTTTTTTTAATAGATAGACTGATTCAAGAGGAAGGTTTATTAACCATTTGATACATAGATTTCCACGCGAGCGAAGTCTCAGACGCAAATCTACATTGCACCTGTGCGAAGCCGGGGCAAGTAGCTAGTATTCAATAAATGATCTATCTATCTATCACTGCATTGTATAAAACAAAGTCACTTCCCGCTGTCTGTCTGTACCTACCCTATGTAGGTATGCTTAGATCCTTAAAACTACGAAACAGATTTTGATGCGGTTTCGAGTGATTCAAGAGGTTTATTAACACTTTGAGTGCTGAAAACGCACGGTATGAGTTTTCTACAAGTGACTAATATGCGTAAATCCACACTAGCGCAGCGGCTGAGAAAATACAGATCTTTGTGACTCAGCAGAGCTGTAATATTTTTCGAACGAAACGCATGTGCGGCGCAACACAACCGCTGTGTAGAGCGGCAGCACGAATTTTTTAGGTAAAAAAAAAGATAGCAGTCGTCGAAAAAAACCGCAGTCAAAGTGTTAACCATTTTATACATAGATATTCACGCGGGCCGCGGGGCGCAGCTAGTATATTATGTAAGATTTAACTCACCAAGTAAGAAGATTTCACACAGGGACTCCCAACTCATGTCGCTCATGTTGAATGGAAACACTGCTTTATCGGCGTCCGATAACGAGCCCCACATCGAACGAACCCCTGAAACATAAATAAATAAATCACTAAATAATCCATCATCATCAGCCTATGTTAGTCCACAGCTGGACATAGGCCTATGACAAGAGAAGACAGGGCGCTATGGCTCCCCAATGAGCGCCACAGCGCCCTGTCTGGAGCTTGACGCATCCAGCATCTACCTGCAGTTTTTCGAACAATGAGGTTCGCAATTCACGAAAAACTACTGAACGGTAAAATTTACCTTTTTATCTTCCCTAGAAAAGTGAAATTAGAAGTTAACGCGCGGGAAACAGCTAGTTTAAAATAAATAATAAATAATGCTGGACAATTCACATAGCATTATCTAGCCCCATGGAAAGCAGAGCTTGTGTTATGGGTACTAGATAACTGTAATAATACAATACATTACATAGATAGATATTTTTTATTATACATAGAAAACGACCAGAACACCCGGAACAAATATCTGCAGATCGTACACACAAGTGTTCCGAGGCGGGAATCGAACCCGCAACCTCCTGCGTCGCAGGCGGACGTTCGCCCGCTGCGCCACATCGGTCGTCGAATAAAATATCTTACCTTCATCTTGAAACTTCCATTCTTGAGTTGAGAAATAGAACAGAATATTCGCCAGCTTTATCCCTTTCTTGTACACCTTCAGCATTCTGAAAATAAACACGTACATGAGGACTAGGTACTATTTTACTTATTTGCTATGTATATACCTATATTCTATTATTTCTATCTATAATAGAGCGAGACTAACACCCACACCCAGTTAACTAGGTGACGCACTAAACGATGTAAAACCATTATTTATTACTCTGCTAGTGCATATTTCAGGTAGTAGTTATTGCACTGGTATTAGTTATTGCGCCTTTTCACGCGTTCGTTATTCACGCTTATATTAACGTTACGATATTTGCGTTACGTTATGCACTATAGTTTGACCAAAACCGCTGTACCGCTCCTTAGGAAAGTGCGGCGAGGTGGCGGGCGAGAAAAAAAGAGCAAGAGTACACGTTGACGGCAGACTGATGGATCGGAGCGGCCGATATTTCTCCGTCTCGCCGCTCGCATACCTCAGGCGCGGTACAGTGGATTCGGTCAAACTATAGCGTGATAGCCTTGCTGAGCCCTTAGCTTCTGGACATATTTTATTAATCGAAGGCTCTAGATATAATGAATAATGAATTAATGAAAGTATGACTTACACTCTCCGTTTTCCAGTAAGCATGCAGTATAGGTCGACTAACACGGCCGGCAGGTAGTGGAGGAAGAAGTTGTAGAACAAAAACATGTAGTAGCAGCTAGTCATGTTCATGCCATAGTACCTGAAAGGGAACAAAACGTTTACTTTAATAGCTGTGGTATAATAACTATACATGGGGTTGCATAGAGCTACTAGTATTGAAATGTCTCTTAGCCAGTTGAATAAGCTCAAAAAAGGGGCAAACCTGACATATAATTATTCAATAATCATTAAAATTACTTTAACACTTTGACTGCGGTTTTTTTTCGACGACTGCGGTCTTTTTTTACCTAAAATATTCGTGCTGCCACTCTACACAGCGGTTGTGTTGCGCCGCAAATGCGTTTCGTTTGAAAAATATTATTGCTCTGCTGAGTCACAAAGATCTATATTTTCTCAGCCGCTGCGCTAGTGTGGATTTACGCATATTAGTCACTTGTAGAAAACTCAAACCGTGCGTTTTCAGCACTCAAAGTTAAAGTGTGCAATGGGAAACAGCTAGATACTTTATTAGTGAAAAGTGCTAAGCTTCATTTTTCAAATGTGTACCATTTTAAAGCGACTTCAAAAAATGAGGTGGTTCTCAATTCAACTGTATTTTTTTATGTTTGTTACCTCAAACGTTGTGAACCATCAGATCGGTAATAATGTAGGATGCCCCAGGTGGGATGATAACCGAAATACTGCAGCCAGATGCTGGATGCGGCAAGCTAAAGACAGGGCGCTATAGCGCTCATCAGGGGAGGCCTATTTCCAGCAGTGGACTAGTATAGGCAAATGATAAATAATGGCTTACCAAACAGCTTTAGTCGTGGGTTTATCGGATCCGTACTTCCTGTTGAGATCAATGAACTCCTTCCACGTAATCGGGTTTTGCGGGCCAGAGACGAAGTTGTAGATCGGTATGTGTGAGGTTTGGCTAGAAAGAGTTTTTTGGGTTACGAACTAGATGGCGGGATTACATTTTACACAACAAAAATAACGGCTGCTTTTATTTTTGATCAAGAATTGTTTTAAAGGTTTAAGAAACTTTATTCTCATAAGAATTACAAATAAGAACTTAGGGCTAGTTGCTTTAAAAGTAGATAACATTTGGGTGAAGAATAATAGCAGATTATGCACCGAGGGCAGAAATCAATGTCTTACGTCACGCGCGTAGTTTAATACCGAGCACAACTCAGAATTCTTGAACAATGCACTAGCGAAGCGAGTTATAGGATTCTGCAAGGCTATCACGCTATTTAGCACATAACGTAACGTGCGTTATCATCGTTATTTATAACACTTATTTTAGCGTGAATAACGTGTGAAAAAGCCGCTATATTTTTCTCTCTCAAAGTAAATAACAGCTTTACACGCGTAAGTCACGTTATAATGCCGTTAACGCACGTTACGTAACATGCGTCGTAGCCTTGCGGAATGCGAGAGTCGGGTTGTTGCAAATTCTAAGCTGACATTAGATGTCTTGAACATAATGTCTCGGTGGTGCGGTGGGCGAAGGTCCGCCTGCGACGCAGGAGGTTGCGGGTTCGATTCCCGCCTCGGGACAATTGTGTGTACGATCTGCAAATATTTCTTCCGGGTGTTCTGGTCGTTTTCTATGTATAATATAAAAATATATCTATCTATGTAATGTATCGTATTATGTATATCAGTTATCTAGTACCCATAACACAAGCTCTGCTTAGCTTGGGGCTAGATTATGCTGTGTGGATTGTCCAGCATTATTTATTTAGGTATTTTATTATAAGGTTTTATTTTGTTTTAAGTGCCATAAAGTGTAGCTGCATTCTTTCATTCATACAATGATAGAACTTACTTCTCTTTGAAGTTCTTGGCGGTGTGCCAAGCTGAAGCCAGTATAGCGTTGACACAGAGATCCACCGGCACCATGTCAGCTACCTTCTCTTCACTGAGGTACATTGTTCTTAGGACCTGCAAGGAGGATGAGCCTTAAAAATAGTCCTGAAGATTCAAATTAACTACCTTAAAAGGGTTTCATTATGCGCCTTATTTACACCTTAGAATACAATAAGAAAGAAGTCTGTAAGTATTATATCTAGTTATTAATTGATTACAAAGGTTCTCTCTTTTCATTGATAAATAAAAAAATACTGGACAAATCACACAGCATTATTTACCCCCAAGCTAAGTAGAGCTTGTGTTATAGGTAGGTCCTAGAATTAGATGACTGATATTTATTACAATTACGAAAGACATACCTATTCAATTCAATTCATTTATTGCAAGAAATATGGTCATAATACGAGGTCTTAAACATTAGAATAGGTAGTTTCACATACTTCACCAAAACACATGGCATGCAAACATTTCTAAAACTAGGTTCCTATACAATGTCATTTTAAAATGATTTAAATTAATGAGAGAATATAATAAGAACATGTCAATAATGTGCAGGGTTGGAAAAAAACAGTTTTTTTTTATATTTTATAAAACAAACAGTTCAAAATGTTTAAAACGAGTGTTTTTTTGGTTTTTTTTACTTACCAATTTCAAATCAATTATAGCGAATAATAAAATACCTAATCCATTTCTAAACTATTTCCTAATTTACATTAGTAAAAATTAACAAAACGATAAATATTTACTTTTGTTGCATATCTCAGTCCCTCTAATCTAATTATGTATTAATAATAATAATTATTATTAATCAATACAAAACACTTTACATACACCTTGTATGTAGAGTTGTAGGTAGGTAGAGAACTAGAGAGAGAGCGGGAATAGGTACCGTACCCACTAATCCAGTGAATTACTTTCTTTCGACGGCCGACATAGGGACTTTCCCTGCGGGACTTTACTGGCGGGGAGTTACCTATGCAGTGTATAAATACCACAGCCTGTCTGTGGTATTTACACACATTCATTTGCAATTAATGGTAGTTTTAAACCCTGTTTTTTTCTTAATATAAAACATAGTTTTGTTTCAAACTGTTTTAAAACAACTTGTTTTAATCATGCCAACCCTGATAATGTGCTATTTAATTTTCAAATTTAGGTCCATGAGTTCTTTGACACTATAGAAAGCTTTTCCAATGAGCCATATTTTTTTTTTTTTATAAATATTGTTAAAGGTAAATCTTTGATGTCATTAGGGATTTTATTATACATATATATGTAGAACCATACATAGCATAACAGTTCTTTTTATATAAGGCTGTCTTTGGAGATGCTTTTTATTATAATTGTGGCGCGGCAGCAAAGGTCACTCGCTGGTTTGATTCCCGTCTTGGGAAAAATGTTTGTAGGATCTGCAGATATTGCTTAGCTTGAGGCTAGATGGTTCTTGAATTGTCCAGCATTTTTTATACTACCATTTATCTAAATTGTCATTATAACAAAAATACATGATGGTCTTCTGTATCTACTAAGTACTCTGACTCACCCCAGTTCCAATCCCGATGATCAAGCCAGTTGGTCCATAGACACTGTCAGTCCACCCCCGCATTGGCTCTTCGTACGATGAAATTACTGAAAATTTAAAGTAGGTACGTAAATTACTGAAACAATTTAAGATATGTAACTATGTTATTGACGACCTCTGTAAGTCCGCCTGCGTAGCAGGAGGTTGCTGGTTCGATTCTTGCCTCGACAGGTTGTAGGTACGATTTGCATATTTGTTTCGGATTTTCTGGATAAATAAATATTTATAAATAAATAGTTATTTTTTCTTTAACTTGAAAATCAAAGTTAAAGAAAAAATAACTATTTATGTGGTACACAAGACAAGTAGAATGGTGGTTATTTTAACAAACATCCATCCATCCAAACTTTCGCATAATAATATTAGTGAAGCTGAGGTGGCAGTGGGCCGGCCATATCTCGCGAAGAACCGACAACCGCTGCTGGGGCAAACGTGTTCTTGAGTGGAGACCACGACTCGGTAAACGTAGTGTAGGACGCCCTTCGACCAGCTGGGATGACGACCTGCGAAGGACTGCAGGTAGATGCTGGATGCGTCAAGCTGAAGACGCACCACAGCGCTCATTGGGGGAGGCCTATGTCCAGCAGTAGACTAAGATAGGCTGATGATGAAAGAAAGAAAGAAAGAAAATTATTTATTAAGCACTAACACAACACACAAACCAGGTTAATTACACATAATTATATTAGACTACAAAGTACCTACTTAGGTACCTATTATAAAACACGTAACATCTACAAAATATTAAAAAAAAAGTGAAAAGTTACAAAATGTAAGTAGTATTGTATATGGTACTAAGTAGCCCTCACAGAAAGTGGATAAGCGCGCGTGTGTAGGTCTAATAGGTCCTGACTCAGCTTGTTGCTCTATCCTATCACAATAACCCAAGGTCATTTGTGAAAGAGCGCTGGTTTTCAGTCAGAACCCAATGATGATGATGATAAGTGTGTTTGAAGCCATACCTATGCTCGGTCGTACGATACAGATCGGCATGCCTTCACCATAAGTTCTGACCGCCTCTTCAGCGACTGCTTTTGTGAATGTGTAGGTATTCGGACGTTTGTCCAACAACCTATAAAATACAAGTAAAGTAAAGTAAAGTAAAGTAAAGTAAAGTAAAGTAAAGTAAAGTAAAGTAAAGTAAAGTAAAGTAAAGTAAAGTAAAGTAAAGTAAAGTAAAGTAAAGTAAAGTAAAGTAAAGTAAAGTAAAGTAAAGTAAAGTAAAGTAAAGTAAAGTAAAGTAAAGTAAAGTAAAGTAAAGTAAAGTAAAGTAAAGTAAAGTAAAGTAAAGTAAAGTAAAGTAAAGTAAAGTAAAGTAAAGTAAAGTATAGTAAAGTAAAGTATATTTATTGCATGAAATACATGTGTATAAAGGTGTTATAATATAATTGTGATTCAATGTATTTCTACAGTTAAGTGTGCAATGTCACATTTACAATGTATGTGATGATTAAATTGTAGAGATATAATTAAAATAAAAAAAAATTAAAATTAATAATGAAAATTGATTAAAACAAAAATAAAATATAAATAAAGGAAAAACTTAAATATAACGAATGTCATGGATTAGTTAAATCTTTGTCAGTAATAAATTCATTAATAGTATAATAACATTTGTTAGGAAGTATAGTTTTACAAGAATTAATTAATAAAAATAGCAGTTTACACGTCTGTAAACCATAATTGAAAATAACAAAATGTTTTTCCTGAAAACTTATTGCTAGACAAAACATACAATACAATACAATACAATACAATACAATACAATACAATACAATACAATACAATACAATACAATACAATAACTCTTTATTGCACACCAAATACATAAAAGATACACAAGACAGGAAAAGAAAAACCAAATACAAAATATGCTGTACAATGGGCGGCCTTATCGCTAAGAGCGATCTCTGCCAGGCAACCTTTGGATGGACATGAAGTGCTTGAACAAGTATAGACGGTGGCGTGTAATACAGAAAAATATTTAATAGGGACATACATAAAATACCTACTGATATACATAGCTATAAGTATAAATACATACATAAATATATAATATAAATAAAATAAAATAAAAAATATACATATAAATATATAATATAGGTATGATGTACATAAATATATCAATTAACAGTTGAGGTAAGGAAGTGTTCATAGACCATATGTTTGAATATAGGGAGAGACTTAGCTTGTCGTATAGAAATGGGTAGGGCATTCCACAGTTTTATGGCATGTACGGTAAAGGATGAGCTATAGGAATGGAAGGGGCGGGGAGTTTTAAATTGAACATAAGTGCACTTAATAAATAAATATGGCTCAGTATTGCAATTTAGCCTGAACTAGGTAATCCTGTGTTTCAGGCGAGAAGAGTGATAAAAATTATTATACAAAGAATCTCTTACTAATTATCCTTTTTTATATCCTCCTGCCTAATTGTAGTGGGCTGTATCTTGCTTGGGTAGGGTGCTTGCGAGAAGACTTCTTTACGGCGCAGGTACAAAGCTTCAGTGGGACACGCGTTCTCACAAGTAACGGACTGAAGCTTTGTACCTGCGCCGCGCCTTTCAAGTTGTAAAGAAGTCCTTTCATTTCTCGCAAGCACCCTACCCAAGCAAGATACAACCCACTACAATTAGGCAGGAGGAACATTGTAATTAACTAGCTGCGCGGATACATCCGCGTGGAAATCTATATGTCAAATGGTATATAAAACTTTCTCTTGAATCACTCTATCTATTGAAAAAAACTGCATCTAAATCCGTTGCGTAGTTTTAAAGATCTAAGCATACATAGGGACGGACAGACAGCGGGAAGCGACTTTGTTTGCAAGGAGTCGAAACAAAGTAGAACTAGTATTTACAATTGAAACAGTTGAGCTAACTGCAGACTGTGGCAGATTAAATGAAATAATTTAATTTAATAAGTAACTACTTTATATAAATATTTTTTTCAGTTCAGCTAGATTGTTTGTAATATTTGTTGTTCTGATTTGTTTTTATTCTTTGATTACCATCTTCTTTATAAATTAAAATAAATTAGATATATTGAAATAGCTGATAAACTTACGTTGGCAGAATTTTGTCTATTATCTCGTCGTCGAATTCTGTAATTGCTTCAAGTGCTTCTACGGAAATTGGTGGTTCGTAGAATCTGAAAATAAAATATATTTTTGTTAAATGATGTCATAGTTATCATCATCAACCTATGATAGATAGTTCACTGCTGGGCAAAGGCCTACCCTAATGAGCGCCATAGCGTCCTGTTTTGCGCTAGGACATGCTAGATGCGTCAATCCAGCATATCCCATCGTTTATCGCGAGATATGGCCGGCCTTCTGCCATTTCAGCTTGCTAATTCATAGAGATATGTCGTTAACTTTGGTTCTCTGTCGGATGTATTCGTTACGAATTCTGTCCTCTATAGAAACTCCGAGCATAGCTCTTTCCATAGCTCGCTGAGCGACTTTGAACTGGTGGACCAGCCCTATCGTGAGTGTCCATGTCTCAGCTCCGTAGGTCATGCATGAGTTTTTTTTGTTTTAACAAAATAATACTGGACAATTCACACAACATTATCTAGCTTAAAAAATATACTAAACATTTCAAACCTTACGGCCAATAAGAGATTTACACATGAGATCCAAAAAACTTACTTCTCCTCGATATAGTTGACTTGTGTGTTAGAGAACGCAGTGGAGATGTGTGTAAGGGCCTTTAGATGACGGCATTCTTTGGCCAGTTTCAGCACATATCTCGTCCCTTTGACATTGATGGCCGTAGCTAAGGACAGCTTCTCATCGAATCTGACTGTGGCCGCTGCGTTGATGATTACTGTGACCTGGAAAGAAAATATTTCAATTCGGGGACCTCTGTGGCGCAGTGGGTGTAGTTCCGCCTACGCAGAAGGTTGTGGGTTCGATTCCCGGGACTCCCGAGTCTCGGTTTCGGGCGGGTCAAATGTATTCATTAGGTACAATCTTTGTAACTTGTGTTATTGTTTTTATTTCAATCGATTTATTCCCAAAATCCGGTGGACGCTAAGTTTTTCGGCATAAAAATGGGTCCATAATAATAAAAATAATAAATAATCCGGCTTTTTAAGGAACCCATCCAGCATTCGGCAAGCCACCGTCTGCCGCTCTTCTTAACATTATGATTGACTTGTTTATGGCAGACGTCCGCAATCTCCCCTATAGCCCGATTACCCATCCATCCATCCATCACAATAGCCTGGTTTTATTTCTGTCATTTTTCTTTGCAATAGTCTCTACACCTGGCGGATACCATCTTTGGGTGTATCATATTGTGCACCCGAGGATGATACCCGCTATGTGTAGCCATCGCCTTTAGATTAACTTCTCAAAGGGCCTCTGTGCTGTTGGCTTCGGCCCCACGCAAGCCTTCCAAAGGACCGGGTCACTTTATGGCCCGAGATCATGGTAAATGAGAAAAATAATAATGTTATGTATAATGCCCATAATGTATTATACTATTCATCTTATTTGTTTCTTTGTACACTTCCTCTATCTGTTCTATCGTTTCTCTTTTAAACCTAAGGTTTTCTGTAAGAAAACTCTTTGTTAGGGTTAAGCTCGCCTATGTAAATATATTTTTTTAGTTAAGTTATTTTTAAGTTTTTAGTGTACAATAAAGAATTATAAGAATTACAAGAAAAAGGCTCTATCTCGGAGTAATAAATCAATCGCAGCGTTACGCCGACGCCGCGCCGTGTGCTAGATCCATATCCTTGCTCGTTGTGTTAATGTGTTATAGTTTTGGCGTGAAAAGTTAACAAACATCCAACCATCATCGTTTGGATAGATTGGATGTTTGTTAAGAGCGTGCCATACCTCAGCCAAAATTCCAATTTCGCTTCAGTTCGGAGCAGAATTACAAGATATGATTTTCTTGTGAGCGAGAAGCACAGAGCGATAGACGTGCTCCGTATTTTTTATCGACGTAAGCGCCAAAACTGCCTAATGCCTAATTACAAGTTATTTACACAACTAACCTAAAAATTAAAAAGACGAAAACGAAGAAATTCTACTACGTTTCTCGACAAAACAAAAATCCAACAAAAAAATTAGGTGGTTCCTGAGATAAATAGCAAAATGTGTGCAAAACATGTATTTTTCAAAAAATAAAAGTATCAAGAAAATTTTCACCAATCGTGTTTTCGAAAAGACGGAATCCAAGATAAAAGTTCGAATTATCATTTACCTAAATATGAAGGTGGTAGCTTTCACAGATTCTGAGATAAATAACGATTTATAACTATAAAATTACATAAGGTACACTCTTAACTATTCACGCCATTTTAATTAAAAAATAGTTTGATGACCGGTAAGATCATGAGGTACGTACATTGCTGACAAGCGTTTTTCTATCTTCATCGCTGATGCCCAGTCCAGGCAGTTCCATATCACCAACAATGGGAACCACCTTGTGAATACCCTTGGGGTTCTCTTCGTGAGCTCGTTGGAAGACCTAGAATAAAGTAAAAATAAATTAATATTTATCGCAGCAAGTAATATATTTATATACATAGATAGATAGATAGATAGAATATACTTTATTGCACAAAAACTTGTGCATAGGCGAGCATAATGCTAGATAGCATTCTCTACCTGCTAACCTTTGGGTAGTGTGGACAACAGTTTGGTAGGTAGTGCCATATAATAGAGATAATAAATTTACTACTCATAATGATACTAAGCTACTTATATTATACTGAAAAATTTATATATATACCTACATAGAGCTATTATATACTATAAATGCCATATTTGCGGGTTTTTTCCTGTGCCCATGAAGATCACTGATGAACACGCCTCCGAAGTTTTGTATGGAGATACCGTTCGACTCAAGACTGGTCGTATATATATTTTTTAAAGCATTACTACTATTATTACAGGTATAACCTGGTACTGTCCACGATCCTATCCATCCATAGTTGTGTGGTAGAGATCGCTCTTGAGCGATAAGACCGCCAATTGTAATTAATTTTTAAGTTTTTATTGTACATAGTTTATAGTTAAAGTGCAATAAAGAATTTTCTATCTATCTATCTACCTAATACAATAGTGTAGTCAACCTAATTAATAACTTGCAAAGAATTTAATAAAACTAATAATCCAATATACATACATCTGAATAAATAATAAATAAATAAAATAAATAATGCTGGACAATCCACACAGCATCATATAGCTTTGGGGCTGTGTGGATTGTTCAGTAGTACCTATAACTAGATGAGTTATATACTTAATACAATAGTATATAGATAGATACTTTTTATTATACATAGGTAACGACCAGAACAACGGGAACAAAATATCTACAGATCGTACACACAATTGTTCCGAGGTGGGAATCGAACCCGCAACCTCCTGCGTCGCAGGCGGACCTTCGCACACCGCGCCACATCGGTCGTCAAAGTAATGTATACCTACTTATTATATATGTATTATGTATTATCTATCATGTTAGTTTTCTAGAACCCTTAACTGAAAAAGGAAAAAGAAGAGTTATATTTATTTAATTATTTTAGCACAAAATCTATCATTTTCTCAGATGCCAAAAAATGTTGGTTCCCTCGTTAACATGCTTCGTTTCGTTTGTATGTATTATGCAGAGGGGGTAGCGAGTTAGAAAAGGTGCGGAGCGTAATACCATAGACTAAGTACCTCTAGTTTGATGTTTTGTTTGTCTATGCTAATAATAACTCTTTAGATACTTACATATTCATCTAATAGCTCGTGCATACGAACACTAGGATCCTTCCCCTTCTTGTTTCGGACGAGCACATAGATGGTTTTGATGTCGCCGCACGAACGAAGCAGCTTCTCTATCAGCACTGGAAAAGATACGGGGGTTAGAAGATAGATGGCGCTGATATTAATTATTTGATTCCTGTTTCGTTGTTGACGCTGATTAATGTTGTTTCGTGGTTGACGAATTTTTAGACCTGAGATATGGCCGGCCCACTGCCACTTCAGATTGCTAATTCTCAGAGCTATGTCGATAACTTTGTAACTTGTTGTTGTTTGTAATTTGTTGGTTTTGTTGTAGTTCACCGTAACGCCGACGCTTCTCTTTTTGCACAGACTCTAGAGCCCTTTACTTTGCTACATCGTCGCCGCGTCGTCTAGCTAGACTGTAGCAAATTGTGCTACGACATAGCAACGTCATTGCTACGTCGGTCGTAGCCCATAGAAAGTGCACAACGCAGCAGGTAGCAGCCTTCGTATTGCTACGCCGTATCGTGACGTAGCCATTTAGTTTTATTTTATTAGGTTATAATGAGTAACTAGGTGAATTCCTACACGGGGTCGCTTCCGTGCCACCGCGCGCCGCCGCCTCTCCGCGCCGCTGCCCCGGGCCGGATCAAATAAAACGGTTTGCGGGCCGCACTTTGCTATCCCTGTCTTAAACAAACACCCATCCTCAGATCATACCATTTTTCCCGCTCCGGGAATAACCACTAAACAAGTTGTTGAAATAATTAAATTAAAAAATAATAGACAGTTTTGTAAAATAATAATATTATCTTTATTAACCAGATTTATTATATTTTATAGCCATCGGTGGAACTCATCCGCTTATGCCAGTGTCTTAAAATATTTTCTTTGGTGTTGAAGTCATTCCGAAAAAAGAATCTTGGTTTCTAGAACCGAGTTTAATTAAGTGCAATATCTAAGGTCTAAGTAAAGCAATACGTATCTGCAAAAAAACTAGTTTAGAGGAAACTTCTTCAAAAATTCCCTAAAAACAGCAGTAAAAGCAGTCAAATCGACACTCTCGCTTTGGCCACGGTATTTTGGAACGTAGCCATTTGTGATTCTTCTTGTTGAATTTTTCACCAACTCCTGTGACATTATTAGCGAAAACTCTAGCAGTGTTGCCGTATCTGTTTCTGATAATGTAGTTTCTTCTGGTAAATGTTTTAGGATGAGGTAATAAAACCGTTTATACCTTGACAATGCCAGTGCGCGGTTAAAGCCTCCCAAATCTATCTAAACAATAAATATGGCCGAATATTTTCAAATAAACACTGCCGTATTCTTCTCTACAAACAATCTATCTGAGAATGATCAGTGACTACTTCATACTCCGCCATTTTGTTTTCACCGCTGACTAAAGAGGTTTTTCAAATGAGGTGTTCTTTTGGAGCTCTGAAATACGCACTGATTTTTTATGCTGATGTTACAACGAGTTTTCTTCTTGAAAAATTCTGCGGAGCCCATTTTTGCAAGTTATTTTTTTATAGTAGAGTAGGTTTTGTTCTGGTATACAGTGGGAATATTATTTGTCTGGGTATGTTATGTACCTACTGTAGTAGGTTTAGACCACGGAGGTTTGCACTCTTTTCTGATGGCTAATGGATTATGTCACCAAATTTAAAGTTTTAATGGAAATCAATCAATGTTTGATTTGATCACAGGCACTGAAAAAAAGGACGCACACGCGTCTTTGGCGAACTGAATACGCTAGTAGGTATGTTATTGTAAAATTGTAGGCACTCATAATTTGGGACTTGCTTAGTGCTGCCAACTAGGGTGGAAAGAATTCAGATGGTGCGGTAAGATAAGAATCAAGATTTAATATTTTTTACTGGGCATTGAACCGATGTGGCGCGGTGGGCGAAGGTCCGCCTGCGACGCAGGAGGTTGCGAGTTCGATTCCCGCCTCGGAACAATTGTGTGTACGATCTGCAGATATTTGTTCTGGGTGTTCTGGTCGTTTTCTATGTATAATAAAAAATATTTATCTATGTAATGTATTGTATTATGTATATCAGTTATCTAGTACCCATAACACAAGCTCTGCTTACCATGGGGGTAGATAATGCTGTGTGGTTTGTCCAGCATTATTTATTATTATACTATTTAGCTTCTACAGATAAGTTTATCCTGTGGCTTCGTTCGCGTGACCCATTGTCAACCAAATATTAAATACTTTTAATATGTAGTAACATACTACGTGTTATAGGTACCAGGTCTAGGCCTACATCTATGCAAAATTTCAGCCTGTATAGTACAGTAGTTTTGGCATGCCTAACAAGCATACACCCATCCAAACTCTCGTATTTATAATATTATTGGCATTCTGTGTGAATATCAAGGTTATAGGTTATTAGATATTAGATTTATCTCTCTAGCGAATTCCCGTATAAATTGATCATTTTGCTCGAATTTGGAACCTATTCTCGATGGTTCAAAGTTGAAACGTCTTTTGTTTATTATTTATGGGTGGGAAAAACCCATACAATTATTAACCCAAATTAGACCCTGAAATGGGATTAATACCTACATTTCCTTAGGAAGATAAGTATCTAACTAGACTTTTTACAAAAACTAAAGCTGCAAATAGGTAATATTATTATAAATAAATTGCGAAATCCTATTATGAGTAGGTAAATAATCGATTCGGCCGTTACTTTGCAGATATCCTTTGCAAATATAAAAGTAATTCTTTTAAAAATTCAAGCAAAATAATATCTTGGGTAGGGTACTTACTTCCATAGACAGTAGGTACAGATTATATGAAAGTGATAAAAACGAATGCATTTTACAGTATTTGTATTTTATAATAAAAATCAAAATCTAGTAAATTAATTATTTGTTAAGTAAAATCAAAATAACAAAAATCAAAATTCTCTAAAAGCTATCCCGTAGATTCAAAAAGATATGATTCCGGCCAGGATCGAACTGGCGGCCTTCTGCGTGTAAAGCAGATGTGATAACCACTACACCACGGAACCAGATGTCAGTGTGGTCGAAATTAGTAATCAAATACTAATGCTATGTAGAGTTGAGTCTCTACCTGTTTGACGACTTCATTAAAACTCTATACAGACGGATAAACCGATCATGATTTTGTATTATTTAGTTGTTTTTAGAAAAAGATTGATTTATGGTTCAAAGTAAGTTTCTCTATTAACTTATTTGGTTAAGCTTTTGACATTGAATCATCCAACAGCGCCCTGGGGGCCTATTTTATTTCTCTGACACGAAACTTCGTGTTTCGTTTCGGCCATTTGGTCTACTCTGTAACTCTAATACACTGAATTATACGAACACAAAAAACTAAACAAATTACGATTGCGTTATTTGGAGATTTAAAATAGTACTTCAGAATCCGTTTGAGGTTTGTATTGCGACCAGATTGCGACGTACTACGAAGACTGTGCTCAGGGGGGCTTATTTAAAAAGTAAAAAAAGTAAAAAGATTTTTATTTTTTATTTTATTTTTATTTTTATTTTTATTTTTATTTTTATTTTTATTTTTATTTTTATTTTTATTTTTATTTTTATTTTTATTTTTATTTTTATTTTTATTTTTATTTTTATTTTTATTTTTATTTTTATTTTTATTTTTATTTTTATTTTTATTTTTATTTTTATTTTTATTTTTATTTTTATTTTTATTTTTATTTTTATTTTTATTTTTATTTTTATTTTTATTTTTATTTTTATTTTTATTTTTATTTTTATTTTTATTTTTATTTTTATTTTTATTTTTATTTTTATTTTTATTTTTATTTTTATTTTTATTTTTATTTTTATTTTTATTTTTATTTTTATTTTTATTTTTATTTTTATTTTATTTCAAGTCGGCTCAAACAATTGGATGAAGTTTTTGCATGCAGCAAATCTCTATCCACTAACTACAAGAGCACACAAGACGTGGCTACGTTCATCAGTGCCATGGGTTTGCATTCAGTCAGAGGAGGGTGTTGGAATGGAATTAATAGAACATAAAACTCCTACATATTTAATCATAGCAATCGCCCTATAAGATGCGTTGCTCCCATTTGGCACGTAGTATGAAGGCCCCCCTTTCTCGTTCCTCAAACTTAAATAAAGCATGTGCTGTCAATTTATTGTAAATCAACATAATAAAATCTCATTATTATATCCCATGTGGCAGTGGGCCGGCCATATCTCGCGAAGAACCGACGGCCGATGGGGCAAACGTGTTCTTGAGTGGAGACCACGACTCGGTAAACGTAGTGTAGGACGCCCTCCGACCAGGTGGGATGACGACCTGCGAAAGACTGCAGGTAGATGCTGGATGCGTCAAGCTGAAGACAGGGCGCTATGGCGCTCATTGGGGGAGGCCTATGTCCAGCAGTGGACTAATATAGGCTGATGATGATGATGATGATGATGATGATTATATCCCGGGTATTTCATTTCTTCTGTCTCTAACACGAAACTTTAATAGAGTACACACGAAGAAGATTCGTGTGTTGTGTACCCTAATCTAATACACCGACCGAATTAATAAAAGATACCAATTCATAATTTGCACAATAAAAACGAAACTA
Organism: Eupithecia abbreviata; assembly: GCA_943735965.1. Taxonomy (NCBI): domain Eukaryota; kingdom Metazoa; phylum Arthropoda; class Insecta; order Lepidoptera; family Geometridae; genus Eupithecia; species Eupithecia abbreviata. Next base: position 2,806,706 of record OX031001.1, on the reverse strand, counting down.
TCGATTGCGTAATTGCGTAATTCGTCTGATCCTCTAACCATAGTGTTGAATACGTTTGCTGCCGGAGTTTGAATCATACCCTGCGAGGACTTAATTGCATACGTAGTTGCTATAATAATAATGCTAGGCACTCAGACCAACTTTTTACAAATCTGGTAGACGTTATAATGCATGTTACAGGGACAGGGAGCTAAGCCCTCCTACACGTATACATATAACTCATCGGGCCAACTCTACTGTCATACGTGCCGTAGGGTATTCAAGACCAAGTTCGGTCTAGCGAGACATATTAGAGCTCATGATAGAAAAAATCCGTGATATGTAGTCGCCGTCATTGAAATCGATGAGAAGGTGTATATGCATGTATGAGAAAGAAAGTCGCTGTTCTGCAGGTCGCTCGTGTACCAACATCATACTGAATGGGTTATTAATAAATTCAACTACATTTATAAACACCCTGTCTCCAGCTTGACGCTTTTTTTTCGAATGGAATAGGTATAATGCTGTTGACCGCAGATGGCCATGACAGCGTTACCTAATTTCTTTCTTTTTCTTCTACTTTTTTTTAGAATTTTTGTGTTTGCTGTTGTTGAAACTAAAACACTATAATGACAATTTATATATGAAGTATTGTATATATATCAAATGAACATTTTATAACTTATGGACCTAATTTTTTTTGTATCTGTTGTCTGAAATAAATGTATTTTATTATACTTAAGCAACTTAACTTAACAATTATTCGTGTATTATTATTGTTTTTTCAATATGTAGGAAATAAAAAAATTAAACCAATCAATCAAAAATTAATGAATACACAGAAATAATTTTAACTGTGTGTGACAACTGAATAACTAGTTAACTAGTAGTTTTCTTACTTGAAAATTGCGTCCAGATTTTTAACATTTATTCTGCACATTTATGACTTAGATAAAACTACGCAAATTATCTAGATTTTAACTTTTATTTTTGTTTTTTTTTTTTTTTAATTTCTTTGAAAAAAGTAGGAGTTTCTATATGACACAACTACTTTGATATCAAGTATCTAATTCGGCTCTTACGAAGGTTTATTATACTTCTAGTTACAAGAATAAAAAAAGTAATTTTAGTCGTCCTGGTTGTTTTTTTTTTTTTAGTTTTTAATCTGTCGCGCAATTCAAATTGTTAACGTAGGCGTATACTAGGTACAGGCCGATATCCGATACGAGGAGGTAGGTAACTTTACTTTCAAATATAATAAAACACACAAGTAAGTACAATCATTTAAAAGTACGTAAAAATCAAAAAAACTTATAAAACTACTTTTTCGACGACTCGGCTGGCCTTGAGACTTATTCTGCCATCTGAAAATTAAAAAAAAAGTGTGAAAAATATCCTTGTAGCAACTTCAACTTCTTTTTGCTTTGGTATCCTTGTAGAATGCACTCAATGCCGTGTACATTGGACAATGTAAGGAAATCAAATTATGAAAGATTTCCTGTTAAAGCCATTATAATGTCAATGTCAAAATGTAATCACAGGAAAATTATTGGTTTTGCGATAATTTATTTAACTTTACTTCTATTGTTTTAATGTTGAAAAGTATGTCACCTTGACGAATCAAAGGACGTTGCACGGAGTAACTAAAACCAAACGCCATTTAAAAAAGAAATGATTTTTCAGGGTTCTAAACCAAATTTATTTAAAAGACGCCAATAATTAAAAAAGATAGGATTTTTTCAGGGTTAGTATAAACAAAATTGTAAAAACGGAACCCTGGTTGGGCATCTGTTTGTCTTGTTGGTATTTGTAACTCTTTATGAAAAGTAATTTGAGAATCTGCCAATAAATTTGACATTTCAGAGTTCTGTAGGTATAGGTATTATTTTGATTTTAATGAAAAAGAAAAATACATTGTGGCCTACAATCTATTTTTCATTTTCAATAAAATCGAAATTTGTAGGTAACTATCTCGTAGACATTTTCTCGAGAAACAGATACAAAGAAACAGGAATTTTTATAGACATTTTAACCACCAATGATGTAATATTATTTACGACCCAGTTCACCAAGTAGCTCTAACTTCTTGTTTTAACAAGAAGGCAGATACGAATTCTCAAAGCAGATACATAAATCATAATTCATAACTTACCTTGCAAAAAACCAAAGACAAACAAGCAAAAAAAAACACGACACACTGCGGAAGTTCACCAAACAACATGTACATAAGACGACAAAAATGCTAAACAGTCCAATTATTTACAACCGCAGTATAAATACATACATTGTAAATGTGAGGGTTAAGAACGAAAGTAAGTATTGTTTTGGAAGAAACACAAATTTACATGTTTCATCCTTTGACTTTTTTGTCATCTTTGGATACCGATAAAAAAGCATGCTATTTGCAAAAAAAATTATAAACAAAAGAAATATTTTGGTAAAAAAAATACATAAAAGCAAGCTATTTGCAAAAAAATTGATAAATAAAAGAAATATTTTTCATTAAAGGCATCCAAAGCAAACAAGGTTCGTATTTATCTCGCACAAATTCTTAGTGAAATATTTAAAATACCAACTTGAATATAAAACAGCATGGTCCTTAAACGAGTTTAGTAAATTGATATTGTTTAGCATTGTCGTTGTATGTCACCACAAAGGTACCACATAATTTACCCAGTAGGCAGGTAATATAGCAAAATCATGCATGGTCACGTAGGTAAACAAATAATAAATACGTAGGTATTAGGTACTTGTACCAAGGTTTCAACATCTACCTAGATCACTACATAGTATAAAACAAAGTCGCTTTAGCTGTCTGTTCCTATGTATGCTTAGATCTTTAAAACTACGCAATTCGGTTTTTTTTAAACAATAAAGGAAATAAAATGTTAATCTATACTAATACATATTATAAAGAGGTAAAGTTTGTGAGGCGGTAATCTCTGGATGTACTGAACTGATTTTCAAAATTATTTGACCAATAAAAAGCCACGTTATTTTTGAGTGTCAAGGATACATTAACACGAAAAATGAAAAGACATTTTCGTGCATATAGATACATTTACTTTACATTCATCGCAAAACGTTTATGAAACATATGTCCACCCGGGCGAAGCCGGGACGGGCCGCTAGTTTATAATATAACAGACATCGTAAAAATGTTTATGTTTGACCGTATGCATGTTTTTTTAATGTATGTCCATCGATTTATTGACTGATTTGAATTATTATTTTGCAAGTGATTCACAGTTGTTAAAGGATGATTCCAAGATGGTTCCATATACATATGTGGATACTTATACCCCAAAACAGGTTTTATACTGTTTGCAACTAAAGGATTCGAAGTAGATTTTATAATATGTTTTCGAAACAATTTAATTATAATGTAATACGGAAGGTTGAATACTAATTAAGAACATGCAAGTTTTTGTTTTAGATTTTTGGTTTGATTCTGTGTAAATTACTTATACAAAAAGTTTATAGCGAAAAAACCCCTCACAAAATTACTTAGGTCTAATTAAGTGATAAATAACGCCTTATATTTTTCCAAGAACACAATATTGCCTGTAGTACATTATAGTAAAAAAAAAGAAAGTAAAGTATAAATAATGTTGACTATATACAGGATGTCCCATAATTAGTAGATAACCTTAAAAAATCATAAGAAAGCGGTCGTGCGTCGCTCTTGAAGCGCCTGCGTGCCAGCCCCAACACCCACCATTCTAAGCACATTGGCGGACAGGTGGGACTCTCCTTTTACGGGGCACTGGATAAACTTACATGCAACCCTTTTTAAGAGGCGGTGCCCCGGTCACTGATGGTCTCTCGCGTCCGCATATTTTAGTTTTTTGTCTGTTTTCATATTTTTAATCTGTTTTCTTTTATATCATTGATTTGTAATTGAGTATGTAAATTTTAATGTAATTTTTTGTATGAGTTCTGTGCTTTAAATAAACATTTTTTTTAAAGGTGCTTGTTGAGGAGTTTAACGCCGATCAGAAACAATATTTGTTTTTGATAACTTGGCCCGTTTTGGATTTATTCAACTTTTTTGAACATAGAGAAATTCGTACCTTTGTTCACGTTTTTCGGCTCCATTCCATGCCCAGAATTTAAACAATTTCATAGGTTTTTTATTTGGAATGTATACCACAAGCACCTTCAAGGTTATCCACTCATTATGGGACACCCTGTATAAAGTAATCGGTAAGAAAATTCCACTTATCATTCGATTAAATGAAAAGTGGTATAACCGGCAGTTACTGACGTCAAGGGCAATTCCTAACCGCAAGAAAAAAAAACAAAAATGGAATTGCGTCATCCATTCCCAATAAAAGGCAAGAAAAAGATCAAATAAATAAAAAAGAATAGTTTTATTTGCTTTATTTGAACACAAAGGAGTTTTCAAAGGATATTTTTCTTGCCTTTTAGCTATTTATTAAACACTTGCGGACCTTCCCGGCTTCGCACGGTTTTAGTACGGATCCCTAACTTTTTTGAAAATATAATATAGCCTATGTTCATCGGGGAAAGTCTTCACAACGGTAAAATAATTTTTCAAATCGGTCCAGTAGTATCGAACCCTATTAATTACAAACAAACAAACGAACAAACAAAAAATCAAACCTCTCCTCTTTATAATATTAGTATAGAACACTCCAGCTAGATGGGATGACGACCTGCGAAGGACTGCAGGTAGATGCTGGATGCGTCAAGCTGAAGACAGGGCGCTATGGCGCTCATTGGGGGAGGCCTATGTCCAGTGGACTAACATAGGCTTATGATGATCATCATCATCATCAGCCTAGTATTACTCCACTGCTGGATTATGATGATCATGATGAATTACAAAAACCAAACTCAAAGCCGTATCGGCGATAAAAACCGGAGTAAAAACACTTTTTGCACACTAAATAATACAGTTGCTAATTTTAAACACAAACCTCTTCACAAATAAAAATCATGCAAAAAAACACTAGTTTACCTCCACATTTCCGATTAGGGTTACCTGCTTTAAATAAAGAGGAAATGCAAAATTTGATAGGTAGTCATTAACACTTTGACTGCGATTTTTTTTCGACGACTGCGATCATTTTTTTAACCTAAAAAATTCGAGCTGCTGCTCTACACAGCGGCTGTGTTGCGCCGCACATGCGTTTCGTTCGAAAAATATTACGGCTGTGCTGAGTCACAAAGATCTATATTTTCTCAGCCGCTGCGCTAGTGTGGATTTACGCATATTAGTCACTTGTAGAAAAGAAGTGTGATTTCAGCAGTCAAAGTGTTAAAACGGTGATATCACACGTAGTATAACTGCTCGATATTAAAATGTAGCGTGGCTTACGTGCCTCATTCATTTGAATAAAATGGATACGTATATTATTTATGTGATTATTTATAAGTAATAAATAAAGCTTGAATAGTTGCTATGGAGAATAGTTTTTTATAATTAATGAATGAAAACCCAGGGGCAGAATAAGTAGTTAGATAATACCTGCTTAACAATCATTTAGTACTGAATGACTGTGTTTTAGTGTGTATTTAGTATGTACTAAATGATAGTGTTTTAGTATGTACTATAAAAATAAATAAATAAATAATGCTGGACAATTCACACAGCATCATCTAGCCCCAAGCTAAGCAGAGCTTGTGTTATGGGTACTAGATGACTGATATACATAATACAATACATTACATAGATAGATATTTTTTATTATACATAGAAAACGACCAGAACACCCGGAACAAATATCTGCAGGTCGTACACACAATTGTTCCGAGGCGGGAATCGAACCCGCAACCTCCTGCGTCGCAGGCGGACCTTCGCCCACCGCGCCACATCGGTCGTCACTAAATGATTGAATCGGCAATTTTACCTAGGTACTGATTTATTTAGTTTTAGTTATATTTTTTACCATTATTCTTTACTAACAAAGAAAATTAGAAACAAAGAATAGACAAAATGAATGAACTAGTATTTAGACCACCGTTGGTTGCTAGCATGCTAGTCATATGCAGTTTGCTAGTCATCCAACTCATGCTGAGGCAAAGCCATTTTGTTACTGGACTTACATGATTACTAACACGTTTAGTTTACCTTAAAGTTTAAGTTTATTATGTCTGTGTAAGTCTTTTAACAAATAAATTCATTTCATTTCATTTTTTCATTCGTTTCATACAATTGATGCAGTTGAGTTAACTACTTTGTACGTAGGTACATGGTTTTTGTATGACTGTGATTTTAGATTTAGTACAAAGTCTGTAAGTCTGCAGATATGGGTAAAAAACCTTATATTTTCATCAAGTATGTGTACGACCAAGGTTATCGACATAGCTCTAAGAATTAGCAAGCTGAAGTGGTGTGGCCGGCCATATCTCACGAAGAACCGAAGGCCGCTGGGGCAAACGTGTTTATGAGTGGAGACCACAACTCGGTAAACGTAGTGTTGGACGCCCTCCGACCAGGTGGGATGACGACCTGCGAAATACTGCAGGTAGATACTGGATGCGGCAAGCTGAAGACAGGGCGCTATGGCGCTCAAGGGGGAAGCCTATGCTTGCAGACCTAACAGTGAACTGCTATAGGCTGATGATGATGATGATGTGCGCGACAAATAAACGAATACATGAACAAATAATACAAGATCACGCCAACCGGTTGCGATGTTTTTTTTTTTATTAAACCCATTTTCCTTATTTAGGAATTTAAAGTCGGTTTAGAGTTTTTTAAAACACGCCTAACTATTCATCTTAACTAAAGACAATCTAGAGGTTGTACAACTGATCCATATCAATAGTAGTCGGAAGCGTCGTCAAGACGCTTTTGGCTACATTGTCTCACTGTATGACAATGCTGATGCGCATAGTTAGGTAAGTAAGTATCTACTTAGTAAGTATAGTAGGTACCAGTGCGTCCTACCCGTTATGACCTACGGAGCTGAAACGTGGATACTCACGATAGGGCTGGTCCACCAGTTCAAAGTCGCTCAGCGAGCTATGGAACGAGCTATACTCGGAGTTTCTCTGAAGGATAGGATTCGTACCGAATACATCCGACAGAGAACCAAAGTTATCGACATAGCTCTAAGAATTAGCAAGCTGAAATGGTGTGGCCGGCCATATCTCGCGAAGAACCGACGACCGCTGGGGCAAACGTGTTCTTGAATGGAGAACACGACTCGGTAAATGTAGAGATAGGACGCCCTCCGACCAGGTGGGATGACGACATGCGAAAGACAGCAAGGAGATGCTGGATGCGGCAAGCTGAAGACGCTATGGCGCTCATTGGGGGAGGCCTATGTCTAGCAGTGGACTTCTATAGGCTGATGATGATGATGATGAGATAGTAAGTATAGCTACCTACTGCGTACGAAGGTAATTAATGATGGAATTTCGAAAATTCCCACAGTAGGATTTGTTTTTGTATGATCTTGTGATAGGTATATGTTTTTTTCCGGGTCTGAGTTTAGGTATCCTACTGCCTACTTAATTAACTTTTGTCTGATGTGTCCAAGTCTCCAAGACGAGGAAATAGTTAAGGTCTAAAGAAAAAAAAGCACTTTGATTGATTTTGTTTAGGTAAGTAGGTACTAGGTGGTAATATATCCTACTAATATTATTAACGCAAAAGTTTGTGAGGATGTATGTAATGTACGTATGTATGTTTGTTGTTCTTTCACGCAAAAACTACTGAATTGATTTGGATGAAACTTCACAATAATATAGCTAACACATCAGAATATCACAGGCTACACAATTCATAAAGGTATATTTTATATTATCCAAAATATCTATCACCACGCGGGTGAAACCGCGGGGCGCAGTTAGTTAGTAATATATTATAGTAATTATCAGATTTGTAACTTAAAGAAAACTAAATCCTACTGCTTTTAGGACTTGCTGTACGCATTTGCTTACAAATTTTTGTATCATGGGAAATAGTAAAAAATATATATATTTTGTTGGTGTCGGTATGTCACTCAGCGACCGAAATGCTCAGAAAACTAGAAGATAGAGGTAAATAAAACAAAATCATACAATCTAAAAAAGCCATGCAAAAAAAACTCACCTTTTCCCAAAAACCCCGTACCCCCCGTCACAAACACACACTGATCTTTGTAAAACTTTTGTATCTCTGTCTTTCCCGCTTTACCCTTCGTGAGTCGTCTCTTTTCCTCTTCCTTGGCGTCTACTTTATCTTCTTCTGCATAGCAGTTCTCGATGTCGTTGGCAGAAACGAACTCATGGTCTTCTGAGAAGTCTAGGATAGGGGCGGTTGGATTCATGGCTTGGTTATCCACTTCGGGTATTCTCACTGTGTTTTCTAACTCCTGCAGAAGAAATATATCACAGTTTTTATTTTGATTTTTTCTATTTAAATTTATACCTACATATTTCTTGTTATTATTTGAGCAATTTTTTTTAATGCCGTTGTTTTTTTAAATTTAAATTGATATTTAATTAGACTACTAAAAATGAGTTACATTTAAAAACATTATACAACGCAGCGTTTAAAAAATATTTGTTTAACGATTTAAAGCAAAAGATTTTTGGTCGAGAATATTTAATTTTTATCCCACTGCTGTTCCAAAGAGTCCCGTTTAAGTTTGCGTTTAAGTTGTAGATTTTAACAAAGAATTTTTTTGATGAATGTCGTAAGTATTTTAAAAATCAATTCATTTAAATATTATTTTTGATATTTACGAGCGTAACATTTATTTAATTCAAAATAAAAACAGGGATCACAGCAGCTTCACGATTTCATTTTAAATTATGCAACGTTTTTAGAATATTTCAAATAAAAATAAAACTTCCACAGTAAACAACTACCTTCGTAAATAGTACTCAACGAACTAAAGCGTCGTAGGCATCATGCCTTTAAAAAAACGATTTCAAATGTAGCATACTTTACTCGCCAAACTGGATTATTAGTGGTTTACTTATCCTTATTATTATTTTTATTTAAAGGCGGAACAACAACAAAAAAATGGCCACCTTCTGCCGAGTTACAGCAGAACTTGTTCTAACTCGTCACCATATCCTAGTCAAATCATATCACATAGCTTTAATTGAAAATTGAAATAGAAAATTGTTTATTTGTTTAAAATTATTAGTTGTTAGGACATCCTTTTAATTATGTAAGTATATTTGTGCCAGGATGTACTGCTCTTCCCCACATGGATTAAACAAATAAATTAAATGAAATATAATTTTTATATGCATATAACAAATTATTTAAATTAATTAGACTCATTGTTAGTTATTTTAGATTTATTGTTAGTTAGACGACCGATGTGGCGCGGTGGGCGAAGGTCCGCCTGTGACGCAGGAGGTTGCGGGTTCGATTCCAGCCTCGGAACAATTGTGTGTATGATCTGCAGATATTTGTTCCGGGTGTTCTGGTCGTTTTCTATGTATAATAAAAAATATATATCTATGTAATATATAGTATTATGTATATCAGTTATCTAGTACCCATAACCAAAGCTCATGCTTACCATGGGGCTAGATATGGTGTGTGAATTGTCCAGCATTATTTATTTATGTTAATTGGACGTACAAAAATAACTCTTTGGGCTTTTCATTTAATAGATAGCACACGTATTCATTTAAAACTTTAAATGCGAATATTTTGATGGGTCTATACAATGTGTATTGTCGAACCTTGATCAAACGAGATGTGCGGATACACGACATATATTTATCGATAAAAAACAAAAAATAAAAAAATATATGTTACCTATCTCAAAAATAAAGCCGATTTAATATTTTTTTTAATGAAAACTACTTCATCTGGTTTTTCTTCGTTTCTTTTTGAGTAAACGGTGTATTTTATTCAAAGAAATAAAAATTACCTATCTTAAAAATAAACAAGTGACTCTACAAAGCGAACCAATAGGTCCTGACTCAGCATAATGTTGCTCTACTTCTCCACAAGAAGTAGAGCAACGCAACTATCGAATTAATTGTATGACAGTTTAATAACTATCAAACTAATTAAATGATAATTAGTGTAATAGTGTACTTTCTCATTCCACATCATAATTATCATAATCAGTGATCACATGAATTTGTAAATGGGAAAGAAGGGGCAATATTGAATATAGTAACTCTTCACGCCAAAACTAGGTAGGTACTGAACGGATTATAATAAAAATAAGAACATAACGAAATAAAAATTACCTATCATAAAAATAATTGAGAGACTCTACAAAGCGAACCAATAGGTCCTGACTCAGCATAATGTTGCTCTACTTCGCCACAAGAAGTAGAGCAACGCAACTATCGAATTAATTGTATGACAGTTTAATAACTATCAAACTAATTAAATGATAATTAGTGTAATAGTGTACTTTCTCATTCCACATCATAATTATCATAATCAGTGATCACATGAATTTGTAAATGGGAAAGAAGGGGCAATATTGAATATAGTAACTCTTCACGCCAAAACTAGGTAGGTACTGAACGGATTATAATAAAAATAAGAACATAACGAAATAAAAATTACCTATCATAAAAATAAACAAGTGACTCTACAAAGCGAACCAATAGGTCCTGACTCAGCATAATGTTGCTCTACTTCTCACTATCGAACTAATTGTTTGACAGTTTAATAACTATCAAACTAATTTAATAATAATTAGTGTAATAGTGTACTTTCTCATTTCACATCATAATTATCATAATCAGTGATCACATGAATTTGTAAATGGGAAAGAAGGGGCAATATTGAATATTGTAACTCTTCACGCTAAAACTAGGTAGGTACTGAACGGATTGGGCTAAGATTTTGCTGAGAATTAGATAATGAAACAGGTAGTTTAGGATAAGGTACTTTTTATCTTGTAATTCCATTCCCAAGGGATACAAAATTAATCTATACTAATATAATAAAGAGGATAGGTTTGATTTTTTGTTTGTAATGAATAGGCTCCGAAACTACTGGACCGATTTGAAAAATTCTAAAATTCTTTCACCGTTGGGAAGCTACACTATCCCCGGTGAACATAGGCTATATTATATTTTCAAAAAAGTTAGGGATCCTTACTAAAACTCCAATAATGTAACCCAAGGTGTAAAAAATCACCTAATAAAGTGAAATTCGAGTTTAACGTGGGTGAAACCGCAAGGAACACCTAGTACGTTATATAGAAACAACGCGAAGTCGCAGTTAGAAACTAAATACAGAAATACAATTTATTCATAAAGACACTTTACAAGTCCAAAATTCGTTTACATTTTGTATAAATTCAAATAAAAATAAATCATTTTAAGTCGAATAAATAAAAATAATGTCATAGAATGGTTTACAATTGTAATAGTTCGTTCACAGAATAGAAATTCGGCGCGACAAGCCAACGTTTAAGTCGTATTTTAAAACACGATAGACTGCCATCAGCTGTGACAGAGTCTGGTAGTTTGTTGTATACTATACTAGCTGCTCCCCGCGGCTTCGCCCCCGTGGAAATCTATGTGTCAAATTGTTTAAATGATAAAAAGTATCCTATGTTAGACTCCTGGTTCTAAGCTACCTCTCCACCAATTTTCAGCTAAATCGGTCCAGCCGTTCTCGAGTTAAAATAAGTGTTGTAACAAACACGACTTTCTTTTATATATATAGATTATGAAGTTATTTTTAGACATTTAATAAAGTTATAAATAGTGCATTTTTTATTCGAAGTCAAAGTCAATATCATTTATTTCGTTAGGCTTAGAAAATAAAAATAAATAAATAAAATAAACAATGCTGGACAATTCACACAGCATTATCTAGCCCCATGGTAAGCAGAGCTTGTGTTATGGGTACTAGATAACTGATAAACATAATACAATACATTACATAGATAGATATTTTTTATTATACATAGAAAACGACCAGAACACCCGGAACAAATATCTGCAGATCGTACACACAATTGTTCCGAGGCGGGAATCGAACCCGCAACCTCCTGCGTCGCAGGCGGACCTTCGCCCACTGGCGCCAATAAAAAATATCTATCTATGTAATATATAGTATTATGTATACCAGTTATCTAGTACCCATAACACAAGCTCTGCTTACCATGGGGCTAGATAATGCTGTGTGAATTGTCCAACAATATTTATTTATTATAACTTATGTGTCTAATACATAAGACATAATTACGTGCGAGTTAAAACTGAGATTGCAATTTTGCTTTGTGACAAACATGCTAAATTAGTGTTTGCACATTTAACGAGGACAAGAAAGAAAGAAAATATTGTCATATACCGTAAACCACTATACATACATATGTACATAATAAATAAATAATGCTGGACAATCTACACAGCATTATCTAGCCCCATGGTAAGCAGAGCTTGTGTTATGGGTACTAGATAACATAATATACATAATACAATACATTACATAGATAGATATTTTTTTATTATACATAGAAAACGACCAGAACACCCGGAACAAAATATCTGCAGATCGTACACACAATTGTTCCGAGGCGGGAATCGAACCCACAACTCTCCTGCGTCGCAGGTGGACCTTCGCCCACCGCGCCACATCGGTCGTCAAAATATATATAATAATAGCATATGTATAACTACGTTAATTAGATTGATAGTTATCAGACCCTTAACACAAAACAGGAAACAATACAGAAATAAATATTTAGGATAGAAGAAGTATAAAGGGCGACCTTATCGCTGAGAGCGATCTCTTCAGGCTACCTTAGGATGGACTGATGATTGATTGATGTTAATTAATAGACAGGTACCTACTTCATAATGTTACAAAATTATTTTTTGTGCGTAGCAGTGTTGATGGCAAAATGGTCTTCATTCAGCATTGTAATGGGTGGGTGCACATTGAAAACGTCCACTATAAGGGGCCGTCAAATATTACGTAAGCAAATTTATTACAATTATTTACCCCCCCCCCATCCCCTTTGTCAGCAAAAGTAAGCAAAGCTCTTACCCCCTCCCCCCATGCTTACGTAAAGATTTTTCAATTATAAATGTATTTTTTTTATATTATAATTATAATGTTATAATTATAATTTTAAAAATAAGAAAATAGATTGAGTATAGAGATTAGATTTTACTGATACAGTATTCAACATGCTATAATCTTACGAAAATGCGTTTCGTTTTCAAGCATAGACAATGTGAGGGTTGCCATTCGTGTAAAAAAGTAAATAACTACCGATGACGTAATCATCATCTAGACTCCCCTACCACCCATGTCATCCAAAATAAGCAAAACAAAGACCCCCCCACACCCCATAGTGCTTACGTAATACTTGAACGGCCCCTAAGAACACGATTCATAGGTACATAGGTTTACATTATTCCCGAAACCAATCTACATTGCTACACCTACACTATATTTTATATAGACTTCATTATTTAACTAAAACTATGTTATTGATTTATATTTTTCTGCTAAATCTAATTAGATAATTTTCTAGAAACCCGGCTCAGTTAAATAAAAAAAAAAAATAATAATAATGCTGATGGACTGATGATTGATTGATGTTAATTATTAGACAGGTACTTCATAATGTTTCATAGGTACATAGGTTTCCATTATTCCCGAAACCAACCTACATTGCTACACCTATACTATTTTTTATATAGTCTTCATTATTTAACTAAAACTATGTTATTGAATTATATTTTTCTGCTGAAATCTAATTAGATAATTTTCCAGAAACCCGGCTCAGTTAAATAAAAAAAAAATAAAAAAATGCTGATGATTGATTGATGTTAATTAATTAATAGGTATTTCTTAATGTTTCAAAATTATTTTTTTATGCGTAGCAGTGTTTATGGCAAAATTGTCTTCATTCAGCATTGTACTGGGTGGGTGCACATTAAAATGTCCACTATAAGGGGCCGTTCAAATATTACGTAAGCAAATTTATTACAATTATTTACCCCCCCCCATCCCTCTTGTCAGCAAAAGTAAGCAAAGGTCTTACCCCCTCCCCCCATGCTTACGTAAACATTTTTAAATTATTAATGTATTTTTTTTATATTATAATAATAATTTTAAAAATAAGAAAATAGATTTAGGAGAGAGATTAGATTTTACTGATACAGTATTCAACATGCGAGCAAGGGACAAAAATATTATAATCTTACGAAAATGCGTTTCGTTTTCAAGCATAGACATAGACAATGTGAGGGTTGCCATTCGTGTAAAAAAGTAAATAACTACCGATGACGTAATCATCATCTAGACTCCCCTACCCCCCATGTCATCCAAAATAAGCAAAACAAAGACCCCCCCACACCCCATAGTGCTTACGTAATACTTGAACGGCCCCTAAGAACACGATTCATAGGTACATAAGTTTACATTATTCCCGAAACCAATCTACATTGCTACACCTACACTATATTTTATATAGACTTCATTATTTAACTAAAACTATGTTATTGATTTATATTTTTCTGCTGAAATCTAATTAGAGAATTTTCTAGAAACCCGGCTCAGTTAAATAAAAAAATAATAATAATAATAATGCTGATGGACTGATGATTGATTGATGTTAATTATTAGACAGGTACTTCATAATGTTTCATAGGTACATAGGTTTCCATTATTCCCGAAACCAACCTACATTGCTACGCCTACACTATTTTTATATAGCCTTCATTATTTAACTAAAACTATGTTATTGAATTATATTTGTCTGCTGAAATCTAATTAGAGAATTTTCTAGAAACCCGGCTCAGTTAAATAAAAAAATAAAAAAAAAAATCTGGCAATCCACACAGCATTATCTAGCCCCATGGTAAGCAAAGCTTGTGTTATGGGTACCAGATAACTGATATACATAATACAATACATTACATAGATAGATATTTTTTATTATACATAGAAAACGACCAGAACACCCGGAACAAATATCTGCAGATGATACACACAATTGTTCCGAGGCGCGAATCGAACCCGCAACCTCCTGCGTCGCAGGCCCGCCGCGCCATCGATCGTCTTCCACTCTAAGTTCCACTCTCAGTACCTATTGCCACGCCCTGCTTGGGTACAATTGTGTCTCGTATACATTTACTAGATACTAACACATGTACACCATAATGAAATAAAATAAATGAATAAGTACAATAAAAAACCGTTCAGAACGTTTTATACTTTTTTCTTTTATATACCTTTAATTTCTCGAACATAGTAGGTACGTTAAAGTGATATTTTTTCGAATGTACTTAAATGTTGTTCATCTTAGATGGCCATGACAACGTTACCGGACTTTTGACGGGCGCAGAGGGCGCCTCGCCCTTGAAATGAAGTTGGGGCAACAGGCACGCGAGTTCTGGTAAGAGCTACGCTCGGAGTTTCTCTGAAGGATAGGATTCGTAACGAATACATCCGACAGAGAACCAGTTATCGACATAGCTCTAATTAGCAAGCTGAAGTGGCAGTGGGCCGATCATATCTCGCGAAGAACCGACAACCGCTGGCGTTAACGTATTCTAGAGTGGAGACCGAGACTCGGCAAACGTAGCGTAGGACGTACTTCGGCCAGGTGGGATGACGACCTGCGATGGACTGCAGGCAGATGCTGGATTCGGCAAGCTGAAGACAGGGCGCTATGGCGCTCATTAGGGGAGGCCTATGTCCAGCAGTAGTCTGCTATAGGCTAATGATGATGATGAACACGCACATGGGCCATCACTTAGGTGCGAGCCTCGGCTTGCGCTCTAGCTAGATGCTAGAAGAGATAGGGAGGTTTCGCCTAGATGCAGGAATGCACCTAAGGGCGGAAGCGGGGAAATCTTTGACGTCAGATTGAAGTGAGTTTTGACAATCTTTTCAATTATGAGCGAAGTCGACCTTAATCGTCAGCTTACCCGAGAAGCCAGTAATTTCTATTGTCGTGTTTTGCGGTAAACAATGGAAATTAAGAGCCGCAAAATATCGAGTTTCCACTACAGTATTTTTTAATAACCTACAACATTTTGTCTGAAACAATTCCAATTGATGGAAAGTGGCGATGTGCCCGACAATGTATCACGAAGGTCTCATCATCATCATGAGCCTATAGCAGTCCACTGCTGGACATAGGCCTCCCCCAATGAGCGCCATAGCGTCCTGTCTTCAGCTTGACGCATCCAGCATCTGCCAGCAGTCCTACGCAGGTCGTCATCCCACCTGGTCGGAGGGCGTCCTACGGTCCTACGTTTACCGTGTCGTGGTCTCCACTCAAGAATACGTTTACCCCAGCAGTAGGTTCTTCGCGAGATATGGCCGGCCCACTGCCGCTTCAGCTTGCTAATTCTTAGAGGTTGTCGATAACTTTGGCACGAAGGTCTAGAAGACACCTATGCACTCTTGTCTTGAGGAGACTCAGGTTGTAACCGGTAGAGGAATGTATTGATAGTTTTTAGGGTTAGGAAGGACTGCTGAAATTTTCACTGATGACAAATAATGATGGCATATATTCATGCAAATAAAAGATTGATTTGATTTGATAAAGATAACCTCCAAGTTGTCCTGAAGCTCCTTGCTCAGACTGCGAACATTCTCCAGCTCCTGCAGCTGCTTCTCCGTCGGTTTCCCGTACACGTCGATCTCTATCCTCTCCCCCCGCTTCTGCGCCTCCACCCATTGCTCCATCTTCTCCCGCGTGAGGGATTCCTGGCGGGTGGAGTCTTGGAACACGCTGCTCATGATCTGGCGACAATTAATAATTTGGCGTGTTTTAAAAAACTAAATTGACTTCCAATTCATAATTATTTCTCTCGTATATTCGTATCATAAATGATGAAAATGGGTTTAAAACATTAGTTTTAAAAAGGGCGTCCTACACTACGTTTACCTACCGAGTCGTGGTCTCCACTCAAGAACACGTTTGCCCCAGCGGCCGTCGGTAAGTAAAACGAAATTTAAATTCCGGAAACCAAGATGTTTGAATGCGGAAAGAATACTGGTTTTTTTAAACTGCGACATAAAATCATGATTTTTGTATCACTATTAATGAACTTTTTCTGCGTTATGATATACATGTTATTTATGACTTCCTATAACATAAATAAATAAGCAAATAGCTGTAGATAATTCACACAGCGACATCTATCCCCAAGCTAAGCAGAGCTTACGTTATGGGTACTAGATGACTGATATACATCTATACTAATATTATAAAGAGGAAAGGTTTGATTTTTTGTTTGTTTGTTTGTAACGAATAGGCTCCGAAACTACTGGACCGATTTGAAAAATTCTATCACCGTTAGGAAGCCTAAATATCCGTGGTGAACATAGGCTATATTATATTTTTAAAAAAATTAGGGATCCTTACTAAAACTCCAATAATGTAGCCAAAGGCTCTAATACCCGTGCGAAGCCGGGACGGTCCGCTAGTAATGCATAAAACAACATAGATATACGGATAATAAATAAATAATAAATAATGCTGGACAATTCACACAGCATTATCTAGCCCCATGGTAAGCAGAACTTGTGTTATGGGTACTAGATAACTGATATACATAATACAATACATTACATAGATAGATATTTTTTTTATTATACATAGAAAACGACCAGAACACCCGGAACAAATCTCTGCAGATCCTACACACAATTGTTCCGAGGCGGGAATCGAACCCGCAACCTTCAGCGTCGCAGGCGGATCTTCGCCCACCGCGCCACATCGGTCGTCGAATTCACATAGCAGCGTCCTCTAGCCCCAAGAAGCTAAGCAGAGCTTGTATAACACAACCGTACCTACTAGTTGACTGATATACTTAAAAACGTACCTACTAGTTGACTGATATACTTAATGCATAAAACAACATAGATACACGGAATAACCCGTTATTCCGTGATCATGGCGCATGAAACTGTGCCGAAATATTGGATAACTCAAAAATCAAATCATGGTTAATATCCCGTTTTAAATGACTTTAGTGTTAAAGTATAGTAATGTAAGTAAAAAACCATTTATTTCTTTAGGCTTACAAAATAAGCACGTAGACAAGTCATACAAGGCTTATATATAAATTATTAACAAATAAAATTATTTTACTGTTAACTTCAATTTTTTGTCCACTATTGGAAGAAGTGAAAAAGTAATAACCATGATAGTTACAAAAATTTTAACATAGATATAGATAATTTTAGTATGCATAGAAAACACCCAGAAACCCCTGAACATTATATCTGCAGATCGTACAAACATTTGTCCCGCCCGGGGCGGGATTCAAACCCGCAAACTCCTGCGTTGCAGGCAGACAATGCTGTATCTCATAGTTAGTCATACCGTCATAGTTGGACAGTTGAAATTTTCACAGATGATGTATTTCTGTCGCCGCTATAACAAAAAATACTAAAACAGAATAACGTAAATATGTGGACTCCCATACAACAGACATGATTTTATTTTTGCCATTTTTATAGATATGACTTGTCTAAGTGCTATGACTTGTCTAAGTGCTTATTTTGTAAGCCTTAAGAAATAAATGATTTTTTACTTTACTTTTTTACTTTTAGATAATGGTACGGAACCTTTCGTACACGAGTCCGATTCGCTATTGGCCGGTTTTATTTTTAACATGATTTTATTTTATATATATACTTATATTTGTTCCGGGTGTATTATACATAGATAACGACCAAAAAGTATCTATCTATGTAATCCACTTTGACTGCGGTTTTTTTTCGACGACTGCGATCTTTTTTTTTTACCAAAAAAATTCGTGCTGCCGCTCTACACAGCGGTTGTGTTGCGCCGCACATGCGTTTCGTTCGAAAAATATTACAGCTCTGCTGAGTCACAAAGATCTGTATTTTCTTAGCCGCTGCTCTAGTGTGGATTTTCGTAGATTAGTCACTTGTAGAAAACTCATACCGTGCGTTTTCAGCACTCAAAGTGTTAAGAATATCAGTCATCTAGTGCCCATAACACAAGCTCTGCTTACCTTGAAGCTAGATGATGCTGTGTAGATTGTCTAAAATTATTTATTTATATATAATTATAAATAAAACTTATTATTACCTTCTAAAAACGTCCAATACCTAGACTCACTGAAACTAAACTGAAATCGCTAAATATAGACTAATCATTAAAGTTATTTATTTATGTATTTGTTTGACTTTTGACTTGACAGAATTCATTACTTACATTTAGAATTGCATTTCCATACAAAGGGAATTAAAATAACATTGACTTTGATTCCTTAGGGATTGATAATGGCCGATTTCTCTGGAATTCTGGATAAATAAATAATGCATTTAGTGATGGAAAGTTTTTAAATAGGTGCAGCGATTGCTGCGTAAGAATCGACCCCTTCAACTTATCCTGTGTTGTATATAATTGTATGTATTTTGACGACCTATGTGGCACGGCGGGCGAAGCTCCGACTGCGACTCAGGAGGTTGCGGGTTCGATTCCCGCCCTGGGAAAAAATGTTTGTACGATCTGCGAATATTTGTTCCGGGTGTTCTGGGTATAAAAAATATCGATCTAAATAATGTATTGCCTACTAAATATAATCAGTCATCTAGTACTCATAACACCAGCTCTGCATATTGGGGTAAGATGAAGGTGTATGGATTGTCCAGCATTATTTATTTATTTATTTAAATCACTTGGATTACCCGGAACAAATATCTGCAGGTGCAAATTCCCGAGGTGGAAATCGAACCCGCAACCTACTTCGTAACAGACGGTCTTTTGCCCGATGCACCACTGAGTCACTCGACGGCTCAGTGGTGCACCGGGCAAAAATCATCGCTTGCTTAGAGAGTAAAATCACAACCAAATAGGATTAGCAATTTTAATCTTGAAGGTTTTTACTTAACCGCAGTCTTTTCATTTATTTTATGATTGCAGTGTCACCAGAAAGTAATACATTTTCTGGTTTACAGTTTAAAAACTATATTAAAATGGGAAAAGAAATTAAAGTAAAAGATTCGATAATGTAACCCAAGATGTAAAGAAATTACCTTAAAAATTCATTACATCGCGTGCGCTGCGAAAACTATTGATTATAGAACAAAGTGATTTACTACAATTTTGCAGAACACATTATTTTCTACAAAAAATTTCGCGACAGCATATATCTAACTATTATAGTTAGGTCACAATAAGTGTTTTTTTATTTTAAAAAATTTAATTAAAATGCCGCCGCTAGTAAAGGCTCTTTATTTGTACCGTGGTATTAATCCTTATCCAAATAAATTACTTCATATTCAAGACTGCTTCAATACCTTGGTATAACTTTTTGAATTATTCAATTCGGACATTTCATTCGAAAGATATACGTGTTCAAAAATGTAAGTATTAGAAAAAAGTCGCATGGCTCATACTCTGCTAACTACGAGTATAACTATGCGAGATAGGCGTCACTGGGAGGGAAGTCTAAGCGGGAAGTCAATGTTAAGAAATAAACGGTCGCAAAAATTATGGAGGAGGAGGAGGCCAAAAGGAGGATCCAGCTGGGCTGGGCAGCGTTTGGAAAACTACGTAGAGTCTTCTCTTCATCCATACCGCAATGCTTGAAAACGAAAGTTTCCAACCAGTGCGTCCTACCCGTTATGACCTACGGAGCTGAGACGTGGACACTCACGATAGGGCTGGTCCACCAGTTCAAAGTCGCTCAGCGAGCTATGGAAAGAGCTGATCTCGGAGTTTCTCTGAAGGATAGGATTCGCAACGAATACATCCGACAGAGAACCAAAGTTATCGACATAGCTCTGAGAATTAGCAAGCTGAAGTGGCAGTGGGCCGGCCATATCTCGCCGCTGCATAACCGACGGCCGCTGGGGCAAACGTGTTCTTGAGTGGAGACCACGACTCGGTAAACGGAGTGTAGGACGCCCCCCGACCAGGTGGGATGACGACCTGCGAAAGACTGCAGGTAGATGTTGGATGCGTCAAGCTGAAGACAGGGCGCTATGGCGCTCATTGGGGGAGGCCTATGTCCAGCTGTGGACTAATATAGGCTGATAATGATGATGATGATGAAATAAATTATGAATAATAGAAATAATAAATACCCGTGCGAAGCCGGGAAGGTCCGCTAGTAGTGTGATAATCTTATAGCAGTTTAACACACCATGAATCTCGTAAGCCGTGAGCATCGATAAATAATACACATAGCGGGTAACGCTATGTGTAGCCATCGCCTTTAGATTAACTCTCTCAAAGGGCCTCTGTGCTGTTGGCTTCGGCCCCACGCAAGCCTCCAAAGGACCGCGTCACTTTATGGTCCGAGATCATGGTAAAGAGTCGATAATTGGATAGGTAAAATGACATCACGCGGACCGAATCTCGTTTTGAGATTCGGTCGTTGTTTTTTTTATTAGGAATGTCTAGGAGTTACAGGAATGTCATGATTAGGTAGATAGACTAATTTAATCTGTAGGTATGTCAGCTAGTACACTTTCGTTTTTTTGTTTTAAATTGTCATCGGAGAAAAATTCGTGGATTGTAATAGCATTTTTGTAGTAGTAGTTTTCAAGTGTTTCGTAAATATATTATCTTTTGGTTCGCATTTTAGGATTTCAGGTAGTTTGTTAAATATTTTAATTAATCTAAATTGGGGGTTTTGCTTACAGTTGTTAGGGTTGTATCAGAGAGTACTATTTTATTTTAATTTTTTTCTATTATAGTTATTGTCTATTTCTTGTTTTGTTTTAAAGTAATTTTTATGTTTTCTAACAAACATTCCCGCAAGTTTATTATTATGTTTGTAATGTAGGTATGTAGTGTATTTGTTTTCTTTTTGTTACCAATTATTATTTATTAAATTGCCACCGTCTATATCGTTCCTTCATGTCCATTCCATCCCAAGGTTGCCTGGAAGAGATCGCTTTCAGCGATAAGGCCGCCCTTTATACTTTTATTCTAAGTTTTTATTATTGTATTGTTTTCTGTTTTGTGTGGTATAATAAAGTGTTTTCTATCTATCTATCTAGCTGCTCCCCGCGGTTTCACCTGCGTAAGATATTTTGGAGAATCTACATATCTATAATATAAAAATGAATCGCTGAATGTGTTGCTAAGCGCAAAACTCGAGAGCAGCTGAACCGATATCGCAAATTATTTTTTTAGAATATTCCTTGAAGTACGAGGATGGTTCTTACGGAGAGAAAAAAGAGAAAATTTGCCTGAAACAAACGACCACCCGGGCGAAGCCGGGACGGGCCGCTAGTATTATATAAAAATGAATCCTTATTTCCCTTGGTCACGGCATCACGCGTGAACGGCTGGACCGATTTTGCTAATTCTTTTTTGTTTTGTTTGTTATTGTCAGGAGAAGGTTCTTATGAAAGAAAAAATTAAGAAAATAGCGCGGAAAGTTAGAAAATTTAAGAATACTTAACCACCATATATTAAATTATTTGTAATGTAACCATAGCGCTTTTACAATTCAAACTTTTTTGATGTAACCTTATGGCGTTTGACATAACATTGACAGAATGCGTGCTGCAAATATCGTCATGCAAGCGGCGCCAAAACGAAAAAGAAGTTGAAAGAGGATGTAACTAATTCGAAATCAAACGTCTGTCGGGTCGGCTTGTATACAATAACTAGTTGTTAGGTGTGCGCGAGCTGCAAGCAGCTCGCGGCGGTTATGTGTAACAGTAATTTTTTAGATTATTTTGTTTGAAATCGATAGCCATGAGAAAATTTTGCGATGAAAAAATGTCAGCCATCTTTGATTTGGAAATGGACATCTTTTTCGTAATCTACGTATGCGAGTTATTCGAAAACGATACCCATATTATGTGGGTGCTCGTCTCAAGGCGAGTATAAACTGCGATATAGAGATGTCAGCCATCTTGAATTTGGAAATTGAATTGTAGCCTATGCGTTATTCTGATATCTAAGCTAGTTAATATTTTATGTATTAGTGTCTATAATCAGTATTTATTTCCAAGTATTTATATGTATTTGTATGTTTTTTTTTGTATATAATTTATATTTACATTAGTCTATAATACGCCACCGTCTATACCTATACTATAGCTACGTGTCCATCCAAAGGTTGCCTGGATAAGGCCGCCCATTGTGCATCTGTATCTCTGTTTGTTTGTTCTTTACTGTTTTTTTTTCTGTGTTTGGTGTGCAATAAAGCGTATTTGTATTGTATTGTAAGCTATATTATTGTGAAGTTTCATCAAAATCCATTCAGTAGCGCGTAGCTTAGCTACAAGTGTCGCGTGACTTGGCCAATATCTATATATATAAAAGAAAGTCGTGTTTGTTACAACACCTATAACTCGAGAACGGCTGAACCGATTTAGCTGAAAATTGGTGGAGAGGTAGCTTAGAACCAGGAGTCTAACATAGGATACTTTTTTATAATTTAAACCATTTAACACATAGATTTCCACGGGGGCGAAGCCGCGGGGCGCAGCTAGTTGTATATAAGTAAACTATGTATTTTATTCAACCATTAAATTGCAAGTAGTGGTATTTGCGTCATACTTCCTAGAGTTTACTATACTTATTTACTTTGACGCTCGCGAAGGCTGTTCTTGACCTATGTACCTACCTACTATTACTATGTATATGTACTATGACGTAGATACATATTATTAAACATAGCACGTTATTAGCATAAGGTAGGTAACACATAAGGAGGAAAGTAGCTTGACATGATTCCAATATTTGTTTTTCAATAAATTTCTTTCCGACCCTGGTGGGAGCACAAAGAGAGGCCTCGAGGCTTGGCCTCATTACCCGGCGTCAACTAGAGGGGTGACGACCCCTCGGTCCATGGGTTTTGTGGAAATATCGTTTTTTTTCCCTACTTCTCAATTTTTTTTTTGGATTTATTCAGTTTATAATATATTTTTTTTGGCCAATATTTGTCTAAATAAGAAGATAGCTTATTATAGTTTTACCGTTGGTAGCGTCTTCAATCCGAACATGGTTTATCTAGACACAAGGGTTCTCTTCATCATCATCGTCAGCCTATGTTAGTCCACTGCTGGACATAGGCCTCCCCCAATGAGCGCCACAGCGCCCTGTCTTCAGCTTGACGCATCCAGCATCTGCCAGCAGTCCTACGCAGGTCGTCATCCCACCTGGTCGGAAGGCGTCCTACACTACGTTTTCCGATTCGCGGTCTCCACTCAAGAACACTTTTACCCCAACGGTTGTCGGTTCACAGATATGGCCGGCCCACTGCCAATTCAGCTTGCTAATTCTTTGAGCTATATCGATAACTTTCTTTCTCTTTCGGATGTATTCGTTACGAATCCTATCCTTCAGAGAAACTCCGAGCATAGCTCTTTCCATAGCTCGCTGAGCGACTTTGTACTGATGGACCAGCCCTATCGTGAGTCTCCACGTCAAGCACGGCCGAATTCTGTGTGTATATGGAGCCCTATGTGAGCGTTGAAAAAATATGAGCAAAATAATACATTAAATGTAAATAATAAACAATTTGTAGTCCAAGTGCCTATAACGTCGTTTATTATGTTACTTTTACGTGCGGAGAGGCTTTATGAGTTCTTTGTTATATGCTGCAGTGGCGTAGTGGCTTCAAAGTGATCATAGTTGGTCTGTTCTTGACATTGACGACCGATGTGGCGCGGTGGGCGAAGGTCCGCCTGCGACGCAGGAGGTTGCGGGTTCGATTCCCGCCTCGGAACAATTGTGTGTTCGATCTGCAGATATTTATTCCGGGTGTTCTGGTCGTTTTCTATGTTTAATAAAAAATATCTATCTATGTAATGTATTGTAATATGTATATCAGTTATCTAGTACCCATAACACAAGCTCTGCTTACCATGGGGCTAGATAATGCTGTGTGAATTGTCCAGCATTATTTATTTATTCATAAACATTTTAAAGGTTTTTTTTTACTTTGGTTGGTGGAAGTACTCCTTCAAATCTAGGTCCCACTTTCTTTCTTCAGCTTTCTCCTTTTTTTGTGCTCTACCAACTCTTTGTATAATATATATTTTTCTCCATCCCTGGTTGCCTGGAAGAAATCGCTTTAAGCGATAAGACCGCCTATTGTTTTTAATCATAAATTTTTGAGCTCTAAAATAATCTGGGGTTATTTTGTTTTGTTTTTTCTTTGTTTTGTATTTTTAAATATATAACTGTTTGACCTCTATTATTTTAGTAATTAAGTTTGTGCCTAGTTCTTAGTTATCCTTTGTGTTTTTAAAATTGTTATGTGTCGTGTCAAATAAACCTTTTTCATTTCATTTAATTTGTACTGTTTGTTAGTATTTAGATATAAGGTTTTTATTTTGTTATTTTTTTAGTGCAATAAAGTGTACATTCAATCATTCATTCATTTAATAGTTGGTTCGTTCATAAACATTTTAAAGGTTTTTTTATCTTTGGGTGGCTTGGGTACCACAGCGGCCATGATAGGCCATAATTGTGATCGCCACTTATAGATACGTTCAGCCCCGAAGCCGTAGCGTTCATAGTTCGCCGCTAACCCTTGCAGCTGCTAGGAACTGTAGGATTTTCTTCGGGCTGATGTCTCGCAGCTCGTCTGGGCTATGCAGATGCTTGCCCAGATGGATGCTGCGTTTGTGCATCAGTGATCCACACTCACCTAGCAGATGGAGGGTTTTAAATGTTGTTCTACAATCTAATTTGAAACATATCTGAGGAACAATTTACAAAGATCATACTTTAACTTCTCATAGACAACACTGCATAGTATAAAACAAAGTCGCTTCCCGCTGTCTGTCTGTCCCTATGTATGCTTAGATCTTTAAAACTGCGCAACGGATTTTGATGGGATTTTTTGATAATAGAGTGATTTAAGAAGAAGGTTTATAAACCATTTGACTCGTAGATTTCAAATTCAAAGTGAAGATAGATTTCCGCAAGGCGCAGCTATTAGGTACAATATAATCATTTTATTTTACATCTTAGGCTCTAGACTCGAGACAGACGGACCGCATTTCAACTGCAATCCAACCGCAAATTGCAGTTCATATGCAGTTTGAATGCAGTTGACACGAATGCAAATGAACTGCGATCGGACTGCGCAGTTGGTATGCTGTTCTATTGCAGTCGTGTCAACTGCATTAAAACTGCAAATGATCTGCAATTTGCGGTTCACGTGAACTGCAAACCGACTGCAAATGAACTGCAATCGGACTGCGCAGTTGGTTTGCAGTTCTATTGCAGTCGTGTCAACTGCATTCAAACTGCAAATGAACTGCAATTTGCGGTTGGATTGCAGTTGAAATGCGGTCCGTCTGAGCCGTATTTGAACCTTTTCATGTCCATAAAAGGTATATTTACAAATAAATAAATAACATGGTTCGATAAAATTCTATAAAATAAAAATCCTTCGAAATATGATACTACCGCCCATCCATAGATACTCGTAATTACATTAAATCCAAGGTCGAGGTTAATGCCCTTACGTTGATACAGAACTGGTCTAACGCCTTCTGAGTATCAGCCTCATCAGCCCTTATACATAATATTTATTTCCACACCTCAAACTCAAAAAAAAATAATCAAGAATACAAATAAAAATAGAAAGTAATAAATAAAAAATAATGTGTCGAGTGATATTTAGCTCAAAAATCAAATATTTTCCATTCCGAGTAACCTAGAACCGTACCCTTTACGAGTATCTGTTTCTTTTGACGACCGATGTGGCGCGGTGGGCAAAAGTCCGCCTGCAACGCAGGAGGTTGCGGGTTCGATTCCCGTCTCGGAACAATTGGATGTACGATCTGCAGATATTTGTTCCGGGTGTTCTGGTCGTTTTCTATGTATAATAAAAAATATCTATCTATGTAATGTATTGTATTATGTATATCAGTTATCTAGTACCCATAACACAAGCTCTGCTTACCATGGGGCTAGATAATGCTGTGTGAATTGTCCAGCATTATTTATTTATTTTGACATCAAACGACAATAATAGTGACCAAGAACTATCTACCTTTTAGGATAATGTAATTAATTTATGTTTTCTTTGAAGGCCGAATTCAAGTTAATTATGTCCTTTGTTTGTATCTGTATCCACATAATCTACAATTGAAAACTTGACGACATTTTGCCAAATGAGGGGACTAAATGAAATTTAAGGTAAGGCCGTTCTGATTACATAAATTAGTAAATATATTGATCAAGGCCTTATCTCCTAAATACAATCCTCCATATTGAACCGAACAGGTACCGGAAGGCGATGGACTGACGACCTAGTGAAGGTCGCGGGCAATCGCTAATGTTTGTTACCTCAGAACTTATTATTGAGTGAACCGATTTTGATGACTTTTATTTGAAATCTGGTGCTAGCTGTGTGGTCCCATTTCAATTTAGTCTAGTTCTGACAATGGCATCCATGAGAAAAATAAGTCTTAATTTTGCATTAAGTTGTATGTGCACGACAAAGAATTAGCAAGCTGAAGTGGGAGTGGGCCGGCCATATCTCGCGAAGAACCGACGGCCGCTGGGGCAAACGTGTTCTTGAGTGGAGATCACGACTCGGTAAATGTAGTGTAGGACGCCCTCCGACCAGGTGGGATGACGACCTGCGAAAGACTGCAGGTAGATGCTGGATGCGGCGAGCTGAAGACAGGGCGCTATGGCGCTCATTAGGGGAGGCCTATGTCAAACAGTGACTAATATAGGCTGATGATGATGATGATGTGCACGACGAATGGACGAATAGCTCAATATCACGCCAACCGATTTCTATTTTTTAAAACAAGTTTCTAACTCATTTTCATTATTAAGGAATTTGAAGTCGGTTCAACATCAACACGCCAAATTACTTATTATACATAGCTAACGACCAGATCACCCTGAACAAATATCTGTATAGATATCATTTTGTCCCGAGGGGGGAAACGAGCCCGCACGCCTGAATTATGGCAAAATTTGGTATTTTGCCATAATTCAGATTCTGATACAAAAAAAATTATTTCAGCTTTCAAAATAAGCACTACAAGATCTTTAAATTTTTATACAATACAATACAAAAATTCTTTATTGTACACCATAATCAAATTAATCATTACAAAAATACATTAATATTTATAATATTTAAAAATATAAATAATGCTGGACAATCCACACAGCATTATCTAGCCCCATGGTAAGCAGAGCTTGTGTTATGGGTACCAGATAACTGATATACATAATATACAATATATTACATAGATAGATATTTTTATTATACATAGAAAACAACCAGAACACCCGGAAAAAATATCTGCAGATCGTACACACAATTGTTCCGAGGCGGGAATCGAACCCGCAACCTCCTGCGTCGCAGGCAGACCTTCGCCCACTGCGCCACATCGGTCGTCATTATATGCGACAAGTACAATGGGCAGCCTTATCGCTTAGAAGCGATCTCTTCCAGGCAACCTTTGGATGGAAAGAATTATATGAATTTAAGAAAAGGCAAGGGGTGTACCACAGGTTATCTAAATAAGAATACTAAAAAACAAATAATACATATTACAAATTCCAAAATAAATAATACACTACTTAAATACATAAATAAATAAATAGTAAGTTTTTATCATACTTAGAAAGTATAAAAAGTGTGTATTAACGTTATTATAAAGCAACTAGTACACGGCACTCAAGCACTGCCACGGTTGTCTGGTAGAGATCGCTCTTATAAATAAATAAATAATGCTGGACAATTCACACAGCATTATCTAGCCCCATGGTAAGCAGAGCTTGTGTTATGGGTACTAGATAACTTATATACATAATACAATACATTACATAGATAGTTTTTTTTATTATACATAGAAAACGACCAGAACACCCGGAACAAATATCTGCAGATCGTACACACATTTCTTCCGAGGCGGGAATCGAACCCGCAACCTCCTGAGTCGCAGGCGGACCTTCGCCCACCGTACCACATCGGTCGTCATATCTTGAGCGATAAGACCGCCATATTGTCACATATTTTGTATTTTATGCTGTCTTGTTTGTTTTAATTTTAAGTGTGCAATAAAATAATTTTCTATCTATCTATCTCGCTGCGCCCCGCGGTTTCACCCGCGTGGTGATAGATATTTTATATTATACTATATATCTTTATGAATTGTAGCCTATGTGTTATTCTGATATGTAAGCTATATTATTGTGAAGTTTCATTAAAATCCATTCATTAGTTTTTACTTGAAAGAGTAACAAACATCCATCCATCCATACTTACAAACTTTCGCGTTTATAATTAAGTAATGATTAATTAAGTAATGTCTTAACGTTCATTCGTTGATGTCATAAAAACTCGTTAATTTAGCTAATAATTAAAGAATTTCTTTTTTAATAGACACTTAATTTGACGACCGATGTGGCGCGGTGGGCGAAGGTCCGCCTGCGACGCAGGAGGTTGCGGGTTCGATTCCCGCCTCGGAACAATTGTGTGCACGATCTGCACATATTTGTTCCGAGTGTTCAGGTCGTTTTCTATGTATAATAAAAAATATCTATCTATGTAATGTATATCAGTTATCTAGTACCCATAACACAAGCTCTGCTTACCATGGGGCTAGATAATGATGTGTGAATTGTCCAGCATTATTTATTTATTTATTTAATGATTAAATTCATTGAGTAAGTTCAATTTCTTATTATGCGCTTTATTTAGGAAGGTCGAAGGCCATTACGCATTTCGCAGCCTTGCTTTATGATAATACGACGCGCGGCTTCGCCCACGTGGAGTCCGCCTGAAGAGATCGCTTCTAAGCGATAAGGTCGCCCGTTGTTTTAAATAAATTATCTGTTTATGTATACCTACCTATTTGTAATCTTGTTTTTAATTTGTTTTTGTCTTTTTTAAGTCTAGTAGTTAGTGTTTTGGTGTTAGACTGTATTAACTATATTTTTATAAATAAATGGAATGGAATGGAATGGAATTGAATGGAATTGAATGGAATAGAATGGAATTGAATAGAATGGAATAGAATGGAATGGAATGGAATGGAATGGAATGGAATGGAATGGAATGGAATGGAATGGAATGGAATGGAATGGAATGGAATAGAATTAATTGTACTTGTCGCATGTAATATTTTTTATAATGTTCTGTATCAATACAATAAAGTATTTTTGTATTGTATTGAAATCTATGTGTCAAACAGTTTATAAACCTTTCTCTTGAATCTATCTATTAAAAAAACCACATCAAAATCCGTTGCGTATTTTTAAAGATCTAAGCATACATAGGGAGGGACAGACAGATAGCGGGAAGCTACTTTGTTTCATACTATGTAGTGTTTTACTGCGAGGGTTTATTTATATATATCAAAGGCACTTACGACCTTAGTGGCGCAGCAGGTTGCGGGTTCGATGCCCAATTCGGGACAAATGTTTGTACTATCCGCAGATATTAGGTCCTAGTGTTCGGGGGGTTTACTTTGTGTACTAAAAAAATATGGAGGTACCTATAAATGACGTATGTTGTTGCAATTACTGGAAATCTATAGACAATTTAATTTTTAACTATAATACCTTCATAACTATAACGTTCTGGTAGAGATCGCACTTCAGCGATAAGACCGCCAGTAATATTCAACGACGACACATGCAATTCAGTTTTTTACTATCTATATAATGTTTCAGAGAGTTATTTTTACTTAGCTCTTAACTAGGTAAGTAACCGAAAACTGCTGGGGTAAACGTGTTCTTGAGTGGAGACCACGACTCGGTAAACGTAATGTAGGAAACCCTCTGGCCAGGTAGGATGACGACCTACGAAAGACTGCAGGAAGGTGCTGGATGTGGCAAGCTGAAGACAGAGCGATATGGCTCTCATTAGGGAAGGCCTATGTCCAGCAGTGGACTTACATAGGCTGATGATGAAACTAAGTAACGACATACCTGTATAGTAAGCAGCCAAATATCACTAATAATATAAATAAAACTGTCCGCACGTCTGTCCTTAGCTGATGAAAAAATGCAACTGAGCCTATTGTAGCTATATTTGTAAAAGAATTATCGTAAATTGATTAGGGCCGCGCAACCTTTTAGGATAAAATGTTATACTTTATTTTCACATTAAAAAGTCTTCTAAGATGGTAATTTAAATAGTTTTATATGGAGAAGGTCCATACCGCAATGCTTGAAAACAAAAGTTTTCAACCAGTGCGTCCTACCCGTTATGATCTACGGAGCTGAGACGTGGACACTTACGATAGGGCTGGTCCATCAGTTCAAAGCCGCTCAGCGAGCTATGGAAAGAGCTATGCTCGGAGTTTCTCTGAAGGATAGGATTCGTAACGAATACATCCGACAGAGTAGCAAAGTTATCGACATAGCTCTGAGAATTAGCAAGCTGAAGTGGCAGTGGGCCGGCCATATCTCGCGAAGAACCGACGGTCGCTGGGGCAAACGTGTTCTTGAGTGGAGACCACGACTCGGTAAACGTAGTGTAGGACGCCCTCCGACTAGGTGGGATGACGACCTGCGAAAGACTGCAGGTAGATGCTGGATGCGTCAAGCTGAAGACAGGGCGCTATGGCGCTCATTGGGGGAGGCCTATGTCCAGCAGTGGACTAATATAGGCTGATGATGATGATGATGATATGGAGAAGCTTGCGGGCTGTATGTGTATGTATAGCCACGGAATGAGTCATCTGTATGAGCCAAAAATAAATATTTGTTACACTGTTAGATGTTATTTCTAAGTATTAGTTAAGTACTTACATAAAGCTATACTTATGTAGTTAACGTATAGTTTTATGTACTTAACTAATCAAGTAAAGTACCAGTCATCTAAAGATGCTAACTTAGTCGCAATATTATTCTAGAATCAAGTGGATTGGATAACATGGTATTTTATGTTGTGTTTTTGTATTTTGTGTTTTTGACGACCGATGTGGCGCGGTGGGCGAAGGTCCGCCTGCGACGCAGGAGGTTGCGGGTTCAATTCCCGCCTCGGAACAATTGTGTGCACGATCTGCAGATATTTGTTCCGGGTGTTCTGGTCGTTTTTCTATGTATAATAAAAAATATATATCTAAGTAATGTATTGTATTATATATATCAGTTATCTAGTACCCATAACACAAGCTCTGTTTACCATGGGGCATAATGCTGTGTGAATTGTCCAGCATAATTTATTTATTTATTTTTATTTATTTATGTTAACACAAATACGAAGTTTGGAACGCTGCCAAACTTTTTGGCTGTTCTTTGTAGACAAAGATAAAAAAAAAACTTTTATTGAGATAACTTTGTCATAAACTACATAATATGTCTTTTACTACAAAATTGTGTCAAAGGTTCGAGTTCGGTTTTCGAGATACTCTTATTTCAAAATTTAACTGAACCAAAAGGTTGTCTACCCCTGGTTTCTTATCTACCTATTCTGATTAAATCATATCCATAGTAGACAATTAATTGATTTTCCATTTTAGAAATAAAAAAATATATATCTAGGTCGGTATACTCTATACTAATATTATAAAAAAGAAAGGTTTGTTTGTAATGAATAGGCTCCGAAATGTAACCCAGAATGTAACCCTAGGTGTAAAAAAATCAGCTAATAAAATGAAATTCGAGTTTAACGCGGGTGAAACCTCGGGGAACAGCTAGTCTATTCATAAAGATAGTTTCCTTCAAGATCAAAATTGCACGCTGATTCGACGACCTCCGTGACTCAGTGGGAGATGGTCTGCTTACGATACAGAAGGTTTTCTCGAGGCTGGAATCGAAAAAAAACCCGCAACCGCCTACATCGCAGGTGGACCTTCGACCACCGCGTCACAGAGGTCGTCACACTTGTGCCTTGTACCTCAACATACAAGAATAATTTTCAAAAATGAAAAAAGTTTATTTCCGAAAACCTTAAAAACAACACCATAATATGTATACATAAATTTAATGTAGGTCATTGATTTGAGTGATTTCTAGTTCAAGTGGATATTAGGACATGCGGCAGAGTGTCCAAGCCAAGTTCAAGCAAAGGAACGCGCCGAGTGTATCATTACACGAACCACTTGGTGCCACTTTTGACCCTTCTATAACTCAAAACATCTTTAACGTAAACACATAAAACTACGTGTGTTTAGTTATATCTATAAGGACATGTAGAAGCCTTGAAGAAGCTAATATCAAATTTAGTCAAATTTAACCTACTTTAAGATCTCACATTTTTTAATAACAGCAATTGTTATAAGTATCCAATAAAGCAACGAAATAGAGATTAATACTTGTTCATAATGTTATTTTGTTCCTATAAATACATATTTCGATGGTGCATAGAACTTGGGATTCATTTAGATCTCCATTCTTTTTGCGGCGAAGCCCACAGCCAAGCATAATTTTTGTATTGAACTTGGCTCTCCTTTTTTACATTTATGTTTTGGTGGGATAGATTTACAATGACCCGCACTAGGCTAGGCCCCCTTACCATGAGGATGATATTCCTTTCAATATTCATTCTAAGGCTTTGATGACAAGTGGTAAGTAAACCCATCATAAATATATGTTTATAAATACTAAATATCATCATGGCATCGGACTCCCCCAATGAGCGCCATAGCTCCCTGTCTTCAGCTTGATGCATCCGGCATCTACCTGCTGTCTTTCGCAGGTATTCAATTATTCATCCCACCTGGTCGGTGGGCGTTCTACGCTAAGTTTGCCGAGTCGCGGTCTCCACTCAATAATACGTTTACCCCAGCAGCGCTGCAACTGTGCATATTTGCTAATTCTCTGAGCTATGTCGATAGCATTGGTTCTCTGTCGTTTGATTTCGTTACGA
This sequence comes from Eupithecia abbreviata, assembly GCA_943735965.1. Classification (NCBI taxonomy): domain Eukaryota; kingdom Metazoa; phylum Arthropoda; class Insecta; order Lepidoptera; family Geometridae; genus Eupithecia; species Eupithecia abbreviata. Next base: position 2,773,040 of record OX031001.1, on the reverse strand, counting down.
ATCAGCCTTCAGAGAGACCCCGAGCTTAAATATGTAATTATTTATTTTTTTATTTATTTATTTTGAACCATTATTGTCCCACTGCTGGGCAAATACCTCCCTTTTCTCCTTCCACTCCTCGCGATCTAACGCTGCAACAGGCCATGATGGAGACGTGCCTCGAGTTCGTCGCGCCATCTCATCCTGGGCCTTCCACGTCGCGTCTTAGCGTTGGGTGGGCTCCACTCTGTGGTGGTCTTTGGCCATAAATATGTTAGTAAATATATATATACATATTCTGTGGCAATACTTTGTAGGGTTCTCAAAAGGAATCAACTTTTACAATTCCGTCACCATAAATAATTAAAATTATTGATTAATTCGAAAATCCGTTGTTTTCAAAACGGGTAGATTTCATTTAATTTACATTCAATGGAGGTATTATTTAAATCGTGCTAGCGTGTTAACATTTCTGACCTTTTCGACGTTATTTCTAGTAAATAGTAATCCGGGTATATTATATACTAGCGGACCTTCCCAGCTTCGCACGGTTTTAGTACGAATCCCTAACTTTTTTGAAAATATAATATAGCCTATGTTCACCGGGGATAGTGTAGCTTCCCAACGGTGAAATAATTTTTCAAATCGGTCCAGTAGTTTCGGAGCCTGTTCATTACAAACAAATAAAAAAAAATCCAAGATTTCCTCTATATAATATTAGTTTATAGACTAGCTGCGTCCCGCGGCTTTGCCCGCGTGAAAATTTATGTGTCAAATGTTTTATAAACCTTCATCTTTAATCGCTCATCTATTAAAAAAAACCGCATCAAAAACCGTTGCGTAGTTTAAAAGATGTAAGCATACCTACATAGAAGATAAAAAAGCTTGGACCGAGTTTTGCTCCAACTCAAAATCCACCAACTTACCGATAAGCAAATCAAATGTACTAGACACATAAGTTATGAACATACTAGTGGTTTCTTCTCACTTCTTCGCCCTGCCGAAGCCGGGTAAGGACCACCGCCATCCCGCCAGCTATCGCCCCATCACCCTGCTACCAACAGTGGCCAAGCTCCTGGAGCGTCTGCTCTTGAGCCGCCTGGCCTCAACGATCGAGCCACGCCCAGAGCAATTTGGCTTCAGGTCCGGCCATTCCACCACGCTGCAGCTCACCAGGGTGATGCACCTCCTCGCAGTCGAGCACAACGCCGGGCGATCCACCGTCGGGGTCTTTCTAGACGTGGAGAAGGCCTTTGACCGTGTATGGCACCCCGGCCTTCTGTACAAGCTCCTGCAGACTCCTACACCGCCAGCCCTCACCAGGCTTGTGGCATCCTTCCTCGCCAACCGGCGGTTCTTCGACGCAGTCGAGGATGCTACCTCCTCCACCCGGACCATCTCAGCTGGTGTACCGCAGGGTAGCTGCCTGTCGCCCGCCCTATACGCGCTGTACACTGACGACATCCCTACACTGGAGGGCCACCTACACCCCGGGGAGAGGGATGTCTCATTGGCGCTGTTCGCGGATGACAGCGCCTACTTCGCGTCATCCACCAGCCCCACCATCGCAGCCAGCAGGATGCAGCGGCTGCTAGACGTCCTGCCGCCGTGGCTGGACAAATGGCGCATGGCCGTCAATGTGGGTAAGACGGCCGCGCTGTTTGTCTCCCGCCGCCGCCGCCACCCACCTCAACTCCAGCTTCGGGGCCAGGACTTGGCTTGGAGCTCGCACACGAGGTACCTCGGCATCGAGATTGACAGGTCGTTGAGGATGCAGCCGCAGGTTGACCGCGCGCTACAACAAGCGCGCGTCGCCCGAGCGCTCCTCCGACCTGTCCTGGGATCTCGGCTGCCGCTGAGGACTAAAGTGCGGGTCTACAAGTCCTACGTCCGGTCCCGATTAATCTATGCGGTGCCGAGCTGGTACGCTCTGGTCTCCCAGACCAACAAGGACCGGCTCCAGGCGCTGCAGAACGTGGCTCTCAGGATCTGCACGGGCGCGGGGCGCTACGTCTGAAACGACGTCATCGCCCGCGACCTGCAGATCCAATCCGTGGAGGAATTCGTCGTGCAGACGGCGCGTTGAATGTTCGATCGCGCCGACAACGGACACTACGAGCACCTCCACAACATCGCGCCTCCCCAGCCCCGGCCCCAGGAAGACGACCGCCCGTGGCGACCCCTTCCGCGGGACCTAATCCCTGCGGAACCACCATAGAGTCCTTGGGTTTATTTAAAAAAACACAAAAAAAGGAAAAAATATACAAATCAAATGAAGCCAAAAAAAAAACATTGAGAAGTGGGAAAAAAAAAAAAAAAACACTAAACCCAAGGACCGAGGGGTCGTCACCCCTCGAGTTGACGCCGGGGTAATGAGGCCATGCCTCGAGGCCCCTCTCTGAGCCCCCACCAGGGCCGGAAAGATATTTATTGCTCACTTCTTCCACTGGTGGACAAAAAATGGAAGTGAACTATAAAATAATTTAAATTGATAATAATGAATAGTACCTATAAAATAAAGTAATAATAAATGTCTAAGTGCTTATTTGTAAGCTTAAAGAAATAAAAACTTTTCTTTTTATTTTCATAGTGACAGACAGACAGCGTGAAGCGACTTTGTTTTATACTATGCTGTATACCTACCTAATGTAGTTCTATTATTATAGATTCAGTTTCTTTATTGGCAACATAGTTATTTGTCTGGGTTCTTAGAACCTACATTCATACCTACTTAATTTATATAAAATACTAGCTGCGCCCCGCGGCTTCGCCCGCTTGGAAAGCAATTTTACCATCTTTTCTCACCGTTTAAACCTTCCCTGGACTACGACAAACATTTCAAAACCAAAATCAGCTAAATCGGCCCACCCGTTCTAGAGTTTTAACGAGACTAACGAACAGCAATAGATTTATATATATAAGAAGAAGAAGAAGATACCTGGTGATATTCCTTAATGCACTCATGAATTAAAGTTTATGTAGTAAATAACAATATAAATTAATAATACCTTCAAAACATATTAATAAATGGTTTTATTTTCAGATATTTCTGTATTTCTGCATGAAAAGTAAAGGAATTGGCCGAAAAGAGATCTTATTCAGTGGCCTCTGTTTGGCTCTTCATCAGTCACAAATGGTACATAATATTATGTAGAAAAACAAGTTAATCATTATAATAAAGTATATTATATTAAGCAGAACAATTTTACTTATTTTACTAAACATTATTTCAATTAACATCAATCAAGATGTAACAGAATATTACAAAAGGTTTTTTACACAAAAAACACCAAAATTTTCTTACATATTTACTACCTAGATACTTACTTAAAGAAAGAATGCAAGAAAATAAATTCATTTGTAACCATACTCGTACATAACAACACAACACATAACACGAAACATTACATACAATAATAGTTCCTTTCGTACGACAGCAATTAGATCCATACAATATGAAAGGTCTAATCAAAGAAACAAAGCAAGAAAATAAATTTATTTAAAATCATACTCGATCATAAAAACACAACACAAAACATTACATACAATAATAGTTCCTTTCGTACGACAATATTTAGATCCATACAATATGAAAGGTTTAATCAAAGAAACAAAGCAAGAAAATAAATTTATTTGAAATCATACTCGTTGATAACAACACAACACATAACACGAAACATTACATACAATAATAGTTCCTTTCGTACGACAACATTTAGATCCATACAATATGAAAGGTCTAATCAAAGAAACAAAGCAAGAAAATAAATTTATTTGAAATCATACTCGTTCATAACAACACAACACATAACACGAAACACTACATACAATAATAGTTCCTTTCGTACGACAGCAATTAGATCCATACAATATGAAAGGTCTCATTAAAGAAACAAAGCAAGAAAATAAATTTATTTGAAATCATACTCGTTCATAACAACACAACACATAACACGAAACATTACATACAATAATAGTTCCTTTCGTACGACAACATTTAGATCCATACAATATGAAAGGTCTAATCAAAGAAACAAAGCAAGAAAATAAATTTATTTAAAATCATACTCGATCATAAAAACACAACACAAAACATTACATACAATAATAGTTCCTTTCGTACGACAATATTTAGATCCATACAATATGAAAGGTTTAATCAAAGAAACAAAGCAAGAAAATAAATTTATTTGAAATCATACTCGTTGATAACAACACAACACATAACACGAAACATTACATACAATAATAGTTCCTTTCGTACGACAACATTTAGATCCATACAATATGAAAGGTCTAATCAAAGAAACAAAGCAAGAAAATAAATTTATTTGAAATCATACTCGTTCATAACAACACAACACATAACACGAAACACTACATACAATAATAGTTCCTTTCGTACGACAGCAATTAGATCCATACAATATGAAAGGTCTCATTAAAGAAACAAAGCAAGAAAATAAATTTATTTGAAATCATACTCGTTCATAACAACACAACACATAACACGAAACATTACATACAATAATAGTTCCTTTCGTACGACAACATTTAGATCCATACAATATGAAAGGTCTAATCAAAGAAACAAAGCAAGAAAATAAATTTATTTGAAATCATACTCGTTCATAACAACACAACACATAACACGAAACACTACATACAATAATAGTTCCTTTCGTACGACAGCAATTAGATCCATACAATATGAAAGGTCTCATTAAAGAAACAAAGCAAGAAAATAAATTTATTTGAAATCATACTCGTTCATAACAACACAACACATAACACGAAACTTCACATACAATAATAGTTCCTTTCGTACGACAACATTTAGATCCATACAATATGAAAGGTCTAATCAAAGAAACTAAGCAAGAAAATAAATTTATTTGAAATCATAGTCGTTCATAACACCATAACACGAAACATTACATACAATAATATTTCCTTTCGTACGACAACATTGAGATCCATACATAGGTCTAATCACGGTCTTGTATATTTTCTCTACAGATAAAGGGACATTCTCCATTCTCTCAAAAACAATCAAATTCAAATTCAAAATATTTTTTTAAGGCTTACAAAATAAGCACTTTGACAAGTCAGACTTTATACAAGATTATTTTACTATTTTACTGTTCACTTCAATTTTTTGTCCACTAGTGGAAGAAGTGAAAAAGAAACCACTAGTGCAATACAATGCAATACAATCTTCTTTATTGTACACCATAATCAAATTTTTTAACATTACAAAAATACATTATAATGCGACAAGTACAATGGGCGGCCTTATCGTTTAGAAGCGATGTCTTCCAGGCAGTTAGGTAGTATGTTCATATCTCTTAATTCTAATACATGGTTATTTACCTATATAAAATCATTGTATCAAATATCATTGTATAATCAATTTATATTATTATTTATTTATACTATATCTTTTTAAGTCGTGTGTTGTGTTTTTTACTTAAAGTTATCTTTATATTTTACCTTTAGCTGTACCTACCTGCATCTATCGTAATAAATATAATATTTTGATTTCATTAAATTCAATTAAGTGTTAAAAGAACCCTACAACAAACTTTATCAACCACAACAAAACCATTAAATAAAACATAAACAAAACTAGCGTAACTAACCTAAAAATCACCTTTTTCTTTCTACCAACTTCATTCCCTTTCAACTCATCGTTCAGTACAAACTTCCTTAATCCTAACGCCCAGAGAATCATCATTTTTGACACATCTATACTATTTCTGTCAAAGGCGAAGATTCTTTTGTCAGTTTCTGACATATTATGGTAAAGTGCTTGCGTGTTTTTGTCATCGTAAATCCAGTTTCTGCACGTAAAGTAGCTTAAAACATTCATAAGTTTGTGAATTCTTTTGTAGAGTTTTACCATCCTGAAAAGATAGATATTGTTTTAATAAATAAATCATCATCATCATCATCAACCTATAGCAGTCCACTGCTGGTCATAGGCCTCCCCTAATGAGCGCCATAACGCCCTGTCTTCAGCTTGCCGCATCCAACATCTACATACAGTCGTTCGCAGGTCACCTGTATCCCACCTGGTCGGAGGGCGTCCTACAAAAACCTACTAAATAAATAAAGAATGCTGGACAACACTGCTAGTCATAGGCCTCCCCCAATGAGCGCCATAGCGCCCACCGCGCCACATCGGTCGTCAATTTATTTCAGTTTGGTTCGTATATGATAGACTTCCGATAGCTTAACTTACCAAGGTCTTCTGCCCACCACAACACTGCATATATCCACCACTCCAGCTGGTATATAATGCAGAAGTACAGTCAGCACTCTATACTTGAGTTCAGTGGAGGTCATGACGGCGAAACCGTCGCCGATGATTCTTGGAGAGGGCAGCTGGTTCAGTGTCTTGTTGAAGATTGTGTTGCATTTGCCTGGAATTTAATAATAAATAAATGAATAATGCTGGACAAATTGGACAATCCACACAGCATCTAGCACCAAGCAAAGCTAACCTCGTGTTATGGGTACTAGATGATTGATATACTAGTATAAAAGTCGCTTCCCGCTGTCTGTCTGTCCCTGTATGCTTAGATCTTTAAAACTACGCAACTTTTGATGCGGTTTTTTTTAATAGATAGTGTAATTCATGACGAAGGTTTATAAATATTTGACACATAGATTTCCACCCGGCCGAAGCCTCGTGGTGCAGCTAGTTATGTATATGGTCAGTCATCTAGTACCCATAACTAGATTATGTGAAAAGAGAGTTTGGTGGCCACCAAGGACGACCGATGTGGCGCGGTGGGCGAAGGTCCGCCTGCAACGCAGTAGGTTGCGGGTTCGATTCCCGCCTCGGAACAATTGTGTGTACGATCTGCAGATATTTGTTCCGGGTGTTCTGGTCGTTTTCTATGTATAATAAAAAAAAAATATCTATGTAATGTATTGTATTATGTATATCAGTTATCTAGTACCCATAACACAAGCTCTGCTTACCATGGGGCTAGATAACGCTGTGTGAATTGTCCAGCATTATTTATTTATTTATTTAAGGACAACTTCGTATGTTTGCCTAAACTGAGTAGCAGAGTTTTTTGATATTTCCTTTGCTCAACGTCATAATAAGATATTGTAATGTAAAGTGATTGGTTACTAGAATCGGACCCTGTTTATTATTTCACACTTACCCCAAGAAAAGCTCCGATCACAAGACACATTATACACCACCATCTCTTTCGCACACGTGGTGGCCGCGACTATGATTATATTGTTCACGTAGTCCACGGGAATTAAGTTGATGGAAACGTCTTCAGCTGCCAGAATAACGTGGTTGAGGCCCATTATTAGGGAAAGGCCTATCTGAAAGGGTAAATAAATACAATTGATATAATATATATATACTGCTGGACAATCCACACAGCATTATCTAGCCCCATGGTAAGCAGAGCTTGTGTTATGGGTACTAGATAACTGATATACATAATACAATACATTACATAGATAGATATTTTTTATTATACATAGAAAACGACCAGAACACCCGGAACAAATATCTGCAGATCGTACACACAATTGTTCCGAGGCGGGAATTGAACCCGCAACCTCCTGCGTCGCAGGCGGACCTTCGCCCACTGCGCCACATCGGTCGTCATATATGTATGTTGGACTTTCCACATAGCATCTAGCTTCATGCTAAGCAGAAGCTTGTGTTATGGGTACTAGATGACTACAATACATTACATGGATAGATATTTTTAATATAACGTTTGTTACCGCAGAACTTTTGACTGTGAGAACAGATTTTGATGTTTTTTTTTTTAAGGCTGGTGCTTCCCGTGTGGTTCCATTTCAATTCGGTCCAGTTCTGACAATGACATCCATGAGAAAACCATATGTAACCATATTATTATGTTAGCCCGGAGTGTCCCACTGCAGAGCAAAGGCCTCCCTCCCCTTCTTTCACTCATCTCGGTCCTCAGCAAGAAGAACCCACTCTTTATTGTATAGATCGAGCTCATCCCGCCATCTCCGCCTAGGCCTTCCACGTGGCCGTAGTCCGTCCGGGACCCAGTCAGTGGCGATCTTCGCCCACTGCTGGTCTGACATAAACCACACATGTCCAGCCCAGTCCCACTTGAGTTTGGCGGCTTTTTGGGTAGCGTCGGCTATTTGCGTTTTGAAGCGCAGTAACGTGTTTCTAACGCGGTCTGTAAGTCTGACTCTAAGTATAATATTAAATTTGCATTCTGTGCATCTGTGCAACTCAATATCATGAGAATGATTCGACTACGATTCCGACGATTCCTTTTTAAAAACCTAGACTTCAAATTCCTCAAAAATAAAAATGGGTTTGCATTTTCATTATTTAGGAATTTGAAGTCGGTTTATAGTCTATGGTTTATAGTTTTTTAAAACACTTCAAATAATGTCAAAGTACTATATATTCCGATGGTACTCACTCCCGCTGCTGTGCCGTAGATGCAGCGCTTGTCGGTCCATCCTGGCAGAGGCTCTCGATATGCACCAATCACTGATAACAACATCACATAAATATTCATCATCATCATCAACCTTTTCTCTTCTAGCATCTGGCAAACGCCCAAGCCCAGGCTCGCACCCAATGGTCCGGGAGCCAGTGACAGATTTTCATTCTGGAATATGCGAATTTTAATTTGTGATTTGTAGCTTATTCTATGGGAATAATGTCGTCATCGCTACCACTGCCCTACCCACCCACGGAATCGCAGCTGACGGTCACGAGTAGTCATAATATTAATACCTACCTAATGTATTTTATGAATTTTCGCTCGGAAGGAAACAATTGACCAAATTTGTACTTTGCTCCCGGACCATAAGTGGTGGCCCTTGTGCGTGTTGCCCTAACGTAATCTTGGCGAGGTGCCTTCTACGCCTGCCAAAAGTCCGGTTACGCTGTCATGGCCGTCTGCGATCAACAGCTTTTTAGTCCATTCGAAATTTATTTGTCTAAATTTGGACATAGGCCTCCCCCAATCCGCCACAACGCCACAGCCCTGTCTTCAGCTTGACGCATCCAGCATCTACCTGCAGTCTTTCGCAAGTCGTCTTGGGCGTGATTAAAATACTCTTTCACTCAGGATTCTAGTAACACTAAGCCCCAATTCAGAATCCATTACTCTCTCATATCTATATATAGAGGTACACAATGTATAGGTATAACTCAGGAACGGATGAACCGATTTAGCTGGACATTGGTGGGGCCAGCGCTAGCTTAGAACCAGCAGATGGACATTTATTTATTTATTTATTGATAAACCAAAGCGGCAAAGAAATATAACAAAAAACAAACTTAAACTTAAAACACAAACCAAAAAACTAACATTCTACACACTACTAACTACCACTTAATATTAAACTTAAAATAAACCTATTTACATATTCCTATGGGTCCTATCCAAAAATTTTAAAACCGCATCCCTGAATTTTGGTAAGGACATATAGAATATGTCTACATCCTCCTCTGCACATAAAGTATTAATAGCCCGAAGGGCCCGTGTGAACGGGGACTTGCTCAGGAGGTTAGTTCTTGCTTTCGGGATCGCAAGTAGCTTAGGTCTTCGGCGTGCGTATACATACTTATTAGGTACGTGCAGCCCTATATGCATTAAAACAAGAGGGTTGTGTATTATGCCTCTAATCACACTAAAAATGTAAGTTATCAACATCAGTTCCCTTCTCACTTCTAGTTTAAAATACCCTACCATATGACATATGTAGTTAACTCTTTTTATCCATTTTTTATTGCCTTTAAGGCGGAACAAAGTTCGCGGGGTCAGCTAGTTCAGGTCAGGTCAGGTGGGGGTACTCCTTTATCCGCATTTTGACCAGCTAGTTGCACAATAAAGTAAATAATCCGGGTGTATTCAGAAAATCAATATTTTCACAGCCCACTCGGTGCATAATCTAGTATTATTTTAAAAGGCGTTCCTAAGGTTTTTGTACAAGCGACTTTTTGGGTACTACCCATTCATGTACCCAACCAAGTTTCTCCAGGGATGTCTCGGGTACAACTCCCTACAAACCAGGAGGGCGTACGATCAGACGGCAACTTTGTGCAAGATACTCCGCGGTATGATCGACGCCCCAGGTCTGCACAACCTTCTCTTTCGTCTTAACCTACCCGATAATTACCTTCGCCACAGAAATATTAGGCTTTTTTCAGAGCCTTTCTGCAGAACCGTGGCTCGCGCAAACTCTCCACTGCCTCGCACACTCACCGCCCTCAACAGACTTCTTGAACAGAACCCGGACTGTGATATATTTGCGGACGAATGGAAGGATATTATGTTGGTGTGCCTGAGGTTTTGCGAGAGAGATGAATGATAGGAGTAATATTTTGAGTTTGTTTGTTTAATTTATTTTTAGTTTTAAAATGCATAATGTTTTTATACAATTTAATATGCCTTGAAATTTTTATAAATGATCAATTATTATTCGTTTTTCTTATTGTGTAATTTTATGTATAATTTTTTCTTATTTTTGTATGTTTCATTTGTTCTAATATATGTATAGGTATTGTAATCAACTAGTGTAATTGGTTGTAATATAAGTAATCGTGCTAGTTAATAATTAAATAAATAAATAAATAAATTACTTACCGATGGCTGGTCTGACGATGCAGACAGGTAGACCGGCTCCATCCGTCCGGACCAGCTCCTCCGCCACCGCCTTCGTGAACGCGTACGTGTTGGGCCATCCGTCGGTTATTCTGCAGGTAAAGAAGTATGGTTAGCTGAATATTTGGCCGTCGCTACTGTTGCGTTATTTAAAATAAATAAAATTCATTATTTCGGACAACGACAAATCAAAATTAAAAATTAAATTTAGGTCCATATCATTTTAGCAGCATATTATTATTTTTCTTTGTTAGTTCTTAACACTTTGACTGCGATTTTTTTTCGACGACTGCGATCTTTTTTAACCTAAAAAATTCGTGCTGCCGCTCTACACAGCGGTTGTGTTGCGCCGCACATGCGTTTCGTTCGAAAAAAATTACGGCTGGGCTGAGTCACACAGATCTGTATTTTCTCAGCCGCTGTGTGGATTTACGCATATTAGTCACTTGTAGAAAACACACACCGTGTGATTTCAGCAATCAAAGTGTTAAAAAAATGATTTTATTTCAGATAACTTAATTGATCCATAATTTGTTAGTAAAATTAAACATGAAGAACTTATTACTAGGGTTAGTTATACCTAATACTAGAAATTAAAACGAAATTAAATTAAAACGAAATTGCTTGCTTGGGTACCAATTGTGTTTCTTTTACATTACCTAGATACTAAGGCACTAAGACCGCACATGATGATGCAATAAAATAAATATGAAATGAATATAAATATGAACGAAACATAACTTTACGTGAAAATGTTCCTAGTGTGTAGAACTGTAGAGGTTGTGACCAAAGATTTAAATCTTTGGTAGTGCCTATCATCTTGACTTCTTTGATATTGGCAATATCCACTGGATCTATTGGCACCTTGCTTTTTTGTCATTCTATCAACGGAACAGGTATTAGGTGACAATTTATGACCACAGAGTCAAGCTATTAGGGAGAAATTAGCCACAAAACGAGTTTTACTCCAGCTGGAGAATTTTGCAACAAATGTTACCTGGGCGTTCAACCGGAAACAATTGTAGCCTGGACGTTTCTGTGGATATGCGTCTGGTTTGCCACTTTTCTGCCAGTTCATGGCAAAAATATTTGTCGCTAGGGCCACCTCAGATTTATATTATAGATGCTTACTTCGCAGTCATCTCTTCGATCCTATGCTCAGGAAAGGTCTCAGCCATGTGGATGAGGAAGTCAGGAGACACCGGCACCGGATAGAACTGCTCCAGGATTGCTGCATCAGCTCGCGACGCGATGGTGTGGGAGTATGCTGTAGACACGTACACGAACGATCTAGGGAGAGAAGGTGATGATGATGATAATTCTTTGTTAATAGCAACTGTGTCTGGTTGGACAATTAGAAAATTGTCCAACTAGTAGTCAGTCAAGTAATGGACAAATATTGTAAAATGCGACCTGCGGTTTCACCGGCGGCGTGATAGATATTTCGGATAATATACAATATATCTTTATGAATTGTAGCCTGTGTTCTTCTGATAGTAAGCTATGTATGAAGTTTCATTAAAATCCATTCAGTAGTTTTTACGTGAAAGAGTAACAAACATCCATCCATCCATCCTTACTTAGAAACTTTGACGTTTATAATATAAGTAGGATGAAGGTTGTTTGATATTTTCACCAGAGCATAGTTCGTTATCTAGCAGGGTGTATCTTGTATCGGTTTAGTGCCTGAACCAGATCAACTTATGTCGGTAAAATGAGCTGAACGCGTTTAAAATGCTAAACCAAGTTTATCTTATACCTACTTATTGAACGCGTTCACATAGCGCCATTGTAACGGCGGGGTAGGGGGTGCTAGGGCTACACAAATTGTCAAGGCCGTATTTGTCATCATATTTTGGCGTCATATGGCTGAGGTATATGTCCAGCAGTAGACCTGGACTGTAGATGTTATTAATGTATGGATCTACACTCACTTGAGTTGCTCGCAATCCTTGGCCAACCGCAACACCTCCCTGGTGCCCCGTACGTTGGTCAGTGCCGCTACCTTCAGAGTCTCGTCGAACTTTACCGTCGCGGCCACGTGGAAGATCATGCTTACCTGGAGGTATATTTATATTTATTTGAAGGAAAACCAGTGGCTTATTAAATAACAAATTGATTAATATTAAAAAGCCTATTGAAGGTTTTCACGGATAGACAATTACCTGTTATTACCACCGTAGTAGGTACATATACGAGTATATAAATCAATGTCCGTAGTATTTGGTCATAGGCGTACCCAGCTTCTGGCCTAGGGGGGCAAGTAAGATTTTTTAGGTCGGATCGTCCGCGTATTTTTTTCATACACACTAAACAAACACAGCTACATGAAACATTAGGTATATGAAGTGTAAGGTGTAGGGCGAACAGCCGCAAATGATCCTTTATAGGTAGTTAAATAAAAAAAGTGAATTTGACTATGCATGCATTTTTATTTTATTTAAATCGTTTATACTTTAAAAGTAATTTTCGAGGATCTTCTGCAAAACGGTTTATAACGTCTTCCGTGAAAGAATCGCTCATACTCTTTACAAGTTTTTTTATGTACACTGAGCAAACAAAGTCCATTTAACCTGTCTTCAATCATTGTTGATCTCAGCCACGTTTTCACGCGTCTGAGTGTACTGAATGATCTTTCAATTGTAGCCGTGGAATAAGGCATTGCCAGTAAAATTTCTAGGGCTGTTTTCGTAATGTAATTAGGCGAGTTCATACATCTCCTGCGAAATTTCCAGGGGGGGGGCAGCTGCCTCCCCCTGCCCCCCCTGGGTACCCACCAAATTGGTGGGTACCGCTAGCGCTACGGGGCGTAATTCAAATTATTGTACGTTATTGGTGTCGATTCTGTTGTTTTAGAATTAGCTAAAATTAGGATTTAGGAATGTCAAATAGACGAAAGCTATTCTATGTTTGAAAAATTTGACTGACAGGTTTAAAATTAGGATGACAGCTCTAAACAACTCAACTTAGTTCAAATAGCTATAACCCTATTCTTTGCATTACATTTTTAGCTATGATTAGAGTGGTTTCTTTTCACTTCTTTCACTAGTGGACAAAAAATTGAAGTGAACAGTAAAATAATTTTATTTGATAATAATTTATATATAAAATATGACTAGTCTAAGTGCTTATTTTGTAAGCCTAAAGAAATAAATGATTTTTTACTTTACTTTACTTTTAAATGTTTTTTATTTCGCTTACAGCAACACTCAACGTAGAGAGTTTTGCGATTTTCAAACACATTCTAATTTATGTATTTTTAGGATCTGTCTATAGAATACCATATTTTTTAGGTCAAACTAACTTAGAAAATTTAGAAAACGTAAAATTTAAGTTAGGAATCCTAAACAACAGAATCGACACCATTATCTCAAATATTTTTGTTATCGACTAAAAAAGTTAAAAGATTTTTATTTTGTCAGAACACAGACTCTTTAAAATTAAACTTCGATTAACAGAAGACAGAAACTGACAAAATCGGTCTTCACTCAGCATGTGCTATGGTAGAGCAGATCGTACCATAGCGCTGGTCTTCCGTGGACTAACGGTCAACCATGTTGATTCACAAAATGTATATAAATGTACTTGTTTTGTCAAATAAAAAATTAAAACTAAGTTTGAGAGTGCCATTGTTTAGTGCGCCCTGGGTTTCGCTCGCGAGGAAATCTATGTGTCAAATGGTGTATAAACATTCCTCTAGAAACACTCTATCTATTAACACTATGATTGCTGAAATCACACGGTATGTGTTTTCTACAAGTGACTAATATGCGTAAATCCACACTAGCGCAGCGGCTGAGAAAATATGATCTGTGTGACTCAGCAGAACAGCCGTAATATTTTTCGAACGAAACGCATGTGCGGCGCAACACAGCCGCTGTGTAGAGCGGCAGCACGAATTTTTTAGGTAAAAAAAAATTCGTAGTCGTCGAAAAAACATCGCAGTCAAAGTGTTAAAAAAATTCGTTGCGTAGTTTTAAAGATCTAAGCATACATAGGGGCAGGCCTTGTCTCGTCACCTTGAAGGTGATAGCTGAAAATCAGTGTTTGCTCATAGAGCAATATTATCACTGAGCTATTTACCTTTTTGGCACTGCTACACACACGCATTTCTTTGTAATTACTTTTGATAATCATGTTTTGTTTTAATTTTGTACTTTTGTGATTAAGCTGATAAATTGTATGTGTGTGTTTTATGTGTCAAATAAATGATTTACTTACTTACTTACAGATAGACAGCGGGAAGCGACTATGTTTTATACTATGTAGTGAAGTAACTCACGTTCTCAGTAATATCCCTCCAGTTTTCCTCGGACAGGCCTAGTCTGATCTGGCCCACGTCTCCATCAACGAGTACTATCCTCTGCTTGAAGTCAGGCTGGTGCGCGTGAAGGCTATCAAACGCCTGGAGGAATTACAAAAGCAATGTGCTGAATTTGAAATTTGTGACGTGTACAAGAGTCTAAGGCTCCGGGCAAATGGGCCACCGACCACAGCTACCGGTGGCTGTCGCGCGCTACCACCACGTCGCACAGTGGATCGAAATAATTAATTATATATTATATATTAAATATTAAATATATAATATTATTTATAATATTAAATATTATTTATAGGTCCTAATGTACTTTGGATAATGAGTAAAATGCAAAATAATAGTTTAAAAATACATTTCAATTTTTTTCACCCGAAGTCCATCGAGTGCCCGATGTGTGCTATATGTCAAAAGATAGTACAAAATAAGGACATAATTCGTACCAGAGGAAATAACGGGCACTCGCACGAGAGCCGAAAAATATCGATTTTCATGTTTTTCTCCACACAAATTTTAGATCGAAAAATCTTTACTGCGTCCTAATCACCAGAGGTGCATAAATATGATATATTTTGGGCTCCTAATAAGGTTCTGTTGGTTTCCACCCAGAAAAAGCATAAATACAAAAAAAAAACCTATGTCTATGGGGAGGGCATTTTCGATCCACTGTGCGTCGCGGACACTGCTGTAGCGAGTGGCCGCCACCCACCGGCTACACGTATGCGGCGCGTCTATACAAAATATATGAAAAAGTAGGTTAAGGGCCTACATTACCTCAGCAGAAAATCAAATTTCGCCTCAGCGTGTTACGCCGCCGCGCCGCGGCGCACGGGCGGCGCCACGGGGCGGACGGCGGCCGGTGGCAACGTACCTACTCGCCGCGCTATTACTTCGCGCGCAAATTATATTGGGTTGGGTTCACGCTAGTTCAAAACAATCTTATTGAAGTTAGGTAGGTGCAATATTATTGTCTAAAAGGTAGGTAATTAATTATATATACGGTACCTACTAAGAAATGAAATTATCAAATACGTAGGTAATGCTTTTTAGTAACTTTATACCTTAGTATGTACCTATACCTACCTAATATTATGATAGTTGGATATTGGTAGGTACCTACCTACCTACTTACAATTACAAAACATTATTTTATTTTATTGTTTTTCAATGTAGTTGCCAACATACCTACTACTGCTACTAGACCACCGCGCCCGAGACGTTATTTTCTACCCAAACACTAGACATGTGCGAGTCGCTATAGCGCTGAAGGGTTCCGAACATTCTTTTCTGTAGTAAGATAGTAAAAATAGGTACGTAGTACTATTATTTATTCTTTGGTACTAGTAAATAGGATTTTTTATTATAACACCTTGTTTACAGATTTAATATAAACGAAGATTGGTACTACTACCTATATAAGGTAAAACTAACACAACAAAACCTATATAAGCAATGAATAGAATACAAGTTTATGTCTAAGTATATTGAGTGAGGGTTCCGCATATTAGTTTTTTAAGTAAATAAGTTGAATTTTGCCAAAAAAACATTGTGTGGAAATAGGATGTGTATGACAAGTAGTGTGCAGGTAAATATTGTAATAAATTAAAATATAGTCTAGATTATATTTGCACATACATAATATGTATAACTTTATTAACAATATATATTACTTTATATTAAATTTATTTCAATTCACTTATATCTCGTATTTTCATATTGCGAACATGCCAGGGATCGCACAACTCGGACAAAATATATGTTAAATAAAAAATAAAAAATTTTGGTTCCATTAGTTGTTCCCAAAATTCGTCATTCCTTTCGATGGTCTCAACTTTCATCTGAAATGAAATGATATTTTATCACACTAATCTATATCTATTGTGTATATTATATATATAAAAGAAAGTCGTGTTAGTTACACTATTTATAACTCAAGAACGGCTGAACCGATTTGGCTGAAAATTGGTGGAGAGGTAGCTTAGAGCCAGCAGAAGGATATAGGATGGATATAGGACTTTTTATCCCGCAGGGTAGGTTAGCGTAGGGTAGGGTAGGTTTTGGTAGGGTGGGGTAGTGACTTTGACTCTGGAGAGGTGTGTGTTTGTCTGAAAAAGGAAAAATAAAACACAATCTTATTATAATCTAGATACCAAATCATATTTCAGTAGATATGTAAGTATTTACTTACAATTCTACGTTCTGTAATTGATAAAGATTTGTCTTATCCGAATTTATGCCATTTGTCAAATCATTCGACGTTACTTCATCCTGTAACAGTTACACATGCCAAGAAAGTAGGTAGGTAAGGTACCTAACATGTAAATATATGTGCCCACTCTAGTAATATGAATGAATCGTAATGAAGAATTAATAAGGACTCTCGTTCAAGCTATCAACCGTAAAAAGTCCATTATTACCCAATTTATAAATTTGAACCATGTGATATATTTTCACTTTCATGAACTAAAAGTAGAAAAGCTTGTGTTCGTTAGGTACGAATAGTTCTAGGTAAAATTATTGCAGAACCCTAAAATTTACAAACTCGTGAAAATGTTAGGAAAGAATATACACTAGGTATATTTATATTTCAGTAGATATGTAAGTATTTACTTACAATTCTATGTTCTGTAATTGATAAAGATTTGTCTTGTCCGGATTTATGCCATTTGTCGAATCATACGACGTTACTTCCATCCTGTAACAGTCATACATGTCAAGAAAATAGGTACCTAACATGTAAATATAATATGCCCACTCTAGTAATATGAATGAATTATAATGAATAATTAATAAGGACTCTCGTTCAAGGTATAAACCGTATAAGTCCATTATTACCCATTTATATTTTGAACCATGTGATATATCTTCACTTTCATGAACTAAAAGTAGAATAGCTTGTGTTCGTAAGGTTGGAACCATGACTAAATTAATTATTGCAGAACCATAAAATTTACAAACTCGTAAAAATGTTAGGAAAGTTATAATACATTATAGGTGTAGACAGTAGGTACTATAGTTAGTAACTATAGTAGGTACCTAACCTACTACTTACAATTCAATGTTTTGTAATTGGTAAAAAAAAATCTCGTACGGATCTTTTCTGATATCCAAAATGTCCAGATCATTCGATGTTACTTCCATCATGTATCAGTAACGATTCATATATTATGGAGATACAAATTAGGTGGGTATACCTAGGTGTAAATATTTTATAGTATTGATAGTCAAACGGAACCCTAATATATATTTCTACCTAGATAATGATGTGTTGTGAAAATACTACTTCTATCACATGGAGATACAAATTGAGGTGGGTATACCTTGTATTTACACCTAGGTAGGACCTAGGTATAGGTATTTACCTATAAGTATAAAAAATACGATTTTCACATACTTAGCGCCATCCAGTCCCATAAACAAGTAAGGTCTACTACCTTACTGGTAGGTAGGTAGGTGTTTGGTACACACGGATTTACCGGGACATTATTTTCTTTATCATTGTCGCCATCATCGCTTACAATAGGAGCTGTACTTTCTAATCGACGTTTTCTAAAATAAAATAAAAAATAATTAGTTTGGCTGCGACATTTACTTACTCACAAATCACAATCCACATCCTCACCTCACCTCACCTCAACGTGTAGGGTAGGTAGGTACTTACTTTATAACGTCGTTCATGTGTTTTCCATCTTTTTTATGATTCCGTCGTCGCTTTCTACACTTATTATAAAGATTTCCCATATTTACAAATATACAAAGTCCGATGACACGAAGCGCGGAGCAGCGACACAGGCTCCCCGTCCGAAGGCCGAAGCTAGACTGAATTATGGCCCGGACGGAAGATAGCGCGTGAATGTTTAGGTATTATTTTTTTACGGTAAAAATAATAGTAATTTTGAAAATCTAAAACACACATCGTCTGCTTTATACTCTGATTGTTTACTGTATAAAGTATCAAGGCTTATTTTAACGTATCTATTGAATAGCGACGGTTTAAAGTACAGTTTAGAGTGAACTTTGGATTTTTTTTCTATCGAGAAAATTTCATGTAATCGTGTTTTCGAAACACTAGTGGTCTAGCATCAATCCTGAACTATAACATATTAAAATCTCAAAGTAAATGCTTCAGAATTGTGGAAGATATGATCGTTGAAAATAACCGATTTCAGATAGTATCAACTCTTAAGTGGCTGTCGCTGGCCACCAGTGGCTGTGGTCGGTGGCTCGTTTGCGCGGAGCCTAAAGGAAGTAAAGCATTTGATGTTTGAATCAATGGCGCAGCGGGAAAAGGTCCAGGTTTATAATTGCTTGAAGTTCTTATAATGGATGTTGCCCAATATACCTCCATCCAAATTATACCGCCACAAAACACCAACCCAAATAAATCTGTTCTCATGTGCGCAAACACTGAATATTTATTTATTCGGTTGTAGCCAAAATGATTGAAATACTAACTATTATGCAATCACACATCATTTATTTTGTTAGTGTTTCGTTTTTTGGTCACCCCAAAGAGTATTATCTACTGAAAACTGACTGAAAGTCAATTTTCATTTCATTTATTCAGTTCCACCGTAGGTACACATGTTACACTTGATGTCGTTCAGTTGTACATAAAAATAATATAACTATTTTATTATAAAACACACATTAATTTTGATATAGGAAACACCATAAGGGATTGTGTTTTAGAAAAAGCAGACGGACATGCCTTCTTTAAAAATTTGGTACAACATTCATAGATAATATTTATCACAGTAAAATAATAATAAATTAGTTAAATTGAATTGAAATAAAAAATACATGTCTAGATAATTTAATGCAGCTGTATTAGGGCATTATTTTGTTCTTCGAGCGCTCAGCTATTGCCTTTTTGACAGGCACAATTATAAAATCTGCAGTTTTTAAATTATATATACCAACCACGTTCAAACTATTAGGTACTATTCATCATCATCATCATCATCAGCCTATATTAATCCACAGCTGGACATAGGCCTCCCCCAATGAGCGCCATAGCGCCCTGTCTTCAGCTTGACGCATCCAGCATCTACCTGCAGTCTTTCGCAGGTCGTCATCCCACCTGGTCGCAGGACGTCCTACACTACGTTTACCGAGTCGTGGTCTCCACTCAAGAACAGGTTTGCCCCAGCGGCCGTCGGTTCTTCGCGAGATATGGCCGGTTCACTGCCACTTCAGCTTGCTAATTCTCAGAGCTATGTCGATAACTTTGGTTCTCTGTCGGATGTATTCGTTACGAATCCTATCCTTCAGAGAAACTCTGAGCATAGCTCTTTCCAGGTACTTATTGTTTACTGTTACTTAGGTAGGTAATATTCGCTAATTTTATCTGTTTTATGTTAAGAAAGGTACATCTTTCTTATTGTTACCTTTGTATCATTATGCTGCAGTGTCTTCAATGTCTTATCTATCTATCTATTGTTGGTTGACGACCGATGTGGCGCGGTGGACGAAGGTCCGCCTGCAACGCAGGAGGTTGCGGGTTCGATTCCCGCCTCGGAACAATTTTGTGTAAGATCTGCAGATATTTGTTCCGGGTGTTCTAGTCGTTTTCTATGTATAATAAAAAAAAACTATGTGTGTAATATATCGTATTATGTATATCAGTTATCTAGAACCCATAACACAAGCTCTGCTTACCATGGGGCTAGATAATACTGTGTGAATTGTCCAGCATTATTTATTTATTTATTGCAGTGTCGTCAATGTCTTAGCTATCTATCTATTGTAAATTTAAAATTTTAAGGGCTTTAAACATAACGCCACTGTACCATACCATACCATGTACCACGTAAGCGAAGTCACCAGAAACACCAGCAGGAGCTAATAGAAAATAACTTACTTGGTCCTTCATTATACCGCTGAATCTGTCTTCAATCGATTTTCCTTTTTTTTGTCGAAGTAGGAGGTATGCCTTTCTTATCTCACAAGATCTGGAATCATAAACATCCTAATAATATTATAAACGTCAAAGTTTGTAAGTATGGATGGATGTTTGTTACTCTTTCACGTACAAACGACTGAATGGATTTCAATTAAACTTCACAATAATATAGCTTATACGTCAGAATAATACATAGGCTACAATTTGTAAAGATATATTGTATTATATTCAAAATATTTATCACCGCGCGGGTGAAACCGCGGGGCGCAGCTAGAATAAAATATGTGTGATATGTTGGTATGAGATTCGATACAGCGCCTCTATCGTGCGAAGTTGGAACTAAAACAGGCTAAATAATGACGTTTAATTAGGCGTCATTTCTTTATCTCTATAGATTTGAACGTCGTAGGTAGGTAGTTACTAACTAATTATAACTTGTATTTACAACTGAACCAGTCGACCTAACTACAGAATATGCAAACAATCTAGAGGTAGCTAAAGTATATTCAAAATCCTTTATTTCCATAGGCTTACCTATGTAGGTACAAAAACCTAGTACGTAGTATCAATACAACCTAATCTTTTATGATGTGATGTACCATTTCGCCAGCAGTGGGACAAGATAGGCTGACAAAAAAGGACTTGCCTGCTTTTTTACTTTTCTATATCTATACTAATATTATAAAGACAGATTTGATTTTTTGTTTGTTTGTTTTGAAATAGGTAGACTCCAATACAAATTGTCCGATTTTTTTAAATTCTTTCACCGTTGGGAAGCTAGGTACCTACCCTATCTCCGGGTGACATACATAGGCTATTTTATACGAGTATTTTCTTTATCCCCCTAGAAATGCAAAATTCGAATTTTACGCAAGGAACTGCTAGTATTTTATCAAAAGCACTCAAAAGTAAAGAAATAAATTTGCTTACCTGAAGAGCTTCTCCAATAAATGCTTGCCCATATATCCCGACCCCCCGGTGATTAACACGACCCCCCCGGCGTAGAACCCTTGAACCCCCTTGCCCCCTTTCTGGCCAGCTGCTGTGGCCGCTGCTATAACCTCGAGCTCGGAAGTTGCTTCTTCCATGATAGCTAGAGCTTCATCCATGATTGCTATAAGTAAAACTTCAGGCGTTATGCAAAATTGTTAGTACATAATCCAAAAAAATACTTGCCCATATACCACGACCCCCCGGTTATTAACACAACCCGCCCCGGCGTAGAACCCTTGAACCCCCTTGCACCCCTTAAAACCAGCCGCTGTGGCTGCTGCTATAACCTCGAGCTCGGAAGTTGCTTCTTCCATGATAGCTAGAGCTTCATCCATGATTGCTATAAGTAAAACTTCAGGCGTTATGCAAAATTGTTAGGTATGTACATAGGTATTGTTAATTAGGCCATTTTTGAGGAACCCCGGGAAAACAAAGACTGAACAGAGAATTCCCGGTTTTTTCTTATGTCAGGCCAACATTTCGTAATTCCCGGGAAAATCTAGACCGAGAATTTACGTCGTATTGT
The DNA here is from genome assembly GCA_943735965.1 of Eupithecia abbreviata. Lineage (NCBI taxonomy): Eukaryota > Metazoa > Arthropoda > Insecta > Lepidoptera > Geometridae > Eupithecia > Eupithecia abbreviata. The sequence continues at coordinate 2,750,673 of OX031001.1, read as the reverse complement.
TAGGTACAGGTACCTAACAATTCTGCAATTTTACTCTATTCTATTTTAACTAAGTATATTGAGTGGAGCCCACCCAACGCTATGAGGCGACATGGAAGGCCCAGGATGAGATGGCGTAACGAGCTCGAGGCATATCTTCCATCATGGACTGTTGCAGCGTTGGATCGCGAGGAGTGGAAGGAGAAAAGGGAGCCTTTGCCCAGTAGTGGGACAATAATGGCTCAATATAATATAAAAAGGACATAGTGGAGGAGTAACCGAATAACTTTTTCGCCTTACGTCTGAGGTTTTCTATTAGAAACGAAATAGTTACTTATTAATTGTTAGGCACCTAACAATTTTGCATTACGCCTCACGGAATAGGTAACTATCCGTTGCTAATAGAAAACCGTAAGGCGGAAAAGTTCATCATATCAGCCTATGTTAGTCCACTGCTGGAAATAGGCCACCCTCAGTGCTATGCGAAAAAGTTATTCGGAAACTAAAATGAATTTAATTTTGGTACAAGAGCTATTTAGTACGTTTAAAGAATACTAGCTGGCAGCTTCCAGCTTTGGGCGCAGGTACTACCTAGTTCGTGCGTTATATTTTTTTGGGCCGACGACATCTAGTTAGTATTTGTGATCGCAGGTTTAATATTATTATTTATTTATTTATTTTAAGCCGCTATTGTCCCACAGCTGGGTAAAGGCATCCCTTTTCTCCGTCCACTCCTCGCGATCCAACGCTGCAACGGGCCATGATGGAAGATTTAAAAAAAAAATTAGAAATTAAATTAAAAAGTACAGTCCAATTGAGAACCTCCTCCTTTTTTGAAGTCGGTTAAAACAAACATACCTTGATTAAAACCTCACTTAACAAAACAATGCACCTGCACTCTACTGTGACACTGTGCAACTATGAAATGCAGTTAAATACAAAATAACAATTGCTTATTTGCAAATCATTTAATACAATATTCATATGTAGATAAGTACATAGTATAAAACAAAGTCGCTTCCCGCTGTCTGTCTGTCCCTATGTATGCTCAGATCTTTAACACTTCCAATGAGGCTTACTACTCCATAAATGATTATCTCAATGATGTTAATGCTTGGCCAGATGTCGCTCAGTTTCGCACCGACAATAGTATGTAAGTAATTTGTTGTTGTGCATAGCTTTACTTAAATATTGACTTGTATCGAATCATATTATATTTAGACATAAATAGGCAAATAACCATGTATTAGACATATAAGAGATGAACATGCTAGTGGTTTATTTTCAGTTCTTCCACTAGTGGACAAAAAATTGAAGTGAACAGTAAAATAATTTTATTAGATAATAATTGTCTAAGTGCTTATTTTGTAAGCCTAAAGAAATATTTTTTTTACTTTTACTTTACTTTACTTTACACCGCTGAGGCTGGGCTTTGAATGTGTTAAAACTACGCAACGGATTTGGATGCGGTTTTTTTTTAATAGATAGAGTTACTCAAAAGGAAGCTTTATTACCACGCGGGCGAAGCCATGGGGCGCAGCTAGCTGTTGATAAATAATGTATTGATTGCCTACATTGTTGGTTAATAATGTATAGATTAATTTAACATAAGTCAAATTATTAATTAGTAAATTAATTAATATGCGGAAGATATTGTATTTATGGAATTAGGTCTGTAGGGTAAGTAATTAATAATAGACGTACGTAATTAACATTTATTATAAGTCTTTGCCTTATTCCACTATGAACATGACTAAATTATTTTCGGAGCAGCAGGTGGCGGGTTCGATTCCCGTCCACCGCCGCAAATCTAAACATATCACATGAATTTCTTCTAAAGTCATAGTGACCGATAGATAAGACGGGATTTCGGGATTTGTTAAAGCGCGGCAGATTAATATATCTACAGGGGGATACCTTGTACCCGGTTAAGTACCTCCACCAAATATGAGCACCATATATAAGGCCATATATATAATTATAGCGCAGCTTAGCGGCCGTAAAACTTGAATTGATGGGCATTAAAAAACTAGATTTTAGAGTAGGTAGGTATTAATACAATTTGTTGATATTTCTTTCAGTCAAAAATGTATATTAAAAACATTTAAAAGTTGTTGTAGTTGGTACAGAATTTTTTATCGTACTTAGTTAATACTACTACATATATTATTAATAATCATGTAACATCAACTGCGCACAGGAAATTAATCTCCCGCGTAATGTAAAAACATGAAAACACAAGGTAGATTGGTATATCTACATATACCTAAAAACTATATTATACAACAATTAATACGGCCGCTGCTGGGGCAAACGCGTTCTTGAGTGGAGACCACGACTTGGTAAACGTAGTGTAGGACGCCCTCCGACCAGGTGGGATGACGACCTGCGAAAGACAGCAGGTCGTCTGGCTGCGACAAGCTAAAGACGGCGCTATGGCGCTCATTGAGGGAGGCCTATGTCTAATATATGGACTAATATAGGCTGATGATGATGATGATACAATAATATTATACGTATATATTGTGTTTTCATGTTTATTCTTAAATTAGCATTCTGTTGAAGACCCGTGTCTTTTGCTTTCCTCCACAGTAATATAAAGGCTATTCTCTCTGCAATTTTCTCTTATGTCACTGTCAATATCTTCTCTCTTTTCAATGTCATTTTCCATGACGCCATTTTGTAGGTCCATTCTTTGGTTACTAATATCCATTGTTGTGATTTGCGGGGTGCTTGCCTCCAGAGTTAGGTTATTATGGGTGTTATCAAGGTTTTCTGAGTAGATTGCTTGAGTATCGCACTGAAACAAATTTGACCTTATTGTACAAATATTCAAGTAATAACGTCGATTACCACATTTTCATAAACAAAATTCAGTGTCACTAAGATCCAATTCAATTTCAACTTCTTGCTAGATGGCTCTGCATCTGGATCGACGCAATTCTGCCAAAACTCGAATTGGTAAAGCATTAGGAATGACGTACTCGAGCTGCCAAAAGTTATAATACAAAACATCACTATAATATCGCGTCAAGCTGAAGACAGACGCTATGGCGCTCATTTACCATTGGTTGCTGTCAAGCCCATCATCAGCCCAGTCCACAGCTGGACAATTGGACATAGCCCCCTTTCCTCACCTTATGACAATCATCATAGCACACTGTCTTCGGTTGTATCAAGCATCTGCTAATAATTTATTATCCATCCTACAGGTCACTAACGAATTATTATAATTAGAGCGATACCAAAAAGGTATCGCTCTAATTATAATAATTCGTACAAATATCTTGGTATAAACGAAATATAGGTAGGAGTCATGCTTACCTCTTTCTCCTTCTTCTTGCAAAGGCGACTAAACAAAGACCAGATAATCAATAATATTATAGAACCTCCAACGAATCCACAGATTGTTAAAATAAGTATCCAGAAAATAGCTGAAAAAAAAACGATAAGTTTATAGCGCAAATTAAGCGTCCTAAATAGTCTTAATAAAGTTACTTTGTAGGTATACTTTCTTTGTTGCCTAAAATAAAGTTATTATTATTATTATAGCCACTTGGTTGGTCTTTCTTTCGCAAGAATAATTCGGTACGTAATTATAATTATATATTAATTATTTATATAGGTATATATATTACTGTTTAAGTATAATATAAGTAGCTTAGTATCATTATGAGTTGTATATTTTATTATCTCTATTATATAGCACTACCTACCAAACTGCTGTCCACACTACCCAAAGGTTAGCAGGTAGGGAATGCTATCTAGCATTATGCTCGCCTATGTACAACTTTTTGTGCAATAAAGTATATTCTATCTATTCTATAGTCACTTGGTGGTGTTTGTGAAGAAAATCAGACAATTAGACAGCTTTGTCGGTAAATTGGGACGTGATTGATACCTATAGACTCATCTCGTGTCTAAAGATTAAGGAGTTAACAACTAGATAACTCTCTTTTCGTGTGTATGGCGAAAACAATATTTATTGACGTTATACCTATCGTCCATCTTCACACCGAACTATGATTTGCACTCTACATACCTACCTATTTTATCAAGAGGGTGGCGCTATGTCCAGCTGTGAGCTGACTGTCGAAGACTTGATGATATGAAGGTACTTACTAGGTTTTTTTCTTGCCGTTTCAGCCTTATTTCTGATAAAATTAACATGTAGGGTGTCCGTTTTTGCTCCGGACTTGCAGTAAAGTTTCAATCCATCTTGAGCATCTTTGAGTGTTATACTCAGATCTAGGGTCGGTGTTGATTCTGTTGAGTATACTTTACCATAATCTGCAAAAAAAACGTTGATTAAGAATGAATGAATGAACACTTTATTGTACCCAAAATAACACCTTATAACTAAATCTTACATAATAAAAGTACAATAGGTTATTATACATAGAAAACGACCAGAACACCCGGAACAAATATCTGCAGATCGTACACACAATGGTTCCGAGGTAGGAATCGAGCCCGAAACCTCCTGCGTCGCAGGCGGACATTCGCCCACCGCGCCACATCAGTCGTCAATATACACGTTAAAATGCGCCTTCAGGTAGGTACACTTTTACTTACTATCAACCCACGTCGTCATTTGACTTTTTCTAAAATCCGAAATTCTACAGCTGAGTTTAACCACGTCTCCATCATAGTAATCCAAGTTCAGATCCTTATCATACGTCACATCTGAAACATAAACAAGAACGCAAGTAAGTAGGGCTTTAAAGCCTCAAAAATCTCCATTTTTGAGATTACATTTCTATGTTTGACAAAATTTTACCATTAATAACATATGTACCTATTAATATTTTTAATACCCTAATCTCCAATGTTTAGAAACAGTGTAGTCCAAGCGATCCATTCAAAAAAAGAATTTGCGATACCTACATAGGTACCTGCATTTATTTGGTATTAATTAAATAGCGAAGTCTCTAAACAGTACCTTCTTAGGTACTGTTTAGAGACTTCGCTATTTCTTCTTCGAAGACTAACGTAACTTAGAAACAATAATAGAAGCGTTTTACCTGAAATAAAACGCATATTAAAATACTTACCTCACTGGAAGCTTTATAATGAGAGGGCACATCCGTTTCCGTCGAATTTGACTACTTTTTACCAGTACCATTGGTAGTACATCCGGTCTGAAGGGCGACACCTAGCGGCCGCGCGACATTTTTTAGTTTACGTAAAATGGACAGCGCCATATTTTCTCATTGGCTAAGTTTCACCAGGCAGAATTAAAAGCAAAGCTTCCAGTGAGGTAAGTATTTTAATATGCGTTTTATTTCAGGTAAAACGCTTCTATTAAACTACTAGACCGTCACTGGAAGCTTTATAATGAGATCTGTTTGTTTTCGCCTGGTGTCGCCACTTGTATAGTTTGAGGGAATAGCGCCAATGTGATAAGATAATATATTATCAAACAACAGAATGTCAAACAAATAAGTGTTTAGAAAAGGCACTTTATGTTCTCTTACTTTTGTTGAACTATTAGTATGACACTCTTTATGTAAACAATAATCGTTTTGTTAAAACTTTATAAAAATATATTTAATATAATATATTACTTTTAAGCTCTGAGTAGCTTAAATAGGCATAAATTAATATTTCAGCGGACATAAATTTAGTGTTTAACATTTATTATTTCTCGCTATAAAATTGACGGCCCGTCAATCCCTCATCCTAAGATATCGCTCGTGATACCAGCTTATTTGAAAAAAGGATTTTGAACCTGATTTTGCAACGACAGTAGGTACATAAAGCTGGCTTTGCCTCTTTCAGGCTTACTATTTCTGACACAGCTACATAATTAATTCATAACACTTTATTCCATTCAACCTCTGTCATAATAGGAACCAAGTCCAAGAACCAAGGTATGCTCTTTCCCGAACAGAGCAAGAGTAATATCACGTTATGACGAGATATTTAAAAAATATTGTACAAAATATTTGTACTATATAGAATAAATTTGGTTTACTCGCATCTCAAAGACGAGGTTTAATTTATCTATAGGTTTTTCAAAGCAAGTGCTTCAGAAAATGATTAAGTAAAACAAGAGCACTCTAATAGCTAGAAGTGTCTACGTTACATAACGTTAAAAACAGATGTATGTACTGCATGTTTATTTATGCTTCAAAAATAAATCCTATTAAGACAGGGCCAATGATGCACCTGCACGGTTTTTGTATTGACATCATTAGCATTAGACCATGAAGTCTAACGTTTACAAACTAACTCATTACTCACATAATAATTTTATAGTAAGTATAAGAAGACAAATTGTCAAGTGTTCCATATACTACTTGTTACAGTTTTTAATAATTGTTACAGTTTTTCAGCGCTAATGGAGCCGCTAGCACTCTGGCTTCGAGGTCCGCGCGTCAATACTTTTTTCCCGTCGAGGAAATACTCATCAAGTACTTATCAGTTCAGATAATTCGTCAATTTAGGGATAAGAAATGGTAGTAGAAATACCTATACTATTGGGCGATTCCAAGAACACTGAATGCGTCGTGATACTTAATTTTTTCAGATATCGCGCGGTCTTTGAGTAAAATAGATGAATTACATCCGAGTATAAGAGCTCCCCGCTTTGCAAAGTTTGCAAACGTTGACAGTAGATGCCACTGGGAGTAAAAGATAACGAGACAAGGTTGCTTACTCTTTTGCAGAGAAGCTAATGCCGTATGATTGTCACACTGAGCTGTGAGCTGCGTGTGTTGTATTTGACATGCCTGGCTTTGAAGTATTTGTAATATTTTATTCTTAATTGCAGCGGAGGAGTAACTTTTATCGTAAGCAAGTGCATTGTATTCATTATAAACATGATGTATGAAGCATCTATTACCAGAATTTGTTTAAAATTCATTATGCTTATCAAACTTTTTATTTTGTGAATTAAGTTTAAAGTAGGTAGGTCTACCATAAACTTTTCAGCGACGAATTGTCAACTGTCGATGTTTAAGCCTGTGACAGCAGCCAGCAACGACAAACCATATGAATTCCAGAAGGCCACAATTAATTTTAGTAAGATTTGTAGAAAACCAAACTAAAAACGTCTGAGCGAAAACTATATTTTATGACGATAATAATAGTATAAAACTATGGCATGGATTTTGACTGCCCAGGGCTTCCACAATAAAACAAAATAAATTATCTCTTTCTGCAGTTTGGGAACCGGATTCCTGAGATTTAACTTTCTACCTAGGTACGTAAGTATTTATATCTAATAACCATGATAGTTTCAAAAGTTTTAAGTGTAAAGTTTAAAGTGTTTGGATCAAGATTGTGCTCGCGAAGCAATACATCAGGAAATCGGCGAGATATGCTAGGATTATCATATTCCAGTTTTGGGGCAGTATTTGGGCCACCCTATTCCTTTTGATAAAAAAAAAAAAAAAGGATTTTGCTGTTGGGTATAAATACTATAAGGTTATTCTGTAGTGTAGCCCGAATGAAAACTCTAACAACTCTAGGCGCAGAAAGCGGCCGTCATAATTACTGGTGTAGGATTAGGCTGCGAAAGGACTTGCATAGCCAGACTTGTGGTTGCAGAAAGTTTGGGAAGTGGGCGTTTTTATCAAGTGAAAAGGTTTAGTCATAAATAACATACTCGTTTCAATACTCCGAGGTTAAAAATGGGATGGATGGACCGATCCGTCAGATTATGGAACTAAAATCTTATATAAGATATAAAACTTTGGTACCGGAGCTACTTTTATAACACCTTATTTTACTATGCTGAACTATTTCAGACCTTTTCAATGATATCGGGCTTTCCTAATTTGGAGCAAGGGTTTGCGAACTAACAAATGTGCTGGACTCATTGATTAGTATCTACTAGGAGCATTTAAGCGTCCTGTACCATTGTTTAGTGTTTACTAGGAGCATTGGATCGTCCTGTACGATTGTTTAGTGTTTGCTAGGAGCGTTGGATCGTCCTGTACGATTGTTTAATGTCTACTAGGAGCATTGGAACGTCCTGTACCATTGTTTACTGTCTACTAGGAGCATTGGAGAGTCCTGTAACATTGTTTAATGTCTACTAAGAGCATTGGAGCATCCTGAACCATGTTTTTGGTCGAGCTGCGAGCTTCGGCCATGAAAGAAACCTCGCGCGTTCTCTGGTTCTTATTTAAGTTACTCCCGAGCTGACCTCAGTGGAGTTTATTATGGTTCCACCCCGCGAGGGTGTTATTGTTGGCATTGAAAGGAACCTTGAGGTCCTATTTGTGTGCCATAGCTCTGCCCCCGCGAGGGGCGGCTAAAACCTTGATAAGGTTTTCTGACCTTTAATTTATAATTGGTATTTGTAACGAAATAGCAAATGAATAAATTATTTTGCCTTGATTCCGGAAGGGGGCTCGAGCTCCACGCGATGGACCTACTGGTGTGCGCAAGCTCTACCCTGCGAGAAGCCGTGAGAACCTTGATTAGGTTTTGCCTGACCAAAAAGGTTTTACTTAAATACCACCCAGCTTTCTCCATCAAATAATCCAAATCAGTAACTTCTATTTCTTAAGGCTTACAATTTTAGTATCATCGATACTAGTAAAAATTTTTATGAATTTATTATAAAACAGCAAAGTGTTTATTGATTTTTCAAGACCGGCCGTGAATAGCCGAGATTGAAACAAATAAATAATTTAATATTAGGGGGTATGCTATTAAGTGAAGTTTTGAAAGTGTCCGTACTTGTCTAGTAATTATTTCTCAGCTTATTTATTACTTTGTACAATAATTTCGTCTCAATGGCCACACACTAATGTAAAAAGTCTGAAGAGACTTATTGAAGGTCATCTTTTTCAAAAGGCCATCAAGTTATTAAAATTAACGTTCAGGTCTTTAAACTCTGGAAAGAAGTTCACGAAATCAAAATTATAATAATGGCAGTATAGGATTTATCTGCGTGAGCCAAATTACGTAACGTAAGGTGTCATACATTTTCACCTCTTCGTTTGAACTAAAGTCTATGAAATCTGGAGTGTAGTTGTAAGAGTCTTATCTATGACCTAGGGGTGCTACCTAAGCACTGAACCTCACCCAGCTATCTCGTAAAGCTATTGGGTCCTTCAGCTTTGTTTCGAGGTTGAAAGTAAATTCAGATTACTGACCTTGTCAAGACATCGGTCAGCGAGGTCATTCTGTTCGTATAAGCACTACAAACGTCAGAACAGATAGATAGGTACCTTAACATCATGGCAATCAGTTCCAAAATGACCCGATCTGGCAATGAAAATAGTTATAAAACTTTGGAGCTTACCTATATCCTCAACGAATTTGCTAACTGTGGGATCAGGACGCAGAGTGCGTTTTGCACTACTTAGGCGGCTGTTTTGGTGGCGGCGCGGGGCGCTCGGTCCATTCACAGCATTTGTATTTCATTTAAATTATAAAATAATTTTAAAGGGTAGACAGAAAAATATATTTTACCAAATCATTTCTTAATTTCTTTCAAAGTACTGAAAATACCGGACCTGAACCGGTAGATATATATGTACTAATTTTAAAATACGATATTCAAACTGTAACCGAACTCGGCGGGAACATTTGAATTTGAACTGAAAAACTAAAGAAACCGAATACGAAACGTTTAACTATAAAATAGTATAATATAGTAAATGATCAGGTATTTTCTTGTAAAATACGAGATCCAAGCTGGAAAGAACCGAAATTACTAAAATAAATTATCAGGTATTTATTTTTAAAATACAAGATCCAAAACCGATTACAAAACGGCCAATTATAAAAATAAATGATCAGGTGTTTTCTTTTAACATACGAGATCCGAAATGGAAATAACCGAATATACGAACCACAAACCGGTAATATTTAAAATAAATGATCAGGTATTTTAAAATACGAGATCCGAACGGAGAAATCCGTTAAATTTTACCCGTTACGATAAAGATTAAAAATTTTGACCACGTGCTTTCTTAAAAACCACGTGTGTTGGTCTTTGCCCTGCATAGGGACAGTTATGGTTTAAATAAAAATAAAAAACGGGTCCTTATGTTTTATCTAAAATAAAAAGATAATTTACGAACACGGTCGATAAAAAATTAATCTTACGATATTTAATGTGCAAGGAAACAGGTATGTTCAAAAACTTACAGTTTTTTCTGCGATCCACTATTCACTTTAGGGTATACCTTTAGTATAATTATTACTGCAAGTGTAGCGCAACTGTAACAGAGCCAGAGCTGCTGCGGACCAGTTGCTTCGACGGAGAACGAAACGCCAATGAGAAAATATGGCGCTGTCCATTTTACGTAAACTAAAAAATGGCGCGCGGCCGCTAGGTGTCGCCCTTCAGACCGGATGTACTACCAATGGTACTGGTAAAAAGTAGTCAAATTCGACGGAAACGGATGTGCCCTCTCATTATAAAGCTTCCAGTGACGGTCTAGTAGTTTAATAATTATATTGATAAGTAAGTTTCTACTTTCATATCTTGATGGATTGCGATCAAAGATCGATGGGAGGCACTGATGATTGAACTTAATTTAAATAGATTTGAAAGAAAGAAAGAAAGAAAATTATTTATTAAACACTAACACACACAACACACAAACAAGGTTAGGTACCTACTAGAAAACACGTAACACAGACAAAATATTTAAAAAAAAAGTAAAAAGTACAAAATGTAAGTAGTATTTGGTACTAAGTAGCCCTCACAGAAAGTATATAAGCGCGCGTGTGTAGGTCTAATAGGTCCAGTCCTGACTCAGCTTGTTGCTCTATCACACAATAACCCAACGTCATTTGTGAAAGAGCGCTGGTTTTCAGTCAGAACCCGGTAGAGTGGCAGACACGATCTCAGATACAGCGGATTGATGAATAAATACATACAAGATTTTATTTTGACTGCGGTTTTTTTTCGACGACTGCGATCTTTTTTTTTACCTAAAAAATTCGTGCTGCCGCTCTACACAGCGGTTGTGTTGCGCCGCACATGCGTTTCGTTCGAAAAATATTACAGCTCTGCTGAGTCACAAAGATCTGTATTTTCACAGCCGCTGCGCTAGTGTGGATTTACGCATATTAGTCACTTGTAGAAAACTCGTTTTTTTTAACACTTCGACTGCTGAAAACGCACGGTGCGTTTTCAGCAGTCGAAGTGTTAAAAAAAACATAAAAAAAGATAATAATTATGGGGTGAGTAAATTATGTACAAGCTATCAGTGAAAAAAATAATAAGTTACATAAAATTAAAATAAAAGGGAAAAACCATAGTACATAATTCTAAGCAATTTAGTTCGTCCAAGATTAGAAACCAAGAAACAAAGAAGTCATGCCGCAAAACTGTCAAACCTGGAACAGACAGCGAGAAAAACTTGGGTTTTCAGGAGGTTTTCTTTCTGCCATCCATCTACAGATTTTCATCATTATTGGATTGGGAAAAAAGGGGAAAAAACAAGATTGGTATATTCCTATTTTATATTGTTCCTCATTCAAGTTCAAGATTTACTAATTTACTGCGCACACGCTGAATACCGCTCAGTTGAGCCACGAAAAGCCTGATTTTCCCATCATACTTAAATATTATGTGCATCACTTCGACCAACAATGTGTTGTGAAAAGAAAACTGCCTTCTCGAGAGGTGAAACCAATATCCACCACTATTATTTGATTTAGGTACATTTATTAATATTTTAGCGGAGCCAGATTCAGCAGCGGCTGTCTCATTATTCAAAATGTTTATGCATCAGTGACTCCCTTTAAAAATAGCCACAATCTATGTTTTTATTTTGCTGTATGTTTTGTTTTGCTTGTTAGTTATAAGTTTAGGTTATGATAGGACTGGCATACTTTACGAAGTAAGAGCTTAACAATAAATATGATTTTAAAAAAAAAGTTGCTACTTTATTTTATTTTTACCAGTTAGGTATTCAGTTTTTTGTTATTTTGAAAACCAAAAACGCGTACCGAAGACTTTATTTATTTTCGAATAATACTACGAGTGTCGTAGTAAAGTGAAATACTCACATGTCTTGTTTTGGAAGGTGATCTGAATATGTATGGGACCTGAAACGTAAGAATAAATAATTAGAACGTTAGGTACTAGCTTGTATTTTAGCTTACATATCTTGTATTTTAGTCTCATAGATATTAATGAGACAAAAATACAAGGTAAGCACATGTCGTGTATTTTAGCTTACCTATCTTGTATTTTAGTCTCATAGATATTAATGAGACAAAAATACAAGGTAAGCACATTTCGTTTGATCAAGTTTCGAAAAAACACATTTATTTAGTAATTTATTTTATAGTTAACTAGCTCTCTCCGCGGCTTCGCCCCCGTGGAAATCTATGTGTCAAATTGTTTAAATGATAAAAAGTATCCTATGTTAGACCCCTGGTTCTAAGCTACATCTCCACCAATTTTCAGCTAAATCGATCCAGCCGTTCTCGAGTTATAAGTGTTGTAACAAACACGACTTTCTTTTATATAATATAGATTAGGTAGGTACCTAATTAATTATTATTTATATACAAGCAATGAAAACACTCATGGATGCAGCAAGCTGAAGACAGGGCGCTATGGCGCTCATTAGGGGAGGCCTATGTCCAGCAGTGGACTATTATATAGATTGATGGTTGGTTCTGATGAATGAAAACACTCAATACTAACATAAAATCGAATTAAATATACAAAATAATTATAGGTAATATAGGTAGGTAAATAATAGGTGCTAGGTAGGTATGATAAAAAGTTTACTGTGTGGAGGGAAAATTTATGAATGGCTAAGCCTCATGATTAATTTTATTGTTTACCAAATTGCAACTGATTCAGTTTACCGTCGTACCCCCTATGTAGAAAAGTACTTTGTGGTCGTACCTATAGGTAAGATACGAACCACAAAGTACTTTTCTACATAGTACGAACCTACGCATTAAAATGACAAACGGGAAAATCTGAAAACTGACATTGAACTCCTTGTCTATAGTTACCTACTAATAAATTACCTATAGCCATCGTCATACGTACTACCGATCCTATAAGGTTGCCTGGAAGAAATCGTTGTTAGCGATAAGGCCACCGATTGTGAAACTAGACTTAGTTAGTATTAAGGTCCATTATTATTGTATTTTTATTGTATTAATCGTGCAATAAAGGAATATTGTATTGTATAAAGAGGAAAGATTTGATTTTTTGTTTGTTTGTTTGTTTGCATTGAATATTGGCTTCGAAACTACTGAACCCCGAGTGACATAGGCTATAAGAAGATTTAAAAAAAAATGGTATTCTTACTAAAAGTTCAATAAACCCAAGGTGTAAAAAAAATACCTAAAAAATATTTTACATCGCGTGCGCTGCGAAAACTATTGATGATAGAAAATAATAATTATGATACTGCTATTCCCGAGGGTTTAGTATTAACGCACACAAAATAAAACCAGTTTAATTTAACTAAGGGAAACGAAATATTTTTAAAAATAATCAAATTATATACTGAAATCGGTTAATGAGGGAAAAACCTCTTTGGAACTACAAGAGCTATGAAGCTTAAAGTGTGCGCGTCGCTGCCAGCGCTCTGTATCTTGATCATCATCCTATTTAGTCCACAGCCATCTGTGGCCTATGTCCAGACAAAGGCCTCCCCTAATGAGCGAAGTGAAAAAGCTAGTTGAAAGTATAAACAAAGTATACAACTGGTATTTATCGCGTTGTATCAATCGATACCTACTTATTTATTGTGTACAGATTGCGTAAGTTTAAAAATACTAGTTGAAACTTTCAGTGTGTATTTCTCTTGCCACTATAACAACAATAAAAAAAAAAACATCAAAATCAAGGGGGCTCCTATACAAAAAACTTGATTCTTTCGACTATTTTTGCTCTACTTTGGTCAAGGCTGCTGTACCTGCTCTTGAATGAAAAAAGTTTTTATATTTAATTGAATATAGTATGTAACTTGAATTTGTTATGATGTCCATACTTAATAATATTTTTATTATTTAAACAATTCTTACATCAAATTATGAAATTTATGTACTACTACTATTTGTTTGACATTGTACAAAGTCAAAAACTTGCTTGATGGTCTGTTACTATGTATTTAATCATTGTGTAGGTACATATAAAACGTATAATAATATACAAAATAAATTAAAGAAAAAAACTGGGCTAGTTACCCGGTTTTTTTCTTTTATTTATTTTGTAGGTATATTTCGCGATCGGGATATAGGGTAACTTTGATATTTTTTACTAAAAAAACTAGATTTTTACTCTATTAGGATAAAAACTATTGGTTTTCGTGAAAACATTGAGAAGAAACAAAATGGGGTTTATTTTACACTGTGTAGCGGGTACTACGGTAAAGGTTAATATAATAGGCATGGTATTTATTTAGCGTACCTACCAACCAAATTATCAATCATACATAATATAGTACGTACCTACTGCTTGGTACAAGACTTACCTTTACAATTCACATAACTTAAATCACATAAACTAATTAATATTATAACGAAACAATACAAAATATACATTGTAATTCGAAAAATGTTCTCACATTGAATACTAACACCTTACTAACACAATATTGAATCCATAGATTGTTTTTATTATTTTGTTTCCTTGTAGGAAGGTAGGTACTAGGTAGGTATTGAGTTATCAGCAAGTAACTTACTTACAAGCTGTACAGTAGTGACTACCACAATAAAATAATAAATGAATGCATGATTGTAAAAACCCCCGTCTTCTTTCTTTTTATGATGGAAAAATGATCTCTATATCAAGAGGGATCGATTGAGCGTAAAAACACACCTCAGCCATAGTTCTTTTATTCAAAGTTAGGGCGACCAAAATTTCGATGATCCTAAAAACCCACCTTATCCTGGATTAAGCGGGTTTTTACAATCAACCTTATGATTGTCTATTATAATATAATTTTTTTTGGCACATCCAAGAAGTCAAGTCAAGTTATGTCATTGCCAAAAGGTGGTTGACCCTTTGACCAAAGCAAAAACTTTTTCTGTTCTGTTGTTCGCTACGTTGTTCGTTTGTTTTCGAAATCATTGGAAATTAATAAAAACTTTTTAAAGCTCTGTAGAAAATGAAACAGCAATTTCGAAAAAGGACCTGTCTATATCCTTCAAAGCTAAAAACTTCAATCAAACTATACATAAAATCTATGGAGGGCGTACAGTGCGTGAACGAAATGTGTGATTTTTCATAAAATCAACATACAAACCAAAAAAATATATATAAAAAACATACTGTAAAGCCTGCCTGTCCAGGTAAAGTACAATACCTCCCTTATTTTCCCGATACTTGGAAGGCTTTAAATAAGCTAGGCCACAGTCCGCCGGGGTATAAGTAGGTATCTCTACTTACTATACCCCGGCGTGCTATACCGCGTACTATACTGTGGCTTGCTATACTAGAGTATGATTAAGATTTCCTATACATACTATGCAATGGTCAAACTCGAGATACAATGTCTGTAAACATGGATAATAAACCAAAAAAACACTATTGTTTTATCTCAGTTATACTAACTGTTGATTTCGGTCTAGACTCTAAGAGTAACGATTGCAAGGAGCGTTTCCTACAATGCATAATCCTGACAGTTAATTTTCAAACTCGATGCCTTGTTTAGGGAGCCAGGTTTAGTAGCTGACATATGTGTGCAGCTGAGGACCTTGGTTCTTCTTCGGATCTTGTAGTATCTCAATTATATAATGCTGGACAATCCATGAAGCATCATCTAGCGACAAGCTAAACAGAGCTTGTGTTATTGAAAAATTGAAAATAGAAATACCTAGAACACCCAATATGAATATTTATAAATTGTGCAAACATTTGTCCCAAAGTGGGAATCGAACCCGCAACCTGTGTCACAAGCGGACGTTCACCGGCTGCATCACACCTCGGTCATCTCTTCACTGGTCGTAAGTAATCTGTCAAATACTTTAATAGTGATACTTTTTTTATTTGCAGGTAAAAAAATATTCTTGTAAGAATACATAAATGAAGTAAAGGTGATCCAATTTATGAAGTCTGTTCAATTTATGAAGGCTATGTCTAAGAATAAAGAGTGAGTCAAATTTAATTGTTGCGTTCTTATCATTGTATTTGGCGGATGAAACACCCGTCCATCTATGTGAGTGTAGAGCACTGATGCACAAACGCAGCATCCAACTGGGCAAGCATCTGCATAGCCCAGACGAGCTGCGAGACATCACCCTGAAGAAAATCCTACAGTTCCTAGCAGCTGCAAGGGTTAGTGGAGAACTATGAACGCTATGGCTTCAGGGCTGAACGTATAAGTGGCGATCACAATAGGCCTATCATGGCCGCCGTGATACCAAAGACAAGCAAAGCAAAAAAAAAAAAATTGTATTTCATTAAGTAATTCATAATAAAAATACCCTTCTTTTTCAAACATCAAAGCGCGTTATTTTCTTTAGGCAGTTGTCTCACCGGGAACGATGAACGAGTAGCGAGCAGAGCTAGAATGTAGAAACGAGTCTGCGTGAAGCGGGGAGCGAGTACGTAGTTCCGATAGTTGTGTAGCTCGGCTATCACTCGCTCGCGGCGGCCGGGTCAAACGACAGTCCGCATTGTAGAGAAATGACCGCTCGGCGTGAGTTTTCTGATCGCTGAGCGAGTGTTATTTTCCTGGCTCTTGTCGCCCAGCGACAAACTAGTGAAGCGAGTCCTCGCCGGCAGTGTGAACAGTCAGCGATCAACTATTTGTACATGCATCTCTTTTTTTACACGCAATGTATATCTAACTGTACGTTTCTTGAGCGAAAAAATAGCCGATAGTTAGTAGTTCTCTCGCCGGCGGTGAGACAACTGCCTTAGACCTCACAGGACTCTTGACACGTCACAAATTTCAAATAGCAAAAGTTAAACTAGGAAATAAAGTGATCACTTTGATTTTTTTTCACTTCGATCTTTTTAAGGTAAAGTAAAGAAGCGAATAAGAAACCTTTACCTTGTTAGATTGTTGTTTTTGAGTTGGAGCAAAACTCATCGCAAGCATTTTTATCATCTCGAATCCAGATGATAAAAATGCATGGGATAAGTTTTTTTGTTACAAAATATCAGATTATCTAGATAATCTAGAATATTTTGTAATAAGCCTTTTTACAAGGGTTGTGTTTGAAAATTTGTGTGTGAAGTTTCATCAAAATCCATTCAGTAGTTTTTGCGTGAAAGAGCAACAAACATACAACCTCACAAACTTTCGCGTTTATAATATTAGTAGGATAATAACCTTTAATTGAAAAATCGAGAACTGAGTTAGTGATTTTTTTAATACGAGCTTGATATCAACATTTTTTTAATTAATTTAATAATATTATTTGTGTTTCCTTTCTTAAATGATTTCATCATCATTATCATCCATTGACATCTCTCTACTGTTAGTCTGAATGTTTCGTGTATAAAAGTTATGGAAGGAAGAGAGGCCTTTGCCCGACTGTGGGATCCAGCAGGCTGATAAATAATTTGTTAATGAACTGTAAAGCAGCTGGTAAATATTTGATAATTTTTTTTCTTTTAATTTTAGGTAACTATTCAATAATTGATTTTTGTTTTCTAAACAAAAGCTATGTCGTCATTCGCAAAGAAGTCATTTATTGTCGCGTAAGTTTATTTTATTTTATTTTACTTGCCTAGATATTAACACTTGGGTGCCCACGACGTTTATACCGAAGTCGAGCCGCACTGCTAAGCCTGGGCAGTGAAAGCCTTAAAATTTAAACGTCCAACCTAAACATCATAAAATTAATGTATGGGTGGGCGAAGGTCCGCCTGCGACGCAGGAGGTTGCGGGTTCGATTCCCACCTCGGAACAAGTGTGTGTACGATCTGCAGATATTTTTTCCGGGTGTTCTGGTCGTTTTCTATGTATAATAAAAAATATATATCTATGTAATGCATTGTATTATGTACATCAGTTATCTAGTACCCTTAACACAAGCTCTGCTTACCATGGGGCTAGGTAATGCTGTGTGAATAGTCCAGCATTATTTATTTATTCATTTATATGCTTACATTATACTCATAATAGTGCGAATAGCTCTTTTTTGTATGACACATTTATATTATACGAGTAGCTATTACCCCAAACTAAACTAAAGTTATCGACATAGCTCTGAGAATTAGCAAGCTGAAGTGGCAGTGGGCCGGCCATATCTCGCGAAGAACCGACGGCCGCTGGGGCAAACGTGTTCTTGAGTGGAGACCACGACTCGGTAAACGTAGTGTAGGACGCCCTCCGACCAGGTGGGATGACGACCTGCGAAAGACTGCAGGTAGATGCTGGATGCGTCAAGCCGAAGACAGGGCGCTATGGCGCTCATTGGGGGAGGCCTATGTTCAGCAGTGGACTAATATAGGCTGATGATGATGATGATGATTACCCCAAAATAGAAAGAAAAGAAAGAAAGAAAAAGAAAATACATTTATTGATTCACAAGTAGGTATAGCTACTTTATCCTCTGTAAGTTCCTGATTCTAAGTTTACAATGGTGTTATTCTAGGTATACAGTACCACTTAAGTTAATTACAATTAGTTTAGGTACATGATGCGAGCGGCTCGGGAGAACCGCCGCGTTGACAAAATAATGTTCTTTACTCAAGTCAGTTAAAACCAGGGTTGGAAAAAAAACAGTTTTTTTTATATTTTATAAAACAAACAGTTCAAAATGTTTAAATCAAGTGTTTTTTTTGTTTTATTTGTTTTTTTTACTTATCAATTTCAAATCAATTATAGCGAATAATAAAATAATCCATTTCTAAACTATTTCCTAATTCACATTAGTAAAAATGAACAAAACGATAAATATTTACTTTTGTTGCATATCTCAGTACCTCTAATCTAATTATTAAAAATTATTATTATTATTAATCAATACAAAACACTTTACATACACCTTGTAGGTAGTGTTGTAGGTAGGTAGAGAACTAGAGAGAGAGCGGGGAATAGGTACCGTACCCACTAATCCAGTGAATTACTTTCTTTTGACGGCCGACATAGGGACTTTCCCTGTGGGACTTTACTGGCGGGGAGTTACCTATGCAGTGTATAAATACCACAGCCTGTCTGTGGTATTTATACACATTAATTTGCAATTAAAGGTAGTTTTAAACCCTGTTTTTTTCTTAATATAAAACATAGTTTTATTTCAAACTGATTTAAACACTGTTTTAAACACGTGTTTTAAAACAACTTGTTTTAATCATGCCAACCCTGGTTAAAACGGGATATTTACCATGATTTGATTCAAAAGTTCAAATTTAATTTAATTTTTTCAAAAGTTTTAATGTTCTTGACTGTACACTGTATGTCATACATGTCTAACAATACCTACCAATAATACCTATGTATTACAGGGCGGCGGCGGCCGGTGACGCCCCGGCTGCGAAGACAGATAAAGACAAATCAAAAGGCAAAGAAAAAACAAGCGAACCTGAGAAAGAGGAAAAGAAGGATAAGAAACAGGAACATGTTGAGTTGGTAGATGACTTTCCAGTGAGGACACAGTCACAGCTTGAAGCATAGTATGTTATTTATTACATTCTAATCACACTAATTTAAGTTGTAAACCAGCTCAAAGTCGCTCAGCGAGCTATGGAAAGAGCTATGCTCGGAGTTTCTCTGAAGGATAGGATTCGTAACGAATACATCCGACAGAGAACCAAAGTTATCGACATAGCTCTAAGAATTAGCAAGCTGAAGTGGCAGTGGACCGGCCATATCGTGCGAAGAACTGATAACCGCTGAGGCAAACGTGTTCTTGAGTGGAGACCACGACTCGATAAACGTAGTGTAGGACGCCTCCGGCCAAGTGAGATGACGACCTGCGAAAGACTGCAGGTAGATGCTGGATGCGTCAAGCTGAAGATAAGGCGCTATGGCGCTCATTGGGGGAGACCTATGTCCAGCAGTGGACTAATATAGACTGATGATGATGGTGATGATAAATTGAAGTTCCTGATTCTATGTTTACAATGGTGATCAAAATATTTCTTTCTTTTTGTCTGAAAAACAGGTTTTAACCTAGTTCAGGCACACGCATTGTTAATTTCCATCAGAAACCTGTTTGTAACATCTTAATAACACAATATGTTTTGTTTATGCAAATAAATGATCTTAATCATTAAAATTATTTATTTATTTATTCCAGTAATGCCGACCTCAGAGCAATGGAGCGCCGCAATCGCTTCAAGAGACGCTGGCCCTCGATCACCAAGGTGAAGATCAACACTAGACCCTGGCATCCACCACAGCGGCCGCAGAAGCAACCACCTATCGTAAGTTACCAGCGTCATCATAAGTATCATGATGTCCCCCAAAATAAATAAATAAATAATGCTGGACAATCCACACAGCATCATATAGCCCCAAGCTACAGAGCTTGTGTTATGGGTACTAGATGACTGGTATACTTAATACAATACATTACATATAGATATATATTTTTTATTATACATTTATAACGACCAGAACACCCGCAACAAATATCAGTAGATCGTACATACAATTATCCCGAGGCGGGAATCGAACCCGCAATCTCCTGCGTCGCAGGCGGACCTTCGCCCACCGCGCCATAGAGGTCGTCGTGTATTGTATTGTGTATATAGTACCCATAACACAAGCTCTGCTTACCATGGGGCTAGATAATGCTGTGTGAATTGTCCAGCAATATTTATTTAAACTTTATTATTTATTTATTTTTATTTAGCTTGTTTACTCTGTACCTAAAATTAAGATAAGTTATACTATAACCTAAGTTTCTTAGACATCATCATCATCATCAGCCTATATTAGTCCACTGCTGGACATAGGCCTCCCCCAATGAGCGCCATAGCGCCCTGTCTTCGGCTTGACGCATCCAGCATCTACCTGCTCTTCATCATTATCTTAGACATCTATATGTAAATATTAGATGAAGAAGATGGTTCCTGAAACACAGTTTTTAAGGCTATGTACTCGTATTACTACACTGTCTATTATGCCAATAAATAAAATGTTTACTTTTACTTTTATTTTCGAAACAATGTTATTTAATTTATTTATTTATTAATTAAATGTTCCAGGAAATACAACTACCAGAGATTAAAACCCGTCGCTGGGTGCCGCCGTACCGCCGGCGCCGGCGCGCGCGGCCGCGGCTAATACGAGTGCCGCCTGAAGAGATCACGCGGCCGCTATACGACTACAGCAAACTTAACAAGGTATCTCTCTTTAATTATTAAACACTAACACAACAACACAAACTAGGTTAGTTACACATATTATAAAATAAGACTACATAGTACCTACTTACTAGAAAACACGTAACACAGATAAAATATAGAAAAAAAGTGAAAAGGTAGGAAATGTAAGTACTAACACAAGTAACATTTGGTACGTAGCCCTCACAGCAAGCAGATAAGCACGCGTGTGTAGGTCTAATAGGTTTAACTTAAGAAGGTATATGATTCTGTAGCTAGACTAACCCCCGAATTCTCAAACGCAACACCAAATTCAAAATACAAAAAGTTTATTTACAAAAAAGCTTACAAAAAACACTTTAATTATGTACTTGTGGCAAGGCCACAACATAACTTACTTATAACTATGTATATATAAACACCTTACAAACTAATATAAACATGCACAACACACAATAAAACTATTACCTAGCACACTTACGTGAAGAAACATCGGTTGGTCGTCGCCGCCGTCCTGGAGTCGCGCCGGACCGAGTAAAGAGGAGCCTGACTCGGCTGAACAATAGAATCGCTGCGTTAGCGCCTAGCGACCAGCGGGCGACGCGACGACGCTTGCGTCGCCCCTCCAGTGATAACTAGCCCTGCGACGACAGCACGCCGACACCAAGACCATACGTACCAAAAGAGCTCAGGAGACAAGTTTACGATAGCCTGCACTCACTCAGCTTTCCTGGCGCCAACACCTCTGCAAAACTTGTGGCCCAGCGCTACGTGTGGCCAGGCATTAATAAAGATTGCCGAGAGTGGACGAAACACTCCCACCCTTGCCAGCGCACGAAGATCACACGGCATGTATCACCACCGGTGGGAACCTTCAAGCTACCAAGCGGCAGATTCAGCTACGTTCACATCGATATAATCGGACCCTTACCTTCATCAGACGGATACCGCTATTGTCTCACCGCAGTCGACAGATTCACACGATGGCGTGAGGCAATACCATTGCAAGACATTACCGCAGAAACTGTCGCGAAAGCTTTCGTCTCTAATTGGATTGCGCGTTATGGTTGTCCCACAGAAGTAGTTACAGATCGCGGGAAACAGTTCCGAGTCAGCATTAATGAAGCAACTGTCAGAACTCGCCTAATATAAACGTAACAGGACATCAACCTACCATCCTGCAAGCAACGGAATGGTCGAGAGAATGCACAGACAGCTGAAGGCAGCCATCATGTGCCATGGTAACAAATCATGGACAGAAACCTTACCTTTAGTACTCCTGGGAATGAGAAGCGCCTTCAAAGAGGACATCCAGTCATCTCCGGCTGAACTCCTCTACGGCGAACCACTCAGACTGCCCGGAGAATTCCTGCAGCCAGATAGAACCCTGCATACAACAAGTGACCTTACAGAATTCTCAGCACGTCTCCGTTCCACCATGAATAACATACGTCCGCCAGACATAGCAAACGAAACATTCACATTAATTCTTCATTTGCTTCACGCTGCTCTGTAACTCCGGTCTGTACCCGGCTTTATACAAGTGAACAAAGGCAGCGGGTACATATTATTGTTTTGCATACAGATCTGGCATAACTTCGGCCTTGTAGAGAAGAATAAGATGCTTCTGCAAGGCAGTATCGCAGCTGACTCCAAGCGATATTCTTCCACTGCGTGTGGTTAGTTTTTAGTAGTTTTTGTAGCCTTCGCTATACAACAAAGAGTGGGTTCTCCTTGCTGAGGACCGAGATGAGTGGAAGAAGGGGAGGGAGGCCTTTGCTCTGCAGTGGGACACTCCGGGCTACTATAATAATAAGAATAGCCCTCACACTCAGGGTAATTTATTTCGACTCTTCGGTTACTTGATTTCGTGGCTAAGTTGGTTAAAGCGTCCCTATAATCATATTTTATTGGGGTATTATTTAATTTGTGGGAGTCAAGACTGCCACACTGAAATGGAAGTGGGCGGGGCACATTAGCCCAATGCACCCCGAGAGGTGGGCTAATGCTGCAACACCCTGGGCCCCGGAAGGAAGCCGCGGGCGAGGTCGGCCAAGAAAGCGCTGGCGAGACGACCTTAACGCCTTCCTCAGAGATTGGAGGGAGATCGCGCGTGATCGCACTGAGTGGAAAGATTTGGGGGAGGCCTTTGCCCAGCAGTGGGACGAATCAGGCTAAATAAAAAAAAATCTTTGATAAAAACTTTTATTTGATACTTAATAACAAAGAAAGTTATAATCAAATAATATATACTGAATTAGAAATAGTATTTACAATTAAAAAAATCGAACTAACTGCGACCATTCTTCTAAAAGGTAGGCCCTTCAATTTATTAAACAAAGTAGATAACACAAGCTGAGGCTTACGTATTTGAGAATTATCTGCTCCGTGATTTTACGTATTATAAACTAGTTTCTACCCGCGATTTCGCTTCGCTTTTGACAATATAAAAGCGACACAACGCGTGCTAAGCCGCGGCCAGAAACTTGTATACTATATAATAATATACTGTCAGTAACTCGAACTTCTTCTGCAATCCCCCAGGTTCCCAAACTGCCTGCATAGCAGCCGTCTGCCGCGCGCTTCTAGAAGAGAAGTCGACAGCTCAACTCGTTAAGTCGGATGTAGACGACTGCATCAACACGGGGAACGGGTATTACAAGAATTGTCTGGTCGCGATGAAGTGTTATAAAGGTATGCAACATTATGTATCCCATAGAATCTGCCAGAACAGAAGCCATCCCCAGGTTCTCAAACCGTCTGCATAGCAGCCGTCTGCCGCGCTCTTCTAGCCGAGAAGTCGGCCTCTCTACTAGAGCAGCGCCCGCGTGGAAATCTATGTGTCAAATGATTTATAAACCTTCCCCTTGGATCACTATATCTACTGAAAAAAACCGCATTTTAGTTGTGTAGTTTTAGATCTAAGCATACATAGGAGGACAGACAGACAGACAGCGGGAAGTGACTTTGTTTTATACTATGCAGGTAGTGATTTTGGAGACTATTTCAATGACATGACAATTATGACATTTACGACGAGGAATCCTACTATAGTTATACCGCAACCGCTGTACCACTCCTTAAGAAAGTGCGGCGAGGTGGGGGCCGAGGAAAAAAGAGCAAGAGTACACATGAGATCGATATTGTCGGAAATATCTTACGATATCGTAAACTATATGTTTATTTTATAAAACGATATGTTTATATTTTTTTACTAGCTTTCGCCCGCGGCTTCGCTCGCGTGGTACTACGATAAAAAGTAGCCTATATGTTATTCCAGTACACATACTATGTATGTTCCAAGTTTCATCAAGATCCGTTCAGTAGTTTTTACGTGAAAGAGTAACAAACATCCATCCATAATTACAAACTTAAAAAAATTAAAAGACGGGGTTGACATCACGAGATAGCGCTCGACCCATCTTTGGATATTTATCTCATGTACGTCTGACATAAACCGTCCGGTAGAAAAGCTACCTACCGCCGTGAGCGTTGACGGCAGACTGATGGATCGGAGCGGCCGATACTTCCCCCCGTCTCGCCGCTCGCATACCTCAGGCGCGGTACAGCGGTTTCGGTCAAACTATAACGACTAAGCATACCGAACTCGAATATGTTTTGAAGGAATGCTCGAGGCACTTCAGACGAGTTTAAGTGAAGGATTTGTTGAAGAATTATCTAAAGATATGGGTGTAAGCAACAGCCTGTGTTATGAAAGCTTACTCAGTCATCGATCTATGCTAAAGCCAACGCTTCATCATCAACCTGTAGTAGTCTTCTGGGCATAGGCTTCCCCTTATGAGCGCCATAGCGCCCTGTCTTCAGCTTGCGCATCCAGCATCTGCCTGCAGTCCTTCGCAGGTCGTCGATCAACGCTTATGCTATAGAAAAGCGTTACTCAAGCATAGATAAATAAAGAATGCTGGACAATTCACACAGCATCATCTAGACCCAAGCTAAGCAGAGCTTGTGTTATGGATAGTAGATGACTGATATACTTAATACAATACATTACATAGATTGATGTTTTTATTATACATAGACAGGGACCAGAACACTGAGCAAATATCTGTAGATCGTACAAACATTTGTCCCGAGGCGGGAATCGAACCCGCAACCTACAGATTGAAGCCAGTATTCATAATACGGCCATGCAAACTGATCCTGACGTTTCTTCCAGGGAAACCTCAACTGGAACTGAACCAGCTGATACCGTCCTTCTACCTCCACGACACCAAGTATACCATCAAACTGGGGGAGCTTGAGTCTGGTTACCTGGCCAAGCATCCCGATAATTTGAAGGACAAACCGGACTTTATGAGGTGAGGCGGAGGGGCTGTTTTACTTTGCACCCGGCATATTTAGGAATAACGGAAGGCCAAAGGCTGTACTCACCTTTACATTGCTACACCTACCCAGTGACTAAAGCCACTGAGTGGGTATAGCATGAGTATCTATTGATAGTTGCTAGTGTGGTTCGGCGATTTAACACTTTGAGTGCTGAAATCACAGTATGTGTTTTCTACAAGTGACTAAAATGCGTAAAACCACACTAGCGCAGCGGCTGAAAAAATACAGATCTGTGTGACTCAGCAAAGCCGTAATATTTTTCGAACGAAACGCATGTGCGGCGCATCACAACCGCTGTGTAGAGCGGCAGCACGAATTTTTTAGGTTAAAACAAAGATCGCAGTCGTCGAAAAAAAATCGCAGTCAAAGTGTTAAGACTTCTGGACTTTTTGGCATTTTTTTACAAGATAATAAAGAACCCATCTTGCAAGAAAATGCCAAAAAGTCCAGGCCATTTGGTGTGTTTAAGATCTGCGACAAACTTTACGGATCCTCATCAATGAGCAGAAAGTAGCCCAGCGAGTAGTAACTCGCTGGGCTACTTTCTTTTGTTGGTTAAAAAACTCTATGTCGACGTCGTTGTTGGAAATCAGGAGTCAGGAGTATGAAACTTAAACGGTCATGACCCTTATTGTTAACTCCTAGTCTATCTATAATCATAAACATCAGCCTATACCAGTCCACTGTTGGACATAATATGCCTCTCCTAATGAGTGTATACCTTACCTAACAAGCACAGGGTGAAAGAGTAAATACTATTTATTAATTGGGCAGGTAAGGTGGTCTTACTATTCGGCAAACGTAGTGCAGGAAATGCGACATAGCTTTCAGCTTCCCAAACCTAGCACCTACCAGCAGACGTCTATCTGTAATATGGTGATCTTATTCTTTTCCAGCATGATGGAGAAACGCAAAGGCCAAGTATACAGCATGGTCCTCTCGATCGACGGCAAGCAACACTTCCTGATTTGGGGCCATCCGCCAGAGAGCGGTGCCGGCAACGTTAAGACTATCGCCTATATCTTTGACCCCAACATGCTTGATGTTACCGGCAGGAAGAATAGAGTGTGAGTGACTTTTAGAATTGATTTATGAGGAACTTTTTAGTTTCATTATTTAGAACTTTTTAGTTTCATTATTGAGAACATTTTAGTTTCATTATTTAGAACTTTTTAGTTTCATTATTGAGAACATTTTAGTTTCATTATTTAGAACTTTTTCCTTCGTTCTCTTGACATTGTGATAAACGATTTGAAGAGAACAATTGCCTTAGAATATACGAGGTGTAAAAATATGAATATGGTAAGTAGGTACATAGACGGCAAGCAACACTTCCTGCTGTGGGGTCACCCGCCTGAGAGCGGTACGAACGTGAAGACTATCGCCTATATCTTTGACTCTAACACGCTGGATGTTACCGGCAGGAAGAATAGACTGTGAGGAACTCTTTAGATTCATTATTTAGAACTTTTTCTTTCGTTCTCTTGATATGCTGGTAAACGATTTAAAGAGAACAACTGTCTCACCCCCGAATACTCAAATGCAACTCAGATTTAAGTCCGTCTCAAGTGACGATTTTCTGACAGATTTTCATTGAAAATAGTCAAAAAATGGCTACTTAAGACGTGCTAAAATCTGAGATGCGTTTAAGTATTTGGGCTTTAGAATATACAAGGTGTAAAAATATGTATAACTATTATAGCTAGAATATGTAAGTAGTATGTATTAGTTTATGTAGTTAGGTACATAAACGGCAAGTAACACTTCCTGCTGTGGAGCCACCCACCGAAGAGCGGTACCCACGTGAAGACTATCGCCTATATATTTGACCCCAACATGCTGGATGTTACCGGCAGGAAGAATAGACTGTGAAGAACTCTTTAGAATTGATTTATGAGGAACTTTTTAGATTCATTATTTAGATTTTTTTCTTTTGATTTCTTGATATGCTGATTTATGAGGAACTTTTTACATTCATTATTTAGATTTTTTTCTTTTGTTTTCTTGATATGCTGGTAAACGGTTTCAAGAGAACTGGCTGAGAATATACGAGGTGTAAAAATATGTATAACTAGCTAGAATATGTAAGTAGGTACATACATAGACGGCAAGTAAATGAAAAAATGAAAATGAAAAGATTATAATTAATTTAAAAATTGATTATAGTTATTAAAGTTAGTTCGGGTAAATTGGCTCAATTTGGGAACAAAATTGTCAAGCTCTTTAAACGGCTCGCTTACACTAGTTAACTGTAATCTTTGGAGAACATACCTTTATATATGATCAGTTGACAAATTAGCAGTTCTAAAACTAAAAGTATTTGTATATATTTCCCGTAAAAATACATAATTATTAATAGAGTCGGAGCCGGTGCATTCGTGCGTTACGCTGGCATAACGTCCTTCGTGCTTGACTTCCTGGCTAACTACGCTGACTTGGAGACCGCCAAGAAGGGGACGCCGACACCGCCCATCACACTCAGTAGTATAGAGGTTTGTTTACTTTCGTATATTCTTCCGGTTGTCCTGCGGTGTACACTTAACATGCTTAAGAGCTCCCTAAAATAATGGGCCCAAAACATGCTGTAGGGCAAGCACGGTGATGGTTGCCAATGTTTTTATTAAATGGTATGGGCTCCAACACATCTTCTAACTCTCAAGCACATGCTGGCTGTACCGAGGGTCGACTGATCCAGAAGTCTACGAATACATAATTGGTCAGACACAGATATAGTTATAACCAGAAGTGGGTGGTAAGAGGTGGACAGATAAAGCAAATGAATTTAAAAGAACTTGTCCTATATCGTCAAAACCTTGTTTAGGGTAGAATTATAGAAATAATTAAGTCACTTTGTCATCGAATGCGTAATATGAAATTGATTCCTTCAACTCTGCGAGCACAAATACTATCTAGATGTCACTACAGTCATTTAAAACGTAATATTTGCCATGATTTGATTTTTGAGTTATCGCATGAAACTGTGCCGAAATATTGGATAACTCAAAAATCAAATCCTGGCAAATATTCCGTTTTAAATGACTTTAGTGTTAATAACCATGCTAGTTTTTTTCGGGGGTAGATGTAGAATATTATATATATTATATATTTATATAGTTAGGTATGTATTATTAGTTATAAAGTATATATGTATTTAAAGTAGATAGGTATTTGTATGTAACATAATATGAAATTTCATGTTGTAATTAAGTACATAATAACGCACACAGATCCCCTTTTTCAATCCAACGATCCTATCCATCCACGGTTGTCTGGTAGAGCTCGCTCGTGAGCGATAAGACCGCCAAATTGTCACATATCTTGTATTATTATTGTTTACCTTGTTTGTTTTATTTTTAAGTGTGCAATAAAAGTATTGTCTATCTATCTATCTATCTATAGTTTCAAAAGTTTTTATCTATATGTCGTCTGCATTTGTATGTGACTCGAAATCTAGATAGTACATTATCTGTGATCGCAGCTTCAACTTCATCATGTACGCAATATATGACATACGATGGCCTCTCCATTATTTCTTCTGAAGAAGTAACAAACATACATAAATCCATTCAAACTTACGCATTTATAATATTAATGTGATCTTGTTTTGCCCACAGGTGGTCCAAAAAGAACCGCTTATCCGCGAACCAACGTACGAACTCGACCTGAAGGCTCTTAAAGTGCATTGTCAGAGCGAATGGGAGAGTTTGCATAGGAACAAGCTTCTTTCTAAGAAGATTTACGAGGTACTTACTCATCACCAGTCTGTAAAAGTCCACAGGTGGACATAGGCCTCACCCAATGAGCGCCATAGTGCCCTGCCGACTTGCTGCATCCAGCATCTGCCCGCAGTCTTTTGCAGATCGTCATCCCACATGGCCGGAGGGCGTCCTTTACAACGTTTGCCGAGTCACGGTCGCCACTCAAGAACACGTTTACCCCACAGCGGTTGTCGGTTCTTCGTGATATATGGCCGGCCCACTGCCACTTCAACTTGCCAATTCTTTGAGCTATACCGATAATTCAATTTTCTAAATATCTTTATTTATAAACATAACAAAATATAATAGTAATACATATCCGGTGTACATTTTTCCTAGATAATATTAACTTAAATTTACAATCGTTTATAGGCGATGAGCTTTTTCAAACTTTTATACCAGGGAGTTAAGAATTACGTATATTGCATACTTTTGGTTATTGAACCATTTAAAAAAGCATTTTATCTTAATATGACTACATGCAAGCTTTAGTTGAGCATTACATTTAAAATCAATAAATTATAGTGAAGGATTTATAGCAATAAGCCAACTTAATTATTCAAAGAGGGTACAAAAGTAACAACAATTTTACAAAAGCCAGTTAGCATGAAGCCAAAAAAAAATATAAAAAACCTTGAGAAGGGGAAAAAAAACTATTCCCACAAAACCCAAGGACCGAGGGGTCGTCACCCCTCGAGTTGACGCCGGGGTAATGAGGCCAAGCCTCGAGGCCCCTCTCTGTGCCCCCACCAGGGCCGGAAAGAAATTTATTGAACGAGAACAATAGAGCGGTCGTAGGCAAGTAAGCGCATCAATAGACGCAGTAGCCCTCGTGAGCTCGCTCGGACACCGCGAGCGCAGCGCATGCGGTCTCCGCACCTATACGCGCGATGATGCGCTCGAGCCTGCGCGGGCGAGTGTACTCTGCTATTCATCGCACTCAAGAAACAAGAGATGGGGTAATTTACAACGATGATATTTGTCGATGTGAGTTTTTCTTTCGAGTTTTGCAAATGTTTTGAATGTGTTTGTTTTTACTATTGAAATGATTGTTTAGAATTTTTTAGATAATTTGTAAATAAATTCGTACATGGTAGGAAAATTAATTTTAATATGTAATTTGTGTAAGTTAGTTAAAAATGGAGTATTGCAGGCGTATTTTAGAGCTTTATTCTGGATAACCTGCAAGTTATTAAAATTATTGCGGCATTTAGGAAAAAATCCCAGTAGTTTTGTCAACAGAACTACTCAACAAAAAAGGTGGGAGTAAACGGCATGTACTGCTCCATACAGGGCATGCATAAGTTATGCAGGGGCGTATTAAGGTACTGTACTTAACTTACTTAACACTTTGACTGCGATTTTTTTTCGACGACTGCGATCTTTTTTTTAACCTAAAAAATTCGTGCTGCCGCTCTACACAGCGGTTGTGTTGCGCCGCACATGCGTTTCGTTCGAAAAATATTACGGCTGTGCTGAGTCACAAAGATCTGTATTTTCTCAGCCGCTGCGCTAGTGTGGATTTACGCATATTAGTCACTTGTAGAAAACACATACAGTGTGATTTCAGCAATCAAAGTGGTAATTTAGTTTTACTACTGAGGCACGATTTTCTATTTAAAAGAGGAGATAGTGCATTAAAAGCTTTTGTTCCTTTTAGTCTTAGCTTTTGAGTGTTTTCAGTCCAGTTGAGTTTTGTGTCTAAAATGGTGCCTAGGTATTCAACAGACAGAACAGTTTAGAGGTAACCGGTGTCTGGTAAATATAATTGCCTCAGTCTTAGACGCGTTCATTTTTAACTTCCATCGCTGGAAGAAGTCTAGCAATAAGTCGAGGGATAATTGAAGGCAATCAATAATAAGTAACATATCATTTGAAGACGTGAATGAGGCAGTGTCGTCAGCGAAGCATGCTAGGTTTGTGCGAGGCTGGATGGGGATATCATTTAGGAAGATTAAGAACAGTTGGGGACCAAGGATCGACCCCTGGGGTATACCGGCTGGAACTAGCTTAGGTTCAGAGCTTGTCTTTTTTATATAAACTATAAAAGAACGCTGTGACAGGTAAGATTTTATTAGTTTGATAAGAGGAATTGAGAGGCCGATAAGCAGCAGCTTGTGGATGAGTGCTTTGTGCCAGACTGTGTCGAAAGCTTTTTCTATGTCAAGAAGAAACACACCGGTGGATTCATGCATATTTAGTCGATGTGATACAGACTCAGCAACCCTGGCTAGCTCCTGTGTGGTAGAGTGAGCCCGACGGAAGCCAAACTGTTCGTCAATTAAAATGTGTTCAAAGGCCTGACTTAGGCGATAGACTATAAATTTTCGAAAAGTCTGCCCAAGCATGGCAGAAGACTTATCGGATGGTAACCAACAGGATCCGTAGGGTCTTTACCTGGCTTATGAACAGCAACCACTTTCGCAGTTTTCCAATGGTTGGGAAAATAGGCGGTAAGTAAACACGCGTTTAATATTTTCGTTAGGACTATGCATTTTCGGGGTAATCTTTTAATAAGATGGTTGGAGATGTCATCAGGACCAGGAGCTTTTCGTATCTTGAGTGAAGATACGCATCTAGTGATCTCAGCTGGCCTAACTAGCTTTACTTGAGAAAAGTCAGGAGACTCATCATTCAGGTAATTGGAGGAAGCACTGACATTGTCCTGTTGATCACTAGTCAAATCGTAGTAAGGACCATATTATCATAGAAAGTATTGGCTAGGATGTCAGCCTGTTCTTTGACATTGGCGCTTGGAGTGCCAGTTGGAGATTTTAGGGGGGAATACATGAGGAAGGATTCAACTTTAGTCCCTTGGCTATGCGCCACAAGTCTGTGCAGGGGTTGTCCACCTTTTTTAGTTTAAGGTCCCAAAGGCGATCGCGATGATTTTTTAGCGCAGAGTTTATTTCTAACTGGAGTCTTTTAAACTCAACATTAAGCAATTTACAGGTATAGCTGTCTGATTCTTTCGCGGAATAACGTCGGAGCCGATTTTTATCCTTAATTCTTCTTCTTATACACCTTTATAGAGACGATTCCCAGGGTTTAAGTGTGGTTTTAGGGATGCTAGCGTCTCTAGCTGTGGTAATAGTAGATTGGAATTGGGAGATTGCCGAATCAATATCGTTTTCAGATCTGTACCAGTTGATTTAGATGGATATTGTCATTTAAGATAGTGCGGTAAACATTCCAATCAGCCTTGGCGTAATTAAGTTTTTGAATGACTTTACGATGTGTTTTGATGGCGAGTTTAACGAAAACCGGTAGATGGTTTGATGAGAGTGCGTTAACGGTTCTAATAGATTCAACACAAAATACATTTTTATTAAGGAGTAAGTCTGGGATAGTAGGTAAGCTTTCCCCATTGTAATGTACAAGGGTAGGATCACTAGGGGCGTGGATGATGATCTCTTCTTGTAGCATAACATTATAGAGAGTTCTACCATGTGTGTTCATTGAGCTACGTGACAAGTAAGGATGGCGAGCATTAAGGTCTCCCATAATGATAACCTTGTAGCCTGAGGACGTGAGGGCGCTAACATCGGTGAGAAGGAGAGACTTTTTAGGTGATTGGTAAGTTGAGTAGACAAGTATGTTACCGCTGGGCAGATTGAGAGATATGCCTATGGCTTCTAGGTTTTGGGTTAATGAGAGGGGCGAGACAAGGGTGTGTTCAATATCACACCGGACCATGATAGCAACACCTTGCCCAGAACCATCTGCACGCCCATCGATACGGTAGCAAGAGAAGCCAGGGATACTAAGAGTGAGCCGCTTGGTTAATATCATTTCGTTGAGCGCGATGATATCAATATTAATATCACTTACCACCAACGCCGCTAATTCCTGTTGCTTTTTGTGAATGCCGTCAGCATTCCAATAGAGTACGCGCAATTCATGAAAGTTAGACATAATGACCAATATGGGTAATAATTAAGATGACTTTGTCCATAAAAGTTTCACATTTGATTAACTCCTGCCCTGGGCTTTTATTGTGGTAAGTATTCGGAGCATCTTATTTGTAGTCTCGTCATGCAGTGGCATAGCATCACCCTCGGACGGACGGGCCAGGAAAGCCTTATCGCTGAGGCAGTGGTTTGGGCACAGGACGCTTCAGTTCCGCAGCAGGTGGTTCGGCAGGCGAGTCCAGGAGTCAACGGCACGTTTCTGATCGTCTTGGAGGATAGATTGAAGGCGCCTTTGATGTTATTGACGGTGATGTTGCGGAATGCCTCTCGTTTTGACTTGATGCGTTCCAAATAATTGAGCTGCTCTTTGCATTGCGAAAAGTTAGCGGCGTGGTCAAGTCCACAGTTGCAGCAGCGGGCTGATTCTATGAAGCCCTTCTCGGGACTGCGATGTTGGGTGTTGCAGTGAGCATTTGACGCATTTAGCAGGTCGATTGCAGTTACGAGACGCATGGCCAAAACCCTGACAACGAAAGCACTGGATACCGTTTCTGTTGTTCGTTTTGTAGCGTTCAATTCAAATAACGCAATTGGCAAGGTATTTTATTTGTTTAAACTTTGCCATGTCAGTACCAGATGGTAAGGTGACAACTATCGGTGGGCATTGTACTGGCTTACTTAGCTTCATGTGGGTGGCAGTTGCTCCAGGAAAGCCAAGATTATTGAGTTCATCCACAACAGAGTCCATTAGGTCTTCAGGGAGTCCCTTTGAGCTATACCGATAGCTTTGTTTGTTGTCGTTACGAATCCTAAACTTCAGAGAGACCCCGAGCATAGCTTTCCATTGCTCGCACCAGGTGACCAACTTAAATGAATAAATCATGCAATTAGCTCATTCGTATTGACGAAGACGATTCGCGATAGTACGAATTCTTGGGCCAGACGTGTGACAACACAAGTTTTATTTCATTTCATTCATTCAGTTCCACCGTAGGTACACATGTTACACTTGATGTCGGTCAGTTGTACATAAAAATAATATAACTATTTTATTATAAAACACACATTAATTTTGATATAGGAAACACCATAAGGGATTGTGTTTTAGAAAAAGCAGACGGACATGCCTTCTTTAAAAATTTGATACAACATTCATAGATAATATTTATTACAGTTATATAATAATAATAAATTAGTTAAATTAAATTGAAATAAAAAATACATTTCTAGATAATTTAATGCAGCTGTATAAGGGCAATGCCTACTCTTCGCGTTATCGCGATAGTATGGCCTAGGATAAGTGTATTATTTATTTTTATTATGTTCTATTTTTTTTATTTTGTTATTACAGGGCGAATACCCATTATGCTCACTGAGCGCAGTCAGCTTAGCCACCTCGCGGGGGCATGGCAGGCGGAAGGTGAAAGATTTCTACAACATGAATCCGGCTGAGGTAACATATATTTATTAACAAAAAATATATATACATACATAAATTAAACCAAATGCAGCCAAAAAAAACTGAGAAGGGAAAAAAAAGAGATTCCCACTAACCCAAGGAGCGAGGGGTCGTCACCCCTCGAGTTGACGCCGGGGTAATGAGGCGAAGCCTCGAGGCCCCTCTCTGTGCCCCACCAGGGCCGGAAAGAAATTTAGTGTTATGTTAACCCAGTAGTACCGTTTTCTCCCTTAGGGTACGGAATCCTAAAAAGCTGTTGTTATTGAAATGAATTATATAGACGATAATTATATAGCCTACAGATAAAAGTTATTGACTTCCGACTTCTATCATTATTATAAGAGTGTAAACCTGTTGAAACGTCGGGGAAAAAAGGTAAATAAACGCGATAAATACCCGTTGTATCAATACTTATAATTATGTGTTCAAATCGCGTTCAAGTTTAAAAATTTATATCATTACATCATCCTATACTAGTACACTTCTTCCGACATAAGCCTCCCCTGATAAGGGCAAATGGATATGTTTTAATATTCATTTATTCTCAAAAAGACAAATTATAAAAAGTCACAACAGGGTTCTTAGGTTAAGTATAGATAGATACAATGAACTATGGCCAACGGAGTCATAATTTCTTGTTCTTTCATTGTTCCAGCCATCTGTTGCCTTGCCAATGCCGCCAGAAAAACCACCGCCCCCGCTAACAAACGAGCAGATAATGGCGATGCGCGGAGAAGACTTCTTCTTGTACTGCCCTAGGATGGACGGACATTCTTATGGAAGGTCTATACTATACTAATGATACTCTTACCCCGTACCATCTACCGCCTTGCTAAGTACAGCAGTAACGACCACCACCCCCGCTGACAAACGAGCAGAAAATAGCGATGCGCGGAGAAGACTTCATGTACTGTCCTAGGACGGATGGACATGCTTACGGAAGGTACCATCTATACTATACTAATGAGACTCTTATCCCGTACCATCTACTGCCTTGCTAGCACAGCCGGAATGACCACCGCCCCCGCTGACATACGAGCAGATAATGGCGATGCGCGGAAAAGACTTCTTCTTGTACTGTCCTAGGACGGACGGACATGCTTATGGAAGGTACCCATCTATACTATACTAATGAGACTCTTACCCCGTACCATCTACCGCCTTGCTAGTACAGCCGAAACGGCCACCGCCCCCGCTGACAAACGAGCAGATAATGGCGATGCGCGGAGAAAACTTCTTCTTGTACTGTCCTAGGACGGACGGACATGCTTACGGATTAATAGCATATATTTTAATAATTAAAGTCTTACCTAGTCTAATAAAATTATTCTTAAGCCAGTCATGGTCAGAAATTAATTAAGAGGGGGTTGTATTATATTATGAAAAAAGTCTCATTCTCTGACAAATGGTGTGTCAATGGTTCTCCATTGACACACCATTTGCCAGAGAATGTCTGTATAGTCAGCAAAAATATTCTTAGCATTTATAAATTTGCACGCTAATTTGCACTTACTATTATGCAATATCTCTGTTGAAAGTCG
The DNA here is from genome assembly GCA_943735965.1 of Eupithecia abbreviata. NCBI lineage: Eukaryota > Metazoa > Arthropoda > Insecta > Lepidoptera > Geometridae > Eupithecia > Eupithecia abbreviata. The sequence goes on along the minus strand of OX031001.1, from coordinate 2,714,494 downwards.
TTAGGTTCCTTCCGATATTTTCATAAAATATCCCCTTTCCAGAGACGATATGATCCCGCCTCCGAAAGAAGAGGTGATCCTGCACAGCTACGTGGACATCTCCGACAAGAACTACCACTCGCAGTACCAGCAGCTGGACGCCGGGAAGTGGTTCCTACGAGGGACCAGGCATTTTGCTAGCTACAGGTTAATATTATGATATTCTGTAGCTTTAGACACCTTCACTGAAGCTTTTGACCTTTCCAAACATCATGGTTTAGAGTTTGCTCGTGGTAGCGTCAGACAAACTGACATATAGAGAGATAGACAGACGGAGATATAAACAAATGGAGAGCAAACAAACGGAGAGACAGATAGACTGAGAGATACTGAACAAAAACAGACAAAAAGACAGACTGAGAATCACAAATACAGTTAAGGGATAAACGGACAAATACAGGATAGACCAGGAAAAAACAGATAAACAGAGATACAGGCTGCTAGAGGGACGGACAGATAGAGCAAAGGATTAACAGACTGCACTGAGTTGCACTCACATCTCTGATACAGTCGAAAGAAGAGGTGATTCTACACAGCTACATGGACATCTCCGACAAGAACTACCACTCGCAGTACCGGTTCCTGAGAGGGACCAGGCATTTTGCTAGCTACAGGTTAATATTACTTACATTCTTTGGCGGAGCGTCACAAACTGCGTCGTAGCTCAGGAGATGAGATGCAAGGTCGATGAATGGTTTTGTGTCAGGAAACAAGACCTTTCCGGAGATCACGGTTCAGAGTTTGCTTTTAGTAGCGTCAGATAGAAACCGATAGACTGACAGAGATATAGACGGAGAGAGAGAGAGAGAGAGGAGAGACAGACAAAAAAGACAGACAGATAATCACAAACACATAAAAGGAATAAACAGACGACCGACCAAATACAGATGACAAACATCGACCGACAGAGAAAGGACCACTGTTCGATAACCATCGCTTGGTATAGCTATAAGTAAATCAAACGTGCACGACGAAACAATGTATTCTACTATGACGCCTGTTGATGATTCTATGTTAATAGAAGCGTTTTACATAAAATAAAACGCATATTAATTTACTTACCTTGTTCAAAACTTTTTAATGAGAATGCCCCGTTGTTTCCCGCCAGAATATTCAAATTTTATTGGAAATAGCATTGTCTTCCGCTAGTTGTGACCAATAAGAGGTCTCCACGCCACCTAGTAGGCGCGACAGTGGCGCCAATAGTTTGTACTTTTGAGCGCCATGATCTTTTATTTCATTGCGTCGAATATCACCAGGCAAGATTCAAAATGTAAGTTTTGAACAAGGTAAGTAAATTAATATGCGTTTTATTTTATGTAAAACGCTTCTATTAATTTGACTGGACCTTGTTCAAAACTTTTTAATGAGAGATGTTTGTTATCGCCTGGTGGTCGTGGAGACACTTAACGCCAATGTGAACTTACTAAAATAAAAGTTATTATAGTAAACTATACAGGTTTGAATGCAAATAAGACATTATGACATTCAAACTTAATACATAAGTAACTGACAGGGCGCTATGGCGCACATTAAGGGAGGCCTATGTCTAGCAGTGGATTTGACATAGGCTGATGATGATGACATAAGTAACACACTTATGCCCAAAAACAAAACTTAGCAATATTTAAAACATAACATGTAGACATCCAAATGTCTTGTTGTGACTGGTTCGAAAAGTTCGAGGGAAAAGTCATTAAATTTATTGAAAAATAAAATTGTTACTCTGTGCTACTTCCATGCCATGATAGGTTAAACCTGTAGTATTATGTATATTATAGACCACTACGTAATACTATTATATTATAGTCAATGAATTCAGGACAGTTCACACAGTATCATCTATCGGATAGATGAGGATAGATTCTATGCTATCCCCAAGCTAAGCAGAACCTGTGTAATTGGTACTAGTTTACTGATAAACATAAAACAATACATTATCATAGTATCCGTTAAATAAGACCGCGGCGGTCATGGCTGAATTTCTTTTAGAAACGGTTCACAAACATTCGTTTAATTTAATATGTCCTTTAATTCATATAAAAGTAAATATTTTGATCCAAAATTTACTGCCCTGGCCATCTCTGAAGATTGTATGGTCGATTAAACCATTTTAACTCAAATAGGTTATTAATCCAACACAGTAGGTAGGTACTCAATAAACCTTTTCAATTGTAGCGGAGCTTTGCTCATCTAAGAGGCCCAGATATGGGATGTTTTATTCTTAGATTTCAATAATTAATTAAGATTCCCCCCCCACTTTGTTTGGAATACAACAGTTGTTGAGATAACATTTGCATATATTTCCAACTGTAAAGCGTAAGAATCTTACGGATCAGATATCTTCAGCTATTTCTTTTGAAAAAGGCCAACAGGATATAGAAAGCATGTTATTGTACAAACATTATGAAGAGATTCCTATCCTGTCGTCAATAAATAACATTATGATGCATGATGGTAACTATTAGACACTAGATATCCTGCATCTTACAACCAGTGTAGTTCACAAACCAGCACAAACGTTATTTGTTTCAATGTAGTGTAGGCACTCTATTTGCAGATGTATTCGTCACTCTTGTCACATATGTTGAGGGAAAGACTACCCGATTACACGTTATTATAATATTGGTTCGCTGGTACTAAACAAACAGCTCCGCACGTCAAGTACATAGGCCGTGGGTACTAAGTTAATGTTTTGATGACTTTCTCATACTTAGCATAATGCAGGTACATAAAACATCTAAACATTACCGAGTATTAGCCTATCAACAACATATCATACAACGCAAACGACTATGAATTTTTACCGAAGATAATAAGTATAAAGAGGGTAGTTAATCGTAATAAGCACGGAAGGTATTACCGTACTCAGTCCGGCCATTGTCACAATCACAACTCTATACATAGACGGATTTCAATACAAAGCCCGAGATACCTTTGCAACTGTATTACATAGGCTAAAAACTTATTATTGGCAAGACCAACAATTTAATCAATTCGTCATATTTAATTGTTCAGACAAAATGGACACAAATGTAGTGTCTTATTATTCTACATATTTTTAATGTAGGTAGGTAAACCAGCATTCATTTTCATTGCTTTACGTTTCCTATGATTACTTGACGTGTCCTACCAGTCTTTCATATCTGGGTGGCAAAAAGAACAAAATAAAATTGAGGGTAGATAGTTTTTTAGTGACCTATTCTCTTCCACGCGAAAAGTTTGGTACGCAAGAAAAATTTTAAGGTTCGAATAACTTCTCAATATGATAATTGATAAGCCTTGCATTCATTGCTGCGATCTCATGAACCTGCATGAATCCATAGAAATATTATTTAATCCTTTCCTTAAACTCTCACTGCATACAGGTTACCGATCCGAGAGAAATAATATATAATAGTAACTCTGGGTTAAACTATGTTGAATCCAAGTCCAACCCCAATGCTTAGCGTAAGGTATTTTCATTGTCTGTACAAGGACATAACATAATCAGTTGTCGCTGCGTTGCGCAATCTATCAGTTAATCAATAAGTAGTCATAAAATAGTAAGTAGTAGTAAGTAAGTATGCGATACCCTGGAATTTGTTGCATAACTAGTGAATATGCACCACGACGCTTCCATATAATACATAGTGGGCATGCAATACCCGAATCATATAGATATTAGTTACCCTTCCGGGAATTACTTTAAAATAGGTACGCGATACCCTTGTTGTATCACTAGTGATATGCACCACGAAGCTTCCATTTAATACTAACTCGTGGTGTGAGTATTCAATACCCGAATAATATAGATATTAGTTAGCCTTCCTGGAAGTTCTTGAAAATAGGTACGCGATACCCTTGTTGTATCACTAGTGATATGCACCACGAAGCTTCCATTCAATACTTACTCGTGGTGTGGGTATTCAATACCCGAATAATATAGATATTAGTTAGCCTTCCTGAAAGTTCTTGAAAATAGGTACGCGATACCCTTGTTGTATCACTAGTGATATACACCACGACGCTTCCATTTAATATTTACTCGTGGTGTGGGTATTCAATACCCGAATAATATAGATATTAGTTAGCCTTCCTGGAAGTTCTTGAAAATAGGTACGCGATACCCTTGTTGTATCACTAGTGATATGCACCCCAACGCTTCCATTTAATACTTACTCGTGGTGTTGGTATTCAATACCCGAATACTATAGATATTAGTTAGCCTTCCTGGAAGTTCTTGAAAATAGGTACGCGATACCCTTGTTGTATCACTAGTGGATATGTACCACGACGCTTCCATTTAATACTTACTCTTGGTGTGGGTATGCAAAACCCGAATCAAATATATATTAGTCAGCCTTCCTGGAAATTCTTGAAAATAGGTACGCGATACCCTTGTTGTATCACTCGTGGATATGCACCACGAGCGACACTTCCATTTAGTACATATACGTAATCATAGTGTAGGTATGCAAAATCCGTATCATATTGATATAGGTAGCTTTCCTGGAAGTTCTATAAATAAGTTCGCGAAACCATGGGATATATTTATCAAAGTGGTTCTTGCTCCACGATTACTTCATTTTCCCAAATACTAACCAGTTAGTCCTTTCCCGTTCATATGAACACATGTCATACCTACGTTGTTGCAGAAGAAAAATATACCTTTGGACTCGTTGTCCGGGAAATAATCATCATGTCCACGATAATATAATAGCTGGAACGTATTCGGTGCGGCCGAATTTCATGTGTTAATGCAGCCCTGCGAGGGCGCTTAATATAACCCCGCGAGGGTTAAACAAATACTTGCAAGTGCCCATGACAATATTTGCCATTGCAGCCCTGCGAGGGCGCTAAAACGAACCCTGCGAGAGTTTCTTTTATTACTTGCAAGAGGCAGGTGTGTTGCTTACAAATCATTTCTTCATATTCATCCTCATTATTTCTTTATTTTATCCTTTTATCATCTCTTGTCAAGCGACGACTTGACTTGAGAGTTTATTTTTATTTATTAAATTATTTCAGGACTGACACACAGCTGATCGGATGGCTACAATCAGTAGGCAAAAATTGTACACAATATGTAAAAACTTCTGAAATAAATATTATTACTGCCAACCTATATTAACATTTTAAGTGCCTTTGCAAAAACAGCTTGAATCCGTGGGTGGGCTGTGAATAGGTTAGGCAACATTATTACGAAACTCCTCGTGAGAATTCTAGAACACCAATAAAATGTGGTAGGTAGCCAAACATTTTTTGAAACCAACAAATTGTACTTTATCAGACGATTCAGAAATCTTACTTTTGTTGAGAGGGCATTTGATTCTGAAAGCTAGAAAGAACTAGGTGGACACCCAAGTTTATCATACGAGCGTTCAACATCATACGTTGTGGAACGCTCTATGTTCAGCAGTAGGAATATTTTGAGTACATGTTGGCTTATACCAGCTTATGTACGTACATATACCAGCCAGGTTGAGGTCCACGTGTTGTTTGTCGAGTATAAAGTATGGGCAACGCCCTACGTAGGCGTTCATGGCCCACAATGCCCAAATTAAAAAGTTAAAAAATTACTCACGATTTTTATTTTCTATGTCGAACACTTTCTCCAGATGTCCACGTGATTCTATGATTTTGGTGGTCAGAATTTATACATTTTTATCGGGTCTGAATAACTTCTCAATATCTTTTCTCCATGCTGGAAAAATAATTATTTTAGCAAACAAAACCAAAAACCAACATATAACCGGAACACAAAATTATCGAACGGTAAACCGTTAAATTCTCGTTTGCTAAAAATTCACGCTGAAAATAGCGGAAATACCACGTGTTAAGTTGTACAAGCCTCAGCTAACGTAAAAAATATAATAAAAATTACCACGTGCCGGGAGCACGCGCTATTTTATTCGAAATAAAATTCACGAAAAATAACTCGCGCAGGTACTACCTCGTGCGAGGTAGTTGAAGCGTCAGCTTTGTAATAACTATCGACTAACAAACAACACGTATCATCTTGGATTAAAGAATCCAAAAGGAATTTCCGAAACTTATTTCGCAAATTAACACTTTATAGAAAGTGTAAGGTAGATAAAGAAAAGTTACTTACGCAGTATGCACTTTCATCAAACCTTTAAATTTGTGCACTTTTAAACAATTCTTTGCTAATTGTATTGTATGCACTTTTAAATATTTCTTCAAAGCCTGCTGAGCAGCATGCTTAGTGTGCTACGTAAAGAAAAGTAGCACGTCCGTATTAGGCGGGAAACAAGACGCCAATGAAATAAAAGATCATGGCGCTCAAAAGTACAAACTATTGGCGCCACTGTCGCGCCTACTAGGTGGCGTGGAGACCTCTTATTGGTCACAACTAGCGGAAGACAATGCTATTTCCAATAAAATTTGAATATTCTGGCGGGAAACAACGGGGCATTCTCATTAAAAAGTTTTGAACAAGGTCCAGTCAAATTAATAGCATTTATTGGTAAAATAATGATTACACGTCAAATAGGTATCCTATTCCTCTATCCCTTATATTGACGACCGATGTGGCGCGGTGGGCGAAGGTCCGCCTGCTACGCAGGAGGTTGCGGGTTCGATTCCCGCCTCGGAACAATTGTGCGTACGATCTGCAGATATTTGTTCCGGGTGTTCTGGTCGTTTTCTATGTATAATAAAAAATATCTATCTATGTAATATATTGTATTATATATATCAGTTATCTAGTACCCATAACACAAGCTCTGCTTACCATGGGGCTAGATAATGCTGTGTGAATTGTCCAGCATTATTTAATTTATTTATTTATTATACTTAAGTATAATTTGATTTGTATACATTATAATAGTTAATTATAACATCAAATAAAAATAATAATTCTATAAGACTATTAATTAAATTATAATACATTCAAAAATATTTATTATAATCAATTCTATAATCAAACAAAATTCCATAATAATCAATGCAATGATAATTTAAAATTAATCGTAACATGAATGAACCATACGTGTAAATGTACACAGATACCAAACGTTTAAGAACTACACGAGTATCGCTTGCTGCCTGTCTGCACTCGGCTTGCTCAAGCGGCTGCGCGCGCGCGCTTGGAACGAAGATACAATGGACGAGACCTTGGATCTAGGATATAATCTGTTCAGAGTTAGTAGACGATATTCTTCATCTCTGCTTTGGCTAAGCAAAACAAAGGTTAATTTAAGGTTAATGCATTAGCACCTACATCCAGCACCGGTACTGAACTGCAAAACAAGCATTCAAATATTATGATGACCTCTGTGGCGCGGTGGGCGACACCGCGCCAGAGAGGTCTGACGGCGACGCAGGAGGTTACGGGTTCGATTCCCGCCTCGGGACAATTGTGTGTACGATATGCAGATATTTGTTCCGGGTGTTCTGGTCGTTATCGATGTTTAATAAAAAAAAAGGATAAAAAAATGTCTGTCTATCTATGTAGTTAATGTATTTTATTATGTATATCAGTTATCTAGTACCCATAACACAAGTTCTGCTTAGCTTGTGGCAAGAATTGTCTGGCGTGATTTATTATATTTACCTTTGTTTAACAGGAATCTCTCGGAGAAAGAGGCGGGCCCGTCCGGAGACTGGTCCTCGGCGAGATGAAGGAATCGTTTAAGATTCGGGACCAGGAGTTTATTCATAAGGTAACTACTACGGCATCTGAAGTGCTCATCTTAACAAATAGCTTTAGTAACAAAGAAAATTACTATAGAAGTATAAAACAACGTCGCGTCGTCAGTGAGAGCAGGTTGATACATGAAACTGTGGGGTGACGTCACGGATGACGTCAATCATCACCATCATCAGCCTATAGCAGTCCACTGCTGGACTGCTGCCTCCCCCAATGAGCGCCACAGCGCCCTGTCCTCAGCTTGCCGCACCTGCAGTCTTTCGCAGGTCGTCATCCCACCTAGTCGGAGGGCGTCCTACACTACGTTTACCTAGTCGTGGTCTCCATTCAAGAACACGTTTGCCCCAGCGGCCGTCGGTTCTTCGCGAGATATGGCCGGCCCACTGCCGCTTCAGCTTGCTAATTCTTTGAGCTATGTCGATAACATCGGTTCTACAGAGAACCGATGTTATCGACATATATACAGGATGTAAAAAAAAAAAAGTGTAATTGAGTAATTGGTCTATCTCTTCACAGGATCATGGTATAGCCGTTTGGGGTAAGATGGTGTCAGCCAACGCAAAGGTGTTTGACCTCTGCCGGGGCCTGGATCAATTCTTCAAGGAGTCAGATTCTGGGATCTTCCAGGTATGTAAAGTTAACAACGAAACGAACGAACCCAAAAATTGTGCCCTGACAGGGTTTTTATGCATTGTGTACCTACTAAGATTCTACACATAGGAACTTATTACCTGTAATAAAGTTTTTGAAACTATCATGGTTATCAACACCAAAGTCATTTAAAACAGGATATTTACCATGATTTTCATTTTCATTCATTTTCATTCAACTTCATTCAACTTCATTCAATTTCATTCAATTTTATTCAATTTCATTCAATTTCATTCAATTTCATTCAATTTCATTCAATTTCATTCATTTTCATTCAATTTCATTCAATTTCATTCAATTTCATTCATTTTCATTTATTTTCATTCATATTCATATACATTTATAGGTCTTAGTATCTAGGTAATGTATAAGAAACGCAATGGTACCCAAGCAGGGTGTGGCAATATTTATTTATTTATTTCGGAACACCATCAGCTACTATAATATCTATAGACTTAAAAATGACAACAGAGAGCTAATAATAATATGTACTGTGAGTCATTTGAAAGGATGCATGAGAAGAGGTCGCTGCGCGCCCGCGGTGTCTTTGGCGCGAGCTTGTTTCGCACTCTCAGCGAGCCCTGCGCACTGGCAGCGAGCTAGCTGCGAAATCTCCCATCTAATCAAACTACCAGACTCTGTCACATCTGATGGCAGTCTATCATGCTTTAAAATAAGACTTAAACGTTGGCTTGTCGCGCAGAATTTCTATTCTGTGAACGAACTATTACAATTGTAAACCTGACTTTATTTAAATGTATTATTCTAATAATGTTTTATTTTTATTTTCAATTTTAACAAAATTTATTGTACTTATACGAAAATGTGACGTGTAAAGTAGTTTTACCAATAAAATGTATTTCTGTAATTTTCGCTCTGAACTCGCTTGCAAATTGCCAGTGTGATAAGGCCCTTAGAAGTTGTCAGTAATCCGTTCTCTTTATTCTTCCGTTGAATGAATGAATGAATGAACTCTTTATTGCACTTAAAACTATAAAATAACACCTTACATATATATATCTATCTATGTAATGTATTGTATTATGTATATCAGTTATCTAGTACCCATAACACAAGCTCTGCTTACCATGAGGCTAGATAATGCTGTGTGGATTGTCCAGCATTATTCGCAAGAATAGTCCTGTCCGTAATGATAGATCGGTCCCAATAGAGCGTGGCACGGCCATTTTCAAGAACTGGCGCCGGTGTGTACTTATAGTACGGAACTTCAGGACCAGTAAGGCCGTATCGGAGAGCAAGTTGCTGGTGTATAATTTTGGCTACTTGGTTGTGTCTGTGCAAGTACTGAGAGTTAGCAAGGTGCGAACAACCCGAAAGTACATGACGGAGGGTCTCCCCAGGAAGATGACACGCTCGACAAATATCGATCGTGCCGTCTTTCATGATATACTTTCGATAATTGTTCGTCTTTACCACCTCGTCCATAATTGCACAGACAAAACCTTATTTTATTTATTATTACATATATCTAAACATTACAAATTAAAAGTACAATAGGCGGCCTTATCGCTGACAGCGATTTCTCCCAGGCAACCTAGGGATGGAGAAAAAGATATAAGCAAACTAAGAGATCACTGGAAAATACTGAATTTTGGTCGAAGCGAAACGACTGCTCTACTTTTGTTTGCCACTTTTTCTGTTTTTCACCGGCATAAGCTGATATGCGACAGTAAAATGCAATGGGAACTGTAATATAATGCTTCATATTTGTTGTAGATTCCTGGTGTTTTCGAAGCGGCCATCTGGAACGAAGGTGGAAAATACTATTTGTATCACCCGTGGCCGGCTGACAGATATGGCAAGCTGGTATGAATGTCAGTTTTTTTTATGAACTACTAGATGCGCCCCGCGGCTTCGCCCGTTTGCAAATCTGTGTATCAAATGGTTTATAAACATTACTCTTGAATCACTCTTTCTATTTAAAAAAATCGCATCAAAATCCGTTGCGTAGTTTTAAAGATCTAAGCATACATAGGGATACAAGTTATTTTCTACGCAAGTTATTTATTATTATAACTAGTAGTTTCGGTGCATATTCATTATAAACAAACAAACCAAAAATTCAAACCTTTCCTCTTTATAATATTAGTATAGATTTACTGTTTAGTAAGTGTTTACTATTATTATTTGTGTTATTGTACGTAACCTGTTTATGGCTAAATTATTTTATCTTTATCATTACGAAAAGTAATACTAATAAGTACTACTTTTTGTTACAGCTCGGCCTACAGGACGGCGGCAAATGTTGCATAATGTACTTCACCCGCATCGCACATATGTGTGACCACATGATGGAGAGCCTCCAGAACTACACGCGGCGTCCCTTCAGCATCAGCGACGTTAAGGTGTTCAAGAGGAACGAGATACCGCAGCCCTTGAACAACCTCACCCGTTAGTATTCATATTCATATTTATTTATTTATGCATTGTGTACTTTTGTAGGTCTTAATATCTAGGTAATGTATACGAGACAAAATGGTACCCAAGCAGGGTGTGGCAACAGGTGCTGAGAGTGGAAGTAAATAAATAAATAAAAGAGAGAAGCAGAAAATTATAATTCAATCACAATAAAATAGGTACAATATAATAATAATAATACATGTAACTTTTGTTTCTAATTTTAATAATTTATCGACGACCGATGTGGCGCGGTGGGCGAAGGTCCGCCTGCGACGCAGGAGGTTGCGGGTTCGATTCCCGCCTCGGAACAAATGTGTGTACGATCTGTAGATATTTATTTCGTGTGTTCTGGTCGTTTTCTATGTATAATAAAAAATATCGATCTATGTAATGTATTGTATTATGTATCAGTTATCTAGTACCAATAACACAAGCTCTGCTTACCATGGGGCTAGATAATTCTGTGTAAGTTGTCCAGCATTATTTATTTATTTATTATTTATCATTAAAGACTCATTTAAATCGTAGTACCGTGCAACAGCCTGTGTAATGTCCCTAAACCGCCTCTCACTTCGAAAGAAAGAAGAAGCTCGTCAGCTAGTTTTAAACATTCTATTCAATAGAATAATACAATCGCATTTAACAATACTGATCAGCTATAGGAAGGTCTATAGAAACCCAGATATCCTCGTTTTCTGTTTCCCAACAAGGCATTCTAGAAGATCTTATACGACGAAAAACTGCTATCAAAACTCCTACTCCTCTCACCATCATGTGCAGACCTGATTCAGATTCAGATTTCTAACATATAATCAAACATATAGAATCTGTGCAAAAAGAGTCTGTGCAAAAGTCTCGTGGCGAAACGGTGAAGTAACATATTAACGCAACAAAAGTAGTACATTGGCACACGCGCGCCTTCTATTCCAAGGAGACTTCTCTTTTTGAATAGACTCTAAAACTGTTAAATATTAAGGACTCTTAATTGTGCTGAGGCTACGACTCGTCAAATCACAATATAGCTGTATAGGACGCACGTTAATGTCTCTTAAAATTATAATAGCGACCTATCACAGATTAGACACACGATTATCACAGATTAGATTATATATTTATATAAGTAGGTATGTATTATTAGTTATGTTTGTTGTCGATCTATGTTATGTTATGTATTGTATTATGTATATCAGTTATCTGGTACCCATAACACAAGCTCTGGTTACCATGGGGCTAGATAATGCTGTGTGAATTGTCCAGCATTATTTATTTATTTATTATTGTTTATTAATATAATGTAATGTATATCTCTTTTTAAGATAAGTTAATATATAGTTTCTAACTATAACTATCTATTTCCAGCTGTGGCCCCCGGTAAATGGGTAGTCCGAGGCCACTTCCACGAAGGCGATGAGAGGTTCCCGGAAGAGCATAGGAACAAGCAAGCGACGCCGATGGCGATCGTCGCTTTAGCGCTGGCTAATGTTAGAGAAACTGACGAGTGGACGAGGGAAGATGTAGATGACGTGAGTATCAATTTTGCCGGCCCTTTTAAACAGACTGGAGAAGGAAGTTCTTAAATTCATTATTGTACACACAAAATCTATACTAATATTAATATTTTTTATTCGAATTTTTCAAATCGGTCCAGAATTTTCGGAGCCTATTCAATACAATCAAACAATCTAATCTTTCCTCTTTATAATATTTGAACGACACAGTACCTCCGATTATCCTAATTAGAGGGATAGGAGCGTAATAAAACGTGCAACTCAGAAGTTAATTGTTTGAAAATCGGACCGGAGGCCATTGAAGCCCGTGCGTTCTCGTCAGCGCGATTCAGCCGTGGTACAACTTTACTAGCGACATCTAGTTATAAAATAACACACTAAAGCAGGTAGCCTCTTATCTTCCACAATGGTCTTCGGAAATCGACTAGGAAATGGATTATAGAAAGTAATTTTTATTCCGTAGCTGAGTTCTACGAACTACCAATTATTTAAACTATATTTTTTAAATATTATAATTAAGGCAATACATATATTAATTTTTATATTGAATACCCCTTTTGACATGTAACTTGGTTATCAATAAATGATTAGTATTTTTTTGTACCTACATCTTGACTTGCATTGAACAATATTAGTATAGATTATATTAATCTCCTTTCAACAATAGGTCCTGACTCAACGTATAGGCATCTCCCTCGCACCCCCTACTGCCCTTACGCTGACCTTTTCCGCGTCAATTGACGGGCAGCCTTATGCCGCGACCGCCGTAGCCTTATATCATATAATTACATTGATCTCCTTTTAACAATAGGTCCTGACTCGAGGTGACATCCTATACGCCAACACGATAGAACACCTCGAACGTATGGGCATCTCCCTCGCAGCCCCCACTGCCGAGGAGGGGGGAGAGGAGGAGGAGTCCTCTAGTGGCGGGACCGGGCTGGCCGCAGCGGACGTGTTGAATCGCTTCAGTGTTACTGATACTGACTTTATTGAGACGGATGTTATAGACAGTCCTTATAATGGTGAGTTCTTTTTGAATATTTACATAGATAGAATTAAGATTATATTGACAAGGCTCCGGGCCACTGGCGACAGCAGACGTATGAAGAGGGCAACATGTTGCTTTTGAACAACATAATATGTATGTTGTTCATTAGTTAAAGCCTTCGCCCACCGCGCCAAAGAGGTCGTCAAAAATAAACTAAGATAAACGACGTACTAATGCGTCCATTTTTTTACCTGTAGAATGAAAGAATCCCATTTTTTACACATTTTTTATAGTGTGCTCGATAAATATCGAAGCTCTCGTAAATTCCGATAATTATAGAGCTTATTATGCTCTAAAAATATCTGGGCTAACAAGGCGTATCTGTCGAACCGCATCACTTAAAACACAGAGTATGATAAATTGTATTATTTCATTCAGCCAAAGATAATGAATGCGTGGACAGAGCATAGTTTTATAATTGAAACAATTGAGCTAAATACTGTGTACGGAGGTGTACGTAAGTTGTGGTAGTAAAGTATGTTAGTAGTAAGTAAATGTGAACGACACAGTACCAACTCCGATTATCCTAATTAGAGGGATAGGTGCGTAACGTAATAAAACGTCCAACTCAGTAGAAGTTATTTATTAAAAAAATCAGAAAGGACGCCATTCAAACCTGTGCGTTTTCGTCAACGCGATCTAGCCGTCGCGCCACTTTACTAGCGACATCTAGTTATAAAATAACGCACTTCATAACTTACGTCACACTGACGTCATACATTGAACAAAATGAGGTAAATCACTGATAACTTTTCAAAAGTTTATTGAAATAGAACACGTTTCACAAACGCTTCAAAAAGTACAATAACCCAAGAGATTACGATACTTACTCATTTCTCCGCGCACGTAGCAAGCGACTCATTAAAAACTGTTATGAACAGTATAGGGCGTCATAGATAGATGATGATTCGCTGTCTAAAAACATCAAAGCCTTCTGGAATTTTGTTAAAACTATAAAAGGTACCCTCACCGTGCCTGAAGTCGTGTTTTACAATGGTAATACGGCCCAGAGTAGTGGTAAGGTCTGCGATTTGTTTGCGAGTTTCTTTGCATCTGTATACGAAGACCATGATGTTAGGTCCACCTCCCTCCAGGCTCCACCACACCTGACGCTTCGGTGTTGTCGGTCGTTATTATTTAAGGCATAAATGTGATTGTAAACTGCTTTGTAAACTTATTACAATAAATTAATAAATAAAGTAAACCACATAGGAAGTAAACGAGCCTTCATACGGTTGTATCGCGTCGCGGTCAGTGTCGCACTGGTTGGTAAGGGCATAAATATGCCGATTCAGTAAATAAGATACAACGATGCTACATATATATGTACATTGATTTGTACGTCTTCGTACATACTGACTGTTGCAAAAAAAATGTACAGGTAACTCAATTCATCCATGACTACTAACTGATACCTTTATTCCTCAGGCTCAATTAACCCAGAACCCGGCAGCGGCGTACTATCCCTCAAGGAGTCTCTGAAGCAGTTCTTCGTGTCGCATACACACGGCGTGGTGACGGCGCGAGGCAACTCGGCCGGCGTGTGGAAGGACAAGCAGTATATGTATATGTTTGACCCACACCCCTGCGACGAGAATGGTGAGTAAACTAACATATGATGACCGAATGTATGACCGAATGACTGCACTAAAGATCAAAAACTGGAAAGACCGAATGATTACTCGAACAAAGACTGAATGATCGCTAGACCAATGACCGAAGTGTTCTAGACCGAAGTCACTGGTCATGGGTCGCATTGACATCGCACTTAAACCAGGCAAGTGAACGCGTTTCGCCAAGATGCCAAATTATGTAGGTGGCGATTTAAAAACTGTACGATTGAATTTATGAATAGTCATTCGAAGAATGATCACTAGACTAATGACCGAAGTCATGATCCTAAAACCCCCGCTTTAAACCCCCTAAGGCTTTATCTCCCTACCCTCTCATAGTATCTGGCAACAGCCCTATCCAAGACTCGCACCTAAGTGGTGGCCCTTGTGTTTGTTGCCCCAATCAAATTTTTACCGGCGAGCTGCCCCCTGCGTGCGCCAAAAGTTCGGTAACGCTGTCATGGCCTTCTGCGGTGAACAGCATTATAGTCCATTCGAAAAAAAGAAAAGGAAAACTTCTTTGACCGAAGTCATTGGGCTAGGGTCGCATTGACATGGCACTTCAACCGGGCAAGTGAACGCGTTTCGTTAAGATGCCAGAATATGTAGGTTACGATTTAAAAACTGTACGTTTGTGTGTAGTACAGAATGTACCGACAAAATACTGCATCGTACCAAAATAACTATCTTCACGGTCAAATACTGGACTAATCATCTAAATTATCAAACATCCCCAAACTTCGCCAGTATCTGTACATGTTTGACCCGCATCCCTGCGACGAGAATGGTGAGAGAAATAACAGAGAAAGGGAAAATACATAGACCGATTGAATAACCGAAAGACCGAATGATTAGTGGCACGAGACTGAGTCTACGAGACAAATGACTAATTACACATTCTCCACCCTAGGCTGCCCCTCCGACGAGCTCGTAGCGACCGCATGCGTGATGCGCCTCTCCGGCGGTGTGTCAGCCCTAGCGGACGCCATCATGGGTAACCTGCCTGCCGGAGCGGACGACACGTTCAACATCTCTCCGGTCACCATCACCGCCGCTAAGATGAACCTCGAGCTAGCTGCGCCTGAAACTAAACTAGAGGTAGGTCATTACACTAGTCTATCTAGCTCTCTACGGGGCGGTGTGACAGCCCTAGCGGACGCCATCATGGGTAACCTGCCTGCCGGAGCGGACGACACGTTCAACATCTCTCCGGTCACCATCACCGCCGCTAAGATGAACCTCGAGCTAGCTGCGCCTGAAACTAGAGGTAGGAGTGAGAGAGAGAAAGAAAGAGACTCTCTCGTATAGTCGCTATTTGAGAATTCGTATGGGTGCTTGTAAGGGTTGATATACAACTACGAAGCTCATTTTCATGTAGCATCTGAACAACTTAACAAAAGGGCCAACCTTCAAAAATATTTTCTTAAAATGATCCTAAATCGTGCAAATGTGAAACACGCAAACAATAATAGGGTAGTGTCCTGGGTAAAAAATATATTTTTCTATTTAGTCCGTCAGTTAGATAATCAGAAGATATTGGACACGTAATTTTTCTTTTGTCAATCAAACAAATACTTACAAAATAAAGCGCGTCAAAGTTTAGGAGGGGGGGCTCGTGACGTCACAACTTGCTAAAAAGTAGCAAGACGTGACGTCACGCTAACTGGCTATATCTTCATATTTTTTTGTTTAATTGACAAAAGAAAAACACGGGACCAATATCTTCTAATAATCTAACTGACGGACTAACTAGATTTTTTTAAGACACTAGACTATTTAAATAATTCTTTTTCCAGAGCAAAGAATACACGTGGCTGCAGAAAGGCACCGCTGCTATTATGATGGGCCCGCGCGGCGACAACAGTGCGATCGGCAAGTGTGCCAAGAAAGCTGGGATTGGAGTAAGTACGGCACATGTTTCTTGTGCCCTATTTTTAATAGGCTAAGCTTAGCGATTGTTCATCATCATTAAGGCGACCCTCGCTTGCAAAAATCGATCCGAATATCGCTGTCCCTGTTTATCCCCCGCGCCGCGCCCCATGCGTGCGCGATAGCAATATTAGCCGTTCAAAATTTGGTTTGTTCCGTAATACCAAAAATTATGACTGAAAACTATTTGTATTCTTCACAAAGTATTGTTATTCTGTAACTAGACGATATAAGATATGTTCCTTAATAAATAAAACGCAAGATATTATATATTATTATATGTTCCTTAATAAATAAAACGTAAAATATCGTTTCTGTTTGATTTGAAACCTTGATGTATTTTGTTAATTATTGATGTCTGTGTTACCAGGAGGAAGATATGGCTGGCCGTCACCTGGCTCTGCCGGCAGCAGCTGCGTTCACGGCGGCCACTGCGGCCGTCCCTCCGCATTATATGCACCAGGACCATATGTTTAACTTCTTAGGTAATTTATTCAGTTACTTGTTCATTCTGTCAAATTGTTCATCGTTCACTGGGAACGATGAACAATGTTTAACTTCTTAGGTAATTTATTGGGTTACTTGTTCATTCTATCAAATTGTTCATCGTTCATTCGGAACGATGAACAATTGATTTTGATTGACAGACTGAACTTTGTTTAATTCATTCAGCTTCTCTTTCTAACAACCAATCACTCATTCACACAGTTTGTTCTTGTTCATTCTGTCAAATTGTTCATCGTTCATTCTGTCAAATTGTTCATCGTTCATTCGGAACGATGAACAATTAATTTTGATTGATAGACTGAACATTGTTTAATTAATTCAGCTTCTCTTTCTAACAACGAATCACTTATTCACACAGTTTGTTCATTTACTCTTAACTCCTTCCTTACGTTCTTGGTCTAGGCAGAATAACAGCGCCTTCTGTTCATAACAGTTGGCATTATGCTGGGCCTTGGCACATTTGCCACTGCAGTACACATTGGTCACTAACTTAATTATTTTCTACATATTGTTATTTCGTTTTTTTCAACGTTGAACATTCTGTATTGTGTAGTTAATGATTAAGTATTTTATTTTTAATTCTAAATTGTTAATTTATCTTGTCGATAGTGGCATATAAATTATTGTCTGTCTATGAAACGAAAAACGATTTTCCTCTTTTGTAATGCAGACGCCGGTGCGGAGTATTACACGCAATTCGTCAAGAAAACCGGCAAGAAGGAACTAGTCCCAGAGGACCTGACGAAGAAGTTCGAGATGGGAGCCAACACGTTCTCAATCGAACTCGACGAGCCGACGCGTTTGTCGTTCTGGATACCGGATGAAGTGTCCGGGGTTTGTGTTCTATTGTTTATAATAATAATAACCACCCACGGATGATACCCGCTATTTGTAGCCATCGCCTTTAGTTGGCTTCGGCCCCACGCAAGCCTTACAGAGGACCGGGTCACATTATGGCCCGAGATCATGGTAATGAAATCATCATCAGCCTATATCAGTCCACTGCTGGACATAGGCCTCCCCCAATGAGCGCCATAGCGCCCTGTCTTCAGCTTGCCGCATCCAGCATCTACCTGCAGTCTTTCGCAAGTCGTCATCCCACCTGGTCGGAGGGCGTCCTACACTACGTTTGCCGAGTCGCGGTCTCCACTCAAGAACACGTTTGCCCCAGCGGCCGTCGGTTCTTCGCGAAATATGGCCGGCCCACTGCCACTTCAGCTTGCTAATTCTTTGAGCTATGTCGATAACCTTGGTTCTCTGTCGGATGTATTCGTTACGAATCCTATCCTTCAGAGAAACTCCGAGCATAGCTCTTTCCATAGCTCGCTGAGCGACTTTGAACTGGTGGACCAGCCCTATCGTGAGTGTCCACGTCTCAGCTCCGTAGGTCATAACGGGTAGGACGCACTGGTTGAAAACGTTCGTTTTCAAGCATTGCGGTATGGATGACGAGAAGACTCGACGTAGTTTCCCAAATGCTGCCCAGCCCAGCTGGATCCTCCTTTTGGCCTCCTTCTCGAAACTGTTTTTACCCAATTGCAGAATCTGCCCAAGGTAAGTGTACTCGGAAACAGTTTCGAGAAGGTGACCATGTACGACTACCGGCCTTGGATCAATGTGACCATTGATCATGACTTTGGTTTTATCCAAATTCATGCCAAGACCGATACATCGGGAGGCTGAAGCTAGGCCGTCCAGCATCCGGTTCAGTTCCTCAAGCGACTCCGCCATTAAGACTATGTCATCAGCGAATCGCAGGTGTGAGATGTACTCGCCGTTTATGTTGATGCCCTTTCCTTTCCAGTCCAGCAACCCAAACATATCCTCCAATGCGCAAGTGAACAGTTTCGGGGATATGACATCCCCCTGCCTCACTCCTCTACGCAATTGGATGGGATTAGACTGCTGGCCCTGTACTTGGACACTCATGGTGGCGGCCTCGTAGAGACATCTCAGCACCTCGATATAACGATAGTCTACTTGGCATCGCTGTAAGGAATCCAGAACAGCCCAGGTTTCGATGGAGTCAAATGCCTTCTCATAGTCCACAAAAGCCAGACACAGGGGCTGATTATACTCTTCGGACTTCTGTATAATCTGCCTCACTGTGTGTATGTGGTCTATGGTGCCATATCCTCCGCGGAACCCAGCCTGTTCCGGTGACTGGAACTCGTCGAGTCTCCTGGCGAGACGGTTCGTGACTACCCGTGAGAACAGCTTATAGACGTGGCTCAAGAGTGAAATGGGTCTGTAATTTTTAAGAAGGGTTTTATCTCCCTTCTTAAAAAAGAGCACCACCAAACTCCCGCTCCACGCCTTTGGAGTTCTCCCACTGTGAAGGACGGTGTTAAAGAGGTTCTGCAGCTCCTGTATTACAGGAGCTCCTCCGGCTTTAAGAAGCTCTGAAGTAATTCCGTCCTCACCGGGGGCTTTTCCATTTTTAAGCTGCCTTAGAGCTAACACGATCTCGTCTTGACTGATGTCAGGCAGTTCGTCGGTATAGTGGCGTGTCAGGGTGGCTCTGGAATCTCGGTCATCTCGTCGGTAACGAGGGGCATGTGCAGCGTATAATCGGCCATAGAAATCCTCTATCTCGGCGGATATCTCCGGCTTTGACAATACGGTCCTCCCGTCGTGCGTTTTAAGCTTTGTCAGGTGGCTCCTGCCAAGCTGCTGAGTGAATACTTTGGACCCTCGGTTTCGCTCTATCGCCTCTTGAATGAGGCGCGTGTTGAAGCTCCGAAGGTCGTGCCGTACCATCTTCGCAATCCGCTTGTTCAGGTCTGACCTCTCTGACAAAGTCGCTTGGGTGGTCTCCCGTCTTTTTGTCATCAGCACAAGAGTCTCATCCGAGAGTTTGGACTTCTTACCAGTACGCTGCTTTCGACAGAATTTGATGCCCTCGTCCCTCAACGTTTCAACCAGATTGTGTAGGGTCTCGTCAGCGTCATCAGTGGGTTCCAAGGCAACAAATCTATTCCCAAGAAGCTGCTGAAACTTCTCGGTGCCCGCCATGATTTGGATTGGGTCAGGTCGGAGCGTGGACTTCATCAGACGGTTTCTTTCAAGCTTCAAGTTGATATTCAGAGAGCCTCGGAGGAGTCGGTGATCAGATCCGGTATTGATCCTGTTGATCACAGAGACATCTCTGAATATGTGCTTGCTATCCGTCATGATGAAGTCAATCTCATTTTTAGTCACAGTGTCGGGGCTTTGCCATGTCCACCTCCTTTGAGGCTGTTTCTTAAAGAAAGAGTTCATTAAGAACAGCCCCTCCTTCTCAAGGAAGTTGACAAGCATTTGCCCCCTGTGATTCCTGACTCCATAACCATGCGGGCCTATTCGGGATTCGTTGCCAGTCTGGGTTCCCACCTTGCCGTTAAAGTCCCCCATAACAACGTTGAAGTGGGCCTTAGTGGTGTTATGTAAGGCTTTGGATATGTCTTCATACATATCCTCCACTTCATCATCCAAGTGTGCCGAGGTCGGTGCGTAAACCTGAATTACCTTCATGCTGTACCGTTCGGACAGCCGAAGGATCAGGTACGCTACCCTGGTCGACACACTGGAGATTTCTTGGACGTTGTTAGAGAGGGCCTTATTGACGAGGAAGCCTACGCCACCCTGGGATGTTTTATCACCCTCGCGAAAGTAGAGAAGATGGCCCGAGTCTAAGGTCACGGTGTCCTCCCCCTCTCTACGGACTTCACATAACCCCAGAACATGCCATTTAATGTTCTCTAACTCCACTTCCAACTGCGCTAGATGGTGGTCAAGCCTCAGAGTGCGTCCGTTAAACGTAGCCAGGGTCAAATTTTTTACTGAGTGGCAGCCTAGTGTAGCCCGGGGATTCTTAGCACCCCCTGCCCCGCCGTTACCGTGGCCGCTGCCATGGCCAGGAATAGCGAGGCGGCCGGGAACTAGGGGCCACTTTTTCTTGGCGTGTCTACTCATATGGGGGGGGAATGCCCATAATCCCCACGCTGGGCATGCGGGTTGGGGATCGCAGTGCAATTTAGTGTGCTGCAAGGGACGCTGCTGCCCGCCCCCCGGTGTATGTCCCTTAGTCGCCTCCTACGACACCCACGGGCAGAGTTGGGGTGGTGCTATTCTATCTAGGCCGACACCACACAGCCAAGGCCGACACCACACAGCCAAATAAATGGTAATGAAATACATAATAATAATATAATAATAAATGATTGACTTGTTTATGGCAGACGTCCGCAATCTCCCCTATAGCGCGATTACCCAGTCCATCCATCCATCACAATATCCTGGTTTTATTTCTTAAATTTTTCTTTGAAATAGTCTCTACACCTGGCGGATACCATCTTTGGGTGTATCATATTGTGCACCCGAGGATGATACCCGCTATGTGTAGCCATCGCCTTTAGATTAACTTCTCAAAGGGCCTCTGTGCTGTTGGGTTCTGCCCCGCGCAAGCCTTCCAAAGGACCGGGTCACTTTTGGCCCGAGATCATGGTAATGAGATACATAATAATAATAAATAATATATAAATGATTGACTTGTTTATGGCAGACGTCCGAAATCTCCCCTATAGCGCGATTACCCAGTCCATCCATCCATCACAATATCCTGGTTTTATTTCTTAAATTTTTCTTTGAAATAGTCTCTACACCTGGCGGATACCATCTTTGGGTGTATCATATTGTGCACCCGAGGATGATACCCGCTATGTGTAGCCATCGCCTTTAGATTAACTTCTCAAAGGGCCTCTGTGCTGTTGGGTTCTGCCCCGCGCAAGCCTTCCAAAGGACCGGGTCACTTTTGGCCCGAGATCATGGTAATGAGATACATAATAACAATAGGTCTTTATTTCAGATATAAATTATCCATAAACTAAGTTAAAAATACTTATCAAATTGATACCCCGTTGACCCACTCACTGACGCTAACCCGGAAGTGACGGCAACAACTCAGCTTCCGCACACTACACACTCGACCAAAAACCGACCCCGCCGGCTGCGGGGTCGAAGAATTCCCCGTTTCCGCCCTTAAACCCCCTAAGGCGTTACCTCCCTACCCTCTAATAGCATCTGGCAACAGCCCTAGCCGAGACTAGCACCTAAGTGGTGGCTCTTGTGCTTGTTGCCCCAACCTAATTTTTACCGGCGAGGCGCCCTCTGCGCGCGCCAAAAGTCCGGTAACGCTGTCATGGCCATCTGAGGTCAACAGCATTATAGTCCATTCAAAAAAAGGGAAAGTTGTAGTCAGCCAGTGATAAAGGAATAGTAAACCAGCAGCGGCACCAAAAGCCTCCCGAAGAATAAAACCTAGTATACAGTTTATCAGTTGTTTCACTCAAGAAACGTGGAGTCTCCTCCATTAAACCCTGCAGTAGGAATTCACAGGGGTATATATATAGTAGGAGATAGGACCCCAACAATTGGTTTTATGGTTAAATCCTTAAGACGGTGATAATATTCGCAGGAGGGTGCTGAAGAAGGCGCGGAGAAGGAACTTGGAGAAGGCGAGGAAGAACCAATACCTCCTATGAAGCGTGAGTTTCTTTTTCACCATCTAGTTATTTATTTTATTAATCTATTCAGGGGAAACCAGCAGCTACACTTACAAATAATTTTAAAACAAGAAAATAGAAACAGAAGGCTATTAAGATGTTTTCACGACTAAAGAAGAGTAGTAGATACATACATGTTGGTGTGCCTGAGGTTTTGCGAGAGAGAGGAATGATAGGAGTAATATTTTGAGTTTGTTTGTTTAATTTATTCTTTCTAATATATGTATAGGTATTGTAATTAGCTAGTGTAATTGGTTGTAATATAAGTAATCGTGCTAGTTAATATTTAAATAAATAAATTAAATTAAAATACATACATAAAAAGTATGTCAAAAGTATTTTTTATGTCTTTTATTTATTATTTGTGTGTTATGAGTTTTGCTAGGCTGACGGTCCAACTACGATGTTGTAAAATCACTTCAGCATAACATTGAATGAATGAATGAATGAATGAACACTTTATTGTACCGAAAATAACAAAATAACACCTTATATCTAAATCTTACATAATAACAGTACAATAGGACATTGGTACCGTCTCAGAATAACATATTTTTGCATTTTACCTTAGAAGTAAGAAATTAAAGATAAGGGACGCGTGTCAAAAATGTGTGTGTAAGTCAATTGTATGAATTATAAATATACACTTCTTTGTTAAATATAAATATTATATCTATACTTATATTATAAAGAGGAAAGGTTTGATATTTTTTTTGTTTGTTTGTAATGAATAGGCTCCGAAACTACTGGACCGATTTGAAAAATTCTTTCAGCATTGGGAAGCAACACTATCCCTGGTGAACATAAGCTATATTATATTTTCAAAAAAGTTAGGGATCCGTACTAAAACTGTGCGAAGCCGGGAAGGTCCGCTAGTATATGAATAAATATTGTATTGCAGAGATCAAAGAAGCCCTATTCAAGGTGTGGAACGATCACACCCAACCAGCACAAGCGTTCATCCTCTCCGGAGATTACCACCAGATTGGGATATGGATGTCTCCGGGAGGCAAGGTGGTGGCTTTCGATCCTGCTCCAACGCTGCATAAGGGAATGTTGACTCAGCAGAGGATTATTAAAGGTACCGTTCATACAATAATTCATTCGATTTTTCATTCCCTCATTCATTCATTCTTTCGTTCATCTTCTACGGAGATTACCATCAAATGGGGATATGGATGTCTCCGGAAGGCAAGGTGGTGGCTTTCGATCCTGCTCCAACGCTGCATAAGGGAATGTTGACTCAGCAGAGGATTATTAAAGGTATCGTTCATACAATCATTCATTCATTAGATTCTTTATTCACTCATTCATTCTTTCGTTCATCCTATCCGGAGATCACCACCAAATGGGGACATGGATGTCTCTAGGAGGCAAGGTGGTGGCTTTCGACCCTACTCCAACGCTGCATAATGGTGCAAATGGAATGGTGACTCAGTAGAGGATTATTAAAGGTATCGTTCATTCATACTCCTCGGGCTATCCGTGAACAAAGTTTGTTTATACACGCTTCATCACATCATTTAGCCATGTCTTGCTCATCGCAACTCTGGTGGAAACGGCTCCATGGAACGAGGTTTTTGGACATTCAAAATAAGGGAAATATGTGTACAAGGGATGTGGTGTGAGAGATGTCTTAAAGACGGACGCGGGCGAAATAATAACAGTAGCTAGAGAAGTCAAACGTGGCTTAACTCTAGCCTTGCTCGCTTATCTGACAAAGGATACCTGGCAACGAAGTGTTGGAATAATATACCTCCACCCTTACGTAATCTCAACACTAAATTCACTTTTAAATTTCATCTCAAACTCTTACTGTTACAAATACAAAAAGAGGGTATTCCGAAACGCTTCGTTTGCCAGAGATAGGAAACACTGTGGCTACTACTTCTTCCTAAATTGTTTCTTAGTCCATTCAAAGCCTAATATACTTTTGACCATTTTATACCGCCACATAACAATAACCCAAGCCATACCTATCAGTTTTTGTCCCCGCTAACACTGCACAGTAATTCATTTGGTTGAATCTAAATTATTAATTTTTAATATTATGCAATCACACATCGTTTATTTTGTCAGTGTTTCGTTCTTCTGGTCGCCTCAAAGGGCAATACTGAAAATCAGTGTTTTGCTCAACGAGCAAATCTTTTCGCTGAGCTATTGCCTTTTTGATGGGCTGCAGCACACACACTATTTTTAAATCTCTTCTTTTTTTTAACTTGTTTATATGTACTTTTACTTATTGTATACTACTAGGTACTATAACTCATTGTTCTCTAATTTATCTGTGTTATTCTATGATGTGCCTTTTCTATTGTGACCTTTGTAACATGTGCTGCAGTTGTCAAATAAATGAATTATCTATCTATCTAAAGGAAGGGCAAAACGTCAAATGAATTTTCATTATTTAGGAATTTACCGTTGTACTACAAAAAAGATAGACATCTGTTGACGTGTGTTTAACAAAAGCCTTACCATAAAACTGCGTTTTAACGACGGTTTACAGTTAGGCACGACTTAAACAAGGTTTAACTTTAGACAGTCGAAAGCGCTTGTTTAACGAGTGCCTAAAGAGTTAGCTATGACAGATTTCAGAATCTACATATATCCTACTAATATTATAAACGCGAAAGTTTGTGAGGATGTTTGTTGCTCTTTTACGCAAAAACTACTGAAGTGATTGTGATGAAACTTCTCAATTATATAGCTGACATATCAGAATAACACATAGGCTACAATTCATAAAGATATCTTGTAGGTATATTATCTAAAATATCTATCACCACGCGGGTGAAACCGCGGGGCGCAGCTAGTAGGTATATAATTTCATACCGGTCTACGATAGACTCGAACGAAATGCACATCAAATTTAAAAAATTAGTCGGTCGGAGTCGACCAACTTGTAGGTGGAAAATTCGGATTTTGAATATAAAAATGAATAAATTTAACAACAACAACAAAACAATATAGCTAAGCATCTGTGTGAGAGTGACACAAAATACGTTTCGTTTTGTTTTTTCACGTCTTGATTTTTGTTGGAGAAGAAAAAAGGTTTTGATCGAAAATACTTGCATAACTACACAGGTACATTCAATTACTTGCGTAGAATGGAACGGATGAACGAATGATATGCAATATGACCGAGCTGATTGAGATATGCGTTGAAACGAGAGTAAAACTCTTGTTAAAATCCTTGTCTATCTATTTAGGCACTGTTTAGCTGAACACTTGTTAGACCAGTGTTGGTCTTGTTTTTTGTAGTACAGCTGTAAGAGTAAAACCATATAAGTCTTAAATTTGCATCAAGTATGTGCGCGACAAACGAATAACTCAATATCACGCCAATCGATTTCAATGGTTCTTTTTTTTTAATCTACGTTAAACCCATTTTCATTATTTAGGAATTTGAAGTCGGTTTATAGTTTTTTAAAACACGCCAAACTATTTAATATATTCTTTGATGTCCCCAAAACATGCCATTAAAGGGATTATGCATTCTTCTATTGTATTTTATTTTGTATTTTTTTATATGTGTGGACAATTATGTCTGAATAAGGAACTTTTAATTTTATTTATAATGGTTATAGGTGACGAGCTACGCCTGCAGCGTATCAAAGACGAGATGACTGGTGAAGACGCTGGGGGGGATGGCGAGGCGGACGAAGAAGCTGGCGCAGGTGCGTTACATACAGTTAATAATAAAGTATATTTATTCACGATTTCGTCTACGAGTACGGGCCCTGACCCTTACAGCGTTTGTGATCACGAAACCGCACGTGTAGTAAAGGTACAAGTCCGAGATGGGCTGCAGACTGCAACCGCAGGCGACATTGCGGCTAGCGGCTGCGATTGACCGCAGTGCCGCCTGCGGTCGCGATTGCTTCTATTTCCAAGCACGGTTCGTGACACCACTGGCGCTCCAGTCTGTGGTAGCTGCACACCGCGGCCGCAGTGTTGCCGCGCTTGGAATCAATTTCATAGAGATGCATAGAAACAAGTTGTGTCGCCTGCAGCGTGCAGCTGCAGTTCGTGGCCTGCGGTCAATCTTGGAATTGCACCTTAATACGCTTCATCATCATCATCAGCCTATAGCAGTCCACTGCTGGACATAGGCCTCCCCCAATGAGCGCCATAGCGCCCTGTCTTCAGCTTGCCGCATCCAGCATCTACCTGCAGTCTTTCGCAGGTCGTCATCCCACGTGGTCGAAGGGCGTCCTACACTACGTTTACCACACTCAAGAACACGTTTGTCCCAGCAGCCGTCGGTTTTTCGCGAGATATGGCCGACCCACTGCCACTTTAACACGCTTAATGTTTCCCAAATAAATGAATATTAATTGACGTGTTTCAGAGGGTGAACAATTGCCGGAGCCGCCGCCACAGTTTGTCCCACCAGAGTCCTGTCCCGTACTCATTCTGTGCTCCAGTCCTGCAGAGCTTATGAACAAACTTGGTAACTATTACATTTAATAAAAATAAAACTTAAAATAAACGTGACACTTATTTA
Organism: Eupithecia abbreviata; assembly: GCA_943735965.1. Lineage (NCBI taxonomy): Eukaryota > Metazoa > Arthropoda > Insecta > Lepidoptera > Geometridae > Eupithecia > Eupithecia abbreviata. Next base: position 2,687,071 of record OX031001.1, on the reverse strand, counting down.
GGGCTGTCATTACCAGTACAAGTTATTCTAAGAATAACTTGTGGTTGGCTAGTGAGTGAAGCACTTACAATTTTAACGACTGGTTATTGTAGAAGACAGGTGTAAGTCTTAAATAATAAAAAAAATATTTAAATTGATAGATAAGGTATTAAAATTAATTTGAAAACGTAGAAGTCTTTACTTTTTAATTAAATATAAATATAAATATTGCTGGACAATTCACACAGCATTATCTAGCCCCATGGTAAGCAGAGCTTGTGTTATGGGTACTAGATAACTGATATGCATAATACAATTCATTTGGTAGGAAAATCATGCAAATTTAGAACTATTATTATGTATCTATGTAATAATATTGTATTATGTATATCAGTTATCTAGTACCCATAACACAAGCTCTGCTTAGCTTGGGGCTAGATAATGCTGTGTGAATTGTCCAGCAATATTTATTTATTTATGTATAGTTTTACACGATTCAGGCTCGGCTCAATACGATGATTATTATCAGCGATCACATTTTAGGTTGAAAAACGAAAGAAAAAAGATTAACTTTACGGTTTTTCGTGCAATTTTTCTCATAAGAACCATCCTCCGACTTCAAGCGGTATTTCTTGAGTTATCAGCTTTGAAACACATTAAGCGATAGATAATTTATAACATTGCCTGAATCTGATGATCGTATGAATCAAGTTATTGTCCAGCATTATTATTATTTTACTTCATATGTTTCAATTCTCGTTATAAAATACATTTTACTACAGAAATATTATGAAACTATTCTACAGTAAAAAATATATCAAACGGTAGATCACCGACCGCGAAGCTAGGCTCAAGCGGCCGGTGACTAGGGCTGCAGAGAAAGGAACTTCCTGGCGATGCGTGCCGAAACTAGAAGTAACGCCTTTTTCTTGCCCTTGATATTATTAATATGTCTCTCATTTACCATGATCTCGGGCCATAAAGTGACCCGGTCCTTTGGAAGGCTTGCGTGGGGCCAGCACAGAGGCCCTTTGAGAAGTTAATCTAAAGGCGATGGCTACACATAGCGGGTATCATCCTCGGGTGCACAATATGATACACCCAAAGATGGTATCCGCCAGGTGTAGAGACTATTGCAAAGAAAAATGAAAGAAATAAAACCAGGCTATTGTGATGGATGGATGGACTGGGTAATCGGGCTATAGGGGAGATTGCGGACGTCTGCCATAAACAAGTCAGTCATATTAATATTATTATTATAAATATTTATAACACTAAAACTGTATTCCTTTTCTAGCGATCCAAGGCGGTTTAGACCGCAAGCAGTGCATAGCTCCATACAAGCTGTACCCAGTGAAGATAATCAACGAACTGACCTCAATGTTAAAGGACAAGAAACCTGCGGCAGCGCCCACGGGCGATGAAGAAAATGTTGGGGAAGAAGGTTAGTGAATGAACGAGGAATGGAAATAAGAAATCGGGTCGGCTGTATCAGTGACGCAACCATAGCAATGAACGAGTGAATGACTGAATGAATGAAAAAAATGAAACGGGTCGGCTGTATCAGTGACGCAACCGTAGTGGAGTGAATCGTATAATGCGTGCTATAGAGCAGCACATTGCGTGGATTTCGGTTTAAAGAATATTTATTTTCTCAAAAGAAATTACATTTCACTTATTTGAGAAAACATCTTAAGCTAAGTATTTTAAGTAAACTTCGAACAACCAAACAATTTTTAATACCTACCTACTTTAAGTATATCTACAGAATTATAGCTAATTAACAATCATGTGTATAATGAAGAATTTAGTGTGTTTTATAATTTTCCAGTAGGTAACAATAAGACAAATAACAAAAAATATTAGTAGTAGTAATTTAAGCTTAACAATAATTGAATGTAGAAGTTGAGTTCACAATTTTGAAATAACAGTTACGTAATAATAAAACAAAACACAAAAAGTATTATTTGATTTAGTAGATAAGTTATCAAGAAAATCATCATCAGAATATAGCAGTCCACTGCTGGACATAGGCCTAATTAATTGGCACATTTATTTACTCCCCTTGAAATGTTTAATACAGAGTAGTTGGACCTAACATGTCACATTGATTTGTGACAGATTTTGCTTCCCACGCCACGCATTTATTATCACGATAGAGCCTGCGTGCTTTGCTTTTCTTTTAGACCTTGCAGGACTTTTGGACACATCACAAAATTACATAATTAAAATTACAAAATAAAGTGATCACTTTGATTTTTTGTTTACTTCAATATATTTAAGGTAAAGTAAAGAAGCGAACAAGAAATATGCCAATGTGTTTTGGTGAAGTATGTGACACTACCTATTCTAACGTTTGACCTTGTATTATGACCATATTTCTTGCAATAAATGAATTGAATTGAAACCTTTACCTTGTTAGGTTGCTAGTTGTCGAGTTGGATCAAAGCTCGCCCCAAGCTTATTTATCTTCGTTTTGTCGCGATTACGCAACAAAAATGTTCGAGCGATAGTATTGCCGTAGCTTTAATGAAGATTATAATCATTGTTTTCAGCTGATGAAGACCAACTAGTAGATCCTTTAGACGACGAAGCAATAGGCCAGAACTACACCCGCACGGGGCGCACCACGGCCTCTATACGCGGCCGAGTAGCGCAGGACGAAAACTACTTCCTGGACGCGCAGAGAGACTTGCAGGTGAGTGAATGAGTGAATGAATAATGCACATGCCCTATTATTTTATAAAACTTTTGAAACTATCATAGTTATTAACACAAAGTCATTTAAATGGGATATTTACCGTCATGACCTATTCTGCTAAACTTATCGCTTCACTATGATAGTAGTTTAGCTGTGTGAACCTAGCAACCGACTTTGAGATTTCATATTTTTTGATCCTTTTCTATTGTACGGGGTTTGTACCCGATTGTACCGGAAAAATATTCGTTTGTAGGGTGTAAAAGTTATGGGGAGGTGGTTTTAAAATAGTGGTTTTTGACCTACGTGATTAAAGTGAGTGATTTGATAAGTAAATTTCGTTGTTTCAAGTTGTTTCTATGTTTTTTGTTTGTACCCGTTTGTACCGTCCAGATATGTTTTAAATCATGTTACTTGATTCAATACCTGTCAGCATCTGTTCCTATGTAGAACCTTAGCTTAAATTTTCTGAGGAAACCATGTCAATTTCCAAAAATCGGCAACTTTTTAACAATTTCGTTGTTTCAAGTAAATTTTTTTCGTTTGTACCCGTTTGTACCGCCCAGATTTGGCTTACATAATGTTACTTGATTCAATACCTATCAGTATATGTACGTACTCGTATGTAGATCCTTAGCTAAAATTTTCTGAAGAAACTATGTCAATTTCCTAGAATCGGCAACTTTTTAACCTGAATAGGATCAAAAGAACAAGAATATCTCAAATTCGGTTGCTAGGTTCAGGAAATGTTGTTTTTTGTTCTTCATCTTTAAATTTCAGCCAGTCCCCCCCCCCCCCCCCACTTACTGCGTGTTGAAAGTTATGAGCACTAGATAACTGATATATAAAATTGTTACGCATGTAGTAGTAGGCGTCTACGCATGTGTGCGTGCCCGCACAAGCCAGCGCCATCTCAGTATAATAAACAGTGTGTAACTAACCAGCGGTCGTTTCACTCACGTCGATGAGCTCCCCTATCCGAATATCGTACAAAAATTGAACTAAATTAACATTTCTATTCCTCAGGACGCCGCTAACGCAGTAATGGGCATAGTCGTAGACCACATAGAGCCGCACAAGTTCTGGAAGCCATCTTTGATCGACGCCATCTTGAAATATGGTGACAGACTTTACACTCTGTCCATACCGCATGCGAAGAATCCGCCTAATTTACCGCCGAGGGAGATTACTAAGAGTTTTCATGTTACTAATTTCAATGTAAGTTTATGTTTTTCGTAGGGCGACTTCTGTGGCGCGGTGGGTTAAGGTCTGTCTGAGAAGTTGCTAGATCGATTCCTGCCGCGGATCAAAAGTTGCCCAATAATGCTTGTTCAGGATTTAACATTTTCTGGATCATCTATACTAATATTATAAAGAGGAATGGTTTGATTGTTTCTTTGATTGTTTGTAATAATAAATAATGAATAGGTTCCGAAACTACTGGACCGATATGAAAAAAAAATTCACCGTTGGGAAGCTACACTAACCCCGGTGAACATAGGCTATATTATATTTTCAAAATAATTAGGGATCCATACTGAAACCGTGCGAAGCCGGGAAGGTCCGCTAGTAATTAATAAATGTAGATTACGTAACGTTGCATTATTTTCTTCCTTACAGATCCGCTTGGAGACCGACGATGAAGCAATAACTGGGGATCTGATGGCGGGAGAAAGCGGCGGAGTTATGAATCTCAGGCGTGCGATACTGAAACTGTTTGAAACTGTGAGCTTGACGCTATTCAGATGTCTCAAAAACATAAACTAGAATCTAAATAAATTAAAAAAGATAGATAGAAAACACTTTATTATACCACACAAAACAATACAGAAATAAAAACTTAGATTAAGGTATAAAGGGCGGCCTTATCGCTAAGAGCGATCCCTTCCAGGCAATCTTAGGATGGACTGGACATGAAGGAACAATAAAGACGCTGGCACTTTAATAAATAATTGGAAAAGAAAAGAAGAAAACAAATACACTACATACCTACATACAATTATTATAATAAACTTACATAAATGAAAATATATTTATTCTGATAGAGCAAAAAAACTTAATTATCTAACTATAGTAAAGGAATACAGCACACGACTTAAAAAGACTTAAAGTATATAATTGATAATATGCATTGATTTATATAAATATATTTTATTATTAATAGACATATCTAAATTAATTTAGTGTAGATCAAGCCGTGAGTGTGATGGTCAGTGCCGTGTTGCTGCGCTATCAGAACAGGTTCATGCTCAGCTGAATGTTGCGAGTAACCCCATAACGCTGATTTTCAGCATGTACCTTTGTGATGATGACGTACGAGACTTTAAAAGCTAGAATTTAAAAAGTGAAGGCAACTTGTCTATAAAAGGTAATATAGATTAAAAACTAAAAGAGTACACGTAATTTTAACCTAAAAGAAAGAAAAATGTATAAAAACAATAACAGTTCGACACATTCATAGAAAAATCAAAACTCAGCAGAGACATCAAGACTACAAAAACACTCAAGGTAATTGAAAAAATCGACGGGTTTAATTTAATTTCAATGAATAGGGATAATCAGTTACAGAGCAAACTCTACCTACCTACTACAGCTGAAACGCGCTATGTGTTTTTCCGATAACGCTATATCACGTGTCCTTCTCTCATCCGAGTTCGTACGCCGCTAAGCCTGCAGTGTGTGATGGTTGATTTTGTGTGTGAGTTAATCAGTGTATAGTAGATATGAGTGTATCAGGGTGTGTATGTGAGGGTGTCTGTATGTGTGTATTGAATGTGAATAAATCAGTGTGTTAGTGTTCTGTCAAGGACACCAGTTTCCGTAGAAGCTGAGCAATAGCAGACACTTTGAGTGTGTATATGGTTGCCCCGCCTCACTGCAATCTACTTTGAAGTTCCAATAGTTGATTTTTTAACTTCAATTTAAAATTGCACTTATTTTGAAGTTCGCGCAGAGGCGGAGGTAGTGAGTTCCAACACTTAGTGGCGCAGAATCGAAAACTACCGCGGAAGGCAGCTGTGCCGTGTCGCGGAGTCCGTAGCACGAAGGAGCACGCACGCGGTGGGTTTCTGTTGTGGTCTCTGGCCCATTCGAATTTGTCGTAGAGATGCTTTGGCTTACCTGATTTAAGCACTCCGAACATTAAAGTGGCAAGATGAAGATCCCGCCTACATAGACATAAAATAGAGCTATCATTGTATTCATAAGGATAAATATTGCTAAAATAGAGCTATCATTGTTTTCATATGGATAAATATTGCTAAAATAGAGCTATCATTGTTTTCATAAGGATAAATATTGCTAAATAAGACTAAATACACATTACGTTCTATAAATATAAAATAACGTAGTGGGTATTTAGTCTTTTTAGATGACTTCAAAAAAAGAGGAAGTTCTCAATGCGTCTGTTTTTTTTAATGTTTGTTAACTCAGAACTTTCGACTGGGTATCCGATTTTGATGATTCTTTATTTATTTGGTTCAGTTCTGACCATGGCATCCATACCGATTTCGGTGATTCTTGTTTTAAAACTAAGTTTTGAACCTATTTTCATTATTAAGGGATTTTTAGTCAGTTTATAGCTTTTTAAAACACGCCAAACTATTATCAATTTAATATCTTCCCTAGGAGAAATACGGCATACTCTGCTGTAAGAACTACTGCGTAGGACTATGGAAAGCTTCAGACGACAAAGCGTATGTCCTCTGGGAGCCTCATAGCGTGGGGCCGACGGGACGCTCATCGCCAGTGGGCGGGGCCGGCGCCATTCTGTTATCTACCGTGGAGGCGTTGGCTGAGACCATCATGGAGAATATCAAGGGGCTGGGCCGGACCGGGGGGAACCGGTGAGTGTATAAAAGTAAAAAGATTTAACTTTGCCAGAACGGAGACGTAGTCTTATAAATGAACAAAGAAACTGACAAAATAACGGAGACCGTGGTGCGTAAGGTGGCCTAATGTTCATTCCTTCATTCATTCAATCATTCATTCCTAATACACGGATACAAACAAGAAACGAAACTAAATTGTAAATTAAATCAACAAAAACTAAAAGCATGAAAACAATATTAAAACTATGAAAACAGTATTATTAATATGTATCTCATTACCATGATCTCGGGCCATAAAGTGACCGGTCCTTTGGAAAGCTTGCGTGGGGCCGAAGCCAACAGTACAGAGGCCCTTTGAGAAAGTAAATCTAAAGGCGATGGCTACACATAGCGGGTATCATCCTTGGGTGCACAATATGATACACCCAAAGATGGTATCCGCCAGGTGTAGAGACTATTGCAAAGAAAAATTTAAGAAATAAAACCAGGTTATTGTGATGGATGGATGGACTGGGTAATCGGGCTATAGGGGAGATTGCGGACGTCTGCTATAAACAAGTCAATCGTAATGTTAACACTTTGACTGCTGAAATCACACGGTATGTGTTTTCTACAAGTGACTAATATGCGTAAATCCATACTAGCGCAGCGGCTGAGATAATACAGATTGTGTGACTCAGCACAGCTGTAATATTTTTCGAAAGAAACGCATGTGCGGCGCAACACAACCGCTGTGTAGAGCGGCAGCACGAATTTTTAAGTGTAAAAAAATGATTGCAGTCGTCGAAAAAAAACCGCAGTCAAAGTGTTAAGAGTGGTAGACGACGACTTGCCGAATGCTGGATGGGTTCCTTAAAAATCTGGCGTAAATTACCGGAGAGGAACAACATCGGTGCAAACATATTATTATAATTGCTTAACATTTACAATAAATAAAGTGTATGATGGTCATTATGGTCCGGCATAATCTAACCCCCGGTTGCATGACTGAGGTTTAAACTACTGCGTCGGCGTTTGGAAAGCGTCAGATGACAAAGCGTATATCCTCTGGGTGCCTCATAGCGTCGCTATGGTATACCGGTAATACGCTCTGTTTCGTTGTTCAGACTAAGGGTCAGTAAATATCTGACGGAAAATGTGTCGAGCGTATCATCGGTCGCGTCTATTCGGTAAAATAGACTAGCTCTAGACTAGTCTAGCTGGATTCCTGTTCCCAGCGGAGTCCCACAGGGGTCTCTGCTGGGACCACTACTTTTCATCATAAATGTTAGAGACACCTGTGCTTTAGATCATCAAATCTACTGTGTTTTGCAGATGATATGAAGATATTTTCAACTATATCCTCCAATCTTGATATTGTTGCTCTTCAGTCGGATCTCTCTCGATTGGAAGACTATTGCCTCTTAAATAAGCTAGAACTCAATCCTAACAAATGCTTCACTTCCACGTATTCCCGTAAACTTCATGTTATTCCATCGTGCTATTCATTAGCAGGACAGGTCCTAACCAAAACTACCATTATGCGTGATCTCGGAGTATACCATGACTCAAAACTACTCTTTGACGTCCACGTCGATAAAAACACGCGACAACTACATGTTCCCGGAGCTTCAACTAACTATAGACAGAATTCGTTTATGGTGCGAGCGAGCAAAACTATCAATGACTTCAGCAAGAAGTTTGACATTGATCCGTTTCATACCAGCATTCACAGGGCAAGGCGTCACATGTCTCTTGACTTTTTTAGCACTTAGGTCTATGTCGGTTCTTGATAATTGTGTTATATTCTGTTTTATGTTTTCTTTTATTTTTATCACTAGTTTAAGTACGAACACTTTATGGTTTCCCATAAAGTACGCTTTCTTTCTTGTCACAATGTTGTTAGTGTTCACACATAATTTAGCTTATTTAGATTCTATCAGTGAATACCTATTATTAGCTCTCTGTTGTCTTTTTTAAGTCTATAGATATTATAGTAGCTGATGGTGTTCCGAAATAAATAAATAAATAAAATCAGACCTGCCACACTACTCGTCTAGTCAGTTCGAACTGCCTGTACCCAAACGACCTCCGCCGATGTTACGCCTAGTCTGCATGCATCAATCAAATACACGACCGACTATGCGTTGACGAAAACGTAACAGTCGCTGTACGCTCGACGCACTAACGCATCATCGGCTGAGTGTGAAAGGCTGATTTTTTTATTAAACATATATTTGCTTGTTCTGTCGACTGTTTGACGACCTCTGTGGCGCGGTGGGCGAAGGCCCGCTTTCGACGCAGGAGGTTGCGGGTTCGATTCCCGCCTCGGAACAATTGTGTGTACGATCTGCAGATATTTGTTCCGGGTGTTCTGGTCGTTTTCTATGTATAATAAAAAATATCTATGTATGTAATATATTGTATTATGTATATCAGTTATCTAGTACCCATAACACAAGCTCTGCTTAGCTTGGGGCTAGATGATGCTGTGTGAATTGTCCAGCATTATTTATTTATTTATTTATTTATTTATTCTGGCGTAACGCGACCAATTACGCGACGCAATTTCGGTCAGATATGTACTGACCCTAAAAGTAGTACTTATCGGATCTCTCATTATTGTCAGGTTTGCGATAACACCACTGAAGGTGTTCTGGGAATACTCTGTGGTGTTGGGTCCGGTGACGCCGCAGGGCAAGGTACCTGATGAGGGGTATGAGTGGAAGGTCAGTAACATTAGTGTGTTCTACAGTTATAAGTATAGTTAATTTAAGATGTAGAGGGAAGGATAAAGAACGAATCAAACCCCCGAGTGATCGTTTGACACTGATTTAATATATTGCAAATAAGTAATAATTTACAATAGAACGTAAGCATGTAAACGCGACTCGGAAAACCTATCGTAGGACACCCTCCGACCAGGTGGGATGACGACAGATGCTGGATGCGGCAAGCTGAAGACAGGGCGCTATGGCGCTCATTAGGGGAAGCCTATGTCCAGCAGTGTACTATTATAGGCTGATAATGATAATGAAACTACTGAACGTTAAAAATAAAAGATTTTTGATTGGCCAAAGACATATGTTAATGTAAGGTAACAAGAATATACATTTTGTGAATCATGTTGATTCACAAACGCTTGACCGTTAGTCGTTATGCAAAAATATTTGAAAAATATGACGTGCACTAATTTAACATATTTAATGTCCTTGAAAAAAGTTTAAAGATACTTAACCTTACAAGTTCAAAAGGAGTCAGCAGCCATTAATTCTTGTGTTTCTGACCCAGGTTCTGACTGCGTACGTTGAAACGGCGCGAGGCAGAACCATACTGCGAGGATCTAGACCACAGGATCTAAGCAAGTGAGTGAGCGCTTGTGTAATGTTAGAATACGACCTCTGTGGCGCGGTGGGTGAAGGTCCGCCTGCGACGCAGGAGGTTCCTAGTTCGATTCCCGCCTCGGGTTAATTGTGTGTACGATCTGCAGATATTTGTTCCGGGTGTTCTGGTAATTATATATATTTAATAAAGAATATGTATCTGTCTATGTAATGTAATGTATTAAGTATATCAGTCATCTAGTCAAACCATAACACAAGCTCTATTTAGCTTGGGGTTAGATGACGCCTTGTGGATTGTCCAGCATTATTTATTAATTCTGCCCCCAGCTTCGTACGCGTTATTTATTGTAACGTTATTTCGATATCTTGGAAACTGATTTATGGGATTAAACGTGAAGCAATAGCCCTATGTTTTATTCCAGTCTTAGAACCAATCTAGGCATAATACCAGCCTGACCCATTTTGTTTTGTCGTGAAGAAGTAACAAACACCCATCCATCCAAACATCCAAACTCTAGCATTTATAATTTTAGTGTGATGTGAATAAATCTATCTATCTAATATTCTATAAAAATACCTGAAAATACGTCATAACGTAAAATGCTGAACAGCGAGAACATGCAACGCTGTATGGTATGGAAACCGTAATATCTCATCCGTTTTCGTACTTAACCATGTCTCCCTTTTTCAGGTTCACCCGTGACTCGCTGCTCCAGTCAGCGTGCGGTGCTATAGTAGCGGCGTGCATGTCGCACGTGCGCCGGCCGCACCTGTGGACGCGCGCCACTCTGGACGAGGTGATGGCGGTCGGCTGCAAGCTGTTCGCCAGCTCGCTGAGCTCGCTGGGCTATGAGTTCAGACCGGGGGATGACGTGCTGCTACCTCTGCAGGTGAGAGTCACTATGAGATAGCACCAGGACAACAGACTGCGCCAGTTGTAGTCGGCTGCGCCATTTTTAACCGGCTGCGCTAGTTGTAGCCGGCTGCGCCAGTTTTAGCCGGCTGCGCCAGTTTTAGCCGGCTGCGCCAGTTTTAGCCGGCTGCGCCAGTTGAAGCCGGCCGCCAAACTATATATATTTACTTTCCTTGGCAGGTGCTGAAACGCTTCGTGCTAGGTGTGAACTACGTTAGCTTCAACCTCACACAAGTGTACTCTGGCAGGTTAGACCAGCGGACGCCCAGCGAGATGACTGCCCGGTTAGTTCCATCCATGTACAGTTCCGTTTAAAGATTCTTAGTTTATTAAATAACATACATTTTAGTTCGCTTATACAAAGTGGTATTTTGTAATGCCACCTGGAGGGAAAGTACTCTTAATACTGTTAATCAAAGAAAACATTCCTTTATTTTTTGAAAGAAAGGAAACTGCATTCTAAGTTTTTCGAAAATTATATGCCACTCTCGGGAATCGAACCGACTAAAATCTGTAAATATAACAGCCTGTACTTTTATTGCATCGATCGTTAGGGTCAATTATAAGGATGAAATGTATTTAAAGACGTTTTTTTTCTCAGCCCATAGAGATAAGCTACAAAATATCAGCTAGAAAGATCAATACGAACAAGCCATTACTATTTTTTTCTGTTCTTCACAGTTGCGCATTAGAACGCTTCTTCGAGTCACACACGCACGGCATCTTGTGGTCCGTACCGCACGCAGTCGCCGTGTGGAAGGTACAAGGGGCGCCTTCCTTCTATATGATGGAACCTCACGCCTGTGGACCAACCGGGCTCAGGATGGATGCACAGGTATGTTAGTCCACTGCTGGACAATGGCCTCTCCTAACAAGTCACACACGTACGGCATCTTGTGGTCCGTACCGCACGCAGTCGCCGTGTGGAAGGTACAAGGGGCGCCTTCCTTCTATATGATGGAACCTCACGCCTGTGGACCCCCGGGCTCAGGATGGATGTACAGGTATGTTAGTCCACTGCTGGACAATGGCCTCTCCTAACGAGTCACACACGTACGGCATCTTGTGATCCGTACCGCACTCAGTCGCCGTGTGGAACGCGATAGCGTGTGATTTCGAGGCGGGAATGGAACCCGCGACCTCCTGTGACGTAGACGGACCGTCGATACTAATATTATAAAGAGGAAAGGTTTGATTTTTTGTTTGTTTGCTTGTTAGTTTGAAATGAATAGGTTCCGAAACTACTGAACCGATTAGAAAAATTATTTCACCGTTGGAAAGCTATACCATCCCCGGTGAACATAGGCTATATTATATTTTCAAAAAAGTTAAGGATCCGTACTAAAACCGTTCGAAGCCGGGAAGGTCTGCTAGTAAAATATAAATAGATTATGCTATACATTATGCCAAGCCCACTGCATTTGAAGCTTGCAAATGCTATATTGACTACCGCAGGGACTAAGATTATTAACAGAGAGAAATGATTAACATAGCCACAGAGAAACTAATTTAACAGAAATAATACGAATACTGTCCCATTAATAGATATTAGGTCTTTACCTATGAAATTGCCGTTTTGTATGAAAAAAATGTAACGAATTTTTTATTTGTATTAATCGAAGTAATCACCCATGCAATCAATGCATCTTTTCCAACGCAGTGGCAGTTTATTGATGCCATTAAAGAAATCAGTAGGACGGGAGGCAACAAATTCTTCAAAGGCAATATGTACTGCCTCTCGGGTATTGAATTTTTTTCCCGCCAAGAAGTTATCCAAATTCTGGAAAAAGTAGTAGTCTGTAGGCGCAAGGTCTGGTGAGTAGGGCGGATGACGAAGAGCTCCAGTTCCCCAGAACCCCAGTTCTTGCAACTTGGATACCGTCTGCTGTGCAGTATGAGGTCGCGCGTTGTCGTGCAGGAGCAGCGGAGAGGAGCGATTGACCAATGCTGGTTGGAAATGTGCCAGCTTCTCCATCATTGTGTTCAGTTCTTCATAGTACACATCTGCAGTAATACTCATTACACCAGCGCTAGACCACCAAACAGTGACCATCACTTTTCTAGGGGTGAGTTTTCGTTTAGGGCATTGTTTAGGTGCTGAACCAGGATCCAACCAAGTTGCTGAGCGCTTGCGGTTATCAAACAGAATCCATTTTTCATCGCAGGTAACAATGCTGTTCAAAATTCCTTCATTTGTGTGTCTGTTGAGCAGTGCAAGGCACGTCTCGACGCGTACTTCGCGCTGGCGATCATTGAGTTCGTGGGGCACCCATTTGTCGAGCTTTTTTACCTTGCCAATTTTTTTTTTTATTTTAATCACAAAATATACAGAATTTGAATAATAAGGGTTTAGAACTTGATAATTTCACAAATTATGTGCATTCTGAGAATCATAACAACAAAACGTGTAGAGCAAAACGTATGATAATAAAAGCTTGAAATAGTAAAAAAAAAACCTTTTAGGTACCTAAATCTAAATATAAGTAAACTTACCTATGTGCTCATGCAACCACGTACAATTACACATCATTATAAGCTTAGGATCAGGAAACTTAATCTAATTTAACTGATTTTAAAGTTTTGACGCTAACGTCGAAAGCTGCTGCTAATTCAGCCGTAGATTGTGTATCATCAGCTTCCACAATCGCCTTTAATTCGTCATTGTCGACCAAAGTCTTCGGACGACCGCGAGGTTCATTTTTCAGGTCGAAATTCCCAGAACGGAAGCGAGCGAACCAATAACAGGTGGTGCGTTGGTTTGTAGTGTTAGCTCCGTAAACGTCGTTGATGTTGCGTGCCGCTTGTGCCGCGTTGCTGCCACGACGGTACTCATATTCCATAATTACTCGAATTTTTAACGTATCCATGATGACGAAAAAGATTGAAATGCGATGAAAATGTAACACTAAATAAACAAATGACTACTTTTGGTAAAAGAATTCCATGTTTTTAAAATAAAATTAATTTGAAATTTGAATTATTAGCCAAACAAAAATTATTTTGATTTGAAATGGCCAGTACTGAAGAACGGCAATTTCACCTATTAGAAAGAAAACGGATGGCATAATTTTAAATTCTTATAGAACTTAAATTCATGCCTATATTAAATAGTTTAGTGTTGGCGACATCAAACTCTTTTTACAATATTTTAGTATAGTTTGACAATGCCCTTATACAGCAGCATACTTTGACATTTTATCTAATTTATTATTCCTTTTAACTAATTGATTATCTGTTTTACTGTGACAAATTATTATAAATGAATTTATTTTAATTTTTTAAGAAGGCATGTCCGTCTGCTTTTCTTTGCACAATGCCCTATGGTGTTTCCTTTGTCAGAAGTTAGTGTTTTATAGTATAAAAATGTAGTCTAACTTTTAAAATGTAGAGTATGTAACGACATCAAGTGTACGTGTGTACCTACGGTAGAAATAAATAAACTGATAAACTAAATTATCAGCATTATATTCGAAAGATTGTAATATTTAACACAAGTTTTTCTAACAGGAGGATGGCTCGGCCTGCGTATTGACTTTCACCTCACCGAAGTTGATGGCTTTTGCGTTAGTTGAATATTCTATTTTGTTTTACGTATTCTCCTAATCTAGTGTTAAAAATCAACGTAGATAAAGATTCCTATTGCTTTCTGGTTAAATCGTGAAGTAATTTGATAAAAAGTAGCCTTTAATTTATACCAGACCAACGAGTATGATGTTTCCAAGCCAGTAACATGGTCTGAATCAATGTTTTAATTAAATTCATAAAAAAAAATGAGCAGGTAGATGCTGGATGCGTCAAGCTGAAGACAGGGCGCTATGGCGCTCATTGGGGGAGGCCTATGTCCAGCAGTGAACTATCATAGGCTGATGATGATAATGGATGATATAGTAGATTGTGTCTGCATATTATGTATATGATAGATAGATAGAAAACACTTTATTTATACCACACAAAACAGAAAATGATTTTAGCTGTTTCATCGGTGAAGCCAAGACACTATCCGAACGGACTTGGCGACTTTTCACTTTTATGTTTTTGTTTTTGGTGTAGATGACTGATATAAAATACAATACATAACTATTATATATTTTTTACTATAAGTACATAAAAAATACCGTAAACCCGCCGGGTGATTATGTAACTCGCGACCGGTTTGCGACAGGCGTAAATTAAGCAATCAGTGCTGTCAAACGTCAAGTTTGTATTAGTTTGACACCAGCTACAACGTCGAAATTGGTCAAAATTGCCGTTTGACAGCACTGATTGCTTAATTTACGCCTGTCGCAAACCGGTCGCGAGTTACATAATCACCATACCGGAACAAATGTTAATACAATGTACAAGATTCTAGGTCTGGAATCGAATCCGTGACTTCCTGCGTCGCAGGCGGATCTTCAACCGCCATGCCAATATCGGTCGTCATATTAGAAATATACTTAAAAGACTAAAATAATTTATTGATAGCCACACACACACAATCATATACAGAGTTACAAAAAAAGGAAAACACAACAACAACACATAAGTCGTAGGGATTTAAACTTAATGTAGCGTGTAGTAGAGTCCCAAGAGTAAGAAAAACTGGTCATTCCCTATGTGCGGCTTATAATAAAAAAAAAAATTTTACTTGTATATTATCTAATTTTGTACAATAATTTTAGTATAGTTTGACAATGCCCTTATACAGCAGATTACTTTGACATTTTATCTAATTTATTATTCTATTTAACTTATCCCATTATTTATTATCTGTTTTATTGTGACAATTTATTATAAATGAATTATATTTTAATTTTTTAAGAAGGCATGTCTGTCTGCTTTTCTTTGCACAATGTCCTATGGTGTTTCCTCTGTCAAATGTTAGTGTGTGTTATAATAAAAATGTAATTTGTCTTTTAAAATAGTATTTAACGACTTCAAGTGTAACATTGTGTACCTACGGTGGAAATAAATAAACTAAACTAAAGGTCCAATTTCAGCTTGTTGTCATTATCGTCCAAGAACGAATACTTAGCCACAATACTGTTGGTTTTAAAAAAACACACTTTGTTTTATTACAGCTACCTCCAAAACATCCCAGTCACAGAGCGCCCTAAGCACGAGTTCCAATTGTACTCCATCTCAGTTGTGGTCCGACCCATCAAGAAGTTAGGCGGGGTGGAGCCGCCTATCGTGCACCAGCCGCTTAATAAATCCGGCATCAAACTGCTACCGGCTACTAGCAAGGTGGGATGCTCGTGCTAGGTAGAGTCTGTGCAAAAAGAGAAGTCTGGTGGCGAAACGGTGAACTAACATATTAACGCAACAAAATTAGTACATTGGCACACGCGCGCCCTCTATTCCTAAGAGACTTCTGTTTTTGCACAGACTTTACCTAAGTAATTTTAAATTATAATTCATATTCAATTTCAATAAATAATTAAATTTATAAAAATAATTTCTATTTCTATAAACTGATGTCTAAAAAACGTTTTGAATTTGAAAAAAAAAACAAAAATCAATCAAATAAAAGTCAAAAATCATTTATCCTTTAGGTTTACAAAATAAGCACTTAGACAAGTCATATTTTATACATTAAATTATTATCAAATAAAATTACTTTACTGTTCACTTCAACTTTTTGTCCACTTGTGGAAGAAGTGAAAAAGAAACCACTAGTATGTTCATCTCTTATATGTCTAATACATAGTCATTTGCCTATTTAAGTATAGGTAAATAAGTGATGTTAGCGTCGACGACCTTATGTCAATGGAATAAGGATTAAATTAAAAATCATCCACATTGCATAGAATAAGCAATAGTACTATGTCTCCGATTGCGCCATATAATACAGTGTAGTTTTTAGGGACCGGCCCGTATAATACCTACCTAGCTATGTACCTATGTCGAAGCATTGCATAGAATAAGCAATAGTAGGTACCTGCCTAGTTTTCTTTACAAAAAGTGATGATATCCCACCAAAAACATAAATGTAAAAAAGAAGAGCCAAGTTCAATACAAAAATTATGATTAGCTGTGAACTTCCCGGCAAAAAGAATGGATATCTGAATGAGTTCCAAGTCAAATCTATGTAGGTTAGATTTGACTTGGCCAGTTTTTATCAGAATTAAAACGTTGAATAACTTTATGCTTATATACTTTTTTACTATATATGACTGATGTAATGAAAACTGGCCAAGTCAAATCTAACCTACATAGATTTGACTTGGAACCCACTTTTGGTGGGATTATTATAACACTAACTTATTTTCTATATAATTCCAGGTCGGAATTGACGGCGTAAAACGCCGTGCGTTAGAAAAGGACCGCAAGCATCCTCCCGGCACCGCCACCTGCATAGACGCAGAGCGAGCTACTCTGCTGAGAGACAAAGAGGAGAAGAAACTTAAAGGTAACCGCAATGTGTCTCAAAGAGTCCCTTAGTACCTATAACATAAGCTCTGCTTATACTTTGGGTCTAGATGAGGTTGTTTGGATTTTCAAGCATTATTTATCGACTTGGATTCTATTTGATTGAAAGTTGTTTATTTGTATAAAAATATGATATAGTTTGACTGCAACCGCTGTACCACTCCTTAAGAAAGTGCGGCGAGGTGGGGGCCGAGGAAAAAAGAGCAAGAGTACACATGAGATCGATATTGTCGGATATATCTGACGATATCGTAAACGATATGTTTATTTTATAAAACGATATGTTTATATTTTTTACTAGCTTTCGCCCGCGGCTTCGTTCGCGTGGTACCACGATAAATAGTAGCCTATATGTTATTCCAGTACACATACTATGTATGTATGTTCCAAGTTTCATCAAGATCCGTTCAGCAGTTTTTACGTGAAAGAGTAACATGTATTTTGTGTGTCTGACGGCTGCTCCTGAGGACACCGATTGCTCATTCGTATATTCGTCCGCAGGTCAAAGAAACACAAGCGGCTGGCTAGTGCTAAACGACGGCACTCAGTACCTGTCGGCGCAGCATTCTATGGCCTGCAGGAAATTCCCCTTCGCAGCCAGGGGGAAGCAGGTATGGAAACTATCATGGCTTAACACTTTGATTGCTGAAAACGCACGGTATGAGTTTTCTACAAGTGACTAATATGCGTAAATCCACACTAGCGCAGCGGCTGAGAAAATACAGATCTTTGTGACCCAGCAGAGTTGTAATATTTTTCGAACGAAACGCATGTGCGGCGCAAACAACCGCTGTGTAGAGTGGCAGCACGAATTTTTTAGGTAAAAAAAAAGACCGCAGTCGTCGAAAAAAAACCGCAGTCAAAGTGTTAAGCATATGAGGTTCAACATAATCATGGCCCAACAAAGTCTTGTCTCAAGCAAACTTGGCTCAAGCAAACTTGGCAACATAAAAAACACGAGCAGCTGGCTTAGTGCTAAGCGACGGCATTTAGGCCAGGGAAACAGGTATAACATATATAACAGAACAGGTATCATGGCTCAAGCAAACTAGGCTCAACAAAATCATGGCTCAAGCAAACTTAGCTCATGCTAAAATTGTTTAAGCAAACACGTCAATAATGACAATAAAGTAGGCCGACAAATTTATCTACTAATAATAATAGCGCTGGCGAGACGACCTTAACGCCTTCCTCGGAGATTGGTGGGAGATCGCACATGACCGCACTGAGTGGAAAGATTTGGGGGAGGCCTTTGCCCAGCAGTGGGAAGAAACAGGCTAAATAAAAAAAATAAAAAAATAATCTCGGCTCTGGTCTTTTCCTCGCCAGCATAGGTTTTCTTATATGCCATACCTATACTACAAAAAAAATCTATCTATGTAATGTATTGTATTATGTATATCAGTTATCTAGTACCCAGTGGTTTCTTTTCACTTCTTCCACTAGTGGACAAAAAAATTAAGTGAACAGTAAAATAATTTTATTTGATAATAATTTATATTTAAAATATGACTTGTCTAAGTGCTTATTTTGTAAGCCTAAAGAAATAAATGATTTTTTACTTTTTACTTTTTTTTACCATAACACAAGCTCTGCTTGCCATGGGGCTAGATAATGCTGTGTGAATTGTCCAGCATTATTTATTTATTATTTATAAATAACGAAAAAAAAGGTAAAAATTTCAAAGTCATAATAATAAGATAAATTGTAATTGTAATATCGAAAACATTAGCCACCTACGGAGTTTTGTCTAAGCTGATCTTCGAACTCATCCAGACGTCTTCATCATGTCTGATTATTAATTATTACATTTTCTTTCATTACAGGCGCTGTCTTGCTGCGTGATGGCTGTGGCGATGTCTCGCGTGCAAGAAGTGTGTCGGTGGTGCAGCAGTACTCTGGACCAGGTAATATTACATCATCATCAGCCTATAGACTAGTTTAAGTAGAATAATATTGTACCTACTGGTGACTAGGGCTGCAGAGAGAGGAACTTCCTGACGATACGTGCCGAGTCCAGGAGTACCGCCTTCTGGATCTGGCCCTTGATCCAACTTCCTAGCGAGAGTCTCTTCAGGTGTTAATCGATGCTCTTCGCTATTACGCCATTAACCGAAACGACTATCGGGACTATGGTCGCTGAATCTACATCCCACATTATTATTATTATTATATAGTAGTCCACTGCTGGACCTAGGCCTCCCCTTAGCCATACCCATAGCCATAGCGCCATAGCGCCTTTACTTAGTAGTGATATATTCTATTCTCCCTCGGAACATCTGTATGTACGATCTGCTGATATTTGTTACAGGTGTTCTGGTCGTTATCTATGTATAATAAAACATATCTATCTATATAATCTATTCTATTTAAGTTTATCAGTCATTTTGTACCCATAACAGAAGCTCTGCTTACCTTGGGGCTAGATGATGCTTTGTGGATTGTCCAGCATTCGGAACTTCATTTATTACCGACAACCGTTGGGGTGTCCTTTAGTGGAGACCGCGACTCGGCAAACGTAGAGTAGGACGCCCTCCGGCCAGGTGGGATGACGACCTGCGAAGGACTGCAGGCAGATGCTGGATGCGGCAAGCTTACAGGGCGCTATGGCGCTCTAATATGGGGAGGCCTATGTCCAGCAGTGGACTACAATAGGCTGATGACGATGATTTATTTATTTATTATTTATTTATTCTATGTACGGAAAGAAGAAACAAATCAATATAAATTAGATCTGCTAAGTATGTAAGCTGTTTGCAGATCTTGGAGTCGGGAGACCAGCTTCACCAAGACAGCTATCTGCACTTCAAACCCGACAGCCCGCTCCTGACTATTGAACAGGCAAGTTGTTGAACTGAGCGAAACCTTAAAATAAAATTATTAAATTATTATAAATTTTTATTATCAATCGTCTCACAATCACGATAACGAGTGCGAGCCCAATGCAATCCTTGAGAGGTGGCTATATGCCGATGAACGAGTACCGAATACCAATGAGATTTTACATATAGAGACGTCATACTCATTTTAAAGAAATATAAACTTGGCGATATTTTACACACGGCATTGTCGTTCTCTCTGTCACTCACTACTAAGTGCATCGCACTACTTGTCTCATTCGTGTATGTAGGTGGCAAAGCGGCAACGCCGCCGCGGCAATGATTGTTGAGTAAAATAATATTTATGATTTTACATTTTAAACAGATTAAACAGTACTTACAAATGAAAAAATACATCCTTTCTGCGTTTTACAGCCGTCGTAGTATAGGTATTGCACTTTCGGAACACACAACTTGGCATTTTAGTGTTTATTTATATTCTGAAATCCAAAGTCGTGCTTCAACGTACGTCCGCGTCGCGGCCAGGAGCAGGACGGATTGAGTTCAATCCAGACAATTACCTGATTTTCGTCTTGCCACGCAGACCTCGTTACAACGTATCTACGTATATATAACATCCCACCAAAAACATAAATGTAAAAAAAGAGAGCCAAGTTCAATACAAACATTATGATTGGCTGTGGGCTTCGCGGCAAAAAGAATGGAGATCTAAATGAATGCCAAGTCAAATCTATGTAGGTTAGATTTGACTTGGCCAGTTTTCATTACATCAGTCATTTTATAAAGTTATTCAACGTTTTAATTCTGATAAAAACTGGCCCAGGATTAACACTTTGACTGCGATTTTTTTTTCGACGACTGCGATCTTCTTTTTAACCTAAAAAATTCGTGCTGCCGCTCTACAGAGCGGTTGTGTTGCGCCGCACATGCGTTTCGTTCGAAAAATATATCGGCTGTGCTGAGTCACACAGATCTGTATTTTCTCAGCCGCTGCGCTAGTGTGGATTTACGCACACTTGTAGAAAACACATACCGTGTGATTTCAGCAATCAAAGTGAAAGAAGAAATTATTAATTGACAAGTGCTATTATGATATAAATGAATAAAACTGACATTATGATAAGGAAAATAAAATATAATAATTAATAAAATTACTAGACAAGTAGGTACTTCTTACCTTAGTACCTACATATTTCTATTTACCAAAAACACCCTCGGTCTGCCTTCCACTTGTTGTTCACGCCCAATAGGGTTCACATTGTGATACTTATCTATACATAATCACCTACCTTAGCCAATGTGATGACAAAAATAAATGGTTACATTATTGGAGTTTTAGTGAAGATCCCTACCTTTTTTGAAAATATAATAAACCCTATGTTCACCGAGGATAGTGTAGCTTCCCAACGGTGAAATAATTTTTCAAATCGGTCCAGTAGTTTCGGAGCCTATTCATTACAAACAAACAATCAAAAAAAAACAAACCTTTCCTCTTTATAATATTAGTATAGATTGAGTATTGGATAACACTGTGATTTGTGACGTTTCAGATTCTTCGCAAGTTCTACACTCCGGGCAACTGCGTGTGTCGCGTGGTGGTCTACCGACCGAGGCACGGAGGCACCGTGGATGCAGACCTGCAGAGCCAGGTACTACCGCATCACCATACATGCAAAAAAAATACAAAATACAAAAAAATATTAACCAAAAAGCTTACAAAAGAACGCCTAAATTAAATGATGTACATTAATAGTCTTATATTTTAGAGATTTCTGGTGAAGGTGTTGCAATTAGAACTAGGCTTGTTTCGCTGGGTATCGAATTAGTTTTATGTTTAGTGGAAAGGTAGTGCACTAACAAATATAAGTAAAATTAAAGCTAAATTAAACAAATTAAGTGAGTGCTATGATATGGCCATACATAAATCGTTCAACTCATTGGTCAACAAAAATAATGAAATAGATTTATTTAACACATCTGCAAGTAAGCTCAAACACTTGCTTAGCGATGAATTCTTTTTAAAATAACTAAATTTAATATCGTCTTGTGTATTTCATTTTTGTTCTAATTTTATTTAAGTCGTCTACTTTTACTGTTCGTCATTTATTAGTCTATTTAAGTACATATCTGCGGAAACTTTTTAATTGGCCTTCAGCACACATGCGCTGGTATTTACCGGCATGTACTAAGAAAGTAACTATTTTTAAGACCTAGCTGTAAGTTTTCCCAAAATTTTGAAAATAAAATAAATTAAAAATAATAGGAATCTACTAAAAAGAAAAACATAAAATAGGTGTAATAAAAAGATAAAACAAAATAAAAATCACATACGTCTACTGTAAGCTGAAGACAGGGCGCTGTGGCACTCATTAGGGGAGGCCTATGTCCAGCTGTCGACTAACATAGGCTGATGATGATGATACGACCGATGAGGCGCGCTGGGCGAAGGTCCGCCTGCGATGCACGGGTTCTATTCCCGCTTCAGAACAATTGTGTGTACGATCTGCAGATAATTGTTCCGGGTGTTCTGGTCGTTTTCTATGTATAATAAAAATATCTATATATGTTATGATAATACAAAGTATACCTATGTTTTATCTAGTACCTATGAAAGAGACGAGAGGAACAAGCTCTGCTTGGTTTGGTATAATGCTGTGTGGATTGTCCAGCATTATTTATTATTTTATTCCAGCTGTCGGAGTTCTTTAGAGAAGAGAAGTCTGGTGTGTTCGTGGCTGGTAAAGGAGATTTCGCTGTCGCGCTGTTCAGGACTCCCAGAGGTATTTGTTTCTGGCCTCTTATACATACATATGACGACCGGATGTGGCGCAGTGGGCGAAGGTCCGCCTGCGACGCAGGAGGTTGCGGGTTCGATTCCCGCCTCGGAACAAATGTGTGTACGATCTGCAGATATTTGTTTCGGGTGTTCTGGTCGTTTTCTATGTATAATAAAAAAAATATATCTATGTAATGTATTGTATTATGTATATCAGTTATCTAGTACCCATAACACAAGCTCTGCTTACCATGGGGCTAGATAATGCTGTGTGAATTGTCCAGCATTATTTATTTATTTTATTTTATATATTAGTAGCCAGTAAGTAGAGTATGGGTGCGCTGCAGGCTGCAAGCGACACTACTGGTTTCTATACACCTCTATGAAATTGATTCTAAGCGCCGCAACACTACGGTCTGCGGCCGCGGCGCACAGCGACCGCAGACTGCAGCGACAATGGTGTCGCGAACTGTGCTTGGAAATAGAAGCAACCGCGACCGCAGGCAGCACTGCGGTCAACCGCAGCCGCTAGCCGCAATGTCGTCAATCAAACTAACTACATAGTTAACTCCATACGAGCGTTTTAGTGCTCCAAAAAAACGGGTAGAGCTCCGGATCCCCTTAATTAGGATGAGACTTTCGGATGGGCAAAGATACCCGTTGAGATACGGATTAGAGCTGGATTTTAGGGTTAAGGGAGAAATACTACTTAGGACGCCATTGTCAAGCTATTTAATTATCTTGGTCCATTGCCATATTTCATTAATTCATGAACCAGACAACATGAACGTATAGATATGTAGTCGAAAAGATACTGAACCACGGAAACATACGAGTAATACTGATTAGCGAATGACTGAAAAAATAACCTTTAAGTCATAATATGAGTGAGTACTCTAATGTAACATTATCCTGCGGTTGCAGTCTGCAGCCCATCTCGGACCTAGACAGGGGTGACGGTGTTAGTTTGCCTCGGGGTACCGCCTTACCTTAACACGTTCCACGTTCTCTTCCGCTCTGGGTAGCCTTGGGCGTCCGGATTTTGGTTTATCTAGTGTTAAACCGGCCTCCTCAAACTTTTTTACCCATTTCCGAATGAGAGAATTGCTTCGCGCATCATTTAGTTGACGAAAACCTCGAACATTGCTGAAATTTTTCGCGCTATAGTCGCGAAATTACCGTTTTTGTAAAATGCGCGTACGTACGCACAATGCGCGATCCGTTCCAGAGAAACGTTTCATAGCAACAGAATTCCCAAGAGCCAGGCTACCGATTGACATATCCCCCGCGCCCCTCAGAAGATTTGCGTTTACGCAGTAACCTAAACAAATTTATAAACTTTCTATTGAGACACCCAGTATTAAGTATATCGGCCGGGTCATTATGTAACTCGCGACCGGTTTGCGACAGGCGTAAATTAAGCAGTCAATGCTGTCAAACGTCAATTTTGTATTAGTTTGACACCAGCTACAACGTCGAAATTGGTCAAAATTGGCGTTTGACAGCACCGATTGCTTAATTTACGCCTGTCGCAAACCGGTCGCGAGTTACATAATCACCATACGGTTATCTAGTACCCATATTTCAAGCTCTGCTTAGCTCGGGCGAGATGATGCTGTGTGGATTGTCCAGCGTTATTTATCTATTAATATCTCGTACAGGTTACTACATGTTCGACCCGGCGGACCGCGACCGCTACGGGCGCGCAGTGGCGCCCCCTTGCACGGGAAAAGCTAGAGCTTGCTTCTCGCAGTATCCTACTGTAAGTAAACAATCTGTTATACAAACCACAATGCCCAAACGGATCTATGAAAAATATTATATAATATATGCATCTTTAATAAGTTACGAGAATCTAATTGAGTATTTTCATAATATTTTGTGCTTCGAAACTGATGCTGGAAGGGAAATTAAGAAAAATTCTAACAAGTTATCTAGATGGAACGCGTGCTTACTATATTATCGAAATATTTTCTTAACTAAGTATTTGGACACTGAAATTTCACATTTATAGTGTCAAATGATGATGATGATGATGATGTCACGTCACGTCACATCATCATGTGGGCGAAGGTCCGCCTTTGACTCAGGAGGTTGCAGGTGTTAAATTGTTGTGGGGAGGGGTGTTAATGTGTGTGTGTGTGTGTGTGGGGAGATGTTGTGTGTGACGATGTATGGTATATGTGTGTTTGTTAGTATATGTGAACCTGTAAAAAAATTAGAATGGAATAAAATATAATTCGTTCCTAATTTGTTATTTTATTAAAACTTTCATGGTTATTAACACTAAAGTCATTTAAAACGGGATATTTATAGTTTGACCGAAACCGCTGTACCGCGCCTGAGGTATACATACGAGCGGCGAGACGGGGGAGAAATATCGGCCGACTTATTACTTATTCGTAGGGCCGCTCCGATCCATCAGTCTGCCGCAAAGCGTACTTTTGCTCTTTTTTTCTCGCCCCTCCACCTCGCCGCATTTTCCTAAGGAGCGGTACAGCGGTTTCGGTCAAACTATAACGAGTTATTCCGTGATCATGGCGCATGCAACTGTGCCGAAATATTGGATAACTCAAAAATCAAATCATGGTAAATATCCCGTTTTAAATTACTTTAGTGTTATTTTATAAGTCCCTAATTTGTATTTATTTTATATTTTGAAATGCAAATAATTATTTTCTTTTTCTATAATTGCAGATCCCAATGCTAGTAGAGAAGCTAGGTGCGAACATCCCACCTGTGATTGTTGAAGAAGACGTAGATGACGCCGAGGTAACAACCACTAGCTATAACCCGCGGCCTCGCGCGCCTTTTTATTTTATGTTTTATATGCGATCACAAATACAATCTAGATTTCGGGACACGTACAAAATCAAAACTAAAAGCCTTCTACGTGAATATATACTTATACAGTTAATTATTTAAAAACGAACTGAGACAAAACATTTAAAGTTCAACCTAATTCCAACCATGGCACCTAGTAATTGGTGGGTTATGAACGAAATCAAAGAGTTTATTAGATGCGATCGAATGGCGACCCCTTCCGCGGGACCTGATTCCTGCGGAACCACCATAGAGTCCTTAAGTTTATTAAAAAAAAAAAAAACAAATGAAACCAAAAAAAAAAACCATTGAGAAGGGGGGAAAAAGATATTCCCACAAAACCCAAGGACCGAGGGGTCGTCACCCCTCGAGTTGACGCCGGGGTAATGAGGTCAAGCCTCGAGGCCCCTCTCTGTGCCCCCACGAGGGCCGGAAATAAATTTATTGATTTGATGCAATCGGATAAAGAGAGAGAGACAACAGTAGCTAATGTCACTGACTTGTGACAGTTGTCAAACTGACTTTGATATTGACTTAAGGTTAATGTATACCATTCCAACAGAAATAAAGTCGCAAATCTTCGATCGTTCGTCACCAAAAGCGAGCAAAGCAAAGCCAGTCAGGTCACTTAGAAATGAAAAGACATAAACTAAATAACATCTAGTGTGAAATCAACCTTAATTTTTTTTCGACGACTGCGATCTTTTTTTGAACCTAAAAAATTCGTGCTGCTGCTCTACACAGCGGTTGTGTTGCGCCGCACATGCGATTCGTTCGAAAAATATTACGGCTGTGCTGAGTCACACAGATCTGTATTTTCTCAGCCGCTGCGCTAGTGTGGATTTACGCATATTAGTCACTTGTAGAAAACACATACCGTGTGATTACAGCAATCAAAGTGTTAAGGAGCAACAATTAAAGTATTTTTCACGCATTTCAAGTGCGCTCTTATTTACTGAGACGGCTATTTTGCGACGACCCGAAATCTAGATGTATTGGGGATTGCTTTTTTTTATAGATGGAAGACAAACAGCTTATTAAAATTAAATAGGTAGAAACAATGTTGTGAAACTGAGGTTTCCCAGTTTTCACTTATAGTACTTTGTTACCAATTATATTGTTCATCCGTGTTGCCACCGTCTATATTGTTCCTTCATCTCCAGTCCATCCTAAGGTTGCCTGGAAGAGATTGCTCTCAGCGATAAGGCCGCCCTTTATACCTTTATTCTAACATTTTATTTCTGTATTGTTTTCTGTTTCGTGTGGTATAATAAAGTGTTTTCTATCTTTCTATCCATCTAATACTTTAACAAAAAATTATCCCTAACTAGCTGCGCCTTGCGGCTTCGCCTACTTGGAAATATGTGTGTCAACCTTCCTCTTGAATCACTATATCTGTGAAAAAAATCACATCAAAATCTGTTGCGTAGTTTTAAAGATCTAAGCATACATAGGGAGGGACAGATTATACCACACAAAACAGAAAATATCACAAAAATAAATACTTAGAATAGAGGAAGTATATCGACCTTATCGCTGAGAGCGATCTCTTCCAGGCAACATTAGGATGGACTGGACCTGATCCGAAGGACCTAGGGTTTCCATTTAATTGGCCACCATATTGTTTTTACTCTATATTAATACACTATTTTAATTCATTTCAGGCCGGACAGGAGGCCAAGGTAAGCTTTTGACACCCGCTAAGTATTGTATAGGGCCTAATTCTAATACAGTTTGACCGAAACCGCTGTACCGCTCCTTAGGAAAGTGCGGCGAGGTGGGGGGCGAGGAAAAACGAGCAAGAGTACGCGTTGACGGCAGACTGATGGATCGGAGCGGCCGATATTTCCCCCCCGTCTCGCCGCTCGCATACCTCAGGCGTGGTACAGCGGTTTCGGTCAAACTATAACGAATCGCTTTACTATGACAATTGAAAATTGAATCCTTAGATCAGGGATCCCAAACTATTTTGGGCAAGAGACCCCCTTTACAAAATAAACTGATACCAACGATAGCCAAATTATTATTAAGATCCTATTTTTAGATTTTCCTATTGATACAAAATACCTATTTACCAATACTAGAAAACTTTGCACATGGTAAGTGAGTAAAGTTGGCATAATTTTCTCACCAAAATTTGTCAAAATAAAAAGATATACAATAGGCATGGTGACTGATTTTGAAAATCTACTCCAATATGTTGTTAGACATCTACTGAATACAAAAGAAATAATATTTCTGCAAAATAATATATTCTGAAGGAAACATTATGCTTTTACAATGCAATTTTAATTTCGCTCTAAAATACTACAATACTCCTGGCGACTGTCTATGACGTCACCGATTCACGAACATCTGACGATACAGAATGAACATTATATTTTAATTGCATAGAAAAAATTATAATAAAATAAAAGAAACAAATTGGAGCTAGTGACCTCTGTGGCGAAGGTCCGCTTGCTAAGCTGGAGGTTGCGGGTTCGATTTCCGCCTCGGGACAAATATTTGTTCGATCTGCAGATTTAACAAACTTTTTTTACATATTTCACTTATAACCTTACGTTTCAGGTTACCTACTCGGAGACGCCAACGTTCGAGATCTACGGCATGGACGTAACAAGCCTTCGCAGATTGAATCGACACGAGAAATAAACAAACAAACCCACAAACATACACACTTGGTCTCGATGTGTCGCTTTCACACTATGCCGTTGATCTGTATAATGTTTTTCGATGTTTTGGCGTTATTAGCAACGCCATCTAGGAGTTGACGAGTAAACCACAGTTTTGTTGATATAGGTGTCTATGTAGATGGCACGTTTACTTAACTTATTTGACGATCGATAACAAAGGGACTGCATTATTGATAGTTCTAAAATAGTTTTGTTTTTGCGAATGGTTTTTTCTATTATTATGCATTGTTGAAAAGGATTACTAGTGATATTGTCAACCTGCCTGACTACGATACGACGTTTCGACTGTTTGTCGTAAGTTTTGTCGTGCAATCGTTTTTGTCGTTCATATTTGCACAAAAAAAACGAGACAAAACAGTCGACAAATTTTTTCGCGACGCGCATCGGAAGCTGGCTGGTTTGTTTTGTTACCTTTGATGGTTGTGTGCAGAATATAAAGCAACAAAACATAGTTATAATAACATGTTACAACGTAACGTTTTCTAGTAAAACTGAGTTGTTCGTCTACGGAAAATTCAACTAAAACAATCCTACTAAAGTAATTCGCCTAATAATTTGACTAATAACAATTCAACTAGTAACAACTCGTATAAAAATATAAGCGTAAATATAAAAAAATTACACAGAACCGACATGGATAGGTTAGGTTAGACGGTTAAGGCAAGTTTGAGAGAACGGGTTTAGTCGAGTTGTTATTAGTCGAATAGTTTTTAGACGAATTATTTTTGTCGAATTTTCCGCAAATTAATTTTTTTTTGAGTTTTCATATGTATTATGGCGACTCTTTATTTGAAACTAATCAATGTAATAGTTTGTTATTATTATTACAGATATTGTTTAAAGATTTACTTTCAACGGTAGTGTGAAAGAAATCGGTACACTAGCAAAACACTAAATTGGTGAAAAATTTTAAAAAAATTGTAAAGTGTCTTGTAACCCGCATTTCGTAAAAAATGTAAAACCTAGGAATTTTGTAATAAAAAGTTTTAACACTATGTATTGTTTGTTTTTGAATCAAATTACCATAGAGTAAGAAGAGAAAATGTATAGATAGATAGAGATATAGAGAGACATTTATCGGACCAAGCAAAGTTACAGCACAGAACAATTACGGTGAAAATTATATTAAAAAAAAAACATTATAAGACTTAGTTAATACTTAAAAATAGCACTACGGACCCACGATACCCCTGGCGATACCCCTGGTGGTATCGTGGGTCTTTTAAAATCAAACGATACCCCCAACAAATAGTGTTACTACACTAATTAATAATACACTAATTAATAATCTCTTGAATTTTATATTTACAAAAAAAAGGAGGTATTACACCTAAACTGCCCTCCCACCAAGAGTAGGAGGTGCATTTTAAGGAGAGGTAGTCCCATTTTAGGGTTTTTTAAATGACTGTACCTCTACCAAAATGTAAATGAAGCACGAAATGAATATATTTTATAAAAATTGAACATATACTCGAAAGACTTGTAAAAATAGAAACGTGAATAAAAATATTTTTCTTGATAAAAAAAATCGCAAAGATGACACTAACCCAAATTTCAAATAACTTACTTGGTTTCTTCTTGGAATAATTTCAAAGTTATATAAAAAGATAGGGTTTATGATTTACTAAAGATCTGTGATATTTTATTTTTTAAATAAGTTATCATTAATCTTTGCAAAAGAAAACTATCTAAATCGACTCATTCGGGCGCTATCAACAAGTAGGTACAGAGCAACAGTCTACAGGTACAACAAACAAATAGTTCAATAACTAAATTAGTTCAGTAGGTATCTAAATATAGTTCAGTAGGTATCTAAATATAGTTCAGTAGGTATCTAAATATAGTTCAGTAGGTATCTAAATATAGTTCAGTAGGAATCTAAATATAGTTCAGTAGGTATCTAAATATAGTTCAGTAGGTATCTAAATATAGTTCAGTAGGTACCTAAATATAGTTCAGTGAGCTAATATTTTTGTAATCATTTTCTTTAGTTTGATATTAAAAAAATTACGTAGTACTTATCGTTTACTCCCACCTGTTCTGTTGACGGTACTATGGGAAGCTTCACTTGAGTTTGATTATTTAGGAACCTTCGAAAATAATTAAAATAGATATATCTGGTTGCTAAATTAATGATTATAAGATTTATAATATCTTAATTTTATTAGAGTGTGGAAATGGGAAGTTACTACGTAACAAATAATCGCAGTAGAAGCCCGGAGTCAAGGTGGCTATGACCGGAAAACAATTCCACCCATCAATGGGTTGAAATTATACTGTGCGCCCCGCGGCTTTGCCCGTGTTGAAATCTGTGTCAAATGGTTCATAAACTTTACTCTTGAATCACTATCCTTACCTGCTATATGGTGCAATGCCCTACTCTGTTGTCCAGCTCTTTGACGCTGAAAAACCCCCGGCCGTTGATCATTTTTGGAGGGTCAATTCATCCGATGACGTCATTCGTCCAAAATAGAAATTCCACCCATCAATGGGTTGAAATTATACTGTTCGCCCCGCGGCTTCGACCGCGTGGAAATCTATGTGTCAAATGGTTCATAAACCTCATAAATCTATGAAAAAATCCTTCAAAATCCGTTGCATAGTTAAGATAAGCATACATAGGG
This sequence comes from Eupithecia abbreviata, assembly GCA_943735965.1. Classification (NCBI taxonomy): domain Eukaryota; kingdom Metazoa; phylum Arthropoda; class Insecta; order Lepidoptera; family Geometridae; genus Eupithecia; species Eupithecia abbreviata. The sequence continues at coordinate 2,656,161 of OX031001.1, read as the reverse complement.
ACAGACTGACAGCGGGAAGCGACTTTGTTTTATACTATGTATAGTGATAGGCTCCTATAGATCCTGGAAATGTGAAATTCGAATTTAAAGCGGCGGGGAACAGCTTGCGTTTCATAAATAAATAAATATGTGACAGGTAAGTAATTACAAAAGTTTTTATTTCTGAGAAGGCTAAATAAGTATTATGTTATTAGGTATTTTACATTAAAAAAAACTTTAATAAAAGTGCAAAGTCGTAATAAAATATCCTTAAAATTAAATATAATATCTATTAACGTATATAAAATACAAACACATAAAATACTGACGTGTTAATAATTTTATTATAATATGTACTTATTGCGATCAACAAAAATAGTTAACTAATTTTAAATCATTATTTAAAATTATTATTTATTTTAAGCCGTTTTTGTCCCACTTCTGGGCAAAGGCCTCCCTTTTCTCCTTCCACTCCTCGCGATCCAACGCTGCAACAGGCCCTGATGGAAGATTTACCTCGAGCTCGTCACGCCATCTCGGCACGTCGCCTCTTAGCGTTGAATTTAAATCATACGTATAACTAATTTAAGCATGAAATAAACTTAAAAAAATACAATAAAAAAATCTTAAAACTGTCCAAAACAAATAAATATAAATCACCAAAACAATATAATTCAAAAAACCATAGCAATACTGATTCCTTCTAGCCTTCTCAGTACCTTTAAGGTCATCCTTCAAAACGTACTTCCTGACTCCTAAACACCAGAGTTTCACGAATTCCTGCCAATCCATAGGTTTCATGTCAAAGTTGAAAATGATCCTGTCGACGTCTGACTGTTTCAGCTTAAGTTTGGTCAAGTTAGTGTCGTCCATTTTGTGAAGACTTGTCATGAAGTATGACAGTGAGACGGTGAGCTTGTGCACCTTTTTGTATAGTTTGAGGAATCTGGAACGATACAAATGTTATTATTTATCCACTAGCGGACCTTCCCGGCTTCGCACGGTTTTAGTACAGATCCCTAACTTTTTTGAAAATATAATATAGCCTATGTTCACTAATAGTGTAGCTTCCCAACGGTGAAAGAATTTTTCAAATCGGTCCAGTAGTTTCGGAGCCTATTCATTACAAACAAACAAACAAAAAAATCAAACTTTTCCTCTTTACAATATTTACTAGCGGACCTTCCCGGATTCGCACGGTTTTAGTACGGATCCCTAACTTTTTTGAAAATGTAATATACCCTATGTTCACCGGGGATAGTGTAGCTTCCCAACGGTGAAATAATTTTTCAAGTCTGTCCAGTGGTTTCGGAGCCTATTCATTACAAACAAAATTACAAACAAAAAATTAAACCTTTCCTCTTTATAATATTAGTATAGATTAGTATATATCGAACCACACATAGCATAAACAGTTCTTTTTATATATAGGCTGCCTTAGGAGCCAATCAGCTCTTGCATCGCTTTATACCGTTGAATAGTTGCTGCCAGTATTTTATAAGATTCAGATTTACCTTCGTTCTTTCCCAAGTACAGTCAGCACGCAGTCCAACACCACCGCTGGTATGTAATGCATGAGTACACTCAGCAAGAGAAGCATGTGGCTGCTTGAAGTGGTGAAAACAAAGCTTTTCCATAATGCCAGAGGAGTTGGAAACTGTTCGCCGACTTTTACAATGGACTCTTCTAGATTCTCTGTAACAAACAAATTTGATAATGATGTCGGTGACAATTTTCAGATAGGTTCTGGGTGTTCTGTGTTTAGTAATAATCATCTTCATCACCTATAGCAGTCCACTGCTGGACATATGCCTCCCCCAATGAGCGCCAAAGCGTCTTCAGCTTGCCGCATACAGCATCTACCTACCTGTATTCCTTTGCAGGTCGTCATCCCACCTGGTTGGAGGGATGTTTAATAATATCTATGTTTATTTCCGAATTATAAAATATTAACATAAATAATTTCTTACTTCGGACAGCAAAAGGATCCATCATACATACTACATGACTACATTGTCAATATACTACGTACGTACGTAGGTACCCACAATGAAGTCATTTAAAACGGGATATTTACCATGATTTGATGAAACCGGTGGTAATGGTAACGTTCGTAGCAAAAAACAGAAAATGAGGGTAGATCGGTTTATCTGCTCATAAAAACGTCTTCAGTTATTCCGTGATCACGGCGCATGAAACTGTGCCGAAATATTGAAAAACTCAAAAATCAAATCATAGTAAATATCCCGTTAGTTTCAAAGTTAGGTACCTACCTACACTTTATTTTGTATAGTAGGCAAAGATACGAAATTGCCCTTGGTGGCCACCAAACACTATTTTCGCATATCTACCTAAACTTTACCAAATGAAATAGGCGTAATGATAGAATTAGCGTTATAACGCTGATAACCCGCGTTACGTTATGTGTTAAATAGCATGGTTGGTAGCCCCACTGTCTTGGGATACCTCGACCAGTGTATTAATGCCAGCATGAAGATAACTCACCCCAAACGAGGTTATTCTCGCTCGACGTCACAACATTGTATATCTCCGTCTCCCTCGGCCCGTCTCTCTGTCTCGTTCCCACTTCCCAAGCCGCGGTTATGAGTGCATTGTTCACATAGTCCACGGGAACTAAACTCATGTCTGTGTTCTTGGCAGCTTTCATCACATGGATGAGACCGAGGCCGGAACCGATTATGAACTGAAAATAAGAAAAAAATCAAAATCTTACATAGGTATAGTTTGAAAAAAAAAAATTATATTTCGGACAATTTCAATCCATATTCGTCTTAATAGCACACACAAAAATAATCAATTTATTAAATAACAGCTGCGCTCCGCGGTTTCACCCGCGTGGTGATAGATATTTTGGATAATTATACAATATATATCTTTATGAATTGTAGCCTATGTGTTATTCTATTCTGATGTATAAGGTATATATTATTATTGTGAAGTTTCATCAAAATCCATTCAGTAGGTAGTTTTTGCGTGAAAGAGCAACAAACATACTTACATACCATCCACACAAACTTTCGTGTTTGTAAATATTAGTAAGGTATCCTCTCTAGATAGTGTTCCGGATAAGGCTTACCCAGAGCGATGAGGAATATCTGTCTGATAAAATCCTCAAGATGTTGTTGCGACTGTCCCTTATTCTGCGGATCAGGGAGGCAGTTTTTTTTTTAAACTGCGTCAAAACCATCAGTCTGGTTTTAACCTATCGCAAGACCTGTTACGGGCCTGTGACGCAGAAGATCGTGAGTTCAATTCCCGCCTCTAGACAAATACCTACCTATTTGTATGATCTGTACATATTTTTCAAGGAGTTTTTTTTGTACTTTAAAAAATATCAATCTATGAAATAAAATGTATTAACACTTTGAGTGCTGAAAGTGCTGAAAAAATCACGGTATGAGTTTTCTACAAGTGACTAATATCCGTAAATCCACACTAGCGCAGCGGCTGAGAAAATACAGATCTTTGTGACTCAGCAGAGCTGTAATATTTTTCGAACGAAACGCATGTGCGGCGCAACACAACCGCTGTGTAGAGCGGCAGCACGAAATTTTTAGGTAAAAAAAAGATCGCAGTCGTCGAAAAAAAACCGCAGTCAAAGTGTTAAACGCTGTGAATCATCCAGCATTATGTATTCAATGTTTGGTATGGACGACCGATGTGGCGCGGTGGGCGAAGGTCCGCCTGCAACGCAGGAGATTGCGGGTTCGATTCCCGCCTCGGAACAATTGTGTGTACGATCTGCAAATATTTGTTCCGGGTGTTCTGATCGTTTTCTATGTATAATAAAAAATATCTATTCTATCTATGTAATGTATTGTATTATGTATATCAGTTATCTAGTACCCATAACACAAGCTTTGCTTACCATGGGGCTAGATAATGCTGTGTGAATTGTCCAGCATTATTTATTTATTATTTATTTTTAATGTTAGGTTAGGTTAGGTAAGGTTAGGTCTAGGTTACAGCACAAATACTAAGCACTAATCCGACAGTTTACACATTCTTAGTGTCGTGACAAGTAGGTACTAAGCACTTAGCTACTAAGCCCGTGTAAACATGCCATTATGCAGTTTTAGATATGGCGAGGTAGTCCCATTTTTAGGGCTTTTTAAATAACTGTATCTCTACCAAAATGTAAATGAAGCACGAAATGAATATATTTTATAAAAATTTAACATATACTCGAAAAATGGAGTAGATAAGTACACTAATTGTTTCACTTACGCCACTTGCAGAAAAAGAGCAGCTCATATCTAGCCAGGCCGGGCAAGGCTCGCAGTACGATGAAATAACTGAAAACAAGAAATTATACATTCTGTTTTGAGTAGGTACATTATTGACATGTTCATATTTTATAACTAATTAAAGTTTTTTTTTGTTTTTGGTGCTATTTAGACAAAACCTAGGCAAAGAGAGAAATACAGAAATTTTAGTTCGTAAAAGTATTTTTTTGCGAATTTGAGATAACTAAATATACAGTTCGATAGAGAATTAAAAACTGAGAAATCTGCATTATCAACTCATCATCATCATCAGCCTATATTAGTCCACTGCCTGGACATTGGCCTCCCCGATGAGCGCCACAGCGCCCTGTCTTCAGCTTGACGTATCCAGCAACTACCTGCAGTCTTTCGCAGGTCGTCATCCTACCTGGTTGGTGGGCGTCCTACACTACGTTTACCGAGTCGTGGTCTCCACTCAAGAACACGTTTGCCCCAGCGGCCGTCAGTTCTTCGCGAGATATGGCCAGCCCAGTGCCACTTCAGCTGCCACTGCCGTCGATATGTCATGCAGTAGACAAACCTAGGCTGATGATGGTATTCTCTGCTTACCAATGGAAGGTCTGACGATGCAGACAGGCAGTTCTGTAGCTAGGATCCTGACCTGCTCCTCTGCCACGGCCTTCGTGAATGTATACGTGTTGGGCCACCCTTTGATGAACCTGTACATAGTTGTTTAATAAATAATAAATAATGCTGGACAATTCACACAGCATTATCTAGCACCATGGTAAGCAGAGCTTGTGTTATGGGTACTAGATAACTGACATACATAATACAATACATTACATAGATCGTTTTTTTGTATTATACATAGAAAACGACCAGAACACCCGAAACAAATATTTGTAGATCGTACACACATTTGTTCCGAGGCGGGAATCGAACCCGCAACCTCCTGAGTCGCAGGCAGACCTTCGCCCACCGCGCCACATCGGTCGTCTTATTGTATATATCGTATGGTAAATAATCATTATCTGTCTGAATCAACTAAATGTAATAAAAATGTTATATATTGATTTGGACTTTCTTAACTCCTTCCAGTAAAATTCATTTATACCTCTGTATTGGACATCTCAAAAATTTCATGTAAATTAACAAATTTTGAGGGAAACCAAATGTCTTGTGTAACTTTCAACAATATGAAATGAAATGAAATGAATTTATTTGTTAAAAGACTTACACAGAACATAATAAGTAAGTAACTGAAACTAAGAGGAAACGTGCTGGTAATCATGTACATAAGTCCAGTAACAAAATGGCTTTGCCTCAGCATGAGTTGGATGACTAGCATGCTAGCAACCAACGCTGGTCTTCCGGCAAAGCAACTTGTTGGCGTTACGGACTGACTACTCACTACCGCTATACAAACAAACAAAAACGCACTAATATAAATAAAATTAACAAGAATACCAATAAAAATAGAATGTGAATAATAAAAAATAATATGTTAAGTACTGACTAATTTATCCAAAGGGTAGTGTCCTAAAAAATTCTAAGTCCGTCAGTTAGATTATTAGAATATATTGGACCCGTGTTTTTTGTTTTGTCAATAAAACAAAAACATATGAAGATATAGCCAGTTAAAGTTTCGCGTGACGTCACGTCTCGCTACACTTAGCAAGTTGTGACGTCACGAGCCCCCACTCCCTAAACTTTAACACGCTTTTTTTTGTAAGTTTTATGTTTGATTGACAAAAGAAAAAATACTTGTCCAATATCTTCTGATAAACTAACTAACGGACTAAATAGAAAAATATATTTTTTACCCAGGACACTTTTACTATTATTCTATTGCGATCGTTTTTTTAGTGACTCACAGAATCATAAGTAGGTAACTACCTACAACACGCAGAATTTAACTAGGCACCTCGCTGTGATGACAGCACATAGAATAGAATAGAATTATCTTTATTTGTAGCAAGATAAGTTCTTTTACAGCTGTTCTTTAGTTAGCATTAGCTTTTTCTGTTTCGTGGTATTTAATTTATTGGACTTGTGTCCATTCATACTGATTATCCATGGTTGTCTGGTAGAGATCGCTCTTGAGCGATAAGACCGCCAATTGTACTTAATTTTTAAGTTTTTACTGTACATAGTTTATAGTTAAAGTGCAATAAAGAATTTTCTATCTATCTATCTTATCCTTGATAATGTAACATTACAGCAATTAAAACTACTTCGTTACATTATACACATAATAATTAAAAAAAACACAAAAAGAAAATACATACGAAAAGTTACTAAAATAAATTAGGTATCCTATCCATTTTATTTTTTCTATTTCAAGCTTTTATTTTCATATGTTTTGCTCTACACATTTTGTTCTTATGAATGAATGAATGAATTAACACTTAATTGCACTTAAAACTATAAAATAACACCTATGATTCTCAGTATGTTCATAATTTGTGAAATGATTATTATTTTTATTTTTCTTTCTTAGGGATAACAAACAGTATCACTTATAAATTAACTATAAACTATTAAACTTAAATAAACGTAATTCTAGAAGTGAACCAGCCCAGTTATCCACTTATTACTATAAACCCATATTATTAAAGTTCTGTATATTTTCTGTTGTGTGTGTGCGTTATGTTATGTGCGTTTAAATAAATACAAAACAAAAATAAGTTCGACGTGGTTCCCCAAGGGATACTCATATCTGGGAGATCCTGAGAGAGTGGACATTACGTAGTTCCCCAAGGGATACTCATATCTGGGAGATCCTGAGAGAGTGGACATTACGTAGTTCCCCTAGGGATACTCATATCTGGGAGATCCTGAGAGAGTGGACATTACGTAGTTCCCCAAGGGATACTCATATCTGGGAGATCCTGAGAGAGTGGACATTACGTAGTTCCCCAAGGGATACTCATATCTGGGAGATCCTGAGAGAGTGGACATTACGTAGTTCCCCAAGGGATACTCATATCTGGGAGATCCTGAGAGAGTGGACATTAAACTTACTCCCTCGTGATATCAGCCAGGGTGCTCCGTTCCAAGGTTTCTGCCATCTGCAGCAAGGTCTCTGGAGGTACCGGGCTGTGGTGGAACTGCTCCAGTAAACGCGTGCCTTCTCGAGAGCTGGTGGCGTGCGAGTAAGCAGTGGACACGTGGACAAACGATCTGAGGAACAGGATACATCAATAGATTTCTTTCCGGCCCTGGTGGGGGCACAGAGAGGGGCCTCGAGGCTTCGCCTCATTACCCCGGCGTCAACTCGAGGGGTGACGACCCCCCGGTCCTTGGGTTTTGTGGGAATCTTTTCTTTCCCTTATTCTCAATGTTTTTTTGGCATCATTCCGTTTATAATCTTTTTTTTAAATAAACCCAAGGACTCTATGGTGGTTCCGCAGGGATCAGGTCCCGCGGAAGGGGTTGCCATGGGCGGTCGTCTTCCTGGGGCCGGGGCTGGGGCGGGGCGATGTTGTGGAGGTGCTCGTGGTGCCCGTTGTCGGCGCGATCGTACATTCGACGCGCCAGGATACAAATCATGTAAATAATGGTGGACAGTCACACCTATTGTCTAGCTAGCTCCAAGCACAGCTTGAGTTATTGGAGAGATGACTGATAAACTTAATACAAATATATATCGAATTTTACGAGCGGAACACCCGGAACATAGTTTATCTGCAGATCGTACACACAATTGTCACGAGGCGGGAATCGAACGATTTAGATTTTATTTAAGATTTTACGTATTCGGTACTCGTTCATCGCGTGAGTTTCCCTCTGCGGTTCTACTACAAAACTGCTGCATCAGCATTATTTATCCATATGAAATATTGATAGCCTTATCTTATGTCTATGTAAGTTTATTATAATGTTTGTAATGTAGGTATTTAGTGTATTTGTTACCAATTATTTATTAAAGTGCCACCGTCTATATTGTTCGTTCATGTCCAGTCCATCCCAAGGTTGCCTGGAAGAGATCGCTCTCAGCGATAAGGCCGCCCTTTATACCTTTATTCTAAGTTTTTATCTCTGTATTATTTTCTGTTTTGTGTGGTGTAATAAAGTGTTATCTATCTATGTACAATTGAGTGCGGGGCGAGAACAGCAACGTCATCGGTATATATAGCCTCCTACTCCAAAACCCTTGATATACTTGAGGTGTAATTATAAATATTAATACAACGGGTATTTATCGCGTTTATTAATCTATTTTTCCCCGACGTTTCAACAGGTTTACACACTGTCATCCCGTGACCACGACAGTGTGTAAACCTGTTGAAACGTCGGGGAAAATAGGTTGTATTAATACGTGTAATTATGTGTTCAGATCGCGTAAGTTTAAAAATATGTATACTTGAGGTGTCGGCAAGTCAGTGCGAGTGCCAACGCCTCCCTGGTGCCCCGCACGTTGATGAAGGTCGCGTCCTGCAGGTGCTCGTCGAACCTCGTGGTGGCAGCCACGTGGAATATCACCTCCACCTGAAATAAAAAAATAAAAAATAATAAACATTTAAGAATTTATTGATAGCCACACGCACACATGTTATAGTTACAAAAAAAAAGGAAATTACACAAAAATACAGATTAACATAAAGCGTTGGATTTAAACTTTTAACATAATGTCGAAGAACATAGTAAGAAAACCCGAATGTATTACTGTCTTCTCGTCACCCATACCGCAACGCTTAAAAACGAAAGTTTTCAACCAGTACGTCCTACCCGAATTATGACCTACGGAGCTGAGACGTGGACACTCACGACAGGGCTGGTCCTCCAGTTCAAAGTCGCTCAGCGAGCTATGGAAAGAGCTGTGCTCGGAGTTTCTCTGAAGGATAGGATTCGTAACGAATACATCCGACAGAGAACAAAGAAACAGACGATGATGATGGATGTATAAACTATTATACATAGTATAAAACAAAGTCACTTCCCGCTGTCTGTCTAAACGAATTTTGGTTTTGATGCGGCTTTTTTAAATTCATGAGTAAGGGTTATATGTATATACCTAATGTATGCTTTTGCTTCCGTGCGAAGTCAGGGCGGATAGCTAATGTAAAATAAAAATAGTTTGTTAGATATTTACCTCTTTAACCATAATCTCCCAGTCTTGTTCCGAGATTCCTAGGTTTATCTCCGACACGTCTCCTTCGATTGTTTGTATTCTGTCTGCAAAATCTGGCTTCAGCTCTCTCACTGCATCAAAAACCTAAAATGAGCGGTACAAATAAATAAATAAATGATGTTGGACAATCAACACACAGCAAATTTCGCAACTCCAAATAGTATAATATATAATATAATATTTTTTTATATAATATTTTTTTATTTTCTTCACAAAGGTTCTCTTAAATTAGATACAAAATAAAGCCATTTAATTTATTTACTAGATCGAACCTGTATTGTGAAGACTGGTGCCTGATGTAGGTTTAGAAAAACCTGTATTACAGGGGCCTAATTCCACTATTTTTAAAACAAACACGACTATGGCTCCATACAATTGTCATAGCTATTGTGTCTTACGTTTATAAGGTATCCTACTAAATTGTGACAGCTGTCTCAATCGCTTACTATTGTATTGTTATTGAGTTGTATGGTAGGTGTTGCCGTATACATCATAAAATAAATATGAAATGGCGGACCAAATATTTATGAATCCGTGCACTCATAATTAAGGGTTTATAGGTATCTAACAAATCAAATTATTACTGCAATTGCGTAAAAGTCTATTTACATCGCTCACAAATACTTACAACACAACAAAATCACGATTTTAATAAAATTTGTGAGTAGTAAGCATAGATAAAAGAGTTTCAAGTTGTCAATGTAAACGTCATATAGCAACTCATGTCAAAGTTACTCGTATTCAAGAAAGAAAACAATTTGTTATTTATGTTTGATTTTTCGTGATTTCCCACACAAAATCAATGGATAATGGTACTGCTGAAACAAATTAAGGCCCTCCTTGACTACCTCGACTACCACCGATATTTGGCGCTAGGGCATTAATCTAGAATGCCTTATCTTATCCTAGAGCTATCTCGAAGGAAGTGGAACGATCTCATAAAGAAATGGTATTAGCTCAGACTCGCCATCAAAAACGGGAGACGAGTGGAGATTGGTAAGAAATGCAACTACTATTCTATTCTATATGAACCTGTACCTACTATAATACCTACTCCATTTTTTATCGCAAACAAGTACTGAGAGCCCATAATACCATGTAGTTGCTTAGATAGTTTCACACTTTTACAAGCATAAACTAGTACCTACTAATTTTTATTATTATTGTTATATTAGCCCGCAGTGTCCCACTGCAGAGCAAAGGCCTCCCCCCCCCCCCTTCTTCCACTCATCTCGGTCCTCAGTAAGGAGAACCCACTCTTTGTTGTATAGGTCTACCTACTAATACCTAATAATAATCTACCGTTCTTTTTCAGTACTACAATGAATACAAAATATGAAAATGTATGCTGTCGTCGCTTCATTGTTGCAACTACAAAGATTTACATGGTCTGCGGAGCATTATTTTTCCCACTCAATCTTTGTGTCTTTCCAAAACATAACACAATTATAACCTACCTATGTAAAACAATTAGACAAGTGTTTAGCTTAGAGCGCTTTTGATTAGTTTAAGTGTTGTTTTAATTAGCATAAGTGTACATACATTATTATATTAATGAATAAAAAATGTGTATATAAAAAATGGTATTTATTTTTACTCTAAACCTGCAGATTCTTGGATACTCAGTAGAATACAAGATTTTTTATGCCAACATAGACATTTTTGAATGAAAAGTTATAATAACTGATAGCAATAACAGAAAACAATGTGGTAACAGCTTATCTTTAAAAACTAAAACACAAACTACAACAATGCATAATCTCACATGTGGAGTTAAAAGTGTTTAAATGAATTTATTAATACTATTTACATTATCATCATGATAGCCATTATCTTGTCGACATGGCTGATTCCATGCCTTGCCACTATTTGCCAACGACAGCTTGCTGCATTGCTCGACCGGCTAGAAGTTTTGGTTTGACTCTACAACAACAGCTTTCAGCGCTGGCTTTCAATTCTTCTGCAATCTGTAGAAAATTATAACAATGAATGTATATACATTATGTATAATTAGGGTTTAGGTACAACAAAGACTAAACAGCTAAGCTAGCTTCTGTTTTAATCATGACAATATGGTAAGTAAAAGGTCTCGAATTTAAGGGAGACAGACACTTATCTGATTTCGACAGTTTCTAATCTATATATAGGTATCATATTCATGAACTCACTTGCTCTTTAATTTGTTGCTTTGATCTCTTCGTGTTGGCAAAGGAACATAATATGGGATAGACCAAAATAAGTGCCACCAACACCTCCCTCACACCTCTGGAAACAGCGGGCGCGTATGAGCGACAAATGCCAGTGCAGTCAATATCTGCAAAATAAATTGATTTAAATAGTAGGTACTATCTAGTTACATAAAATAAACATTATAAAGCTTAGGCAAGAGGGAATTTGATCAACAAAGATAGTTTGTTTTACTTACATTGGTCATTATGGAAATGTCATCAGGATCAGTACGGCCGGCGTTCCTTACGAATATGAGGATTGAGATATTCCGCTTATGTTTTGACTGTCCCCTTGATAGGACGATAGGTCTCAATTGTTTCGCAAGCGATACAATTGAGACTGTGATTAGTTGAATGCGACAACTTGTCACAATTGTAAGTTTCATAGATACGACCACGATACAACTGAGACTGAGAAAGATTGTGCTTGTAGGATACCAATAGGTGTCAATAGTGGCGATTTAGACGCGATACTACTGTCATTGTGAGGAGATTGTGTTAGTGGAATTAGGCCCCAGGTCACCAGGGCTTCACTCTACGGACCCGTACAGTACCCGTGATTACAGTAGGTACCTGTCTTAATAGACTTAATGTATTCGAGATACAGTTAAAATAAAGATAGTAAATAAAAATAAAAAATAAATAATGCTGGACAATTCACACAGCATCATCTAGCCCCAAGCTAAGCAGAGCTTGTGTTATGGATACTAGATGACTGATATACATAATACAATACATTACATAGATAGATATTGTTTATTATACATAGAAAACGACCAGAACACCCGGAAGAAATATCTGCAGATCGTACACACAATTGTTCCGAGGCGGGAATCGAACCCGCAACCTTCTGCGTCGCAGGCGGACTTTCGCTCACCGCACCACATCGGTTATCAATAAATCATAATAAAAGTTTAATGGTCTTATAGCTAAGTGAACAATGAAAGATACGTAATAGAAAACTAATATAGGTAACTAATAGTAATGATAAGATATATAATAATAAAAAATACGAATCCTTCTGCCTTATGTAATGTAATGAAATAGTAAACTTAAGTACTTAACAGAATCCAACATTTTTGGAATTGATAATAAACAGTCAAAATTTCTTGAATCCATAATTATAATAATTCAAGATTCTAGGAAGGACAACCCAGGGGATTTACTTGTAATTTTTGTAGTTGGACTAATGATACAGTGGTGTATTATTTGTACAACTAGTTGACTACTCAGTTGGACTACTGTATCGGAGGGGCATCATCTGGCCCCAAGCTAAGCAGAGCTTTTGTTGAGTGCCTACTAGATGACTGATATCCTACTAATATTATAAACGCGAAAGTTTGTAAGTATGGATGGATGGATGTATGTTTGTTACTCTTTTACGTTAAAACTACTGAATGGATTCTAATGAAACTTCATAATAATATAGCTTACATATCAGCATAACACATAGGCTACAATTTATAAAGATACCTAATTATTGTATAATTATCCAAAATATCTATCACCACGCGGGTGAAACCGCGGGGCGCAGCTAGTGCTTAATCGAATAGATTAGGTAACTACATATATTTTTTTGATGACGACTATAACACATCGAACAAAATGTCTGCAGATCGTACAAACAACTGTTCCGGCGGGAATCGTACCCGCAACATCCTGCGTCGCAGGCGGACGAAATAAAAACTGATAAACTATGACTGATATAAATATTATGAACTAGCTGTGCCCCACGGTTTCACCCGCGTGGTGATAGATATTTTTGATAATATACTATACATCTTTATGAATTGTAGCCTATGTGTTATTCTGATATGTAAGCTATGTATATTATTGTGAAGTTTCATTAAAATCCATTCAGTAGTTTTTACGTGAAAGAGTAACAAACATTCATCCATCCATCCATACTTACAAACTTTGATGTTTATAATATTAGTAGGATAATCCCATGTTGTAGGTAATTGACGAAAATTCGGGCAACAGCTTACGGGATCTTTCAGTATCTCCATCAGCCTTTCTTGAACGGTCTTCTTCTTCTTAGCACGAAGCAACATGAAGATCTTCTGGATATTGCATGATCTGCGAAAAAAATATGTATTAATTACCATCATCGTCATCAGCCCAGTTAGTCCACAGCTGGACATAGGCCTCCCCCAATGAGCGCCATAGCGCCCTGTCTTCAGCTTGACGCATCCAGCATTTACCTGCAGTCATTTGCAGGTAGATCATCCCACCCGAGTAAAGTAAGTAAAAGTAAAGTAAAAAATCATTTATTTCTTTAGGCTTACAAAATAAGCACTTAGACAAGTCATATTTTATATATAAATGATTATCAAATAAAATTATTTTACTGTTCACTTCAATTTTTTGTCCACTAGTGGAAGAAGTGAAAAGAAACCACTAGCATGTTCAGTCGCGGTCTCCACTCAAGAACACGTTTACCCCAGCGATTGTCGGTTCTTCGCGAGATATGGCCGGCCCACTGCCACTTCGCTGATTCTCGGAGCTATGTCGATGTCGCTAAGTCTACGTCGACGAACTTTGGCAAGTAAATACAATCTTGTAATAATTAGATGAAGATAAATTACCTGAAGAGTTTTTCCAACAGTTGTTTTCCAATAAATCCCGAACCACCCGTCACAAAGACTGAAAATACAAAGTATTACATTATTTACACTGATGGGTACTTGAATAAAATAAAATAAATATAAATAAATAAATAATACTGGACAATTCACACATCATTATCTAGCCCCATGGTAAGCAGAGCTTGTGTTATAGGTACTAGATAACTGATATACATAATACAATACATTACATAGATAGATATTTTTTATTATACATAGAAAACGACCAGAACATCCGGAACAAATATCTGCAGATCGTAAACACATTTGTTCCGAGGCGGGAATCGAACCCGCAACCTCCTGCGTCGCAGGCGGACCTTCACCCACCGCGTCACATCGGTCGTCAAATAAATACCTTCATCGGATATAGAACCAAAGTTATTTGACCTAGCTCTAAGAATTTAGCAAGCTAAAGTGTGGCATTAGGCCAGCGGCCATATCTCGCGTAGAACTGACAAACAATTGGGTAGGTAAACGTGTTGTTGAGTGGAATCCGAGGCTCGGCAAACGTAGTGTAGGACGCCCTCCGGCCAGGTGAGATGACGACCTGCTTCGCTTCGTGCCGTTTTTTTCAAGTTATTTATAACATAAAACTTCGTTACTCAATCCAGAAGAAAAGCCATCCAGCATCGGCAAGCAAGAAGTTGAAGTTTTTTAGTTTTTGTCAATATTATTAATTGTACATAATTGTCTAGGGTAATTGTTGTAGGTAACTTCAGATGAGGGATCACTCTTTATTTATATATATATTATATATATATAAGGTCACTGACCTTGTGTTCGAAAATTATTTATTAATTTAACTTTCCGGCATCGAGCGAAAACCAACGTTTTTACAAAAAAAGGTCAGTGCTTATCTAAAGGGCATTGAACCTTAGGTCAAAGGTCAAAGGTCAATGACCATGACCTTGACCTTGAAAAAAACTCCACAGCGACCGGTATTAAGCTTTTAGTATAAGGTATAATCTTGTTTCTTTTTTATGTGATTCTTATTTAGTGATTGATTAGATATAGATAAAATAATTGGTTTATAATTTTAACTTTAAATTGAAATTAAGCATGTATTATTAACTGTATATAGCCTAGCGTTTAACATTAAATTTATGTTGCAATGCCCTTGCAGGGTGCATGTTGGACGTTTCTATATTTTTTAACACTGACTGCGGTTTTTTTTCGACGACTGCGATCTTTTTTTTTACCTAAAAAATTCGTGCTGCCGCTCTACACAGCGGTTGTGTTGCGCCGCACATGCGTTTCGTTCAAAAATATTACAGCTCTGCTGAGTCACAAAGATCTGTATTTTCTCAGCCGCTGCGCTAGTGTGGATTTACGCATATTAGTCACTTGTAGAAAACTCATACCGTACGTTTTCAACAGTCGAAGTGTGACCTTTTGTAAACATGTTAGCAATAAACCATTGAGTATTGATATAACCAGGGAGCTTTGCTAATATTTGGTCGGATACATAGGTAACATAGATGAAAAAGTTTTTATCTACATAGCATTATCTAGCACCAAGCTAGATAGCAGATCTTTTGTTATGGTTACTAGACGACTGATATAGGTACATACATAACACATATTATTATATGACCAGGTGGGATGACGACCTGCGAAAGACTGCAGGTAGATGCTGGATGCGGCAAGCTGAAGACAGGGCGCTATGGCGCTCATTGGGAGAGGCGTGTCCAGCAGTGGACTAACAAAGGCTGATGATGATGAAACCTTACCGGTGGAATTACTATAGAACTTCTGTATGTCAGATAGTCCTGGTGTTGAAGCCGCCTCGATGTCCTTGAGGTGTGAGGCAGCCAGCGCCAACACGGCTTCAGGTTCCATTCTCTGCAACCAGAAATAAATGTAAATAAATAAATAAAAATAAATAATGCTGGACAATTTACACAGCATTATCTAGCTCCATGGTAAGCAGAGCTTGTGTTATCGGTAACTGATATACATAATACAATATATTACATAGATATTTTATTATACATAGAAAACGACCAGAACACCCGGAACAAATATCTGCAGATCGTACACACAATTGTTCCGAGGCGGGAATCGAAACCGCAACCTCCTGCGTCGCGGGCGGACCCTCGCCCACCGCGCCACATCGGTCTCTTTTATTTATTTTGTCTGCGGAAGAGGGCGCTGTCTCCGCTACACGGTTTTTAAATTGCGGTAATTAATGATTTACCTACCTACGTCATTGCCTACGTCACATTATCTATCATACAACCCGTCTTCATAATGTGATGGATTTTTGTCGGAGCAAATATCAGATTGCTGACGGTTAAATTTGAAATGGTTCATTCTACCTATCTCATTCTAATCGCAGATTGTTTTATTATTTATAATGCATTATTATATATTGTTATTATAAATAACAGAATAACAAATAGATGAATACTATAAAGTTTATCATCATCAGCCTATAGCAGTCCACTGCTGGACATAGGCCTCCCCCAATGAGCGCCATAGCGCCCTGTCTTTAGCTTGACGCATCCAGCATCTACCTGCAGTCTTACGCAGGTCGTCATCCCACCTGGTTAGAGGGCGTCCTACACTAGGTTACCGAGTCGTAGTCTCCACTAAAAAAAGCTAAAAAGCTTATTGAATTGTATTTACCTTATTCACCCAAAAATATTATATCACTCAAAATAATAATGCTTCTCGGTAGTCGGGTAAAAAGTAGAACACATACTGACATGGAAGAAAATTCTTGCAAGCATTGCAGTTTTTAGAAATGTGTGGAGTAGCAAATTTTTATTGTTGCAATAATTATAATGCATGTACATCCGACAGAGAACCAAGGTTATCGACATAGCTCAAAGAATTAGCAAGCTGAAGTGGCAGTGGGCCGGCCATATCTTGCGAAGAACCGACGGCCGATGGGGGGCAAACGTGTTCTTGAGTGGAGACCACGACTCGGTAAACGTAGTGTAGGACGCCCTCCGACCAGGTGGGATGACGACCTGCGAAAGACTGCAGGTAGATGCTGGATGCGGCAAGCTGAAGACAGGGCGCTATGGCGCTCATTGGGGGAGGCCTATGTCCAGCAGTGGACTGCTATAGGCTGATGATGATGATGATGATGATGTATGTATGTTTTACACGCTTGTTTATCAGTGTCAGTAAAGAAAATTGCAATCTATAATATAAAAATGAATCGCTGAATGTGTTACTAAGCGCAAATCTCGAGAGCAGCTGAACCGATTTCGCTAATTTTTTTTTTGAATATTCCTTGATGTTTGAGGATGGTTCTTACGGAGAGAAAAATTTAAAAAAAATCCTGAAACAAATGACCACCCGTGCGAAGCTGGGACGGGCCGCTAATTAACGAATATAAACTAATTATAACTATTTGAAACAGTTGAGCTAACTGGCGACTGTTGCAAACAATCTAGAGATGCTAAAGTCATTTAAAACGGGATATTTGTACCATGATTTGATTTGTGAGTTTTCCATGATCACGGAATAACTATTTGACTCAAAATTCGAATCATGGTAAATATCCCGTTTTAAATGACTTTAGTGTTAATAACCATGATAGTCTAGAGCAAGGCCGCCCATTAGATTTTCCAGGTGGCCAGGTTTTTTTGTTTGTGGTTGCGCCAGGCCTACCTACACATAACTACCCCCCCCCCCTGGCTAGGCGCCCCGCGGTTTCACCCGCGTGTCGTTAGATCTTGGATAATATACAATATATCATTATAAATTGTAGCCTATGTGTTATTCTGATGTATAAGCTATATTATTGTAAAGTTTCATTAAAATCCATTCAGTAGTTTTTACGTGAAAGAGTAGCAAACATCCATCCATACTTACAAACTTTGACGTTTATAATATTATAATATAATTTATATATATTACCTAGTGTGATTTTTATTTTGTGTGATGTATAGTAACTGGAAAATACTAGAACCCAGCGAGTGAAACCGAGGGCGAGTAGCTAGTTTTAAATTAAAATGCTAACTACGATTATAGGCATTATTGTATTACTACATCTGTACAAAGTAATTTTCTATATACAGTTCGACAAAGATTTCTGTGAATCACGCGTTTTCTTTGAAAAATGTAAGCAAGTTCTAGGAAACTGAAAGGAGGTCGCTTTGTGGTGGTGATGTTATGTCAAACCATTACCTTCAACTTCTTATTTCATGGCTCTCTGTGTCTATGCTGCCACAACTCTCGTAGATAGATAGATATTATTTACACTAAAGTCATTCAAAACGGGATAATTTGATTTTTGAGTCTTCCAACATTATTCCGTGATCATGGCGCATGAAACTGTGCCGAAATGTTGGAAGGCTCAAAAATCAAATCATGGTGAATATCCCGTTTTGAATGACTTTAGTGTTAATAACCATGATAGTTTCAGAACATATTATTTATTTATTGTTACAAAATTGTTACAGCTAAGTGTACTCGTCGTAATCCGGTCTCTCAGTGCGTCGCGGACACTGTTAGTGTTGTGTGTCGTCCGAGTGTGCAGATGGATATGCCTACTATCGAAAAACAAGTGAGGGTAGTTTCAAAATAAACTAGCCCCCGCTTCGCTGAGGCGGTAACTCCAGTACTCCAGTCATCCGTTGACCACGACAGTGCGTAAACCTGTTGAAACATCGGGAAAATAGGATATAAACGCAATAAATACCCGTATGGTGGATTATGTAACTCGC
The DNA here is from genome assembly GCA_943735965.1 of Eupithecia abbreviata. Taxonomy (NCBI): domain Eukaryota; kingdom Metazoa; phylum Arthropoda; class Insecta; order Lepidoptera; family Geometridae; genus Eupithecia; species Eupithecia abbreviata. Next base: position 2,637,261 of record OX031001.1, on the reverse strand, counting down.
GACCGGTTTGCGACAGGCGTAAATTAAGCAATCAGTGGTATCAAACGCCAATTTTGACTTTGTAGCTGGTGTCAAACTAATACAAAATTGATGTTTGACAGCACTGATTGCTTAATTTACGCCTGTCGCAAACCGGTCGCGAGTTACATAATCACCCGGCCGTTGTATTAATACTTATAATTATGTGTTCAGATCGCGTAAGTTTAAAAATATTTGTTGTTACAGCTTACCTTATATAGATAGATAGATTTTATCTATAGGTACTAATATTATAAAGAGGAAAGGTTTGATTTTTTGTTTGTTTGTTTGTAATGAATAGGCTCCGAAACTACTGGACCGATTTGAAAAATTCTTTCACCGTTGGGAAGCTACACTATCCCCGGTAAACATAGAATTTTGTTCGTAGTCCCACTATTTTGTCCCACTAGTAGGACCACGAGGGAGGCCAGTTTCTGTTCATCCTACTATTACAAATACTTCCACCAGTAGATGGACAGATAGAAGACATAATTTTTATTGAGAGTAAAAGCTGTATAGTCCTTTTATTTAAACGATTACTACAGAACCTGGCTTTCCTCGCCGTTGATAAACTCAATAAAAAAAAGGGTTTATTCAGCTTTTCTTTTTGACAAAAAAAATTGCTGAAAAACAGCTTTCAAATTGACACTTACGGTCAAATTTGACAAGAACTGTCACAAAACTGTCACACACAAACACATACAAGTTAAAACTGTCATATCTCGGAAACTACTCGTTTTAGACTTACTAAGGTAAAATGAGTCTCAAAACCCACGTTTTAACTAATCAATTTTAAGGGAACAAAATACCTATTTTTCGAATATATTTTGTTGAGTATCAAAAGTTTAGGATATTAGTTAGTAAGTTATGGGAGTCGAAACACGATTGACTAAACTTGACTCGATAGAAAAAAATGGTAAAGTTTCCTCTAAATCTTCATTTTTACAGAGATATCTCTACGGGAAAACCAGTTTTATTTGCTAGTTATTTAATATTATTGTAATGACATTTCTTCACCGTGTTCCCTAATAAATACTTTAGATAATTATGTTTTTAGTTTTTTGAGAAACAGTATTATTTTAGAGCAATAACAAATTAAAAAATAAAAACCAGTGAAATTGCGCACGGGCCGATCATTCTGCCGCTCTTGCCTCCCTTTCTTGCCTTCCCCGCGCGGCGTTCGTTCGTTCTTGTCTCGAAAAGACGAACTCATTTCGCCTTAAAAAAGTTTGTAGTTTGTTGTAGTTTTGATGATGATGATTATGAATACTACGTACCGAATTTTTCGATATCTTTGTGGCACTCTGTGATTTCTTGCTCCTAAAACGACGTTATCGAAAAATGTAGGTATGTTGCCTAATGAAAACAGAGTTTTTAATTGATTCTCAGTTCCAGTGTGATTGTATCAGTGCTGGTGGAAACGTGAACACACGTTGTCAAACGCACGAACCCACGCAGCTTAAATACGCCGCGTGCGCTACTTAAATGGCAGTGGGACATCCGTTCAATGACGTCATTGCTACAATGCAAAAATCACGACAAGAATCTTTGCCTAACGTAAGAGATTTTCTTCAAATTTAAATTCAAATGCTCTAACTTGCCGTAACACAGTATTATTACTAACACGGAAGTTATGATTCATGCAACAAGAAGCCTTAGCAAGTTCGTATACCTACTAAACTGCATAGTAATAAGATTTACTTATAATTGTGGTATCATCATCATCAGCCTATAGCAGTCCACTACTGGACATAGGCCACCCCAATGAGCACCATAGCGCCCTGTCTTCAGCTTGCCGCATCCAGCATCTACCTGCAGTCATTCGCAGGTCGTCATCCCACCTAGTCGGAGGGCGTCTTACACTACGTTTACCTAGCTATATGACTAAATTGGTAACTTTAATAAATTAATGTGATCCACCTGGTTGGAGGTAATTGTGGTATAAGTAATAACTATTTATAATAGTAGGTACATAGATTCCTTCCATCTTCACCGTCTTATCTAAAAGACCGTTTTGAGTTTCTCCATATGTCCCACCCACGATCCCTTCGCTCGTCTGATACCCTTCTCTTAAAAATCCCATCACACACTTCCCAATTCTATGGTGATTCCTTCACGTTGCAGGCCGCCAAACTCTGGAACGCCCTTCCCGTTTCTATCCGTCAAGCGAAATCCCTTCCTATCTTCAAAAGTATGGTTCATCAACACTATCTGACCACTCTTGATAAGTTTTCTTGACTTTTATTTTTATTTTCTATGTTAATTGTTCCTGCTTTATGTATATTTGTGCTCTATTTTTATATATGTACGTTCTTAATATAAATATTAATTATTTTATATATTACTCGTATATAATTATCCTAAATAATTACGCCACCGTCAGCTTTAATACGTACCGATCCTATCCATCCAAAGGTTGCCTGGAAGAGATCGCTTTTAGCGATAAGGCCGCCGATTGTGCCACTAGATTTAGTTAGTATTAAGATCCTATTTTTATTATATTCTTTATATTTGATGGTGCAATAAAGGTATATTGTATTGTATTGTATTGTATAGATACCTAAGGCTATATTGTAAATTTTTAAATAAATATTCTTTATTATCTTTAAATAGTTTATTCATATCAGACATGGTGAATCATTATGGTTATCTTGGATAGTGTCAAATCAAAAGTCCTGATGTTCCGTTCCTTTAACAATATTTAAGAGTAGTTTCTGCCCGCGGCTTCGCATGGATAGCTTCTATAAAAAGTTTTAAGGTTATTTCTATTCCAGCTGTAATAGGATCCCGATTTAAACAAAGTCGCTTCCCGCTGTCTGTCTGTCCCTATGTATGCTTAGATCTTTAAAACTACGCAACGGATTTTGATGTGGTTTTTTTAAATAGATACAGTGATTCAGGAGAAAGGTTTATAAACTATTTGAAACATAGATTTCCACGCGGGCCAATCCATGGGGCGCAGTTAGTAAATAAATAAGCAGGTATATTGTGGGAACTTCCGTGGTGATTCAACCGTCAATCTTCTTCACGATTCACTTGATTTGTTTCAGAAATGGGCTCACCAATTTACTGGCGAAGATAGTCACGTGCGATCCGACAAACTTCCTCCAAGGAAGTACAAAATCGTGTGGTACATGGTGCTCTACTTTAGCTATATACATGCAGCAGCTGTATATGGATTGTACTTAGGTGTCTCTACAGCTATATGGTTCACCATTGTATTTAGTAAGTAAAACGCAAGATATACAATACAATACATAAATACTCCAGAAACAGATCATTATAAAAGACATTACTTGCGACAAGTACAATGGGCGGCCTTATCGCTTAGAAGCGATCTCTTCCAGACAACCTTTGGATGGAAAGAATTATATTGTTATTTTGCACTAAGCGAATGAATGAATGCAGAATGGATTCGCCCGTACGTGTATATCATTGGAGGATTCGTAACGAATACATCCGACAGAGAACCAAGGTTATCGACATAGCTCTAAGAATTAGCTAGCTGAAGTGGCAGTGGGCCGGCCATATCTCGCGAAGAACCGACAACCACTGGGGTAAACGTGTTCTTGAGTGGAGACCACGACTCGCTAAACTTATAGGACGCCCTCCGACCAGGTGGGATGACGACCTGCGATAGACTGCAGGTAGATGCTGGATGCGTCAACAGGCGCTATGGCGCACATTGGAGGAGGCCTATGCCCAGTGAAAGAGCATAAGGCTGATGATGATGAGATGAAATAACTATCCAATGAATCGTTTTAAATATATCAGTTTACCAAGCACTCATGAAAGCCGAGGCGATCCAGCTCTAGCGATATAACATGCCTGGATAGACCAATGTACATATGTTTCTCATCAGCCTATATTAGTCCACTGCTGGACATAGGCCTCCCCGAATGAGCGCCATAGCGCTCTGTCTTCAGCTTGACGCATCCAGCATCTACCTGCAGAAGAATGACGAATGAATATGAAAAATGAATAATGTATATGAATAATGAATATAAATGTATGTTTGCTGACGGCTAATTAAAAGTTTCCGCTGATATGATGCTTAAAAATTTAAATTATTATTTGACGACCGATGTGGCGCGGTGGTCGAAGGTCCGCCTACGACGCAGGAGGTTGCGGGTTAGATTCCCGCCTCGGAACATTTATGTGTACGATCTGCATATATTTGTTCCGGGTGTTCTGGTCTTTTTCTATGTATAATAAAAAATATGTGCCTATGTAATGTATTGTATTATGTATATCAGTTATCTAGTACCCATAACTCAAGCTCTGCTTACCATGGGGCTGGATAATGCTGTGTGAATTGTCCAGCATTATTTATTTATTACTCCAGGTCTTCTGATGTACTTCGTCTCTATCATCGGCATCACCGCGGGCGCCCATCGCCTCTGGACCCACAAGTCGTACAAGGCGAAGCTGCCGTTGGAAATGGCTCTGATGCTCTTCCAGTCGACGACTAACACACACACTCTGATTACGTGGATCAGGGACCATACTCTGCATCATAAGGTAGATTTTAAATTATCTTTAGGGTTCCGTACCCAAAGGGTAAAATAAAACGGCCGTGTGATTATGTAACTCGCGACAGGTTTGCGACAGGCGTAAATTAAGCAAGCAGTCCTGTCAAACGTCAATTTTGTATTAGTTTGACACCAGCTACAACGTCAAAATTGGTCAAAATTGGCGTTAGACAGCACTGATTGCTTAATTTACGCCTGTCGCAAACCGGTCGCGAGTTACATAATCACCATACGGGACCCTATTACTAAGACTCCGCTGTCCGTCCGTCTGTCTGTCCGTCCGTCTGTCACCAGGCTGTATCTCATGAACCGTGATAATTAGACAGTTGAAATTTTCACAGATGATGAATTTCTGTCGCCGCTACAACAACAAATACTAAATAACAGAAAAAATAATTATTTAAGGGGGCTCCCAAAAATGCAGTCTGATCGAGAACCTCCTCCTTTTTTGAAGTCGGTACAAAGGTACAGAGATAAGGAAGAGGCCTGTACTCAGCAGTGGGTCTTACCGGCTGATTAGATAGATAGCAGCTTTATTTATCCTTCTATCTTAATCATTAGTATTCAGACACGGACGCCGACCCCCATAACTCTCGCCGAGGGTTCTTCTTCTGCCACATCGGCTGGCTGATGGTTAGGAAGCACTCTGAGGCAGGCGCCAAGGGGAAGATAATCGACCTGACTGAGCTCTACGCTAATCCGGTGCTGAGCTTCCAGCAGAAGTAAGTTGATTTTTTAACAGACCTTGAAATAAGGAGGTTCTTTATTTGGCAGAATGTATGTTCGCTGTTTCTTCACTATCACTACATAGTATAGACATTACGGATTCCTCTTTCTATCATGAACCCTAATATGAGTCGACGAGACGTAGACCGACCTTGGTCTTGAATACCCTACGGCATGTATGGATCATTCGCCGTGGAAAAGCAAAACAAGCTGTGAAATCGTCCCATTATGGTCAACTAGCTGCGCCTCGCAGGTTTGCAATTGATGTTTAATAAACATTCCTCTTGAATCACTCTATCTATTAAAAAAAACCGCATCAAAATCCGCTGCGTAGTTTTAAAGATCTACATAGGGACAGACAGACAGCGGGAAGCGAATTTGTTTGATAAATTATTTATAGTATAGGCCTCCTCATCGATTTCGATGTCGGCGACCCTAGGCATAGACCAGCTAAACGACTCTAGATGATAAGCGCCTTATTGGTTGTACCATAATATGGCAGGTTATGCCAATAGTCCCAACACCACACTAGGTATGGAAGTTGGGGATCGCGGGTCGACTGTTAAATTGAGACTGGAAAATAGTGTAGAGACCTGACCCTGTCACCTCTTACGACACCCACGTAGAGATTGGGGAAATTCAGAATTAGAATCTAGAACAAAAATAATAGTAGAACGAGAAGCAAGCGAGACGCAAGATACGAAAAGAGAGACCTAAGGCTTCCCACACGTATACACATATAACCACATCGGGCCCACTCTACTGCCATACATGTCTTAGGGTATTCAAGACCAAGTTCGGTCTAGCGAGCTATATTAGGACTCATGATAGAAAGAGAAATCCGTAATGTATAGGTTCGCCACCGTCATCGATGAGGAGGCCTATATAATTAGGCTACACAAGGTAAATGTATCTTTTAAAGGGCAATGTATACGCTTCTACAACAAAACTCTAAAAGAGTTGCAAAAATTATCAACAAATAAATTTACAAAAATTTTTAAACATATTCTTTGTAAAAAAGCTTATTACAAAATATCAGATTACTTAGAAGATAAAAAAGCTTGGAACGAGTTTTGCTCCAACTCAAAATCTACCAACTTACAGATAAGCAAATCAAATGTACTAGACACATAAGTTATGAACATACTAGTGGTTTCTTCTCACTTCTTCCAATGGCGGACAAAAAAAAATTAAGTGAACTATAAAATATGACCAAGAAAGAAATAAAAAAATAAACTTTTCATTCATTGTTAAGTATGGACTCTGAGTGCTTATTCATTTATTTGTTTAGTATGGACTGCGAGTGCTTAATAATTTATCTCTCTCTTTTCAGACACGCAGTCTTAATCATAGGCTCTGCGGCCTTCATCCTACCAACACTGATACCCCTTCTGTGGGGTGAAGTCATAACCGTGGCGTATTTTATGAACCTTCTTCGAGTGGCATTTGTTATACACGCGTCCTCTATCGTCAACAGCGTCGCTCACCTATGGGGTACAAAGCCTTACGACAAGACTATACACCCAGTGCAAAATAAGATGGTATCTTTCGTAGCTTTAGGAGAAGGATTTCATAATTACCACCATGTTTTTCCTCAAGACTATAGGACCTCTGAGATTGGTGATGTATACTTGAATTTGACGACTATGTTCATTGATTTTTGTGCGTTTATTGGACAGGCTTATGATTTGAGATCCGTGTCGGATGATATGATTAGAGCAAGAAGGGAGAGAACAGGGGATGCAATGAAATAATTAAAGAATGAATGAATAATAATAATAATGGTTGAATTAAAGACGTAACGTAACTTTGAGTACTTCTCTTTACATACCTAGTAGGTACATTTTTAGATTCAGATTTCAGTTAATTTAGTGTCATACTTCATATAAATAAAAAATCATGTCTTAATCATATCATCTTTACTGGAAAAGATGTTTTAAAAGTTCTGCAGAAGGACTCTGTTGAAATAATATAATAGTTTTAGTAAATGTTTTTCTTTATGTGTTTTTTAATTCTAATTCATAAAAAAAAATCTAATTAACTGTTACCTGTCTTATAATTTCTGTAAGTTGTATTTTGTTTAATGTTAGACTGTTGGTATTTTGTTGGTTTATTTTATAAAGTGTAAATCTCTTATTGGCCGTAAGTAAAAACTAATAATTAAAAACCTTAATAATCTAATTAAGGTTTTTAATTATTAAGATTAAGGGCTGCTGATTTTGTCGAAACAATAAAATAAATAAATTGAGGCGTGTGTGAATTGATCGTTATTTTGGTTACATTGAAACCGTTTTTCTCAGTTATCTTTATCGAAACAGTTTCAAGAAAATTACATAATAATCTGTGCCATACAAGCCATGACACCATATTAAAATAAAAATAAATATTTCATATATTTGAAATAATTGTGCAAGTACCGTCTGTTTTCTTAGTTGTAATATTTTTTCAAATTAATTTCTTAACACTTTGACTGCGGTTTTTTTTCGACGACAGCGATCTTTTTTTTTACCTAAAAAATTCGTGCTGCCACTCTACACAGCGGTTGTGTTGCGCCGCACATGCGTTTCGTTCGAAAAATATTACAGCTCTGCTGAGTCAAAAAGATCTGTATTTTCTCAGCCGCTGCGCTAGTGTGGATTTACGGACATTAGTCACTTGTAGAAAACTCATACCGTGCGTTTTCAGCACTCAAAGTGTTAATAATTTTTTTACGTATTCGGTACTCGTTCATCGCGTGAGTTTCCCTCTGCGGGTCTACAATTCAGTGCGGGGCGAGACAAACAACGTCATCGGCATAAAGACACCCCCCAAAACACGATAATAGATATACTTATTTTGCTGTAGAGGAGTAATAGCAAAGTATAAGTAGGCATAAGCTTAAATTTGCTCTAGGTACTTCTTGTGGAGAAGTAGAGCAACATTATAACAGGACCTATTGGTTCGCTTTGTAGACTCTTCACTTGTTGCTTTTATATACACCTTGGCCAAAAGTATTGAGCACCCTAAGCATTTTGCATCTGTACGGAAAGTATTGTAATAAACCAAATATTTTGCTTACGTATCCCTTTGTCGGCATCTGAATAGGCATTAAACAATGACCCAAACTGCATCTAGCAATAAAACACCTGGGTGCAATACATTTTGTCATTTTAACGATTTTTGTAATTATTCATCAGTTCACTACTCTCACTCGTCGTGGATACATCAAGTGATCTAGTGCGCTTTTGGACATTTTTTCGTTAGATTCAAGTGATATCTTTGTAAGATGCCTAAAAAAATTAACTTTCATTGGAGCAACGTGTGCAGATACAGTTTCTGCATAGACAAGGGAAATCCCAAGTAAAGATTTCCGAAGCAGTGAAATGTTCGCGCCGATCAGTGCAATATGCTATTCAGCGATTCGCTGCAACCAAATCACATCGAAATAGACCGAAAACGGGACGCAAACGCATCACCACCGACCGTGGGGACCGTCAGTTGCTAAGAGAGTTAAAAAACAGGAGGAAAACCTCTTTGGAGCTCGCTGCTGAGTTGTTATCTGAAATTGATAAGACAATTTCTGGTCGAACTGCACGCCGAAGACTTTAAGAAGCTGGCCTGAAAGGTTGTAAAGCTCGGAAGAAGCCGGTATGCATGGGCCTTAGAACACCAACATTTCACCGCAGAAGATTGGTCCGATGTTTTGTGGTCAGATGAATGAAACTTTGAGGTGAGTTGATCTATTTAATTATCTAACAACATTTTGTAAAATTATTAGAAAGTAATCGCCTACATACATTTTAAAGAACTTTTTCGAAACTCACATTATTCTCTTTATTACAGATTTTTGGTGTGACTTTTGTGCGTCGCCGGGTAGGTGAAGAATTTAACGAAGATTGTGTGGTACCGACCATAAAACACGGCGGCGGCAGCATAATGGTCTGGGGCTGCATGACGAGCTCTGGAGTTGGTGAATTGTTCAGATGCGAGGGCCGAATTAACTCTATCGAACTCTACAAAGTACATAAATGTACTAGAATCTGCGTTGCTGCCGTCATTTACGACACTTTTTGGCGATACGAACATGGAAGCTAAATTTTAGCAGGACAACGCGCCATGTCACAAATCAGCCCTCACAATGACATGGTTTCGAGAAAACGATATTGAGTCATTGAAATGGCCAGCCCAGTCTCCGGACCTGAACCCCATCGAGCATTTATGGGGTTTATTAAAGCGCAGAGTCAGGCGCCACACGATTAGCAACAAAGAAGACCTCAAGCGTTACCTGCGCCTGGAATGGAGCTCAATTACTACCGAACACTGCGACAAACTTGTACGCTCAATTCCAAAAAGAATTTCTGTTGTTATAAAGACAAAGGATGGACCGACATTTTTTTTTTTTTTATTAATAAGTAGGTACATAAATCCATAATAATCGTTTTATTTTTCTTTAGTTCGACATTTCTTTAAAAAAGTAAAAATGTCAGGGGTTCTCAATACTTTTGGCCAAGACTTAGATGTTAATTTTTATTTCTTTATGTTCTTATTTATATTATAATATATGTAGTTACAAGTTGTACCTACTTATAAGTGAATCAATAAATGTATGTTCTTTCTTCTTTCTAAATCTATGGTTCTTAAATAGTATATCACTTTAGATAAGGTGATTCTACGAGGATGCCAGGTAACTTACCCCCGAATCTGACTGATCGTTTTCTAAAAAGTTTTTGATACATTTTAGTAGTTTATATTTACCTAATAGTTTGCGTAGTATCTTAGGAGACCGCGTGTGGAACAGCATACTACGCTCCGCACATCGTTGACGTTGGTCAGACAGCCAGAAGTCTGAAGTGGAACTGGGCCGGACCACAGCGTGGAGCCCACCCAACGCTAAGAGGTGACGTGGAAGGCCCAGGATGAGATGGCGTAACGAGCTCGAGGCACATCTTCCATCATGGCCTGTTGCAGCGTTGGATCGCGAGGACTGGAAGTAGAAAAGGGAGGCCTTTGCCCAGCATTGGGACAATAATGGCTTAAAATAATAATTAATAAAAATAATCATAATAGTTTGACCCGAATAACTATTAAACTTTTGTTTAATTTTGAATATAACTATGTTGCCTATGTATGTTGCGTTGTGGGTGTCAAATATCATCCGGGTCACGAAAATGGGAGTTAGGCAGGGTCGCCATTAAGTAAAGGCAGTAAAGGGTTGCGTGTTGAAGTGATGACACGGCCAGCGTTTCTGCCATTATGTAAAAGGAGTGACGGACAAAATTTGAAATATTCTTAGGAAGTTTTCAATCAAGTCGATCTACACTCCACTTACTCAGATGGCGAAGCGACTTCGAACACCAAAGGATGTAGTGCCCTTGCAAGTTCCTGGTGACTACAAGATCGATTGCAGCTGCGGGCGTTCCTACATAGGCCAGACTAAACGCACGGTCGCGGAACGCGTTAAGGAACATATAGCAGCGGTCAAAAATCGTCAAGTTAATAAGTCGGCAATAGCTAAGCATATAGTAGACTCAGGACCTAATCACTGGATTGAACTACACAAACCACAGGTCATCTGTAATGAAAGGCATTACTACAAGAGAATGTTTCGGGAAGCGATTGAAATTAAGAAATATCCTAATTTCAATCGTGAAGACGGGTTCAAACTCTCTGCCTCGTGGAATCCAGTGATAACAAAGTGTAGTCGTCGTAATCCTGTCTCTCAGTGCGTCGCGGACACTGTTAGTGTTGTGTGTCGTCCGACAACCTCGAAAAACAATACAATACATTTATTCGTAACACCAAGTTATACGTCGAGTACAATAGTACCTAGTAGTGGTTATATAATAATAACACTAGGTACTAACTTCTAAGTACACTACACATTTATATATTCAAGAAATTCATAAATTAATACATTATTGATTGCTTTATTCTTTATATTTTTTATATTCATAATATTATTTTTCACAAATGGGCAGTTCATAAAACTCGTTTATAGAATAGAACGACTTTTCTAGAAGCCATTTGCGTAGCCTCGATTTAAAGGCCGTTGTGGAAGTTGCATCCCCCCGGATTCTGGCCGGCAGCCTGTTATAGACTGAGGGACCCATGACGTGCACGGACCTCTCCAATTTGCATACTTTGTGAGTTGGTGTGACTAAAAGATGGGCTAGTTTATTGCTGCGGAGAGCCTGATTGGCGTTCAAACCTCTACGTTGAAAGGTATCAATGTTTTTGTAAGTGAACATCGCCACCTGTTGGATCAGTTCGCAAGCAAGCGTCATTATCCCTAACCCCTTGAATATTTCGCGGCACGACACGTCGTCTGGTACACCAACGATGGCGCGCACTGTGCTCTTCTGCATGACGAAGACTCTATCTACGTCAGCTGCGCGCGCCCAAAGCTCCACGCCGTAGGTAATGGTACTGTACACTGTCGCGTGGTAACAGGCCAGCACCACGTTGCGGGTGGCAGTCGCGGCGAGGCGGCGCAGTGCGAAGCATGTGCGGCCTAGTCTGGAGCAGAGCTCTTCTATGCGGCTTTCCCATGTGAGCCCGCTGTCGATTTGGAATCCAAGAAGTTTTGTGGATTCTACCATCTGGAGGGTGGTGTTTCCAGCAGTCACAGTGAACAGTGGCCTGGGTGTGCCGTTCAGACGGAATGTCATGTAGCAGATTTTATCTCTGTTCAGCGCTAGACCATTCGTTCGAAACCACCGCTCCAGACTCTGCTCGATGTCATTCAACTTAACCTCCAGAGCGGGCGTGTTCGGCGCGGCTACAATGATAGTACTTTGACTATTAAAATAATAATAATAAGTCACGGACCCGATGTTTACTAAGACAGCAGCGCCATCTCCCAAGTAACACAGAAAGCATTTTAACAAACGAATAATCAACTCTTGTAGAACTTAAGGTCCGCATAAACTGTTATAAAAGTTCACCGAGCATCTTGAAGCATTATATTGACATTTTACAACCATGATGGTGTATAACGGTTGGATAATGGCATATTAAAATGCTTTTCTAAAGCCTTTAGTTTCAGTGCAGCAAACCACGACACAGCTGTACACCTTTCAGCTATTATTAGTGCATTTGGACTTACAATTGAATTTTTAAGTAGTAAATAAATGCTTAATTATATTTAATAACATAAACATGAACCATTATAATGCCACGTAAATCCGCTATACAGGTTTCAGTTATTTTTAGTGCCTTAGTGTTTACAATAGCATTTTTAAGTAGTGAGATAATGCCTAATGCTGCTCAACAGCATAAACAGTAATCAATGTAATGCTTGCCTTTTTAAAGATCAACTGAGTTCTGGTGTATGGCTAACAGCATGAATTACATTGTAATGCATAAAGATAGAAAGATAGATAGAAAACAATTTCTTATACCACACAAAACAGAAAACAATACAGGAATAAACCATAGAATATCAAACGAACATGCAAGAATTATGATATCTCCGCATCCGATCAATGCACAACAAAACGATTCGTGCGAAGGGTAGTAGCGATATTAAAGAAGGTTCCGTAGGTCACCAAAATCAAGTAGGATTTGTCAACATTCGAAATACACACAATACGGAATTGTTATGAAAAATCTTTTATTGCGCCTAATGAGAATATTCAACAAATTCGTGTTTATTACCGTCCGCTTGATGCTGAAAATTGGTCCGGGGTGCATCCATCCCTGTGTCATTCACGCCTGTGTCTGAATTTTCCTCCATAATTGATAATTTAGCTTCGGCATGCTGATATGTTCTTATATTATATTGTTCCTTTTTAGAAAGCAGCCCATTAATTTCCATTCTGTTTGATCGGGCTTGGATTGCTCATCTTTTAAGTACAATACAATATAGCTTTATTGCACCATCAAATATAAAGAAAATAATAAAAATAAAGGATCTTAATACTTACTAAATCTAGTGGCACAATCGGCGGCCTTATCGCTAAAAGCGATCTCTTCCAGGCAACCTTTGGATAGATAAGATCGCTACGTATTAAAGCTGACGGCTGTACGTATTAAGTATTTGTGTGTTTTCTGTGTTTTTTTAGGCAGCCCCTACCCAAGCTACAATTTCCTCCCACAAAGAAGGTACAATAACCAGTTGTATTTTCATCTCTCTATCGTCTGTACAATTTTGTACGGCTTTGTATAGTTGGTACAAAAATTTCTAAAAATAAGAAACAATTTTAGTAAAAAAGCATCATCCATAAAAAAGATACCTAATTAATCATATGATTTATGCAATCATAAGTCACATCGGCCAATTCTTGGCAAACGGATTCAAGTTATCCAAAAATTCTGTAATGGGACCAACTGACCATTGGTTTTATTGTTTTGATCATGGATCCCCAAAATTATAATGACACAATTGCAGTCTACATCAAGTGCACCTACTGGTATTGGTATATCGGTGAACCCATATAGAACTACTTTATAAATAATGGCACTACAGTGGTTACTGAAAACTCTTCTCTGTGGTCTCTCTTTAATTATTGTTCACGTGCGAGTATTTATACTGCTGGCGGCATTAATAAGCCTTTTTAAAGGCTCACTAGGCTGCCATAGAACGACACCATTTTGGAAATATTTTATAACCAAAAAGTATTATCATTCGGACCTATTTATAAAAGCAATAGCCTATATAGTAATGATATAACTTAAGGCCAGGATATTTGAGAGCAGTAGGCATTTAACGATACTTCCCTCCCCGCGTGGCAAGTCGCGCGAATACAAACTTCAAATGAACTCGCTGACCTCGCTCCGCGCCGCCGCTCGCGCCACGCTGTCGTGCACAGTATAATTTGTAACAGTAGTTTAACTCCAATGTAGCAGTCCCTAAATGCGAATTTATTAATTATAAATTATGAAAACAAGTTTAAGTAAGATTACATAGTTTTTTCAAATGACTAATTTTGTTTTAAGGTTTGTAGTCTTTAGATAAATAGTAAATAAATAAAAGTAATAGTAATACAAAATAAAATTAATTTATTAAATAACACAAATTGCTTTATTTAAAATGTAGAAGACATACACAGACAGAAGACAGACGTTAGAGGCGGGCGATGTCACAGGTAGTGTTTGCACTATTCGTTTAATTTTACTATTCGATAAAATTAATATTTTTGGCGCTAAATATTCGAATATTTTTTTAACATTGATTGAAAATAATACAATATCAATTCAACACACACAAGAGCAGCTAGACTGGGGTTTGGTCTGATTGCAGCATAATTTTATTCAAATAAAATCAAGAATTTTAATTAGTTTTATAGTTTCTTAATAAAATAACAAATTTATCGTTTTACAGAGTAAACTTCGGTTTACCCTGTAAGCCGTGTACACTTAGACATGGCAAAGCCCGACACTGACAAAAAATAAGATCGACTTTATCATGGCAGATAGCAAGCACATATTCAGAGATGTCTCAGTGATCAACACCAGATCAGAACCGAAAAAAACAGCAAGTTAAATTACTGTTCACTTGCTGTTTTTTTCAACGTGCCCTTGTATCTTGGCATCGATGAGCTGCAAAGTTAAAAATGTACTGAACAAAAATGATCATACAGTTGCGCCACTGTTATGTCAGTACGCTACCCTCCTTTTGTTGACCGTTTTAGGTAGTTGATAGTAAATAATATAATATATATAACCTGTATAATGTCATATATATAACCTTATTTCTATTTTAAGATTCCGTAGTTTTTGCCTGGATACTTTTTTATTTATTTGCCATTTTTAAATTCTTTCTTAAACGGTAAATCGATCGATTCACGGGGAGTACAGGGAGCCGGCAAGAGCGACACAGGTCCTACCTCAACAAGGCCCGGCGGGCTACTGAAGCAGGCCGCTTGAGCGCGGAGTACTTACTACTATAATATACGTACTATTCTATAATTATTCGTTTTAAAAAATACAAAATTGTTTTGAGAAAAACTAACCGGAGAATGCCCTTTTAAACTTCGTTACCTATTTTCTGGCATATTTTTTGAGAGTACAACGTTTATACACTTGAAGTACAACAAGAAACCAAATTAAAACTAACCTTTTTTCGAGATTTTTTATCATCAGGTGAAGTGATAAATATCGTGTTTTGAACAGTAGAATGCTCTATAGTATATATCCAACTACAACATATAATTTTTCCGATCAGAAATAAAAAAATAAAATAATAAATAATGCTGGACAATTTACACAGCATTATCTAGCTCCATGGTAAGCAGAGCTTGTGTTATGGGTAACTGATATACATAATATAATATATTACATAGATATTTTATTATACATAGAAAACGACCAGAACACCCGAAACGAATATCTGCAGACCGTACACACATTTGTTCCGAGGCGGGAATCGAATCCGCAACCTCATGCGTCGCAGGCGGACCTTCGCCCACCGCGCCACATCGGTTGTCACCAGAAGAAAGGATATTTGAAGGTTTAAAACTGAAATTGACTGAGATTGCATGATTTCGAATATCGTGGCCTTAATTTCGTAACCCATACTATTATGTTAATTAAGCAAAATAAATTATTTACTAGGAATACACAATTGTTTTCGTAATTTCACACATAACTTTATTTAACATTTTATATTAAAACCACAAAATATTGAAAGGGCGTGAACATTTTCAATAAGACTTATAAAGAAATTTACAGCAAACTGCATTGCGCACTAATATTTGAAGTCATGAAATAATAAAAGAGTAAATTATATATATTTTTTTTGATGAAAACAAGTATGGTGTCACTCACTAAGTTCGACCAAATATTGCGAGACAAAGTAGTTAAAGTACCACGTTAATGTATTTTATATCATGTACAGCGGGTAATAAAGATGTTTTTGCAATGATATAGGGTTTATTTAAGTTCGAACTGTGCACACTTAAATAGTTTATATCATTCTTTTGGTACATTCTAATGCTTTTGTAATGCAATTAACATTTTCTTTATCAATAATAGTGCTAGCTTAATGCTTCTTGAATGTGATTGGCAATTTCATTGTCCGTTATAATGCTTCTTTAATGCGATTGGCAATTTCATTGGCAGTAATAATGCTTCTTTAATCCGACTGACAATTTAATTAATCACAATAATACTAATATAATGCAACTGTAATGCAATAAAGCAACTATTGTGAACTCAATCACTCATCAAAAGCCGTATAATTTGTGCCCAAATAAGCCCTACAGTAGCCGTATAAACTTTTGTAATCCAACTATAGAACTATCTCAAAATGCGGAAACGATACAGAAATGCTGTAAATTGGCCGCTATACTGCTTTGCTGTGTTACTTGGGCTCTGCCTTCAGTTATTCCGTGATCATGGCGCATGAAACTGTGCTGAAATATTGGCAAACTCAGAAATCTAAACATGTTAGATATCCCGTTTTAAATGACTTTTGTAATTGTATCTTTATGCACGAATAAGTCTTTTGATTTTTCAGGATAATATAAGCAAGCATATGACTCTCACAAATAATGTGGCTTTCTATTGGTAAAATAATTTTCCATATCAGTTCAGTAGATACAAACTTTACTTTTTTTATAATATTACCGGTTTCTGCCCACGGCTTTGCACGCGTTGTTTCTATGAAAAAGTTTTAAGGTTATTTCCATCTCATGGGAACTCATTTATGGGATAAAAAGTGGCCAAATTTATTATTCCAGGCCTGTAACTACCTACATATCAAATTTCAGCCCGATCCATTCAGTACAGAGCGTGACAGAGTATCAAACATCCATATATTATGATAATCTATGCTAAGTGACTTTGTAATTTGGTATGTTTTAACATTTTTACCTTGCCCTTCTGGATCTGCTTAAGTAAGTAGTTCTTCTTGAAACACCGAATACGGCACACTTATGGATCTAAATAATGTATGTATGTACTTAATTACTTGGAAATATTCTTTTTCTGCAAAATAATAGGTCTTGGAGAACTTGTATAAGTTATCGTTTTTACCCAATGGGACCGTGAAATACATATAAAAATGAAAATGAAAAGTTTTTATTTCTTTAAGCTTACAAATAAGCACATAGACAGGTCATATTTTATACTATTCATTATTATCAATTAAATTATTTTATGGTTCACTTCCATTTTTTGTCCACCAGTGGAAGAAGTGAGAAGAAACCACTAGTATGTTCATAACTTATGTGTCTAGTACATTTGATTTGCTTATCTGTAAGTAGGTAGATTTTGAGTTGGAGCAAAACTCGTTCCAAGCTTTTTTATCTTCTAAGTAATCTGATTTTGTAATAAGCTTTTTTACAAAGAAAATGTTTCACAATTTTTTTAAATTTATTTTTTGATAATTTTTGCAACTCACTTAGAGTTTTGTTGTAGAAGCGTATACATTGCTCTTTAAAAGATACATTTATCTTGTGTAGCCTAGTTGTGGGCACAGCGAGTTTATTCTTATTTCTAGTATTTACTTTATGTATATCACTTTTTTTAGTGAACCAATTGATATTTTTATAAGTGTACAACAAGTTTTCATAAATATATTGACACAGTCATTATGTTTATTCTTTGAATTTTTCACGTAGGGATTCTCTGGGACCCATATTATAGATCGCACGAACAGCCCTCTTCTGCAACACAAATACGGTGTTTATATCTGCAGCTTTCCCCCACAGTAGTATGCCATAAGACATAATACTGTGGAAGTAGCTGAAATAGACTAGTCTAGAAGTATCAACGTCTGTAAGGTGACGGATTTTTTTTACTGCATATGCTGCAGAACTAAGTCTCTTCGATAGCTTATCTATGTGTGGGCCCCATTGAAGTTTACTATATAAGGTTATTCCTAAAAATACGGTATTGTCTACAATTTCTAACGTTTCTCTTTTTACGTTTATATCAGCCTTAACTTGTTTTACATTAGGTAGAATAAATCTTATACATTTTGTTTTGGTTTCATTAAGCAAAAGATTATTAATACTAAACCAATGGAACCATTTCCGAAATTTAAGGATGTTCTTGTTGAAATCCCTGTTGATGAAACCTGCAAACCTGTATCGCAGCCTTACAGACGTATACCTATTCCTATTGAAGAAAAAGTACAGCGGAAAATACAGGAATTGTTCAACAGTGACATTATTGAGGAGGTACATGGACCCTCTCCGTGGATATCACCTGTGGTGCCGATAATAAAGGATAACGACGACCTTCGTCTATGTGTAGATATGCGACGTGCTAATTTAGCAATCATGAGGGAAAACCATCCATTACCTTGTATGGTTAACCTATTGCCCAAGATTAAGAAAGCCCAATATTTTTCCAAATTGGATATAAAAATAATAATTATGTGCTTTTTCTAATGTGAAGATAACTGCTTGAAATGACATGTAATAATACGAGTTGATCGAGGACAAAAAGCTCAAAGAGAATATTTTACTGAAATAGTTCAAAGCAAATTGGCTGAAATGACTGCAGTAGCTATTTCAATTCAAGGTAAAATGATTTAAGCGACCTCATCTATGGAAACTGAATCATAGAAAAAAAAAGCTTCAAAGTACAATGCTGGTTAATTTGGATTTTTTTAAATGGTTTAAGAGGCTGGTTTACCATAAAGTGGTCAAGGCAAAAAGGCTTATGTGAGAGATACACTGAGTCTGAGCGTTTTTGTGATGAGTTAAACGCCTCGTTTAAATAAAATGGTCAAAATGACGTCGATTGACTCCTAGTTCTGCAAAGCGACCCCCAATTTTCACGTTGACTCAAGTGACAAAAATATGCTTCGATTAACGCGAAACCCGGCTCAAAAAAGCAGAAAAATTCGCTGATTCCGAATATGTATATAACTTAATATCGCCCAAAGTGGCGGTTGAGTCACTTTGCCTTTTACCCGTCGATATGTTCCAAAATGCAGAGTAGAACTTGTGAATAAGATTGCGTATCGTCAAGCAATAGCATTTTATAATAAGTTACTCGATTATTTTAAATCTATACAATCGAATCTATTTTCAAATTAAACTATGCCATGAAAAAATATTTACATTGCAGGGCTTTTTAACATCATAGTAACAAAATTTTATTTATACTTGTATTTCATCGACATGTTTAGGTCTGTTTTTTTATAATTTTTTGTTACCTACTATTTTATAAAAAATAATACCTAAGTTGTTATAATTTTACACGCCCTGACGAGACAGAATGTGGCTAAGTGTTTTGTCAATCGTGACTATTCTCAAACAACTCCACAAAGCAGTAGACTTTGCATATTATTAGTAAATGATTTACTTACTTAAAGGAATAGCAAAACAACATAACAGTAACTAGATAATTATCAGAAGGATTAATTGTGAGAACTTTCCTGGTAAATCAACCGTAAATTTTTCTCACGATTCACTTTGTTTTTTTTCAGAAATTGACTCACCAATTTATTGGTGATGACCGTGACGCCAGATCCGACAAACCACCTCCAAGGAAGTACAAAATCGTGTGGTACATGGTGTTCTACTTTAGCTATATACATGCAGCTGCTGTATATGGATTGTACTTAGCTGTCACTACAGCTATGTGGTACACCATTGTATTCAGTAAGTATTAAAAAACGCACAAATTTATTTTGAACTTGAGCCTTGGGGCATGAGGAGTAACTACAATCTTTAACGCTCCGGTCAACCTTACCTCGTTAGTAGTTAGTTTCGATTTCTTACCGGTGCGCTGCTTTTTGCAGAACGTGATTCCTTTGTCCCTCAACGTTTCAACCAGATTTTGTAGGATCTCGTCAGTCAGCGTCATCGGTGGGTTCCAAGGCAGCAAATATATCCTCGAGAAACTGCTGAAACTTTTCGGTGCCCGCCATGATTTGGATTAGGTCAGCTCGGAACGTGGACTTCATCATTCTAAAATGTATATACGTATTTTATTTTAAATAATATTGTTTACTTAGTACATACAGTTTTAGTTTCTATTGATTAATTAATATTTTTGTTTGGTTCCTCACTATATTAGGCCACCTTGCGCACCACGGTCTCCACGGAAGACCAGCGCTATGGTACGATTTGCTCTACCATAGCACATGCTGAGTGGAGTCCGAGTTTTGTCAGTCTCTGTCGTCTGTTAATCTAAGTTTAGTTTATAAGAGTCTCTGTTCTGTTCTGACAAAATAAAAATCTTTTTACTTTTACTTTTTACTTTTTAAAACGGTTTCTTTCAAGCTTCAGGTTGATATTCAGTGATTCCAAACTCCATTACTATGCGGGTCTATTTGGGATTCGTTGCCAGTCTAGGTTCCCACCTTGCCGTTAATGTCCCCCATAACAACGTTGAAGTGAGCCTTAGTGGTGTTATTTAAGGCTTTGAATATGTCTTCATACATATCCTCCACGTCATCAGCAGAGTGTGCCGAGTTTGGTGCGTAAACCTGAATGATTTTCGTGCGAAATGATTATCGAGACGTTCGGATATCCGAAGGATAAGGTACGCTACCCTGGAGATTTCTTGAACGTTGTTAGAGAGGGCCTAATACCCCACAAACTGCACCATTGGTACTAGAACTTGCCAGATAAAGAAAGTCCAGATTATTTACCCGAAGACGACTACTCATATTATGCGGAAGATGAGGATTCAAATTATATTTATTGCTGATTATTTATGTACGGACAAATGATTAAGGTCCGAGTTGATTGTAATAAGCAAATTTTTTTTAGTATCTATGTTTCTAGATTTACTGCAAAGTAGATAGATATTTATTTATTAATTTATTTTTATTTAGATAGGTCGTTTTTAGGTTAAGATCAAAATCTGTTTAATAATAGTTTACTTAATCTTTTCTAACCTATTTGTGTTTAAAACTCTGCTGGTTAGCCGAATTATTTGCTAAAAGCTTAGAACATGTTTTTGACTTATTCATGTGCCAATATTACTAATTTTAGTTATTTTATCTAGTGTATTTGGAAAAACATGGTTATTTGTTTGCTATTAGTAATAAAAGATGTTATTAGAAGATTCTTTTGTCTTTTAATACTTAGAAGAGGTCAATAATAACTTCGTTGCAGAAATACTGAATTCCAATTTATTCCAAACTTTGTATCGCAAGAAGTCATTATTTTTAACTTTAAAAAATATAAGAATGGTTGAATATGCACTGATTTCAGTTGATTATAAATATCACTATAATATTGGCAATTAAATTATTTTGATAACTGTCGTTGTTTAGATCATATAGGCTCCTTAGTCATAAAAAGATATAAATTTTGCCAAACTTCTGGTTTATGCAGTTAACGACTTCTTGCTTACTGCAAGAAGTCATTAACTGCCGACGATCAATCCGACGATATAATCAGTTATCAAATACTCATACATACATAACACAAGTTCTGCTTAGCTTGCGGCTAGATGATGGACTGTGAATTGTCTAGCATTTTAATTATTCCAGCTCTTCTGATGTACTTCGTCGCAAGCATCAGCATCACCGCGGGCGCCCATCGCCTCTGGACCCATAAGTCGTACAAGGCGAAGCTGCCGTTACAAATTGCTCTGATGCTCTTCCAGTCGACGACTAACACACACACTTTGATAACGTGGATCAGGGATCATGCTCTGCATCATAAGGTAGATTTTAAATTATCTTTTTTATTTTATGAAATATGGAAGTTATTATGTAGGTAATATAATAATATACAGGAAATAAACCGGGCAACCCGCCACCTTGTCGATTCGATATTCTCAAAAAGTATAAAGCTTACAACTATGAAAGTTGTACCTCCAGAAAGTGTGTTTGCTGATCAAAATGATTTCACATACATTCTAAATTACCGTCAACTCGCACTGTAATCAAGTAGAAATTATAATACCTACGAAATCGTTCAGATCTTCGGTGCAACGAATTTACAGACGATACATAAAGACTGGAGCATTTGATCGCCGCCGTCCAGGTATGTACATACGTAAGGGCACACCTAGGGCAACATCAGCAGCAGATGACCTTTATACAATCTGTACTTTTCTTACTCTTACTGTTCTGCAAAATTGCCGCCTTAACGCAGTTCAAATCTAAGAAAGTCTGCGTGACGAGCGAGGCTTCCGTCATTTGAGACCGCGGTCCCATTCGCCGGATTGATTTAATTTAATTTTTTTTCTTCCGGCGTATGGGACCGCTCTCGAAATTATCGAAAAAATCTATTGTTCTAAATATATTTTACAAAATAAATGATCAACGAACTACAAACAAATAACAACAATCAGTCTGTTAATGTAGCTTACGGTTAACAAATAATTTCGTTATATCGAGGTACTGAGATGTCTCTATGAAGCCGCCACTATGAGTGTCCAAGTACAAGGCCAGCAGCGGTCTAAACCTATCCAACTGCGCAGAGGAGTGAGACAGGGGGATGTCATATCCCCGAAACTGTTCACAAGCGCGTTGGAAGATTTATTTAAGACGCTGCTGGACTGGAAAGGTAAGGACATACGTCACGCAGGTGATTTTTCTTCAATTCAATTATAACTGGTTTTTTGTATTTATTTCCTAGGTTCTACAAGCAATTTAGCAAGCCGCAAGGTAGTTTTGATTAATTGTACCGTACTTTAACCAGTTCAAACGTTTTTATTTCGTTCACAAAGTAGTACATAATATTTTTTATTTAAATATAGAATACTTGTACTAAGGTTCGCTCTTACATGGTTAGGTATATTCGCTGGGATTTAACAAAAATATTTACAAATAATAAGTCGTTATGGTCAGGACAGAAAATATAAAAATAAAAAGTTATAACATATACAAAGTTGTTATGAAACAATGTTAAAACAAAGTTAAGTTAAATAAATCAATGGTAGTTTTGGAGTACATCGGCATTATGATGATTTAAAAAATAAACCTCTCATTATCTCAATAGACTCTTAAAAGATATTTGATAAGAAGTTTAAGAGAACACAAAAAACTGAACTTTCAACGCCGCCGCTAACACCCTAATTTTCTAGAGAACTAAGCTTTAATCTTCTAATTTAATCATTAGTATTCAGACACGGACGCCGACCCTCACAACTCTCGCCGAGGATTCTTCTTCTCTCACATCGGCTGGCTGTTGGTGAGGAAGCACCCTGAGGCAGTCTCCAAGGGAAAGGCAATCGACCTGACTGAGCTCTACGCTAACCCGGTACTGAGCTTCCAGCAGAAGTAAGTTGTTTTTTTAACAGACTTTGAAACGAGGAGGTTACGAGACCCATATAAAGATGGGGAAGTGAAAATTCTAAGCCGGCATTACATGGCCAAAATAATATAAATTGTTTAGTATGGACTCTGAGTGCTAATTCATTTCTCTATTTTTTCAGACACGCAGTTTTAATCATAGGCTCTGCGGCCTTCGTCCTACCAACACTGATACCCCTTCTGTGGGGTGAAGTTATAACCGTGGCGTATTTCATGAACCTTCTTCGAGTGATACTTGTTTTAAACGCGTCTTTGGTAGTAAACAGCGTCGCTCACCTGTGGGGTACAAAGCCTTACGACAAGAGTATACACCCAGTGCAAAATAAGATGGTATCTTTCGTAGCTTTAGGAGAAGGATTTCATAATTACCACCATGTTTTTCCTCAAGACTACAGGACCTCTGAGATTGGTGATGTATACTTGAATTTGACGACTAAGTTTATTGATTTTTGTGCGTTTATTGGACAGGCTTATGATTTGAGATCCGTGTCGGATGATATGATTAGAGCAAGAAGGGAGAGAACAGGGGATGCAATGAAATAATTAAAGAATGAATGAATAATAATAATAATGGGCGAATTAAAGACATAACTTAACTTTGAGTACTTCTCTTTACATACCTAGTAGGTATATTTTTAGATTCAGATTTCAGTTAATTTATTGTCATACTTCATACACAAACAAAAAAATCATGTTTTAATCATAAATTATCATCTTTACTGGAAAAGATGTTTTAAAAGTTCTGCAGGAGGACTCTGTAGAATTAATAGTTTTAGTTAATGTTTTTCTTTATGTGTTTTTTAATTGTATATAATTCATAAGAAACATCTAATTAACTGTTACCTGTCATACAATTTCTGTAAGTTGTGTTTTGTTTAATGTTAGACTGTTGGTATTTTGTTAGTTTATTTTATAAAGTGTAAATCTCTTATTGGCCGTAAGTTAGATTATTAAGGTTTTTAATTATTAAGATTAAGGGCTGTTGATTTTGTTGAAACAATAAAATAAAATAAATTGAGGTGTGTGTGAATTGATCGTTATTTGGGTTACATTGAAACCGTTTTTCTCAGTTATCTTTATCGAAACAGTTTCGAAAAAAATACATAATAATCAGTGCCATACAAGTTATGACACCATTTAAAAAAAAAAAATATATGTTTTTGAAATAACTGTGCAAGTACCGTCTGGTTTCTTAGTTGTAATATTTTTTCTCGTAAACTATCAATCACAAGATTTTTTATTGTCATCACCATATTAAATAAAAGAATACAAAGGACACCTTTGGCTTATTATTTCATATTTATTTATTTCTAAATTATGTTTAATTATTTTTTTCCGTATTCGGTACACGTTCATCGCGTGCGTTTCCCTCTCATCATCATCATCATCAGCCTATATTAGTCCACTGCTGGACATAGGCCTCCCCAATGAGCGCCATAGCGCCCTGTCTTCAGCTTGACGGATCCAGCATCTACCTGCAGTCTTTCGCAGGTCGTCATCCCACCTGGCCGGAGGGCGTCCTACACTACGTTTACCGATTCGTGGTCTCCACTCAAGAACACGTTTGCCCCAGCGGTCGTCGGTTCTTCGCGAGATATGGCCGGCCCACTGCCACTTCAGCTTGCTAATTCTCAGAGCTATGTCGATAACTTTGGTTCTCTGTCGGATGTATTCGTTGCGAATCCTATCCTTCAGAGAAACTCCGAGCATAGCTCTTTCCATAGCTCGCTGAGCGACTTTGAACTGGTGGACCAGCCCTATCGTGAGTGTCCACGTCACAGCTCCGTAGGTCATAACGGGTAGGACGCACTGGTTGAAAACTTTAGTTTTCAAGTATTGCGTTGCGGTATGGATGAAGAGAAGACTCTTCGTAGTTTACCAAACGCTGCCCAGCCCAGCTGGATCCTCCTTTTGGCCTCCTTCTCGAAATTGTTTTTACCTAACTGCAGAATCTGCCCGAGGTCTGCCGTTTCCCTCTGCGGGTCTACAATTCAGTGCGGGGCGAGACAAGCAACGTCATCGGCATTATAGCCACCCCTAAAATGATAAGGCTATGACTCGTCAAAACACGATTATAGTTATACATACTTATTTTGCTATAGAGGGGTAATATACAATCGTGTAAGTATATGTAGGTATACCTATGCTTAAATCTAAGGTTCTTAATATATCACTTTAGATAAGGTGATTCTACGAGGATGTCAGGCAGTGGCCGTACCTAGTGCTTGAGAACAGGGCAAGCCCGAGATACGATTTGAAAAATAACTAGGCCCTGGTTTGCCGCTATCTTGTTGTTGCATATTATGTTGTTCTAAAACAAGGTCGTATTTGAAAAGCAAGTAAAATATATAGACAGCTTTTTTTTTATCAATTTTTGATGTTGCACTTTTGACTTATTTTCATCATCATCAGCCTATCCTATATATTGGGGGAGGCCTAGTCCACTGCTGGACATAGGCCTCCCCCAATGAGCGCCATAGCGCCCTGTCTTCGGCTTGACACATCCAGCATCTACCTGCAGTCTTTCGCAGGTCTTATTCCCACCTGGTCGGAGGGCGTCCTACACGTGGTCTCCACTCAAGAACACGTTTGCCCCAGCGGTCGTCGGTTCTTCGCGAGATATGGCCGGCCCACTGCCACTTCAGCTTGCTAATTCTCAGAGCTATGTCGATAACTTTAGTTCTCTGTCGGATGTATTCGTTGCGAATCCTATCCTTCAGAGATACTCTCTCTCTCGTATCTCTGACTTATTTTGATAAAAGCTAAATATCATGATAACTTAAAAATGGTTCACATTTGCATGATGCACAAGTGTTCCGAGTTGTTTTACTTGATCATCACTACCGACCAGCCCAGTCTTACACCTTCGACAAGTGGTGTGAAAAAAAAACAATTTTTTTTCTCCATTTTTTTAGTATTTTCAAAACCACCCAGCGGAAACGCAAGAAAAAACATTAAATCTCAATACCTGCCTAGTTTTCTTTACAAAAAGTAATGATATCCCAAGTAATGATAATTTATAATATTACTATTGCCCGCGGTTTCGCAAGCGTTGTTTCTATGGAAAAGTTTTAAAGTTATTTTTATCCTTTGGGAACTGATTTATGGGACAAAAAGTAGCCTGTGTTCTATTCCAGACCTGGACCTACATGAATGCAAAATTATATTAGTTTTTGCGTGAAAGAGTAACAAACATCCATACATACAAACTTTCACGTTTATAATTAGCTGGATATAAGTTAAGGTATGATGATGTCAGTTACCTACCTATTTAAAACAGTTTTAATCTATGACGTGCTTACTGACTTAGTAATTTGGAATGTTTTTGCATTTTTACCACGCACTTCGGGATCTGCTAAATAAAAAAGTAAGTAGTTATTTTTGAAACACCGCATACGGCGCACTTATGGACCTAAATAATGTATGTATGTACTTAATTAATAATCAAAAAAATATATCACTGTAAAAATGTGCTGCGGTGGATGTTGCGGTGGATGCTGCGGTGGGTGCTGCGGCTGCGGTTGCCTGTGCATCACCATCCATACATGCTGCACAAAGATTTGCTAAATTTTGGAACATCTAGGCCCACCACACAAATGCGACTTTCTTCAAGAGCGGTTCGCCATTTTGTTACAGTGTTGTCTTAGTCCTGTTAAAATCATGAAATCATGAAATTAATTTACAAGTAAGCCAAGTAATGGCCAAGTACTCTCATTTTTTTTTAAAAAATAAGAGGACTTGGCCATCTTGTATAAGTTATACGTGCCAATAAAAACTTACTCGCAGTGCCTTCAGTTATTCCGTGATCATGGCGCATGAAACTGTGCCGAAATATTTGACGACCGATGTGGCGCGGTGGGCGAAGGTCCGCCTGCGACGCTGAAGGTTGCGGGTTCGATTCCCGCCTCGGAACAATTGTGTGTCGACGATCTGCAGATATTTGTTCCGGGTGCTCTGGTCGTTTTCTATTTATAATAAAAAATATCTATCTATGTATTGTATTATGTATATCAGTTATCTAGTACCCATAACACAAGCTCTGCTTACCATGGGCCTAGATAATGCTGTGTGAATTGTCCAGCATTATTTATTTATATTGGAAAACTCAATAGTCAAATTATGGTAAATATCCCGTTTTAACTGACTATTCTCAAATATCGACTTTTTTCATCGAAATACTTATCTTGAAGAACCGAGAACCACTGGGGCAAACGTGTTCTTGAGTCGAGTCCACGAATCGGTAAACGTAGGACGCCCTCCGACCAGGTGGGATGACGACCTGCAAAAGACTGCAGGTAGATGCTGGATGCGGCAAGCTGAAGACAGGGTGCTGTGGCGCTCATTGGGGGAGAACTATGTCTAACATAGGCTGATAATGACTTATCTCAAAAACTATGCAATTATCATGAAATTTGATAGATCAAATTATGTTTATATCTTTCAGATAGCTAAGATGGATCCAGCGATGCAAGTGGAGGTGGCCGCTATGTCCACCGCGCGCGCGCTGGACGAGGCGGCGGCGCGAGGCGACTCCGACGTGCAGCAGTTTTACCGCCACTCCACTCTGCTGCTCACGGGGGGCACCGGCTTCATGGGAAAACAGCTGCTGGAGAAGATGTTCAGGTACTGCCTGGGAAACTCTCGGGGCCTAAGGGTCGGTATAATATATATCTGACGGAAAATACGTCGCGTATTATCGGTCGTGTTACGCTAGAACAGGCAAATATGTACCAATTATAAAACAACCATCAACCTTTCACACTCAACCGATTATACGTAAGTGCGTCGAGTGTACAGCGTCTGTTACATTTCCATCAATGCATAGTCGGTCGAATCCTCCGACCAGGTGAGATGACGACCTGCGAAAGACAGCTGATAGATGCTGGATGTGTCAAGCTGAATACAGGGCGCTATGGCGCTCATTGGAGGAAACCTATGTCCAGCAGTGGACTAATATAGGCTGATGATGATGATAGTCGGTAGACGTAATGTGTCGCGACACGTGTATTTTGTATCTTTTGCATTAGATCGTGTACAGGCCGTTCGAACTAACTAGACGCTTAATGTGGCAGGTCTAATTTGACCGAATAGACGGGACCGATGATATGCTCGATGCATTTACCGTCAGATATGTACCGAGCCTAAAACAACAATCTTACCATGGTGTCGATGGGTTGACAAAGTAAAAATCAATCCCTACCAACTCATCGGAAGAAAAGACCCGACGAGCCTGTCGGATAGATAGATAGAAAACATTTTTAAACTCACGCAATCTAAACATATCATTATAAGCACTAATGCAACGGGTATTTATCGCTGTGAAACGTCCTGCCCCTGTTGAAATGTCCGGAAAAATACGTAAATAAACTTGCAATGCGAATCTAGGTAAAGACCAAACTATTAAAACTTCTATCTTTCTTGTAACATGTTTATCTTTTTCCAGAGTATGTGAAATCTCAAAAGTATTTTTGCTAGTGCGTCCCAAGAAAGGAAAAGCTGCACAAGACAGAGTGAACGAGATTCTGCAAGACCCGGTAAAATTAATTGTCTATCTTTTTCTTTAGCTATTTATCTGAATCTATATGCACCAAGATTATCACCATTTCGATCCTCACATTTCTTATGAATTAAATGCTTCGAAAATTATCCTTCCGATTTTAAATTGATAGTCTGCAACTGTCACTAAGTACCTACCTGTTTAAAAAACAAAGCATTTTTTTTTCTTTTCGTGTTCTTGGACATTCCAGTGTATTTTAAAGTTTACAATAAGTAGATAATGAAGTATAATTCCATCTTAATAACCATCGACGTATACACTGTGACAAACAAACCGCGCCACAGAGGTCGATTATACCACCTAAGACTCAAAATATCTATTGATAGCATCATTCATATGTAAAGTTTCTATAAACTTTTAATCAATCAATCAATCATCAGCCTATAGCAGTCCACAGCTGGACATAGGCCTCCCCCAGTGAGCACCATAGCGCCCTATCTTCAGCTTGTTCTAGCATCTACCTGCAGTCTTTCGCAGATCGTCATCCCACCTGGTCGGAGGGCGTTCTACACTACGTTTACTCGAGAACACGTTTGCCCCAGCGGCCGTCGGTTCTTCGCGAGATATGGCCGGCCCACTGCCACGTCATCTTGCTAATTCTTAGAGCTATGTCGATAACTTTATTTCTCTGAACCGTGTCTGGTTCTTAACTTTATCCTATATTTTTTTCAGTGCTACGACAAAGTAAGACAACTGAAGCCGGATTTCTCTGATAAAATAATTCCAATCGAAGGAGATGTGGCGGAGATCAGACTCGGGATCAGTGATCGGGACTGGGACATACTTGTCAATGAGGTACGAAATATTAATCTAACTGGTAACTGGGACCGCGGTCCTAGTTATGTATGGGCCCAGTCGCCTGTATAATCTAAAAGGCGTCGTATTTCTTGAAATACGATGCCTTTTAGGCCGGCCTCAGTCATCCGGAATGTCTTTCTAAATTCAGGCCTAAAGCGTCCTGAACACGTTGGGCCAATGCATTAGGCCAACGTGTAGAGACCTACTTGGCGCATGTTGGAAGTTGGCGGCCAACGTTGGCTCGCAAACCGACTAGTGTCGGTTTTTCGTGCACACATCAAAGGTCTTGGCGCGCTCCGCAAACAGTGTTCACACGTTGGCGCATTGGCCCAACGCATTGGCCAAACGTGTACAGGACGCATAATATTAAAATGGCCAAATCGCAAAAGTCCAAATCGAAAAATGTTTTATTTAAATTGAATTGGTTCATCTCCTCTCCCAACTTAACCTGCACGTGGTACACCCTGCATCAAACAATATTCATAATTTTAGAACTCATTGATTTTACAATTATTTTCCATTAGCTGCGCCCCACGGTTTCACCCGCGTGGTGACATATATTTTGGATAATATACTATATATCTTTATGAATTGTAGCCTATGTGTTATTCTGATATGTTAGCTATGTTATTGTGAAGTTTCATCAAAATCCATTCAGTAGGTTTTAAATAAAAAAATAAAAAAATAAAATTCTTTTATTTCGGACTACTACAGATCCATAATTTGTTAGTAATGATCTTATAATAAATGTTAGTAATTCTTACGAACTAAAATTAAATTAAATTGAAATGAAAAGTTTTGCGTGAAAGAGCAACAAACATCCTCACAAACTTTCGCGTTTATAATATTAGTAGGATTACTTGACACTGGCAGAAAAGTGTCCAACTAGACACAGTTGCTATTAAAAATAATCCACTGACTGAATTTGCTGACTAATTCAACAAATTTTGACACAATACCTTTACTAGCTGATCTAAACCACCATTTCAGAATGTATTTTATGGACAGCAAAATGTTAACATTCAGGTTGATGTGATCTACCACATGGCTGCTACGACGCGGTTCGACGAGAGTCTGCGAGTGGCCACGCTCATCAACGTGAGAGGAACCAGAGAGGTACTGCTGCTGGGCAGGGCCTGTAGGAAACTCAGGTAGGTGAAAAGTAACTATATATAGGTACAGTTCGAGGCCCTTTGCAAATTCCAGGTCAAAACGTAGTATTTTTTCATTTTATAACGGGCCCCCCTACTACGTGTGTTTTGGTTAGATAAGACTAATAACTAAGTAGGTCATCATCATCGGCAGCCTATGATAGTCCACTGCAGGACATAGGCCTCCCCCAATGAGCGCCATAGCGCCCTGTCTTCAGCTCGACGCATCCAGCATCTACCTGCAGTCTTTCGCAGGTCGTCATCCCACCTAGTCGGAGGGCGTCCTACACTACGTTTACGCGGTTCGAGGTCTCCACTCAGGAACACGTTTGCCCCAACGGCCGTCGGTTCTTTCGGAAAAGAGAGTTTCTTTCTTTAAAAAAATATGTATCTATGTAATGTATTGTATTAGGTATATCAGCTATCTGGTCTGGTACCCATAACACAATATCTGCTTAGCTTGGGGCCAGATAATGCTGTGTGAACTGACCTGCATTATTAACTTATTTACTACTAGCGGACCGTCCCGGCTTCGCACGGTTTTTGTACGGATCCCTAACTTTTTTGAAAATATAATTATAGCCTATCTTTACCGGGGACCGTGTAGCTTCCCAACGGTGAAAGAATTTTTCAAATCGATCCGGTAGTTTCGAAGCCTATTCATTACAAATAAACCAAAAAATCAAACCTTTCCTCTTTATAATATTAGTATAGGTAGACCGATTTGGAAAATCGTTTCGCTATTTAGAATTATCCCGAGGTGTTGATGTTTATTGGCTATAAACATTTTATTCCCGAGACATAATGTAATTTGTCTTGAAAAACCTTAAAAAAACCTGTGTAAATACTTAGGTATTTGAAGTCTATTTTTAGTTGTTTCAAAACAATTAAATTATTTTAATATTATTGTAATTAAATCTCTGACGTTCTTTACAAAATAATGCATAAAGTTAGCATCAACCGTCTTTGTCCTATTATGTATTATGTAAATCTGAACTGTTCGAAGTATTGGTAATGACTTTAATAAGATGTTTATTTATATATTTTTCTGACGTGTCAACCTACTTTTGAATGTTTAGTTACCATAGCCGACCGACCCTAGGAAAACCCTAGGAAAAAAAAGGTTGGATTTTATTTCCCATACCCTACCTACCTATTAAATAAACATCATGTTAGAACATAGCTCAGGAACAGATTTTTTCTTTTGTTTTTAGACCCAAATATCTCAGAAACCGTATCACTTAGGAGATTTGATCATAGAACACTTTTTGTACTCGGTCGATTGACATGCGTTTCAGCACTGGCCGCCGAATCACGTTTTTTTTTCAAAATGGCGGACGAGTAGGTATGCCAACGATGTTCGATGCTCTTTGCAAGGGACCTAAACCGATAGAATACCTACTTCCCGTCGACCTTACATATTTAGCAAGAAACAAGGTCATTTTGTAATTTCTTTCTTGTAGATCATACAAATATATTTTCTGAAGGCGAGATTTGAACCCGCAATAGGTACGGAAAGTCGCTTAATATTCATTTCAATCTTTGGGATTGTCTACGGACTTAGGCAAGACATGTGCGATATATATTTTATAACTAGGACCTCTGTGACCCATGTGTGCAAATCATCATCAACCTGTGTTAGTCCACTGCTGGACATAGGCCTCCCCCAATGAGCGCCATAGCGCCCTGTCTTCAGCTTGCCACATCCAGCTTCTACCTGCAGTCTTTCGCAGGTCGTCATCACACCTGGTCGGAGGGCGTCCTACAATACGTTTACCGATTCGTGATCTCCCTCAAGAACACATTTGCCCCAGCGGCCGTCGGTTCTTCGCGAGATATGGCCGGCCCACTGCCATTTCAGCTTGCTAATTCTTCGAGCTATATCGATAACTTTGGTTCTCTGTCGGATGTATTTGTTACGAATCCTATCCTTCAGAGAAATTCCAAGCATAGCATCTTTCCATAGCTCGCCGAGTGACTTTGAACTGGTGGACCAACCCTATCGTGAGTGTCCACGTCTCAGCTCCGTAGGTCATAACGGGTAGGGTAGGATGCACTGGTTGAAAATTTTCAAGCATTGCGGTATGGATGACGAGAAGACTTGACGTAGTTTCCCAAATGCTGCCCAGCCTAGCTGGATCCTCCTTTTGGCCTCCTTCTCGAAATTGTTTTAACCTAACTGTATGCAAATAACTGTATTCTGTATTCTTGACTTGCAGATCGTTCGTCCATGTGTCGACAGCGTATACGCAAGCCGTGGATAGTTTGGCAGGGCAGGAGGTGTTTGAAGAGTTCCGGAGAACTCCTATAGCTCCGAAGAAGTTGATAGAATTGGTTGAAAACACGGACGAGGGGAAGCTTAATAGATACACAGACAAGTTAGTTTTGAAAGGTTTTTAATCAACGAAACGTAAAACAAAAGATGATCAAGTTCTATATTCGGCTGGGGGATAGGTTATAATCCCTATAGGTTTTGTTCGCTTGCGTGACTCAAAAATTATTTGTATATTTAAAAATTATTCGGTTTGTGGATTTTATACTTGTGTTTTAAGATAAGGCTGCTTCTTGCAAAATTTAATAACGCTAGATCAACGGGAAGTATTAGTAGTACCCTTTGATTTTATATCACGACTCCAAGAAATTATGATTCTATGGCACCTGTACCAGTCGTTTTAAAAACCTGTCCTTTGAGAGTATGTCCTTGTAGAATCTATATTTTTAATAAAGTGTTCTTTGAGAATTTGTTCTTTATGAATCTTAACTTTCTGAAATAACATAAGTAATATGTTATTATAATACATACACATCGTTTTGACATTATTTTAATTAATTTTCCAATCAGTATACATATTTTCAATTAATATTATATAATTTTGCACGCCAAAGCTGTTTCAGCTGGTAAATCATCGCATGGGACGTTTTAGAATAAGCATACTAACTTATAACCCGACTGCAAATAAATGATTTTGTATTTGTATTTTGTAATAAAATATGTACCTAGGCGAGCTTAACCCAGGCAATGAGTAATTTGTTCTTTGAGAATAGGTTCTTTATGAATCTTTTTTAAGAGAAAAATCACTTATTTTCAGGCTGCTCACAGAGTACCCGAATACTTACACCTTCTGCAAAGCCGTAGCAGAAGACCTGGTGAGGACTATGAGTGATGGTCTTCCGACCTGCATTGTTAGACCTGGAATAGGTATGATTTCATCACACTTTACAAATTTAATAGATCCTTGAGGGACTCCACGTGTAATGGGCTCTGTTTTATTTGGGTATTTACTATTTTACACTTTATTTCCTTGTTTAACTTAAGTTTTTGTGGCTTTAATTTGTGACGTGTCCGAGAGACCTGTGGGGTCTAAATGTAATGAAGCGCTTTGATGTTTAACAGCTTGCAATCTATTCTGTTTCACGCCTATGCATTTTAACGTTTTGATTATTAAGTTGGTCAAAAGCTTTATTTTTGGGCTATGAAAGATAATGATAAATATTAATTTATTTGCTTTAACATAATGTAGGTTAGAGTTGTAGATCTTAAATATTTTAAATGTTTCAATTATGTTCTACCTTAAAATTAGGCATGCAAATATTAAGTTTGTTGTATTAAAACTTCTGAAACTATCATGGTTATTAACACTAAAGTCATTTAAAACGGGATATTTACCATGATTTGATTTTTGAGTTTTCCAATATTTCGGCACAGTTTCATGCGCCATGATCACGGAATAACTGAAAACTCGAAAATCAAATCATGGTAAATATCCCGTTTTAAATGACTTTAATGCAAATATTAAGTTTGTTGTATTATGAAAATTATGTATAAAAATTAAATGGTCAAAGTTTCAGATCGTCAACTAAAAGAACTATGAATATGTCTATTGTCTATATGACCTGTATTGCCACGTTATTTGGTACCGACTAGAACCATGTTTTTCTTAACTTTTCACTTGTATATTTCAGTATTGGCGACATACCGAGAGCCGTCTCCCGGATGGCTGGACCTAAGCTGTGCCTACGGTACCACTGGCGTAAGTAATTATATCCATACTTCACTACATATGTATTATACACGAGCTGAGTTACACGAGCTAACCTGAGGTCACACGGATAATGTATATAATTATACATAGTTAGTTAGGGGCCGTTCAAATATTACGTAAGCAGATTAATTACAATTATTTACATTATTACATTTAAAATGCGTTTCGTTTTCAAGCATAGGCAATGTGAGGGTTACCATTCGTGTAAAAAAGTAAATAACTACCGATGACGTAATCATCATCTAGACTCCCCTACCCTCCATGTCATCCAAGCAAAACAAAGACCCCCCCCATAGTGCTTACGTAATACTTGAACGGCCCCTTAAGTATAATCATCATGTTCATTATCTGCATGCTAAATATGTGACAACACGCTGCTGTAACGAAGATATTAGACAAACCTCTGCTTTTTAGTGTCTTTTAAATAAGAATTGTATTAGGTTTCGCCCACGTGGAAATCTATGTGTCAAATAGTTTATAAATCTTCCTCTTGAATCACTCTATCTATGTATTTAAAAAAACCGCATCAAAATCCGTTGCGTAGTTTTAAAGATCTAAGTATATAATAGCGACAGCAGACAGCGGGAAGCTACTTTCTTTGTACTATGTACTGATTAGTCTAAAAATTATAATCTTTTCTTTCCAGTTACTTCTCGGTATTGGTCTAGGAATTATCCACGTATTATATATAAAGAAAGATAACAAATTAGCCATGATACCATGTGACTACGTGAATAACGCAATAATAGTAGCTGGGAAGGAAGCGAGTTTGAGCTCTGGGGGAGAGCGGACGAAGATATACTCTGTCACGAGTGTAGCACGGAACCCGTTGCTTACCGGTAACTATAGCTTTCTCCTTACCATATAAAGGTGCAATTCCAAGATGGACCGCAGGTCGCAAACTGCAGCTGCAGGCTGTAAGCGACACTATTTGTTTCTATGAATCGCTATGAAAATGATTCCAAGCGCGGCGACACTGCGGCCGCGGCCCGAAGCGACCGCAGACTACAGCACCAGTGGTGTGTTTGAAATAGAAGCAACCGCGATCGCAGGCAGCACTGTGACTGCGGTCAAACGCAATCACTATGTCGCCTGCGCGGTTGCAGTCTGTAGCCCATCTCGGACTTGTACATATTATATTATAAGTCTACTGCCAGACATAGGCCTTCCTTGATGAGCGCCATAATAAAATAAAATAAATAAAAAAGCCATTTATTCCGTAACCTTACAAGTAACAGTAAAAGTGCATAATTATTAATATGTTAAAAATATTAATAGCTTTTATACATTATATTCCTTATTTAAGTCAAATCGTATTAAATTAAAATTAAAAATATATTCAGTTCGATTTTCTTATGATCATTTCAAATAATTTATAATATAATAATTGCATGCATTAAGATTAATTAAAATTATGTTGGTTAGGACCCCTTTCGGGTACAGGCCTCCTCCAGCTCATTTTTATTATGATCGTAGTTTTCTTGATCTCGTTGTGCGTCATATTATTTCTTGTATTTAATATTTCATTTTTGTATTTTTTCCTTCGATAATTAGGCAGTGATCCTACTTTACTAATATCCTTCTTTATCTCTGGTTATTTCTGAGCTGGAGGGTTTTGGTCTAGCTCTCCCGCGGTGACCAGCCGTATTGGGATGCTTATTTTTGGGTGTGTTTTTCCTTTTTTTTTTTAAATATTATCTTATGTTTGAGAGAGGCAGCACTTCTTGATAATTTTGTTTTAGGTATTTTCTGTTGATTGTGTCGTAAGATATTGCGTTATGTTTCTATTTTCATTGTACATTTTGTGTTTTTTTGCGGCTCTGCTAATGTCCTTGTTGCTCGTCTTTGGTCCATTTTCACTATGTATTGTCTTCTTGGAATTGCGGAAATTGCTTTCATTTTTAGGTATTTTTTCAAATGGTGAGGTAGGTACTCGAACAACCAGCTTATTGTATTTTATAAACGCTTGGTTTCCTTTTTTTAGTTCGTTTTTTAGTTGCTCTTGTAATTGTTTTCTTTCTTGCAGGACTTTAGGTGCAAAATCTTCTTTTATGTAGTAGCCAGTTTGGTTGAGTTTATGCTTACTTTTAAGGATAAGAATTTTCTTGCCATACGTTGAAAGACCCACGTTTATGGGTCTAGGTTTCTCTCCTTTTTTCCCGATGCGTCGTACATGTTGGATTTCATTTATGTTGCTGTGTACTTGTAGATCATTGTTCAGAATATTTAGCATTAATTTTTCTAATTCTATATAGGTTTTTTCCTCCTTCGGTACACCAAAAAATACCAAATTCCGGCTCCTCACTTCCCTCTCGAGATAGTCTAGGCGTTGTTCTTGTTTTTGTTGGTTTACTTTTAATTCGTCAAGTTGTGGTTGAAGCTTGCTTATTTTTCCATCCAAAATATCAATTTTTGATGAGAGTTTAGAGTCGATATCCTGAATCTGCTGTGCAATGGCAGCAATAGCTTTCATAAGCTCATCCATTTGGTTATCTTGGAAAAAATAAATAGTGCAAAAAGAAGACTGGTTCAGAGATTTGAAGCAGCGGACACTTTGTAATTACGACCTTTTTTCTGCGCGTTAAGCCACTGCACCACCGTACCGCTCTTGCGGTCGAAATTGTCAATCGCTTGCGGTATTCTAACGGTCGCGATAAAAGTTTCGATTATTTAGATGAGCGCCATAGCGCCCCGAAATTAATAAGTTACCTATGTAAAATTGCGTTAAATATAGGTTAAATGTGATGGCGTCAAGGCAGACCACGGGCCTGATGGTCAGACTGTGATTGTGATTGTGGGGGCTGTAGGGAAGCAGTAGATCCGACTGGCACAGGACCGCCAGGGGTACAGAGATAAGGAAGAGGCCTATACTCAGCAGTGGGTGTTACCGGCTGAGAGATAGGTTAAATATGGTATAATAAAGCCCAGAATAAGAAACGAAGATGCTGGTAATTTCATTTATTTTTCATTCACACAGCATTATCTAGCCCCATGGTAAGCAGAGCTTGTGTTATGGGTACTAGATAACTGATATACATAATAAATACATTACCTATATAGATAGATATTTAAAAAAAAAATCTGCATACATACTATTGTTCCGAGGCGGGAATCGAATCTGCCTCTGCATGGACCTTAACTACATAAGATGCACATTCTTATCTAAATATGTTAGTTTTATACATAGGTATCTCAGGAAAGGTTACAATTAACATACACACACACACACACAAAATTAAAGGAGGAGCAACTAATGGCTTGCAAAATAAGCACTTAGACAAGTCATATTTTATATATAAATTATTATCAAATAAAATTATTTTACTGTTCACTTCAATTTTTTGTCCACTAGTGGAAGAAGTGAAAAGAAACCACTAGCATGTTCATCTCTTATATGTCTAATACATGGCTATTTGCCTATTTTAAGTCTAAATATAATATGATTCGATACATGTCAATATTTAAGTAAAGCTATGCACCACAACAAATTACTTACTACATACTATTGTCGGTGCGAAACTGAGCGACATCTGGCCAAGCAGGAGGCATCATTATGGAGTAGAAAGCCTCCTTGATTGTCAGGTTTCCGTAAAGGCCATAGTACCTCTACAGCCCTGCTTGACGTGGTGGATAGCCTACTTACTGGTCAGGACTCTGGGATGATAAACATACTTGTGCTTTTGGACTTTTCCCGCGCATTTGATTCAATAAATACCTCCCTTCTTATTTCCAAGCTGGCATACTATGGTTTTAATGCGCAAACTGTAAAATGGTTCCATAGCTACTTAGAAAACAGATATCAGTTTGTCCAACTATCGAATGGGACTGGCTCTTCTTCTGCATTACAACCAGTACCTCAAGGAGTCCCACAAGGCTCAATCCTAGGACCGATCTTATTTATTTTGTACAGTTCTGACATTTTAAAAGCCATAAATCACTGTAATTGTCATTTGTATGCTGATGACTTGCAACTATACATATCGACCCACCTATCTAACCTCGACAGCGCCATTGTACAGATAAACTCTGATCTGGACCGAATCTGCAATTGGTCTAAGGACAATTCTTTAGTTATAAATCCTAAGAAATCCAAGTAAATGCTGATAGGGACAAGACAAAAACTGCAAAACCTTCAGAATTATTCAGCAAACATTGTAGTTGATGGCACCTTGGTGGAGCGAGTATCAGAGGCAAAAAACTTGGGATTAATTATGGATAGTTCCCTACATTTTGAAAAACATGTATCGGAGAGTGTACAAAACTGCTTTTACCGTCTGAAGCTCTTATATAAAATACGCCCATACTTAAGTGAATCAGTACGAGTAACACTCTGTGAATCATTGGTCCTATCAAAACTGAACTACTGTGACACCGTTTATGTACCTTGTCTTCTAAGCAGAACCTCAAAACTCATCCAGCGTGTGCAAAATGCTTATGCACGCTTCTGTTTTCATGTTCCCCCACGCTCACACATAACACCGTACTTGAACTCATCCAACCTTCTTAAGATGGAAGCTCGCAGAAAGCTTCATCTAGCATCTCTTCTCTTCGGTGTAATTGCTAAGCGGTGTCCTAAGTACTTGTTTGAGAAACTCACATGGGCCCGTAGCAACTCTAGATATCCCAGTAGAACATATACCCCCATTTTTTAAACACCGCAGCACAGGTCTACTGCATTTCGAGGCTCTTTCAAGTTTTCAGCCTCGAAGTGTTGGAATTCCATTCCTCCTCCAATGCGCGCTGTAAAAACAATTTATATATTTAAGAAAGCACTAAAACAACAACTGATTAGTGCTCAAATTAGCACAAATACATTATAACATGGCTAACTAATACAAAATAAGAACTAAACTTTTTCACAAACTTTCTTTTAAAACTTCTACACTTTGTCACAGATTCTTGAGACCTTTAATTGCTGTCATGATCGGCTACAAAATGAAATAGAATCCCTATTTCATTTTCTCTGGTTTTAGAGCTAAAATGATCTCGGGATGCTTCGGGTTCGTCTTCGCTTTGTTGAAAATAATTTGTCTCGTCCACTCAAAATCAAAATCAAACTCAAGGTTTGTCATCTATCTTTCCGCCAACACATAAGTATCTAAACGCAATCACCAAACGCACTTTATAATCTTAATAAGGACCACAATTTGCAATTTATAATGTATGTTGATAAGATCACTCGCGGTTTTTACAATCAATAGACAATGTATCAGAACAGAACATGTTTGTGTTTATTTATTTCTCTACCTATAGACTGGTATTTATCGCGTTCATTTACCTTTTATTCCCGACGTTTCAACAGGTTTACACTCTGTCGTGGTCACGGGATGACTGGAGTACTGGAGTTACCGCCTCAGCGAAACGGGGGCTAGCTTATTTGAAACTACCCTCATTTCATTTTCAATAGTAGGAATGTCCATCTGCACACTCGGACGACAAACAACACTAACAGAGTCCGCGACGCAATGAGAGACCGGATTACGACGACTACACTTTGCTATCACTGGATTCCACGAGGCAGAGTTTGACCCCGTCTTCACGATTGAAATTAGGATATTTCTTAATTTCAATCGCTTCCCAAAACATTCTCTTGTAGTAATGCCTTTCATTACAGATGACCTGCGGTTTGTGTAGTTCAATCCAGTGATTAGGTCCTGAGTCTACTACATGCTCAGCTATTGCCGACTTATTAACTTGACGATTTTTGACCGCTGCTATTATGTTCCTTAACGCGTTCCGCGACCATGCGTTTAGTCTGGCCTATGTAGGAACGTCCGCAGCTGCAATCGATCTTGTATTAATACTTATAATTATGTGTTCAGATCGCGTAAGTTTAAAAATATTTACCTATAGACTGCCTGACTTGACTAGACTTCGTGATTTCATGTTGTTGGTGAACCAATCTAGTATTTCTGAAAGCGAATTATTTACATCGTCATAGTTATATTTATTTCTATCAACTTTAAAAATCAATGAAGTATCATCAGCAAATAAGACTATATCACAAAAATCTCTTGCTAAAAATGGAAGATCATTTACATATACTAAAAATAAAAAAGGACCTAATATTGATCCTTGCGGGATGCCTAGTTCAAGTTTTGATCCTCTAGATCTTTCTTTACCAATATCTACTTTTTGAACTCTATCAGCTAAATATGATTGCATAAGGTCCAGTGCCTTGTTATTAATTCCATAGTGTTCCAACTTCCTTATTAGTGTACCATGATCCACGCAATCAAAAGCCGAAAGGTCACAGAATACACCATTAGCGTTTTTTGCTTTATCCCAGGCATCTAATATATGCTTTAATAGAACTGTGCCAGCATCGGTTGTCGATCTACCCTTGGTGAAGCCAAACTGATTTTTATGAAACAGCCTGTGAAGGTTGAAGTGTGAAGTCAACTGAGTAAGGATATTTTTTTCGAAAATTTTACTTATTGCAGGAAGTATTGAAATTGGCCTGTAATTGGCCGGATCGGTATGGCTACCAGATTTGTAAAGGGGAACCAGTTTACTACATTTCATAAGATCAGGAAAAACTCCTGCGTCTACACAATTATTGAAAATATGGGCCAAGCAGGGAGCCACTTCCTTAATAATTGAGCTTATTACTTTCGTTGAAATGCCCCAGAGATCGTCAGTATTTTTGATGTTTATAAATTTAAAAGTTTTTAAAATGTAATTACCATTTACGTGACTAAAGATAGAAGACTTCCTTACATTTCTCAACAGATGATTCTAATAATTCCTAATAATTCCTAATATCCTTTGCGGACAGCTATTATTACCTAGTATTATATACCTATCTGTCTGTTGATTTCTTCATTAGGGGGGCGGCTGCCTGCAACCACAGATAATAAATACATACTGTAAACTGCTGCGAAAGCTGCAACGAAGACCATAACCGCACTCTTCTAAGCTAAGCCTGTATCGAAGAAATCATTAAAGTATAACTGCTATAAGCTATAATTTCAAAAATCTATATTCTTAAAAATCTTTGCTTAGATTTTTGTATTCTACTTTTATATTTTTTTTATTTCAGATTTTGTACTTTCATGTCTGGAGAACAATAATTCATGGTTCAGTCCAAAGGCAGTGTACTATTATTATTTCATCAAAACTACGAACCGCCTCTGGTTCGCCCTGTTGACGTTATTCGTACATACAATACCCGCATACTTTGCTGACTGTATATTACTTCTAATTGGAAAAGAACGAAGGTAAACTATCAAAATGTGCAACATTTTAAATAATATAATTATTTATTTAAAGTGTAAGAAAAAGAAAGAAAGAAAATACATTTATTGGTTCACTGAAGTAGGTAAAACTTATTGCTACATATTATAAAATAAAAAGGAACACAAAGAAATAAAAATTAACTACATACGTATCCAGAAGCAACAAGCGACTCTACAAAGCGAACCAATAGGTCCTGTCTCAGCATAATGTTGCTCTACTTCTCCACTAGAAGTAGAGCAACGCTGCTTTTCTGACAGAACCATTGGCGCGTGTCAACGCGGGTGGCAGACCATAGATACAACAATCTAAGTACATATTAAATTGGCATCTTACAACCTAAGATGAACTCTAACTTTATAACACTAAACACATTATCAGAATACAAAAAAGAAAAGAAGAAAAATTCATTACAGTCCAGACGCAGAATCTAGCAAGAAGTTGAAGATGAAAGTGAACATTATAATTAAATATCCTGTGAATATTTCAAACGTCTACCAGTTGCCGTTATCAATATCGAGCAGAAACGAGCGAAAAAATCACGTTTGTTGTATGGGAACTCCCTTATATATTTATTTGATTCTATTATTG
This sequence comes from Eupithecia abbreviata, assembly GCA_943735965.1. Lineage (NCBI taxonomy): Eukaryota > Metazoa > Arthropoda > Insecta > Lepidoptera > Geometridae > Eupithecia > Eupithecia abbreviata. The sequence goes on along the minus strand of OX031001.1, from coordinate 2,594,455 downwards.
AGTATTTGTTGTTGTTTTTTAATTTTTTATTTATTTAAAGGAGTTTAGTCAAAATGAATATGCCACTCTCGTAGACAATAATTACATATTAGATATATATGTTAGAAATAGACAAAAAAACCTACCAGGTTACTATTACATATGTATAAACATTAAATGAAATAAAGTTATATAACTACTGTAACAAAAACCTAATTAAATTATCCTACCAACTGAAATACTCAGGTAGTTATCGCCTAATTAACATTTAATTACATAACAAACGTGTACCTACAGCTTAACTAGCATCTTGGCCTCCTCAGATAGTACAGTAGGGCAGCCAAAATGCTATTATACACTATGGCTATACATAAATCTCATACTTTGTCGCTGGGCCTCGTTCTGGACACATTCCGTTAACAAATTTTGCACATTTTCTTCCACGTCACACTCCAGACAATATGGTGATTCAGAAAAGCCCATTTAAAAACCTAAACTTGTTTGACGGTACTTATATGCCCAGAGCGTAACCTCTTAAGGCTACGCTGGCAGACTATATTATTTCTACTATATTCCTGCTGATGATCATAGCGGCAACAGAAATACATTATTATTATTATTTTTATTATATTAGCCCAGGGTGTCCCACTGCAGGGCAAAGGCCTCCCTCCCCTTCTTCCACTCATCTCGGTCCTCAGCAAGGAGAACCCACTCCTTATTGTATAGATCGAGCTCATCCCGCCATCTCCGCCTAGAAATACATAATCTGTGAAAATGTCAACTGTCTAACTATAACGGTTCATGAGATACAGCCTGGTGACAGACGGACAGACAGACAGACAGACGGACGGACAATGGAGTCTTAGTAATAAGTTCCGTCTTACCCTTTGGGTACCGTAAAAATAGCTCGACTTCGTAAGAAATGTTGTTTTGTTTCATTTTTATACTTACCTATCGTTTTTTTGCAGGCTGGTAAAAGTTTACAAAAAAATATATAAAATGTCAATAGCGTTTAGATATTTTCAAATGAACTTTTGGATCTTCAATGACAACAACTTGCAAAGTTTGCAGAAGAGTCTGTCAAAAGCTGACAACACCATTTTTAACTTTGACGTGGAAAATATTGACTGGAAGGAGTACTTGCAGGTATGGTTCCACACATGGCATTCTATGTTAGATAAAATTTGTGAATTAACTGTCATCTCAAGTTACATAGCGACCTACCTTTAATCAAAGAGCTAAAAAATCTAAAGAGCTTGTTGTTAAAACTTTTGGAATTATCATGGTTATTAACACAAAAGTCACTTATAATGGCGTCTTTCGTAGCAAAAGACAAAATAATGAGGGTAGATCGTTATGTCTGCCCATAAAACTTACTCGCGGTACCTGCAGTTATTCCGTGATCATGGCGCATGAAACTGTGCCGTAATATTGGACTTTTGATCTTGTTATTCCTAATACCTCGATAAACCTTTAGTTCAATATAAATATATTTAATTAAATATAAATACATACATGTTTCCTACCAAGAGACAGTAGGTACCTATATGTATAATATTTGTTTTGTTTCAGATATGGGCGATCGGTATCAGGAAATACATCGTAAAGGATGGTTTAAAAGACACAGAATTAGCAAAAAATCGTCAATTTTGGTTCAGAATCTTGCATTATACTCTAACGGCGTTGTATTGTTACTGTCTGTGGAAAGTTTTCAATGTTATTTGTTATATTTTTCAAAGCATATTCTGTTAATATTTCGAAAATTTTAGTAGGTATTTAATATTCGGTAAATTCCTGCGTTCACGGTTTCGGTGTGTTAGCGTTGTAAGAACAGATTTATACAATATATCGTTATTATTTTGATGAAACCACAACTTATCAGATAAGTTTTTACCCGAAATTGTTATACATTTGACGACCTTTGGTGGCGAAGGTTCGTGCGACACAGAAGATTGCGGATTCAATTCCCGCTTCGGGACAAATGTTTATACTGTCTACAGATTTGTAAAGATCATAATGTTCAGGATATTCTGGGTATGGGTATAATAGTTTTACTACTGATTTTTTTTACTTACAGTAGTATCTTTTTGTGTGTCTTGTATTCGGAATAGCTATGTTACCTACTTTAAAAAAACCTTTAAACTATGTATGTAAAATACAAGGTGGTTTTTTGAGAAGGGCGGTAATGGTCATGTCCAAAAGCGAGTTAGAGAAAGGTCGTGAAAGGTGTCATGCCCTCGATTTATAAGGAAACAATAACTGCATATTTTAATTTTTTTACCAGCCATAATTCGTAAATTTTTATGTGTTTCGTATGTTAAATAGGAGTCATTGTTTTGTCTGTATTAAGGTTCCATCCGTCCGTCCGTCTATCCGCCTACGCGTCTGGCTGTCACCAGGTATATTATGAACCACGATAGTTGAAATGTTCACAGATGATGTATTTTTGTTGCCGCTATAACAACAAATACAAAAAAATTTAAGAAACAAAATCAAAAGCATTTTAGCTCTTGGCACAAAATAATGGCAACGGGCGACATTTGCTAGCGTGCCAATTCAAGCACCGATATAACGATAGCTCAATATTCTTCAGAAAAAACGCCCTTACTAAAATTTTGTGCCACATTGACGTATCCTTACTTCATGCGTGGATGTGTCTAATCTTGTTGGTATATTATCTACTGTAAACGTTACCTAAGAAATAGCTATATTCTGATAAATAAAGAAAGCATTGCGTTATTTCATAATATTACATAGCTTTCATTTCATTTGCTAAGCAACTCAAAACTACCTCCTCGTTCTATGACGGTTTATGAGATACAGCCTGGTGACAGACGGACAGATAGACAGACAAACGGATGGACGGACACAGTGGCGTAGCTCGCCCCGGTGCATAGAGAAGGAATCAGGCCCTCACCGCCCCTCTTTACAGTTTCCACGTAGCAATGAACATCATACATTAGAATAGATGCAAAGTAAGAGCGAATGAAAAATTAATAAGAAAGTTGACGCGTGGAATAGTCAAATTGATCTCACGACCGTCAAGGGCGTCAAGCACGTGAGCTTATCGCTGATACAATGTCCTACGGACGTACTCAACCAAACTACAATAACAAAAAAATAGAGAATTCTGTGATTGTTGATGTTCATTTAAAATCATTAAAAAAACACTTGTGAGCAGGTTTGAAGCCTAGCTTCGGAAGCCGGCTGACTCTATCTTTTCAAAGCTTAGATTAGAGGGCCCCCTGAGCTCCAGGGCCCTGGTGCCACTGCACCGCCCAGCCCTACGATAGCTACGCCACTGGACGGACAGCGGAGTCTTAGTAAGTAGTAGGTAGTACCGGTTTACCCTCCGGTACGGAACTCTCAAAACGGCAAATTTTAAAGTCCCATAACTCAGTAACGAATGGCGGTAGGTACAGTCAGCTGCACAGATATGTATACACTCCTAAAATTTAAGTATACTCGTTATTTTTCAAAGTCGAGTACACCAACTACATTTCAAATGAATGTAGCCATCTAAATCGTTAGAAATCGGTATACAATTTAGGAAATTATGTAGACACGATTTTTAACACAGAATGTATGTTTCATGGATATTATTGATATGTAATCGTGATAATTTCTTAATCAAATCTACAATACAGTTCCAATAACATGTATACGGAAATCCTTTCACTATACGTGTTATTAAAATGTTGTTTTGACAGACTCTAAATGATATTTAGCACTTTCAGTGTCAATGACACGTGTGGTGATGTTCGGCTACCGTTCATTTTTCATTTAAAAATGCATTCCAATTACAAAACCATTATTATCCAGGCATTAGAGGCAAACTGTGCTGTTATGTAGCTATCTCGGTCTATTTATATAAAATCTTAGTTGGATATAGTGAAATAAAATATATTGCGTATGTATGACTACCTACCTATTTGTAATCTTGTTTTTAATTTATTATTATATACTGTAAAAAAATTTTAATATATTCTGTCTTTTTAAGTCTAGTAGTTAGTGTTTTGGTGTTAGACTGTAAGCTAACTGCTGTATTTTTTATAAATAAATAAATAAAAATTGCTTTGTAATCTTAAAGTAGGTTATATTTGACTTGGCCAGTTTTCATTACATCAGTCATTTTATAAAGTTATTCAACGTTTAATTCTGATAAAAACTGACCAAGTCAAATCTAACCTACTTTAAGATCTCACATTTTTTAATAACAGCAATTGTTATAGGTATCCAATAAAGTAAAGAAATAGAGTTTAATACTTGTTCATAATGTTATTTTGTTCCTATAAATACATATTTCGATGGTGCATAGAACTTGGGACTCATTTAGATCTCCATTCTTTTTGCGGCGAAGCCCACAGCCAAGCATAATTTTTGTATTGAACTTGGCTCTCCTTTTTTACATTAATGTTTTTGGTGAGATATCATTACTTTTGTAAAGTAAACTAGGCAGATATGGATATAATTTTTCATTTTTATAATCTTAAGAAAACTTACAGCTAGATAAAGATAAGATACAAAAATATTTAACTTAACACTTAGACAGCCAAGCATTTTATTTATTTCCAATCTCAACAACCGATCACGTCCCCGGTCCGTAACTTTTTTTTTTGTAAAAAAAAGTTCTCGAACATTTCCATTGCGATTCGGCGTTGCCGAATATAATTCTACTTGACAATAGATGGCGACACTTTGTATCATGGGAAATAAACATTTATAGGTACGTAGGGCTCAGTATTGATATATTTTAATAATCATATGTACTGAAATTTGTTCAATTTACGTTCCTAAAGACTTTTTAATCGCCAAAATTTTATTTTTTTAGGTTTTATAGTCATTTTAAACAAGCCGCCATCTATCGTCAACCATTAACTTATCAAGAAAAACAGGGCCAGGGCCGCATTTAGAAAGCAATTATTTTACTGAGTGTCCCACGGCTATGTTGAAACATAGCATGTATGGAATGCACCTATGGAATGTTCTATAAATAAATATTAAATATGCTGGAAATAAAAATAAAGCCTCATTTATATTAAATATTCTATATTGAAAGTACTTTCCCTCCGTGAGGCAACTACTATAATAGTTGTTGTTTAGTAAATTTAATGATATTGAAGCCCACCTATTAATGCAATTTTAAATTGTCTATGTTCTAGATTTCCATCTCAAGATAATATAAGACAGCAATGGATCACAAAAATTAATGGATAAGACTGGACTCCGACGAAATATACGAAGATTTGTTCTTGCTGATAATACTGATAATCATATTATTCTTCTGATTAAATGAATAGCTGAAAAATATAATTAGGTATTCGTTTTAAGCATTTTGCATATATGCACCATAGAAAATGATAGGGCAACCAACCGACAACAACTAACCAAAACAGTTATGTTTGCTGGAAAATGAATTTTGTAAATAACATTTTAAAGATTCAAATATATTTAGTTAGTTATGATTTGTCTATTATTTGTACTGACTTTGAAATTAGTATAACTTAATCATATCAAAAGACTTAAGTTTAAAGCTTCATTCGCATCATGCTTTGCATGCATTTTACTCCCCCCTGGTACGAAAATTTTTAGTACGTCCCCTACACTAGTGACATCTAGTGTGAGGTAGTAAAAATATGTAGTTACTTCGAAAACAGAATCTATTATTTGCCGGTCCCTAACAACTACACTGTATTCTATTGCGCAATCGGAGACGTTAGTACTAACTATTGCTTATTCTATGCAATGCGGATTATATTCGAATTTAAACCTTATTTCATTGACATAATGTCGTCGTCGCTAAGATCACTTATTTTTTGACTTTTTTTTATATTTTTTGATTTTTTCCTACGCTTACACACAATTACCGAGCTGGATTCCAAATTTCATCCTTCTAGGTCATCTGGAAGTAGGTTAGATTTAGGTTCTTATGTCAGTCAGTCAGTGTCAATTTTTACGACTTTTTGACCTTCATATCTTTATAACCGTTTGAGCTAGCTTCATGAAATTTGGGCTTCTACATGTCCTTATAGATATAATGAAACACACGTAGTTTTATGTGTTTATATTAAAGAGGTTTTGAGTTATAGAAGGGTCAAAAGTGGCACCAAGTGGTTCGTGTAATGATACACTCGGCGCGTTCCTTTGCTTGAACTTGGCTTGGTCACGCTGCCGCGTGCCCTAATTATCTTGTGTTCGTATTACCACGCAGAACTCGGACCGCGGTAGGTACAACGTATCTACTTCGGTAATATGTATGTACATATGAGCTACCGAGGTAGAGAGCCCTTGCGTCTACATCACAAGTCTAGAACTTAGTTAGAGCAAGGTGTCGAAACTAAGAAGTGAAATAGGTCTACAGTATACATTACTTTGTTTTGTTTTTAAGACCTTTTTTGAATAAATAAATATTATTATTATTATTATGTCTCTCATTTACCATGATCTCGGGCCATAAAGTGACCCGGTCCTTTGGAAGGCTTGCGTGGGGCCGAAGCCAACAGCACAGAGGCCCTTTGAGAAGTTAATTTAAAGGCGATGGCTACACATAGCGGGTTTCATCCTCGGGTGCACAACATGATACACCCAAAGATGGTATCCGCGAGGTGTAGAGACTATTGCAAAGAAAAATAAACTCAGACTAGAAAGTAAAAGGAATTTTTCTTTTCTTTTCCCTTCAATTTTAAATTGAACTGATTTGAAAACAAAATACTTGGGCCACGGTTTCAACTTCAATTTCATTCTCTAGTTAGCTGAACTCAATTGTGAGTTTTTTTATTTACCCCTGAACTCAAGCGCAGCACGTCTTATGTGATGAAGTTTTGAATATGCTATTTTACTGATTTGTTTGATTTTGATTGATTAAACTGATTTACAACAACATTTCGAAAAGATAAATACTGCCTCCAATTTTAAGGCCATGAAAAGATATAATATTTTTATGTTTTTTTTTTTAAGAAATTTAATTAGACTATTAATACGAACATAGTCTTTACTATTTTAACATTTAAGCGACCTGCAGCCAACAATGATAGATGTGTGCCAAAGAGCCGCGTTGCACGACTCCAAGGGAAGCAATTATGTAGACTCTGTCAAGACGAATTTTTTTTACAAATGATTATGTGTAGATCTACTAAATATCTGCATTTATCCAGCCATAACAACATCATTCATCATTCAAAGCGTAAACGTACCAGCTATTCTAGAGCCGAATGTTGTGTTGCTTAACGTTAACCTATAACACTATCTTCTTTCTTACAGTTTGGTTAAAATCTACAAAAAAGTATATAAAATGACACTCGCGTTCGTCTATATTACCACAAATACATGGATCTTCAATGACAACAACTTGCAAAGTTTGCAGAAAAGTCTGTCCAAAGCTGACAACACTATCTTCAACTTTGACGTGGAAAATATTGACTGGGAGGAGTACGTGAAGGTATGGTTCCTTTTTTATCTTATGATAAGATGAACATAACAAATGTATAATTTGATACTTTTGATACTCGTAAAAGTATAAACGTCTTCGAATATATACAGGGCGTTCCACGGCTTTGCCAGATGGAGGGAAAGTACATGTTATGTAAAAATTCATTTTGCATAACAGATGCTTTCGTTTTGTTTCGTTTTTTTTTTCAAATAACATGGAATATTTAAAGTAGGACCCTATAGATATTCCATGTTATTTGAAAAAAATAATCCTTACGATTGAGCCTTGGGTAATATCGTAAAAATAAGAGTGTTTTTTTAACATTTTAGCGATTTTGATTTCCGGTTCAGACAGGCGATTATTCAAAAATCTTTGAATGCAGTTCAAATTGTTTATAAAATCATAATGAAGTCTTCTTTCAGACGTCCGTGGGATGCCCTCTACCGTTACCTTATACCGTAAATAAAACCTTTTTTCTCCGTTATCAATATACATGTATATAAGCCATGACACCATTTTTTCAAAAATAAAAAATGCTATTTATATTTGAATGAATTGTGCAAAGTACCGTCTGTTTTCTTAGTTGTCATATTTTTTCTCCTAAACTATCAATCACAAGATTTTTTTATTGTCATCACCATATTAAATAAAATAATACAAAGGACACCTTTGGTTTATTTTATAAATTAATTTCTTAATATTTTTTTTACGTATTCGGTACTCGATCATCGCGTGAGTTTTTCTCTGCGGGTGTACCATTCAGTGTGGGGCGAGTCAAGCAACGTTAAAAGAAATAAAAAAGGTGCGGCCCCGATTTCACCATCACGAAGACTGCTCGTGAGCGGGTTTCCTCGCTATTACGCCATTAGACATTTCCACCCCCGAGTCTACATCCTAAGATGCATCTCTCGCGACTCCACTCAGACCGGCCAATGAAGGCAAGCAAGTGGTGGGGATCTGGTTCTCTTGGGATGCCACTCCGCAAGCGGAGACGAGAACCAGGAACTTCCACGGGAGCACTCGGTACCCGTGGTGTCGCTACTCACCAACAGCTCGCCACAAGCTGCCCTGCGGGCCAATTATAATATGAATTATAATTATTATTATAATTGACGACCGATGTGGCGCGGTGGGCGAAGGTCCGCCTGCGACGCAGAAGGTTGCGGGTTCGATTCCCGCCTCGGAACAATTGTGTGTACGATCTGCAGATATTTGTTCCGCAGGGCAGCTTGTGGCGAGCTGTTGGTGAGTAGCGACACCACGGGTACCGAGTGCTCCCGGGGAAGTTCCTGGTTCTCGTCTCCGCTTGCGGAGTGGCATCCCAAGAGAACCAGATCCCCACCTCTTGCTTGCCTTCATTGGCCGGTCTGAGTGGAGTCGCGAGAGATGCATCTTAGGATGTAGACTCGGGGGTGGAAGTGTCTAATGGCGTAATAGCGAGGAAACCCGCTCACGAGCAGTCTTCGTGATGGTGAAATCGGGGCCGCACCTCTCGACACCCTCAGTCGTTTGCGCCGATGTTGTTCCTCTCCGGTAATTTACTCCGGCTTTTTAAGGAACCCATCCAGCATTCGGCAAGCCACCGTCTGCCGCTCTTCTTAACATTATGATTGACTTGTTTATGGCAGACGTCCGCAATCTCCCCTATAGCCCGATTACCCAGTCCATCCATCCATCACAATAGCCTGGTTTTATTTCTTTCATTTTTCTTTGCAATAGTCTCTACACCTGGCGGATACCATCTTTGGGTGTATCATATTGTGCACCCGAGGATGATACCCGCTATGTGTAGCCATCGCCTTTAGATTAACTTCTCAAAGGGCCTCTGTGCTGTTGGCTTCGGCCCCACGCAAGCCTTCCAAAGGACCGGGTCACTTTATGGCCCGAGATCATGGTAAATGAGAGACATAATAATAAATAAAAAAATGACACCGCCCGTGACAGACGTCTTTTAGTGAAAATTTTTACATTTATTTATATTTTTCATTAATTATGGTGAATTTATCAAAATGATCACAAGAGCGCGTACAAGGGCGGCACAAGCGCACCAACCACCACCACCGCAGCCCGCTTCGGCTAGCTCCACATCCTCGTCTTCAGATGAAGAGGAATTTAGAACGCCGCCTGAGACGAGTGATGTGTTGAGCAGCGAAGACGAGCTGCCACCGTCGCCTCGACCGCCGCGAACATCTGTGCGGCGAGGCCGACCCCCACTATCAGCTGGCTTGGGACCTGCAGGGCGCACAGCCCCGCGACCGGTCCCCGCCGTTGATGGAAGAGTGCGGCGCAAATGGACAAAAGAAACAAACGAGAACGTCATGCGCGCGTACTATAGGGCTACAGAGGGTGGAACTAACCTGACCGCATACCGGTCCAAGATACTGCCGTTGTTTCAGGCCCTTGAACCGACAGTCGACTGTAACGTGCAGCGACTATCTGATCAGGTACGGGTCATACAACGTTCAAAAATGTTGGATGACGCTGCACTTGATCAACTCCGGCGTGAAGCGCTCAGTGCTCTAGTGGTGGACCATCCGCAGTGCAACCAGGTTGGTACGTCGCCACCGCGACACATTACATCAACACCAGTAATTTCCCAACCTGATTACAATGTGGAAGAGGTCAGTCACGAGAGTATTGAGGTAAGTACCCAAAATAATGAGCAATTGAGGAGGGCTTTGGAAGATGCGATTCTAAATTATAGAAATTCAAATTTAAGGCCACGTCTGCCTCGCTTTCCTACCCATAGAAGTGCTTTAGCTGTAGTGGGGGCCTTGAACCCATTACTAGTCCCATATCTAATGACTAGTAATGATCTTACTGATACGCACTCTATTCTCTATTGTGGGGCTATTGCGGCTTGTAAGGTTGCGCGGGTAAAGTTTCCGGAATCTAACCGTGCTCCGTTCCAGGCTAGCAGTATCCCTACTTGGCAACAGAGAATAGAGAAGCGTATTGGTAGGTTCCGGACCCTCATAGCTAAACTAATCTGCTTTAGGAAGGGCAACCATAGACCTCGGGTTATGCGCTTTGTGACACAAGCTTTTGACGGAACTGAAGTTCAACCTCAGGACTATTTAGCCTCTGTCACAGAGCGCATAGACTACCTAAAGCAGAAAGTCTATGCGTGGGCGAGCCGAATAAAAAGATTTTAAAAGAGAGTTGACAGATTTTGGCAGAATCGCATCTTTCAAAGTGATCAAAGGAAAGTTTACCGTGACTGGGAGAAACCTGATCTACGTGTGTCTGACGAGCAGGTACCGGATGTCGAAACTGGAAATAATTTTTGGCGAGGCATCTGGTCCATACCGGTTGGACACACGGAAGCGGACTGGATGAATGTGGTCAGTGCTGAATGTGAAAACATCGAAACCATGGATGCTATAACCATATCACGGTTAGATATAAGTAATGCAATCCGCTCGGTTCAAAACTGGACAAGTCCTGGCCCGGATGGATTGCATAACTTTTGGTTGAAATGGTTTCGGTGCTCATATTCGGTTTTGGCTGCACAATTCCAAGAAGCGATTGAGATCGGGTCACTCCCACATTTTATGACGACGGGTGTAACTGTCCTGCTCCATAAATCTGGTAGTACTGCGGAACCAAAGAATTATAGACCCATAACGTGCTTACCCACCATCTACAAGTTGCTTACATCCATTTTGACCACCAAAATTAACACTCATATTGTTACAAACAATATTTTAGCACCTGCTCAGAATGGATGTAGGGTTGGGTCCCGTGGTACTAAGGAGCTCCTCCTCATTGACATGGCCATTAGTCAACAGGTCAAACGTGGCAGAGGGAACTTGTCGGCTGCTTGGATAGACTATAAGAAGGCTTATGATTCGGTGCCTCATACTTGGCTTGAGAGGGTCTTAGAGTTGTATAAAGTAGATACTACTCTAAGATTATTCTTGGGATCATGTATGAGACAGTGGACCACTGTTCTTCGTCATCCAGGGAGCCGAGCGGAACTACCTGCCACCAATGATCAGATAAGGATAGAGAGGGGTATATTCCAGGGTGACAGTCTGAGTCCCTTGTGGTTTTGTCTGGCTCTGAATCCGCTCAGTACTCCACTGAAGGATTCAGGAATAGGCTATCGCCCTCGGAGAGATAGTGAGATCGTCTCTCACTTGCTGTATATGGATGACCTCAAACTGTTCGCGCCGAATAAAACACAGTTGATGGCCCTTCTGAATATCACACAGATATTCAGTAGTGCTATTAACATGGAGTTCGGTGTCGATAAGTGTGCGGTCATACAAATACAGCGAGGGAAAGTTGTACATTCTGATAATTTACAGCTTTCAGAGACAATATCCCTGAAATCACTCTCGGAGGGCGAAACTTACAAGTACCTTGGTATGCCAGAAGCGTTAGGTATTGTGGACGGAGACATAAAGCAGTCGGTGAAGGAGCGCTTCTTTTGTCGCCTCAAAAAAGTGCTTAATAGCCTTTTGTCAGGTGGCAACAAGGTGCGAACCTTCAACGGCTGGGTTATGCCATTGCTCACGTATACGTTTGGCATACTAAGATGGACTCAGACTGAACTAGACGCCTTGGACTGTAGGGTTCGTCAACTTTTAATCACTCATCGCATGCGACACCCTCGATCTTCGGTAATGAGATTGTATATCCCACGGAAATGTGGTGGTCGAGGCTTTTTAAACGCCAAGACCCTACACAACCGTGAGGTATGCAATCTCAGAAATCACTTTTTACAAGTTGAATACCAGATGCATCGCGATGTGGTTGCAGTAGATAAGAACCTTACCCCTCTCTCCTTGGCTAACGAGAACTGGCGCAAACCTGTGGTGATGAGCATCCAGGACCGGAAGACTATATGGGAGAGCAAAGAGCTGCATGGGAGATTCTACAAGGTTCTCACAGGACCTGATGTAGATCTCCTAAGCTCAGTGAACTGGCTACGCTTTGGTGACCTCTTTGGGGAAACCGAAGGTTTTGTCTGTGCAATTATGGACTAGGTGGTAAAGACGAACAATTATCGAAAGTATATCATGAAAGACGGCACGATCGATATTTGTCGAGCGTGTCATCTTCCTGGGGAGACCCTCCGTCATATACTTTCGGGTTGTTCGCACCTTGCTAACTCTCAAAACTTGCACCGACACAACCAAGTAGCCAAAATTATACAACAGCAACTTGCTCTCCGATATGGCCTTACTGGTCCTGAAGTTCCGTACTATAAGTACACACCGGCGCCAGTTCTTGAAAATGGCCGTGCCACGCTCTATTGGGACCGATCTATCATTACGGACAGGACTATTCTTGCGAATAAGCCTGATATTGTACTGATAGATCGGTTAGAACGGAGGGCGGTGCTCGCTGATGTCACCATACCACATGATGCTAACCTCGTCAGAGCTAACGAGGTTGTCAGCATGTGGGATGTAGATTCAGCGACCATAGTCCCGATAGTCGTTTCGGTTAACGGCGTAATAGCGAAGAGCCTCGATCAACACCTGAAGAGACTCTCGCTAGGAAGTTGGATCAAGGGCCAGATCCAGAAGGCGGTACTCTTGGACTCGGCACGTATCGTCAGGAAGTTCCTTTCTCTGCAGCCCTAGTCACCGGCCGCTTGAGCCTAGCTTCGCGGTCGGTGATCTACCGTTTTGATATATTTTTTACTGTAGAATAGTTTTATAATATTTTATTGTATTTTCTATAGTAAAAAATGTATTTTATACGAGAATTTAAATAAATGAGTGTATAATAATAATAATATTTAATATTCGGTAAATTCCTGCGCTAAAACTTATCTCATAAGAACATGCAAATTACTAATATATTTCCGGTTGCCGACTTTTTCCCCGACCATAAAAGCCGCCACACACAGAAACCGTGGCCGGAGGAGAAGGATGGAGAGATGGCGCTAGTCGTCTATGCAACATAAGCTCTGTGTTATTTTAAATCTTATAATTAAAGTATAAGCTTTTCATAGTGCAAAGTATTATTGGATTATAAAACAGTAATAAAATATTACGTACAAGTGTTCTCCGAAGAAAATATTCAATCTTCAAAGAGTTACAGTGCTGTGTCAAACTCCACAATAAACTTGAAGTTTTCTCATTCCTGGATGCACGAATGATACACACAAAGAGTCACAGAAATTCCTCAACATCCATACACTGTGTAAGTACATGATAAAACTTTGAAAAGTAGCACCCAGATGTAAAGAAACTGAAGTAGAAATATTTACATCGTTAAAAATTTCAAATTACCACACAAATGTAAACAAAGAGACAAGTCATAGACAGCTCTGTCGGTAAAGAGGAGACCAATAATTATAATTCAATAACAGTGACATCTATCGGATCTTTCTATGAACTACAATCTACATGACAAACCCGAGCAAAGCTACTGGGTCATATTTTCGACTTATTGAGTTATACATCGTTGGTGGAACGGTAGCACGTCCGATACACGTGCGAACTCACCCACGATCGAATCTCCGAAAAGCTTCATAACTTTTTGAATGTTAATTTCAACTGTTTAAATAGCTGAAATCGTTATAATAATGAACTTCTTAGAAAATATAACGTTTAGAAGGCAAAGAACAAAATCAACAAACTCGAGGAGTCAGAGTGAGGACGACGAAATTACTCAAACAAAAGACAACAATGATACTGCATGTAGTCTACCGGACGTATTAGAGGATGAATCATACGATATACAAAAGTTAAAAGATAGCATTGAAGCACTTAAAATCGAGCTCAAAAGTGCACATAAGGAGATTGAAGAGTTATCATTACAAAATAATAAGCAAAAACAATATATAGAAGACCTAACTAAACAAAATGAACTCTTAAAAAAGATTGCAATAAGTCCCGCTAAGTCCAAACAAACTCCAAAGAAATTTCTACGCTCTAAGCCAATACTAAAAACTACACCAAGGAAAACAAACAATAAGGAAATTACAAATTCAAAGAAAGAGAATGATTCTTTAGAACCAATAACGAAGAAAACATCACACACAGTTGCGCAAAATCAGCAGACGCAACCGAAAAAAATTTGTCTACTAAGCACCAACAAACGAAACAAAATACTATCAATAGCAGAAGATAGTTTAGATAGTCACTCAACACTATGTCACTATATGAAACCCAATAGAATGACAAAGGATTTATTAATTGACATCGAAAACAAATTAGAAAATTTTACAATGAACGATTTTTGTATAATTTTGATTGGAGAAGAAGAATTTTACTCAACTCATGATTACTTCGATATAATTGCTTATATAAGAACTACATTGCAAAAAATTAAACACACCAATATCGTAATATGCCTACCTACTTACAAGTACGGAAATCTTATGAATGTTTTCAACTGGAGAGTTGAAAATTTTAATAATCTGCTCTACCTGGACACCTTGACTCATGAGCACGCATATGTATTTGACTCAAATAAATGTCTTGCATACGATCTTACCATGTTTGACAAATACTCAAGCAGGATAAATAACCATGGCATGCACGTCTTGTTTCAATATCTGAATACTTACTTGAATAAATTACATAAATATGTAATCACAAACACACCAAAACTAACACCGAATACTGAAAAGGAACTTGGGGCTGAAAATCCAGAAGAGTCACTATTTTTTCGAGACTAAATCGATAAAAATATTTCATCAGAACATTGCAGGATTAGTAAATAAGGCAGACTCTCTCGTAGTTAATTTAGAAGAACTCGCGGAACAAAATATCGACTCAGATGTTGTATGCATAACGGAACATTTCATAAAATCAGGAACCGAACACACTTTGGACATGCCCAACTATACACTTGCATCATGTTTTAGCAGGAGCGACAGGTGTAGAGGTGGTGCATGCATATTAGTTAAAATACTCACAAATGGAGAGACATTGAAGAAATTAAAAGACTGTCCTTCTGTTCCGGCACAAAATATACATAAAATTAACTCATCTATTAACAAGTCAAAGACATCGTGGGAAATAATAAATAAAACACGCTATAATACACCACGAGAATCAATATTAAAAATGACGATAATGAATATGTTACTGACGCTGCAGAGATAGCAAATCTATTTAACAATTATTATATTGAAAAAGTTAAACCAGTTCCCGGTGCAAGCAGCAGGAGAGCAATGGCTAATATAGATAATCGCATGGGATCAATGTTTATGGCGCCATGTCTGCCGCACCATATAATCAAAATTATAAGCAACCTAAAGAACACAAATAGTGTAGGATCTGACGGTGTGACAACAAAAATAATAAAAGCTGTAAAGAAATATATTAGCGCTCACCTATGTTATATAATCAATCTCAGCATAGAAACAGGTACATTCCCTCAAGATTTGAAATTGACAATAGTAAAACCGATATTTAAAAAAGAAGATAAAGAACGAATGGAGTTCTACAGACCAATAGCTCTAATATCCATATTTGCAAAAATTCTTGAGAAGTACTTTTACAATGAAATTAATGACTATTTAGAAAAAAACAATATATTGTGTAGTGAGCAGAAGGGTTTTCGTCGCAATAAAACCATCAATATGGCGATATACGATTTCTTCAAAAACGTTATCTGTCGTTTAGTTGATAACAGAACTCCCGTCTGCACAATATTTTGTGATATGACGCAAGCCTTTGACTACGTAGATCACAATATTTTATGCAGTAAATTAGAAACATATGGGATTAGAGGAAACGTGCTTGCTTCTTACCTAAGAGATCGAATACAAGTTACAGAAATTACACGCTTTAACTATAAAACCAAGTTTGATGTTACCTATGAATCTAATGAACGTGTAATTCAATATGATGTTCCCCAAGGAAGCGTACTTGGCCCGCTACTATTTATCATATACATTAACGATCTCCCATTAATCATTAATAACACAAATCAACATATGACATTATTTGCCGACGACAGCTCTATCACAATCAAATGTAATGACATTAAAAATTATGAATCTGACATTAATCAATCCCTAATCTCTATAATGAATTGGCTTGATAATAATAATTTAAAAATAAACCTAAAAAAAACGATGATAATGCACTTTAATCAATTAAACAAAAAAACTGACATAAATTTAATAATTCAAAATAACAAAATAGAAAACACTGACTCCATAAAATTTCTAGGTTTACAAATAGATGACAAACTAAAGTGGAAAATCCATATTGAATATACAAGCAAGAGGCTTAGTAGTTCGGCATATGCGTTATTCAGATTATCCCTAACCGTCGATATTAACACTCTAATTGTAGCATATTACGGCTTAGTTGAATCGATAATAAGATACGGAATAATTTTTTGGGGGAATTCAATGGATAAAGAGATTATTTTTAAAGCGCAAAAACGTTGCATGCGAGCCATGTTCCGAATACACGTGACTGAAAGCTGTAGACCTTTATTTACAAAACACAAAATACTCACACTTCCGTCGCTATATATAATTGAAGTAGCTCTATTTGTGAGAAATAACCCCCACCTGTTTCCGCGCATGTCAGACGAAACGCCAAGAAACAGACGTGAGGATAGGCTTTGTTTATTTCAATGCAAAACTGCATTACTACATAAGAGCATAGTATCAATGGCACTAAAAGTCTACAACAAAATCCCTAAGAGCTACCAGAACCTTAATAACTGTGAATTTAAAACTAAATTTGTTATTATAAGATTGACGACTTTTTAAATGATAAATTCTAACTTTTTAATGAAAATATATTATATAATAGAACTATTGCATGTTGTAATTACGGATTTTTTAAATATTTTATGACATTATTTCTATTGATTGATTTTCTTAACTTAAATAAGTTCTATAAGTTAAATAATAATTATAATAACAGAGACTGCATGCCATATCTCTCAATTTGTACACCGTAATCGGTAAAACATATTTGATACCTACCTGTTTGTAACATCTCAATAACACAATATGTTTATGCAAATAAATGATCTTTATCTTTATCTTTAAGGCGTGCGGGTTGTATCATACGAATTGATAAGACTACACATACACCGCCGGGCGGTAGCGGCGCGGTGCACGTAAATTTGTATGATACAACCCGCATGCCTTCGCCTCCGGCCCGGCCACGGTTTCTGTGTGTGGCGGCTTTTAGGGTTGTAAGAACAGATTTATACAATATATCGTTATTATTTTGATGAAGCCACAGCATATCAGATAAGTTTTTACCCGAAATTGTTATACGGGTTATATAAGATTGCGGGTTCAATTCCCGCTTCGGGACAAATATTTATACTGTCTACAGATTTGTAAAGATCACATGTTCAGGATATTCTGGGTATGAGTATCATAATGTAGGACGCCCTCCGACCAGGTGGGATGACGACCTGCGATAGACTGCAGCTAGATGCTGGATGCGTCAAGCTGATGACAGGGCGCTATGGCGCTCATTCGGGGAGGCGTATGTCCAGCAGTGGACTAACATACATAGGTTGATGATGAAGATGGGAGTCTCAAGCTCAAGAGTATCAGGATCCATGGTCCTGCGAAGTACCTATCCTATAGATTAGATCCCAATTCATTACATCAGTCATTTTATAAAGTTTTCAACATTTTAATTCTGATAAAAACTGGCCAACTCAAATCTAACCTACATAGATTTGACTTGGCACTCATTTAGATCTCCATTCTTTTTGCCGGGAAGCCCACAGCCAATCATAATTTTTGTATTGAACTTGGCTCTCCTTTTTTACATTTATGTTTTTGGTGGGGTATCATTACTTTTTGTAAAGAAAACTAGGCAGGTATTAGAACACACGGCAGCGTGTTCAAGCCAAGTTCAAGCAAAGGAACGCGCCGAGTGTATCATTACACGAACCACTTGGTGCCACTTTTGACCCTTCTATAACTCAAAACCTCTTTAACGTAAACACATAAAACTACGTATGTTTAATTATATCCATAAGGACATGTAGAAGCCCAAATTCCATGAAGCTAACTCAAACGGTTACAAAGATATGAAGGTCAAAAAGTCGTAAAAATTCACACTGACTGACTGACATATATATAGTACCTAAATCTAACCTACTTCCAGATGACCTAGAAGGATGAAATTAGGAATCCAGCTCGGTAATTGTGTGTAAGCGTAGGAAAAAATCTAAAAATAAAAAAAAGTTCAAAATTAGTGATGTTAGCGACGACGACCTTAATGTCAATGGAATAAGGTTTAAATTCGAATAGAATCCGCATTGCATAGAATAAGCAATAGTTAGTACTAACGTCTCCGATTGCGCAATAGAATACAGTGTAATTGTTAGGGACCGGCAAATAATAGATTCTGTTTTCGAAGTACCTAACTACATATTTTTACTACCTCACACTAGATGTCACTAGTGTAGGGGACGTACTAAGAATTTTCGTACCAGGGGGGTGTAAAACGCATGCATGCATGAAATGAAATGAATGTTTATTTCTTTAGGCTTACAAATAAGCACTTAGACAAGTCATATTTTATACTATTCATTATTATATTGATGTTCACTTCAATTTTTTGTCCACCAGTGGAAGAAGTGAGAAGAAACCACTAGTATGCAAAGCATGATGCGAATTAAGCTTTAAACTTAAGTCTTTTGATATGATTAAGTTAAGTATAGTAATAATAATAAAATTCAGAGTCAGTGCAAATAATAGACAAATCATAACTTACTAAATATATTTGAATCTTTAAAATATTATTCACAAAATTCATTTTCCATCAAAAATAACTGTTTTGGTTAGTTGTTGTCCGTTGGTTGCCCAATCATTTTCTATGGTTGCAAAATGCTTAAAACGAATACCTATATATTTTTCAGCTATTGATTTAATCAGAAGAATAATATGATTATCAGTATTATCAGCAAGAACAAATCTTCGTATATTTCGTCGGAGTCAGTCTTGTCTATTAATTTTTGTGATCCATTGCTGTCTTATATTATCTTGAGATGGAAATCTAGAACATACACAATTTAAAATTATATTGCATTAATAGGTGGGCTTCAATTTCATTAAATTTACTAAACAACAACTATTATAGTAGTTGTCTCACGGAGGGAAAGTACTTTCAATATAAAATATTTAATATAAATGAGGCTTTATTTTTATTTCCTGCATATTTATATTTATTTATAGAATATTCCATAGGTGCATTCCATACATGCTATGTTCCAACATAGCCGTGGGACACTCAGTAAATAATTGGATTCTAAATACGGCCCTGGCCCTGTTTTTCTAGTTTTTCAAGTTAATGGTTGACGATAGATGGCGGCTTGTTGAAAATGACTATAAAAAATGAAAAATTTAAATTTTGGCGACTAAAAAGTCTTTAGGAACGTAAGTTGAACAAATTTCAGTACATATGGTTATTAAAATATATTAATACTGAGCCCTACGTACCTATAAATGTTTATTTACCATGATACAAAGTGTCGCCATCTATTGTCAAGTAGAATTATATTTGGAAACGCCGAGTCGCAATGGAAATGTTCGAGAACTTTTAAAATATGATGCGGTATTCAGAAAAATTCAAAAAGAATTATATTGGTCAGTTGTGTAGTTGAACAAATTTCAGTACATTTGATTATTAAAATATATTAATACTGAGCCCTACGTACCTATAAATGTTTATTTCCCATGATACAAAGTGTCGCCATCTATTGTCAAGTAGAATTATATTTGGAAACGCCGAGTCGCAATGGAAATGTTCTAGAACTTTTTGAAACATACTTAGGTGCTAGAACAAAAATATGAAGCGATGCGACCTGCAGAAGTAAAATACTGTGTCGCAGGTCGCAACGCCCACCTCCGGGAATTATAGTTGTAACGTGTTTCAATTCAACAAAGTAAAGGTGCATACATAATAGATTGATTGATATAGTTAAAATTAAGTTTAAGTGCTATATTAAAGTTACATAAGCTATATAATTAAAAAAAAAGAGAAGTTATAAAGGTGCAAAAAAAAAAAAGGAAATTACGAAATGATTTAGGGATAATCTATAAGTAGGTAATCAAAGAAAACAAAGACTGTAACTCTGTGTGCGTGAGTCACCAAGACTGTGCATTTGGAGCTCCTGAGGACACCGGTCTGTAAAGAGTCCGGGCAACAGGAGCTACCAGGATGGATGTGTTTGTATGTGTGTGTGTAGTGGTTTGGAGTGTGTGTTTGTGGGGTTGGTGCTCCTGAGAACACCGGTCTCTTGAGAGTCCGGGCAACAAGAGCTACCAGGATAGATGTGTTTGTAGTGTATATGTTTGTGGTTTGGAGTGTGTGTTTGTGGGGTTGGTACTCCAGAGAACACCGGTCTCTTGAGAGTCCGGGCAACAGGAGCTACCAGGAAGGATGTGTTTGTATTTGTGTGTGTTTGTGGTTTGGACTGTGTGTTTGTGGGGTTGGTGCTCCTGAGAACACCGGTCTCTTGAGAGTCCGGGCATCAGGAGCGACCACTTTGTTAGGGTGTGTAATGGGATGTATTTAACTTACCTAAGAGTGGTTAGTAGGTCCTCTGTTTGAGCGTAGGAGAGTGATTGGAGCCAGGATGCAGTTACCAGCTTGCACTTGTAGAGTGTGAGCGGGTATATCTCTATTATTCGATTAATTTTATTATAAAGTGGACCGCTTAGATAGTGATAGAGCCTAGAAACAGCACCAGTTCCCCGTGACTCCGTTGCACATACTCTATCGTAACGGCGCTTTGTAGAGCTAAGATTAGGATCAAATACCAGCTTCGAGTGCCTGCGCAGGACCAGAGCTAGAACGAAAAGCTGCCTTACTGTAAGTACTCCACAAAGAGTATAAAGGCTGTCTGTAGAGAAACGACGTGGCTTTGAGCACATAACCTTCAGAACAGCTCTCTGAGCACGCTCTACCCTTAATAGCTGAGTCTTTATGGCTCCACCCCATACGCAAATTCCATAGGATATAATAGATTGTGCCAAAGCAAAATAAACCATCTTAAGACAAGCTGAATCGGCAGAACCTCTTAGTTTTTTAAAAATAAAAATTAATTTCCTAACTCTGGAGACTGTAGATTCAATATAGGGCTTCCAAGAAAGATAAGAGTCTAAGTAAATACCTAGGTATTTTAAGCTAGGTGTACGAACAATAGACGGACAAGAACATACACTGTTTTCTCTATCTAGACAATTGTGTGCGTGTAAACAGAACGATGATGAAGGTTGAGTACGAGGGGAAAGAGAGAATGTTACAAATTTAGTTTTGGTTGAATTTAAAGAAAGTGAATTTAGGGATAACCACTTGGTAATCAGAGATCGCAACTTCTGCAGATGCTTTAGTGTCATCCCAAGTCTTACCACTCACAATAAGCGCAGTGTCGTCAGCATATGTTATTTTACTACAATTGGGAGAAGAAATTTGGCATAGTTCGTTTATATAGACTAGGAAAAGTGTAGGTCCAAGGACACTACCTTGTGGTACGCCATAGATTATGTCCTCTTCGGTGCTAGTCGTACTATTTATAGAGACAATTTGTTTACGTTCGGACAGGTAACTATTGAAGAGTTTTTTGACATCTCCACGGACTCCAATATCTTCAAGTTTAGTAAGCAAGATGGGAATAGATACTGTATCAAAAGCTTTACTTAAATCGAGGAATATACCTATTGTTTTGAGTTTTTTATTAAGATTAATAGCAACTTTAGAGGTTAAGGATATAACAGTATCTTCTGTGGATTTAAAATATGATGCGGTATTCAGAAAAATCCAAAAAGAATTATATTGGTCAGTTTTGTAGTTAAACAAATTTCAGTACATTTGATTATTAAATATAATTAATACTGAGCCCTACGTACCTATAAATGTTTATTTCCCATGATACAAAGTGTCGCCATCTATTGTCAAGTAGAAATTATATTTGGAAACGCCGAGTCGCAATGGAAGGCAATGCGCACTAATCTCTAACATTCAAGAGAATGTAGACAATAGCATAAAAAAAAACCACGCAGCGGAAACGCAAGAAAAAATATTATATCTATCAATATTATTTGTGGAAACTTCTAATAGGCCTTAAGTTAAATATTCTTGTATCTAATCTTTATCTAGCTGTAAGTTTTTCTAAGATTGTAAAAATAAAAAATAATATCAATACCTGCCTAGTTTTCTTTACAAAAAGTAATGATATCCCACGAAAAACATAAATGTAAAAAAAGAGTGCCAAGTTCAATACAAAAATTATGGTTGGCTGTGGGCTCCGCCGCAAAAAGAATGGAGATCTAAATGAGGCCCAAGTTCTATGCACCATCGAAATATGTATTTATAGGAACAAAATAACATTATGAACAAGTATTAAACTCTATTTCTTTGCTTTATTGGATACCTATAACAATTGCTGTTATTAAAAAATGTGAGATCTTAAAGTAGGTTAGATTTGACTTGGCCAGTTTTTATCAGAATTAAAATGTTGAAAACTTTATAAAATTACTGATGTAATGAAAACTGGTCAAGTCAAATTTAACCTACTTTAAGATCTCACATTTTTTGAAATAGAGTTTAATACTTGTTCATAATGTTATTTTGTTCCTATAAATACATATTTCGATGGTGCATAGAACTTGGGCCTCATTTGATCGATCTCCATTCTTTTTGCGCCGAAGCCCACAGCCAACCATAATTTTTGTATTGAACTTGGCTCTCTTTTTTTACATTTATGTTTTTGGTGGGATTGTTAACTTTTCATTCAAAAATGTCTATGTTGACATAAAATATCTTGGATTCTAAATCGGAGTATAGTCCTGTTACACATAATTACTTGATTTCAGGCGTTATGGCGCAAGCTATTTTTATGGCAGCTGCGGAACTGAAAAAGCATGAGCGTTTAGACCGCAGAGACTTGCGGGCTGGCCAGCAAGCCGCTTATGTTGCCGAACAAACTATTGGAATACTAACATATTTGAAGTACTTGTACAGCCTTGTGAACAACGCAAGCATCTCCATTGCGTCGATAAGGAGGAGATAACATGCAATCGTGGGCATCAACCCCGGACACTACATCATCCCTCTTTGAAGGTAAGGCTTTCTACTTCATAGACAGCGAGCACATATCCCTTAGGGTAAGTGCTCGCTGTTCATAGATGATTATAGTATGTAAGATATTCAATATTGTGCATAGCTTTAAATAAATATTGACATGTATCTATAATCACATTATATTTAGATAAGCAATTCAAATGTATTAGACACATAAGTGATATATGTATATGAACATACTAGTGGTTTCTTTTTCATTTCTTTTGACAAAAAGTTGAAGTGAATAGTCAAATAATCTTATTTGATAATAATTTATAGTAGGTATAACATTTTACTTGTCTAAGTGCTTATTTTGTTAGCCTAAAGAAATATTCAACAAATTGTGGAGGAGTCGAACATAAATAAATACAACAATTTTAAAAACATAATTTTACTACTAATGTACAGTGGTAGGTAAATAAATTTGTATTTCTAATTATCAATGGTCTTAAACATTTTGAGTGAAATGTGGTAAGAATCGAACTCAGGTTCTTATGGGTTATTGCTTTGAGAGTCCTGCCAGGCCTCTCAAGAGTTTGTTTGTTCAGTAGCCGCGATGGTCTTCTTGAGATTGAACATGATTGTGGATTTCCGGGGGAAGAGGTCGCCAGGAGGGTTTTGCATCTAGCGGTCTTGCTTGTAGGGGAGTGAGAGCGTTGAGGTGAGCATGGCGGGAATTGTCAGCTTTACCACGAACTAATTTATCGAGGGTGTTTGCAGGTCACGTGCGATGACCGTGTTTCGTACGTATCGACTCGCGCCAGTACAGACTCTGAGAGCGATGTTATGTTTGGCATGAATCCTCCTCTGCTTGGTTCTGGAACACAGGGCATACCACGCCGCCAGCACGGCGCTGCATATTTAAGGATGTAGGTTTTGTAAGCCCCGATTTTCAAATACACTTTGAAACTAATATTTTTTAGCAAAGAACACGCAGTTTTTTCGCACAGACACCAACAAAATTTACAAATACAAACAAAACTAACCTCAAACTTTTGACAACTGCTGTAGGTAGTGAGTGACATGAGAGCGTTTGACAGTAAAAAAAACTTACGTTTCGTTACTACTTTTTTAGTATACTTACTGACAAAAATACGTGATTGTATTGCAAATAATAACAAAAATAATGCACAAGCTTTGTTTTTACACCATAACAAATAAAGGGTCTTTCAACAAGGACGGGTTGATGTTAAAATTGAATAAAACAAGATGTGTGCAAGATATTAACGAAATTTATGTTTTATTTGAAAGGCCCATTTATGCCATAACGGATGGAATATGACAGCGTTCAAATGTCCGCCGCGGCTTCGTATGGTGGCACGAATCCGAGGTCCAATTTTTTATGACTCTGCTGCATAGATCCGGCTGAATCTGAGCGATGGCCTGCTCACTGGTAATGGTCTTGAAGTTAGACAATAGGGCTGCAGGTGGGATAGACTGCAGGTAGATGCTGGATGCGTCAAGTTGAAGACAGGGCGCTATGGCGCTCATTGGGGGAGGCCTATGTCCAGCAGTGGACTAACATACATAGGTTGATGATGAAGATGGGAGTCTCAAGCTCAAGAGTATCAGGATCCATGGTCCTGTGAAGTTTTCTTTCTTTCTCAGTACTTCCTTTATTGCGCCGCGGGTGTAGCAGAGACCCTCGACGAAAGGTGTAAGCGCTGGCTGGAGTTACAGGTCCAAAAGGGTAACGCAGCTCGTGGAAAGTCCGGCCGGAGACGAGACTGCCCTTAGGGTGGACTTTGAACCCCAACAGGGGTTTAAACTACACACACTATTTATGTTATTTAAAATAAATGTATTCAATCGTAGATTGATTAGGATTTTACGTGCACAATGGTATTGTCTTGATCGAACGACCAGCAACGTCAAAATGGCGTGTCTGACGTCTCACGCGCAACCGGAACAGGCAAACGTCAGCCTTGCGAGACCATAAACAATCTCCGTCCGTAGTGATGTGATCAAGCGTGTTGGCGAGTTTACTTGCATCTAGTTAGTGCGCTGACGAATGACTAACTAGACTAGCCACGATAGCCATTTATTCGATCTGTAGGAATCGAGTTTAAGTTATAAATTAAAGTAGGTAGGTATGTAACCTGTTACGTTACAGTAGATCCAAGTTTATAAAAACTCTTTATTTGCAGTGACGTAACTTTTTTCGATGTCTATGAAGTACGAGTTAATTTAGCAGCTGTGCGTGTGTCTAGTTTCTTTCACAACTGTATCTGCATATCTTCACTAGGAATATATATATATATATATAGGCACTATGTTGTAATAGATCGGCGTTTGTGAATTTAAATAATTTAATTTAGTTGTCGATTTTATTTTACAAGTAGATTGTGTTAAAAATGAGTTGTTTTGACTACTACGCTGTGACGTCAACACCCAACAGGTGGGGCCACAGGTGGGGCGATCAGAGTGGCGCGCCTGCGGGACAAAAGGTTTAGGTACACAAGTACTATTTTAACGGGTATTTATCTCGTTTCAATACCCGTTAAAATAGTATTTGTAATTATGTGTTCTGATGGCGTAAGTTTAAAAAGGTTTAAGTATTTTTTCGGCGCGTAGCAGAATGCACGAAATGCGACTTACTTAATTGTTTACTACAAAATGATCACAAATGAATTGCTACTAATCCAACTAGCCTTTCTTCAGATTATGGTTTCATCGATAAAAGACCGTGATATCTTTAAGAACGGTGCCAAGTTTCAAAGCAGTTCCTAATCTTAGTTGATAATGCTCTTTCAAGTAAGTCCGTTTTTGGCCATAAGTTTAGATTTTAAGCATGTTTGTAATAATGATAATTAAGGGCTGTGGATTTTGTTTAATAAATAAATAAATAATTTAATTAGAGCTTTGGCAATTTTATATTTATGTAATGTTGGATATTTTAGGGATAAAGATTATAGAATGAAAAAAAACTTACACAGCTATGTTTTATTTACGCACAAAAGGAGACTAAAAAAGAGGAAATAATATCTACTTATGAAAAACAGTTACAATAATTGCTATTCTTGCTGGACAAGCCTTAGAGTATAATCTAGCTTGTTTTATGGTTACCTACTTGAAAAGTGATATAATATATACATTGAGAAGAACCTAAAGTTAGTTAACCCATTATAATGCCAGAAACATTTATGGTGTCCGTAGAAAGTAAGTATTACATTTCTAATTATTATCATCTAGAAATTGAAAAAACTTGAATAATATTTTTTAAATAGCATGTTTTATATTATAACAAATCAAAGGGAAAAGACCAAGAGGACGGTCACCAACCCGCTGGTCTGAGCAAATTAATAAAATAACGGGACTCACTCTGCCTGCAGCCCTGAGACAGGCCGAAGACAGAGTGGTGTGAAAGCGGTTCATCTGCGTCACTGTGAAAGCTTTCGAGGACGGGCACGACCTTCAGCAATGAAGACTACGACAAAGAAGAGATAACAAATCCTCACAAAACCTTCGATTTGTTCGTTGAAAAGTTTTATTGCGTTAATGTGTTTTTATAATTGCTGATTGGATCGCGTATCAATCCGAAACGGTAGGGCAGTGCACGCGAATTGCATTTCGTTGGATCTTATCAGTAGGTTTTGCGCGGATTTGATACTAAAAATTTATATAACACAAAATGCTTAAAATAATATGGAAAATATGCTTTGAAAAATATACCAAATAACATTGCAAACTTTCCACAGACAGTAACAATACAACGCCGTTAGAGTATAATGCAAGATTCTGAACCAAAATTGACGATTTTTTGCTAATTCTGTATCTTTTAGTCCATCCTTTATGATGTACTTCCGGATACCGATAGCCCATATCTGAAACAAAAGAGAAGTTCATAATATTATAATTACAAATGATGCTGGATGCGTCTCATGCTATGGTGCTCATTGGGGGAGGCCTATGTCCAGCAGTGGACTAACATAGGCTGATGATGATACATATAAAAACTTAATACAAGTATGTACAATCATTTTGTACAAAATTCTAGTAAAGCACCGTTTAAACTTTTGAATAATTTATGTCGGAACGGCCTTTACTAAGGAGTTTTCTCTCTCCGTATACAATGTGTATTTTCGAACCTTGATTAAACGACATGTATATATTTATGGATAAAAAATAAAAAATTATATGTTACCTATCTCAAAAATAAAGCCGATTTAATTATTATTTAATGAAAACTACCTCATCTGGTTTTTTCTTCGTTACTTTTTGAGTAAACGGTGTAGGTATTTTATTTAAAGTAGTCTCATTTGAAAGATATAGTCTACCTAGCTGAAAAAAAATACAATTTCGGTACATTATCCAAGAAAAAAATTGATTTTTTTTAAATTTGCAAAAAAAATCGAATTCTATTTTATTTTTGATCTGTAACTATAAACTGGGTTATTGAGGTGTACCATTTTGCATGTTGTATTAAACTTTAATCAATTTAATATACAAATTCTCCAAAAATTATGAGTCTATCTCTTTTTGTTCTTTTTTGTGTCTCTTTTTGTGTACAAAGATCAACAGGAATATCATCTACTGATTTAATCTACATAAATTATGAAATAAAACGAGGCAAGATAGGAAGAAATGCAAGGAGGTATTTGCCCAGCAGTGGGATATAAGGATGTGTGTGATATATAAAAATGAAAGAAAGTGTAATAAGACCATGATTTTTTACATTACAGATACTTTTCCTCCATGTGGCATAGCCGTGGGATGCCCTGTAGATTCGAAGTCGGATATGCTTTTTTAAATAATCAAATTATATCTACATTTACGAGTATAATGTACATCTTATCAAAGTCAAAGTCAATAATCATTTATTTCTTTAGGTTTACAAAATAAGCACTTAGACAAGTCATATTTTATACATTAAATGATTTCCAAATAAAATTATTTTATTATATGTTCACTTCAATTTTTTGTCCACTAGTGGAAGAAGTGAAAAAGAAACCACTAGCATGTTCATCTCTTATATGTCTAATACATGGTTATTTGCCTATTTAAGTCTAAATATAATATGATTCAACATGTCAATATTTTAAGTAAAGCTATGCACAACAACATATTACTTACATACCATTGTCGGTGCGAAACTGAGCGACATCTGGCCAAGCATTAACATCATTGAGATAATCATTTATGGAGTAGAAAGCCTTCTTGATGAGACTTAGTTAATTATGTCATATTTAAATTACGAATAGGGAGCTCAGTTGCTTCAGATGGAAGCTTATTATAGGAGTGCACGCTATTACCCATAAATGATTTCCCTACCTTGTGTATTCTAAATGATGGGATGTGTAACTAGTTCTTGTTTTTTGAATTTCTATTGTGAACATCACACTTTTTCATAAGGCTATCCTTATTTTTGTGGGTATAAATTAAATTTTCATAGATGTATTGCGATATTACAGTCAGAATATTAATGTTTTTACATAATTCCCTCAAAGAATCTCGTGGCTTTAATTTATAAATAGCGCGTAGCGCCCTTTTTAGAAGAACAAATATGGTCTGGATGTCCAGACCATATTTGTTCTTCTAAAAAGACATTCATTACCAATATCTACTTTTTGAACTCTATCAGCTAAATATGATTGCATAAGGTCCAGTGCCTTGTTACTAATTCCATAGTGTTCCAACTTCCTAATTAGTGTACCATGATCCACGCAATCAAAAGCCTTAGAAAGGTCACAGAATACACCAATAGCGTTTTTTGCTTTAATAGAACTGTGCCAGCATCGGTTGTCGATCTACCCTTGGTGAAGCCAAACTGATTTTTACGAAACAGCCTGTTAAGGTTGAAGTGAGAAGTCTTGAGATAAAGTATCTTAAGATAAAAAAAAGTATCACAGCAGAACCATACCTGCAAGTACTCTGGCCAGTCAATATTTTCCACGTCAAAATTAAAGATGGTGTTGTCAGCTTTGGACAGACTTTTCTGCAAACTTTGCAAGTTGTTGTCATTGAAGATCCATGTATTTGTTGTAAAATAGCCGAGCGCGAGTGACATTTTAAAAACTTTTTTGTAGATTTTAACCAGACTGCAAGAAAAAGGATAATATTGTTATAGGTACTTAATTAGGTAAGCAACACAACACTTGATGACCGATGTGGTGCGGTGGGCGAAGGTCCGCCTGCAACGCAGGAGGTTGCGGGTTCGATTCCCGCCTCGGAACAATTGTGTGTACGATCTGCAGATATTTGTTCCGGGTGTTCTGGTTGTTTTCTATGTATAATAAAAAATATCTATCTATGTAATGTATTGTATCATGTATACCAGTTATCTAGTACTCATAACACAAGCTCTGCTTACCATGGGGCTAGATAATGCTGTGTGAATTGTCCATCATTATTTATTTATTTATTTACAACATGATGTTGTAATGGCTGGATTAAAGCAGATGTTCAGTAGATCTATACATATTTATTTGTAAAAATGTTTGAAACAGGCTGCTGGTAGCTCAAATGTTGAAATAGTATAGGCATGTTCTTCATTAATCATGAATAAATTATATTTTTTAATGGCCTTAAAATTGGACGCACTGATTTTGTGGATTTTTCTGTTCGATAATTTTGTTGTAAATCGTTTTTATCAATTTAATCGCAAAATATTATATGTAGAAGCATTGCAGCCAATGCTGCCGCCAATAACTGACTTAGTTTAGTTTAAATTATGTTAAAACTCTTGTTAACTGTATATCTGTTCACTAGTTTTATGTTTCAATTTGTTAATAGTGGAGACTTCACTGGTCTATGTAAATCCTTTTTGTTACTCTTTATAATGTCTATGTACTGTCTGTCTTCCAAATAAACAAAAATAAAAAATAAATAAATAAAAATATGTATACAAAACTTCATCACACAAGACGTGCTGAGATAGAGTCCGTTTTGTGACTCATGTACAAAAATCTGTTTGTCCTTTATTTTTTATAATCCTGTTTGTTTTATATTTTTGTGTATTGAGTTACAAATAAACTTATTCTATTCTTAACTCTGAGCTTTATTTAGGGGTGAACAACTCACAATAAAATTATTGAGTTCAGCTATCTAGTCTAAACCATGAAATTGCAATTGTAATCGTGGCCGAAGTATTTTGTTTTCAATTCAATTCAATTCAAAATATAATTGATGGGAAAAGAAAAGAAAATATCCCTTTATTAATAATTTGATAATGATAAAAAGTAGTCTTGAGTTTCAGGCCCAGTAGATATATAGATAGATAGAAAATTATTTATTGCACTTTAAATAAAAATAGTATGTACAGAAAGAACTTAAAAAAAATTACAATTGGCGGTCTTATCGCTCAAGAGCGATCTCTACCATGGATGTATAGGATCGTGGACAGTACCAGTGGATCAGTCTGAATGGATCGGGCTGAAATAACGTTTTTGAAATCTGAAAATCTTACCTTGTTTTTTTTCCAATTAGCAGACAGATCATATCGGCAAAATATGCTGGTATCATGTGCACGAAAACTGTCAGTATGGTGAAGAAGAGACGGTTGTATGTGGTAATTATATAATAATAGTACATTGCCTTTGGAGTGTGTGTTATATATCCAAGACCTGGCAACACATCTGAAATTGTTTTAATATGAAATCAAAAAAAAAACAGGTAGTTAATGCGGTTTTGCGGTTTCCTGAGAGTAAGGACAAAGAACATACATGACACACTCAGCAGGGTGCGATCACAGAACTGTGTGAACCTAGCAACTGACTTAGCGATAATCATACTCATAAAAAAATAAAATAACTAATTTGAATTTTTGTTTAAACCCTACCTATACGAACTCAGATTTGGCTGAAAACCTTTTATTTAATTCAATAAAATCTCTACATGTAGCAGTATATGCAAAATTTTATTTTAAACTTTGTTGATTTACAAAATATGATGTATTTTCGCACATAGTTTCAAGTTCGCTTGCAAAAATCGCTCCGAATATCGCTGTCCCTGTTTAACCCTTGCGGCGCGCCCCATGCGTGCGCGATAGCAATATTAGCCGTTAAAAATTTGGTTTGTTCCGTAAATTGTACCAGAAATTATGACTGAAAACTTTTTGTATTCTTCACAAAGTTTTGTTATTCTGTAACTAGACAATATAAGCTAGGTTCCTTAATAAATAAAACGTAAGATATTGATGTTTTTAATACGAAACAAATAGCAAGAAAACTTGTCCATTTTCGCATAAAAATGTGCAAAATGAGATTGTCTTTCATTTCATTTTAGGTAAGTATTTCGAAAAAAAAAACTATTTGGGAACCTAGATAAATACTATTTTAACACAAATAACGCAATATTATAGTGGAAATATGCTTGAATTAGAAATAATTTTGGTATTACGTTTGTATGAAGAATTCGTCCCTCCGGAGGCCCCTTAAGTTTCGTTATTTTCACGGCATAAGTTTCGTTATTTTTATGGCACGGATTACGTAACGAAATCCGTGTCTACGAACCACAACATATTTAACTTTGAAATCAAATTACTGATTCTACTTAGATACGTAAGTCAAAAACTACTTTTGAAAAACATCCATAACTTTTACTGTACAGGCAAAATTTTTGTTTGTGCCCTAAAGGTACAAACAAGGCCTGAAAAATCGAGGCCAAACTTAGTACAATCGAATAGGATCAAAAAAACATGAATAACAACATGAAAGTTAGTTACAGGTTCACACACATTGTTCACAGTTTATAAAATTGTTACCGGGTCCTTTTTGAATCCATTTAGATTAGACCATTACATCATGTATCAAAATTTTTACTTCTCGTCCGTTTATTAATTTTTCTTCAAACTTTCTCAGTAAATCATGTTTATTATATCCGTTCGACATTTATTCATAACTAGTTTCTTTCCTTGGCTTCGCAAGCGTTGTAAGCAAACATTAAAAGAAAGGTTATTTAAATCACATGAGAACAAATGCATGGGATAAAAAGTTGTATATCTTTTCGTTTCCTTTTTAATATTAGTTGCCACGACACTGATTTAGACGAAAGGGAGACGCAGTCCTTCCATATATTTTTGTTCTTTTTGCGTGTTTACTCGCACGCTGGATAAAGAAAAAACACTGGACATATCCAATCACTTCGATGGTTGCGGATTCCACTTCCACAATGAGCCTTCACTAATGACATAGATGAGAAAGCTATTAGAAATATTACCGAAAAACATTGGGTTCCTTGCTACACTTGTGACAGTGTATATCTTCGTCCGCTCTCCCCCAGAGCTGAAACTCGCTTCCTTCCCGGCTACTATTATTGCGTTATTCACGTAGTCACACGGCACAAAGCCTGGTTTTTTATCGGGCCTCATATACAACAGGTGAATGATTCCGAGGCCGGCTCCGAGAACCAACTAGAAACAAAACCAAACCTAAGTTTGTCATAAGTATCAAAGCAATTTTTGTTATGGGATTCGGGTGAGGTTTTTTCTAAACCATCGGATCATTGATACCAACCTTGTAATAATTCGCAAAAGAGTTTGAGAACAGGTAACAGGATGAAAAGAAAAGATATATCCGCTTTTCATTGGATATAGGAACCGAACGTAGGGACGAAGAAGACTGAAAAATTTCCTATGTTGACGAATATGCGCTTTAGCTCAGCCTCCTGCCCTAATATATAAGATTCTTTCAGAAGTAGAGAGTGAAGTAACGATGATGTACTTACTCCACTAGCACCGTAGGCACAGCTTGTGTCCAGCCATCCAGGGGTCGGCTCTCGGTATGAAGCCAGCACTGTAAATAATACTGCAATGTTTAATAACGGAACGGCTACACTGGAACACATCAGTCGGGCCTTTTGGCTAGTTTTGTCTGCTGTTATATTCTGTTAATCGGCTCTTACCTATTCCAGGTCTGACAATGCAGATGGGCAGACCATCGCCCATACTCCTGACGAGGTCTTCTGCCACGGCTTTACAGAATGTGTACGTGTTTGGATATTCCGCCAGCAGTCTGAAATGAGTTAAAGACTTGTACTATTTACTAAACCAGTTATAAATAAATGTTTCATGACATAGTTCGGCCAAATTTGTAGTATATAGAAACGAACCTATCTGTATATCTCTCAAGCATCCCTTCCTCTGTGCTTTCAACCAACTCAATTAAGTTTTTCGGCAAAATAGGACTAGTCTGAAACTTTTCAAACACTTCTTGTCCAGATAAACTGTCCACAGCTTGCGTATATGCAGTCGACACGTGAACGAACGATCTGCAAGTTAAAATAATAACACTTATACCTTTATTTTTCATGTATTTCCATTCCATTGTCGTTGTTTTTTTTTGTTTTTACCCAGCCTGAGTGAAACCTTGATGAAATATTCACACTCTTAACGGTTTTGACCTTGGCTGCTCCAGGATTTCTCATCACTGTACTCTCTCGCATTTCTAAGAATACAGTCGCATCTGATTCTTTGTCTGAGGTATCCTACAAAATGGTGTGTACCATTGTACTTGGTCTATAAATTTGTGAATAAATGGTAAATGGTGAATAAATAGGTACAATAGTAAAATACTTGGTTGACCGGTGGTGGTTGCTTTTAGGCAGTGTCTCATGAACCCACCAACATTTCAAATATATTTTAACCATAAAATTATTATTTTAGGATAATTGTTAATTCTATCATTGTGTATGATAGTCTCATCTTTCAAATTACAGCATATTTTATGTAAATTTGGCAATAACTTTTCATATAGGTACCTGAGTTTCTTACAAGCCCTGCCCAGCAGTAGCACTTCCCTGGTTCCTCTCACGTTGATGAGCGTGGCCACTCGCAGACTCTCGTCGAACCGCGTCGTGGCAGCCATGTGGTAGATCACATCCACCTACATGACATGACAAGTTGTACCTATTGAAAGTCAAGCGCGACGACTGTCCGACGCGCGTGATATTTCCTGTATACCTAAGGTCTTAGTTGAAATGTTTATACCTCATTGACAATGATTTTCCAGTTCTGATCACTGATACAGAGCCTCATCTCAGCGACATCTCCTTCAATCGGGATTATTTTATCAGAAAAATCTGGCTTCAGTTTTTTTACTTTGTCAAAACACTGAAAAAGAAATTGGATTATTAATATTTTAGAGGGAGAGGAGATGTGCAAGTTTTTTGTAGTGAAACGTCAACTGCTTACCGGATCTTGCAGCATCTCAGTAACTCTGTCTTGAATCGGTTTTCCTTTCTTGGGACGCAGAAGCAAGAAGACTTTTGAAATGTCACAAACCCTGTAAAAATATTTCATATAACATCTTGATTGGCTAACAATAAGGCAGAAAGAAACAATATTATAGCCGGTTCGACTAGATGGACCAAGGATGGAGTGGTAAGATTGGAGATGATAAAAAAATGCTGGACGATCCATATAGCATCACCTCTAAATTAGCCAGAGCTGACGAATGGTCAGCGTGGTCTGAAGACAACATACAAGAAAACAAGGGAAAAAAAAAACCCCGAAATAACTTCGTTTACCTGAATATTTTCTCTAGCAGCTGTTTCCCCATGAAGCCGGTTCCTCCCGTGAGCAGGAGCGAGGAATGGCGGTAGAACTGCTGCACGTCGGAGTCGCCTCGCGCCGCCGCCTCGTCCAGCGCACGCTCGGTGGACATGGCGGCCACCTCCACTTGCATCGCTGGATCCATTTTTGACTTCGGCAGCAAAAATAGTAGTGAATATCCTATAACTTGTTTCTTCTAAACTGAACTACTATATGAAAATTATTGAAAACATAAATCAGTACTTACTAAAAATATTAATGAACATCTAAAGTTAGTTACATAAGATGTTTATTAATTATTTTAATTATTTATTCATTTGTTTGTGTGTTATATTATGTGTCTAATAAATAATGTTCTTTCTTTTTTTCTAAGTAATAAAGCTTTTCTTGGGATGGTTTGTGCTAGAGTGGTGAGAATAGTTGCCTGGCCAAGACATCGCGTCGAACCGATAAGGCAAAAGTCAAAAATCATTTATTATTTAGGCTTACTAAATAAGCACTTAGACAAGTCATTCATTTCATTATTTAGGAGTTTGAAGGTTTATAGTTTTTAAAACAAGCCAAATTATGTATTTTTTGTGTATGGAGTAACTGCATCTTGCTTATTTTCTTTGTGTCGTGTACTGTACATAAGAGAAACAACTAGAACAGCTATTTTATTCTGTACTACCTTGTAGATATAACTGTTTTTTTTTACTTACAGTATATTTTTGTGTGTGTTGTATTCGGCGTCCCAATAATAACTAAGTTACTTACCTACTTTGAAACAACTTTATAACTATTTATGTAAAATACAGGGTGGTTTTTTGAGAAGGGCGGTGACAGTGAAGTCCAAAACCACGTTTTTTTTAATGTTAATACACAGTATAATTACAATGTAGGCATAGAATTGGCTAATGGGTAATTTAGTTTTAACTTATTTTTATATCAACATACATATTACTAACAACGTGTCCATTGGCACTTTGCTTATTGTCTCTTTACTTAAGGTGAAGACACTTTGTTCATGTGTTCTTTAAAATAGCACTTCGGCACATACACTATTATTATCACTCAAAGGGTTTTGTCCTTTTGAGCCTTCTCACTATGTCCGTATTGTCGAGGAGCCGGATCGCCTCGACATTCATGATGAAGCCTTTGTTCGTGAGCCTCCGCGTATTTTTTAATGACTTTGTCTACGAATTCAATGTTTAGGTCCCGATGAATATCGTAATTCCTTACGTACCAAGGAGCATTAATAATTGACCTGATTACTTTCTTCTGGAATCTTTGTATGATTGCTACGTTTGTCTTTTTGGTGCAGCCCCAGAGCTTTACCAGAGCGTATACCATAAGTCCAAATTGGCATTGACTTGTTTATATAAAAGGAGTTTATTGTGTACTGCTAAAGTAGAATTTCTCCCAAGCAGCCAGTACATCTTTTGTAGCAAATCTCTAGGTATTTTTTTTTCTTTTTGACGTGAGCTTTCCAGCGCAGCTTGGCGTCTAAAGTCATGCCCAAATACTTCGATGTATTTTCGCATGGTATGATGGCCCCGTTAAAGAAAACTGGATGGTATTCGTATCTTTTATTTGTGAAGTTTATGTGACTCGACTTCGATTCATTTAGTTTTATTCGCCAGGTTTTGGTCCAGTTGTATATTTAAAGTCCAAAACCACTGATAAGTCGTGAAACGAGTCATGACTTCGATTATAAGGAAACAATAACTGCATATTTTAATTTCTTTAATCTTTTGCTTTTCATGGAAACAGCGTAATCTCTTGCTGATAAAGATCAATTTTTGAAAAAAAATGTATTACTAATATGAAAAAAAAAATGTTGTTTTTTACAAATTACTTTGAATATCTCGTATTTTACCTAACTAATAAGTAACATAAAATGGTTTCCATTGACTCCAATGTCTAAGTTTAAACGTCTCTCTTAATGCTTTACTACATTAGGATTTATCATCGATAAAATATCAAGCAATGAGCTCTCAACCGTTTCGTAACGAGATTTTTAAAGTTCGTTTCCGACGTAACCCCACAGAACTCTCGTGGTTTGAAAGTTGAAACATTAGCCATCACATCTCAAAAATCCACCCTGTATAGTAAGTACTGCGATTAATTGCAAAACTTCGCTAATGTTTTCGTTACATAACCTACTTAAATAGGTTAAAAATATTTAAAACACCTCATTAGTTTTATTATTTTATTTGCTGTTTTATATATAAAATAAGTAATCCTAAATAAATTTACTTCCTCAATAAAATTTCTATTGTATGCAAATTTCCGAACAGAAGTTTTGGTGTAAAGTCAATGATATATAGAACAGTTACTTAAGTAAGTAAAGGATAATACAACATAAATCAATTCAAACGTTTACCTTTTAAATCTGTTAAGCTGTTGATCAATTCAGATTTATCGTTATTTTAGTTTATTTTGACAATGTTATTTTACATTCCTTAGCATGTATTTTAATATTATATTTTTTGACATTATTATTAATTACTAGCGGCCCGTCCCGGCTTCGCCCGGGTGGTCATTTATTTCAGGCAACTTTTAATTTTTTTCTCTCCGTAACAACCCTATCCTCGTACTTCAAAGAATATTCTAAAAAAGAATTAGCGAAATCGGTTCAGCTGCTCTCGAGATTTGCGCTTAGTTAGCAACACGATTCATCATTATATTATAAGAAGATTATATTTTTTGACATTATTATTAATTATAGACCCTAAAGGGGGAGGGGGGGGGGGGGAGGGTTGTTATTGGGACGCCGAAAACAACAAACACAAAAAGATACCTTTACCAGCCCATAATTTGTAAATTTTTATGTTTTTCGTATGTTAAATAGAAGTCATTTGTTTTCTCTTTGTTTGTATTTTAAAGTATATAACTGTTTCACCACTATTATTTTAGTAATTAAGTTGGTGTCTAGTTCTTAGTCTCCTTTATGTTTTTAAAATTGTAATGTGTCATGTCAAATAAACCTTTTCATTTCATTTTTATTTTTTCATTTAATTTCATTACGACGACCGATGTGGCGCGGTGGGCGAAGGTCCGCCTGCGACGCAGTAGGTTGCGGGTTAGATTCCCGTCTCGGAACAATTGTGTGTACGATCTGCAGATATTTTTTCCGGGTGTTCTGGTCGTTTTCTATGTATAATAAAAAATATCTATATATGTAATGTATTGTATTATGTATATCAGTTATCTAGTACCCATAACACAAGCTCTGCTTACCATGGGGCTAGATAATGCTGTGTGAATTGTCCAGCATTATTTATTTATTTATTTCATTGTTTTGTCTGTATTAAGGTTCCGTCCGTCCGTCCGTCTATCCGCCTACGTGTCCGTCTGTCACCAGGCGGTATCTTATTTATGAACCACGATAGTTGAAATGTTCACAGATGATGTATTTTTGTTGTCGCTATAACAACAAATACCTACATTTTTTGTATTTGTTGATATAGAAGAAACAAAATCAAAAGCATTTTAGCGCCTGGCACAAAATAATGGCAAAGGGCGACATTTGCTAGCGTGCCAATTCAAGCACCGATATAACGATAGCTCAATATTCTTCAGAAAAAACGCCCATCCTAAGATTTTATGCCACTTTGACGTGTCCTTACTTCATGCGTGGATGTGTCTAATCTTGTTGGTATATTATCTACTGTAAACGTTACATAAGAAATTAGCTATATTCTGATAAATAAAGAAAGCATTGCGTTATTTCATAATATTACATAGCTTTCATTTCATTTGCTAAGCAACTCAAAACTACCTCCTCGTTCTATGACGGTTCATGAGATACAGCTTGGTGACAGACGGACAGATAGACAGACAAACGGATGGATGGACACAGTTGCGTACCTAGGTGGATAAGGGCCCCGGTGCATAGAGAAGGAATCAGGCCCTCACTGCCCCTCTTTACAGTTTCCACGTAGCAATGAGCATTAGGACACGCGGCAGCGTGTCCAAGCCAAGTTCAAGCAAAGGAACGCGCCGAGTGTATCATTACACGAACCACTTGGTGCCACTTTTGACTCTTCTATAACTCAAAACCTCTTTAACGTAAACACATAAAACTTCGTCTGTTTAATTATATCCATAAGGACATGTAGAAGCCCAAATTTCATGAAGCTAGCTCAAACGGTTACAAAGATATGAAGGTCAAAAAGTCGTAAAAATTCACACTGACTGACTGACATATATATAGTACCTAAATCTAACCTACTTCCAGATGACCTAGAAGGATGAAATTTGGAATCCAGCTCGGTAATTGTGTGTAAGCGTAGGAAAAAATCAAAAAAACAAAAAAAGTCAAAAATTAGTGATGTTAGCGACGACGACCTTATGTCAATGGAATAAGGTTTAAATTCGAATAGAATCCGCATTGCATAGAATAAGCAATAGTTAGTACTAACGTCTCCGATTGCGCAATAGAATACAGTGTAGTTGTTAGGGACCGGCAAATAATAGATTCTGTTTTCGAAGTACCTAACTACATATTTTTACTACCTCACACTAGATGTCACTAGTGTAGGGGACGTACTAAGAATTTTCGTACCAGGGTCAGTCATATTTTATACTATTCATTATTATATTGATGTTCACTTCAATTTTTTGTCCACCAGTGGAAGAAGTGAGAAGAAACCACTAGTATGCAAAGCATGATGCGAATGAAGCTTTAAACTAAAGTCTTTTGATATGATTAAGTTAAGTATACTAATTTCAGAGTCAGTGCAAATAATAGACAAATCATAACCAACTAAATATAAAATAAAATAAAATAAATAATGCTGGACAATTCACACAGCATTATCTAGCCCCATGGTAAGCAGAGCTTGTGTTATGGGTACTAGGCAACTGATATACATAATACTACATATTACATATATTTGAATCTTTAAAATTTTATTCATTAAATTAATTTTCCAGCAAAAATAACTGTTTTGGTTAGTTGTTGTCGGTTGGTTGCCCAATCATTTTCTATGGTTTCAAAATGCTTAAAACGAATACCTATATATTTTTCAGCTATTCTGCCGTCATAAGAAAAAAGGACGTTTCTACCAAAACTCAGAAACGGAGAAAAAAATTGTTTAGTTTTTTTTAAACAAAAAAATTCGCTGTGACAAATAGAATAATGAAATAAAAAAATTGATTTTGCTAAACTGTGAATTAAAGTTTGATCTATTGAAAAAAAGATGCAAAACTAAACAATAACAATTATATTCATTAAATAAATTACATTTTCCTTTTTCTTTTAGTAAAAAAAATAGTGAAAAATACTTAATACTGCAATGAAAAGACGTTTCTGGCTAGATACTTCTATTCAACTTAGTAATTTATGAAATGTCTTTCTTACTTAGTAATAATTATTTATCAGGCTATCGTTACCTAAATAAAAGAGTCATTTTTAACCATTAACTGCCTTGCAACTTAGTATACCTATCTAATTTCAGTGAACTTTAAATATTACCTTAAGAAACGCCCTTGTTGCATATCTTAAGGGTGTTAAAATACCTTATCAATCCTTAACTATATTTAAACTAAAATCATTTTTTTAAACATTTATTCAAATAAAACCACAAAGTATGAGAATTAGACTTATATTTTTATTACTTATAATTTAAGAAAGGCAAAACTAAATTACCTCAAACTTCTATGGCAGGCTTATTCAACATAAAATAAACTCTTTCTGAAACATGTAATTTTTACCTTATAACTATAACTATGTAGTATCAAAAATTGTACCTTATTATTCTTATTCTAAATAATTATCACAGCTTTGTAAACTGTCTACTCACAATTTTATGTTGGAAAAGTCAGAAAGGCTTAACCGCTCTGAAACAAATCTCACTGGTTTTTCCAACACAAAAGATGAACTTTTAGTAATGAATTTTTTTTTATTAATTATAATTAGAGATAATTATCACAACTTTGTTCAGAATCAGTCTTCATAAACTTGAGTGAGATCAACACAATTTTTATCAGTAGGTAAATTATACCAAAACGATCTTCTGCTGTCTGGCATTAAAGGTGTCAGTTTGTTTGGCTTTGGAGGTGGTATCCCAGATTTAATATTTTTTAATCTCAGAAAGACAAGTGAGTATTCCCCTCCATTACAGAAGTCAGTCTTATATCAGCTAAATATGCTCGAATTTGACAAAAACTCAAAAAAATCTTCCACATTAATTACTTTTACGGTAATATTTGTTCTGGAGCTCAATACTGCTTGGTAAAAGTCTTCAAAGTCATAAATGCGTTTCTTTCTCATCATGGATAGCTCCACTTGGTGGTGGAATTCTTCTGCAGCCATATACGTGTGGCCTACCTCTAAATATTTTAATGTAATCGTTTCATAATTGACTTCGACCGAATTGACAAGATGTAGCAAATATGAATATAACGTCCAATTATTGTTTTGGGCTGCAGAGTTGTCTAACCAGATGGCAACGTGTTTTAGGTCTCTATTTGCGTGCAGAAAAGCCCTGGAACAGCTCGTTACATCATGCATTTTACGGCCGGATATCGCTTCGTGCCTTATCGCAGCAAACGTTTTAGAAGCGTTGTTTTTTTTGTCACCCACTGGCACAAAACTTTCATTGATTACTATTATTCTAGGGCAGAACATTGCAATTTTGAACTCTTCAACTCGTGGGAGCATAATTACTTTCTCTAAA
This sequence comes from Eupithecia abbreviata, assembly GCA_943735965.1. Lineage (NCBI taxonomy): Eukaryota > Metazoa > Arthropoda > Insecta > Lepidoptera > Geometridae > Eupithecia > Eupithecia abbreviata. The sequence goes on along the minus strand of OX031001.1, from coordinate 2,552,860 downwards.
TCAGCTGCAAAGTAGGCAGTATCTCTGTTGATGGTACTGTTGTTTTGTTTTTCAACATCATTTGTGTATGCTTGCCTGGCTTCTATATATTTTTCCCGGTGTCGTGCGTATTCTCTGCACTCTTTGCGATTCCTGTGGCTTTTCTCCTTATACTCTGGATTGTGAATGTAATACTTTTCACAAAGCTCACACTCTTCATGTCCCAGTTTTGTAAAAGATATGTTTAACTTCTTCACAATTTTTCTATAGTGGTCATAAGAAACCTGTTCATTAACAGGAAGATCTTTCATATTTTGTTTTTCACAAAAGTCTTCATACATTCTGGTCACTGTTACATCAGACGGAATGTATTTTCTATTAGGACCGTGCTCCCGTCTGTAGTGGGATATAGACGGATTAAATGAGTTTGTGTTCTACAATTTTTTGTCATCCAATTTTTTTGGATTAGGATTGGTTCCTCGCTTGTCCACCGGGATGTCAGTTGGCATGGTGCTTAAGGCATTCCTTACAGATTTATCACGACGTTCTGACTGCCTGGGCGCATCTGATCGTACAGCTCCAACCGCGTCCCCCACCACACCCCGCACGACTAGCAATACTTCGTAGAAAAGACGCTACTGCCACTTGCGACTGGCTATTTTTTATAATACTAAAATGAAAAGACTTTTCTACGCAGAACCGTTTTTTCTTCTTATTACCAACCAGTAATGTCTTTTCATCTTATGATGAATTAAATATATTGTAAATAAATAAGACAGATCTACCCAAATGCGCTTTTTCAACTTAGTAAACGTCAGAAATGTCTTTTCTATTTCGTAAATATTATGACGTAGTTTCAAATGCGTCTTATTTAACAGTAAGATTTTTAGGGTTGTGTTTGTTTTAGCCAAAATATAAAAATACTGGTAGATGCGTCTATTTTTACTGATTCCGATGACGTATTTAACTCAATTTTGAAAAAAATGTCAGAAGCGTCTTTTTTCCTTATGACGGCAGTATTGATTTAATCAGAAGAATAATATAATTATCAGCAAGAACAAATCTTCGTATATTTCGTCGGAGTCAGTCTTGTCTATTAATTTTTGTGATCCATTGCTGTCTTATATTATCTTGAGATGGAAATCTAGAACATACACAATTTAAAATTGCATTAATAGGTGGGCTTCAATTTCATTAAATTTACTAAACAACAACTATTATAGTAGTTGTCTCACGGAGGGAAAGTACTTTCAATATAAAATATTTAATATAAATGAGACTTTATTTTTATTTCCTGCATATTTAATATTTATTTATAGAATATTCCATAGGTGCATTCCATACATGCTATGTTTCAACATAGCCGTGGGACACTCAGTAAAATAATTGGATTCTAAATACGGCCCTGGCCCTGTTTTTCTTTATAAGTTAATGGTTGACGATAGATGGCGGCTTGTTTAAAAAAGACTATAAAAAATTAAAAAATTAAATTTTGGCGACTAAAAAGTCTTTAGGAACGTAAGTTGAACAAATTTCAGTACATATGATTATTAATATATATTAATACTGAGCCCTACGTACCAATAAATGTTTATTTACCATGATACAAAGTGTCGCCATCTATTGTCAAGTAGAATTATATTTGGAAACGCCGAGTCGCAATGGAAATGTTCGAGAACTTTTAAAATATGATGCAGTATTCAGAAAAATTCAAAAATAATTATATTGGTCAGTTGTGTAGTTGAACAAATTTCAGTACATTTGATTATTAAAATATATTAATACTGAGCCCTACGTACCTATAAATGTTTATTTCCCATGATACAAAGTGTCGCCATCTATTGTCAAGTAGAATTATATTTGGAAACGCCGAGTCGCAATGGAAATGTTCGAGAACTTTTAAAATATGATGCGGTATTCAGAAAAATCCAAAAAGAATTATATTGGTCAGTTGTGTAGTTAAACATATTTCAGTACATTTGATTATTAAAATATAATTAATACTGAGCCCTACGTACCTATAAATGTTTATTTCCCATGATACAAAGTGTCGCCATCTATTGTCAAGTAGAAATTATATTTGGAAACGCCGAGTCGCAATGGAAGGCAATGCGCACTAATCTCTAACATTCAAGAGAATGTAGACAATAGCATAAAAAAAACCACGCAGCGGAAACGCAAGAAAAAATATTATATCTATCAATATTATTTGTGGAAACTTCTAATTGGCCCAAGTATTAAACTCTATTTCTTTGCTTTATTGGATACCTATAACAATTGCTGCTATTAAAAAATGTGAGATCTTAAAGTAAGTTAAATTTGACTTGACCAGTTTTCATTACATCAGTAATTTTATAATGTTTTCAACATTTTAATTCTGATAAAAACTGGCCAAGTCAAATCTAACCTACTTTATTCATTCATTCAATTAGAAGTTTCCACAAATAATATTGATAGATTTAATATTTTTTCTTGCGTTTCCGCTGCGTGGTTTTCTTTTTTATGCTATTGTCTGCATTCTCTTGAATGTAAGAGATAATAGTGCGTATTGCCTTCCATTGCGACTCGGCGTTTCCAAATATAATTTCTACTTGACAATAGATGGCGACACTTTGTATCATGGGAAATAAACATTTATAGGTACGTAGAGCTCAGTATTAATATATTTTAATAATCAAATGTACTGAAATTTGTTCAACTACACAACTGACCAATATAATTATTTTTGGATTTTTCTGAATACCGCATCATATTTTAAAAGTTCTCGAACATTTCCATTGCGATTCGGCGTTGCCAAATATAATTCTACTTGACAATAGATGGCGACACTTTGTATCATGGGAAATAAACATTTATAGGTACGTAGGGCTCAGTATTGATATATTTTAATAATCATATGTACTGAAATTTGTTCAACTTACGTTCCTAAAGACTTTTTAATCGCCAAAATTTTAATTTTTTAGGTTTTATAGTCATTTTAAACAAGCCGCCATCTATCGTCAACCATTAACTTATCAAGAAAAACAGGGCCAGGGCCGCATTTAGAAAGCAATTATTTTACTGAGTGTCCCACGGCTATGTTGAAACATAGCATGTATGGAATGCACCTATGGAATGTTCTATAAATAAATATTAAATATGCTGGAAATAAAAATAAAGCCTCATTTATATTAAATATTCTATATTGAAAGTACTTTCCCTCCGTGAGACAACTACTATAATAGTTGTTGTTGAGTAAATTTAATGATATTGAAGCCCACCTATTAATGCAATTTTAAATTGTCTATGTTCTAGATTTCCATCTCAAGATAATATAAGACAGCAGTGGATCACAAAAATTAATGGATAAGACTGGACTCCGACGAAATATACGAAGATTTGTTCTTGCTGATAATACTGATAATCATATTATTCTTCTGATTAAATGAATAGCTGAAAAATATAATTAGGTATTCGTTTTAAGCATTTTGCATATATGCACCATAGAAAATGATAGGGCAACCAACCGACAACAACTAACCAAAACAGTTATGTAAATGAATTTTGTAAATAAAATTTTAAAGATTCAAATAAATTTAGTTAGTTTTAATTTGACTATTATTTGTACTGACTTTGAAATTAGTATAACTTAATCATATCAAAAGACTTAAGTTTAAAGCTTCATTCGCATCATGCTTTGCAAGCATTTTACTCCCCCCTGGTACGAAAATTCTTAGTACGTCCCCTACACTAGTGACATCTAGTGTGAGGTAGTAAAAATATGTAGTTACTTCGAAAACAGAATCTATTATTTGCCGGTCCCTAACAACTACACTGTATTCTATTGCGCAATCGGAGACGTTAGTACTAACTATTGCTTATTCCATGCAATGCGGATTCTATTCGAATTTAAACCTTATTTCATTGACATAATGTCGTCGTCGCTAAGTTCACTTATTTTTTGACTTTTTTTTATATTTTTTGATTTTTTCCTACGCTTACACACAATTACCGAGCTGGATTCCAAATTTCATCCTTCTAGGTCATCTGGAAGTAGGTTAGATTTAGGTTCTTATGTCAGTCAATCAGTGTCAATTTTTACGACTTTTTGACCTTCATATCTTTATAACCGTTTGAGCTAGCTTCATGAAATTTGGGCTTCTACATGTCCTTATAGATATAATGAAACACACGTAGTTTTATGTGTTTATGTTAAAGAGGTTTTGAGTTATAGAAGGGTCAAAAGTGGCACCAAGTGGTTCGTGTAATGTGATACACTCGGCGCGTTCCTTTGCTTGAACTTGGCTTGGTCACGCTGCCGCGTGCCCTAATTATCTTGTGTTCGTATTACCACGCAGAACTCGGACCGCGGTAGGTACAACGTATCTACTTCCGTAATATGTATGTACATATATATAACATCATTGTAATGAGGTGTTTTAAGTTTGTTTTAACATAAATTAATAGATTAGTTAAAGCATTTGGGGATATTTACAATTAATACCAGTACTAGTACTTACTATATAATATACTAGCGGCCTTTCCCGGCTTTGCACGGGTGTTCATTATTATTATTCAAACATTAAATAAAAAACATTTGTATTTGTATTATTCCCTTAACATTGACTCCCCCAAACCTCCCTCCGTATTTATTTTCATACGGATTCATACCAAGGCACAAATAAAGAGCTAATAAAGAGCTTTTCTAACGGCGACATATCAATAAAATTAAATATATACATATTGTGACATAGCTATAATAGCTAGACGCTGTTGCAACATTTTTGTAGATGTGTTCTGCAAAGCCGTAGTAAATTATTTTGTTTTATCATCAATAATTTTCGCAGCGCACTCGATGTCAGGAATTTTTTTAGGTAGATATGTAGTTTATTTACACCTTGGGTTACGTTATTACAGTTTTAGTAACGAACCCCATCTTTTTTGAAAATATAATATTGATAGATGTGAGCCAATGTGACAGATGACTTAACACTATAAAAGCGGAAGGAACGTGGGACAGGCCCTTTTTCTGCCACAACTCGCTGAGCTGCATGGACGTGCCCTCTCTGTGTGTCGTTATAAGTAATAGATACCAAAGCGTGATTGTTTAAAACTATCTCTTATTGTTTAGATTAATTTAAATTTTGATTGTAAATAAGTAAAATCCTTTTCGTTTATGAAAATTGTGTTTTTTTTAAATAAATTAGTGTTTGATTGCTAAAATCAGAAGTGCGATAGTGCGCATGTTCCACTTTCATCCTGATCGATAAACATTAAAAGTAAAAAGCCGTAACTTCTTTTTCCAAGTTGTGAGGGTAGTTTTTCTAACATCACGCTTTGTGTATTTTTTTGACGGTAATTGAATTTTGGTGCATTCGGGCACCTTTGTTTGTGTTTTCTGATTGTAAAAAGATGAGGACGAGCCGTTCTCGGTCTCGTCATAGAAGACGCACGTCTGGATTGCGGAGCGAACGTTCACGAGACAGGGGGTCTCGTGGCCGGCGATCCCGCAGTCACACTCGTGACCGATCTTCGCACCGACGACGACGCCCTCGTGGTCGGCGATCGCGCAGTCATTCGCGAGTTTCGCGAGGCTGTCGATCGCGTAGCTACTTGCGTGATCGCTCACCGCATCGCCACTCCCGTGGCCGGCGATCGCGTGACTATTCGCGTAGCTACTCGCGTGATCGTCCACTGCACCATAGATCCCATAGTCTGCGTTCACGTAGTCTGTCTCGCCGAAGCTCGCACGGCGGTCGGTCTACCCGACCTTCCCGTAGCCGCCACAACAGGTACTACCGTCGCCAAGGTTGTCGCGGTCACAGCATTCAGGAGGTATGTACGAACCCAGTTTGCGAGGAGACTCGCAGCACTCGCACACCTTCCGTGCCGCCACCGGTGCCACCTTCCGCTCCACCGCAGAGTAGTTGTGAATCCTTTGTCACTGTTATGTCACGATTAGAAGCATTAGGGCGTACGCATCACTATTATGTGTCGAATTTTGACCCAAGTATTCACGACGTAGATGCATGGTTCAGTGAGGTTGATAGGGCAAAATTAGCGAACAAATGGGACGATCGTGAATGCCTTTCACGAATAGGAGGTTGTCTGAAAGGGGACGCCAAGTCGTGGCTTAGTGAGTGGGTGTCAAACGATCGTTCGTGGACAAGCTTCAAAGAGGATTTCAAACCTTTATGTTGTAAAAAAATAGATTCGGCAGGTATTCTCTTTGAGGTCATGTCCACGAGCTCCGACAAATACCACACATACGCAGAGTACGCCCGCAGATCATTACTGCGCCTCCGAATAGTCCGCGGCCTGAGCGACGAGCTAGCTACGGACATCATCTTGAGAGGTATAACTGACCCCCAGGTTAAAGCCACTGCCATCAACGCCCACTTGAAACCCAATGATCTGGTTAACTACTTATCTAGCTTTGTTAAACCAAGTAAAAGTTCTACCACGGATAATCGTAGTAACCGTCAAGCGAATCACAATAAAAATAACCACCATGGCAGATCACAGGGTTTCAAGAAGCCACTTAGAGCTGATACGGGTAAATGTTATATTTGTGGTGAGACGGGGCACAAGCAGGCTGCGTGCCCTAAAAGGTCGGACACTAGTCAAACCCAGTCTAAACCGGGTAAAGTAGGTACTAAAAATATGACTTGCGCCTACTGCAAAAAACAGGGTCATGAAGTAAAGAATTGCTTTGCTAAGCAGCGCGCGGACGCTGAACCACAAAACGATAAGCGAAATGTGAACTTTTGCTGCGCCCCTTTGCATAAGCGCAGCGATATCGTGGTAGGTGTAATACAGGGTATCCCAATCGACGTTTTAATTGACAGTGGTGCCATCGGTGTCTCTCTTATATCCTCCGCAGTGGTGAACCACTTCTCTTGCGCTAAAAAACCAGCTGACTGCCAGATCAAGGGGGTAGGTGAGTCTGTAACGCAAGTTGATTCATATGTTACGCTAACGCTCGAGTTGGAAGGCATTTCGTTGGAGGTAGACCTACTGGTGGTGCCAAGTAAGTGCATGAACGCGCCCATTATTGTTGGTACTGACGTACTAAACAGAGACGGTGTCACCTACATTCGTACAAAAAATAGTCAGCGCATTGTTCGTGATCGAAGTCCACTGAAGGTGTCAGCCGTCGAGTCCTGTGGGCAACCGACGATCAATACTACGTTAACAGGTGATGATTTGACCAAGTTACAGGGAATTTTAGCCGAATATGCCGAGCATATGATCACAGGTACCGCGACGTCTACAGTCACTACTGGGTGTATGCGCATCAAACTTAATAGCAATGTTCCCGTTAATTACCGGCCGTATAAAATGTCTCATAGCGAAAAGTTAAAGGTACGTGATATCGTAGAGGATTTGTTATCCAAGGACATCATACGCGAGTCGGAGTCTCCCTACTCCAGCCCTGTACTATTGGTGAAAAAGAAGGATGGGTCCGACCGCATGTGCGTCGACTATCGCGCACTTAACAAGATAACGGTTAAGGACAGGTACCCGTTGCCGTTAATTGACGATCATATAGACAGGTTAGGTAAATGTAAGTTTTTTACCACGCTAGATATGGCAACGGGATTTCACCAAATCCACCTGGATGACTCCGTGCCTCTCACAGGATTTGTTACAAGTGAGTCACACTACGAGTACGTCAAAGTGCCTTATGGTTTGGCCAATGCGCCAATTGCTTACCAAAGGATTATAAGTACAACCCTCCGTGATTTTATTAACTCGGGAAAAGTTTTGGTGTACATAGATGATTGTTTGATCCTTTCCGACACTGTTGATGAGGGGTTGCATACTCTCAGGGAAGTTTTGTCAACGCTGACACAAGCCGGTTTTTCAATTAACCTTAAAAAATGTTCATTTATGTGCACCGAAATTGAATACCTAGGGCGGGTTATTTCTAATGGGGAAGTTCGGCCCTCGCCGGATAAAGTTAAAGCTCTCGTAAATTCGCGTCCCCCACAAAACGTTAAACAAGTACGCCAGTTTCTGGGGCTAGCAGGGTATTTTCGCAAGTACATCCTTAACTACTCACTCAAGACGGCTTGCATTGCTAATTTAACCCGCAAAGACGTGCAATTTAATTGGGCATCTGAGCAAGAGGACGTTAGGCAGAAAATTATAGAGACACTAACAAGCGCACCCGTTTTAGCTATATTTGACATAAATTTAAAAACGGAGGTTCATACAGATGCGAGTAGTTTAGGTTATGGGGCGGTCTTGCTACAGATACATAATGATGGTTCTAAACGGGTAGTTGCCTACTACAGCCAGGTGACTAAAGCTGCTGAACCAAAATATCATTCATATGAACTCGAGACCTTGGCCGTCGTAAAAGCTCTACGCCACTTTAGGCATTACTTAGTAGGTTTAATGTTCACTGTGGTTACAGACTGTAATGCTCTTAAAGCTACTCAAGCCAAGAAGGATCTATTGCCACGTGTGGCAAGATGGTGGATCTACTTGCAAGATTTCGATTTTACCATCATCTATAGAAAGGGCGCCATGTTGCCACATGCAGACTACTTGAGTCGTAACCCATGTAGTGCGGTAAACAACATAGACAGACCACGTAATTGGGCTCAGATAGCGCAGGCTGGAGATGAAGAGACGCGTAAGTTAATTCAGGCTTTGGAACGGGGGGAACTAGATTCATCTCGATTTTTATTGCGTAATGAAGTGCTGTATTATCGATACATTCCTGTAGGAGAGGACCCAAGGTTACTCTGTTATATTCCGAAAGGACAACGCTTGAGTCTTCTCCGCATATTTCACGATGAACATTGTCATATCGGTATCGATAAAACACTAGAGTTAATCCTAAGACATTTTTGGTTTCCGGGTGTAAGAGCCTTTGTGAAAAAGTACATAGGTCACTGTATTACTTGTATCGCACACAAGAGAGTTCCTCGTGCTCCGCTTCAACCGATCTCTTCGTGGACAAAGCCCGATGTTCCGTTCGACACTCTTCATCTGGATGCGCTGGGGCCTCTACCGGAGTCAAAAGGATTTAAGCATGTAATGTTGGTAGTCGATGCGTTTACCAAGTACTGCGTCCTAACGCCCATCACGCGTCAAGACTTCAATGAATTGTCACAAGTATGTCAAAAGGTAATCTCGTTGTTCGGTACCCCTCGTTTGATAGTAAAAGACAGGGGCCGAATGTTCGAGTCCTCGGGCTTTAAGTCATGGATGCAGGATCTAGGTGTTGAGTTACATCACATCACACCAGAGATGCATCGTGCCAACGGCCAGGTCGAAAGGTACATAAGAACTGTCTTAAATATGCTTAGGATAGAGACGTCCTATAAAAAGCTAGAATGGGCTGAGAGGTTATGGCAGATTCAGCTAATTCTCAACCTGACCAAACAGAGATCTACCCAAACCTCGGCTTTAAATCTCTTAGTAGGACATGAAAATGCTACACCCGCAATTCGAACGTTGGTGCGAGATGTTATTCCTGAGCCTCGCCTATCTAACCGTGAGGCCAGGAGAGAAATTACAAGGCAGAGGACGGCCGAGCGGCTAGCTGAAAATCAGGCTGTAATGGATGCTCGTGTTAATCAGGACCGACGTCCCCCTTGTGTGTTTCAGGAAGGTGACCTGGTTTTTGTGATCAAGTATGCTCAATCAACGGGCAAGCTTGACCATGGTATGCGCGGCCCGTATCGAGTGGTTCGGGCCCTGCCTCATGACCGATATGAGCTGAGGCTGATGTCTGGGTCGTATGGGAAGTCAACCTTTGCGGCGGCCCAGTATATGGTCACGTGGAAAGGCGAGTGGACTCCCGAGTCGTGCTCCGCCTTCTTTGAAGGTAAGGTGTTACCCGTTTGGCCCTTGAGGTGACGCGTATGTGGCCCTTGAGGTGACGCGTGTGTGGCCCTTGAGGCAGTAGAACCAGCCTGTTGGATGGTGTCTACATTGGCCATGGAAGCTGGTCGGCTTTGCAAACCGATCAGTCGCTGTGTGACGTACGTTCGCAGCGTGTTCTATTAAGCATGTTGTTATGGTTATGGTTATTTATGTACTACTTGCAGCTGAATATGTTGTACTCCATTATGCGTTAGCGATGATTCAATACCCAACGATGAATTTCTGCTTGGAAAGTACTAGAATATTCAGCTGTACGTGTACTAATAGATGTAGTACAGTAAAACCTTAACATACTAACGACTAATTAAAACATGATTGTTGTGAATAGTTTTATGGTTTTTAGAACTGTTTTCTTTGTCCTCAGTAACGAGTGATGATGATGATGACCCAGAACAGCAACAGACCGAACGGGCCGTTGCAGTTGATCAACCAGATCATTCTTCACCACACGATCAAGAACCAGGCCCTTCACGAGGCTATGATATGCCTACTCTAGATTATGCCTAAGTAATGAATACCCTAGATCTGACGAGACGCCAGAAGCTGTAGGAGAGGCCGTGATAGATGTGAGCCAATGTGACAGATGACTTAACACTATAAAAGCGGAAGGAACGTGGGACAGGCCCTTTTTCTGCCACAACTCGCTGAGCTGCATGGACGTGCCCTCTCTGTGTGTCGTTATAAGTAATAGATACCAAAGCGTGATTGTTTAAAACTATCTCTAATTGTTTAGATTAATTTAAATTTTGATTGTAAATAAGTAAAATCCTTTTCGTTTATGAAAATTGTGTTTTTTTTTAAATAAATTAGTGTTTGATTGCTAAAAATATAACCTATGTTCATCGGGGATAGTGAAGCTTTCCACCGGTGAAAGATTTTTTTTAAATCGGTCCAGTAGCCTATTCAATACAAACAAACAAACAAAAAATCAAACCTTTTCACATTATAATATTAGTATAGTATATATACATACATGCTTCAAAAGTCGGTAACTTAGTTATTATTGGGACGCCGAAAACGACACACAAATATATACTGTAAGTATAAAATATCTATGTGTTATCTCTCTACAATGTGCGCCTCAAAATGTTGTCTACCTTCCTAACCGAAACTGGTTGATTCTGGACCCATTTGCGGGAAGTGAGCATAATTTTGTCAAATTAAAGAGATATGAAGAACGATATTGCTAATAAATTAAAACAGTTCTCCTTGTTTATCTTATCGTAAAACTATAGAAAGAAAATTGACGCAGCTACTCAATACAATACAATACAAAATACCTACTTTATTGTACACAAAAAAACATGACATTACAAAATAGCCCAACCTTGGGGCAAGCATAATGTGAATTATTCAAGATGTTGATTAATAATTTTTAGTAAGTAGTGATCTATGTTATTATTTTTTTGCTGAAGTCAAAATGGATCCAGCGATGCAAGTGGAGGTGGCCGCCATGTCCACCGGGCGCGCGCTGGACGAGGTGGCGGCGCGAGGCGACTCCGACGTGCAGCAGTTCTACCGCCACTCCGCGCTGCTGCTCACGGGAGGCACCGGCTTCATGGGGAAACAGCTGCTAGAGAAGATGTTCAGGTAAATCAAGTTGTTTCGGGGTTTGGTCCCTTGTTTTCTTGTCTGCTGTCTTCAGACCACGCTGACCATTCGTCAGATCATTAATTCAAGCTCTGGCTAATTTAGAGGTGATGTATATGGATCGTCCAGCATTATTTTTTATCATTTCCAATCTTACCACTCCGTCCTTGGTCCATCTAGTCGTACCGGCTATAATAGTGGTTCTTTCTGCCTTATTGTTAGCCAATCAAGATGTTATATGAAATATTTTTACAGGGCTTGTGACATTTCAAAAGTCTTCTTGCTTCTGCGTCCCAAGAAAGGAAAACCGATTCAAGACAGAGTTACTGAGATGCTGCAAGATCCGGTAAGCAGTTAACGTTTCACTACAAAAAACCTGCACATCTCCTCTCCCTCTAAAATATTAATAATCCAATTTCTTTTTCAGTGTTTTGACAAAGTAAAAAAACTGAAGCCAGATTTTTCTGATAAAATAATCCCGATTGAAGGAGATGTCGCTGAGATGAGGCTCGGTATCAGTGACCAGAACTGGAAAATCATTGTCAATGAGATATAAACATTTCAACTAAGACCTTAGGTATACAGGAAATATCACGCGCGACGGACAGTCGTCACGCTTGACTTTCAATAGGTACAACTTGTCATGTCATGTAGGTGGATGTGATCTACCACATGGCTGCCACGACGCGGTTCGACGAGAGTCTGCGAGTGGCCACGCACATCAACGTGAGAGGAACCAGGGAAGTACTGCTGCTGGGCAGGGCCTGTAAGAAACTCAGGTACCTATATGAAAAGTTATTGCAAAATTTACATAAAATATGATGTAATTTGAAAGATACACAATGACAGAATTAACAATTATCCTAAGATAATAATTTTATAGTTAAAATATATTTGAAATGTTGGTGAGATACTGCCTAAAAGCAACCCCCACCGGTCAACCCAGTATTTTACTATGGTGCCTATTTATTCACCATTCACCATTTATATACAAATTTATACACCAAGTACAATGGTACACACCATTCTGTAGATGATACCTCAGACAAAGAGTCAGATGCCACCGTATTCTTAGAAATGCGAGAGAGTACAGTGATGAGAAATCCTGGAGCAGCCAAGGTCAAAACCGTGAAGTGTGTGAATATTTCATCAAGGTGAATATTTCATCATTCACTCAGGCTGGGTAAAACAAAACAACGACAATGGAAATACATGAAAAATAAAGGTATAAATCTTATTATTTTAACTTGCAAGCTGTGGACAGTTTATCTGGACAAGAAGTATTTGAAAAGTTTCGGACTAGTCCTATTTTGCCGGAAAAATTAATTGAGTTGGTTGAAAGCACGGAGGAAGGGATGCTTGAGATATGTACAGATAGGTTCGTTTCTATATTACTACAAATTTGACCGAACTATGTAATGATATATTTATTTATATGGTTTAGCTCCTACTGGAATATAGTGCAAGCTTTTAACTCATTTCAGACTGATGGCGGAATACCCGAACACGTACACTTTTTGTAAAGCCGTGTCAGAAGACCTAGTCAGGAGTATGGGCGATGGTCTGCCCATCTGCATTGTTAGACCTGGAATAGGTAAGCGATGATTAACAGCAACATAACAGCAGACAACATAAGCAAAAGGCCCGACTGATGATGTTACAAAATTAAAGAATACGTTTTTGTAAGCTGAATGAACCGACGGGAGTCAAAGTTATGAAGATATAACTACAATATGTACGATCATATTTTGGGTAGGTAATGAATGACTGTATACTATACCAGTGTTCCCGTTCCGTTTTTTAAACATTGCAGTATATTTACAGTGCTGGCTTCATACCGAGAGCCGAGTCCTGGATGGATGGACATAAGCTGTGCCTACGGTGCTAGTGGAGTAAGTACATCATCGTTACTTCACTCTCCACTTCAGAAAATTGCTTGCATTTTGGGGCATTTTAGGCTGCTGCCCTATGCACCAGTCTTTCTCCTCCCTCTCGTTCCTATATCCAATGAAAAGGCAGATCTTTTCATTTTATCCTGTTACATGTCATCAGTCTCTTTTTCGAAATCTATCCCTGATATGACAAAATCAAATCCAGTTGTCGTTGTTTCATGTACCGCTCAAATTAATAAATAGGGAGCTCCCGCTTTGGTTCACGAAACCTTAATAAAGAATACCACGCATGAAAAAATATGACATTTCCACTTTTCGTTAATCTATTATGTCTTATAATTTGTGACTGTATTATTTGTCATATATCTTATCGTTTTCGACAAAAAAATCAATATACACACATCAAAAAATGAATATATACATTGTAGAGAAATTGAAGTGGGTTTTAAGTTATTTCTACCGCTTATACCGTGAATAAGACTGTCAGATTGCATATCAATTTTACCAAAAGTGGTCGACAGACGGCGCTATTTTTTACATAGACTTGTGCAAATTTTATCTGGTATAGAATAGGCAAACTTTAGTTCTTTTGGTTGATGTAAGGTACCTACTAAAGTCATGAAAAAGGTATTTATTCTATGTTACAAAATTACAAGCAAATTTAAGTTACAATCATTATTAATTTCTATTGTAAAACTAATATTTGCCCGATACCCTAGGTACCTAAATTAAACCGTGTTAAGCTTAATATTAGGTAGGCAGCTTATAAATGATCTTTTAAATATTCTTCGAAATGAGAAGCACATAAAATAGGTAATAATGTCATCTCCGGGTTTGTTTTAAAGTGCATTCGATTCTATATGATTATAAAGAGGTCGATTTTGTTTCTACATATTATTGTAAAAAATATTGCATTGTATAGGAATAAGATAATGCTTGATAATGTTTTTACCTGAACTGGATAAAAACCTGTTTTTCATGCAAAGAAAGTGCATGCTAGCTGACAATAAACAAATTATCAAATCTATCTAAAGTAGGCTACTAATTGTAAGCACCTTTATTATAAACACTGCTTTAGCGTACTTAGCATAAGTAAGTCTACATAAGTACGCTAAGTACGTAAGTAGTTTTTATAATAAAATTCCTTACAATCAGTAGCCCACTTTAGAAAAGTCAGAACTAAACGTTAAAGTTTAACGTAAACACATAAAACTACGTCTTCTTCATGTCCTTATGGATATAATTAAACTCATATCCATAAGGACATGTAGAAGCCCAAATTTCATGAAGCTAGCTCAAACGGTTACAAAGATATGAAGGTCAAAAAGTCGTAAAAATTCACACTGACTGACTGACATATATATAGTACCTAAATCTAACCTACTTCCAGATGACCTAGAAGGATGAAATTTGGAATCCAGCTCGGTAATTGTGTGTAAGCGTAGGAAAAAATCAAAAAACAAAAAAAAGTCAAAAATTAGTGATGTTAGCGACGACGACCGTCAATGGAATAAGGTTTAAATTCAAATAGAATCCGCATTGCATAGAATAAGCAATAGTTAGTACTAACGTCTCCGATTGCGCAATAGAATACAGTGTAGTTGTTAGGGACCGGCAAATAATAGATTCTGTTTTCGAAGTAACTACATATTTTTACTACCTCACACTAGATGTCACTAGTGTAGGGGACGTACTAAGAATTTTCGTACCAGGGGGGAGTAAAACGCATGCATGCATGAAATGAAATGAAATGAATGTTTATTTCTTTAGGCTTACAAATAAGCACTTAGACAACGTCATATTTTATACTAATCATTATTATATTGATGTTCACTTCAATTTTTTGTCCACCAGTGGAAGAAGTGAGAAGAAACCACTAGTATGCAAAGCATGATGCGAATGAAGCTTTAAACTTAAGTCTTTTGATATGATTAAGTTAAGTATACTAATTTCAGAGTCAGTGCAAATAATAGACAAATCATAACTAACTAAATATATTTGAACCTTTAAAATTTTATTCACAAAATTCATTTTCCAGCAAAAATAACTGTTTTGGTTAGTTGTTGTCGGTAGGTTGCCCAATCATTTTCTATGGTTGCAAAATGCTTAAAACGAATACCTATATATTTTTCAGCTATTGATTTAATCAGAAGAATAATATGATTATCAGTATTATCAGCAAGAACAAATCTTCGTATATTTCGTCGGAGTCAGTCTTGTCTATTAATTTTTGTGATCCATTGCTGTCTTATATTATCTTGAGATGGAAATCTAGAACATACACAATTTAAAATTGCATTAATAGGTAAGCTTCAATTTCATTAAATTTACTAAACAACAACTATTATAGTAGTTGTCTCACGGAGGGAAAGTACTTTCAATATAAAATATTTAATATAAATGAGGCTTTATTTTTATTTCCTGCATGTTTAATATTTATTTATAGAATATTCCATAGGTGCATTCCATACATGCTATGTTTCAACATAGCCGTGGGACACTCAGTAAAATAATTGGATTCTAAATACGGCCCTGGCCCTGTTTTTCTTTATAAGTTAATGGTTGACGATAGATGGCGGCTTGTTTAAAAATGACTATAAAAAATTGAAAATTTAAATTTTAGCGACTAAAAAGTCTTTAGGAACGTAAGTTGAACAAATTTCAGTACATATGATTATTAAAATATATTAATACTGAGCCCTACGTACCAATAAATGTTTATTTACCATGATACAAAGTGTCGCCATCTATTGTCAAGTAGAATTATATTTGGAAACGCCGAGTCGCAATGGAAATGTTCTAGAACTTTTTGAAACATACTTAGGTGCTAGAACAAAAATATGAAGCGATGCGACCTGCAGAAGTAAAATACTGTGTCGCAGGTCGCAACGCCCACCTCCGGGAATTATAGTTGTAACGTGTTTCAATTCAACAAAGTAAAGGTGCATACATAATAGATTGATTGATATAGTTAAAATTAAGTTTAAGTGCTATATTAAAGTTACATAAGCTATATAATTTAAAAAAAGAGAAGTTTACAGGTGCAAAAAAAAAAAGGAAATTACGAAATGATTTAGGGAATATCTATAAGTAGGTAATCAAAGAAAACAAAGACTGTAACTCCGTGTGCGTGAGTCACCAAGACTGTGCATTTGGAGCTCCTGAGGACACCGGTCTCTAAAGAGTCCGGGCAACAGGAGCTACCAGGATGGATGTGTTTGTATGTAAAGAAAGAAAGAAAGAAAGAAAATAATTTTATTTGGCCAAAAAAAAACAGGTTTAACAAAACAACACATTAAAACAGTAAAACACAGCAAACATAAAATTAAATTAAATAAACCTACAGAGAAACAATAATAATAATACACGTAACCTGCTGACCAAAAAGGGTCAAACTCAGCTATGTGCTGAACCACGCATGGCGCGGAACAACGCTGATTTTCAGTTTGTACCTTTTTTATTTAGTCACATCACGGACAAGGAAAGAGAGATGCTCTAAACAAACAAAAAAAAATTAATAGTTAAATAAAAATAATAAACAGTAAGTAGAATGTAAGTAAAATTATAATGTGCTAAACATGAACGAAAAAATTAGTCTATGGTGCTAAACTTTAGGACTCTTTTCACATGGACACTAACAGACTTGTGGCAACATGAACACAGCGAGCCATAAAAATAAGAAGTTGAAGTTGTTGACGTGGTAGAAAAAAAAGGTTGAGGTAACGTGGTTTCATTTATGAATTTATGATAAAAAGAAAGAAATTGTAGAAATCATTTAGGGTTATAATATATATATAAATACAATACAAGGTTAGGAAGAAAAACGAAACAATGCAAAAATGAAAGAAAATCAGAGATCACAGTTGTGGAAACAAACTACAAGGGTCGGATATACAGTGATAAAGAGCAGTGGTTATAGGAGTATATTGGTGAGTATCAAGAGTGTCTATAAGAAAGTTTTTTGCATGCGCAAGAGTTCCCGCTTGAGTGTGGATCTAAATGTTGAGACTGTTTTCAGCAAGCGAAGGGGAGGCAAAAGAACATTCCAACAGTGAGTAGCGGCAAATCGGAAAGAACCTCTAAAAGCAACAGATTTGTGCCTCGGCGTAATCAAAATCAGGTGAGTACATAATCTTCTAGGATACCGAGAGGTATCACCAGCCCACTTAAATTTAGCGTAGAGGTAGGATGGAGTCTTGGTTATCATAAGGCCAAAAAGTAATGTTGCAAGGTGTAGTTCTCTTCGTGCTTTCATCTTCAAGAGGTTGGAAGAGTTGAGATATGGTGTTACATGAGTGCGAGGTGGAATGGAGAAACAAAAACGTGCACAGGCATTCTGCACACGCTGAATAAGCTGTTCGGTACGTCCTAAAAGGCAAGGACCATATACCGTATCACAATAGTTGAGACGTGAGAGGACTAGAGTCTCGCATAAGGTGATACGAACGGTTTCACTCAAATATGGACGAATCTTATAAAGAAGTTTCAAGCGGTAAAGCGATTGCCGAACAGTTTCAGCAGCATGGGCTTCAAAGCGAAGACGGTTATCCATGATGAGACCAAGATTTTTTGCCTGCTCAACCTGCTCAACCAACTCACCATCCACCCTTATGTTCATATTAAAGTTTGCAAGTTTATATAAATTTTGTTTAGTACCGAACAGCATATATTTAGTTTTTCTGGGGTTGAGGATCAAGGAGTTTGAAGAAGACCAGTGTAGAACCTGTGCTAAGTCACTATTAATTTTGTTTACAGCGTCAGGACAATCTTGGGGAAGGAAAGAGTAGTATAGCTGGAGGTCATCCGCATAGAGATGATATTGACAAAACGTCACCCTATTGATAATGTCTGAAGTGTAGAGAATAAACAGTATTGGTCCCAAAATCGAACCTTGTGGGACACCGCGGGGTACCATACGTGGAGGAGACCTAACTGACTTACCACTTGCCATATGAAGTTCTACAGATTGACTTCTGGATTCGAGGTAACTGGAAAACCATTTAACAGTTTTGTAATCAAATCCATAATATGCTAGTTTGGAAAGAAGAAGGGGGATATTGATAGAGTCGAATGCCCTAGAGAAGTCTAGCAGCACAAGGATGCTACACATACCTTAATCTTGAGCCGCCAAGAGGTTATCAACAACATCCATAAGAGCAGTAGCAGTGCCATGCCCTTTCCGAAACCCTGACTGGTATTGGGGAAGTAATTGATGATCTTCGAGGTGTGTAGTGGTTTGGAGTGTGTGTTTGTGGGGTTGGTGCTCCTGAGAACACCGGTCTCTTGAGAGTTCGGGCAACAGGAGCTACCAGGATAGATGTGTTTGTAGTGTATGTGTTTGTGGTTTGGAGTGTGTGTTTGTGGGGTTGGTGTTCCAGAGAACACCGGTCTCTTGAGAGTCCGGGCAACAGGAGCTACCAGGAAGGATGTGTTTGTATGTGTGTGTAATGGGATGTATTTAACTTACCTAAGAGTGGTTAGTAGGTCCACTGTTTGAGCGTAGGAGAGTGATTGGAGCCAGGATGCAGTTACCAGCTTGCACTTGTAGAGTGTGAGCGGGTATATCTCTATTATTCGATTAATTTTATTATAAAGTGGACCGCTTAGATAGTGATAGAGCCTAGAAACGGCACCAGTTCCCCGTGACTCCATTGCACATACTCTATCGTAACGGCGCTTTGTAGAGCTAAGATTAGGATCAAATACCAGCTTCGAGTGCCTGTGCAGGACCAGAGCTAGAACGAAAAGCTGCCTTACTGTAAGTACTCCACAAAGAGTATAAAGGCTGTCTGTAGAGAAACGACGTGGCTTTGAGCACATAACCTTCAGAACAGCTCTCTGAGCACGCTCTACCCTTAATAGCTGAGTCTTTATGGCTCCACCGCATACGCAAATTCCATAGGATATAATAGATTGTGCCAAAGCAAAATAAACCATCTTAAGACAAGCTGAATCGGCAGAACCTCTTAGTTTTTTAAAAATAAAAATTAATTTCCTAACTCTGGAGACTGTAGATTCAATATAGGGCTTCCAAGAAAGATAAGAGTCTAAGTAAATACCTAGGTATTTTAAGCTAGGTGTACGAACAATAGACGGACAAGAACATACACTGTTTTCTCTATCTAGACAATTGTGTGCGTGTAAAGAGAAAGATGATGAAGGTTGAGTACGAGGGGAAAGAGAGAATGTTACAAATTTAGTTTTGGTTGAATTTAAAGAAAGTGAATTTAGGGATAACCACTTGGTAATCAGAGATAACGCAACTTCTGCAGATGCTTTAGTGTCATCCCAAGTCTTACCACTCACAATAAGCGCAGTGTCGTCAGCATATGTTATTATACTACAGTTGGGAGAAGAAATTTGGCATAGTTCGTAATATCGCAATACATCTATGAAAATTTAATGTATACCGACAAAAATAAGGATAGCCTTATGAAAAAGTGTGATGTTCACAATAGAAATACAAGAAACAAGAACAAGTTACACATCCCATCATTTAGATTACACAAGGTAGGGAAATCATTTATGGGCAATAGCGTGCGCTTCTATAATAAGCTTCCATCTGAAACAACTGAGCTCCCTATTCGTAAATTTAAAAATTACATAAAACTAAATCTCATCAAGAAGGCTTTCTACTCCATAAATGATTATCTCAATGATGTTAATGCTTGGCCAGATGTCGCTCAGTTTTGCACCGACAATAGTATGTAGTAAGTAATTTGTTGTTGTGCATAGCTTTACTTAAATATTGACATGTATCGAATCATATTATATTTAGACTTAAAATAGGCAAATAACCATGTATTAGACATATAAGAGATGAACATGCTAGTGGTTTCTTTTCACTTCTTCCACTAGTGGACAAAAAATTGAAGTGAACAGTAAAATAATTTTATTTGATAATAATTTATATTTAAAATATGACTTGTCTAAGTGCTTATTTTGTAAGCCTAAAGAAATAAATGATTTTTTACTTTACTTTATATAGACTAGGAAAAGTGTAGGTCCAAGGACACTACCTTGTGGTACGCCATAGTTTATGTCCTCTTCGGTGCTAGTCGTACTATTTATAGAGACAATTTGTTTACGTTCGGACAGGTAACTATTGAAGAGTTTTTTGACATCTCCACGGACTCCAATATCTTCAAGTTTAGTAAGCAAGATGGGAATAGATACTGTATCAAAAGCTTTACTTAAATCGAGGAATATACCTATTGTTTTGAGTTTTTTATTAAGATTAATAGCAACTTTAGAGGTTAAGGATATAACAGCATCTTCTGTGGATTTAAAATATGATGCGGTATTCAGAAAAATCCAAAAAGAATTATATTGGTCAGTTTTGTAGTTAAACAAATTTCAGTACATTTGATTATTAAATATAATTAATACTGAGCCCTACGTACCTATAAATGTTTATTTCCCATGATACAAAGTGTCGCCATCTATTGTCAAGTAGAAATTATATTTGGAAACGCCGAGTCGCAATGGAAGGCAATGCGCACTAATCTCTAACATTCAAGAGAATGTAGACAATAGCATAAAAAAAACCACGCAGCGGAAACGCAAGAAAAAATATTATATCTATCAATATTATTTGTGGAAACTTCTAATTGGCCTTAAGTTAATTTATCTTGTATCTAATCTTTATCTAGCTGTAAGATTTTCTAAGATTGTAAAAATAAAAAATAATATCAATACCTGCCTTTGCCGTTTTATAGGTATCCAATAAAGCAAAGAAATAGAGTTTAATACTTGTTCATAATGTTATTTTGTTCCTATAAATACATATTTCGATGGTGCATAGAACTTGGGCCTCATTTAGATCTCCATTCTTTTTGCGCCGAAGCCCACAGCCAACCATAATTTTTGTATTGAACTTGGCTCTCTTTTTTTACATTTATGTTTTTGGTGGGATTTTAACTTTTCATTCAAAAATGTCTATGTTGACATAAAATATCTTGGATTCTAAATCGGAGTATAGTTCTGTTACACATAATTACTTGATTTCAGGCGTTATGGCGCAAGCTATTTTTATGGCAGCTGCGGAACTGAAAAAGCATCAGCGTTTAGACCGCAGAGACTTGCGGGTTGGCCAGCAAGCCGCTTATGTTGCCGAACAAACTATTGGAATACTAACAAATTTGAAGTACTTGTACAGCCTTGTGAACAACGCAAGCATCTCCATTGCGTCGATAAGGAGGAGATAACATGCCATCGTGGGCATCAACCCCGGACACTACATCATCTCTTTTTGAAGGTGTAAGGCTTTCTACTTCATAGACAGCGAGCACTTATCCCTTAGGGTAAGTGCTCGCTGTTCATAGATTATAGTATGTAAGATATTCAATATTGTGCATAGCTTTTAAATAAATATTGACATGTATCTATAATCACATTATATGTAGATAAGCAATTCAAATGCACAGTACACATATAGTATGGAAACTAAGCCTAGTTGATGAAATAAATACCTACGCTCCATTATAGTACTAGGGTTGTCACTTTTCTTGTTTTTGATATATATTTTTTATTAAGACGATTTTTTATTCTGTAGTGATCAATAAATGGAATTGAAATAACTAGCTTACAAATGTGGTCTGGTATAATATAATAATATCTTCGTCTGGTCGAAGCGACGCGTGACCCGAGATCTGGCGAGTATGTTGCGCAGCGCATCAGCCAGCATTGCCATACAGCGTGGCAATGCAGCCAGCGTCTTGGGGACGCTTCCGACTGGTATTGATGATGGATCAATTGAGCTACCTGTAGATTGTTTACAACAGTCTGCAGTTAGGTCAATTGGTTTAATTGTAAATATTAGGTTCAAAATGAGAGTTGATAATTTATAGCAGCCGCCATCTTGGATTTACAGCAGTATCGGCTTTAGCACTCTCGAAAACCATGAAAATGACACCCATGACGGAAAAAATGATAATTTATAGCAGCCGCCATCTTGGATTCACATTTTGACAGCAGTATCGGCTTTAGCACTCTCGAAAACCATGAAAATGACACCCATGACGGAAAAAATTATAATTTATAGCAGCCGCCATCTTGGATTCACATTTTGACAGCAGTATCGGCTTCACCACCCTCGAAAACCATGAATATGACACCCATGACGGAAAAAAGGATAATTAATAGCAGCCGCCATCTTGGATTCACATTTTGACAGCAGTATCGGCTTCAGCACCCTCTAAAACCATGAAAATGACACCCATGACGGAAAAAATGATAATTTATAGCAGCCGCCATCTTGGATTCACATTTTGACAGCAGTATCGGCTTCAGCACCCTCTAAAACCATGAAAATGACACCCATGACGGAAAAAATTATAATTTATAGCATCCGCCATCTTGGATTCACATTTTGACAGCAGTATCGGCTTCAGCACCCTCGAAAACCATGAAAATGACACCCATGACGGAAAAAATGATAATTTATAGCAGCCGCCATCTTGGATTCACATTTTGTCAGAAGTATCGGCTTCAGCACCCTCGAAAACCATAAAAACGATACCCATGATGCAAAATTTCATAATTGATTGCAGCCGCCATCTTATATTAACATTTTGAAAGTCTACAATCTAGTTTAAACAATGATGTTATATTTACTTTAGGTACCTACTCAAAAATCAGTGCCGCGAGGTTGCCGCTTTGCCACCTTGCGTTTGTGTTGCGTTTATGAGTGATAGAGATAAGGACATATGCCGTGCGGCGGCGTCTCGTCTGTTCGAACTAAAATCACTGCGCTGTTGCCGCTTTGCGTTGTCTGCTTAAACATTGCTAGGTAGGTATGTAGCTTTAATAAATTATATCCAAGTTATTATTTCTTTACAATGGGTATACGTCTGTTAGCATATGTCTATAACTTATTCAATGTTGTAACTTTTTGACTGGCTCGCCACTCCTGTCAAACTTTATGTCGCGACCTGTCAGAGGCCGGCATGACTGTCACCGATGATTGACGATGTGCGGAGTGGCTTCGCATTGCCGTCTCGACACTCAATCAGTGAGGTCGACCATGGGAGGTGTTGGGTTTGTGGTGAATTTAGAGGTGTGAGTATTACCTTGTTAGTGTTTAGGCTTTAAACCCTTTGCCAAGAGAAGGTAACGTAATTTTGAGATAGACCGTTAGTAGATAGGTGAGTCGCTAACAGATCAGAAGTGGAACGTATCCATAACCATGTGATATATTTTATTTTATTCATTATTTTTCTATTCGTTGTGCAATCATTTTCATATGACCGGCAAAAGGTTAGTCGGACATGTGAAACTGTTGTTCAAACAAAGAAATGGGTTAAATCCAAAAAACCACGTGTTATCTTTGAACTTCAAAGGTTAGTCAGACAAGATTGTGGAACCGATCAAACAAAGAAATTGGTAGAATCCATAAAACCACGTATTATTTTGTAATTCGCATTCTCTGTTGGATCATGCAATCTTTTTATTAAAATATGGCCGGCAAAAGCCTACTTCACCATATTTTATTATATAACCTTCGATTCGACACTTTGTCCATAATTGGTTGGAAGAGATCGCTACTAGCGATAAGGCCGTCGTTTGTGACTCACAATTTAACAAACAAACTCGGTACCAAATCATATTTTGCTTATCTACCCTAACTATAGACTAAAAGAGAGTTTTTTGCAATTATCTCTTAAACGGTAAGAGATACGTCAAAAATAACCAAATTTTTACCCCCTTTATAAAACCCCATTCATAGAATTACCAATTATTCTGAACCACTTTGGACGACGTCATCACCAAATTTGTTGATGGTGCAATATATAATTATCTATGTTATTGTTACTGGGATTTGTTAACATAATTTGCGGC
Organism: Eupithecia abbreviata; assembly: GCA_943735965.1. NCBI lineage: Eukaryota > Metazoa > Arthropoda > Insecta > Lepidoptera > Geometridae > Eupithecia > Eupithecia abbreviata. The sequence goes on along the minus strand of OX031001.1, from coordinate 2,528,678 downwards.
TAAATGTTGAATAGAACATCTACTATGTTCTATTCAACATTTAGCTGCAAATTCATCAAGGACATCATTCCTTACAAAATACGTTGCTTGGAAAATGTCATTCCAGCGGGAAGCACACGCGCCGACTGCCGCGCCCAGAGCGGGAGGGGACTGTTGCTACGCTGTCCAAGGCAGGGTATCCACACTGTCCAGGGTACTGCTGCAACAGTCCAGGGCGCTGCTGCCACGTTATTTAGAGCGCTGCTGCCACGCTATTTAGGGTTGTACTACCACAATGCCCAGAGTGCGGCTGCTGCGCTGTCCAGGTTGATCCTGCCACGCTTTCCACAACACTGGTGCCACGCTGTCCAGGGTACAGCTGTCCCAGTTATGATGGAAAACGCTATCCGTTTTCTATTATCGTTTATAGAAAACAAGTAAAGAGGGATAACGGTTTGTAGGCGTTATTAGCAGCGACCAGGTGCGACTTAGATATTCCCATTAGACCCAACCGGTACCGAACCTGTACTGGAACTGAATCGGAGGTGACCACCCCAGCTGCTTGAGATTAGGTATTTCAAAAGGTGGCTACATGGTATTTCATAAGCAGGTACTTAATACAACATATCAATGGTAAGATGGAAAAAAAAGGACAAAAGGGATGTTAGTAGGTACTATAAATTATCGCCGTAGAACTTGTTATACACATTATGCGAACAAAAAAATAAATAGCTATGTAAGTGCGTTGGCTGAAAGTATGATTCGGTATAACGTAAGAGGAATGTATTATTTGGGTTTTGGATTATTTCTATCTAGGCAGTCGATGACATGGCCTTGAGAAGTGTTAATTCCTTTTTTGTAAGCCAAGGGATTGAAACATTTAGTTGGGGAAATGATGTCATCGCCAGAATGGTCATGTTTATTTGGTTTTGTTCTTGACATAATATTATGAGATCAATTATGTTTGTCAGAGAGAGGTCCCAAATCTTGTGGAAGACCACATTCTTCTAATTTTGACCAAATTGATGTAATGACACAATGTAATGTGTTTGCCAAGTAACTTGATAGTCCGCATAGTCAATGATGAACAGCGCTAACGGGCGTCTATCGAGAATGTTTAGTTATGTTTTTCATGAAAGCGTAAATATTTTGTATAAATATTGTTTTTCAAATGTCTTTGTAAAAACTAGAACAACAGCGATGGCATATCACTATCTTGGTCTTTGTTCTCGAAGATAGGCTGGACAACTTAAGATGCCATTTTGGACTGTCGGCTGTTGAGTTTGCAGTAGATTTTTGTTATTGTTAAGAGATAAGAAATTGGCTGATCTAATTTCAATGTCATGAATATCAATGGTGGACATATTCACCTGACGATAAGTTTGCTCATTTTAATTGTTACTTTTCTCGTTTTATGAGACGAATTAATTAATTATTTTATGAAAATTATATTATGTTGTATATAATTTTCAATATATAATAAAAGAGGGCGCTCTAGTGTCGCCTTTATCTCTAAAGATGCGATGGTGATATATCTACCTATGGGATACCCACGCTGGTTGTTTAAGAGTAATTTAATTGATTTTTGACAGTCTGAAGCTTTTCGTTTCATATTCTTATATTACCTATCATTTTGTACATAAAAAGGGGTGCTCTAGCGTCGCCTTTTGTACCTCCAAATATGTGATGATATCTGCCTATGAGATATTCACACTGGCTGTTGGGAGTCAATTATCCTTGATAGTCGGAAAGGTATGAGTTTCATATTCTTGTATTGTAATATATTATTTTGTATATTTGGGAAACAGAGGGTGCTCTAGTGTCGCCTTTTATACCTCCAAAGATGCCATGATAATATCATTGCCTAAAAGATATCAAAACTGGTTAATAACGAGTCATTGGTTTTTGACGGCCATACAAGTTGTAAAGGGGTCTTTGTAAGGTTGATCGTAGGCATAGACCTCGGTTTCGAACCAAATTGTGAATCGGACATTCTATGCGAGCATTTAATGTAGATGCATCTCTAAATTAAAATGTCATTGGCTACATTGGATCTTTGACTTATTCCAAACTTTATTCGAGAAATTCCTAAAACAGTTGGGGCAACTTTTTGAAATTGTCGCTGATGACAGTATCGTGCTGAAGCCAATTCAAAAGAGGTTTAAAGAGAAGTCAAGTCGAAGTCTTCTAGAGACTATTAATTCATGCTCGTCTGGAAAAGGAACATAGGCGAATGTCATGATGCGATTCAAGAACTTTTAATTAAGTACAATGTTTTTGAGGATGTCATTCCTTGGTATAATAGTGGTATATTGGTATTGGTGTCACGGGCTGTGGCTGAGATGATTTAAGATAGCGGCAAGGGCCGTTGTAGCGTGGCCAGCGATGCAATTGTTGCAGGCTTGTATAGTATTTTGCTCAAATAATGAGATTATTTTGAATACATTAAGTTTTGTTTTGAATATCACGAAAATTTATGTAGAGTAATATGGAGCTCTATAATAATGTACGTTGCTGGTCCAGCATGTTCTACTTTGCCGGTGCCTGTTCGAATAAGATGACGTCCCTGTGAGATGTTTGATAAGCTGGAAAGTTGTAATTTGCTCAGGAAAGTTTGTTAAAACGATAGACGGGTTAACAACGAAATGTAGTTGGAAAACCCCGGCCCTTGAATCAGAAATATAGAATGTTGTTATTTAAATTATAATTAAAGGATATCTTTAGTTCTTTTAGTCATGCATTCAGGATATCCCGGGTCCTCGTAAGCATTACTATGGAATGTGTCTGGTGTATTTAGTAGTTTGTCAAGAATACCCCTGGTTCTTGTCAACATAACAGAGGATAGCCTTGGTCCTGTAGTCATGTGTCACAGATACCCCTTGCTATTGCAATCGTGACTAAAGGATACCTCTAGTTATCTTAGTCATAAATTCAGGATACCCTTGTTATCTAGTTAATTTAGTCGTATGTTAAGGATACCCCTGGTCCTTAAAGTTAGGTTAAGGATATCCCTGGTCCTTGGAGTCATAAGCCAAGGATACCCCTGGTCCTTGTAATTGTATGTCAAGGATACCCCTGGTCCTTGTAATTGTATGTCAAGGATACCCCTGGTCCTTGGAGTCTTAAGCCAAGGATACCCCTGGTCCTTAAAGTTAAGCTAAGGATGTCCCTAGTCCTTGCAATTGTATATCAAGGATACCCCTGATCCTTGGAGTCGAAGTTGGAGATATCAATGGTTCTTATTATAACTAAAAAAACATCTCTGATTTTGTTATTATTAGTAGATACATTTAAGAAACTTAAAGATTTAACTGGAAAGTTCCAGTGGTTAATTGTTGAAGGTCGTGTTCGTCCTGGGCTTTCACGGTGACGCTGATCTACCGCTGCAGGAAGAGTGAGTCCCGTTATTGCCTTAATTTCAGGCCAGCGGGTTGGTGACTGCCTAATTGTATTGTACTAATGCTTCATACTCTTATAATTTAATTGGACACATATTAAGTAAGTTTGCAGAGGGCGTACGCTATAATTGGATGGCCGAGTGTTAGCATATGTCTATAACTTATTCAATGTTGTAACTTTTTGACTGGCTCGCCACTCCTGTCAAACTTTATGTCGCGACCTGTCAGAGGCCGGCATGACTGTCACCGATGATTGACGATGTGCGGAGTGGCTTCGCATTGCCGTCTCGACACTCAACCAGTGAGGTCGACCATGGGAGGTGTTGGTTTTGTGGTGAATTTAGAGGTGTGAGTATTACCTTGTTAGTGTTTAGGCTTTAAACCCTTTGCCAAGAGAAGGTAACGTAATTTTGAGATAGACCGTTAGTAGATAGGTGAGTCGCTAACACGTCTCTATTTGTAAAATCTCATTAAATAAATAAATAATGCTGGACAATTCACACACCATTATCTAGCCCCATGGTAAGCAGAGCTTGTGTTATGGGTACTAGATAACTGATATACATAATACAATATATTACATAGATAGATATTTTTTTATTATACATAGAAAACGACCAGAACACCCGGAACAAATATCTGCAGATCGTACACACAATTGTTCCGAGGCGGGAATCGAACCCGCAACCTCCTGCGTCGCAGGCGGACCTTCGCCCACCGCGCCACATCGGTCGTCAGTTGACTTTAAACATCCTCAAAACCGCCGCCATTCTTGATTTACATATAAGTTCACGAATTCATTATGTATGATCGATCACACGGACTCATTATTCTATAACGATCATAATAATAAATTATTCTTACCTTTCAAAATCAGCAGGAAGTTTAAAATACGACAGCTCCGGTTTTAATGAAGCCGAGTTCATACAGCCGTATGCAACGCAATATCTGTAGCGGGTCATTTTTCATTTTCACGCGACCGCACGCCTAGACGCGACAACCGCTACTGAGCATCACAGAACAATAATATCCTAACGGAAAGAAGTAAGACTCCATAGAGTAAAAATGCCAACACTAGAGCACACTAGCGCCTCTAACTTAAGCCCACGGTAACTGGCGTTTGGCGGGAGCTTCAAATTAAATAGGCACTCAATTCAAAAGGTGCCTTTTTAATTTCTCTGCGACTATAATAATTTATCAGACGAATGGTAATTATTCAACATTTTGTTGAATATTCACCATTCACCTGACACAATATAAAATATAGAATTGCACCAATACTTAAGGAAGGATTTTGGTTAAGTAATTAAAATGCCAATTTGGTCAAAACAGTGAAAAAATATATAATTTAGTAGGTAAATATAATATTTTTTTGTTTTACACGTAATTCACCTTGTTTTCACACAAGCACTTTAAATGTTTTGTAGTATGTTTATTTTCCTTTTCATTGCTTCGATGCTTCGTCCGTAAATTGTCTATTTTTTAACAATTATGTAGTACCGTTTAATGCATAATGCATATTGTCGACACAATTATATGCAATTTTTTTTTTCAAAATGCTGGGAGCATCCTTGCAACCACTCAAAATCTACTTCATTATCTAATTTTTCTTTTAATGTTTTTTTAATAATGCGTCAAACATGTAAAATGAAGTTAGTTCTTTTTTAGATCTACCGCCCGACACGGTTGTCATTCTCATTTTTGACAGTGTTCCAGGGACATTTGAGTGTCATGCCGAGACTTTGAGCATAAATGTTGTTGCTCTGTCTTACATATAGCGTCCTCTCATACATTTTATTTGTCCCATGGTACTTGTGCTGTTGGCATTTCATGCTTAGCTAGTTGATACCCACTGCTGAGCATCCCCGAGAATCACCCAGAAGCCGTGTCGATGTGCATGTTTGTGTGAGTGTGCCGTTTCGAGTGTTTGTTCCTAGTTTCCGTACTGTATATACTTATACTGAGTCAAATGTATTAGACACATAAGTGATATATGTATATGAACATACTAGTGGTTTCTTTTTCATTTCTTTTGACAAAAAGTTGAAGTGAATAGTCAAATAATCTTATTTGATAATAATTTATAGTATAAACATACCAAACAAAAAGGATTTACAAAGAAAAAAATATTGAGCAATTTAAAAAAACAATATCACAGATAAACTGGGACACAACATTTAGCAATAGTTTTGACATAAACAAGAATTTTGAAATATTTACCAACGTACTACACTCGAATCTAAACACTTTTTTTCCTGAAACTCGTATAAAACAGAAAAACAACAACCGAAACACGTACTTGACAAAAGGTCTAAAAATAGCATGCAAAAATAAACGACTGCTGAAAATTTTATCTAACCAACTTAAAAACAAAACATTTAAACAATACTATAAACGCTACGAAAAAATCTTAAAAAAATCCATCAAACAATCTAAAAAGCTATCCTTTATTAACACCATGAACAAATCGACAAACAAAATAAAAACTATCTGGCAAATGATAAATAAAATAACAAACCCTAACAAACAAACCTATCTACCTAAAAACATAACATTAAAAAACACGGATGAGTCACCACGAGCTATCGCGGATGCATTTAACAACTATTTTGCATCGATTGGAAGGTCAAGCCATAGTGCGTGTGGCCGGCCAGTACACTCACCTTCGACTAACTCGATGTACCTGCGACCGGTATGTGAACGAGAAATTAGTAATGTTATAAGCTCAATGAGCAGCAAACACAGTTACGGCGTCGATGAAATTCCACCAATCCTCATAAAAAAATGTAAATCTGTTTTTCTCAAGCCTTTAACAAAGCTCGTTAACCAATCGTTTTCAGAAGGCACTTTCCCGAACCAGCTAAAAATAGCAAAAATAAGACCGATTGCAAAAAAAGGTGGCCAGGCCGCCGGAAGCCCAAGTAGTTATAGACCTATAGCACTGTTACCTACCATCTCAAAGATTTTTGAAAAAATCATGGCAACCCGCGTTAATTATTTCCTCGAAAAATACAGTGTTTTCGACGAGAACCAATACGGTTTTAGAATAAATAAATCAACAACATTAGCGACTTATAACTTTGTACAAAAAATTTATGATATAATTAACGAAAAAAGAATCGGAATCGGGCTATTTTTAGATATGACAAAAGCATACGACAAAGTAAATCACAAAATATTACTTCAGAAATTATACGGTGTCGGTATTAGAGGAGTTGCACATAAATGGTTTGAATCATACCTACATGATAGGAAACAGCTTGGGCAGATAGATCACTACAATAATGATACGCGCGAGACAATTAAGGTAACATCCGATATATTGACAACAAACGCATCTATTCCACAAGGAAGTGTACTCGGATGTACCCTCTTTTTGATATACATAAATGACTTGCCAAAATATATTCCCACGACATGGACACTCTTCGCTGACGACGTGTCGCTTCTTTTCAGCAGCACAATGGACATTGACATAACTTATATTAAGGAATCATTTAATGTATGCGAACAATGGCTCAGAGAACATAACTTAGAAATAAACTATAGTAAAACTAAAATAGTACAATTTAGAACATACAAAAAAAAACCTTTAGACCTTAAAAATCTTACCAAAACTATGAAAATTGACGAGCAAAGCGACTTCAGCCTCTTAGGAATAATCCTAGATACACATTTAAATTGGAAAAAACAAATTGAATCTACTAAAACCAAACTATCGCGTTTTGTATACGCTCTAAGTGTTTTAAAATCAAACACAAACTACCAAACTGCCCTAACTGCCTACTATGCTCATGCGTATTCAGCTTTCAACTATGGTGTTATACTATGGAGTGACAGTACGGACTTTGAACAACTTTTTATAATGCAAAAAAAATTAATACGTATCCTTATAAATATTCCTCCGCGAGAAAGCTGCAAACCACACTTTATCCAAAAGAAAATACTTAGTTTACCCTGCATCTATATATTACAAGCGGCAATGTTTGTTAGAAAACATAAAAATTACTTTAAAACAAAACAAGAACTAGACAATAACTATAATAGACGAAATAAAAATAAAATAGTACTCCCTGATACAACCCTAACAACTGTTAGCAAAAGCCCCAAATTTAGATTAATTAAAATATTTAACAAACTACCTGAAATCCTAAAATGCGAACCAAAAGATAATATATTTACGAAACACTTGAAAACTTTACTGCAACAAAAATGCTATTATTCAATCCACGAATTTTTCTCCGATTTCAATTTAAAACAAAAAACTGAAAGTGTACTAGCTGACATACCTACAGATTAAATTAGTAAGCCTATCTACCTAATCATGACAGTCCTATAATTTCTATATGACATTCCTATAATTCCTATATGACATTCCTAATTTTATAAATAATGATTGTTTAGAATTTTAGGCTAATATTTAAAAAGAACCCAAAAATTGTTGTGCCCTGACAGGGTTTTTATGCATTGTGTACCTACCCACTAAGACTACACCTAAGATACTACCTGTATGCATGAAATTACAATAAATGATATGAATTATGAATTATAACATTTTACTTGTCTAAGTGCTTATTTTGTTAGCCTAAAGAAATATTCAACAAATTGTGGAGGAGTCGAACATAAATAAATACAACAATTTTAAAAACATAATTTTACTACTAATGTACAGAGGTAGGTAAATAAATTTGTATTTCTAATTATCAATGGTCTTAAACATTTTGAGTGAAATGTGGTAAGAATCGAACTCAGGTTCTTATGGGTTATTGATTTGAGAGTCCTGCCAGGCCTCTCAAGAGTTTGTTTGTTCAGTAGCCGCGATGGTCTTCTTGAGATTGAACATGATTGTGGATTTCCGGGGGAAGAGGTCGCCAGGAGGGTTTTGCATCTAGCGGTCTTGCTTGTAGGGGAGTGAGAGCGTTGAGGTGAGCATGGCGGGAATTGTCAGCTTTACCACGAACTCATTTATCGAGGGTGTTTGCAGGTCACGTGCGATGACCGTGTTTCGTACGTATCGACTCGCGCCAGTACAGACTCTGAGAGCGATGTTATATTTGGCATGAATCCTCCTCTGCTTGGTTCTGGAACACAGGGCATACCACGCCGCCAGCACGGCGCTGCATATTTAAGGATGTAGGTTTTGTAAGCCCCGATCTTCAAATACACTTTGAAACTAATATTTTTTAGCAAAGAACACGCAGTTTTTTCGCACAGACACCAACAAAATTTACAAATACAAACAAAACTAACCTCAAACTTTTGACAACTGCTGTAGGTAGTGAGTGACATGAGAGCGTTTGACAGTAAAAAAAACTTACGTTTCGTTACTACTTTTTTAGTATACTTACTGACAAAAATACGTGATTGTATTGCAAATAATAACAAAAATAATGCACAAGCTTTGTTTTTACACCATAACAAATAAAGGGTCTTTCAACAAGGACGGGTCGATGTTAAACTTGAATAAAACAAGATGTGTGCAAGATATTAACGAAATTTATGTTTTATTTGAAAGGCCCATTTATGCCATAACGGATGGAATATGACAGCGTTCAAATGTCCGCCGCGGCTTCGTATGGTGGCACGAATCCGAGAGGTCCAATTTTTAATGACTCTGCTGCATAGATCCGGCTGAATCTGAGCGATGGCCTGCTCACTGGTAATGGTCTTGAAGTTAGACAATAGGGCTGCAGGTGGGATAGACTGCAGGTAGATGCTGGATGCGTCAAGTTGAAGACAGGGCGCTATGGCGCTCATTGGGGGAGGCCTATGTCCAGCAGTGGACTAACATACATAGGTTGATGATGAAGATGGGAGTCTCAAGCTCAAGAGTATCAGGATCCATGGTTCTGTGAAGTTTTCCTTCTTTCTCAGTACTTCCTTTATTGCGCCGCGGGTGTAGCAGAGACCCTCGACGAAAGGTGTAAGCGCTGGCTGGAGTTACAGGTCCAAAAGGGTAACGCAGCTCGTGGAAAGTCCGGCCGGAGACGAGACTGCCCTTAGGGTGGACTTTGAACCCCAACAGGGGTTTAAACTACACACACTATTTATGTTATTTAAAATGCACAGTGGTATTGTCTTGATCGAACGACCAGCAACGTCAAAATGGCGTGTCTGACGTCTCACGCGCAACCGGAACAGGCAAACGTCAGCCTTGCGAGACCATAAACAATCTCCGTCCGTAGTGATGTGATCAAGCGTGTTGGCGAGTTTACTTGCGTCTAGTTAGTGCGCTGACGAATGACTAACTAAACTAGCCACGATAGCCATTTATTCGATCTGTAGGAATCGAGTTTAAGTTATAAATTAAAGTAGGTAGGTATGTAACCTGTTACGTTACAGTAGATCCAAGTTTATAAAAACTCTTTATTTGCAGTGACGTAACTTTTTTCGATGTCTATGAAGTACGAGTTAATTTAGCAGCTGTGCGTGTGTCTAGTTTCTTTCACAACTGTATCTGCATATCTTCACTAGGAATATATATATATATATAGGCACCATGTTGTAATAGATCGGCGTTTGTGAATTTAAATAATTTAATTTAGTTGCCGATTTTATTTTACAAGTAGATTGTGTTAAAAAAGAGTTGTTTTGACTACTACGCTGTGACGTCAACATCCAACAGGTGGGGCCACAGGTGGGGCGATCAGAGTGGCGCGCCTGCGGGACAAAAGGTTTAGGTACACAAGTACTATTTTAACGGGTATTTATCTCGTTTCAATACCCGTTAAAATAGTATTTGTAATTATGTGTTCTGATGGAGTAAGTTTAAAAAGGTTTAATTATTTTTTCGGCGCGTAGCAGAACGCACGAAATGCGACTTACTTAATTGTTTACTACAAAATGATCACAAATGAATTGCTACTAATCCAACTAGCCTGTCTTCAGATTATGGTTTCATCGATAAAAGACCGTGAGATCTTTAAGAACGGTGCCAAGTTTCAAAGCAGTTCCTAATCTTAGTTGATAATGTTCTTTCAAGTAAGTCCGTTTTTGGCCATAAGTTTAGATTTTAAGTATGTTTGTAATAATGATAATTAAGGGCTGTGGATTTTGTTAATAAATAAATAAATAATTTATTTAGAGCTTTGGCAATTTTATATCTATGTAATGTTGGATATTTTAGGGATAAAGATTATAGAATGAAAAAAAACTTACACAGCTATGTTTTATTTACGCACAAAAGGAGACTAAAAAAGAGGAAATAATATATCTACTTATGAAAAACAGTTACAATAATTGCTATTCTTGCTGGACAAGCCTTAGAGTATAATCTAGCTTGTTTTATGGTTACCTACTTGAAAAGTGATATAATTTATACATTGAGAAGAACCTAAAGTTAGTTAACCCATTATAATGCCAGAAACATTATGGTGTCCGTAGAAAGTAAGTATTACATTTCTAATTATTATCACCTAGAAATTGAATAATTGAATTTTGTTGGATCTTATCAGTAGGTTTTGCGCGGATTTGTTACTGTATATATGACACAAAATGCTTAGAATAATATGGAAAATATGTTTTGAAAAATATAACAAATAACATTGCAAACTTTCCACAAACCGTAACAATACAACGCCGTTAGAGTATAATGCAAAATTCTGAACCAAAATTGACGATTTTTTGCTAATTCTGTGTCTTTTAGTCCATCCTTTACGATGTACTTCCGGATACCGATAGTCCATATCTGAAACAAAAGATATAAGTAAGTTCATAATATAATTATGTATAATATACAAATGATGCTGGATGCGTCTCATGCTATGGCGCTCTTTGGGGGAGGCCTATGTCCATCAGTGGACTAATATAGGCTGATGATGATATGTTATTTTTCAAATAGACAATTAATGCTGTTGACCGCAGATGGCCATGACAGCGTTACCGGACTTTTAGCGGGCGCAGAGGGCACCTCGCCGGTATACGCGCTTTTTTACATTAATATCATTTCTTTTATATATCACTCTTATCCATAATTTGAATTACTAAAAAAAATATTTTCTACTTTTTAGTTCGGTTTATTTATAAAAGCGTGGTATTTTAGTTTTTTCAAACTATTATTTATTGTCTATTTTTGAGTTTAACCTCTCATGTCTCCTTATAATGCCAGACTAGAGTCAGCTCAACAGGGTCTTCTTTTCCCGCTGATTCTCCCAAGCCCGTTCCCTTGGCTGTGGTTTCGCTAGATAGTAGATAGGGACAGTGGGAATCTCGTTAATCCCCCTCTGGCCACGTGGTCCTACTGCCTTTGTCCTGCCGATCGGACCACATGAACTTTTTTTTCCTATTAGTTCGATTAATCGGATTATGCGCGTCACTAATTAGATAACTATTATTATATTTTCATTACATCACTCACTTTATAAAGTTATTCAACGTTTTAATTCTGATAAAAACTGGCCAAGTCAAATCTAACCTACATATATAATTGACTTCGCACTCATTTAGATCTCCATTCTTTTTGCCGCAAAGCCCACAGCCAATCATAATTTTTGTATTGAACTTGGCTCTCCTTTTTTACTTTTATGTTTTTGGTGGGATATCATTACTTGTTGTAAAGAAAACTAGGCAAGTATTGAAATTTATTGTTTTTTCTTGCGTTTCCACTGCGTGGTTTTGAAAATAAGTACTAAAAATATGGAGAAAAAGAAATGTTTTTTTTTGTATGGGGACACCATATGTAGGGGCTCGTCGAAGGTGTAAGACTTCAACTAGGGCTGGTCGGGAGTGATAATCTGTAAAACACCTCAGAACACTTAGTGTCGGTTTATTGTACCGAATACACACAACTACGCACTTATTACAAAGTCACTGCACTGCACTGTTCACTATTTACTTTCCTTTACTTTCCTTAACACTTGCTCACTTGGTCACTGTAAAATAAAAACTAACTAAACTAGCAAACAAATTCTACGATTTTCTGGGCTATACTTGTCTCTTTCTATATTCCAGAACATTTCCTCGGACATTTCTGATTTCCCTTTCTATACTTTCTATTCGTTCGAAAACAGGTACATAGCTAGGTAGGTACATATATACGTATGTCTGTCTATATGTATGTCAGTCAGTCAGTGTGAATTTTTACTACTTTTTGACCTTCATATTTTAATAACCGTTTGAGCTAGCTTCATGATATTTGGGCTTCTACATGTCCTTATGGATATAATTAAACAGACCTAGTTTTATGTATTTACGTTAAAGATGTTTTGAGTTATAGAAGGGTCAAAAGTGGCACCAAGTGGTTCGTGTAATGATACACTCGGCGCGTTCCTTTGCTTGAACTTGGCTTGAACACGCTGCCGCGTGTTCTAATTTATATTATATTATTTAGCTACTAAATGATCCCGAGGTGGTCCTTCTTTTTTCCCCAGCGATTAGTATTTGTCTCAGAAAACTAAGAAACAGTATCAAAGTCAAAGTATATTTATTGCAATTACATGTGAAAAAGATCGTACATAAAAAAAGCGTAAAAATGTAATTTGTGATTTGAATTTTTTTTTTCTCATCATGCAATATTAATGAGAAAAAAAAATAAAAAATCAGTTAATGTTAATAAATAGCAACACATAATTAAATAACACATTAATTAAATAATAAAAAATACATAAATGGGTAATTATTATTTATTGGCTGTGTGGTGTCGGCCTAGATAGAAATGAATAGCACCAACCCAACTCTTCCCGTGGGTGTCGTAGGAGGCGACTAAGGGACATACACCGGGGGGCGGGCAGCAGCGTCCCTTGGAGCACACTCCCTATACTGCGATCCCCAACCCGCATGCCCAGCGTGGGGATTATGGGCATCAACCCCCCCATGGATCGATCGATAGTCAATATGTTGTACTTTTTGAAAAGGGGTTTACAAGAATCCGTCACTATCATATGAAACATAGCTCTGATACATCTTTTTTGGAATTTGAATATTTTATCGACGTCAGTGGAGTTCCCCCAAAATATTAAACCGTACCTGATATTTGAGGCAATCAACCTATGATACGCAATAAGCAGGGTTTCTTTTCTTCGTTAACTACTGGGGATAATATATGTAGCACGTAAACGAGGCTATTAAGTTTTTTGCAGACATTTTCTACATGCGGTTTCAACTTTCAGTCTATGTGGATTCCTAAGAATTTCGTGGTCGTAATACAATACAATAACTACACGATTGAGGAAGTCAATCGTGTAGTTATTGTATTGTATGTCAAAATTTGGAAAAGCAGCATTATCGCGTTGTCTAAAATGAATTATTTTAGTTTTATAAATGTTAATTTTCTAATTATTATTATCTAACCATTCTATTATTGATGTCATAGCATAATTAATGTCATTTTGATAGGTATTAATATTTTTACATATTATGGTTACAGTACTATCATCAGCAAAGAGGGACATAGGTTGCGCAGTGGCTTTAGGTAGATCATTAATGTAAGCAAGGAAGAGTAGTTGACCCAGTACGCTACCTTGAGGAACATCATAATTCATAATGCGTTCCTTCGATACAAACACTTCTTCTTCTTTAGTTTTATAATTTATTTTTGTTATCTGTTTTCTAAATAAGATTTAATTAATTGTAGAGCGTTACCTTTTATGCCATATCTGTCGAGTTTTTTAAGAAGGATGGTATGGAGGAAGGTAGTCAAAAGCTTGGGTCGTATTGCAAAAAATTTAGCAAACTTGAATGTTTTTGTCGACACTACTCGTCTCAATAAAATCATAGAGATATTTAATGTCTTATTTTCTCTGAAGCCCTTCTGTTCATTACAGAATATCTTGTTTGATTCGAAATAATCATTAATTAATCGATAGATGTACTTTTTAAACTTAGTATTGAGAGAACTATTGAACTTTCTTGTGTGGAATTGGAGCGGCATATCATAGAGTGTGTGTACCGCCCTCCCGACGCAAATCAGGTAGACTTTGAAAGTACTATGGAAGACAGTTACTCCGTGATCATGGCGCATGCAACTGTGCCGAAATATTGGATAACTCAAAAATCAAATCATGGTAAATATCCCGTTTTAAATGACTTTAGTATTAATAACCATGATAGTTTCAAAAGTTTTACTATGGAAGAAGATATGCTAAAAGTATTTACTTGTAGGAAGGATCTCATTGTTTGTGGCGATTTTAATATAGATATTTTAGCGAATCCTCTCGCTGATAGATTGATTAATTTATTCAAATGCTTTAACTTACAACACCTTTTCAATGATCCGACTAGGGTAACCCAAACTTCTGCCACTTTTAAGCATTTTAAATCAGACCATTATGGTCAGAGTGTTAATTTTATTAATAATTTGAATGATAAAAAAACAGTTGAGGAATATACCTACAGGCCTATCACAGAGAGCCGTATTAGTAAATTTAAATGTAAAGTAGATCTAGCAGTAGCTAATATACCTTGTTCTGATGACCCTAATGGTTTATTTAACAGACTTTTTAATGCTATAAACAAAGAACACAATGAAGTATTCAAACTTAAAACATGCACAGTTAGAGATAGGGTCGGGTTTACTGATTGGGCCACTCCCGGCATTTACAGAAGTAGGAATAGGCTATACGATCTCTATGGTGCTAGATAAGCTATGTTACATGACCCTGCGTTTCTTTTGTATGTAAATAACTACTCGAAAACATTTAAGAAAGTCTGCAACACAGCAAAATGCCTATTTTTGAAGAATAAAATAACAAACTCATCTAATAAAATAAAAGCGACATGGAGACTAATAAATAATGAAACTGGTAAATCAAAGCCACGTAATAGAGAAATAAAGTTAAAAGTTAATAATTCAATTCTTATAAATGAAAAAGATATTGGAGATGCTTTTGATGGATTCTTTGCTGATATCCCTAAAATTGTAACCCGGTCTCTCAATTCCCCTGCTTTAAAGGCAGTTGAATTATTAGAATCATCTGTTGAGAAATGTAAGGAAGTCTTTATCTTTAGTCACGTAAATGGTAATTACATTGTAAAAACTTTTAAATCTATAAACATAAAAAATACTGAGGATCTCTGGGGCATTTCAACTACAGTACTAAGTTCAATTATTAAGGAAATGGCTCCCTGCTTGGCCCATATTTTCAATAATTGTGTAGACGCAGGAGTTTTTCCTGATCTTATGAAATGTAGTAAACTGGTTCCTCTTTACAAATCTGGTAGCCATACTGATCCGGCCAATTACAGGCCAATTTCAATACTTCCTGCAATAAGTAAAATTTTCGAAAAAATTATCCTCACTCAGTTGACTTCACACTTCAACCTTAACAGGCTGTTTTATAAAAATCAGTTTGGCTTCACCAAGGGTAGATCGACAACCGATGCTGGCACAGTTCTATTAAAGCATATATTAGATGCCTGGGATAAAGCAAAAAACGCTATTGGTGTATTCTGTGACCTTTCTAAGGCTTTTGATTGCGTGGATCATGGTACACTAATTAGGAAGAATTAGTAACAAGGCACTGGACCTTATGCAATCATATTTAGCTGATAGAGTTCAAAAAGTAGATATTGGTAAAGAAAGATCTAGAGGATCAAAACTTGAACTAGGCGTTCCGCAAGGATCAATATTAGGTCCTTTTTTATTTTTAGTATATGTAAATGATCTTCCGTTTTTAGCAAAAGATCTTTGTGAATAGTCTTATTTGCTGATGATACTTCATTGATTTTTAAAGTTGATAGAAATAAATATAACTATGACGATGTAAATAATTCGCTTTCACAAATACTAGATTGGTTCACCGCCAATAATCTACTACTCAATGCTAAAAAGACTAAATGTATAAAATGCATGCTACCGAATGTAAGAGAACTCCCAACAAAAATAATGCTGAAGGATGAGATTGTTCACCTTGTATACTCTACTGTATTCCTAGGGTTACATATTGATTCTTCTCTTTAATGGAGGTCGCAAATAGAGGCTCTGGCAGGTAGACTTAGTTCAGCAGCTTATGCAGTTCGAACAATTAGATATATTACCAATGAAGATACAGCTAGGTTAGTTTATTTTAGTTACTTCCATAGTATTATGTCTTATGGTATTTTGCTTTGGGGACAGGCAGCTGACATCCAGACCATATTTGTTCTTCAAAAAAGGGCGGTACGCGCTATTTATAAATTAAAGCCACGAGATTCTTTGAGGGAATTATTTAAAAACATTAATATTCTGACTGTAATATCGCAATTCTTTCTTTTGCACAATGCCCTATGGTGTTTCCTTTGTGATAAGTTAGTATGTGTTATAATAAAAATGTGATTTATCTTTTAAATAGTATTTAACGACATCAAGTGTAACATTGTGTACCTACGGTGGAAATAAATAAACTAAACTAAACTAAATACATCTATGAAAATTTAATGTATACCCACAAAAATAAGGATAGCCTTATGAAAAAGTGTGATGTTCACAATAGAAATACAAGAAACAAGAACAAGTTACACATCCCATCATTTAGATTACACAAGTTAGGGAAATCATTTATGGGCAATAGCGTGCGCTTCTATAATAAGCTTCCATCTGAAGCAACTGAGCTCCCTATTCGTAAATTTAAAAATTACATAAAAATCAATCTCATCAAGAAGGCTTTCTACTCCATAAATGATTATCTCAATGATGTTAATGCTTGGCCAGATGTCGCTCAGTTTCGCACAGACAATAGTATGTAAGTAATTTGTTATTGTGCATAGCTTTACTTAAATATTGACATGTATCGAATCATATTATATTTAGACTTAAATGGGCAAATAACCATGTATTAGACATATAAGAGATGAACATGCTAGTGGTTTCTTTTTCACTTCTTCCACTAGTGGACAAAAAATTGAAGTGAACAGTTAAATAATTTTATTTGATAATAATTTAATGTATAAAATATGACTTGCCACTTTTGACCCTTCTATAACTCAAAACCTCTTTAACGTAAACATATAAAACTACGTGTGTTTAATTATATCCATAAGGACATGTAGAAGCCCAAATTTCATGAAGCTAGCTCAAACGGTTATTAAGATATGAAGGTCAAAAAGTCGTAAAAATTCACACTGACGGACTGACATACATGTAGTACCTAAATCTAACCTACTTCCAGATGACCTAGAAGGATGAAATTTGGAATCCAGCTCGGTAATTGTGTGTAAACGTAGGAAAAAATCAAAAAATAAAAAAAGTCAAAAAATAAGTGATGTTAGCGACGACGACCTTATGTCAATGGAATAAGGTTTAAATTAAAATAGATCCGCATTGCATAGAATAAGCAATAGTACTACGTCTCCGATTGCGCCATAGAATACAGATCCCGCCCACTTTTTTATTTTCCATCTACCGGTCAATAGCAGAACTGTGAACTGTCTTAGTGATTACTTTTGTTAATGTTTTGTTTTAATTTTGTACTTTTATGATTAAGCTGATTAATTGTATGTGTGTGTTTTTTGTATCAAATAAATGATTTACTTACTTACTAAACTGCTCACTTCATTCTGTTTTCAAAGTAACTACATATTTTTACTATCTCACAATAGATGTCACTAGTGGATAACAGGGGCGTACTAAGAATTTTCATACCAGGCGGCGCGGGAGTAAAACCCTACTTGAATCAAATTGATGCGAATGAAGCTTTAAACTTAAGCTTGGCTTCAATTTCATGAAATTAACTAAACAACAACTATTATAGTAGTTGTCTCACGGAGAGAGGGAAAGTACTTTCAATATAGAATATTTAATATAAATGAGGCTTTATTTTTATTTCCTGCATTTTTAATATTTATTTATAGTACATTCCATAGGTGAAACATAGCCGTGGGACACTCATTAAAATATTTGGATTTTAAATACAGCCCTGGTTTTTCTTTATATGTTAATAATTGACGATAGATGGCGGCTTGTTTAAAAAAATGACTATAAAAACTGACAAAATTAATATTTTGGCGACTAAAAAGTCTTTAGAAACGCAAGTTGAACAAATTTAAGTACCTATGATTATTAAAATATATTAATACTGAGCCCTACGTACCTATAAATGTTTATTTTCCATGATACAAAGTGTCGCCTTCTATTGTCAAGTAAAATTATATTTGGAAACGCCGAGTCAATATCTGCCTAGTTAGTCAAAGCAAGTCAAATCTAACCTACATAGATTTGACTTGGCACTCATTAAGATCTCCATTCTTTCTGCCACAGCCAAGTATAATTTTTGTATTGAACTTGGCTCTCCTTTTTTACATTTATGTTTTTGGTGGGATTAAAATCTTCAGCTAAAATTACATATGTTGTCATAACGTTTTTTTGATATTTCATTTAAAACTTTCCGTAAACAGTTCATAAAAAGGTCGATATTACTTATTTTTGGTACTCTGTAGACACAAATAATTACAATATTATAGTCGGTTGATTCCACGGCACAACATTCAAATATACTCGTAATAGAAAAGTCTGATATCTTCTTAATCACTGTCCACCCATTGAGCTCATTATGAACTAATATGCAGGATCCTCCTCTCTTGCTCTCCTTGCAACTGAAACACGCTGCCAGGGTGTAGTTCGGTATTGTTAGAAACTGTTCATGTTCGTCCATCATGAAATGTTCAGTAATACACAAGACATCTACCTACTTTATTTTTACGTTCTTCTAGTTCCTTAAGGCATATAGCGAGTTAGTCTGATTTCCCTAGAAGACCTGCAATGTTCTGATGAAGAACAAGAAGATTTATATTCAAGAAAAAACAGGTTTTGTTTCCAATTGCATCCATCATCCATCAGTTCAATATTCGAAATTGTTGGCTCGGAATAATCTCTACAATATTCCATTTCTCTAATGGTTCCAATGATGTTGGCTATGTCTTGGAAAATGGTCCGAAGGCCAGAGTTGCTGACTTTTCCTGAAGGTTTATGAAACATAGAGAAATTATATGTTAGGTGCCTGTTCGAGTCGACTAAGTAGGCATAGTTATATGTTTGAACATCTTTAAACAGCTGGTTGTTGAAACTTTTAATTCTTTGGTTTATTTTTTCTTTTCCAAAACCATATTGATAAGTTGGAAAACATATTATCACATTCGTATGTGTAATTTCTTGCAGTGTTTTTTAAAGTAATCTAATGTTTTCTGTATGCTCTGTCCTTCTGCGAGGTCCTCATCAAATAGTAATTTAATACAGTAGTCTTTAATTGAGAAGTTTATGAGCTTTGTTTGTAGACCATGTACAATACAATACAATACAATACAATATAACTTTTTGCACCATCAATACAAAAAAAATAAAAATACTAAAGGATCTTAATATTAATTATAACTAGTGGCACAATCGGCGGCCTTATCGCTAAAAGCGATCTCTTCCAGGCAACCTTTGGATGGATAGGATCGCTATGTTTTAAAGCTGACGGTGGCGTAATTATCAAAATAATTATATATAAAATAATTGATATTTATCTTAAGTACATATATATAATAGAACAAAAAAAAAAAAAACGGAACAATTAATATAGAAAACAAAACTAAAAATAAAATCAAGAAATCTTATCAAGAGTGGTCAGATAGTGTTGATGAACCATACTTTTGAAGATAGGAAGGGATTTCGCTTGACGGATAGAAACGGGAAGGGCGTTCCAGAGTCTGGCGGCCTGCAACGTGAAGGAATCACCATAGAACTGGGAAGTGTGTGATGGGATTTTTAAAAGAAGGGTATCAGACGAGCGAAGGGATCGTGGGTAGGACATATGGAGAAACTCAAAACGGTCTTTTAGATAAGACGGTGATGACGGAAGGAAAAGGACAGAATAAAGGAGATTAAGAACATGAGCATTCCGACGAAGACGAATGGGTAACCACTTGAGCCTGTTACGGTACACAGAGATGTGGTCAAATTTACGCAGGCCAAATATAAATCTTATGGAGTAGTTTTGAAGACGCTCAAGCTTGTTGAGTTGGTCTTCAGTCAGGTCGGGATAGCTGGCATCTGCATAGTCTAAGAGGGGGAGCAGTAAAGATTGTGCAAGCGCAGTTTTGGTACAAGTAGGAAGGAAGTTACGCAACCGCTTTAGAGAAGCACCTGTACCAAAGGTCTTCCTGGATACCGTTGCAAGTTGTGGGCCCCACGATAACTGTCTGTCCACAAGTAAGCCCAGATTTTTAACAGTGTCGCTGATCTCAATAGCCACCCCATTGAAAGTGACCTTTGGCAAGTCAGACCAGTCGATACGAGCGATCATCCTAGAGCTACCTATGACAATCACTTGGGTTTTACTAGGATTAACCTTAAGCCCGAACGATTTGCTCCATTTGTTTACATTTTCAAGATCTTTATTGACCTCTACAATGCCTTCACCTAGCCATTCAATAGGGGCCTGCGTGTAGATTTGCAAATCATCTGCATAGAGGTGGTAGGGAGAAGATAGAAGATTGGAGATAGAATTGATGAAGATTGCAAAGAGAAGAGGAGATAAAACGCCGCCCTGAGGAACACCGGCATCCAGTTGACACCATGTTGAAAAGGAATCATCAACGCGAATGCGTTGCCGGCGTCCATTCAGGTAATTACGAAACCAGCCAATTACTGACGGCGATATGTTAAAAGAGCGAAGGAGAGCTAGAAGGATATCAAAGTCAACGTTGTTGAAAGCGTTGCTGAAGTCTAGAAGTGAAAGAATAGTAACAAGTCCGTCGTCCATGCCATGTCTTATGTCATCAGTGATTTTGACAAGAGCAGAGACAGTACTGTGGCCTGGACGAAAACCGGACTGAAAAGGATTCAAGAGATTATTGGAAGTAAGAAAAACGCTAAGCTGAATGAAGGGAGAATAGAGATGGGACGGTACTCAGAAAAAGAAGTAGGATTGGGCTTTTTAGGAAGAGGGATGACCTGAGCCTCCTTCCATACCCTAGGGAAGGTTTCAGTGTCAATAGAGTAATTAAAAAGGTAGGTAATTACGGGAAGGATTTCATCAAGAATCGGGATAATCATCTTGTTACTTATACAGTCGCTACCAACAGCATTAGACGTGATGGACAAGATATTATTTTTAACCTCGCTATCAGTAAATTGGCTGAAGGAAAAATGAGAAAAGTCGGGAGTTGAAAGAGAAGAGAGATAGTTCAAAGTTTGTCGTTTAGTAAATCCATCAAAGCTGGAAGAGGCAGAGAAATGTGAGTTTAAGGAATTGATATCCAGGTCTTTGGGTACATCTTGACGAGATTTTCCAATACCGAGAGTGCGTAAAAAATTCCAAACTTTCGCCTGGTCTTTATTAGTAACATATTCATGGATGTAACGGCGTTGTGCATCCCTACACACTCTATTGCAGTGATTTCTAGCCTCAGCATACTTGTTCTTGTTATGTTCTGTCGGGGTTCGTCTAAAACGTACTTTGGCTGCTAGCTTCCTATGCATTTCAGAACGAATTTCATCAGTGAGCCAGGGCGCAGGAAGATGCTTCATCTTCACTGATCGGACCGGAGCATGCACGTCGTACAAACTAATTAGAATCTTATTGAAGGAATCTACCTTTTCATCAATATTGTTAGCTGCATGAACCCCAGACCAATCGATGTTTTCAGCATCATCACGTAAGGCCTTCAAGTCCATTGAACCAAAACTGCGCTGCAGAAGAACTTTAGGTTTGTCTTTAGGAGGTCGAATCTTATAAGATAGAAAAACTAGGTCATGATAAGAGAACTCATCCGCCGTACATTGTCCGTGCTTGGCGACATGAGCTATGGAGGAAACAAAGATTAAGTCCAAAAGGGAAGGTTGACAATTGGGAGAATGATGAGTAGCACTCAGAGGAAGAATGGTCAGGTTGTTAGCCTGAACAATACTCTCAAGAGCGGAAGAGCGGGAGTCATGCTTCATAAGACAGGTATTAAAGTCACCCATTATTATAGTATGATCATGGAGAGGAATAAGATCTTCGAAATGCTTTTCTAGAGAAGAGAAAAAGTTAATACGCATAGAAGGGGAGTAGTATACACCAAGAAGGATTTTACGATGTGCGAGAGTTACTTGGAGAAAGAGATGTTCACCAGCAGAGGAGGGAGGCGGCTGCGCTGACATATTAATGATTGTATAGGGAATGCGAGCACGTAAGTAAATCGCTACGCCGCCACCTACGCTACTTGTGCGATCGTTCCTGATAAGTTGGAAACCTGGAAGCGAGTATGGAGTAGTGGGTAAGTTAGGTTTCATCCAGGACTCTGATACGAGAATGGCATGTATGTTCTTACAAGATAAGGACGCAAGCATTTCATTAATGTGGGCCGGAATGCTCTGAGCATTAATATGAACGACATTGAAATTTCTAGAAACATCACTAAACGTGGTTTCTAGGGTATCAAGGAGAGACGGGATGCTGCTAAAACTATCATCCGAAGTCCTACTGGCTGAGGAAGGACAAGATATGAATTCATCACTATCTGAATCACTCATAGATAACAAAAGTAGACACCAAAAGTACAATATTACCTACTTACTACGCTCAACCAATGTACCCTGCAAATTAAATACCAGGTACACTATCCACCCGCCAGTTGCCAGAAAGAGAAATAAATACTAAGAATATAACTAACAACATTATTCTATTAATAACTAAGCGAATCGGCTTAAGGTCCAGAATGTAAAGAGAAAAATATAAATATAAAAAGTAAAAGTAAATAAGAATAATAACCAGTATACATAAAAAAAAAATATCAATAAATATTGGCTAAAATTACACAAGTTAAATAGTTTTACGTAAATTGGAACGTTCGCACAATTAGTTCCGCCTACTTACGTCCATGTGTAGCTGTCACTGTCATTTGTCAGTTGACACTTCGACAATTTGTTATGCTAAAACTAAAACATACTTTACAACAATTATAAGTTATAAAAGTAAAATGACGGTATTACTATTAAAAGTTAAACGAATAACATAAAAAAAACATGTGGGTGGACTTTGATCTGTGTTTGGCACGTACTAATCCCGGCCGATTCGCTAAAATGTATGACACAAGAAAACCAAGAAAACTATTTACGCGAGGTCGCAGCCGCACGTCGCGACTTCTGTGCAGGAACCTCCTTCACTATGACCGTCGGAGCCCCTGTTACGGCCGTCTGTGCGTGTGGGATCTTGTTGAGTTCCTCCACACTGGACACTCGGTGACGATCGCCTTCAGGGCCAAGTACAAAGACATAACCCTGCCTCGTCCAGCATTTGGCTACTCCAAAGCGACTCCTAGCTTCCATAAAGGCTTCATGACGGCCCTTGGTCAGGAACTCTGAGAGCGTCACACCGGTGTTTTTCAGCAAGGTCTTACTAGACCACATCTTGTCTCGTACCTCGATATCACGGAGCTTGCACAGTATAGGCCGCGGTCTGTCTGATGCGGCACGACCCATTCGATGACAGCGACTGATGCTGGCGTTTGTGAAGCCGGACAACTTCAGCCTCTGCGACACCGTACTCACTACTACAGCTGATGTGTCCTCCTGATCCACCTCCTTCACGCCATGCAACAGAAGTATCTTCCGCCGCCCGCGCATTTCCAGGCTGTCCACATGTTTGCTGAGCATGCCAATTTGCTCTTGAAGGGTCCGGAGAGACTTTAACATGAGAGTCTTGAATAAGGCAAACTCATTTGCCAATGCTGAGAGATCAGATACTGGGGACTTGCTTCTCATCAGCTTACCTTCAAATTCTGCCATTGTGAGCTGGAACATTGTGCCCATCTCGGCCAGAGACTTTTCAATTGATGAGGCATCCACCATCTTGAGTGTTGTGATTTGTTGGTTCAGAGGTTATAATTTTGCAGAATCGAAATTATGATGTTGAAAGTTGTTGTATTGCAGGGAAAACAGCAGATGGCAGGTAGGGGTTCCTGTTTATTTATTTACAACATTTAACAACTGAAAATAGTAACTATTTCTAATTTTACCAAATTTATTTTTGAGAGTTAGATGTTGCTCACGTGAAGCCTACCGCCGAAAAAAAGTAGTAATTGCTGTATGCTTGCTTTAGGGGTAAGGTAGTGGCAAGATGCTGGAGCCATTGTTTAAGATGTCTTGTGTAATTGTTAGCATGTTATTTTCTTCTATTTGTGTTTGCTTCTGTTTTTTTTTATTTTTTTTTGTTTTGAGCAGTCTAATTCTTTGAGTATCATATTTTCTGTTTGAGTATGTTTGTCTAATTTAATGTTCTGTTGTATTTTTGTACGTTTACGGTTTCTCAACGTTGGAGATTCTGTCTTTGCAGGGCTAGTTCCAATTTTTCTATAAATAACATTTTTCTTTGCCAATTCCTGGTTATTGTTTCTAAGCTGTCTATTTTCCAGAGATAGACGTTCAATTTCGTCGTGTGCACTGGTTAACTGGATCTGTAGTTGATCAATTTTTCGCAGCAGATTCTGTACTTGTTTGCTTAAGTTATTACAATTCGATATGTCAGGCAAGCTACAACAAGAGCTACCATCTATTGTGTCATCAATACTCAGGTCTGAGTCGTTCAGCTTGGTTGTGGTTTCTAGAACCAGTTGTGTACGCGCACGTCTCATAGTAATATCATCTAAAGGGTTCATAATAATTTTCAGTTCCCTCTAGCGACTTACGATCACCTTTCGCAATACAATTACTCGTATTTATTCCAATATAATTTTAAGACCAATCAAAAATAAAATTGCTTGTGAGGATTCGAACCTGCAGACTTACGTTACTAGATGTTTTAGTCCGACTTTACACCAACAAGGCTTATGTTAGTCGAACGAAAATTAGCAATCATATGTGTTGTAGTCTTTAACGTTCATTACTCAGCTGATGACGGTTGAATGTACTCAGGTCCAAAGGTCAGTTTATGCTTGAAGTAGACAAAGAATTATTCTTTGTCGTTGTAACGAATCAAGACGTAAGAACATTTGAAAATGTACTCACTTTTTGCCAATATAAATATATATTTCTTGATCGGATTTGTATTCTTTAGGCCTTTGACTATAAATTGTGTTGTATAAATATTTTACTGGAAAATCCTCTCCTTAGCTTGATATTTGTTTCTTATTTTATTGTTTGATTTCTTCTCGGCAGATGTATTGTTTGGGTCGAAAACAGGTTCTAGTGATATTTGGACACCACTTTACGCACCGAGTAACTCAGTATTGTTAAAACTTCACTTTTACTATTTTAAAGAATATTTTGTTACGGAGCCGATGTTTGCTAGGATAGCAGCGCCATCTGTATATCAAATTCTGGGTATGCCTCTATGTCCACGGCTATGCCGCATAGAGGAAAAGTATCCACTGGGGTACGGGAGCGAAGTCAATGTTAAAAATTAACTGCTGAATAAATATATAATAAATATAAATAATTAATAATAATAATAGATAACCGTGCAAAGCCGGGACGGGCCGCTAGTCTGAAGATAAAAAAGGTATTTCACTGGAACCATACCTGCAAGTACTCCTCCCAGTCAATATTTTCCACGTCAAAGTTGAAGATAGTGTTGTCAGCTTTGGACAGACTTTTCTGCAAACTTTGCAAGTTGTTGTCATTGAAGATCCATGTATTTCTTGTAAAATAGCCGAGCGCGAGTGACATTTTATATATTTTTTTGTAGATTTTAACCAAACTGTAAGAAAGAAATATTGTTATAATATTATGTTAGCAAGAGAACATTCGGCTTGAGAATAGCTGGCACGTTAACGAAAAGGGTTGAATGATGGCTGGTTAAAATCAGATATTTAGTAGATCTATAGATCATTAGTAAAAATGTGAAAAGAAATGTTTAAAGGTCACCACTAATAATAAGCATATGTAGTATTAATCATTGGCCGTCTTGACAGAGCTTACGTATTTGCTTCCCTCGCCTGGATGCTTATTTTGGGCTAAAGAAATTGTAAAAAAAAAAGTTTTAGAAAGCTGAAAATCTTACCTTGGTTTTTTTCCAATTAACATACAAATTATATCGCCAAAGTATGCTGGTATCATGTGCACGAAAAACGTCAGTATGGTGAAGCAGAGGCGGTTATATGTGTTAATGGTATATTTATAGTACATTGCCTTTGGAGTGTATGATATACTACGATTTGCAATATCTGGCAATGTACCTGAAAAAATTTAAACAGAATCATCAGCCTATAACAGTCCACTGCTGGACATAGAGCCAATGAGCGCCATAGCGCCCTGTCTTCAGCTTACCGCATCCAGCATCTAGCTGCAGTCTTTCGCTGGTCGTCATCCCACCTGATCGGAGGGCATCCTACACTACGTTTTCTGAGTCGTGGTCTCCACTCAAGAACACGTTTGCCCCATCGGCCGTCGGTTCTTCGCGAGATATGGCCGGCCCACTGCCACTTCAGCTTGCTAATTCTTTGAGCTATGTCGATAACCTTGGTTCTCTGTCGGATGTATTCGTTACGAATGCTATCCTTCAGAGAAACTCCGAGCATAGCTCTTTCCATAGCTCGCTGAGCGACTTTGAACTGGTGGACCAAATAGACCATTACATCATAATCATACGAAAACCATTATCCATATTAGTTTTTCATGTAAAATTAACTTTCCCTCTATTTATTTATTTCTCTACCACCTTTATGCCCAATATGTCCTAATTTACAAAGATGAAAGAAGGTCGCAGTCCTTCCATATATTTTTGTTATTTTTGCGTCTTAACTCGCACGCTGTCCAAGTGCACAGTATGTCCTTTTTTTAAATGAAATTTATTGTTAAGGACTTTTACTTCGTAAAGTATGCCAGTCCTATCTAGCCTTAACTTATAACTAACAAACAAAACAAATAAACAGCATAATAAAAACATATAAATTGTAGCTATTTTTAAAGGGAGTCACCGATGAATAAAAATTTTGAATAATGAGACAGCCGCTGCTGAATCTGGTTCCGCTAGAATGTTAATAAATGTACCTAATGTTGGAATGGTAAACATAACCATAACCTTATGTCATTGTCAAAGTCAGGTTGAGAAGTACCACATGTCAGTGCTATTAGCTTAGACTACTGTCGTCTCTGTCTAGATAGGCTCTCTCTCTTGCTCTGTAATGGCTGTACGTGCAGAACCGATTATAATAAACTTTATCCGATTTCATCTAATAAACTCTTTGATTTCGTTCATAACCCATCACCTAAATCAAATCTATTTAAATTAAGTTCAATCATCAGTGCCGCTCTTTGATCTTTGAACTTGATGCAATCCATCAAGATGTGGTGCACATCATCTAGGACTCCACAAACATCAACAGTATGTCCTAATTTACAAAGATGAAAGGAAGTCGCAGTCCTTCCATATATTTTTGTTATTTTTGCGTACTCGCACGCTGTCCAAGAGTACTCGCACGCTGTCCAAGAGTCCTGTAAGACTTAATGGCCGGTTTACATTATTCCAGTCCAGCGATCCAGTCCAGTACTGGATTGTTTACTGGAAAAATGTAAACCGGCACTGGAATGAACTGAATCTAGTAAGCATTCCAGTCCAGTAACTGGATTCGCGGTCTACTTTTGAATCCAGTGCGATCAATCCAGTGCAACTGGAATAACACGTAAGTACACACGTGTTGGTTGTTTTTGCGCACTTTTTTTGCGAAGAAAAAAGACTTAAAGGAAATAAAGCACTAAGGTATTTGATATTTGCTTGAAGAATAAGAAACACTAGACATGACCAATCACTTGTGTTTAAGGGTATCGTTTAAAGAAATTGTTGTTGGAGAGGGTTTTCTACAGCATGGGTGAATCTCTCGAATTACCCGAACTGTAAAAGACAACTAATTATAGTAATTATATTATAATTAAATATATTATATATTATTATATTATATTTAACTATTATATTATATTATTATACACTCATTTATTTAAATTCTCGTATAAAATACATTTTTTACTATAGAAAATACAATAAAATATTACAAAACTATTCTACAGTAAAAAATATATCAAAACGGTAGATCACCGACCGCGAAGCTAGGCTCAAGCGGCCGGTGACTAGGGCTGCAGAGAAAGGAACTTCCTAACGATACGTGTCGAGTCCAAGAGTACCGCCTTCTGGATCTGGCCCTTGATCCAACTTCCTAGCGAGAGTCTCTTCAGGTGTCGATCGAGGCTCTTCGCTATTACGCCGTTAACCGAAACGACTATCGGGACTATGGTCGCTGAATATACACCCCACATGCTCACAACCTCGTTAGCCAAAGTCAAGATATTTGCTAAGTTTATCTTTCTCAGCTCTAACGAGGTTAGCATCATGTGGTATGGTGACGTCAGCGAGCACCGCCCTCCATTCTAACCGATCTATCAGTACAATATCAGGCTTATTCGCAAGAATAGTCCTGTCCGTAATGATAGATCGGTCCCAATAGAGCGTGGCACGGCCATTTTCAAGAACTGGCGCCAGTGTGTACTTATAGTACGGAACTTCAGGACCAGTAAGGGCGTATCGGAGAGCAAGTTGCTGGTGTATAATTGGTTGTGTCTGTGCAAGTACTGAGAGTTAGCAAGGTGCGAACAACCCGAAAGTATATCACGGAGGGTCTCCCCAGGAAGATGACACGCTCGTAAAATATCGATCGTGCCGTCTTTCATGATAAAATTTCAGTAATTGTTCATCTTTACCACCTCGTCCATAATTGCACAGACAAAACCTTCGGTTTCCCCAAAGAGGTCACCAAAGCATAGCCAGTTCACTGAGCTTAGGAGATCTACATCAGGTCCTGTGAGAACCTTGTAGAATCTCCCATGCAGCTCTTTGCTCTTCCATATAGTCTTCCGGTCCTGGATGCTCATCACCACAGGTTTGTGCCAGTTCTCGTTAGCCAAGGAGAGAGGGGTAAGGTTCTTATCTACTGCAACCACATCGCTATGCATCTGGTATGCAACTTGTAAAAAGTGATTTCTGAGATTGCTTACCTCACGGTTGTGTAGGGTCTTGGCGTTTTAAAGGCTTCGACCACCACATTTCCGTGGGATATACAATCTCATTACCGATGTTCGAGGGTGTCGCATGCGATGAGTGATTAAAAGTTGACGAACTCTACCGTCCAAGGCGTCTAGTTCAGTCTGAGTCCATCTTAGTATGCCAAACGTATAAGTGAGCAATGGCATAACCCAGCCGTTGAAGGCTCGCACCTTGTTTATTTAGCTTTTTTGAGGCGACAAAAGAAGCGCTCCTTCATCGACTGTCTCCGTCCACGATACCCAACGCTTCTGGCATACCAAGGTACTTGTACAGGCAAGAAGTCCAAACTCTCGGATGAGACTCTTGGGCTGATGACAAATAGACGGGAGACCACCCAAGTGACTTTGTCAGAGAGGTCAGACCTGAACAAACGAATTGCGAAGATGGTACGGCACGACCTCCGGAGCTCCAACACGCGCCCCATTGAAGAGGCGATAGAGCGAAACCGGGTGTCCAAAGTATTCACTCAGCAGCTTGGCAGGAGCCACCTGACAAAGCTTAAAACGCACGATGGAAGGACCGTATTGTCGAAGCCGGAGATCTCAGCCGAGATAGAAGACTTTTATGGCCGTCTATACGCCGTCTATATATGTATTCCTTCGTCGTACGACATTCGTATCGAGCGGTCGTGTTTGCGTTTGTTTGGTGTTTGTGCTGTGCGATAAATTGTGAATTTTGTGACAATTATTTTTTGAATGACGCTTTTTGTCGGACCCTCTCTGTTCCACTTGGGCCGTTTTCCGTGGTGACCGGCGGCCATCTTGGAGGTTGTCGGACTTCTCGTTCTTGAGGGGTGTTTGCGTTGTATGAAGATCAGACCCTCTCGTTTCTTCCTGTGAGCGGCCTCACTGCACGTGGCGGTTGTTGGCCCAGGAACCACCGCTGGCTGCCGCCGTCGAGAATCCTTCAATCAAGATAGTTCTCCAAACTCGCATAAAGTGGCCTCTGTGGGGTTTGAACCTGGTTTCGTCGGCGGCTCTGACAACTGAGCAACTGTAACAGTGTGGCGCTCGGTCGAAATTAGTGAACGCTTTCCAGCTATTGTTTTCGCGCACACTTTTTGCTGGTTTATTTACGCTGGATTATTTTTTCGCCTTATTTAAATCATACATACTACGAGTGCTTACCTATTCTTTGTAAATACAATAGGACATAGTAAAAAATGCTTTGTAGCGGCTGTAAATCCGATAAAGAAACCAATGGTCTGTTGAAATGTGCTTATTCATATTGCTATCTGTGTTTAAATATTGCTGCGGATTCATCTAAGCAAATAAGCGCTGACCTGTTGGCTTCCCTAAGTTGCCCCTCTTGCCAAAACATTACAAGACGTAAACAAAACGATGATACGCCAGTGAAATGCCGTTATCGTTCTGTGGATGATTCGATGAACGCGTCATTTAGTAAAGTATCTACCGTTGAATGTCATTCTATGATTGCTATGAGCGCCGCTTAGGGCTCGAATATGAGGGACGAGCCGGTGACCATGGAAAGCATAGGCAGATTGTCCGACATGAAACTTTCCCCCGATTCGGCTTTTATGATAAACCTTCCCTCTGCTTCAGTGCAGAGCGAAGGTTTATCATAAAAGCCATTTATCATAAAAGAAGGACGTTGAGGAAATGGTTTCGGTAGAAGTTAGCCACGCTGTCGAAGGAGTAAAAACTGAATTAGTTACTACAACTAATCTCATCTCTGCTGAGCAGTCAAACTTAAAGCTTGAAATTGCAGAGAAGGATAGCCGAATTAAAAATCTGGAGTCTGAGCTCTCGAAAAATCATGCTGTTATCTCTAAACTTTACAATCGTGTAACTACGTTGGAAAAGTTATCGCGTGAGCTCAACTTAGAAATTCACGAAGTTCCCGAGGGCAAAAATGAAGATCTTCTTCTATTATTTAAGAAACTCTGCGAATGCCTGCAGGTTACTATCTCCGACGGTGACATCAAAGCCTGTCGTCGAGTGGCTAAAATGAATACGAATAGTGAAATAGAGGATCTCTGGGTTACTGTCATACCTGAATGCCGTGATTTACCTCGTTTGAATATTTGTGTCTGCTATTTGCCGCCTGACATTAGTTTTATCAGAAGGGAGAAATTTTATTTAAACTGTCAAAAAATAATACTAAATGACTATCCTAATGATAATTTTTTATTAATCGGTGATTTTAACACCCCGGATTTTTATGAGATTGTGCATAAGGCTAATAACTTTCACGATTTAGCGTCACCCTCTAAAACATGTCATATATTAACTGAACTTATGTCATTATGTAGTTTAAATCAGTTTAATCATATTTTAAATGTAAAAAATAGATTATTGGACTTAGTTTTGAGCAACCTAGACAATATAACCGTAAGCGAAACACTTTCTCTGAGCCGTCTTGATGAGTTACATCCTGCTATGATTATTAATATACCAAGGTTTCTAAACATCTCGAACGCATGAACACAAAACGCTTTAATTTTGATAAATGTAATTATGATTTAATTAATGCTGAACTGAAATCAGTGAATTGGAAGGATAGACTGTCTTCAACCGATGTTAACTGTTGTACTAATTTATTTTATGACATTCTTTTTGATATTATCAAAAGGCACACGCCTTTTAAATCTCTAAAGCATTCATCCTATCCTGTTTGGTTTAGCAAACCGTTGATCAATTGCAACTTAGAAAAGAATAGATTTCACAAATTATATAAAAAGTTTGGTAACCCTCGTGATTACGACACGTTCTCCATGCTTCGCAATAGATGTAAAGTTCTTGCCGAGGAGTGTTATAATAGGTATCTTTTAGCTACGGATGAATCTATTGAGTCAGATATTAAGTCTTTTTGGAGATTTGTGAACAATAGAAAGGGTCGCGTTTCTATACCTCAGACCATGAAGTATAACAATATATCATCATCTAGTGACGGAATCGGTGTATGTGACCTGTTTTCTCGGTACTTTGGTTCTGTTTTTGAAAGGGATGTTAGCGCAGAAGAAGAAACTAGTGATAAAGACCTGCTGACCCCTATAGATGACTACATCTCACATTCTCTGGCTAAAGTCTATATTAATGAAAACGACATTTTTCTACAAATTAAGCGATTAAATAAAAATAAAGGACCTGGTCCAGATAATATGATTCCAGCATCTTTTGTAAAGGCTTACGGGAATGAATTAGCTATTCCACTCAATATTGTTTTTAATAAATCTCTTCAAAGCGGTGTTTTTCCTATAAGTTGGAAGACTGCGCATATCATTCCCATTTATAAAGGCGGTGACAAATCTCGGTTCGATAACTATCGCCCTATAAGCTTATTATCGTGTTTTGTGAAATTGTTCAAATCCCTAGTATACACACAACTATATAACCACATTAAACCTATCCTATCTGATAAACAACATGGTTTCGTTAAAAACAGGTCGACAATTAGCAATTTACTTGAATACAAACATTTTCTTTGACAGGCTTTTGCCAAAGGCGGTCAAGTCGATTCAGTGTATACCGATTTCTCAAAAGCTTTTGATAAAGTTAGTCATCATTTACTTTGTATTAAACTGCGTCGATACGGCTTTCACGGAAATCTATATCGATGGCTTTGTTCGTACCTGAGTAACAGAAGTCAGCTGGTCGCTTTGCAGGGCTATGTATCCCCACCAGTGGCGGTTACCTCTGGCATCCCCCAAGGGTCGCATTTAGGACCCCTCCTTTTTATAATATTCATCAATGACCTTGTATCTCGCTTATCCTGCAACTGCCTTTTGTACGCCGACGACTTAAAAATATTTAATTTAATTAATGATCATAGTGATTGCATAGCTCTGCAAAATGACCTGAACACTATTTCACATTGGTGTAAACTTAACAAAATGAACCTGAATGCCGGCAAATGTTTTTTCATCTCTCACCAATAAAGGAAACAAAATAACTTTTGATTACACTATTGGCAGTTATAAACTAAACCGCTCCCTCGTCGCAAAGGATCTTGGTATATTTTTCGATGATTAGCTTACTTTTCGGGAACATTATCAGAATATCATAGATAGAGCCAACCAATTAGTGGGTTTTGTCTTAAGATCTACTAAGGGCTTTAAAAACGATCGCAGCTTAATTTACCTTTTTAACTCTATAGTGCGAAGCGTCTTGGAATACGGAAGTCCTATTTGGTCTCCTAACTACAAAGTTCATAATGACAACATCGAACGTATTCAAAGAAAATTCCTGAGGCTCCTATGTTATCGTCTTAGTCCTGGGCGTCTGTCTCTAAATTATGAAGAGAGGCTCCATAAATTCAGCGTTACTTCTTTAGAAACTCGTCGTATTTATTTTGACTTAATTTACTTCTACAAATTACTTCACTCCCTAATAGATTCCCCTAAACTCTTATCAGAAATATCATTTAATATTAATTACAGAGCTCGTAACTCTAATAAGAAGAACGTTTTCGCGTTACACACTTTTAGAAATAATATTTCCCATTTCAATCCCCTCACAAGAATGGCACGACAATATAATGAGCTACATAAGAATGACGGCAGACTCGATGTATTTGTTTTCAACCAGTGCGTCCTACCCGTTATGACCTACGGAGCTGAGACGTGGACACTCACGATAGGGCTGGACCTTGGAGTTCAAAATCGCTCAGCGAGCTATGGAAAGAGCTATGCTCGGAGTTTCTCTGAAGGATAGGATTCGCAACGAATACATCCGACAGAGAACCAAAGTTATCGACATAGCTCTGAGAATTAGCAAGCTGAAGTGGCAGTGGGCCGGCCATATCTCGCGAAGAACCGACGGCCGCTGGGGCAAACGTGTTCTTGAGTGGAGACCACGACTCGGTAAACGTAGTGTAGGACGCCCTCCGACCAGGTGGGATGACGACCTGCGAAAGACTGCAAGTAGATGCTGGATGTGTCAAGCTGAAGACAGGGCGCTATGGCGCATATTGGGGGAGGCCTATGTCCAGCAGTGGACTAATATAGGCTGATGATGAATGAATGATAATTATGATTTACAATGGACGTGAAAAATGCTATTTTTTTTAATTCTTTTATTTTATATTCAGTAGTTGCGAAATTACTCATCTACATGAGCCTCTATTAATGACATAGGCAAATTATAAGCATATTACCCATAAATACCGGGTTCCTTGCTACACATGTGACAGTGTATATCTTCGTCCACTCTCCCCCAGAGCTCAAACTCGCTTCCTTCCCAGCTACTATTATTGCGTTATTCACGTAGTCACACGGCACAAGGCCTGGTTTTTCATCGAGCTTCATAAAAATCTGGTGAATTATTCCAAGGCCAACTCCAAGAGCCAACTAGAAACAAAATACTAAGTCAAGCAAAACCAAAGCTAAGTTTTCATAAGTACCAAAGTTATTATATTTTGTTTATGGGATTCGAGTGAGGTTTACCCTAAACCATCGGATCATTAATACCAACCTCATATTAATTTACACTATATTATAAATCCAAACTTTATGAAATAAATTAATACAATACTTGTTTATTTAATTTAAATAAAGTGGTAGAAAAACCTTTAGGATTGACTTCAATTTCTTTAAAATTTACACTATTGATTTTTTTATCGGAAAAAGATAAGATTTTTGAAAATATGATGTGAAAATAAAAGTCACAAGAACATATATATAAGACAATAATAATAGATTACGAAATGTAAAAATGGCATTTATTAAGCTATGCGTGTTATTCTTTATTAAGGTTTCGTATGAACCAAAGCTCCCTATTTATTACTTTGAGCGGTACATGAAACAACAACAACTGGATTTGATTTTGTCATATCAGGGATAGATTTTGCAAAAGAGGCTGAGGACAGGTTGAAATGAAAAGCCTTTTCATTGGAAATACAAGTAATGGCCTGGGAGCCAGTGACAGATTTTCATGACCAAGTCGTTCCCAAGTAAAACTTCGTAATATGCATTAGGGATTAATATTATGAATACTCGTGACCGTCAGCTGCGACTCGGTGGGTGGTTTGGGCAGTGGCAGCGATGACGACATTATTCCCATGGAATAAGGTTTAAGAATTTTGGAATATGCGAATTTTAATTTCTTATTTAAACCTTATTCCATTTGGGAATAATGTCGCCATCGTTGCCACTGCCCAACCCAACCCACCCAGGGAATCGCAACTGACGGTTAAGAGTATTCATAATAATTAATCCCTAATGCATTTACGAATATTCGCTCGGGAAGAAATAAATGACCAAATTTGTACTACCTACCTGGCTCCCGGACCATAACGGTAGGGACGAGGAAGACTGTTAAATTTCCTATGTAGACGAATTTGTGCTTTAGCTCACGCCCCTGCTGCCTATGCCCAAAAATGCAAGCAATTTTTAGAAGTAGGAGGCTGAGGTGTGAAGGGTGATGATGTACTTACTCCACTAGCACCATAGGCACAGCTTGGGTCCAGCCATCCAGGAGTCGGCTCTCGGTATGAAGCCAGCACTGGAAATAATACTGCGATGTTTAAAAAACGGATCGGGTACTCTGGTATAGTATATGTACAGTCATTCAGTCGACGATCAATGTGGCGTGGTAGGTGAAGGTCCGCCTGCGACGCAGGAAGTTGTGGGTTCAATTCCCGCCTCGGAACAATTGTGTGTACGATCTGCAGATATTTGTTCCGGGTGTTCTGGTCGTTTGCTATGTAGAATAAAAAATATCTATCCACTAGATAACTGATATACATAATACAATACGTAATGCAAAGAGATTTTACATATAGAGACGTCATACTCATTGTAAAGAAATAAAAACGTTGCGATATTTTACTATAGCTACATACTAGCGTCGACGTTCGTACATACAACGCCGCATGGCATTATCTCTGTCACTCATAAACTTAACGCATTGCTTGTTTCGTTCGTGTTCAAAGCGGCAACGCCACGCGGCAATGATTGTTGAGTAAAATAAAATTCACCATTTTACATTTTAACATATTAAACAGTACTTACGTATGAAATGATACACCCTTTCTGGTTTTTATAGTCCTTGTGTAGTTATTGCACTTTCGGAACACACAACTTGGCATTTTCGAGGTTTATTTAAAAAAAAAATTAAAAAAAAAAAAAAAATTCATTTATTTCGGACAACGACAAATCATAATTAAAATTAAATTTAGGTCCATATCATGTTAGTAGCAAACATTACTTAATACTATGTTAGTTATTAACAATTAATGTAAATTATTACAAACAGTGCAATCAAATAATGATGAAAGTGATTATTTCATCATTACTTGGTTGCAGTGCTTGAGGAACGGGCTATCCCATTTATTGGATAATGCATTCAGAATGACGTTGGTACTACCGTGCAGCCTGAACAGCAACGAGGCGATTTTCTTCCGCATGCATGCATGAAAGCCGTCCGTGCGCGCCTCCGCGAACATGCCGGACGCGCTGCAGAACCTCGGGAGCCCCAGTATCATCCTGAATGCATTATTATACTGGACGCGAAGGGTGTTGATCGCTTTTTGAGTATATGTGGTCCATAGGCTACTCGTGTAGAACGTCTGACAGTAAGACTTAAACAGCGTGACTTTTGCCTCTTCAGAACATCGATAAAACCTACGAACCAACATATTGGCCCTTACGGTCAACGCCCTTCGCTCCCTCTCTACGTCTGGTTCATCTCTAAGATTGTCACTTATAATGTGACCTAAGTATTTGAACTGGGTAACAATGGGTGGGTATTTAAGTATATTCCGTAAGTAACCTCGTGTTCAAGAAACGTGCGCGTCGCGGCCAGGAGCAGGACGGACTGAGTTCAATTAGGATACGTACCTGATTTTCGTTTTGTAAGGCAGACCTCGATACAACGTATCTACGTATATACTCGTATAACATCATTGACGTAATGTATTGTATTATGTACTTATATCAGTTATCTAGTACCCAACACAAGCTCTGCTTACCATGGGGCTAGATAATGCTGTGTGAGTTGTCCAGCATTATTATATATTATATTATATGTGTTTATATTATACATATCATTACCTACCCAAAATGTGATCGTACATAGTTATATCTTCAAAACTTTGACTCCCGTCGGTTCATTTAGCTTTAATGAGTTCTATTATTTTGTATAACATCATCAGTCGGGCCTTTTGCTAGTGTCTGCTGATAAATTGCGTTAATCGACACTTACCTATTCCAGGTCTAACAATGCAGATGGGCAGACCATCGCCCATACTCCTGACCAGGTCTTCTGCCACGGCTTTACAGAAAGTGTACGTGTTCGGGTAATCCGCCATCAGTCTGAAATGAGTTAAAGGCTTGTACTATTTGCCTGTAGGAGCTAAACCATATAAATAAATATATCATGACATAGTTCGGCCAAATTTGTAAAAATATAGAAACGAACCTATCTGTACATCTCTCAAGCATCCCTTCCTGCGTGCTTTCAACCAACTCAATTAATTTTTTCGGCAAAATAGGACTAGTCCGAAACTTTTCAAACACTTCTTGTCCAGATAAACTGTCCACAGCTTGCGTATATGCCGTCGACACGTGAACGAACGATCTGCAAGTTAAAATAAAAACAGTTAAACCTTTATTTTTCATGTATTTCCATTCCATGCGTTGTTTTGTTTTACCCAGCCTGAGTGAACCTTGATGAAATATTCACACACTTCACGGTTTTGACCTTGGCTGCTCCAGGATTTCTCATCATTGTACTCTCTCGCATTTCTAAGAATACGGTGGCATCTGATTCTTTGTCTGAGGTATCACCTACAGAATGGTGTGTACCATTGTATTTGGTGTATAAATTTGTGAATAAATGGTGAATAAATAGGTACCATAGTAAAATACTGGGTTGACCGGTGAGGTTTTGTTTTAGGCAGTGTCTTATGAGTGAACCCACCAACGCAACGTATCAAATACTTCTTAACCATAAAATTAAGATCTTGGGATAATTTTTAATAATACATTAAGTATAAGTCTCATGTTTAAAAAAATACAGCATATTTTATGTTAATTTTGTCAAAAACTTTTCATTTAGGAACCTACTTGAGTTTCTTGCAGGCCCTGCCCAGCAGTAGCACTTCCCTGGTTCCTCTCACGTTGATGAGCGTGGCCACTCGCAGACTCTCGTCGAACCGCGTCGTGGCAGCCATGTGGTAGATCACATCCACCTACATGACATGACAAGTTGTACCTATTGAAAGTCAAGCGCGACGACTGTCCGTCGCGCGTGATATTTCCATAGTATACCTAAGGTCTTTGTTGAAATGTTCATACCTCATTGACGATGATTTCCCAGTTCTGGTCACTGATACCGAGCCTCATCTCAGCGACATCCCCTTCAATCGGGATTATTTTATAAGAAAAATCTGGCTTTAGCTTTTTTACTTTTTCAAAACACTGAAAAATAAATTAGATTATTAATATATTTTTATAGGG
The DNA here is from genome assembly GCA_943735965.1 of Eupithecia abbreviata. Classification (NCBI taxonomy): domain Eukaryota; kingdom Metazoa; phylum Arthropoda; class Insecta; order Lepidoptera; family Geometridae; genus Eupithecia; species Eupithecia abbreviata. The sequence continues at coordinate 2,489,976 of OX031001.1, read as the reverse complement.
TGATTTGTAGGATTTTTTGTATTGAAAAGTTAACTGCTTACCGGATCTTGCAGCATCTCAGTAACTCTGTCTTGAATCGGTTTTCCTTTCTTGGGACGCAGAAGCAAGAAGACTTTTGAAATATCACAAGCCCTGTAAAAACATTTCATATAACATCTTGATTGGCTAACAATAAGGCAGAAAGAACCACTATTATAGCCGGTACGACTAGATGGACCAAGGACGGAGTGGTAAGATTGGAGATGATAAAAAAATGCTGGACGATCCATATAGCATCACCTCTAAATTAGCCAGAGCTGACGAATGGTCAGCGTGGTCTGAAGACAAAATACAAGAAAACAAGGGAACAAACTCCGAAATAACTTCGTTTACCTGAATATTTTCTCTAGCAGCTGTTTCCCCATGAAGCCGGTTCCTCCCGTGAGCAGGAGCGAGGAATGGCGGTAGAACTGCTGCACGTCGGAGTCGCCTCGCGCCGCTGCCTCGTCCAGCGCGCGCCCGGTGGACATGGCGGCCACCTCCACTTGCATCGCTGAATCCATTTTTGACTTCGGCAGCAAAAATAATAGTGATCCTATAACTTGTTTCTTCTAAACTGAACTACCATATGAAAATGATTGAAAACATAAATCACTACTTACTAAAAATATTAATGAACATCTAAAGTTAGTTACATAAGATGTTTATTAATTATTTTAATTATTTATTAACTTGTTTGTGTGTTATATTATATGTGTCTAATAAATAATTTTCTTTCTTTCTTTCTAAGTAATAATGCTTTTCTTGGGATGGTTTGTGCTAGAGTGGTGAGAGTGGTTGCCTGGCCAAGACATCGATTCGAACCGATAAGGCAAAAGTCAAAAATCATTTATTTTGTAGGCTTACAAAATAAGCACTCAGACAAGTCATTCATTTCATTATTTAGGAGTTTGAAGGTTTATAGTTTTTAAAACAAGCCAAATTATGTATTATTTGTGTATGGAGTAACTGCACCTTGTTTATTTTCTGTGTGTCGTGTACTGTACATAAGAGAAACAACTAGAACAGCTATTTTATTCTGTGCTACCTTGTAGATATAACTGATTTTTTTTACTTACAGTAGGTATATTTTTGTGTGTGTTGTATTCGGCGTCCCAATAATAACTAAGTTACTTACCTACTTTGAAACAACTTTATAACTATTTTATGTAAAATACAGGATGGTTTTTTGAGAAGGGCGGTAACAGTGAAGTCCAAAACCACGTTTTTTTTAAATGTTAATACACAGTATAATTACAATCTAGGCATAGAATTGGCTAATGGGTAATTTAGTTTTAACTTATTTTTATATCAACATAATAACGTGTCCATTGGCACTTTTCTTATTGTCTCTATACTTAAGGTGAAGACACTTTGTTCATGTGTTCTTTAAAATAGCACTTCGGCACATACACTATTATTATCACTACACTAACTCAAAGGGTTTTGTCTTTTTGAGCCTTCTCACTATGTCCGTGTTGTCGAGGAGCCGGATAGCCTCGACATTCACATGATGATGAAGCCTTTGTTCGTGAGCCTCCGCGTATTTTTTAATGACTTTGTCTACGAATTCAATGTTTAGGTCCCGATGAATATCGTAATTCCTTACGTACCAAGGAGCATTAATAATTGACCTGATTACTTTCTTCTGGAATCTTTGTATGATTGCTACGTTTGTCTTTTTGGTGCAGCCCCAGAGCTTTACCAGAGCGTATACCATAAGTCCAAATTGGCATTGACTTGTTTATATAAAAGGAGTTTATTGTGTACTGCTAAAGTAGAATTTCTCCCAAGCAGCCAGTACATCTTTTGTAGCAAATCTCTAGGTATTTTTTATTCTTTTTGACGTGAGCTTTCCAGCGCAGCTTGGCGTCTAAAGTCATGCCCAAATACTTCGATGTATTTTCGCATGGTATGATGGCCCCGTTAAAGAAAACTGGATGGTATTCGTATCTTTTATTTGTGAAGTTTATGTGACTCGACTTCGATTCATTTAGTTTTATTCGCCAGGTTTTGGTCCAGTTGTATATTTAAAGTCCAAAACCACTGATAAGTCGTGAAACGAGTCATGACTTCGATTATAAGGAAACAATAACTGCATATTTTAATTTCTTTAATCTTTTGCTTTTCATGGAAACAGCGTAATCTCTTGCTGATAAAGATCAATTTTTGAAAAAAATTTTATTACTAATATGATAAAAAAATGTTGTTTTTTACAAATTACTTTGAATATCTCGTATTTTACCTAACTAATAAGTAACATAAAATGGTTTCCATTGACTCCAATGTCTAAGTTTAAACGTCTCTCTTAATGCTTTACTACATTAGGATTTATCATCGATAAAATATCAAGCAATGAGCTCTCAACCGTTTCGTAACGAGATTTTCAAAGTTCGTTTCCGACGTAACCCCACAGAACTCTCGTGGTTTGAAACATTAGCCATCACATCTCAAAAATCCACCCTGTATAGTAAGTACTGCGATTAATTGCAAAACTTCGCTAATGTTTTCGTTACATAACCTACTTAAATAGGTTAAAAATATTTAAAACACCTCATTAGTTTTATTATTTTATTTGCTGTTTTATATATAAAATAAGTAATCCTAAATAAATTTACTTCCACAATAAAATTTCTATTGTATGCAAATTTCCGAACAGAAGTTTTGGTGTAAAGTCAATGGTATATAGAACAGTTACATAAGTAAGTAAAGGATAATACAACATAAATCAATTCAAACGTTTACCTTTTAAATCTGTTAAGCTGTTGATCAAATCAGATTTATCGTTATTTTAGTTTATGTTGACAATGTTATTTTACATTCCTTAGCATGTATTTTAATATTATATTTTTTGACATTATTATTAATTACTAGCGGCCCGTCCCGGCTTCGCCCGGGTGGTCATTTATTTCAGCAACTTTTAATTTTTTTCTCTCCGTAACAACCCTATCCTCGTACTTCAAAGAATATTCTAAAAAAGAATTAGCGAAATCGGTTCAGCTGCTCTCGAGATTTGCGCTTAGTTAGCAACACATTTAGCGATTCATCATTATATTATAAGAAGATTATATTTTTTGACATTATTATTAATTATAGACCCTAAAGGGGGAGGGGGGGGGGGGAGGGTTGTTATTGGGACGCCGAAAACAACAAACACAAAAAGATACCTTTACCAGCCCATAATTTGTAAATTTTTATGTTTTTCGTATATTAAATAGAAGTCATTTGTTTTCTCTTTGTTTGTATTTTAAAGTATATAACTGTTTCACCACTATTATTTTAGTAATTAAGTTTGTGCCTAGTTCTTAGTCTCCTTTATGTTTTTAAAATTGTAATGTGTCATGTCAAATAAACCTTTTCATTTCATTTTTATTTTTTCATTTAATTTCATTACGACGACCGATGTGGCGCGGTGGGCGAAGGTCCGCCTGCGACGCAGTAGGTTGCGGGTTAGATTCCCGTCTCGGAACAATTGTGTGTACGATCTGCAGAAATTTTTTCCGGGTGTTCTGGTCGTTTTAATAAAAAATATCTATATATGTAATGTATTGTATTATGTATATCAGTTATCTAGTACCCATAACACAAGCTCTGCTTACCATGGGGCTAGATAATGCTGTGTGAATTGTCCAGCATTATTTATTTATTTATTTCATTGTTTTGTCTGTATTAAGGTTCCGTCCGTCCGTCCGTCTATCCGCCTACGTGTCCGTCTGTCACCAGGCGGTATCTTATTTATGAACCACGATAGTTGAAATTTTCACAGATGATGTATTTTTGTTGTCGCTATAACAACAAATACCTACATTTTTTGTATTTGTTGATATATAAGAAACAAAATCAAAAGCATTTTAGCGCCTGGCACAAAATAATGGCAAAGGGCGACATTTGCTAGCGTGCCAATTCAAGCACCGATATAACGATAGCTCAATATTCTTCAGAAAAAACGCCCATCCTAAGATTTTATGCCACTTTGACGTGTCCTTACTTCATGCGTGGATGTGTCTAATCTTGTTGGTATATTATCTACTGTAAACGTTACATAAGAAATTAGCTATATTCTGATAAATAAAGAAAGCATTGCGTTATTTCATAATATTACATAGCTTTCATTTCATTTGCTAAGCAACTCAAAACTACCTCCTCGTTCTATGACGGTTCATGAGATACAGCTTGGTGACAGACGGACAGATAGACAGACAAACGGATGGATGGACACAGTTGCGTAGCTAGGTGGATAAGGGCCCCGGTGCATAGAGAAGGAATCAGGCCCTCACTGCCCCTCTTTACAGTTTCCACGTAGCAATGAGCATTAGGACACGCGGCAGCGTGTCCAAGCCAAGTTCAAGCAAAGGAACGCGCCGAGTGTATCATTACACGAACCACTTGGTGCCACTTTTGACTCTTCTATAACTCAAAACCTCTTTAACGTAAACACATAAAACTTCGTCTGTTTAATTATATCCATAAGGACATGTAGAAGCCCAAATTTCATGAAGCTAGCTCAAACGGTTACAAAGATATGAAGGTCAAAAAGTCGTAAAAATTCACACTGACTGACTGACATATATATAGTACCTAAATCTAACCTACTTCCAGATGACCTAGAAGGATGAAATTTGGAATCCAGCTCGGTAATTGTGTGTAAGCGTAGGAAAAAATCAAAAAAACAAAAAAAGTCAAAAATTAGTGATGTTAGCGACGACGACCTTATGTCAATGGAATAAGGTTTAAATTCGAATAGAATCCGCATTGCATAGAATAAGCAATAGTTAGTACTAACGTCTCCGATTGCGCAATAGAATACAGTGTAGTTGTTAGGGACCGGCAAATAATAGATTCTGTTTTCGAAGTACCTAACTACATATTTTTACTACCTCACACTAGATGTCACTAGTGTAGGGGACGTACTAAGAATTTTCGTACCAGGGGGGAGTAAAACGCATGCATGCATGAAATGAAATAAAATGAATGTTTATTTCTTTAGGCTTACAAATAAGCACTTAGACAAGTCATATTTTATACTATTCATTATTATATTGATGTTCACTTCAATTTTTTGTCCACCAGTGGAAGAAGTGAGAAGAAACCACTAGTATGCAAAGCATGATGCGAATGAAGCTTTAAACTTAAGTCTTTTGATATGATTAAGTTAAGTATACTAATTTCAGAGTCAGTGCAAATAATAGACAAATCATAACCAACTAAATATAAAATAAAATAAAATAAATAATGCTGGACAATTCACACAGCATTATCTAGCCCCATGGTAAGCAGAGCTTGTGTTATGGGTACTAGGCAACTGATATACATAATACTACATATTACATATATTTGAATCTTTAAAATTTTATTCATTAAATTAATTTTCCAGCAAAAATAACTGTTTTGGTTAGTTGTTGTCGGTTGGTTGCCCAATCATTTTCTATGGTTTCAAAATGCTTAAAACGAATACCTATATATTTTTCAGCTATTGATTTAATCAGAAGAATAATATAATTATCAGCAAGAACAAATCTTCGTATATTTCGTCGGAGTCAGTCTTGTCTATTAATTTTTGTGATCCATTGCTGTCTTATATTATCTTGAGATGGAAATCTAGAACATACACAATTTAAAATTGCATTAATAGGTGGGCTTCAATTTCATTAAATTTACTAAACAACAACTATTATAGTAGTTGTCTCACGGAGGGAAAGTACTTTCAATATAAAATATTTAATATAAATGAGGCTTTATTTTTATTTCCTGCATATTTAATATTTATTTATAGAATATTCCATAGGTAGCCGTGGGACACTCAGTAAAATAATTGGATTCTAAATACGGCCCTGGCCCTGTTTTTCTTTATAAGTTAATGGTTGACGATAGATGGCGGCTTGTTTAAAAAAGACTATAAAAAATTAAAAAATTAAATTTTGGCGACTAAAAAGTCTTTAGGAACGTAAGTTGAACAAATTTCAGTACATATGATTATTAAAATATATTAATACTGAGCCCTACGTACCAATAAATGTTTATTTACCATGATACAAAGTGTCGCCATCTATTGTCAAGTAGAATTATATTTGGAAACGCCGAGTCGCAATGGAAATGTTCGAGAACTTTTAAAATATGATGCAGTATTCAGAAAAATTCAAAAATAATTATATTGGTCAGTTGTGTAGTTGAACAAATTTCAGTACATTTGATTATTAAAATATATTAATACTGAGCCCTACGTACCTATAAATGTTTATTTCCCATGATACAAAGTGTCGCCATCTATTGTCAAGTAGAATTATATTTGGAAACGCCGAGTCGCAATGGAAATGTTCGAGAACTTTTAAAATATGATGCGGTATTCAGAAAAATCCAAAAAGAATTATATTGGTCAGTTGTGTAGTTAAACAAATTTCAGTACATTTGATTATTAAAATATAATTAATACTGAGCCCTACGTACCTGTAAATGTTTATTTCCCATGATACAAAGTGTCGCCATCTATTGTCAAGTAGAAATTATATTTGGAAACGCCGAGTCGCAATGGAAGGCAATGCGCACTAATCTCTAACATTCAAGAGAATGTAGACAATAGCATAAAAAAGAAAACCACGCAGCGGAAAAGCAAGAAAAAATATTAAATCTATCAATAATATTTGTGGAAACTTCTAATTGGCCCAAGTATTAAACTCTATTTCTTTGCTTTATTGGATACCTATAACAATTGCTGCTATTAAAAAATGTGAGATCTTAAAGTAAGTTAAATTTGACTTGACCAGTTTTCATTACATCAGTAATTTTATAATGTTTTCAACATTTTAATTCTGATAAAAACTGGCCAAGTCAAATCTAACCTACTTTATTCATTCATTCAATTAGAAGTTTCCACAAATAATATTGATAGATTTAATATTTTTTCTTGCGTTTCCGCTGCGTGGTTTTCTTTTTTATGCTATTGTCTGCATTCTCTTGAATGTAAGAGATAATAGTGCGTATTGCCTTCCATTGCGACTCGGCGTTTCCAAATATAATTTCTACTTGATAATAGATGGCGACACTTTGTATCATGGGAAATAAACATTTATAGGTACGTAGAGCTCAGTATTAATATATTTTAATAATCAAATGTACTGAAATTTGTTCAACTACACAACTGACCAATATAATTATTTTTGGATTTTTCTGAATACCGCATCATATTTTAAAAGTTCTCGAACATTTCCATTGCGATTCGGCGTTGCCAAATATAATTCTACTTGACAATAGATGGCGACACTTTGTATCATGGGAAATAAACATTTATAGGTACGTAGGGCTCAGTATTGATATATTTTAATAATCATATGTACTGAAATTTGTTCAACTTACGTTCCTAAAGACTTTTTAATCGCCAAAATTTTAATTTTTTAGGTTTTATAGTCATTTTAAACAAGCCGCCATCTATCGTCAACCATTAACTTATCAAGAAAAACAGGGCCAGGGCCGCATTTAGAAAGCAATTATTTTACTGAGTGTCCCACGGCTATGTTGAAACATAGCATGTATGGAATGCACCTATGGAATGTTCTATAAATAAATATTAAATATGCTGGAAATAAAAATAAAGCCTCATTTATATTAAATATTCTATATTGAAAGTACTTTCCCTCCGTGAGACAACTACTATAATAGTTGTTGTTGAGTAAATTTAATGATATTGAAGCCCACCTATTAATGCAATTTTAAATTGTCTATGTTCTAGATTTCCATCTCAAGATAATATAAGACAGCAATGGATCACAAAAATTAATGGATAAGACTGGACTCCGACGAAATATACGAAGATTTGTTCTTGCTGATAATACTGATAATCATATTATTCTTCTGATTAAATGAATAGCTGAAAAATATAATTAGGTATTCGTTTTAAGCATTTTGCATATATGCACCATAGAAAATGATAGGGCAACCAACCGACAACAACTAACCAAAACAGTTATGTAAATGAATTTTGTAAATAAAATTTTAAAGATTCAAATAAATTTAGTTAGTTATAATTTGACTATTATTTGTACTGACTTTGAAATTAGTATAACTTAATCATATCAAAAGACTTAAGTTTAAAGCTTCATTCGCATCATGCTTTGCAAGCATTTTACTCCCCCCTGGTACGAAAATTCTTAGTACGTCCCCTACACTAGTGACATCTAGTGTGAGGTAGTAAAAATATGTAGTTACTTCGAAAACAGAATCTATTATTTGCCGGTCCCTAACAACTACACTGTATTCTATTGCGCAATCGGAGACGTTAGTACTAACTATTGCTTATTCCATGCAATGCGGATTCTATTCGAATTTAAACCTTATTTCATTGACATAATGTCGTCGTCGCTAAGTTCACTTATTTTTTGACTTTTTTTTATATTTTTTGATTTTTTCCTACGCTTACACACAATTACCGAGCTGGATTCCAAATTTCATCCTTCTAGGTCATCTGGAAGTAGGTTAGATTTAGGTTCTTATGTCAGTCAGTCAGTGTCAATTTTTACGACTTTTTGACCTTCATATCTTTATAACCGTTTGAGCTAGCTTCATGAAATTTGGGCTTCTACATGTCCTTATAGATATAATGAAACACACGTAGTTTTATGTGTTTATGTTAAAGAGGTTTTGAGTTATAGAAGGGTCAAAAGTGGCACCAAGTGGTTCGTGTAATGTGATACACTCGGCGCGTTCCTTTGCTTGAACTTGGCTTGGTCACGCTGCCGCGTGCCCTAATTATCTTGTGTTCGTATTACCACGCAGAACTCGGACCGCGGTAGGTACAACGTATCTACTTCCGTAATATGTATGTACATATATATAACATCACCAACAAACATCATCAACAACAAATAGAATACAGTGTAGTTGTTAGGGACCGGCAAATAATAGATTCTGTTTTCGAAGTACCTAACTACATATTTTTACTACCTCACACTAGATGTCACTAGTGTAGGGGACGTACTAAGAATTTTCGTACCAGGGGGGAGTAAAACGCATGCATGCATGAAATGAAATAAAATGAATGTTTATTTCTTTAGGCTTACAAATAAGCACTTAGACAAGTCATATTTTATACTATTCATTATTATATTGATGTTCACTTCAATTTTTTGTCCACCAGTGGAAGAAGTGAGAAGAAACCACTAGTATGCAAAGCATGATGCGAATGAAGCTTTAAACTTAAGTCTTTTGATATGATTAAGTTAAGTATACTAATTTCAGAGTCAGTGCAAATAATAGACAAATCATAACCAACTAAATATAAAATAAAATAAAATAAATAATGCTGGACAATTCACACAGCATTATCTAGCCCCATGGTAAGCAGAGCTTGTGTTATGGGTACTAGGCAACTGATATACATAATACTACATATTACATATATTTGAATCTTTAAAATTTTATTCATTAAATTAATTTTCCAGCAAAAATAACTGTTTTGGTTAGTTGTTGTCGGTTGGTTGCCCAATCATTTTCTATGGTTTCAAAATGCTTAAAACGAATACCTATATATTTTTCAGCTATTGATTTAATCAGAAGAATAATATAATTATCAGCAAGAACAAATCTTCGTATATTTCGTCGGAGTCAGTCTTGTCTATTAATTTTTGTGATCCATTGCTGTCTTATATTATCTTGAGATGGAAATCTAGAACATACACAATTTAAAATTGCATTAATAGGTGGGCTTCAATTTCATTAAATTTACTAAACAACAACTATTATAGTAGTTGTCTCACGGAGGGAAAGTACTTTCAATATAAAATATTTAATATAAATGAGGCTTTATTTTTATTTCCTGCATATTTAATATTTATTTCTAGAATATTCCATAGGTGCATTCCATACATGCTATGTTTCAACATAGCCGTGGGACACTCAGTAAAATAATTGGATTCTAAATACGGCCCTGGCCCTGTTTTTCTTTATAAGTTAATGGTTGACGATAGATGGCGGCTTGTTTAAAAAAGACTATAAAAAATTAAAAAATTAAATTTTGGCGACTAAAAAGTCTTTAGGAACGTAAGTTGAACAAATTTCAGTACATATGATTATTAAAATATATTAATACTGAGCCCTACGTACCAATAAATGTTTATTTACCATGATACAAAGTGTCGCCATCTATTGTCAAGTAGAATTATATTTGGAAACGCCGAGTCGCAATGGAAATGTTCGAGAACTTTTAAAATATGATGCAGTATTCAGAAAAATTCAAAAATAATTATATTGGTCAGTTGTGTAGTTGAACAAATTTCAGTACATTTGATTATTAAAATATATTAATACTGAGCCCTACGTACCTATAAATGTTTATTTCCCATGATACAAAGTGTCGCCATCTATTGTCAAGTAGAATTATATTTGGAAACGCCGAGTCGCAATGGAAATGTTCGAGAACTTTTAAAATATGATGCGGTATTCAGAAAAATCCAAAAAGAATTATATTGGTCAGTTGTGTAGTTAAACAAATTTCAGTACATTTGATTATTAAAATATAATTAATACTGAGCCCTACGTACCTATAAATGTTTATTTCCCATGATACAAAGTGTCGCCATCTATTGTCAAGTAGAAATTATATTTGGAAACGCCGAGTCGCAATGGAAGGCAATGCGCACTAATCTCTAACATTCAAGAGAATGTAGACAATAGCATAAAAAAGAAAACCACGCAGCGGAAACGCAAGAAAAAATATTAAATCTATCAATATTATTTGTGGAAACTTCTAATTGGCCCAAGTATTAAACTCTATTTCTTTGCTTTATTGGATACCTATAACAATTGCTGCTATAAAAAAATGTGAGATCTTAAAGTAAGTTAAATTTGACTTGACCAGTTTTCATTACATCAGTAATTTTATAATGTTTTCAACATTTTAATTCTGATAAAAACTGGCCAAGTCAAATCTAACCTACTTTATTCATTCATTCAATTAGAAGTTTCCACAAATAATATTGATAGATTTAATATTTTTTCTTGCGTTTCCGCTGCGTGGTTTTCTTTTTTATGCTATTGTCTGCATTCTCTTGAATGTAAGAGATAATAGTGCGTATTGCCTTCCATTGCGACTCGGCGTTTCCAAATATAATTTCTACTTGACAATAGATGGCGACACTTTGTATCATGGGAAATAAACATTTATAGGTACGTAGAGCTCAGTATTAATATATTTTAATAATCAAATGTACTGAAATTTGTTCAACTACACAACTGACCAATATAATTATTTTTGGATTTTTCTGAATACCGCATCGTATTTTAAAAGTTCTCGAACATTTCCATTGCGATTCGGCGTTGCCAAATATAATTCTACTTGACAATAGATGGTGACACTTTGTATCATGGGAAATAAACATTTATAGGTACGTAGGGCTCAGTATTGATATATTTTAATAATCATATGTACTGAAATTTGTTCAACTTACGTTCCTAAAGACTTTTTAATCGCCAAAATTTTAATTTTTTAGGTTTTATAGTCATTTTAAACAAGCCGCCATCTATCGTCAACCATTAACTTATCAAGAAAAACAGGGCCAGGGCCGCATTTAGAAAGCAATTATTTTACTGAGTGTCCCACGGCTATGTTGAAACATAGCATGTATGGAATGCACCTATGGAATGTTCTATAAATAAATATTAAATATGCTGGAAATAAAAATAAAGCCTCATTTATATTAAATATTCTATATTGAAAGTACTTTCCCTCCGTGAGACAACTACTATAATAGTTGTTGTTGAGTAAATTTAATGATATTGAAGCCCACCTATTAATGCAATTTTAAATTGTCTATGTTCTAGATTTCCATCTCAAGATAATATAAGACAGCAATGGATCACAAAAATTAATGGATAAGACTGGACTCCGACGAAATATACGAAGATTTGTTCTTGCTGATAATACTGATAATCATATTATTCTTCTGATTAAATGAATAGCTGAAAAATATAATTAGGTATTCGTTTTAAGCATTTTGCATATATGCACCATAGAAAATGATAGGGCAACCAACCGACAACAACTAACCAAAACAGTTATGTTTGCTGGAAAATGAATTTTGTAAATAAAATTTTAAAGATTCAAATATATTTAGTTAGTTATGATTTGTCTATTATTTGTACTGACTTTGAAATTAGTATAACTTAATCATATCAAAAGACTTAAGTTTAAAGCTTCATTCGCATCATGCTTTGCAAGCATTTTACTCCCCCCTGGTACGAAAATTCTTAGTACGTCCCCTACACTAGTGACATCTAGTGTGAGGTAGTAAAAATATGTAGTTACTTCGAAAACAGAATCTATTATTTGCCGGTCCCTAACAACTACACTGTATTCTATTGCGCAATCGGAGACGTTAGTACTAACTATTGCTTATTCCATGCAATGCGGATTCTATTCGAATTTAAACCTTATTTCATTGACATAATGTCGTCGTCGCTAAGTTCACTTATTTTTTGACTTTTTTTTATATTTTTTGATTTTTTCCTACGCTTACACACAATTACCGAGCTGGATTCCAAATTTCATCCTTCTAGGTCATCTGGAAGTAGGTTAGATTTAGGTTCTTATGTCAGTCAGTCAGTGTCAATTTTTACGACTTTTTGACCTTCATATCTTTATAACCGTTTGAGCTAGCTTCATGAAATTTGGGCTTCTACATGTCCTTATAGATATAATGAAACACACGTAGTTTTATGTGTTTATGTTAAAGAGGTTTTGAGTTATAGAAGGGTCAAAAGTGGCACCAAGTGGTTCGTGTAATGTGATACACTCGGCGCGTTCCTTTGCTTGAACTTGGCTTGGTCACGCTGCCGCGTGCCCTAATTATCTTGTGTTCGTATTACCACGCAGAACTCGGACCGCGGTAGGTACAACGTATCTACTTCCGTAATATGTATGTACATATATATAACATCATTGTAATGAGGTGTTTTAAGTTTGTTTTAACATAAATTAATAGATTAGTTAAAGCATTTGGGGATATTTACAATTAATACCAGTACTAGTACTTACTATATAATATACTAGCGGCCTTTCCCGGCTTTGCACGGGTGTTCATTATTATTATTCAAACATTAAATAAAAAACATTTGTATTTGTATTATTCCCTTAACATTGACTCCCCTAAACCTCCCTCCGTATTTATTTTCATACGGATTCATACCAAGGCACAAATAAAGAGCCTTTTCTAACGGCGACATATCAATAAAATTAAATATATACATATTGTGACATAGCTATAATAGCTAGACGCTGTTGCAACATTTTTTGTAGATGTGTTCTGCAAAGCCGTAGTACATTATTTTGTTTTATCATCAATAATTTTCGCAGCGCACTCGATGTCAGGATTTTTTTTAGGTCGATATGTAGTTTATTTACACCTTGGGTTACGTTGTTACAGTTTTAGTAACGAACCCCATCTTTTTTGAAAATATAATATAACCTATGTTCATCGGGGATAGTGAAGCTTTCCACCGGTGAAAGATTTTTTTTAAATCGGTCCAGTAGCCTATTCAATACAAACAAACAAACAAAAAATCAAACCTTTTCTCATTATAATATTAGTATAGTATATATACATACATGCTTCAAAAGTCGGTAACTTAGTTATTATTGGGACGCCGAAAACGACACACAAATATATACTTTAAGTATAAAATATCTATGTGTTATCTCTCTACAATGTGCGCCTCAAAATGTTGTCTACCTTCCTAACCGAAACTGGTTGATTCTGGACCCATTTGCGGGAAGTGAGCATAATTTTGGCAAATTAAAGAGATATGAAGAACGATATTGCTAATAAATTAAAACAGTTCTCCTTGTTTATCTTATCGTAAAACTATAGAAAGAAAATTGACGCAGCTACTCAATACAATACAATACAAAATACCTACTTTATTGTACACAAAAAAAACATGACATTACAAAATAGCCCAACCTTGGGGCAAGCATAATGTGAATTATTCAAGATGTTGATTAATAATTTTTAGTAAGTAGTGATCTACGTTATTATTTTTTTGCTGAAGTCAAAATGGATCCAGCGATGCAAGTGGAGGTGGCCGCCATGTCCACCGGGCGCGCGCTGGACGAGGCGGCGGCCCGAGGCGACTCCGACGTGCAGCAGTTCTACCGCCACTCCGCGCTGCTGCTCACGGGAGGCACCGGCTTCATGGGGAAACAGCTGCTAGAGAAGATGTTCAGGTAAATCAAGTTGTTTCGGGGTTTGGTCCCTTGTTTTCTTGTCTGCTGTCTTCAGACCACGCTGACCATTCGTCAGATCATTAATTCAAGCTCTGGCTAAATTAGAGGTGATGTATATGGATCGTCCAGCATTATTTTTTATCATTTCCAATCTTACCACTCCGTCCTTGGTCCATCTAGTCGTACCGGCTATAATAGTGGTTCTTTCTGCCTTATTGTTAGCCAATCAAGATGTTATATGAAATATTTTTACAGGGCTTGTGACATTTCAAAAGTCTTCTTGCTTCTGCGTCCCAAGAAAGGAAAACCGATTCAAGACAGAGTTACTGAGATGCTGCAAGATCCGGTAAGCAGTTAACGTTTCACTACAAAAAACCTGCACATCTCCTCTCCCTCTAAAATATTAATAATCCAATTTCTTTTTCAGTGTTTTGACAAAGTAAAAAAACTGAAGCCAGATTTTTCTGATAAAATAATCCCGATTGCAGGGGATGTCGCTGAGATAAGGCTCGATATCAGTGACCAGAACTGGGAAATCATTGTCAATGAGGTATAAACATTTCAACTAAGACCTTAGGTATACAGGAAATACATATCACGCGCGACGGACAGTCGTCGCGCTTGACTTTCAATAGGTACAACTTGTCATGTCATGTAGGTGGATGTGATCTACCACATGGCTGCCACGACGCGGTTCGACGAGAGTCTGCGAGTGGCCACGCTCATCAACGTGAGAGGAACCAGGGAAGTGCTACTGCTGGGCAGGGCCTGTAAGAAACTCAGGTACCTATATGAAAATTTATTGCAAAATTTACATAAAATATGCTGTAATTTGAAAGATGAGACTATCATACACAATGATAGAATTAACAATTATCCTAAGATAATAATTTTATGGTTAAAATATATTTGAAATATTGGTGGGTTCACTCATGAGACACTGCCTAAAAGCAACCCTCGCCGGTCAACCCAGTATTTTACTATGGTATCTATTTATTCACCATTCAACATTTATTCACAAATTTATACACCAAATAAAATAGTACACACCATTCTGTAGGTGATACCTCAGACAAAGAATCAGATGCCACCGTATTCTTAAAAATGCGAGAGAGTACAGTGATGAGAAATCCTGGAGCAGCCAAGGTCAAAACCGTTAAGAGTGTGAATATTTCATCAAGGTTTCACTCAGGCTGGGTAAAACAAAACAACGACAATGGAATGGAAATACATGAAAAATAAAGGTATAAGTGTTATTATTTTAACTTGCAGATCGTTCGTTCACGTGTCGACTGCATATACGCAAGCTGTGGACAGTTTATCTGGACAAGAAGTGTTTGAAAAATTTCGGACTAGTCCTATTTTGCCGGAAAAATTAATTGAGTTGGTTGAAAGCACGGAGGAAGGGATGCTTGAGAGATGTACAGATAGGTTCGTTTCTATATTACTACGAATTTGACCGAACTATGTCATGATATATTTATTTATATGGTTTAGCTCCTTCTGGCAAATAGTGCAAGCTTTTAACTCATTTCAGACTGATGGCAGAATACCCGAACACGTACACTTTTTGTAAAGCCGTGTCAGAAGACCTAGTCAGGAGTATGGGCGATGGTCTGCCCATCTGCATTGTTAGACCTGGAATAGGTAAGCGATGATTAACAGCAACATAACAGCAGACAACATAAGCAAAATGCCCGACTCATGATCTTACAAAATTAAAGAATACGTTTTTGTAAGTTGAATGAACCGACGGGAGTCAAAGTTTTGAAGATATAACTACAATATGTACGATCATATTTTGGGTAGGTAATTAATGCCTGTATACTATACCAGTGTTCCCGTTCCGTTTTTTAAACATTGCAGTATTATTTACAGTGCTGGCTTCATACCGAGAGCCGACTCCTGGATGGATGGACACAAGCTGTGCCTACGGTGCTAGTGGAGTAAGTACATCATCGTTACTTCACTCTCAACTTCAGAAAATTGCTTGCATTTTGGGGCATTTTATGTCTATGCACCAGTCTTTCTCCTCCCTCTCGTTCCTATATTCAATGAAAAGGAAGATCTTTTCATTTCATCCTATTACATGTTATCAGTCTCTTTTTCGAAATCTATCCCTGATATGACAAAATCAAATCCAGTTGTCTTTGTTTCATGTACCGCTCAAATTAATAAATAGGGAGCTCCCGCTTTGGTTCACGAAACCTTAATAAAGAATACCACGCATGAAAAAATATGACATTTCCACTTTTCGTTAATCTATTATGTCTTATAATCTGTGACTGTATTATTTGTCATATATCTTATCGTTTTCGACAAAAAAATCAATATACACACATCAAAAAATGAATATATACATTGTAGAGAAATTGAAGTGGGTTTTAAGTTATTTCTACCGCTTATACCGTGAATAAGACTGTCAGATTGCATATCAATTTTACCAAAAGTGGTCGACAGACGGCGCTATTTTTTACATAGACTTGTGCAAATTTTATCTGGTATAGAATAGGCAAACTTTAGTTCTTTTGGTTGATTTAAGGTACCTACTAAAGTCATGAAAAAGGTATTTATTCTATGTTACAAAATTACAAGCAAATTTAAGTTACAATCATTATTAATTTCTATTGTAAAACTAATATTTGCCCGATACCCTAGGTACCTAAATTAAACCGTGTTAAGCTTAATATTAGGTAGGCAGCTTATAAATGATCTTTTAAATATTCTTCGAAATGAGAAGCACATAAAATAGGTAATAATGTCATCTCCGGGTTTGTTTTAAAGTGCATTCGATTCTATATGATTATAAAGAGGTCGATTTTGTTTCTACATATTATTGTAAAAAATATTGCATTGTATAGGAATAAGATAATGCTTGATAATGTTTTTACCTGAACTGGATAAAAACCTGTTTTTCATGCAAAGAAAGTGCATGCTAGCTGACAATAAACAAATTATCAAATCTATCTAAAGTAGGCTACTAATTGTAAGCACCTTTATTATAAACACTGCTTTAGCGTACTTAGCATAAGTAAGTCTACATAAGTACGCTAAGTACGTAAGTAGTTTTTATAATAAAATTGCTTACAATCAGTAGCCTACTTTAGAAAAGTCAGATAATTTTCTGTTTCATCGTATGACATACTACGTACATTGTAGGTAGAGTATCTCTTAGTTTTATCTTATAGCTTTTATAATTAAGGGAATAATTGTCTAATAATTAATTTATTATTTAAAGAAGAACCAAGGATACTGTAAAAAATCACTTATATCACAGACAGTATTTTTTAAATCAATTTTTGATGTTGCACTTTTGACTTATTTTGAAAAAAGCTAAAAATCATGATATCTTAAAAATGGTTCACTTTGGCATGATGCACATGGGGTGAAAATTATCGCAAATAGTCACCCCTATCAACTCCTAACGGGAATACGTCGAATTACCAATAACTCTGTATATAAAATATATATTTGTATAATATATACGTATAAATATATTATATACATATATATAATAAAAATAATATAATAAAATATAATAATAAATAAAAACAATAAATAAAAATAAAAGTTTGCCGTCGTAAAAACCTTCCTAGGACTTCATTACCTAAATAGTTCCAGCCATTCTTGAGTTTTGCGATTAGCAACACATAAAGCTATTAATTTTTTTGAAAAGATTATATAAAGATATAAAAAAACTTTTAGAGAGAATTTCTTAAGTAAAAATTGTTAACTCCACATGTCAATATATTTTTGTTTGAATTTGTTGACATCATTTACAGCTTTACTATAGGTAGGTAACTTCTAATTAAAAAACTTTTATGAGTAACTCTACGTTCACTGACATTTGCAAAAAAAATACAGTTGGCGCTCGTGCATGTCAAAATTAACTCTATTTCAATGGTATAAACACTATAGGAACTGAAAAACAAAAATTGTCAAACATCGTAATTTGAACGACGACACCAGCTGTCAAATGCAAAAAAGTGACATGACCTTACGTCCGTCCGAGAAGGCATCCAGCCTGCGACTGACGTTATTTGAAGCGATTTTGAGTTATATAGGAAGGCATATTGTATCAATAAGGTTGAATTTGTTGTGGCAAAATATTTACTAGGACCGAATAATTTCGCAAAACGCCTTATAAAAATGTGTTTTTTGGGTTTTATTCTTTTTGTATATATAATTCTACAAAAATTACGAATATTTATAAGAAAGATATTATGATGAAGCAGTTATTGTAGTATTTTAAATTCACTTGATGTTACTATATTTTCTGTAAAGTCTAAAACCCTGTGCTGTTTTAAACTGTTATTCTCCAGTGTTTTATTACAAAACTACATAAACTAATGTAAAATGAAATATACACTTTTGAAGATCAGTTGTTTGTTAACGTAATGTGATATTTTTAATCACTTATATTAGATGCACTTTAGAGAAATCTTATAGACGGTGCGCCATACATGGCACTCCAGAGTCCCCTTAAATAAATACAAGTCTTGTATATTTTTATTTGATAAACAAAGACAATTTGGATGTATAATATAGTGTAAATTAATATAAGGTCGGTATCAGTGATCCGATGGTTTAGGGAAAACCTCAACCAAATAACATACGAGTAGGTAACAGAATTAGTTTGCTATATTGCTTGGCATTTTGTTTCTAGTTGATTATTGGAGTTATCCTCGGAATCATTCACCTGACGTATATGAAGCTCGATGAAAAACCAGGTTTTGTGCCGTGTGACTACGTGAATAACGCAATAATAGTAGCTAGGAAGGAAGCCAGTTTGAGCTCTGGGGGAGAGCGGACGAAGATATACTCTGTCACGAGTGTAGCAAGGAATCCTATAAGTTGGGGTAATACTTCTAATAGGTTATAACTCGCCTACGTCATAAGTGAAGGCTTATTGTGATAGTGGAATCCCCAACGATCGAAGTGATTGACCATGTCCAGCAGTGTTTCTTTTTCTTCCTACGTGCGAGTACCTAAACACGCAAAAAACTTAAATGTATGGAAGGATGCTCTGTCTCCCTTTCGAAAATGAAAAAGTTTTATTTCTTTAAGCTTACAAATAAGCACTTAGACAGGTCATATTTTATAGTTCACTTAATTTTTTTGTCCACCAGTGGAAGAAGTGAGAAGAAACCACTAGTATGTTCATAACTTATGTGTCTAGTAGGTACATTTGATTTGCTTATCTGTAAGTTGGTAGATTTTGAGTTGGAGCAAAACTCGTTCCCAGCTTTTTTATCTTCTAAGTAATCTGATATTTTTTAATAAGCTTTTTTACAAAGAATATGTGTAACAATTTTTTTAAATTTATTTATTGATAATTTTTGCAACTCACTTGGAGTTTTGTTGTAGAAGCGTATATTTTCCATTGCCCTTTAAATGATACATTTATCTTGTGTAGCCTAGTTGTGGGCACAGCGAGTTTATTCTTATTTCTAGTATTTACATTATGTATATCACTTTTTTTAGTGAACCGATTGATATTTTTATGAGTGTACAACAAGTTTTCATAAATATATTGACACGGTACTGTCATTATGTTTATTTCTTTGAATTTTTCACGTAGGGTTTCTCTGGGACCCATATTATAGATCGCACGAACAGCCCTCTTCTGCAACACAAATACGGTGTTTATATCTGCAGCGTTCCCCCACAGTAGTATGCCATAAGACATAATACTATGGAAGGAATAATAAATAAATAAAATAAATAATAAATAATGCTGGACATTTCACACAGCATTATCTAGCCCCATGGTAAGCAAAGCTTGTGTTATGGGTACTAGATAACTGATATACATAACACAATATATTACATAGATAGATATTTTTTATTATACATAGAAAACGACCAGAACACCCGGAACAAATATCTGCAGATCATACACACAAAAGCTGAAATAGACTAGTCTAGAAGTATCAACGTCTGTAAGGTGACGGATTTTTTTAACTGCATATGCTGCAGAACTAAGTCTCTTCGATAGTTTATCTATGTGTGGGCCCCATTGAAGTTTACTATCTAAGGTTATTCCTAAAAATACGGTATTGTCTACAATTTCTAACGTTTCTCTTTTTACGTTTATATCGGCCTTGTTTTACATTAGGTAGAATAAATCTTAAACATTTTGTTTTGGTTTCATTAAGCAAAAGATTATTAATACTAAACCAATGGACTACCTTTGAGATTGCAGTATTTACATCGTCGCAATTTGTGTTTTGTCGTTTCATTTTAAAAATTAATTTCTAATATAATAATTTCTAATTCTTTACAAGATGAGGCAGGTCATTAATAAATAAAAATTGTTTTTTTCTAGTACAGGACTCATACAAAAGATAACATTAAAATTTACATACTCAATCACAAATCAATGAAACAAAAAAAAATGAAATGAAATAAAAATATGCGGACGCGACAGACCATCAGTGACCGGGGCACAGCCCCTTAAAAAGGGTTGCGTTTAAATTTATCCAGTGCCCCGTAAAAGGAGATTCCCACCTGTCCGCCAATGTGCTTAGAATGGTGTTGGGGCTGGCACGCAGGCGCTTCAAGAGCGACGCACAAAGCTTTCTTACGATGGCGTGAAAGCCATCAGTGTGCGCCTCACTGAACATACTCGATGCACTGCAGAAACGTGGCAACCCCATCAGCACTCTAAACCCATTGTTGTATTGCACGCGCAGCGCGTTGTACGCCTTCTGTGTATAGCTTACCCACAGGCTGCCTGTGTATAGTGACTGGCAATATGCTTTGAAGAGCGTCACCTTCACCTCCCTGGAACTGCGAGCAAACCTGCGAGCTACCATGTTACATGGGACGGCCAACGCTCTGCGCTCTCTCTCTATGTCGTCATTATCATCTAGGTCCTCGTTGACCCAGTGGCCCAGATATTTAAACTTCGACACGCGCTCGAGAGGTAGATGTACCACCCATCTAGGGTGATGGGTGGTACATTTGAAAAGGTCTTGGACCCTGCCTTAAACACCATAAACTCACTCTTTTTCGCATTATATCTGAGCCCATGGGCCTTCGCATAGGACTCACATATGTGCAGTAGCTTGCGTAGGGCTCCAATCGAAGGGCTCAGCAACACCATATCGTCGGCGTAGCTAATGTTATTAATATTAATTATCAATATAAACTAAAAATAGGAAAAGACCCAAGGTAGAGCACTGCGGTACACCCATTGTAACAACAGACCCTTTAGATCGTTTCCCATTAATGTCAACTCTTTGTATCCTATCACTCAAGTAAGATGTAAGAAGATCCAAAGAGCTGTCCCTAATTCCATAATGATGTAGTTTCCTGATTAATGTTTCGTGATGAACGCAATCGAATGCTTTTGACAAGTCGCAAAAAACGCCTAAAGCATCTGGCGACTTCTCCCAAGCATCAAAAATATGCGATACCAACTCTACACCGGCATCAGTAGTTGACCTGCCACTAGTAAACCCAAATTGCTTACAATGTAGCAGGTCATTGCCATTAAAATGTCTAAGCAATTGGTTTAAAATAAGTTTTTCAAAAACTTTACTGAATGTAGGCAGTACTGATATTGGTCGGATTCATTAAATATAAAAGCTAGATCTGGTGCAATGGTATTAATTAAAGGTTTAATAATTCTAACGGCCCCAGAGATCTGCAGTTTTTTTTAATATTTAAAAGTTTAAAGGTTTTTTTTATATCGTGTTCATTAACATGGGTGAAATTAAATTTACTATCGCATTTAGGTACATTTTGTTTAAGTAATGATTCGGCTATTACTTAAAAAGAGTTCAGACACTTTGTAGTACAGATTGGAATGTCAGTAAAAAAAAATTTAAATGCTTGCGCTACCTCAACATCATTTTTGATGGAGAAATCATTAATCTTTAAATTGTAATCATTAATTGTAGGTACTGACCTTTCCAGTCTCACTATTAATTATTTTCCAGGTTGATTTTATTACATTTTCACTATTTTTAATTTTCGAGCTAATATAGTTTGATTTTGCTGTATTACAAAATTTTCTAAATATTTTTGAGTAATTTTTTACTTTTTCTTTGAATTCCTGGCTAAAATTGTACTGCTTTTCACCGTACAGTTCATACAACTTTTGTCTACTCTTATGTATACCTACTATTGCCCACTCACTAAAGCTATGTTTTTCTGAGACCAAGAT
The DNA here is from genome assembly GCA_943735965.1 of Eupithecia abbreviata. Classification (NCBI taxonomy): domain Eukaryota; kingdom Metazoa; phylum Arthropoda; class Insecta; order Lepidoptera; family Geometridae; genus Eupithecia; species Eupithecia abbreviata. Next base: position 2,467,576 of record OX031001.1, on the reverse strand, counting down.
CGATTTGGGTATGAATATTGAATTGAACGCATTGGTGAATTTATTAAAAAAACTACAATACGACTCATTTGGGTTGAAATTGGATTGGGATTTTAAACCATTACCTAACTACTCACCTAGAGTAGTTAGGTAAATCCCAATCTAATTTCAACCATTCAAATCAATCTGTGGTCACAGGAATGTACTTATTTTTTTTTACAATTATTATTATTAACTTCATGTTTTAATTTAATTAGTTGACCTAAGTGGTCTGATTTTAAATTGCTTATAATTTTGTGACTGACAATTTTTTCATTTTGGAAAACAAAGATATTATTTATACATTTTGCTGATGTTTCAGTTATTCTTGTAGGTTCCATAAATGTTGGCCTAAGATTATAAGAATTAAATAAATTTGTTAATCTACTACTGAGGGAGTAAACTTCTAAAAGATCAATATTAAAGTCTCCACATACTTTTTGGTTTTTATTTGATTTTGATAATTTAAATAAGATATCATCCATATTTTTTCAAATATTTCAAAAGAAGCTGATGGTGAGCTGTATACGCTTGCTACAATAGTATGCTCCAACTCAACACATGCTACTTCAATGTGGCTTTCAACGGATAAGCATACTATGTCCTTACGTTCTTTGAATTTTATAAGTTTATTTAGTAATATTAAAGAGCCTCCACGAATAGCATGTGATCTGCAAAAAGAACTACCAACCTGGTGGTTGCTGAAGTTAAACATGAGCTCATAGCTTTTCAGCCAGTGTTCTGTTAAGCAGATGATGTCAATATCAAATGAGTTCATGTACAATTCCAATTCTAATAATTTACTTCTCAATCCTTGAATATTTTGATGCACCAAGTTGTTAAACTTTGCATTGATTTTACAATATTGATTTCTTTGTTTTTTATTGTGATTAATAATAATAATATTGGTTTCGGCCCCACGCAAGCCTTCCAAAGGACCGGGTCACTTTATGGCCCGAGATCATGGTAAATGAGAGACATAATAATATTATTTGATTTTTTAGGGCTAGAGACTTCCTCTATTGTATGGAATTATTATATTATATTATTTCTAATATAATATAATAATTAAGCTTATATCTAAGGTTGTTCTCTGATTGTGGTAAGCTGTCACTGTAGGGGAATATGAACATCACAATTTGTTTTAAATTTAATTTTAATAGTTTGTCTACATAACTAATCAAGATAGATTTGTTCACATTACCCCTATTTCCTACGCATATTATTAAATTTGAGTTACTATTAATTTTTTTATTCTGAATTATGTGCATAATATTATGCAGTTTAGAGCTAGGTAAACAATTATTTATTATAGGATATTCCATACTCATTTTTAAGAACTGATCCATATTTTTTCCAATTTCATCGCAGAACATTATTGTTTTTATATATAATATTATAATTTAGCTGCAATGTACAGAGCTCACATTTATCAACAATTTTTCTTTTTGATTTCAGTTTTGAAACTACATGTTTTTGGTTTTTTAATACATTTTGGGTTCTTTTTATGAATTTACTTATTTTAACATATTTTTTTAGCTTATTTTTACTAATATTGTGTTTGCTGTTTTTGCTGCTGGCTTCCACATTACACACTGAGTCATCTTTAGTTAAGTCAAATGTTTGTAGAGTGTGTAAGAAACAGCCAGCACCAGAAACTTGTCCAGAAGACGATTCAGCTGATATTAATTCATCGAATAAGCTTTGTGTTTCCTCCAGCTGGGTAATATGGTGGTGAGCGTCACAAAGTTGTTTCTCCAGGACTGAAGTTCTCTGCAGTACGGATTCAAACTCAATGCCACATTTTTCATCGAACCTATCGATTATCAACTGAAGCCTATCCCGTTCCTCACTAATATAAGCATTTTGAGTATGTAACTCACTCATCTCGCTTTTAAGCTTTTTGTTATTATTAAGTGCTTCTATTAAGATATTTTCATTATCATATCTTTCAAAATCTAACTGTCCAATTTGCCTTTTTGCATCCTTTAATTTCAGTAAAACCTGGTTCAACTTCTCGCCATTGCGAGTCATCATTCTGTATTAAAGAAGTTAGTGACTGTATTTTATTACAAAGCACAACTTGCTAGAGTATTATGAATTTATGAGACAATAACAAAGGCAGACTGTTCAGTGTCTAGGTTATGTTTTCAAAAGGTTGTATGTACTTACGTAGCTATAAAGATGAAAACTTTGTTGGAAATAGTATTCCTTTTTATAAGATTCACACAGAAGTAAGCACAAAAGACTTATAAAAGCACAAACCAGCAAAACTTATTATAACCGAAAACCGTTTCGAAAACGACGTTTTACCGTTGGCCAAAAAACATACAAATAACAAACTTTTAGCCTTAATAACTATTTCTACACTTGTTTTATATTATAAATATGCGATGAAATCAGAAAGGGCTCTGTAGAATTACGTAAAACAATTATTTTTTAGTAAATTCGTAGGGAACATTTGCGAACAGCTGTTGACGCTAATAGGGTTGCCAACCACACATCCTTCTTTAATTTTTTCATTTTCTTCTTTGTAGGGAATATATAAGCATATAAGCGCAAAGCAGCATTAACCACCTGTTTTTTTTTGTAATTTTTGTTAAACATTTTTTCAGGTGTGTTGATAGGTTTTGAGTATTGTAATATATCATACACTCCAAAGGCAATGTACTATAAATATACCATGAACACATATAACCGCCTCTACTTCACCATACTGACATTTTTCGTGCACATGATACCAGCATACTTTGCGGACATAATTTGTCTGCTAATTGGAAAAAAACCAAGGTAAGATTTTCAGCTTTTAAAACTTTATTTTTTAGGCTTACAAAATAAGCACCCAGGAAAGTAAAATTATCACACTAATGTTATGTTTGGATGTTTAGATGGATGGATGGATGTTTGTTACTACTTCAGGCTAAAACTACGAAACGGATCGGGCTGAAAAATTATTGAACCTTTACCTTGGGCCTAAAACTCAGACTAGAAAGTAAAGGGATTTTTTGTTTTCTTTTCCCTTCAATTATAAATTGAATTGAAGTGAAAACAAAATACTTCGGCCACGGTTTCAACTGCAATTTCATTCTCTAGTTAGCTGAACTCAATTGTGCGTTTTTTTATTTACCCCTGAATGCGCACTCAAGCGCAGCACGTCTTGTGTGATGAAGTTTTAAATATAAAAATAAATATAAATATGCTTTTTTTTAAAGAAATTTAATTAAACAATTAATACGAACATAGTCTTTACTATTTTAACATTTAAGGTGAAATGAGTCCCAAAACCCACGTTTTGACTTAACGGAAAATCAATTTTAAGGGAACAAAACACCTATTTTTCGAATATATTTTGATGAGGATCAAGTTTAGGATATTAGTTAGTAAGTTATGGGAGTCGAAACACAATTGACTAAACTTGACTCCATAGAAAAAAAATGGTAAAGTTTCCTCTAAATCCTTATTTTTACAGAGATATCTCTACGGGAAAACCAGTTTTATTTACTAGTTATTTAATCTTATTGTAATAAAATATCTTCTACGTGTTTCCTAATAAATACTTTAGACAATTATGGTTTTAGCTTTTTGAGAAACAGTATTATTTTAGAGCAATAACAAATTAAAAAATAAAAAGCAGTGAAATTGCGCACGGGCCGATCATTCTGCCGCTCTTGCCTCCCTTTCTCGCCTTCCCCGCGCGGCGTTTGTTCGGCCTTGTCTCGAAAAGACGAACTCATTTTGCCTTAACCTGCAGCCAACAATCTAGATGTGTGCCAAAGAGCTGCGTTGCACGACTCCAAGGGAAGCAATTATATAGACCACAGAACAGAGAATACATAGAATTAGCATGATGCCTTTTTACTAAGAGAACTAGTGTCGCTAAACTCACACATGTATAAACTAACACACATAGAAATAAAAATTCTTATTGGTTGAAAGAGTACGTTAAAAGGGCATAAAACCATAAAACTAATTTTATTGATATTAAACCTTATTTCGATAGACACATGGTTCAAAACTCAATAAAATAAACAGTGATAAAAAATGAATATCTACTTTGTCTACAAAAGATATAGCAAAAGATGGCGCTTTTGCCAAATATTTTTTATAGTCTCTATTCCCAGCAAATAAGATTACTAATACAATGGCTGCCTTTCTTGATTACTTGATTATCCACAACACAAAGCTACTTAACAAGAGATGGCGCTATTGCTATCGACTTTTATTATAGTCTCTAACAACGGGCCATAAGATCGATAATACAATGGCTGTTTATCGATTACTCAAAAAACATAGCTACTGCCTTAGTGATGTACCAATGAGAATACGAGACGAATCTATCGATATCGATTATTACCTACTGATGAATAACGAAATAGGTACGTCAGGTTATATTTGTGGTGGTCGAAATAAAAAGCTTGCCTTTTCTTTTATTCTTTAATGACAATGAATGAAAATTTATTGTCCTTAAAATAGGACGTACTTGTTAAATAACTGTCTTTTCGTAAGGTTTACGTTTAATTTCAATAAATGATGGATACGCACATTTATGGCTTTTATCAAATCACTGACATGGTTTGATACGGGAATCTGTCCGACTTGATGAAAGTTTATATTTTCGAACAGTTTTTCTCCAAGAAACTTACGTAATATTTTCATTATTATAAATTCTTTTTTTATTACCCTTCCATAGTATAAAATACATCCAGATTAAATCATCACAAAAACAAAACAAAAATTAACGCCCTAAAACATACATACTTCAATGGGTAATGTTTACGAAATCATAACCATTAAAGTTATCGATAGCACATTTGTGTTTATTACGAAACATCCCTAATTGAGTAGCGAAAGTTGCGGTTTAAGAAAAACCGACCTTAAGTGTTATGACTCACAGTCTACTTTTCTATTTCTGTTTTCTATTTTTGTTTGACGGTTTTGCATTTTGAACAAAACTAACAAAAAAAACAATAAAATAATGCTGACTGTTGATATGATATGCCCCCTGTCGTTAAATATTTGGTTCAGCTTTCGATTTTACACTCTAAAACGGCACAATACGGTATTTTTATATATTTTTTTGTTTATTTTTTGAAGTTTACTCTGCTAAATTAAAACACGACTGATGTAAGCGGAGCTTGAAGTGCGCAGTACTGCGCCTACTAGGTGAGACGCGGGCCCCGCCTACTTACTATTTCTATGTATTCTCTGTTCTGTGATGTAGACTCTGTCAAGACGACAAATTTTTACAAATGATTATGTGTAGATCTACTAAATATCTGCATTTATCCAGCCATAACATCATCATTCAACCCTTTTCAGCGTAAACGTACCAGCTATTCTCGAGCCGAATGTTGTGTTGCTAACCTATAACAATATCTTCTTTCTTACAGTTTGGTTAAAATATACAAAAAAGTATATAAAATGACACTAACGTTCGTCTATTTTACCACAAATACATGGATCTTCAATGACAACAACTTGCAAAGTTTGCAGAAAAGTTTGTCCAAAGCTGACAACACTATCTTCAACTTAGACGTGGAAAATATTGACTGGGAGGAGTACTTGCAGGTATGGTTCCTTTTTTATCTTAAAATAAGATGAACATTACAAATATATAATTTGATTCTTTTGAAAAAAGTATAAACGACTTCGAATATATACAGGGCGATCCACGGCTTTGCCAGATGGAGGGAAAGTACATGTTATGTAAAAAATAATTTTACATAACAGATTCTTTCCCGTTTCGTTTTTTTTTTCAAATACCATGGAATATTTAAAGGCCTATAAATATTCCATGTTATTTGAAAAAATAAAGAATACTTACGATTGAGCCTTGGGTAATATCGTAAAAATACGAGTGTTTTTTTTTACATTTTAGCGGATTTGATTTCCGGTTCAGACAGGCGATTATTCAAAAATCTTTGAATGCAGTGCAAATGGTTTATAAAATGATAATGAAGTCTTCTTTCAGTAAAATGTTCTATCTACAATTCGTCCGACGTCCGTGGGACACCCTCTACCGTTACCTTACCGTAAATAAAACCTTTTTTCTCCGTTATCAATATACTTATGCCATGACACCATTTTTTCAAAAATCAAAAAAGCTATTTATATTTTAATGAATTGTGCAAAGTACCGTCTGTTTTCTTAGTTGTAATATTTTTTCTCGTAAACTATCAATCACAAGATTTTTTTATTGTCATCACCATATGAAATGAAATAATACAAAGGACACCCTTGGTTTATTTTTTAAATTAATTTCTTAATATTTTTTTTACGTATTCGGTACTCGATCATCGCGTGAGTTTTTCTCTGCGGGTGTACAATTCAGTGCGGGGCGAGACAAACAACGTTAAAAGAAATAAAAAAATGTTGTACATATAATTATAATTCTCTCATTTACCATGATCTCGGGCCATAAAGTGACCCGGTCTTGTTTGGACGGCTTGCGTGGGGCCGAAGCCAACAGCACAGAGGCCCTTTGAGAAGTTAATCTGCGATGGCTACACATAGCGGGTATCATCCTCGGGTGCACAATATGATACACCCAAAGATGGTATAGGTGTAGAGACTATTGCAAAAAAAATGAAAGAAATAAAACCAGGCTCTTGTGATGGATGGATGGATGGACTGGGTAATCGGGCTATAGGGGAGATTGCGGACGTCTGCCATAAACAAGTCAATCATAATGTTAAGAAGAGTGGCTTGCCGAATGCTGGATGGGTTCCTTAAAAAGCCGGAGGAAATTACCGGAGAGGAACAACATCGGCGCAAACGATTGAGGGGTGTCGAGAGGTGCGGCCCCGATTTCCCCATCACGAAGACTGCTCGTGAGCGGGTTTCCTCGCTATTACGCCATTAGACACTTCCACCCCCGAGTCTACATCCTAAGATGCATCTCTCGCGACTTTACTCAGACCGGCCAATGAAGGCAAGCAAAAGTGGTGGGGATCTGGTTCTCTTGGGATACCACTCCGCAAGCGGAGACGAGAACCAGGAACTTCCCCGGGAGCACTCGGTACCCGTGGTGTCGCAACTCACCAATAGCTCGCCACAAGCTGCCCTGCGGGCCAATTATAATAATTATTATAATTGACAACCGATGTGGCGCGGTGGGCGAAGGTCCGCCTGCGACGCAGGAGGTCTCGGAACAATTGTGTGTACGATCTGCAGATCTTTGTTCCGGGTGTTCTGGTCGTTTTCTATGTATTAGAACTGCTACTACTACTACTTCTAGGTAATTGTGTGTAAACGAAGGAAAAAATCAAAAAATCAAAAATATTCAAAAAATAATTGATGTTAGCGACGACGACCTTATGTCAATGGAATAAGGTTTAAATTAAAATAGATCCGCATTGCATAGAATAAACAATAGTACTACGTCTCCGATTGCGCCATAGAATACAGTGTAGTTGTTAGGGACCGGCCCGTATATACCTACCTAGCTATGTACCTGTTGTCGAACGAATAGAAAGGATAGAAAGGGAAATCAGAAATGTTCTGGAATATATAAAGAGATAGGTATAGCCCGGAAAATCGTAGAATTTTCTAGTTTAGCTCAGCGGAGGTATACAAGCCGAGTTTGTTTGCAAGTTTAGTTAGTTCTTATTTTACAAGTGACCAAGTAAGGAAGTGTTAAGGAAAGTAAAGGAAAGTAAATAATGAACAGTGCAGTGCAGTGACTTTGTAATAAGTGCGTAGTTGTGTGTAAGTACCTATTCGGTACAATAAACTGACACTAAGTGTTCTGAGGTGTTTTACTCGATCATCACTCCCGACCAGCCCTGGTTGAAGTCTTACACCTTCGACGAGCCCCTACAAGTGCTGTCCCCATGTGCAAGAAAAAACATTAAATCTCAATACCTGCCTAGTTTTCTTTACAAAAAGTAATGATATCCCACTTTTAGATTTGACTTGGCCAGTTTTTATCTCTCCTTTTTTACATTTATGTTTTGGTGGGATAATAAAAAATATCTATCTATGTAATAAATTGTATTATGTATATCAGTTATCTAGTACCCATAACACAAGCTCTGCTTACCATGGGGCTAGATAATGCTGTGTGAATTGTCCAGCATTATTTAAAAAAAAAAATGATTGTACTCGTATCAAGTTTTTTTATGTATATTATAAACTTGCCTCTTTTGTTTCAGATATTGGGTATCGGTATCAGAAAATACATCATTAAAGATGGACTAAAAGACACAGAATTAGCAAAAAATCGTCAATTTTGGTTCAGAATTTTGCATTATACTCTAACGGCGTTGTATTGTTACTGTCTGTGGAAAGTTTGCAATGTTATTTGTTATATTTTTCAAAGCATATTCTGTTAATAATATTTATAATGTTTAATAATATTATATTTTCGTTGTATGTCGTATTTTCTGTAAGTGGTAACGATTTTTTTTTCTGTTTGTACATTTTATTTATGTTTAACTACAAATAAACGCTATGATTTGATTTGTTAATATTTAGAAAATTTTAGGAGGTAACTTCCTGCGCTAAAACTTATCTCACAAGAACATGCAAATTACTAATATATTTCCTGTTGCCGACTTTTTCCCCAACCAAAAGCCGCCACACACAGAAACCGTGGCCGGGGCGAAGGCGAAGGCGTGCGGGTTGTATCATACGAATTTATATGAAAGACTACACAAACACCGCCGGGCGGTGGCGGCGCGGTGCACGGAAATTTGTATGATACAACCCGCACGCCTTCGCCACCGTCCGGCCACGGTTTCTGTGTGTGGCGGCTTTTAGGGTTGTAAGAACAGATTTATACAATATATCGTTATTATTTTGATGAAGCCACAACTTATCAGATAAGTGTTTAGCGACTCAGAAGATTTCGAAGATTTTGAAAGTAAATAGTGTGTGATTGTAAAACGGGACTGGCATATTCGCTAAGCGAATAAAGTCCTTTAAAAAAAATAGTTTAAAAAATAATAATAATAATAATCCACGATATGTTTTATATGATGTTCTGTGTGTATGTAAGGGTCTACCATAGACTGTATAAAATTAGTAATGTAAAAATTAATAAATAGATATTATCTGTTTTATTTTTGTACTATTTTAATTTGATGTTGCCTCTCTTCGTTATTCCTTTTCTGTATAGCTTTTTATGTTTACCTACTCTTGTCTTCTTTTATGTAAGTACCTACCAATGTTTTAAAGCTTTGTGCCACCACACCAGGACCTTTCTGACAATCAGTGCCGCTACTAACTCCGGCTTGTAGCGGCATAATGCTGAGACAGGGACCTTTTTGGCCCCTTATGTAACACGTATTTGTACCTATCTGTATGTTTTTATCTATCTCCTGATAATTTTTTTCTTTTTTTATGTTTTCTTTCTTATTATGTAATGTGTCGTGTTTTGTATTATGTATGGTGTCAAATAAATGAATAAATTCATTTCATTTTTTTCATTTCAATATGGCGCGATGGGCGAAGGTCCACCTGCGACGAAAGAGGTTGCGGCACAATTGTGTGTACGATCTGCAGATAATTGATGAAAACTTGGAATTGACGTAGCCATCGTCGCCATTGGCGCCTGAATTGGCACGCTAGCAAATGTCGCCCGTTGCCATTATTTTGTGCCTACTCAACAAAGTCTAGGGAACAAGGATATTTTAGTGTATACTTTTAATTCAACTTTTTTTTGTCCCAGATGTTATACATCAAAAGAAGCGAAATTTATTCTTGATTTCAGTTATGCAATTAAATAAAAAGCGTTCATGTAAAAAATTAAGGTTTAATTAAAAAAACTAAAATAGTGCCTAAACCAAAAAAAAAATCTTCAAATTAGAAAAACGCTTACGTGGAAATTAAATGAAAAAATATTATTTGCAGCTGTTTAATAATCCGTTGGACCTCCCAGGGCATTAGCCACGGCTCTACATCGGCGGGGCATGCTGAGTATCAAGTTATCAATTGTCGCCTGTGGAATAAGAACTTTTTTCGCATCTCTCCAGAATATGGATTCTGGAGAGATGCGAAAAAAGTTCTTCTCCCGTGTTCAAATTTTGAGGAAAATCACTGAAAGCTCTTCTTCCGAGTAAATCCCATGCATGCTCAATTGGATTGAGATCGGCGGACTGAGCAGGCCACTCTAATACCGTGATATTGTGCTCGCTGAACACATTCATCACCTGTCTTGCGGTGTGTGGGCGTGCATTATCCTGCATGAACACGAAATCTTGGCCAAACTGCTGGTGGTGGGGGATGACCATAGGATCCACTACCTGTTCAATGTATTGCTCTGCGTTCAAATTGCCTCGTATGCGAACGAGATCAGTTCTCCCACCCAGGCGAATTCCAGCCCACACCATGATCGTTCCGCCTTGATAAGGATGAACTTCCTGACGATTTCGTAGTCTACTTTGGCGACCAGGAACACGCCAAACACGCTCTCTCCTTGAATCAAGATGAAATCCGAAGCGAGACTAATCGGAAAAGAGAACACGTGCCCACTGATTGTCGGTCCATCGCAAATGTGCATTAGCCCACAATATAAACGATGCCCTCGATTTTCACGTCGCAAAGCTGGAACTCTTAATGGTCTGCGAGCGCGGAGATTGACTTTATGTAATCTTCTCCTGGCAGTTTGGTCACTGATAACCACTTGGTGCTGGGACTGGAGTCTTCCTACCAACTGGCGAGCTGTAATCTGGGGCTGCCTTCTTGCAGTATTTTGCAGAAATGACCCTGTATCTTCCTCGGTGACGTTCGGCTACATCTCCTGTAGCCCTGTAGCGTGCCCATAATCGGCAAATTACGCTTGGCTGTGTGTGAACAGCGGCCGCGATATCGCGTTGACTGCGTCTAGCTTCCAACATACCCACAGCCCTAAGCATCTCTTCCCGCGTTAAATGACGACGTGACATAACGCTTAGAGTTCAAAAAATATCGAAAAAGTTGGCAGTAATGGTTTTTCACAAGAAAAAAAATCGATACATGACAAAAATCACAACAACTTTATGCTAGCTGACCCCTTACTCTGCGACCAAGTTCGGTTTTTCCTTCTTATTTTGAAAAGCTTTCGCACATTTGTTTTAAATTTTTTTGAATTTAGAACTAATGATTTATTCCTCTTCCAGCCTTAATTTATAAATTTTAGTGACCAGTACTTTTTTACGAGTTTTCACAAAACAGTTGAAGTATTATTGCTTGTTCCCTAGACTTTGTTGATTAGTATTTGTTTATTGACTGAAATTAGTAAACTAAAAGTTCTATGCGTGGATAATGACATAGATTACTTAATACTACTTATTAAAGGTTACGTTATTAAATATCTATAGGATAGGTACTTCACAGGAACATGGATCCTGAAACTCTTGAGCTTGATACTCCCATCTTCATCATCAACCTATGTATGTTAGTCCACTGCTGGACATAGGCCTCCCCCAATGAGCGCCATAAAAAAGTAAAAAGTAAAAAATCATTTATTTCTTTAGGCTTACAAAATAAGCACTTAGACAAGCCATATTTTATTTATAAATTATTATCAAATAAAATTATTTTACTGTTCACTTCAATTTTTTGTCCACTAGTGGAAGAAGTGAAAAGAAACCACTAGCATGTTCATCTCTTATATGTCTAATACATGGTTATTTAATATGATTCGATACATGTCAATATTTAAGTAAAGCTATGCACAACAACAAATTACTTACATACTATTGTCGGTGCGAAACTGAGCGACATCTGGCCAAGCATTAACATCATTGAGATTATCATAATAATTTATGGAGTAGAAAGCCTTCTTGATGAGATTTAGTTATATGTAATTTTTAAATTTACGAATAGGGAGCTCAGTTGCTTCAGATGGAAGCTTATTATAGAAGCGCACGCTATTGCCCATAAATGATTTCCCTACCTTGTGTAATCTAAATGATGGGATGTGTAACTTGTTCTTGTTTCTTGTATTTCTATTGTGAACATCACACTTTTTCATAAGGCTATCTTTATTTTTATGGGTATACATTAAATTTTCATAGATGTATTGCGATATTACAGTCAGAATATTAATGTTTTTAAATAATTCCCTCAAAGAATCTCGTGGCTTTAATTTATAAATAGCGTGTACTGCCCTTTTTTGAAGAACAAATATGGTCTGGATATCAGCTGTCTGTCCCTTAAGCAAAATACCATAAGACATAATACTATGGAAGTAACTGAAATAAACTAACCTAGCTATGTCTTCATTGGTAATATATCTAATTGTTCGAACTGCATAAGCTGCTGTCTACCTGCCAGAGCCTCTATTTGCGACCTCCATTGAAGAGAAGAATCAATATGTAACCCTAGGAATACAGTAGAGTCTACAAAGTGAACAATCTCGTCCTTCAGCATTATTTTTGTTGGGAGTTCTCTTACATTCGGTTGCATGAATTTTATACATTTAGTCTTTTTAGCATTGTGTAGTAGGTTATTGGCGGTGAACCAATCTAGTATTTGTGAAAGCGAATTATTTACATCGTCATAGTTATATTTATTTCTATCAACTTTAAAAATCAATGAAGTATCATCAGCAAATAAGACTATATCACAAAGATCTCTTGCTAAAAACGGAAGATCATTTATAATACATATACTAAAAATAAAAAAGGACCTAATATTTATATATCGCACGTATAAAAATAAAAAGAAGTAATTCAAAAAACTCAATTTTTGGGAAATCGCGTACAAAGTTTTGTGACTTGGAGTATGTTCAGTAAATTAGGAATAAATACTTTGTTCGCGTGGTTTTTTTTTTTTTATTACTATGGGATAGTCAATAGATTTATCTTCAATATTAAGCAAGAAAATCAATAATATATTAACTAGTTTTTTACTAAAAAGGCTTTAAAAAAATATTTCTGACATACTTCTTTTTATGATAAAAAAAACTGGCATTTTATTGAAATTCTTACAAGGTGTATGTATTAATGATGCTGTTTTTTATTAAATAATATTTGAATTTACAGAAATATTACGAAAAGTTTATTTTTATTATTAATGAATAAATGTTTAGAATCCTCTATATCATAATATTTCTGTTTTATATTGAACTGTGTGCTAAACTAGATTGATTTTTTACTAATAAAATAAAATACAACACCATTTATCAATGAATCATGAAATATTATACAATTATTATTAAAATAGGACCGTGAAAACTTTTTACTTTTTTAACAAGAGTAGTTTCATAAGAACTTAATCACTAAATCACAATAAAAAAAAACTTTTATCAAAAATAATTAGAAGTATTGATACAACGGGTATTTATCGCGTTTATTTACCTTTTTTCCCGACGTTTCAACAGGTTTACACTCTGTCGTGGTCACGGCACATCCCGTGACCACGACAGAGTGTAAACCTGTTTGATCGCGTAAGTTTAAAAATAAAAATTATTAGGTAACTTAGGCCCCGTATTATAAAAGCTATCAGTCTTCAATCTGTGCTTGAGTAACTATTATGTATGGCATAAGCCTAACTCAAGCATAGATCGATGACTGAGCAAGCTTGCATATTACGGTTCTTAGACTTGAGATCACAATAAACGACGTATCAATACACTAGGTATAGTGTGATAGCCCTTTATCCCCCCTTGAACAAGAAAGTTCCCGTTTTAACCTAAAGGGCGTGTTTTTAAAGATATAAGGGCTTTTCCAACTTTTCAACATGGAAATTAAGTGTAGTGGCGCCATCTGTTGTCGAGTATTTGAACTTCATTCAGGGCTTTTCCAACTTTTCAACTTTGAAATTAAGCGTAGTGGCGCCATCTGTTGTCGAGTATTTGAACTTCATTCAGGGCTTTTCCAACTTTTCAACTTTGAAATTAAGTGTAGTGGCGCCATCAGTTGTCGTGTATTTGAACTTCATTCAGAAAAACGATTATTTGGGTTACATTTAGAAAGGCGCTGCGAGCAATTGCAGCATGTGTAGTAATGGCGCGAAATTTAAAATTCTAATTTCAATAAAGTCTTAAATTACATTTGTTACTATAATAAAGTTATTAAATGTTGTGTATTTATACAGCAGTAGCTAACTTATATTTTGGAGTTAAAGCGACATAATTTTTGTTATTCAAATTAGTTCTTAAAACATTTTAAAATTTAAGTTTTTAAATTTCGCGCCTTTCTACGTATGCTACAGCTGCATAACCTATTGTTACGGCGGATAGAAGGTGTGAGAAAGAAAATATATTAAACTTTCTCGAATATCCTAGACCTCTCTGAATATATAAGAGCCCGGTGTCGCCCGCCAGAGTTAGTTCGATTTGAACAGCGAAACAAGCGATTTTGAAACAAGAGGTATTAGATATTTCTAACCAAATCAGTTGGGTGGATGGTAGGCTAGCGTGCCTAGAATAGGTGAGAGTTATTGCAGGCTGGATTAGTTATGGTTGGGTGATGGGTGACGGGTGACTTACGGGTGGGTGGGTGAGCGGTGAGCGCGATGCTCGCTCGCTTCGTACAGTTATTCTCTTCTCTAGCGGTACGCGGATTTTTCAATAACGCTGGATATTTTTGAACCAAGCCAACAGTTATCCAGTTAGATATTGTATACCGGACTCACCTCTACTGCACATTCAATTTATTGGTTGATTTCCAAAAATCACTGAAATTATTTGCTGACCGATTAAAAAATCGATGCTCGGCTATAATGTCCATTTTAATTTGTTCTTCATTGTTTTGACACCACCTAAGTTTACTTTTATTTAGTTTTTCATTACAATAATTTTTATAGATGTCAATTTGTTCATGGCTTCTATTTCCCCATAATACAGAATTAATTATTGTTTTATTATTATTATTAAATGTCTTGCATGGGATTAAATTAAGATTACAATTAATAATTAATGCCAAGTGATCAGACCAGTAAGCACTATATTTAATTTTTATATCATTTATTGTTTGGGAGGCAGAACAGCTGACAACACAATAATAATATAATATTAAATTCTTTATTTCCAGACACGAGATCCATATAATATGCAGGTACAATATTATTCTACTTAAAATAGTTCTAACTAAAACACGAAACAAAACAAAATATAGACAGAAAGAGGTACATAGGGTAACTTAGAATAAAAAAAAAAAAAAAAAAAAAAACAATGATCAAGCCATCTAGTGCAGCCATGGGCATCACTTATAAAGGTGTAGCTGCCAGAATTTAAACCAAGCTGATCGATATCTGCACAATTCTATTTTTGATCACCACAAATATTTAATAATTCAGTGTCAAATAGTTTACCCGGGTGTGCATTAAAGTCTCTAGTAGTCTACGCAACTACTCTCCACAATAGCACAAATCTCGCCAAAACAGTCTGTAAAGTCTGTCAGATTATCATGTGAGTCCGTGGGCATGTAGATGCTACACACAAGAATGGGACTTTAAAATTTGCCGTTTTTAGAGTTCCGCACCGGAGGGTAAACTGGTACCTACCCTTTCTAAGACTCTGCTTTCCGTCCAGTGGCGTAGCTATCGTAGGGTGGGCGGTGCAGTGCACCAGGGCCCTGGAGCTCAAGGGGCCCTCTAATCTAAGCTTTGAAAAGATAGGGTCAGCCGGCTTCCGAAGCTAGGCTTCAAGCCTGCTCATAAGTGTTTTTTTAATGATTTTAAATGAACATCAACAATCACAGAATTCTCTATTTTTTTGTTATTGTTTGGTAGTTTGGTTGAGTACGTCCGTAGGACATTGTATCAGCGATAAGCTCACGTGCTTGACGCCCTTGACGGTCGTGAGATCAATTCGACTATTCCACGCGTCAACTTTTAGTTAATTTTTCATTCGCTCTTACTTTGCATCTATTCTAATGTATGATGTTCATTGCTACGGGGAAACTGTAAAGAGGGGCGGTGAGGGCCTGATTCCTTCTCTATGCACCGGGGCCTTTATCCACCTAGCTACGCCACTGTGTCCGTCCATCCGTTTGTCTGTCTATCTGTCCGTCTGTCACCAGGCTGTATCTCATAAACCGTCATAGAACGAGGAGGTAGTTTTGAGTTGCTTAGCAAATGAAATGAAAGCTATGTAATATTATGAAATAACGCAATGCTTTCTTTATTTATCAGAATATAGCTAATTAACGTTTACATTAGATAATGTACCAACAAGGTAGATAGATTAGACACATCCACGAATGAAGTAAGGCCACGTCAAAGTGGCACAAAATCTTAGGATGGGTGTTTTTTCTGAAGAATATTGAGCTATCGTTATATCGGCGCCTGAATTGGCACGCTAGCAAATGTCGCCCGTTGCCATTATTTTGTGCCAGGCGCTAGAATTCTTTTGTTTCTTCTATTTTTTTGAATTTGTTGTTATAGCGGCAACAAAAATACATCATCTGTGAACATTTCAACTATCGTGGTTTATAAGATACCACCTGGTGACAGCCAGACGCGTAGGCGGATAGACGGACGGACGGACGGAACCTTAATACAGACAAAACAATGACTCCTATTTAACATACGAAACACATAAAAATTAACAAATTATGGCTGGTAAAAAAATTCAAATATGCAGTTATTGTTTCCTTATAAATCGAGGGCATGTCACCTTTCACGACTTTTCTCTAACTCGGTTTTGGACATGACCATTACCGCTTCTCAAAAAACCAACTTGTATTTTACATACATAGTTTAAAGGTTTTTTTAAAGTAGGTAACATAGCTATTCCGAATACAAGACACACAAAAAGATACTACTGTAAGTAAAAAAAATCAGTAGTAAAACTATTATACCCATACCCAGAATATCCTGAACATTGTGATCTTTACAAATCTGTAGACAGTATAAACATTTGTCCCGAAGCGGGAATTGAACCCGCAATCTTCTGTGTCGCACGAACCTTCGCCACCAAAGGTCGTCAAAATTTGACGACCTTTGGTGGCGAAGGTTCGTGCGAGATGAAACCACAACTTATCAGACTCAATCTTTATCAACTCATCAACTTATCAGATGATTGATGAAACCACAACTTATCAGATAAGTTTTTACCCGAAGTTGTTATACATTAAATGTATAACAACTTCAGGTATAGATAAGTTTTTACCCGAAGTTGTTATACATTAAATGTATAACAACTTCGGGTAAAAACTTATCTGATAAGTTGTGGTTTCATCAAAATAATAACGATATATTGTATAAATCTGTTCTTACAACGCTAACACACCGAAACCGTGAACGCAGGAATTTACCGAATATTAAATACCTACAAAAATTTTCGAAATATTAACAGAATATGCTTTGAAAAATATAACAAATAACATTGAAAACTTTCCACAGACAGTAACAATACAACGCCGTTATAATATAATGCAAGATTCTGAACCAAAATTGACGATTTTTTGCTAATTCTGTGTCTTTTAAACCATCCTTTACGATGTATTTCCTGATACCGATCGCCCATATCTGAAACAAAACAAATATTATACATAGAGGTACCTAATTTATTTATTTATTTATTTATTAAAAATACAGCAGTTAGCTTACAGTCTAACACCAAAACACTAACTACTAGACTTAAAAAAGACAGAATATATTAAAAACAATATACAGTATATAATAATAAATTAAAAACAAGATTACAAATAGGTAGGTAGTCATACATAAATAAACAGATTATTTAAAAGTAAGGTACGATCTTAAACTTAAGTAGATAAGGCTTAAACTATCATTAAATATGTCCACATGTTGGAACTGTTGCAAGAAATCGTTGAGTAGTGCGAGTGCTCTGAGTGTAGGAGCGTTACCGGCGTGTTGCGTACGCGCTGCTTGTAGAGCAAAGAGCCGATGGAACCTGCGTCCCGTTCTAATGTAATTATTTGGGACGTAAAGGGTAACTGTACCCAATATTACAGGATTATCCACTCTGTTACGGAGAACTAGACAGTAGTGCATGGCTAAATGCAGTTTGCGTCTCAACTCTAGTGTATCCAGACCAATCATACCGGTAACAAAAAGAGAGGGAAAAAGATACGGATAATACCCATAAATTCGTTTATACAGATACCTGGCAAACTTACGCTGCAGTCTCTCTATCATTATCGTATACTTGGCCTCCCGTGGATCCCAACTAATAGCACTAAACTCCAACTTGCTTCTGACAAATGCATTATAAAGCATGATCGCTACCCGTACATCCTTAAAATGCGAAGCAGTTCTCATTATGAAACCCAGAGTTCTATTAGTGGTTTTGCACATCCCGATGATATGCTGGCGAAAGTTGAGGCGCGTATCCTCTACCAAGCCCAAATCACGTATGGAATCTACTCTCTCCATTATCTCAGTTCCGAGAGAGTAATTGTGAATATTAGGAGCTTGGAGTCTAGTGAATGTCATCACCTTACATTTCGCCACATTGAATGACAGTTTATTTTGTCGGCTCCACCTGTCCAACGAGTCAATATCTCGTTGCAGCTCAACACAATCGGACCCATCAGTGACTGATTTATACAATTTAAGATCATCCGCAAACATCAGACAGTTTGAAGCACGTAGAGCTGCGGGAAGATCATTTATCATGGCTAAAAAAAGGGTAGGTCCGAGCGTACTGCCTTGACTTACGCCTGATCTTGTGTAGAACTCCTGAGATCTGTAGTTTTTAAGCTGAACATACTGTCTGCGGTCCCTCAAATAGTCTGCAAAAAATCCTAACAGTCGGGGAGAAGCTCCCATTGCAGAAAGCTTGACCAAAAGGATGTCATTATGAACAGTATCGAATGCACGTCGAAAGTCAAGATAGACAGAATCTACTTGCCGTCCATCGTCCATTTCGTTTGAAATAAAATCTATGTAGGCTGTATGATTCGTAACTGTTGATCTTGCCTTACGAAAGCCATGCTGTGACTCATCTAGAGAAGAATTTATTTGGCAAGTAAGGTGAAAATTCAAAATTGACTCAAATACCTTAGCAAATACTGAAAGAACGGCTATCGGACGGAAGTTGCTCACGTCAGTGGATCCACTTATCTTCGGGACCGGTGTTACCCTTGATACCTTCCAGCGAGCGGGATATCGGCAACTATTCAAAGAGTTATTAAATAGAGAAAGTAGTGGCTCCACTAATGCATGCAAACAATCCTTCACCAGAAAAGGAGGAACACCATCGGGCCCTGCCGCAGATGAAGCCTTAAGACGACGTATCGCTCGATGCACGTCTGATTCAGTCACATAGTCCACAGAAACCAGCTTAGCATCGCTCATAGACCCATGCACTGACTTCTCCGCCTCTTCAGGATTCAACTTTGGGCTGTCAGCGAGGAAAACGGAACTAAAATATTCAGCGAACGCGTCGACTGCATCCTGACCAGTAATTTCATTACCGTTAGCAACGAAGGTACTGGTCGTCAAACAAGTTTAGGTTTCTAATGTCTCTTGGTAGGAAACATATATGTATTTATATTTAATTAAATATATTTATATTGAACTAAAGGTTTATTGAGGTATTAGGAATAACAAGATCAAAAGTCCAATATTACGGCACAGTTTCATGCGCCATGATCACGGAATAACTGCAGGCACCGCGAGTAAGTTTTATGGGCAGACATGCCGATCTACCCTCATTATTTTGTCTTTTGCTACGAAAGACGCCGTTATAAGTGACTTTTGTGTTAATAACCATGATAATTTCAAAAGTTTTAACAACAAGCTCTTTAGATTTTTTAGCTCTTTGATTAAATGTAGGTCGCTATGTAACTTGAGATGACAGTTAATTCACAAATTTTATCTAACATAGAATGCCATGTGTGGAACCATACCTGCAAGTACTCCTTCCAGTCAATATTTTCCACGTCAAAGTTAAAAATGGTGTTGTCAGCTTTTGACAGACTCTTCTGCAAACTTTGCAAGTTGTTGTCATTGAAGATCCAAAAGTTCATTTGAAAATATCTAAACGCTATTGACATTTTATATATTTTTTTGTAAACTTTTACCAGCCTGTAAAAAAAACGATAGGTAAGTATAAAAATGAAACAAAACAACATTTCTTACGAAGTCGAGCTATTTTTACGGTACCCAAAGGGTAAGACGGAACTTATTACTAAGACTCCATTGTCCGTCCGTCTGTCTGTCTGACTGTCTGTCCGTCTGTCACCAGGCTGTATCTCATGAACCGTGATAGTTAGACAGTTGACATTTTCACAGATTATGTATTTCTGTTGCCGCTATGATCATCAGCAGGAATATAGTAGAAATAATATAGTCTGCCAGCGTAGCCTTAAGAGGTTACGCTCTGGGCATATAAGTACCGTCAAACAAGTTTAGGTTTTTAATGGGCTTTTCTGAATCACCATATTGTCTGGAGTGTGACGTGGAAGAAAATGTGCAACATTTGTTAACGGAATGTGTCCGAATCGAGGTCCAGCGACAAAGTATGAGATTTATGTATAGCCATATTGTATAATAGCATTTTGGCTGCCCTACTGTACTATCTGAGGAGGTCAAGATGCTAGTTAAGCTGTAGGTACACGTTTGTTATGTAATTAAATGTTAATTAGTCGATAACTACCTGAGTATTTCAGTTGGTAGGATAATTTAATTAGGTTTTTGTTACAGTAGTTATATAACTTTATTTCATTTAATGTTTATACATATGTAATAGTAACCTGGTAGGTTTTTTTGTCTATTTCTAACATATATATCTAATATGTAATTATTGTCTACGGGAGTGGCATATTCATTTTGACTAAACTCCTTTAAATAAATAAAAAATAAAAAAACAACAACAAATACTAAATAATAGAATCAAATAAATATATAAGGGAGTTCCCATACAACAAACGTGATTTTTTCGCTCGTTTTTACTCGATATTGATAACGGCAACTGGTAGACGTTTGAAATATTCACAGGATATTTAATTATAATGTTCACTTTCATCTTCAACTGCTTGCTAGATTCTGCGTCTGGATTGTAAGTGTCATCTCGATAGCTGCTTGGACGAATGAATTTTTCTTCTTTTCTTTTTTGTATTCTGATAATGTGTTTAGTGTTATTAAGTTAGAGTTCATCTTAGGTTGTAAGATGCCAATTTAATATGTACTTAAATTGTTGTATCTGTGGTCTGCCACCCGCGTTGACACGCGCCAATGGTTCTGTCAGAAAAGCAGCGTTGCTCTACTTCTAGTGGAGAAGTAGAGCAACATTATGCTGAGACAGGACCTATTGGTTCGCTTTGTAGAGTCGCTTTTTGCTTCTGGATACGTAGTTAATTTTTATTTCTTTGTGTTCCTTTTTATTTTATAATATGTAACAACAAGTTTTACCTACTTCAGTGAACCAATAAATGTATTTTCTTTCTTTCTTTTTCTTACACTTTAAATAAATAATTATATTATTTAAAATGTTGCACATTTTGATAGTTTACCTTCGTTCTTTTCCAATTAGATGTAATATACAGTCAGCAAAGTATGCGGGTATTGTATGTACGAATAACGTCAACAGGGCGAACCAGAGGCGGTTCGTAGTTTTGATGACATAATAATAGTACACTGCCTTTGGACTGAACCATGAATTATTGTTCTCCAGACATGAAAGTAAAAAATCTGAAATAAAAAAAATATAAAAGTAGAATACAAAAATCTAAGCAAAGATTTTTAAGAATATAGATTTTTGAAATTATAGCTTATAGCAGTTATACTTTAATGATTTCTTCGATGCAGGCTTTGCTTAGAAGAGTGCGGTTATGGTCTTCGTTTCAGCTTTCGCAGCAGTTTACAGTATGTATTTATTATCTGTGGTTAGAGGCAGCCGCCCCCCTAATGAAGAAATCAACAGACAGATAGGTATATAATACTAGGTAATAATAGCTGTCCGCAAAGGATATTAGGAATTATTAGGAATTATTAGAATCATCTGTTGAGAAATGTAAGGAAGTCTTCTATCTTTAGTCACGTAAATGGTAATTACATTTTAAAAACTTTTAAATCTATAAACATCAAAAATACTGACGATCTCTGGGGCATTTCAACGAAAGTAATAAGCTCAATTATTAAGGAAGTGGCTCCCTGCTTGGCCCATATTTTCAATAATTGTGTAGACGCAGGAGTTTTTCCTGATCTTATGAAATGTAGTAAACTGGTTCCCCTTTACAAATCTGGTAGCCATACCGATCCGGCCAATTACAGGCCAATTTCAATACTTCCTGCAATAAGTAAAATTTTCGAAAAAAATATCCTTACTCAGTTGACTTCACACTTCAACCTTCACAGGCTGTTTCATAAAAATCAGTTTGGCTTCACCAAGGGTAGATCGACAACCGATGCTGGCACAGTTCTATTAAAGCATATATTAGATGCCTGGGATAAAGCAAAAAACGCTAATGGTGTATTCTGTGACCTTTCGGCTTTTGATTGCGTGGATCATGGTACACTAATTAGGAAGTTGGAACACTATGGAATTAATAACAAGGCACTGGACCTTATGCAATCATATTTAGCTGATAGAGTTCAAAAAGTAGATATTGGTAAAGAAAGATCTAGAGGATCAAAACTTGAACTAGGCATCCCGCAAGGATCAATATTAGGTCCTTTTTTATTTTTAGTATATGTAAATGATCTTCCATTTTTAGCAAGAGATTTTTGTGATATAGTCTTATTTGCTGATGATACTTCATTGATTTTTAAAGTTGATAGAAATAAATATAACTATGACGATGTAAATAATTCGCTTTCAGAAATACTAGATTGGTTCACCAACAACATGAAATCACGAAGTCTAGTCAAGTCAGGCAGTCTATAGGTAAATATTTTTAAACTTACGCGATCTGAACACATAATTATAAGTATTAATACAAGATCGATTGCAGCTGCGGACGTTCCTACATAGGCCAGACTAAACGCACGGTCGCGGAACGCGTTAAGGAACATAATAGCAGCGGTCAAAAATCGTCAAGTTAATAAGTCGGCAATAGCTGAGCATGTAGTAGACTCAGGACCTAATCACTGGATTGAACTACACAAACCGCAGGTCATCTGTAATGAAAGGCATTACTACAAGAGAATGTTTCGGGAAGCGATTGAAATTAAGAAATATCCTAATTTCAATCGTGAAGACGGGGTCAAACTCTGCCTCGTGGAATCCAGTGATAGCAAAGTGTAGTCGTCGTAATCCGGTCTCTCATTGCGTCGCGGACACTGTTAGTGTTGTTTGTCGTCCGAGTGTGCAGATGGACATTCCTACTATTGAAAATGAAATGAGGGTAGTTTCAAATAAGCTAGCCCCCATTTCGCTGAGGCGGTAACTCCAGTACTCCAGTCATCCCGTGACCACGACAGAGTGTAAACCTGTTGAAACGTCGGGAATAAAAGGTAAATGAACGCGATAAATACCAGTCTATAGGTAGAGAAATAAATAAACACAAACATGTTCTGTTCTGATACATTGTCTATTGATTGTAAAAACCGCGAGTGATCTTATCAACATACATTATAAATTGCAAATTGTGGTCCTTATTAAGATTATAAAGTGCGTTTGGTGATTGCGTTTAGATACTTATGTGTTGGCGGAAAGATAGATGACAAACCTTGAGTTTGATTTTGATTTTGAGTGGGCAGTGGACGAGACAAATTATTTTCAACAAAGCGAAGACGAACCCGAAGCATCCCGAGATCATTTTAGCTCTAAAACCAGAGAAAATGAAATAGGGATTCTATTTCATTTTGTAGCCGATCGTGACAGCAATTAAAGGTCTCAAGAATCTGTGACAAAGTGTAGAAGTTTTAAAAGAAAGTTTGTGAAAAAGTTTAGTTCTTATTTTGTATTAGTTAGCCATGTTATAATGTATTTGTGCTAATTTGAGCACTAATCAGTTGTTGTTTTAGTGCTTTCTTAAATATATAAATTGTTTTTACAGCGCGCATTGGAGGAGGAATGGAATTCCAACACTTCGAGGCTGAAAACGTGAAAGAGCCTCGAAATGCAGTAGACCTGTGCTGCGGTGTTTCAAAAATGGGGGTATATGTTCTAGTGGGATATCTAGAGTTGCTACGGGCCCATGTGAGTTTCTCAAACAAGTACTTAGGACACCGCTTAGCAATTTTACACCGAAGAGAAGAGATGCTAGATGAAGCTTTCTGCGAGCTTCCATCTTAAGAAGGTTGGATGAGTTCAAGTACGGTGTTATGTGTGAGCGTGGGGGAACATGAAAACAGAAGCGTGCACAAGCATTTTGCACACGCTGGATGAGTTTTGAGGTTCTGCTTAGAAGACAAGGTACATAAACGGTGTCACAGTAGTTCAGTTTTGATAGGACCAATGATTCACAGAGTGTTACTCGTACTGATTCACTTAAGTATGGGCGTATTTTATATAAGAGCTTCAGACGGTAAAAGCAGTTTTGTACACTCTCCGATACATGTTTTTCAAAATGTAGGGAACTATCCATAATTAATCCCAAGTTTTTTGCCTCTGATACTCGCTCCACCAAGGTGCCATCAACTACAATGTTTGCTGAATAATTCTGAAGGTTTTGCAGTTTTTGTCTTGTCCCTATCAGCATTTACTTGGATTTCTTAGGATTTATAACTAAAGAATTGTCCTTAGACCAATTGCAGATTCGGTCCAGATCAGAGTTTATCTGTACAATGGCGCTGTCGAGGTTAGATAGGTGGGTCGATATGTATAGTTGCAAGTCATCAGCATACAAATGACAATTACAGTGATTTATGGCTTTTAAAATGTCAGAACTGTACAAAATAAATAAGATCGGTCCTAGGATTGAGCCTTGTGGGACTCCTTGAGGTATTGGTTGTAATGCAGAAGAAGAGCCAGTCCCATTCGATAGTTGGACAAACTGATATCTGTTTTCTAAGTAGCTATGGAACCATTTTACAGTTTGCGCATTAAAACCATAGTATGCCAGCTTGGAAATAAGAAGGGAGGTATTTATTGAATCAAATGCGCGGGAAAAGTCCAAAAGCACAAGTATGTTTATCATCCCAGAGTCCTGACCAGTAAGTAGGCTATCCACCACGTCAAGCAGGGCTGTAGAGGTACTATGGCCTTTACGGAAACCTGACAATCAAGAAGGCTTTCTACTCCATAATGATGCCTCCTGCTTGGCCAGATGTCGCTCAGTTTCGCACCGACAATAGTATGTAGTAAGTAATTTGTTGTGGTGCATAGCTTTACTTAAATATTGACATGTATCGAATCATATTATATTTAGACTTAAAATAGGCAAATAGCCATGTATTAGACATATAAGAGATGAACATGCTAGTGGTTTCTTTTCACTTCTTCCACTAGTGGACAAAAAATTGAAGTGAACAGTAAAATAATTTTATTTGATAATAATTTATATATAAAATATGACTTGTCTAAGTGCTTATTTTGCAAGCCATTAGTTGCTCCTCCTTTTATTTTGTGTGTGTGTGTGTGTATGTTAATTGTAAACCTTCCTGAGATACCTATGTATAAAACTAACATATTTAGATAAGAATGTGCATCTTATGTAGTTAAGGTCCATGCAGAGGCAGATTCGATTCCCGCCTCGGAACAATAGTATGTATGCAGATTTTTTTTTTAAATATCTATCTATATAGGTAATGTATTTATTATGTATATCAGTTATCTAGTACCCATAACACAAGCTCTGCTTACCATGGGGCTAGATAATGCTGTGTGAATGAAAAATAAATGAAATTACCAGCATCTTCGTTTCTTATTCTGGGCTTTATTATACCATATTTAACCTATCTCTCAGCCGGTAACACCCACTGCTGAGTATAGGCCTCTTCCTTATCTCTGTACCCCTGGCGGTCCTGTGCCAGTCGGATCTACTGCTTCCCTACAGCCCCCACAATCACAATCACAGTCTGACCATCAGGCCCGTGGTCTACCTTGACGCCATCACATTTAACCTATATTTAACGCAATTTTACTTAGGTAACTTATTAATTTCGGGGCGCTATGGCGCTCATCTAAATAATCGAAACTTTTATCGCGACCGTTAGAATACCGCAAGCGATTGACAATTTCGACCGCAAGAGCGGTAAGGTGGTGCAGTGGCTTAACGCGCAGAAAAAAGGTCGTAATTACAAAGTGTCCGCTGCTTCAAATCTCTGAACCAGTCTTCTTTTTGCACTATTTATTTTTTCCAAGATAACCAAATGGATGAGCTTATGAAAGCTATTGCTGCCATTGCACAGCAGATTCAGGATATCGACTCTAAACTCTCATCAAAAATTGATATTTTGGATGGAAAAATAAGCAAGCTTCAACCACAACTTGACGAATTAAAAGTAAACCAACAAAAACAAGAACAACGCCTAGACTATCTCGAGAGGGAAGTGAGGAGCCGGAATTTGGTATTTTTTGGTGTACCGAAGGAGGAAAAAACCTATATAGAATTAGAAAAATTAATGCTAAATATTCTGAACAATGATCTACAAGTACACAGCAACATAAATGAAATCCAACATGTACGACGCATCGGGAAAAAAGGAGAGAAACCTAGACCCATAAACGTGGGTCTTTCAACGTATGGCAAGAAAATTCTTATCCTTAAAAGTAAGCATAAACTCAACCAAACTGGCTACTACATAAAAGAAGATTTTGCACCTAAAGTCCTGCAAGAAAGAAAACAATTACAAGAGCAACTAAAAAACGAACTAAAAAAAGGAAACCAAGCGTTTATAAAATACAATAAGCTGGTTGTTCGAGTACCTACCTCACCATTTGAAAAAATACCTAAAAATGAAAGCAATTTCCGCAATTCCAAGAAGACAATACATAGTGAAAATGGACCAAAGACGAGCAACAAGGACATTAGCAGAGCCGCAAAAAAACACAAAATGTACAATGAAAATAGAAACATAACGCAATATCTTACGACACAATCAACAGAAAATACCTAAAACAAAATTATCAAGAAGTGCTGCCTCTCTCAAACATAAGATAATATTAAAAAAAAAAAGGAAAAACACACCCAAAAATAAGCATCCCAATACGGCTGGTCACCGCGGGAGAGCTAGACCAAAACCCTCCAGCTCAGAAATAACCAGAGATAAAGAAGGATATTAGTAAAGTAGGATCACTGCCTAATTATCGAAGGAAAAATACAAAAATGAAATATTAAATACAAGAAATAATATGACGCACAACGAGATCAAGAAAACTACGATCATAATAAAAATGAGCTGGAGGAGGCCTGTACCCGAAAGGGGTCCTAACCAACATAATTTTAATTAATCTTAATGCATGCAATTATTATATTATAAATTATTTGAAATGATCATAAGAAAATCGAACTGAATATATTTTTAATTTTAATTTAATACGATTTGACTTAAATAAGGAATATAATGTATAAAAGCTATTAATATTTTTAACATATTAATAATTATGCACTTTTACTGTTACTTGTAAGGTTACGGAATAAATGGCTTTTTTATTTATTTTATTTTATTATGGCGCTCATCAAGGAAGGCCTATGTCTGGCAGTAGACTTATAATTATGCTGATGATTAAGGTACAAGTCCGAGATGGGCTGCAGACTGCAACCGCGCAGGCGACATAGTGACTGCGTTTGACCGCAGTCACAGTGCTGCCTGCGATCGCGGTTGCTTCTATTTCAAACACACCACTGGTGCTGTAGTCTGCGGTCGCTTCGCGCCGCGGCCGCAGTGTCGCCGCGCTTGGAATCATTTTCATAGCGATTCATAGAAACAAATAGTGTCGCTTACAGCCTGCAGCTGCAGTTTGCGACCTGCGGTCCATCTTGGAATTGCACCTTTATATGGTAAGGAGAAAGCTATAGTTACCGGTAAGCAACGGGTTCCGTGCTACACTCGTGACAGAGTATATCTTCGTCCGCTCTCCCCCAGAGCTCAAACTCGCTTCCTTCCCAGCTACTATTATTGCGTTATTCACGTAGTCACATGGTATCATGGCTAATTTGTTATCTTTCTTTATATATACTACGTGGATAATTCCTAGACCAATACCGAGAAGTAACTGGAAAGAAAAGATTATAATTTTTAGACTAATCAGTACATAGTACAAAGAAAGTAGCTTCCCGCTGTCTGCTGTCGCTATTATATACTTAGATCTTTAAAACTACGCAACGGATTTTGATGCGGTTTTTTTAAATAGATAGAGTGATTCAAGAGGAAGATTTATAAACTATTTGACACATAGAATTCCACGTGGGCGAAACCTAATACAATTCTTATTTAAAAGACACTAAAAAGCAGAGGTTTGTCTAATATCTTCGTTACAGCAGCGTGTTGTCACATATTTAGCATGCAGATAATGAACATGATGATTATACTTAAGGGGCCGTTCAAGTATTACGTAAGCACTATGGGGGGGGTCTTTGTTTTGCTTGGATGACATGGAGGGTAGGGGAGTCTAGATGATGATTACGTCATCGGTAGTTATTTACTTTTTTACACGAATGATAACCCTCACATTGCCTATGCTTGAAAACGAAACGCATTTTAAATGTAATAATGTAAATAATTGTAATTAATCTGCTTACGTAATATTTGAACGGCCCCTAACTAACTATGTATAATTATATACATTATCCGTGTGACCTCAGGTTAGCTCGTGTAACTCAGCTCGTGTATAATACATATGTAGTGAAGTATGGATATAATTACTTACGCCAGTGGTACCGTAGGCACAGCTTAGGTCCAGCCATCCGGGAGACGGCTCTCGGTATGTCGCCAATACTGAAATATACAAGTGAAAAGTTAAGAAAAACATGGTTCTAGTCGGTACCAAATAACGTGGCAATACAGGTCATATAGACAATAGACATATTCATAGTTCTTTTAGTTGACGATCTGAAACTTTGACCATTTAATTTTTATACATAATTTTCATAATACAACAAACTTAATATTTGCATTAAAGTCATTTAAAACGGGATATTTACCATGATTTGATTTTCGAGTTTTCAGTTATTCCGTGATCATGGCGCATGAATCTGTGCCGAAATATTGGAAAACTCAAAAATCAAATCATGGTAAATATCCCGTTTTAAATTACTTTAGTGTTAATAACCATGATAGTTTCAGAAGTTTTAATACAACAAACTTAATATTTGCATGCCTAATTTTAAGGTAGAACATAATTGAAACATTTAAAATATTTAAGATCTACAACTCTAACCTACATTATGTTAAAGCAAATAAATTAATATTTATCATTATCTTTCATAGCCCAAAAATAAAGCTTTTGACCAACTTAATAATCAAAACGTTAAAATGCATAGGCGTGAAACAGAATAGATTGCAAGCTGTTAAACATCAAAGCGCTTCATTACATTTAGACCCCACAGGTCTCTCGGACACGTCACAAATTAAAGCCACAAAAACTTAAGTTAAACAAGGAAATAAAGTGTAAAATAGTAAATACCCAAATAAAACAGAGCCCATTACACGTGGAGTCCCTCAAGGATCTATTAAATTTGTAAAGTGTGATGAAATCATACCTATTCCAGGTCTAACAATGCAGGTCGGAAGACCATCACTCATAGTCCTCACCAGGTCTTCTGCTACGGCTTTGCAGAAGGTGTAAGTATTCGGGTACTCTGTGAGCAGCCTGAAAATAAGTGATTTTTCTCTTAAAAAAGATTCATAAAGAACCTATTCTCAAAGAACAAATTACTCATTGCCTGGGTTAAGCTCGCCTAGGTACATATTTTATTACAAAATACAAATACAAAATCATTTATTTGCAGTCGGGTTATAAGTTAGTATGCTTATTCTAAAACGTCCCATGCGATGATTTACCAGCTGAAACAGCTTTGGCGTGCAAAATTATATAATATTAATTGAAAATATGTATACTGATTGGAAAATTAATTATAATAATGTCAAAACGATGTGTATGTATTATAATAACATATTACTTATGTTATTTCAGAAAGTTAAGATTCATAAAGAACAAATTCTCAACGAACACTTTATTAAAAATATAGATTCTAAAAGGACATACTCTCAAAGGACAGGTTTTTAAAACGACTGGTACAGGTGCCATAGAATCATAATTTCTTGGAGTCGTGATATAAAATCAAAGGGTACTACTAATACTTCCCGTTGATCTAGCGTTATTAAATTTTGCAAGAAGCAGCCTTATCTTAAAACACAAGTATAAAATCCACAAACCGAATAATTTTTAAATATACAAATAATTTTTGAGTCACGCAAGCGAACAAAACCTATAGGGATTATAACCTATCCCCCAGTCGAATATAGAACTTGATCATCTTTTGTTTTACGTTTCGTTGATTAAAAACCTTTCAAAACTAACTTGTCTGTGTATCTATTAAGCTTCCCCTCGTCCGTGTTTTCAACCAATTCTATCAACTTCTTCGGAGCTATAGGAGTTCTCCGGAACTCTTCAAACACCTCCTGCCCTGCCAAACTATCCACGGCTTGCGTATACGCTGTCGACACATGGACGAACGATCTGCAAGTCAAGAATACAGAATACAGTTATTTGCATACAGTTAGGTTAAAACAATTTCGAGAAGGAGGCCAAAAGGAGGATCCAGCTAGGCTGGGCAGCATTTGGGAAACTACGTCAAGTCTTCTCGTCATCCATACCGCAATGCTTGAAAATTTTCAACCAGTGCATCCTACCCTACCCGTTATGACCTACGGAGCTGAGACGTGGACACTCACGATAGGGTTGGTCCACCAGTTCAAAGTCACTCGGCGAGCTATGGAAAGATGCTATGCTTGGAATTTCTCTGAAGGATAGGATTCGTAACAAATACATCCGACAGAGAACCAAAGTTATCGATATAGCTCGAAGAATTAGCAAGCTGAAATGGCAGTGGGCCGGCCATATCCAGCAGTGGACTAACACAGGTTGATGATGATTTGCACACATGGGTCACAGAGGTCCTAGTTATAAAATATATATCGCACATGTCTTGCCTAAGTCCGTAGACAATCCCAAAGATTGAAATGAATATTAAGCGACTTTCCGTACCTATTGCGGGTTCAAATCTCGCCTTCAGAAAATATATTTGTATGATCTACAAGAAAGAAATTACAAAATGACCTTGTTTCTTGCTAAATATGTAAGGTCGACGGGAAGTAGGTATTCTATCGGTTTAGGTCCCTTGCAAAGAGCATCGAACATCGTTGGCATACCTACTCGTCCGCCATTTTGAAAAAAAAACGTGATTCGGCGGAGTGCTGAAACGCATGTCAATCGACCGAGTACAAAAAGTGTTCTATGATCAAATCTCCTAAGTGATACGGTTACTAAGATATTTGGGTCCAAAAACTAAAGAAAAAATCTGTTCCTGAGCTATGTTCTAACATGATGTTTATTTAATAGGTAGGGTATGGGAAATAAAATCCAAACTTTTTTTTTCCTAGGGTTTTCCTAGGGTCGGTCGGCTATGGTAACTAAACATTCAAAAGTAGGTTGACACGACAGAAAAATATATAAATAAACATCTTATTAAAGTCATTACGAATACTTCAAACAGTTCAGATATACATAATAGGACAAAGACGGTTGATGCTAACTTGATGCATTATTTTGTAAACAACGTCAGAGATTTAATTACAATAATATTAAAATAATTTAATTGTTTTGAAACAACTAAAAATAGACTTCAAATGCCTAAGTATTTACACAGGTTTTATTTAGGTTTTTCAAGACAAATTACATTATGTCTCGGGAATAAAATGTTTATAGCCAATAAACATCAACACCTCGGGATAATTCTAAATAGCGAAACGATTTTCCAAATCGGTCTACCTATACTAATATTATAAAGAGGAAAGGTTTGATTTTTTGGTTTGTTTGTAATGAATAGGCTTCGAAACTACTGGACCGATTTGAAAAATTCTTTCACCGTTGGGAAGCTACACTGTCCCCGGTAAAGATAGGCTATAATTATATTTTCAAAAAAGTTAGGGATCCGTACAAAAACCGTGTGAAGCCGGGACGGTCCGCTAGTAGTAAATAAGTTAATAATGCAGGTCAGTTCACACAGCATTATCTGGCCCCAAGCTAAGCAGATATTGTGTTATGGGTACCAGACCAGATAGCTGATATACCTAATACAATACATTACATAGATACATATTTTTTAAAAGAAAGAAACTCTCTTTTCCGAAAGAACCGACGGCCGTTGGGGCAAACGTGTTCCTGAGTGGAGACCTCGAACCGCGTAAACGTAGTGGAGGACGCCCTCCGTCCAGGTGGGATGACGACCTGCGAAAGACTGCAGGTAGATGCTGGATGCGTCAAGCTGAAGACAGGGCGCTATAGCGCTCATTGGGGGAGACCTATATCCAGCAGTGGACTGATATAGGCTGATGATTGATATGGCAGATGATATTTTTTAAACGACCAGAACACCCGAGACAAATGTCTGCAGATCGTACAAACATTTGTCCCGAGGCGGGAATCGAACCCGCAACCTCCTGCCCATCGCCCACCGCGCCACAGAGGTTGGAGGACACAAATTGAAGGAAAAATCGACGAATATAGACTACAGCTGAACATAAAATCTGCTCGTCTTTTGTTTTTGGATTGGTCTGTTAAAAACCAAAAATTAATATGCATAGATACCTCTACTGTACGAAAATAGTATAATTACCTAATCAAATGAATGCCGTCACCAAAAGGCAGAGTTCACAGAATGATAGAATAATATATTGAAGTGTGGCAAAGTATTTACCACCAATATAGTTCTTGGATTTTACCATGCCTTTGTTAATGAAAACTTTCAAGGATTCTAAAGCACTTGGCTTTATATAGTCTCAGACAGTGGCGTAACTACAGGATGGTAAGTCGGCAAAATGCCACGGGCCCCCAGCCGGAAGGGGCCCCGCTTAGAGGAGGCATTAATTTATTAAAGTTACCTATTTATTCATATAGCTCGGTAAACAGAGTGTAGGACGCCTTCCGACAAGGTGGGATGACGACCTGCGAAAGACTGCAGGTAGATGCTGGATGCGTCGAGCTGAAGACAGGGCGCTATGGCGCTCATTGGGGGAGGCCTATGTCCTGCAGTAGACTATCATAGGCTGCCGATGATGATGACCTACTTAGTTATTAGTCTTATCTAACCAAAACACACGTAGTATTTTTTTCATTTTATAACGGGGGGGGCCGTTATAAAATGAAAAAATACTACGTTTTGGCCTGGAATTTGCAAAGGGCCTCGAACTGTACCTACATATAGTTACTTTTCACCTACCTGAGTTTCCTACAGGCCCTGCTCAGCAGCAGTACCTCTCTGGTTCCTCTCACGTTGATGAGCGTGGCCACTCGCAGACTCTCGTCGAACCGCGTCGTAGCAGCCATGTGGTAGATCACATCAACCTGAATGTTAACATTTTGCTGTCCATAAAATACATTCTGAAATGGTGGTTTAGATCAGCTAGTAAAGGTATTGTGTCAAAATTTGTTGAATTAGTCAGCAAATTCAGTCAGTGGATTATTTTTAATAGCAACTGTGTCTTGTTGGACACTTTTCTGCCAGTGTCAAGTAATCCTACTAATATTATAAACGCGAAAGTTTGTGAGGATGTTTGTTGCTCTTTCACGCAAAACTTTTCATTTCAATTTAATTTAATTTTAGTTCGTAAGAATTATTAACATTTATTATAAGATCATTACTAACAAATTATGGATCTGTAGTAGTCCGAAATAAAAGAATTTTATTTTTTTATTTAAAACCTACTGAATGGATTTTGATGAAACTTCACAATAACATAGCTAACATATCAGAATAACACATAGGCTACAATTCATAAAGATATATAGTATATTATCCAAAATATCTATCACCACGCGGGTGAAACCGTGGGGCGCAGCTAATGGAAAATAATTGTAAAATCAATGAGTTCTAAAATTATGAATATTGTTTGATGCAGGGTGTACCACGTGCAGGTTTAGTTGGCTTGGGAGAGGAGTTGAACCAATTCAATTTAAATAAAACATTTTAAACTTTTGCGATTTGGCCATTTTAATATTATGCGTCCTGTACACGTTTGGCCAATGCGTTGGGCCAATGCGCCAACGTGTGAACACTCTTTGCGGAGCGCGCCAAGATCCATTGATGTGTGCACGAAAAACCGACACTAGTCGGTTTGCGAGCCAACGTTGGCCGCCAACTTCCAACATGCGCCAAGTAGGTCTCTACACGTTGGCCCAATGCATTGGCCCAACGTGTACAGGACGCTTTAGGCCTGAATTTAGAAATACATTCCGGATGACTGAGGCTGGCCTAAAAGGCATCGTATTTCTAGAAATACGACGCCTTTTAGTTAGATTAATATTTCGTACCTCATTGACAAGTATATCCCAGTCCCGATCACTGATCCCGAGTCTGATCTCCGCCACATCTCCTTCGATTGGAATTATTTTATCAGAGAAATCCGGCTTCAGTTGTCTTACTTTGTCGTAGCACTGAAAAAAATACAGGATAAAGTTTAGAACCAGACACGGTTCAGAAAACTAGAGTTATCGACATAGCTCTAAGAATAAGCAAGCTGAAGTGACAGTGGGCCGGCCATATCTCGCGAAGAACCGACGGCCGCCGGGGCAAACGTGTTCTTGAGTGGAGACCACGAAACGTAGTGTAGGACGCCCTCCGATGGCGGGTGGGAGGACGATCTACGAAAGACTGCAGGTAGATGCTAGATGCGTCAAGCTGAAGACAGGGCGCTATGGCGCTCACTGGGGGAGGCCTATGTCCAGCTGTGGACTGCTATAGGCTGATGATTGATTGATTGATTAAAAGTTTATAGAAACTTTACATATGAATGATGGTATCAATAGATATTTTGAGTCTTAGGTGGTATAATCGACCTCTGTGGCGCGGACCGTTTGTCAGTACATACGTAGATGGTTATTAAGACGGAATTATACCTCATTATCTACTTATTGTAAACTTTAAAATATACTGGGCTGTCCAAGAACACGTCAAGAAAAAAAATGCTTTTTTTTTAAAACAGGAAGGCACCAATATCAGGATGGTATCAATTTAAGCTCAGAAGGATAATTTTCGAAGCATTTAATTCATAAGAAATGTGAGGATCGAAATGGTGATAATCTTAGTGCATATAGATTCAGATAAATAGCTAAAGAAAAAGATAGACAATCAATTTTACCGGGTCTTGCAGAATCTCGTTCACTCTGTCTTGTGCAGCTTTTCCTTTCTTGGGACGCACTAGCAAAAATACTTTTGAGATTTCACATACTCTGGAAAAAGATTAACATGTTACAACAATGATAGAAGTTATAATAGGTTGGTCTTGACCTAGATTCGCTCGAAGTTTATTTACGATTTTTTCCCGACATTTCAACAGGGACAGGACGTTTCACAAAAGTAAAAGTAAAAAATCATTTATTTCTTTACGCTTACAAAATCAGCACTTAGACAAGTCATATTTTATATATAAATTATTATCAAATAAAATTATTTTACTGTTCACTTAAATTTTTTGGCCACTAGTGGAAGAAGTGAAAAGAAACCACTAGCATGTTCATTTCTTATATATCTAATACATGGTTATTTGCCTATTTAAGTCTAAATATAATATGATTCGATACATGTCAATATTTAAGTAAAGCTATGCACAACAACAAATTACTTACATACTATTTTCGGTGCGAAACTGAGCGACATCTGGCCAAGCATTAACATCATTGAGATAATCATTTATGGAGTAGAAAGCCTTCTTGATGAGATTTAGTTTTATGTAATTTTTAAATTTACGAATAGGGAGCTCAGTTGCTTTAGATGGAAGCTTATTATAAAAGCGCAAGCTATTGCCCATAAATGATTTCCCTACCTTGTGTAATCTAAATGATGGGATGTGTAACTTGTTCTTGTTTCTTGTTTTTCTATTGTGAACATCACATTTTTTCATAAGGCTATCCTTATTTTTGTGGGTATACATTAAATACACAGCGATAAATACCCGTTGCATTAGTGCTTATAATGATGTGTTTAGATTGCGTGAGTTTAAAAATGTTTTCTACCTATCTATCCGACAGGCTCGTCGGGTCTTTTCTTCCGATGAGTTGGTAGGGATTGATTTTTACTTTGTCAACCCATCGACACCATGGTAAGATTGTTGTTTTAGGATCGGTACATATCGGACGGTAAATGCATCGGGCATATCATCGGTCCCGTCTATTCGGTCAAATTAGACCTGCCACATTACGCGTCTAGTTAGTTCGAACGGCCTGTACACGAACGATCTAATGCAAATGATACAAAATACACGTGTCGCGACACCAGCTTCTATCAGCTGTCTTTCGCAGGTCATCATCTCACCTGGTCGGAGAATTCGACCGACTATGCGTTGATGGAAATGTAACAAACGCTGTACACTCGACGCACTTACGCATCTTCGGTTGAGTGTGAAAGGTTGATGGTTGTTTTATAATAGGTACATATTTGCCTGTTCTAGCGTAACACGACCAATAATACGCGACGTATTTACCGTCAGATATATATTATACCGACACTTAGGCCCCGAGAGTTTCCTAGGCAGTACCTGAAAATCTTCTCCAGCAGCTGTTTTCCCATGAAGCCGGTGCCCCCCGTGAGCAGCAGAGTGGAGTGGCGGTAAAACTGCTGCACGTCGGAGTCGCCTCGCGCTGCCGCCTCGTCCAGCGCGCGCGCGGTGGACATAGCGGCCACCTCCACTTGCATCGCTGGATCCATCTTAGCTATCTGAAAGATATAAACATAATTTGATCTATCAAATTTCATGATAATTGCATAGTTTTTGAGACAAGTCATCATCAGCCTATGTTAGACATAGTTCTCCCCCAATGAGCGCCACAGCGCCCTGTCTTCAGCTTGCCGCATCCAGCATCTACCTGCAGTCTTTTGCAGGTAGGTCGTCATCCCACCTGGTCGGAGGGCGTCCTACGTTTACCGATTCGTGGACTCGACTCAAGAACACGTTTACCCCAGTGGTTGTCGGTTCTTCAAGATAAGTATTTCGATGATTGAGAATAGTCATTTAAAACGGGATATTTACCATAATTAGACTATTTAAATAAATACTTGAAAAAAAAATGCTTGAAATAAATACTTCTTTTTTTAATTTTAATTGTTTTTTATTTTTATTTATTTTATTTATTTATTGAGTTTTCCAATATTTCGGCACAGTTTCATGCGCCGATCACGGAATTACTGAAGGCACTTGCGAGTAAGTTTGTAATGGTACGTAAAAACTATAACTTATACAAAAGTCCTTTTATTTTGTAAAAAAAATAAGAGTACTTGGCCATTACTTGGCTTACTTGTAAATTAATTAAGTACATACATTATTTAGGTCCATAAGTGCGCCGTATACGGTGTTTCAAAAATAACTACTTACTATTTTATTTAGCAGATCCTGAAGTGCGTGGTAAAAATGCAAAAATATACCAAATTACAAAGTCACTAAGGACATCATACATTAAAACAGTTTTAAATAGGTATCTGACATCATCATACGTAAACGTATATCCAGCTAATATTATAAACGCGAAAGTTTGTATGTATGGATGTTTGTTACTCTTTCACGCAAAAACCTCTGAACGGATCGGGCTAAAATTTTGCATTCATGTAGGTCCGGTTTTTTTTTATTGGTTTTGTTTTGGGGTGCTGCACCACCCCCCTTTGTTTTCGGTAGTGGTCTTGACACACGCTGTATAACATCATTGTAATGAGGTGCTTTAACCTCCTGAGACCCAGGACTACTTTTTTCGGACTATGTTTAAATAAATGTTTTTTTTTGAAGCTCCATGAAGTAGTCACTTAAAAAAAACATAGTAAAAAAAATCCCCCCTCCCCCCTCCCCGTTTTATATTATGTCCTCATATGAGGTCACTCTGCATTAGTCCTCGAATGATGATATAAACTATCCGCATCGATTTATATTTTATTACAATTATACCTTGAATAAAAGAAGTAGTTACATGTTTTATCATTTATTACACTTTTATTAAAACAAAAATATCTCATAGCGATCGATTACAAAAATCAGACTTGGTATCTTACTTACTAAATCTCAATCAACCCTCTAGAAAATCAATTGTAACAGTCTAATAATAATACTTCGACGACCGATGTGGCGCGGTGGGCGAAGGTCCGCCTGCGACGCAAGAGGTTGCGGGTTCGATTCCCGCCTCGGAACAATTGTGTGTATGATCTGCAGATATTTGTTCTGGGTGTTCTGGTCGTTTTCTATGTATAATAAAAAATATCTATCTATGTAATATATTGTATTATGTATATCAGTTATCTAGTACCCATAACACAAGCTCTGCTTACCATGGGGCTGGATAATTCTGTGTGAATTGTCCAGCATTATTTATTTTATTTATTTTATTTTATACTGTACGTATGGAAACTTTGGTAACAATTTCGTTCTATAGTGTTACACAAATAAATGCTACATTTTGAGCACTTGGTCCTGTTTTTTTTGTTTGCAGTCCGGTAGACGACTGTTTTGAACTGGAGTCTTTATCGGCATGTGAGCTGCTTTTCGAGACCTTTTATGACAATAAATTTCATTCCGGCCCTGGTGGGGCACAGAGAGGGGCCTCGAGGCTTGGCCTCATTACCCCGGCGCGGCGTCAACTCGAGGGGTGACGATCCCTCGGTCCTTGGGTTTTGTGGGAATATGTGTTTTTTCCCCCTTCTCAATGTTTTTTTGGTTTGTATATTTTATATTTATTGTGTTTTTTTTTTTTTTTTTAATAAACCCAAGGACTCTATGTTGGTTCCGCAGGGATTAGGTCCCGCGGAAGGGGTCGCCACGGGCGGTCATCTTCCTGCCGGTCGCAAGCTGCTGGGCGACAGCAATGCGACCGGCTTCACCGTTGTGGGGCCTGACTCCCCCACACATATACCCACCGCCACCACACACGCTGCCGATGTCCTGGACATAGTGCTCCATAAATTCGTGCGCTGCCCCGTCCTGGTTGAGGTGCTGTATGACCTGGACACACAGCACCTCCCTCTCCTCATAACGCTCGACCTGGCCGCGGACTTCACAGCGCCGCGGCCCCTGGGCGTGAGGACTGACTGGGTGGCGTACGCCAAGGCATTAGAGGCCATGGACGTCGGCCCCATCCTGACGCCGGCCGAAGTGGAGGCCGTAGAAGCGTACGAGGCGAGTCGCTCTTCGGTCCGCTCGGGGGACGGCATTGATGACATCGGAGGCAGCTCCATGTGGCTCGTATGTTCGGAGCGGGAGTCCTCCTCTGTTGAGGGCGGGCGGGAGGTGGAGGGGCTAGACGCGGTTGCTTCTTCCGAAGCAGTTTCCTCTTCCGCGCCCTCTCGTGGTGGCGATGGGGACCTGCGGGCTGGCGCGCGATAGGCGGGCTTGGGCCTCGAGGTGAGGGGGGTGTTCTGCAGCGGCGGGGATTCGCGGTATGAGGAGGAGAGGCACTGTCGCTTCTCGTCCTGCGTCTCTTCTGGCGATGGAGGTGCCCTTGTTCCTGCTGCTCTGTGCTGGGGGCGGGGCGGAAACTCAGTTCTGCGCGCGGCCACAGCGGACGTGCCTGCGGGGGGCTGGGGGGCGTCGTGCGACGCTGTTCCTGTGCGGGCCGAGTGGAAGCGCCCAGCCCTGGGGACTTGGGATTTCTCCGGTTCCATCAGGTTGGTGGCCACTATGACTAGGTCCGGTAACGGGGCTCGATCCGGGGGTTTCGGCGGAGGGGGAACATCCCCGTCCGCCATCGGGTAGGATGGGGGGTATATGATCGGTTGGGAAACACTCAAGGGGTGCCTTCAGTGGACTAGGGGGGCGGAGAACCAAGCCAGGTGAGATCCCGAGGGAAGGCCTAGTTTAGGTACAATACAATACAATAACT
The DNA here is from genome assembly GCA_943735965.1 of Eupithecia abbreviata. NCBI lineage: Eukaryota > Metazoa > Arthropoda > Insecta > Lepidoptera > Geometridae > Eupithecia > Eupithecia abbreviata. Next base: position 2,427,756 of record OX031001.1, on the reverse strand, counting down.
CTTTATTGCACACCAAATACATAAAAGATACACAAGATAGGAAAAGAAAAAACAAATACAAAATATGCTGTACAATGGGCGGCCTTATCGCTAAGAGCGATCTCTGCCAGGCAACCTTTGGATGGACATGAAGTGCTATAACAAGTATAGACGGTGGCGTGTAATACAGAAAAATATTTAATAGGGACATACATAAAATACCTACTGTTATACATAGCTATAAGTATAAATACATACATAAATATATAATATAAATAAAAATAAGATAAAAAATACACATATCAATTAACAGTTTGATGTTGAGGTAAGGAAGTGTTCATAGACCATATGTTTGAAGATAGGGTAATGATCGTTACTGAATTGGATGTTTTATCATAAAACACCAATCAGTAACTCACACCGAGCGGGGGGACGTGAGTGATACTCACCGCTAGCGATAGGTATGTCCTAACACTGCGATCCGAGTTGCCTGCGTGTCTGTACGGGGCTCACTATACGACCTTTTATGGTCTGATGGAAGTGGAACGATTGCCACGTTCCTTCTTTTGTGTTTCGGTTCCAGTATTCTATTAGATTCTGAATCCGTGCTATCACTGGATACGTCATTGGCTTCGATAAAATGATGTAATGTGATGTCCTTAAGGTCATTTTGCTACACCTTTCGTAACACATTCTTGACGATACACAAACCAAGAGTTGGTGACGGCTAAATCGAACATGTGAAATATAAAACGAACTGTCCACTTCTTCGTACGGACTTGAGATGGACAATCCGACAACATGCGATCTGCCAAATCAACTCCACCCATTTTATTGTATTCTTTGACAACTTCTGGACGATTCACGGTTTCTGTCTTGGCAAGGTGTCACTGGTGCTTCCTTCGTCATCTGAGCTGGAATCCCCTTCGATAGTGTTTGACGCCACTGGACCTTCATGCACTTCCTCAGAAAATGCCGGATTTGTCTAGTTATTCCAAAATATCTGCTTCCATACCTATAAAGAGAGAACTGATGTCATCAAGTGATTGTTGGAAATGGTAAACATAACCTTATGTCATTGTCAAAGTCAGCTTGAGAAGTATCACATGTCAGTGCTATTAGCTTAGACTACTGTCGTCTCTGTCTAGATAGGCTCTCTCTCTTGCTCGGTAATGGCTGTACGTGCAGAACCGATCGTAATAAACTTTATCCGATTTCATCTAATAAACTGTTTGATTTCGTTCATAACCCATCAGGTTATGCGCCCAAGGTCGTATCCTGCGCTCTCCGACGTAAATAATTATTGTGATTGGAAAACAATTTGCGATTTGTATAATCAACTCCATACAAATCATAACCTTCACGAGGACGGCGAATGACGGCGCTGCTCGCCTCTCTGACCATGGCAACGGGTAACTCGATTGGTCTTCCAGTGGACAAACTCAAAGGTATGGAAGACTACAACCAGTGGAAATTCTTCATGAAGATGCTTCTCATGCACGAGGACCTGTAGACGTGTATCGAGTCTGAGAATGGTTGCACCGATGAGAAAAGGAAGCAGAAAGCATTGGCAAAAATATGCTTGTCTGTTGGAGCGACAGCATTACAACATGTACGTAACGCGAAAACACCTTTCGAGGCATGGACCAATCTACAGCGTGCCTACGAGGACAAGGGATTGTGTCGGCGTTTGGGTCACTATTGCGGTCACTGTTTGGCGTCAAACTACAGGAAGCAGAGAGCATGCAATGTTACATTTCTAAAATTTTGGAGCTGGGACAACAATTAGAAGACATAGGCTCAAAGATCGAAGATGAATTCTTGGCCGTTATAATGCTAAGTGGTCTTACACCTGACTTCGATCCACTGATCATGGCTCTAGAAAATTCTACCTTGTCACTATCAAGTGCTAATGTCAAAACAAAGCTATTGCAGGAACAGCAACGTCGAGATGGCAAGTCTGAACATACGGAGATGAATACGATGACAGTAAAGAATGTTATAAAATGCTTCAGATTTAAGAAGGCAGGCCATATGAAGAAGTATTGTCCAAAGAAATCACAGGGCTGATGACAAGGATGGCAAGAACATAACTACTTCTACCAAGGACAAGTCGATGTTGACTGCTTTGTCTGTGAATGTGCGGAATGATGTGTGGTATATAGATTCGGGTGCAACAAATCATATGTGCAACAATAGAAGCATGATTTGAACCATTAGAAGTTAATGTAGCTAACGGGGACACAGTGATGAGTGGAGGACACGGTAAAGTGTTTGTGAATCTCAAAACAGGTATAAAAACTATAAGTAATGTCCATTTAGTACCTAAACTCTCTGCTAATTTACTATCAGTGAGTGAACTAAGTAGGAAAGGTTATACTGTATTTTTTACTTTTTACTTTTTTATGGCGCTCATTGGGGGAGGCCTATGTCCAGCAGTGGACTAACATACATAGGTTGATGATGAAGATGGGAGTCTCAAGCTCAAGAGTATCAGGATCCATGGTCCTGTGAAGTACCTATCCTATAGATATTTAATAACGTAACCTTTAATATGTAGTATTAAGTAATCTATGTCATTATCCACGCATAGAACTTTTAGTTTACTAATTTCAGTCAATAAACAAATACTACTCAACAAAGTCTAGGGAACAAGCAATAATACTTCAACTGTTTTGTGAAAACTCGTAAAAAAGTACTGGTCACTAAAATTTATAAATTAAGGCTGGAAGAGGAATAAATCATTTGTACGAAATTCAAAAAATTTTAAAACAAAAGTGCGAAAGCTTTTCAAAATAAGAAGGAAAAACCGAACTTGGTCGCAGAGTAAGGGGTCAGCTAGCATAAAGTTGTTGTGATTTTTGTCATGTATCGATTTTTTTTCTTGTGAAAAACCATTACTGCCAACTTTTTCGATATTTTTGAAACTCTAAGCGTTATGTCACGTCGTCATTTAACGCGGGAAGAGATGCTTAGGGCTGTGGGTATGTTGGAAGCTAGACGCAGTCAACGCGATATCGCGGCCGCTGTTCACACACAGCCAAGCGTAATTTGCCGATTATAGGCACGCTACAGGGCTACAGGAGATGTAGCCGAACGTCACCGAGGAAGATACAGGGTCACTACCCAGAGACAAGATCGATTTCTGCAAAATGCTGCAAGAAGGCAGCCCCAGATTACAGCTCGCCAGTTGGTAGGAAGACTCCAGTCCCAGCACCAAGTGGTTATCAGTGACCAAACTGCCAGGAGAAGATTACATGAAGTCAATCTCCGCGCTCGCAGACCTTTAAGAGTTCCAGCTTTGCGACGTGGAAATCGAGGGCGTCGTTTATTGTGGGCTAATGCACATTCATGGCTGTGTGGTGTCGGCCGTGATAGAATAGCACCACCCCAACTCTTCCCGTGGGTGTCGTAGAAGGCGACTAAGGGACATACACCGGGGGGCGGGCAGCAGCGTCCCTTGCAGCACACTCCCTATACTGCGATCCCCAACCCGCATGCCCAGCGTGGGGATTATGGGCATCAACCCCCCCCATGGATAGACACGCCAAAAGAATGTGGCCCCCAGTTCCCGGCCGCCTCGCTATTCCTGGCCATGGTAGCGGCCACGGTAACGGCGGGGCAGGGGGTGCTAGGAATCCCCGGGCTACATCAGGCTACCAAACTCTACCTAAACTGACCCTGGCTACGTTTAACGGACGCACTCTGAGGCTTGACCATCATCTAGCGCAGTTGGAAGTGGAGTTAGAGAACATCAAATGGCATGTTCTGGGGTTATGTGAAGTCCGTAGAGAGGGGGAGGACACCGTAACCCTAGACTCGGGCCATCTTCTCTACTTTCGCGAGGGTGATAAAACATCCCAGGGTGGCGTAGGCTTCCTCGTCAATAAGGCCCTCTCTAGCAACGTCCAAGAAATCTCCAGTGTGTCGACCAGGGTAGCGTACCTGATCCTTCGGCTGTCCAAGCGGTACAGCATGAAGGTCATCCAGGTCTATGCACCGACCTCGGCACACTTGGATGATGAAGTGGAGGATATGTATGAAGACATATCCAAAGCCTTACATAACACCACTAAGGCCCACTTCAACGTTGTTATGGGGGACTTTAACGGCAAGGTGGGAACCCAGACTGGCAACGAATCCCGAATAGGCCCGCATGGCTATGGGGTCAGAAATCACAGGGGGCAAATGCTTGTCAACTTCCTTGAGAAGGAGGGGCTGTTCTTGATGAACTCTTTCTTTAAGAAACAGCCTCAAAGGAAGTGGACATGGCAAAGCCCCGACACTGTGACTAAAAATGAGATCGACTTCATCATGACGGATAGCAAGCACATATTCAGAGATGTCTCAGTGATCAACAGGTTCAATACCGGATCTGATCACCGACTCCTCCGAGGCTCTCTGAATATCAACTTGAAGCTTGAAAGAAACCGTATGATGAAGTCCACGCTCCGACCTGACCCAATCCAAATCATGGCGGGCACCGAGAAGTTTCAGCAGCTTCTCGGGAATAGATTTGTTGCCTTGGAACCCACTGATGACGCTGACGAGACCCTACACAATCTGGTTGAAACGTTGAGGGATGAGGGCATCAAATTCTGTCGAAAGCAGCGTACTGGCAAGAAGTCCAAACTCTCGGATGAGACTCTTGGGCTGATGACAAAAAGACGGGAGACAACCCAAGCGACTTTGTCAGAGAGGTCAGACCTGAACAAGCGGATTGCGAAGATGGTACGGCACGACCTTCGGAGCTTCAACACGCGCCTCATTCAAGAGGCGATAGAGCGAAACCGAGGGTCCAAAGTATTCACTCAGCAGCTTGGCAGGAGCCACCTGACAAAGCTTAAAACGCACGACGGGAGGACCGTATTGTCAAAGCCGGAGATATCCGCCGAGATAGAGGATTTCTATGGCCGATTATACGCTGCACATGCCCCTCGTTACCGACGAGATAACCAAGATTCCAGAGCCACCCTGACACGCCACTATACCGACGAACTGCCTGAAATCAGTCAAGACGAGATCGTGTTAGCTCTAAGGCAGCTTAAAAATGGAAAAGCCCCCGGCGAGGACGGTATTACTTCAGAGCTTCTTAAAGCCGGAGGAGCCCCTATAATACAGGAGTTACGGAACCTCTTTAATACCGTCCTTGACAGTGGGAGAACTCCAAAGGCGTGGAGCGGGAGTTTGGTGGTGCTCTTTTTTAAGAAGGGAGATAAAACCCTTCTTAAGAATTACAGACCCATCTCACTCTTGAGCCACGTCTATAAGCTGTTCTCACGAGTGGTCACGAACCGTCTCGCCAGGAGACTCGACGAGTTCCAGCCACCGGAACAGGCTGGGTTCCGCGGAGGATATGGCACCATAGACCACATACACACAGTGAGGCAGATTATACAGAAGTCCGAAGAGTATAATCAGCCCCTGTGTCTGGCTTTTGTGGACTATGAGAAGGCATTTGACTCCGTCGAAACCTGGGCTGTTCTGGATTCCTTACAGCGATGCCAAGTAGACTATCGTTATATCCAGGTGCTGAGTTGTCTCTACGAGGCCGCCACCATGAGTGTCCAAGTACAGGGTCAGCAGTCTAAACCCATCCAATTGCGCAGAGGAGTGAGGCAGGGGGATGTCATATCCCCGAAACTGTTCACGTGCGCATTGGAAGATATGTTTAGGTTGCTGGACTGGAAAGGAAAGGGCATTAATATAAACGGCGAGTACATCTCACACCTGCGATTCGCTGATGACATAGTCTTAATGGCGGAGTCGCTTGAGGAACTGAACCAGATGCTGGACGGCCTAGCTTCAGCCTCCCGATGTATCGGTCTTGGCATGAATTTGGATAAAACCAAAGTCATGATCAATGGTCACATTGATCCAAGGCCGGTGGTCGTACATGGTCACCTTCTCGAAACTGTTTCCGAGTACACTTACCTTGGGCAGATTCTGCAGTTGGGTAAAAACAGTTTCGAGAAGGAGGCCAAAAGGAGGATCCAACTGGGCTGGGCAGCATTTGGGAAACTACGTCAAGTCTTCACGTCATCCATACCGCAATGCTTGAAAACGAAAGTTTTCAATCAGTGCGTCCTACCCGTTATGACCTACGGAGCTGAGACGTGGACACTCACGATAGGGCTGGTCCACCAGTTCAAAGTCGCTCAGCGAGCTATGGAAAGAGCTATGCTCGGAGTTTCTCTGAAGGATAGGATTCGTAACGAATACATCCGACAGAGAACCAAGGTTATCGACATAGCTCAAAGAATTAGCAAGCTGAAGTGGCGGTGGGCCGGCCATATCTCGCGAAGAACCGACGGCCGATGGGGCAAACGTGTTCTTGAGTGGAGACCACGACTCGGTAAACGTAGTGTAGGACGCCCTCCGACCAGGTGGGATGACGACCTGCGAAAGACTGCAGGTAGATGCTGGATGCGGCAAGCTGAAGACAGGGCGCTATGGCGCTCATTGGGGGAGGCCTATGTCCAGCAGTGGACTGCTATAGGCTGATGATGAATGCACATTTGCGATGGACCGACAATCAGTGGGCACGTGTTCTCTTTTCCGATGAGTCTCGCTTCGGATTTCATCCTGATTCAAGGAGAGTGCGTGTTTGGCGTGTTCCTGGTCGCCAAAGTAGATTCCGAAATCCTCAGGAAATGCATCCTTATCAAGGCGGAACGATCATGGTGTGGGCTGGAATTCGCCTGGGTGGGAGAACTGATCTCGTTCGCATACGAGGCAATTTGAACGTAGAGCAATACATTGAACAGGTAGTGCATCCTATGGTCATCCCCCACCACCAGCAGTTTGGCCAAGATTACGTGTTCATGCAGGATAATGCACGCCCACACACCGCAAGACAGGTGATGAATGTGTTCAGCGAGCACAATATCACGGTATTAGAGTGGCCTGCTCAGTCCGCCGATCTCAATCCAATTGAGCATACATGAGATTTACTCGGAAGAGCTTTCAGTGATTTTCCTCAAAATTTGAACACGGGAGAAGAACTTTTTTCGCATCTCTCCAGAATATGGAGCCTTATTCCACAGGCAACAATTGATAACTTGATACTCAGCATGCCACGCCGATGTAGAGCCGTGGCTAATGCCCTGGGAGGTCCAACGGATTATTAAACAGCTGCAAATAATGTTTTTTCATTTAATTTCCACGTAAGCGTCATATGTTTTTGTAATTTGAAGAATTTTTTTTTTTTGGTTTAGGCACTATTTTAGTTTTTTTAATTAAACCTTAATTTTTGACATGAACGCTTTTTATTTAATTGCATAACTGAAATCAAGAATAAATTTCGCTTCTTTTAATGTATAACATCTGGGACAAAAAAAAGTTGAATTAAAAGTATACACTAAAATATCCTTCTTCCCTAGACTTTGTTGAGTAGGCACAAAATAATGGCAACGGGCGACATTTGCTAGCGTGCCAATTCAGGCGCCAATGGCGACAATGGCTACGTCAATTCCAAGTTTTCATCAATTATCTGCAGATCGTACACACAATTGTGCCGCAACCTCTTTCGTCGCAGGCGGACCTTCGCCCATCGCGCCACATTGAAATGAAAAAAATGAAATGAATTTATTCATTTGTTATAAGACTTACACAGAAAGAAAGAAAGAAGAAAGAAAATACATTTATTTGACACCATACATAACACAAAACACGACACATTACATAATAAGAAAGAATACATACAAGAAAAAAATTATAAGGAGATAGATAAAAACATACAGATAGGTACAAATACGTGTTACATAAGGGGCCAAAAAGGTCCCTGTCTCAGCATTATGCCGCTACAAGCCGGAGTTAGTAGCGGCACTGATTGTCAGACAGGTCCTGGTGTTTTTCAAATTTAAAGTTCTTCAAATTTATTGAACCTAGTTTCCATACTGTCTATACTTATACTGAGCCCTAGTCGATGTTCTGAGCCCATTATCCTCATCGAGAAGTTTAGTTTTTAAAGGAAGTTTGTACAAGATAATATTAATTGATACAATTCCATAAATAAATCCACTGTCGGCGGTAACAGAACACAATGCATAATGAGAAAAAATATATATTTGTAAATTATTATGTAGGTATTATGTAGTGTAGGTATTTGTTTTCTCTATTTTATCTATATATTTATTAGGTACCACCGTCTATTTTGTTTCTTCATGTCCAGTCCATCCTAAGGTTGCCTGGAAGAGATCGCTCCCAGCGATAAGGCCGCCCTTTATACTTCCTTTATTCTATTGTTTATTCGCGTATTGTTTTCTGTTTTGTGTGGTATAATAAAGTGTTTTATATCTATCTATCTAATGAAAATTATATCATCAACTCACAAAGAGTACTTACTAGTAGACTAGTTTTTGGCTTAAAAAAATCTAGTATTTTCGATGTCTCCTTCAACTGTGGACCAATTTATATATTATTTTACAGTTAGATAGAAAATTAACCCGATATGGTCCCATCTATATAACAATATGCTTTCGCAAGGTAAAAAAATGTTTCAATAGGTATACAACAAATTACAATTTTATTCATACTTAATATTATGACGACCTCTGTGGCGCGGTGGGCGAAGATCCGCCTGCAACGCAGGAGGTTGTGGATTCGATTCCCGCCTCGGAACAATTGTGTGTACGATCTGCAGATATTTGTTCCGGGTATTCTGGTCGTTTTCTATGTATAGTAAAAAATATCTATCTATGTAATGTATTGTATTACGTATATCAGTTATCTAGTACCCATAATACAAGCTCTGCTTACCATGGGGCTAGATAATGCTGTGTGAAATGTCCAGCATTTTTTTTTAAATAATAAATTCAACCTAACTTTGCGGAAATGCATGGCAAAAAGTTTATTACATCCATTATTTATAGGTGAACAGGTGACCGTTCATTATTATTTTTATTTTTTTGTTAATTACCTATTATATTATTGGGACTTTGAGTCATTCTAATGTAATGACTATGTCAGTCCCGTACCATAACAATTAACTGGAACTAAAAACGAAATTATATCTAAAACTAACCTAAATAATTTATTTGCCGCATCACTCAGTGGTGTGGCTAATATAATTTGGATAACACCAATATCCATTAGGTTCATACTGCACAGGTCTCTAACCTCTGCTCTCATGGACTCGCTCCGCTCACACTCCACTAGAAGATGCTGTACATCTTCTAGGACGCCACATATGCCACAAATCCATTATTTGTAGGTGAATACATAAACATTCTACTTTTCATAACGCTTAGATGCTATCTCATAATAAGCTGCCTGTTAGTAACAAATTGAGAAGACTGAATCTAAAGGTCAGTTAACCCTGGGACATTGGTGTCCGTAGAAAGTATTTTATAATTCTTATCGTCTAGAAATTGAATAAATTTCGGTAACAATTTTTAACAAATATGTATTATTATAATTATAACAAATCCTCAAAAAATACAATACTCTTTATTGCTCACCAAATAAATAACATATACACAAGACAGGAAAAGAAAAAAACAAATACAAAATATGTTGTACAATGGGCGGTCTTATCGCTATGAGCGATCTCTGCCAGGCAACCTTTGGATGGACATGAAGTGCTAGAACAAGTATAGACGCCTACAATCCCTACAATTTGTTCTTTGAAATTTTATTGTTTTTATCGTTGCTGATTGCATTGCGTAGGTATCAATTTGCTCAGATTTGCTACTGAATATATAAAAAAAATGCTTAGAATAATATGGAAAATATGTTTTGAAAAATATACCAAATAACATTGCAAACTTTCCACAGACCGTAACAATACAACGCCGTTAGAGTATAATGCAAGATTCTGAACCAAAATTGACGATTTTTTGCTAATTCTGTGTCTTTTAGTCCATCTTTAATGATGTATTTTCTGATACCGATACCCCATATCTGAAACAAAAGAGGCAAGTTTATAATATACATACAAAAACTTATCATTTTTTTAAATAATGCTGGACATTTCACACAGCATTATCTAGCCCCATGGTAAGCAGAGCTTGTGTTATGGGTACTAGATGATTGATATACATAATACAATACATTACATAGATAGATATTTTTTATTATATATAGAAAACGACCAGAACACCCGGAACAAATATCTGCAGATCGTACACACAATTGTTCCGAGGCGGGAATCGAACCCGCAACCTCCTGCGTCGCAAGTGGACCTTCGCCCACCGCGCCACATCGGTCGTCAACATGGAGGGAAAGTATCCTAAATATTGTAGATAGAACATTTTACTGAAAGAAGACTTCATTATGATTTTATAAACAATTTGAACTGCATTCAAAGATTTTTGAATAATCGCCTGTCTGAACCGGAAATCAAATTCGCTAAAAAAAAACACTCGTATATTTACGATATTACCCAAGGCTCAATCGTAAGTATTATTTTTTTTCAAATAGCATGGAATATTTATAGGGTCTTCCTTTAAATATTCCATGTTATTTGAAAAAAAAAACGAAACGGGAAAGTATCTATTATGTAAAATGAATTTTTACATAACATATACTTTCCCTCCATATGGCAAAGCCGTGGAACGCCCTGTATATATTCGAAGTCGTTTATACTTTTTTCAAATGAATCAAATTATACATTTGTAATGTTCATCTTATCTTAAGATAAAAAAGGAACCATACCTGCAAGTACTCCTCCCAGTCAATATTTTCCACGTCAAAGTTGAAGATAGTGTTGTCAGCTTTGGACAAACTTTTCTGCAAACTTTGCAAGTTGTTGTCATTGAAGATCCATGTATTTGTGGTAAAATAGACGAACGCGAGTGTCATTTTATATACTTTTTTGTAGATTTTAACCAAACTGTAAGAAAGAAGATATTGTTATAGGTTAGCAACACAACATTCGGCTCGAGAATAGCTGGTTCGTTTACGCTGAAAAGGGTTGAATGATGTTGTTATGGCTGGATAAATGCAGATATTTAGTAGATCTACTACATAATCATTTGTAAAAATTTGTCGTCTTGACAGAGTCTACATAATTGCTTCCCTTGGAGTCGTGCAACGCGGCTCTTTGGCACACATCTAGATTGTTGGCTGCAGGTAGCTTAAGGCGAAATGAGTTCGTCTTTTCGAGACAAGGACGAACAAACGCCGCGCGGGAAGGCGAGAAAGGGAGGCAAGAGCGGCAGAATGATCGGCCCGTGCGCAATTTCACTGCTTTTTATTTTTTAATTTGTTATTGCTCTAAAATAATACTGTTTCTCAAAAAACTAAAACCTTAATTGTCTAAAGTATTTATTAGGGAAAACGTAGAAGACATTTCATTACAATAATATTAAATAAAACTGGTTTTCCCGTAGATATATCTCTGTAAAAATGAAGATTTAGAGGAAACTTTACAATTTTTTTCTATCGAGTCAAGTTTAGTCAATCGTGTTTCGACTCCCATAACTTACTAACTAATATCCTAAACTTTTGATCCTCATCAAAATATATTCGAAATTTAGGTGTTTTGTTCCCTTAAAATTGGTTTTCCGTTCAAAACGTGGGTTTTGGGACTCATTTCTCCTTAAATGTTAAAATACGTTCGTATCAATTGTTAATTAAATTTCTTTAAAAAAAACATAAAAATATTGTATCTTTTCATGGCCTTAAAATTGGAGGCACTGATTTATCTTTTCGAAATGTTATTGTAAATCAGTTTAATCAATCAAAATCAAACAAATCAGCAAAATAGCATTTTCAAAACTTCATTACACAAGACGTGCTGCGCTTGAGTGCGCATTCAGGGGTAAATAAAAAAACTCACGATTGAGAGCAACAGCTAACTAGAGAATGAAAATGCAGTTGAAACCGTGGCCGAATTATTTCGTTATCACTTCAATTCAATTTATAATTGAAGGGAAAAGAAAAGAAAAAATCCCTTTGCTTTCTAGTCTGAGTTTTAGGCCCAATACCTAAATTCAATAATTTTTCAGCCCCATCCGTTTCGTAGTTTTAGCGTGAAGTAGTAACAAACATCCATTCATCCATCTAAGCATCCAAACATAACATAAGTGTGATAATTTTACTTTCCTGGGTGCTTATTTTGTAAGCCTAAAAAATAAAGTTTATAAAAGCTGAAAATCTTACCTTGGTTTTTTTCCAATGAGCAGACAAATTATATCCGCAAAGTATGCTGGTATCATGTGCACGAAAAATGTCAGTATGGTGAAGTAGAGGCGGTTATATGTGTTCATGGTATATTTATAGTACATTGCCTTTGGAGTGTATGCTATATTATAATATCTAAAACCTGGCAACACACCTGAAAAAATATTTAACTAAAATTACAAAAAAAACAGGTGGTTAATGCTGCTTTGCGCTTATATGCGGTTTCCCTACAAAGAATAAAGGGAGACTGAGCAGTCCTTCCATACATTTTAGTTTTTTGCGTGTTTACTCGCACGGTGGAAGAAAAAGAAACACTGCTGGACATGGCCAATCACTTCGATCGTTGCGGATTCCACTTTCACAATAAACCTTCACTAATGACGTAGGCGATTTATAAGCTATTAGAAATATTACCCCAAAATAAAGGATTCCTTGCTACACTTGTGACAGTGTATATCTTCGTCCGCTCTCCCCCAGAGCTCAAACTGGCTTCCTTCCCAGCTACTATTATTGCGTTATTCACGTAGTCACACGGCACAAAACCTGGTTTTTCATCGAGCTTCGTATACGTCAGGTGAATGATTCCGAGGCCAACTCCAATAATCATCTAGAAACAAAATGCCGAGAAATATAGCAAGCTATTTCTAAAACTTCTGAAACTATCATGGTTATTAACACTAAAGTCATTTAAAACGGGATATTAACCATGATTTGATTTTTGAGTTTTCCAATATTGCGCATGAAACTGTGCCGAAATATTGGAAAACTCAAAAATCAAATCATGGTAAATATCCCGTTTTAAATGACTTAAGCTATTTCTGTTACCTATGTTATTTGGTTGAGGTTTTCCCTAAACCATCGGATCACTGATACCGACCTTATATTAATTTACACTATATTATACATCCAAATTGTCTTTGTTTATCAAATAAATATATACAAGACTTGTATTTATTTGAGTTTAATAAAGCGGTAGAAATAAATTAAAACCCACTTCAATTTCTCTACAATTTATATATTGATTTTTTGATGTGTGTATATTGATTTTTTTGACGAAAACGGTAAGATATATGACAAATAATATAGTCACAGATTATAAGACATAATAGATTACGAAAAGGCATAATGTCATATTTTTTCATGCGTGGTATTCTATATTAAGGTTTCGTGAACCAAAGTGGGAGCTACCTATTTATTACTTTGAGCGGTACATGAAACAACGACAACTGGATTTGATTTTATCATATCAGGGATAGATTTCGAAAAAGAGACTGAGGACATGTAACAGGATGAAATGAAAAGATCTGCCTTTTCATTGGATATAGGAACGGTAGGGAGGAGGAAGACTGGTGCATAGAATGCCTCAAAATGCAAGCAATTTTCTAAAGTGGAGAGTGAAGTAACGATGATGTACTTACTCCACTAGCACCGTAGGCACAGCTTGTGTCCATCCATCCAGGAGTCGGCTCTCGGTATGAAGCCAGCACTGAAAATAATACTGCAATGTTTAATAACGGAACGGCCGGGTGATTATGTAACTCGCGACCGGTTTGCGACAGGCGTAAATTAAGCAATCAGTGCTGTCAAACGTCAATTTTACACCAGCTACAACGACAAAATTGGTCAAAATTGGCGCTGATTGCTTAATTTCCGCATGTGGCAAAGCGGTCGCGAGTTAAATAATCACCATACGGGTACACTGGTATAGTATACAGTCATTCGTTACCTGCCCAAAATATGATCGTACATTATGTACATAGTTATATCTTCAAAACTTTGACTCCCGTCGGTTCATTCAGCTTACAAAAACGTATTCTTTAATTTTGTAACATCATCAGTCGGGCCTTTTGCTTATGTTGTCTGCTGTTATGTTGCTGTTAATCGTCGCTTACCTATTCCAGGTCTAACAATGCAGATGGGCAGACCATCGCCCATACTCCTGACTTGGTCTTCTGACACGGCTTTACAGAAAGTGTACGTGTTCGGGTATTCCGCCATCAGTCTGAAATGAGTTAAAAGCTTGCACTATTTGCCTGTAGGAGCTAAACCATATAAATAAATATATCATGACATAGTTCGGTCAAATTTGTAGTAATATAGAAACGAACCTATCTGTACATCTCTCAAGCATCCCTTCCTCCGTGCTTTCAACCAACTCAATTAATTTTTCCGGCAAAATAGGACTAGTCCGAAACTTTTCAAACACTTCTTGTCCAGATAAACTGTCCACAGCTTGCGTATATGCAGTCGACACGTGAACGAACGATCTGCAAGTTAAAATAATAACACTTATACCTTTATTTTTCATGTATTTCCATTCAATTGTCGTTGTTTTGTTTTACCCAGCCTGAGTGAAACCTTGATGATGATTCACACACTTAACGGTTTTGACCTTGGCTGCTCCAGGATTTCTCATCACTGTACTCTCTCGCATTTCTAAGAATACAGTCGCATCTGATTCTTTGTCTGAGGTATCACCTACAAAATGGTGTACCATTGTACTTGGTCTATAAATTTGTGAATAAATAGGTACAATAGTAAAATACTAGGTTGACCGGTGGTGGTTGCTTTTAGGCAGTGTCTCATGAGTGTCTCACCAACATTTCAAATATATTTTAACCATAAAATTATTATCTTAGGATAATAGTTAATTCTATCATTGTGTATGATAGTCTCATCTTTCAAATTACAGCGTATTTTATGTAAATTTGGCAATAACTTTTCATATAGGTACCTGAGTTTCTTACAGGCTCTGCCCAGCAGTAGCACTTCCCTGGTTCCTCTCACGTTGATGAGCGTGGCCACTCGCAGACTCTCGTCGAACCGCGTCGTGGCAGCCATGTGGTAGATCACATCCACCTACATGACATGACAAGTTGTACCTATTGAAAGTCAAGCGCGACCACTGTCCGTGGTGGCGCGTGATATTTCCTGTATACCTAAAAGCAAAAATAAAGCAAAAATAAAATAAAATACCTAAGGTCTTAGTTGAAATGTTTATACCTCATTGACAATGATTTCCCAGTTCTGGTCACTGATACCGAGCCTCATCTCAGCGGCATCTCCTTCAATCGGGATTATTTTATCAGAAAAATCTGGCTTCAGTTTTTTTACTCTGTCAAAACACTGAAAAAGAAATTGATTATTAATATTTTAGAGGGAGAGGAGATGTGCAGGTTTTTTGTAGTGAAAAGTTAACTGCTTACCGGATCTTGCAGCATCTCAGTAACTCTGTCTTGAATCGGTTTTCCTTTCTTGGGACGCAGAAGCAAGAAGACTTTTGAAATGTCACAAGCCCTGTAAAAATATTTCATATAACATCTTGATTGGCTAACAATAAGGCAGAAAGAACCACTATTATAGCCGGTACGACTAGATGGACCAAGGACGGAGTGGTAAGATTAGAGATTATAAAAAATAATGCTGGACGATCCATATACATCACCTCTAAATTAGCCAGAGCTTGAATTAATGATCTGACGAATGGTCAGCGTGGTCTGAAGACAGCAGACAAGAAAACAAGGGACCAAACCCCGAAACAACTTGATTTACCTGAACATCTTCTCTAGCAGCTGTTTCCCCATGAAGCCGGTGCCTCCCGTGAGCAGGAGCGCGGAGTGGCGGTAGAACTGCTGCACGTCGGAGTCGCCTCGCGCCGCCACCTCGTCCAGCGCACGCTCGGTGGACATGGCTGCCACCTCCACTTGCATCGCTGGATCCATTTTGACTTCAGCAAGAAAATTAACATAGATCACTACTTACTAAAAATTATTAATCAACATCTTGAATAATTCACATTATGCTTGCCCCAAGGTCGCCTATTTTGTAATGTCACTTGTCTGTTTTTTGTGTACAACAAAGTAGGTATATTGTATTGTATTGTATTGAGTAGCTGCATCAATTTTCTTTCTTTAGTTTTCGTTTATTAGCGATATCGTTCTTCATATCTCTTTAATTTGACAAAATTATGCTCACTTCCCGCAAATGGATCCAGAATCAACCAGTTTCGGTTAGGAAGGTAGACAACATTTTGAGGCGCACATTGTAGAGAGATAACACATAGATATTTTATACTTACAGTATATATTTGTGTGTCGTTTTCGGCGTCCCAATAATAACTAAGTTACCGACTTTTGAAGCATGTATGTATATATACTATACTAATATTATAATGAGAAAAGGTTTGATTTTTTGTTTGTTTGTTTGTATTGAATAGGCTACTTGACCGATTTAAAAAAATCTTTCACTGGTAGAAAGCTTCACTATCCCCGATGAACGTAGATTATATATTATATCATATTTTCAAAAAAGATGGGGTTCGTTACTAAAACTGTAATAACGTAACCCAAGGTGTAAAGAAACTACTTATCTACCTGAAAAAATTCCTGACATCGAGTGCGCTGCGAAAACTATTGATGATAAAACAAAATAATGTACTACGGCTTTGCAGAACACATCCACAAAAAATGTTGCAACAGCGTCTAACTATTATAGCTATGTCACAATATGTATATGTTTTTTTTTAAATTTTATTGATATGTCGCCGCTAGAAAAGGCTCTTTATTTGTGCCTTGGTATGAATCCGTATGAAAATAAATACGGAGGGGGGTTTGGGGGAGTCAATGTTAAGCGAATAATACAAATACAAATGTTTTTTATTTAATGTTGAAGCCGGGAAAGGCCGCTAGTATATTATATAGTAAGTACTAGTACTGGTATTAATTGTAAATATCCCCAAATGCTTTAACTAATCTATTCATTTATGTTAAAACAAACTTAAAGCACCTCATTATAATATATGTACATATTACCGAAGTAGATACGTTGTACCTACCGCGGTCCGGGTTCTGCGTGGCAATACGAACACAAGATAATTAGCTTGAGTGAAATCGCTCGGTACGTCCTGCATCTGACGCCGATGTGTCTGAAGCCGGATTTACAGTTTAGATTGAGTTTTGTTTTAGCGCCTTTTAAGAAGTTGTCGCGATGATGACGACGCAGGAAACGTACTACTGACTAACGGCCGCGGCTGGTTTGATGTTCCATCGTCCGACGAAGAGGGCTCCTTGTTTCGACGGTAGGGCCCGACGCGGGTCACGTAGTCTCACCCATATTCTTAGTCGTTTCCTCCAGATTTCTTCGACTCGACTCATCCTTACTCCAACAAAATCGTATTCTCAGTTGACAGAAACGTCCTTCACTTGAGATTTTTTTTGGCTCACCTCAAGTTCGAGGTAAGGTGGGCACTGTCAAACGTAAGGTGCCTGATAACCAACCTTGAAACTCCCTCAAGACCACTCAAGACGATAAACGATTGTTTCTTTGTGTTGATTTTGATAAAAATGAGTGAAATTTTAGATTTTGAAGAGTTTATAAATTATTTACATGACAATCCATACGCTTATCCTGCCCGAAGATATTTACACGACGCCTCAAACCCTTTGGAGTTTTTTAGTAACGAAGAATTTCAGAAAAGATTTCGATTTCGTTTTGTCTAAGAATACCATTTTCAAGGCAACTCTCGAGGAAACCTCCAAATCTCCTTAATTGAGATTGATTAGAGGAACATTATAAGGAAACGACTAAGAATATGGGTGTAAGTCTGTGTCGTCAAGAGGCACGCCGATTTTCTGAGCTATGACTAGTGCGATATGTATCGGGTTTTCATTGCTATTCTCGTTGATGCCTGGGATCTCGATTTTGTTTTTTAAAGACGCCAGTGATATCTACTGTTCACGTAGCAGGCACATGGTAAATATTGTTGACTTACACTATGGAAAGTGACAATTACCTACAAACAGAAAAAGAGAATCTCATTCAGTCGCTGGAAGTTCTTTCGTTTGACCAGTATGCATTGAATTCCGCCTGCGACGCAGGAGGTTACGAGTTCGACTCCCGCCTCGGAACAATTGTGTGTACGATCTGCAGATACTTCTTCCGGGTGTTCTGGTCGTTTTATATGTATAATAAAAAATATCTATCTATGTAATGTATTGTATTATTTATATCAGTTATCTAGTACCCATAACACAAGCTCAGCTTACCATGGGGCTAGATAATGCTGTGTGAATTGTCCAGCATTTCATTTTTTTTTTATATTCTTAATTCAATGTTCGTTTACATTACGTAGGTAGGTTAGATACCTACATAGAATTATTCCCAATTGCAAAGAAATCTAGAAAAGAGCGAAGTTGAATAATCGTAGCTCATTCGATATAAATACAAAACAATATACAACAGTTATTCAATAGGTATCCTATTTAATATAAAAAAAAAATTAAATAAGCCTTTATTGCTGGTTAACACAGTTAACAGTTAATAATAATAATACAAATACACTTAAATTAAAAACTTAAACTACTGATATTCTCGGCGCTTGGTTTCCCGTCGTTTTTCCAGTTTGTCTTTCGACAAAGGCCTCCTCTAAGGCTTTCCACTCGTTTCTGTCTTTTGCTATGCCATTCCCATCGCTTTATCTGTCTTTCCCTGCTTCTTGTGCTACCCCTTGGGTGCCATTCGGTAATATTTATTATAATAATTTCTAAATAAACATTTTGATAATTTACTTTATTTTCTTCATGCAGCCTGCTAGGTACCCCAGTTCACTCTTGCTGCGTGACGAAGTGACATCATAGCCTGTCATTTGGCTGTCAGATAGAAATAAAGGTCCATGCCATGAAAAATATTGCAATGTTTTTATTTCTTTTAAATGAATATGACGTCTCTATTAGTAATATATCAGTGCCTCGATAGCTCTAGTAGTTTTATTAATTTATTTACTAGTTTATATTAAACAATTCAGTGGTAGGTTTCTGCATACACTAGCTTCTAGAACAAAAATAGTTCTTGTATTAGGATTCCTATTGTATGCAAATTTCCGAACAGTCGTTTTGGTGTAAAGAAAGTCGCGACGCAATCGAGTAACGTCCAACCATTATGTTATTTATGTCCTTATGTTACATACTTTATATATGCTATATCGACTATTGCAAAGCTTTTGACTCTATATATCATTCATTCATCTGGCAATCACTCGAAAAACAAGGCATGAACCATGACGACATTAACCTGATCAAAGAAATTTATAACAATAGCACTGCAAAGGTAAAACTAGAAACAGCAGGTACGGCATTCCGCATCGAACGAGGAGTAAAACTGGGAGACCCACTCTCGCCGAATATTTTTATTGCAATCTTAGAGAATATATTCAGGTCATTAGACTGGGTAGGACTAGGAATAAAAATCGATGGAAACTACCTAACTCATCTTAGATTCGCGGACGATATTGTACTACTCTCTGAAAACCCAACCGAACTGCAATATATGATAGAGACTCTGATGGAACAAAGTAAAAAAGCCGGACTGGAACTAAATCAAACCAAAAGGTAATGACAAACAAAAGAAAAATACCTATAACAGCCAGCGAATACGTCAATGAATATATATACCTTGGACACCTTATTGCATTTGACTACTGTACGGAAAAAGAAATAAATAGACGGATAAAATCGACATGGAACAAATATTGGGCCATGAAAGAAATTTTCAAGAGCAATCTTCCTATCAATTTAAAAAGCAAAGCCATGGACATCTGCCTAACACCCTGTCTGACCTATGCTAGCCAAACCTGGAACACAACAAAGAAAATGCTAGAAAGACTTAGAATATGCCAGAGAGGCATAGAAAGAAGTTTCTTAGGAATCAAACTCAGAGAGAGAGTGAGAAACCAAGAAATAAGAAGAAAAACCAGAACAAAAGACGTAGTAAAAAGAATACTGGGCTTAAAATGGAAATGGGCAGGGCACATTCAAAGATTAAAACCAAACAGATGGCCATATATAGTCACAAACTGGATACCGCTTGACCAAAAAAGGAAAAAAGGGAGACCATTCAAAAGATGGAATGATGACATCACACAAGTAGCTGAAAAATGTGGCCACAAAAAGCCAGAGACAGAAACCTCTGGAGATCCTTGGAGGAGGCATACACCGCCGAAAGCGGTCCATATCAGGACATGACATAGCAAAAAAATATCTGACATAATTAATTCTAAATTCAATTCAATTCAATTTTAAAATGATAATGTACCTACACGACTATTAATTCTTTATTTTACTATTATTATTATTGTTTTAAAATTGTACATACTAATAACTATTGGGATATGGAATAAAGCTGTTTTTATTTTATTTATTTATTTTATTTATGTCACATACTCAAATATTGCCATATCTCGCGAAGAACCGACAACCGTTGGGGTAAACGTGTTCTTGAGTGGAGACCGCGACTCGGCAATCGTAGTGTAGGAAGCCCTCCGGCCAGGTGGAATGACGACCTGCGAAGGACTGCTGGCAGATGCTGGATGCGTCAAGCTGAAGACAGGGCGCTATGGCGCTCATAGGGGGAGGCCTATGTCCAGCAGTGGACTAACATAGGTTGATGATGAATATGTTACATGCTCTATTCATATATCACCTTTTAAATGTTATAAGCTGCTAATCAATTGAATGGGTTTTTTAGAGGGGGAAACAAGAACCTACGGCCATTCGTTACTGAGTTATGGGACTTTAAAATTTGCCGTTTTTAGAGTTCCGTACCGGAGGGTAAACCGGTACCTACCCTTACTAAGACTCCGCTGTCCGTCCAGTGGCGTAGCTAACGTAGGGCTGGGCGGTGCAGTGCACCAGGGCCCTGGAGCTCAGGAGGCCCTTTAATCTAAGCTTTGAAAAGATAGGGTCAGCCGGCTTCCGTAGCTAGGCTTCAAGCCTGCTCACAAGTGTTTTTTAATGATTTTAAATGAACATCAACAATCACAGAATTCTCATTTTTTTTGTTGTTGTTATTTGGTAGTTTGGTTGAGTACTTCCGTAGCACATTGTATGAGCGATAAGCTCACGTGCTTGACGCCCTTGACGGTCGTGAGATCAATTCGACTATTCCACGCGTCAACTTTCTAGTTAATTTTTCATTCGCTCTTACTTTGCATCTATTCTAATGTATGATGTTCATTGCTACGTGGAAACTGTAAAGAGGGGCGGTGAGGGTCTGATTCCTTCTCTATGCACCGGGGCCTTTATCCACCTAGCTACGCCACTGTGCCCGTTCATCCGTTTGTCTGTCTATCTGTCCGTCTGTCACCAGGCTGTATCTCATAAACAAAACTTCCACTAGTGGACAAAAAATTGAAGTGAATAGTAAAATTATTTTATTTGATAATAATTTAATGTATAAAATATGACTTGTCTAAGTGCTTATTTTGTAAGCCTAAAGAAATAAATGATTTTTTACTTTTTTTTTTTTTAACTTTAAACTGTCATAGAACGAGGAGGTAGTCTTGAGTTGCTTAGCAAATGAAATGAAAGCTATGTAATATTATGAAATAACGCAATGCTTTCTTTATTTATCAGAATATAGCTTTACAGTAGATAATGTACCAACAAGATTAGACACATCCACGCATGAAGTAAGGACACGTCAAAATGGCACAAAATCTTATTAAGGGCGTTTTCTCTGAAGAATATTGAGCTATCGTTATATCGGCATTGTGTCGGCGCGAGACGCCGGGCCGCCCTCCAGAACCAGTTGTGCAGGAGGACGAGCGTGTTCCATTAAATATTTTTAAACTTACGCGATCTGAACACATAATTATAAGTATTAATACAACGGGTATTTATCGCGTTTATTTACCTTTTTTCCCAGGTATCCAGTTACACTCAACTAAAAATATCGATAAACAGTTAATTACAACGTAATAATCGAAATTGTAAACAGAAAAACATAAAACAGGTAGTGTAATTACATCTAAAATAATGGAACACGTAATTATAAGGTCACGGGATGACATCCCGTGACCACGACAGTGTGTAAACCTGTTGAAACGTCAAAAAGGTAAATAAACGCGATAAATACCCGTTGTATTAATACTTATAATTACGTGTTCCATTATTTTAGATGTAATTACACTACCTGTTTTATGTTTTTCTGTTTACAATTTCGATTATTACGTTGTAATTAACTGTTTATCGATATTTTTAGTTCACCGCTGTCACCATGAAGTAAAATACAAGATGGCCGCCTTACTAGTGATTTATTCACACACACACACACAGACCCTCATATAAAAACCGGTGCACATCTAGTACAGTCATGGTGTTCTCGTCGTTATCTATGTAAAATAAAAATATCTATCTATGTAATGTATTGTATTATGTATATCAGTCATCTAGTATCCATAACACAAGCTCTGCTTAGCTTGGGGCTAGATAATGCTGTGTGATTTGTCCAGCATTATTTATTTATTTATTTATATGCCTATGGATAAAGTCGCCGCAATACCTACTAAGGCTTGCTAAGATTTTTATCCAGGGTCAATGCTTGCAGGAACCTTAGCCACTACATAATCCACGATATGTTCTATGTTATGTTCTGTGTAATCCTTATAACATATTTAATTCATTTCATTTTTTTTCATTTCTATGTTGCACGGTGGGCCAAGGTCCGCCTGCGACGATGGAGGTTGCGGGACAATTGTGTGTACGATCTGCAGATATTTGTTCCGGGTGTTTTGGTCGTTATCTATGTAAAATAAAAATATCTATCTACACTACCGTCCAAAAGTTTGGAAGCAGCAAGGTAAAATCAAATAAAACCAAACAAAGTCATTTAAATTGAAATTTATTGATGAAAAAATAAAGAACACAAAGAAACTAACTATAACTAAATAAAAAAATAACATACAATGGTAAATTAGATTAAATTTTAGCTTCATCGAAGTGTGTGTAACTGCCCCAAATGTTCTGAGCTCGTAGGACGACTTTTCACCCTCCTGTCAAGTTCATCCCAAACAAGTTCAATGGGAGAAAGATCAGGGGATTGAGATGGCCATTGCATGATTTTTAAAATATTTTCAGCTTTTTTCTTGTTTAAAAAGTTCTGGCACAGTTTAGACGACTGCTTAGGATCATTATCCTGTTGAAAAATGAATCCAGAACCAATGAGACTTAGTCCACTGGGTATGGCGGAATCTTGGAGATTTTTTAAATAGCCTTCCTTGTTTAGTTTTCCGGTTATCCTCACAAGATTTCCGGGTTTACTGTTGCCAAAGCACCCCCAAACCATGACATTACCGCCACCATGTTTGATAGTAGGCACTGTACATGCCTCTGAAGCCCTCTCTTCTTTTGGCACTCTTCTTTGACTGGCGTACAAAGACACGTCTATTTGATCCGAAAATCTGAAATTTTGATTCGTCACTCCAAACGACATTTTCCCATTGTTCTATACTCCAGTTTTTATGCGTTTTTGCCCATTCTAGTCTCTTTTTCTTATGTCGATTTGTTAGTTTTGGTTTTTTAGCAGCAACACATCCTCTTAATCCCGCAGACATAAACGTCTTTTAACAGTTGTTTTTGAAATGGGTGTTTCTCGCGTATCATTCAGAGCTGCAGTGATCTGTGGTGCAGTTTAGCGTCGATTCCGTTTAGAAAGAACCCTAATGAAGTTGTCCTCTTGATTTGTTGTGGATTTGGGCCTACCAGATCTCTTTCTATCTTCATTTTTCCCAGTTTCTTGTTTTCTGGCAAGGGTATAGTGGACACCTTTACAAGAAATTCCGAGCCTTTCTGCAATTTGACGTTCACTGTATCCTTCCTCGCGTAGAGTGCAAATAGCGCTTCGCTGTTCAAGTGTGATTTGCTTGCGTTTTGCCATTTTCAGAAGAAAAAATACGGTCAAAGCAGTAGCCGATATCTTTCGAATATAGACAATGTTACTATCACAACTTTCACGTGCCAATGCTGAAGTGCGACTTAATAGGGTCTAAAGAAGTTAAAACCACCAAATATTACTAATAAAACCATACCATTGCATAGGATAAAATAGCCAACGGATTAAAACATAAAACGCGTGTTACATCAAAATTAAGGAATTCCTGAAAACTTGATGAATGTGGTATAATAATCCTTTTATGTTTGTGTAAACAGTTGTAAAAGGCTGTAAAACTTAATATTTATATGATTAAATGATAATTTTTACCGCTATTAGTCGGCATTCATTTGTTTTGTTTGAAGGCAGGTGTGCTTCCAAACTTTTGGACGGTAGTGTATGTAATGTATTGTATTATGTATATCAGTCATCTAGTATCCATAACACAAGCTCTGCTTAGTTTGGGGCTAGATGATGCTGTGTGGATTATCCAATATTATTTTATTATTTATATATTACTGTATATAACAAGAAAAGAGCCAATACTCGTGCATAAGTAAATCTTCATCGCATAGGTAAACCACACTACGCTCTGCTCTAGAACCCAAGATTTTTTATGTCAACAAAGATATTTAAGAATGAAAACTTCCCTTAACTCTGGATGAACGCTTTTATTTATAATAATAATAATAATAATGCCACTCTTCTTAACATTATGATTGACTTGTTTATGGTATTATGACGTCCGCAATCTCCCCTATAGCCCGATTACCCAGTCCATCCATCCATCACAATAACCTGGTTTTATTTCTTTAATTTTTCTTTGAAATAGTCTCTACACCTGGTGGATACCATCTTTGGGAGTATCATATTGTGCACCCGAGGATGATACCCGCTATGTGTAGCCATCGCCTTTAGATTAACTTAAACTCAAAGGGCCTCTGTGCTGTTGGCTTCGGCCCCACGCAAGCCTTCCAAAGGACCGGGTCACTTTATGGCCCGAGATCATGGTAAATGAGAGACATAATAATACAAATTACGATATTGCGATATAAATATTATTTTTTATTTGTTTTTATTATTGTAAAGGTCTTAACTTTAATAATTTGCAAGCTATAGTGGCAGTGGGCCGACCATATCGCACGAAGAACCGACTTGTGAAAACTGGGAACTTGTGAATTTTCATCAAAATCCATTCAGTAGTTGACGACCGAAGTGGCGCGGTGGGCGAAGGTCCGCCTGCGACGCAGGAGGTTGCGGGTTCGATTCCCGCCTCGGAACAATTGTGTGTACGATCTGCAGATATTTGTTCCGGGTGTTCTGGTTGTTTTCTATGTATAATAAAAAATATCTATCTATGTAATGTATTGTATTATGTATATCAGTTATCTAGTACCCATAACACAAGCTCTGCTTACCATGGAGCTAGATAATGCTGTGTGAATTGTCCAGCATTATTTATTTATTTAGTTATTGCGTGAAAAAGTAACAAACATCCATCCATACTAACAAACTTTCGCGTTTATAATATTAGTAGGATTTTTGTTGTTATGTATTTGCTACTGCCCAATACATTAGGTACATACTGTGGCGGAATGACGTCAATGCTCTGATTGATGTTAAAACTGCATCATTATACTCGATAAAAAAACTTGTTCTGGCTCATTTATAATAAGGTAAAAACATATTTTTTAGTAACTGACATTATCCCCATTTCACCATCATCATCATCAGCCATTGTTAGTCCACTGCTGAACATAGGCCTCCCCAATGAGCGCTGTAGCGCTTCAGCTTGCCGCATCCAGCATCTACTTGCAGTCTTTCGCATGTCGTCATCCCACCTGGTCGGAGGGCGTCCTACGTTTACCGAGTCGGTCTCCGTAAGAACACGTAGTATTTTTAAGAGAAATAAATCCGTAGAGAAACAATCAAAATAACTGTATGAATCATTAGTTCTGATTTGATTAAAACAAGGAAATTCCCTTTGCTAGACATGACGCGTACTATAGGAACCAGTTTGTGGTTAATATGTTAAGGTTATAGTTTGTACGTCATTGCGAAGTTTTCCATATAAATGTAAAGGTGTTCACGTTTTTCAAAGAAATCTGCTTTATTCATTAGATAGATAGGAAATTCTTTATTGCATTAAATAGAAAATTATGTACAGAAAAAACTTGAAAATTAATAACAAGATAGATAGATAACACTTTATTACACCACACAAAACAGAAAATAATACAGAGATAAAAACTTAGAATAAAGGTATAAAGGGCGGCCTTATCGCTGAGATCGATCTCTTCCAGGCAACCTTGGGATGGACTGGACATGAACGAACAATATAGACGGTGGCACTTTAATAAATAATTAATAATAACAATTGGCGGTCTTATCGCTCAAGAGCGATCTCTACCAGACAACCATAGATGGATAGGATCGTGGACAGTACAAGGGGATCTGTGTGCTTTTAGGTTATACATATATTATAAAATAAAATACTTTTTAGTTTATTCAAAGAATAAATAATATTTAATATTCTGTATAACACGCCACCGTCTATACTTGTTCTAACACAAAACTTCGACGACCGATGTGGCGCGGTGGGCGAAGGTCCGCTTGCGACGCAGGAGGTTGCGGGTTCGATTCCCGCCTCGGAACAATTGTGTGTACGCTCTGCAGATATTTGTTCCGGGTGTACTGGTCGTTTTCTATGTATAATAAAAAATATCTATCTATGTAATGTGTTTTATTAAGATCAGTTATCTAGTACCCATAACACAAGCTCTGCTTACCATAGGGCTAGATAAATAAATAAATAAATAATGCTGGACAATTCACACAGCATTATCTAGCCCCATGGTAAGCAGAGCTTGTGTTATGGGTACTAGATAACTGATATACATAATACAATACATTACATAGATAGATATTTTTTATTATACATAGAAAACGACCAGAACACCCGGAACAAATATCTGCAGATCGTGCACACAATTGTTCCGAGGCGGGAATCGAACCCGCAACCTCCTGCGTCGCAGGCGGACCTTCGTCCACCGCGCCACATTGGTCGTCATCATTGGTCGTCATGCTGTGTGAATTGTCCAGCATTATTTATTATTATTAACACTTCATGCCAGGTTGCCTGGCGGAGATCGCTCATAGCTATAAGGCCGCCCATTGTACAATACATTATGTGTTTGTCTTTTTCCTGTCTTGTGTATCTGTTTTTATTCCAGTTTGTGGTTAATAAATAAAGTTGGACGTCATTATGAACATTATAAACTTTTCCATACAAAATGTCAAGGGGTCCACACTTTTCTAAGAAATCTTGCTTTACTCATTCGTTTATTCAAATAATAAATAATGCTGGACAATCCATGGCATCATCTATACACTAGCCAAACTCGATGTAGAATGTTTGTAAACAAACTGCCCATACTTAACCTAGAATTCACTTTATTGCCGCGTCTTTTTATACGCAATTTACATAGCTTGTCGATTTGAGATCCTTCTTTCAGTAAATCTTGCTTCAAATTATATCTGAAACTTGACGCCAAGCAAATGAGTTGTAGTTTTTGTTTTGTTGTTTGTTTACAAACATTCCACATCGAGTTTGGCTGCTGTATAGGCCCAAGCTGAGCAGAGCTTGTGTTATGGAAACTGATGTGGCGCGGCGGGCGAAGATCCGCTTGCGACGCAGGAGCAACCTCCTCCATAATTGCACAGACAAAACCTTCGGTTTCCCCAAAGAGGTCACCAAAGCGTAGCCAGTTCATAATTATAATTATTATTATAATTGACGACCGATGTGGCGCGGTGGGCGAAGGTCCGCCTGCGACGCAGGAGGTTGCGGGTTCGATTCCCGCCTCGGAACAATTGTGTGTACGATCTGCAGATATTTGTTCCGGGTGTTCTGGTCGTTTTCTATATATAATAAAAAATATCTATCTATGTAATATATAGTATTATGTATATCAGTTATCTAGTACCCATAACACAAGCTCTGCTTACCATGGGGCTAGATAATGCTGTGGGAATTGTCCAGCATTATTTATTATCGGTACTAGATGACTGATATATATAATACCAGAGGACCTTCCCGGCTTCGCACGGTTTTAGTACAGATCCTTAACTTATGTTCACCCGGGATAGTGTAGCTTCCCATCGGTGAAAGAATTTTTCAAATCGGTCCAGTAGTTTCGGAGCCTATTCATTACAAACAAACAAACAATAAATAAAACCTTGATTTTTTGTTTGTTTGTTTGTAATGAATAGGCCTGAAACAGCTTTGGCGTGGCACATTATATAATAATAATAGCAAAAATACAGATCGGAAATATAATTAAAATAATTGTGTACCTATTACAATAACATTGGTTCATAGAAATAACAAAAACATTAGAAAATATTAAAAATACATTAAATATAGACGACACTCACGATAGGGCTGGTCCACCAGTTCAAAGTCGCTCAGCGAGCTATGGAAAGAGCTATGCTCGGAGTTTCTCTGAAGGATAGGATTCGTAACGAATACATCCGACAGAGAACCAAGGTTATCGACATAGCTCAAAGAATTAGCAAGCTGAAGTGGCGTGGGCCGACCATATCTCGCGAAGAACCGACGGCCGCTGGGGCAAACAAGTTCTTGAGTGGAAACCACGACTCGGTAATCGTAGTGTAGGACGCCCTCCGACCAGGTGGGATGACGACCTGCGAAAGACTGCAGGTAGATGCTGGATGCGTCAAGCCGAAGACAGGGCGCTATGACGCTCATTGGGGGAGGCCTATGTCCAGCAGTGGACTAATATAGGCTGATGATGATGAAAAATACATATGTACCTACACAGGTATCAAATAATAGAACTTACAACGCTTTTATGTTGGAGTTCGTGAAATATGATAGTTTTTTTAATATCAGCATTTAAATTTTTATTATCCTACTAATATTATAAACGCGAATGTTTGTGAGGATGTACATGTATGTACCTATGTATTTGTACATGTATTGTTTATAATTTATATATAACATTAGTCTATATAATACGCCACCCTCTATACCTATACTATAGCTGCGTGTCCATCCAAAGGTTGCCGTGAAGAAATCGCTCTTAGCGAAAAGGCTGCCTATTGCGCATCTGTATCTTTGTTTGTTTTGTTCTTTACTGTTTTTTTCTGTGTTTGATGTTCAATAAAGCGTATTTGTATTGTATTGTATTGTTGCTCTTTCACGTAAAAACTACGAAATGGATTTTAATGAAACTTTACAATAATATAGCCTATACATCAGAATAACACATAGGCTACAATTTATAAAGATATGATTGTATATTATCCAAAATATCTATCACCACGCGGGTGAAACCGCGGGGCGCAGGTAGTCTTAAATAATTGTTAAGCAGCTGGTAATCTATACTTCTATACTAATAATTATAAAGAGGAAATGTTTGTTTGTATTGAATAGGCTCCGAAACTACTGGACCGATTAAAAAAAATATTTCACCATTGGGAAGCTACACTATCCCCGGATGACAAATGCAATTATTATATTTAAGAAATGTGAAATTCAAATTTAATGCAAACGAAACCGCGGGAAACATCTAATAATATTTAATAAACATTTACTTTTGGAGCTATTCAGAAGTTTCTACGATTTCGGTTTTAGCTAGAAATGTTTTTCGTATATGTTTTACCTCTTAACCTAGGTTTCTAGCATCCGTACTCAATAACAACCTTAATGAAATCTATATATATAAAAGAAAGTCGTGTTTGTTACAACACTTATAACTCGAGAACGGCTGAACCGATTTAGCTGAAAATTGGTGGAGAGGTAGCTTAGAACCAGGAGTCTAACATATGATACTTTTTATCATTTAAACAATTTGACACATAGATTTTCACGGGAGCGAAGCCGCGGGGAGCAGCTAGTATATATATAAAAGAAAGTCGTGTTTGTTACAACACTTATAACTCGAGAACGGCTGAACTGATTTAGCTGAAAATTGGCGGAGAGGTAGCTTAGAACCAGGAGTCTAACATAGGATACTTTTTTTATAATTTAAACCATTTAACACATAGATATCCACGGGGGCGAAGCCGCGGGGCGCAGCTAGTCATTAATAAAACCAAAATCATCGATATCTACGCAGAATAAGATATTGCAGGAGTCATTAAGAACAAGCGCCGATTGGAAAAACGAATGACGCACAGTCTACGCACCAAACTGGGCGTATTCTAGTGCTTTCGATATGTCGAAATACAAGGTATTACCACAAACATTATCGAAGGACAATTTATGAGATGATGATTTAAAATAGGTTTTTTACAGTGGATGTTGCAAGTAATATTTATGTGGGTATATTAATTATACATATGTATAATGTATGGTATGTAGCTCAAACAATTAGCAAGCTGAAGTGGCAGTGGGCCGGCCATATCTCGCGAAGAACCGACGGCCGATGGGGCAAACGTGTTCTTGAGTGGAGACCACGACTCGGTAAACGTAGTGTAGGACGCCCTCCGACCAGGTGGGATGACGACCTGCGAAAGACTGCAGGTAGATGCTGGAGACAGGGCGCTATGGCGCTCATTGCGGGAGGCCTATGTCCAGCAGTGGACTGCTATAGGCTGATGATGATGATGATGATGATAATGTATGGTATAGTATGTATCATAAGTAATGGGTAAGTATGAACCTATGTATATCTTGCTGTGTGAATTGTCCGGCATTATTTATTTATTTATCTTATATTAATTAAGTATATAAGTCGTCGAGTACCCTTAATGTTTAATAAGGAATTACCAAAAACAGTTTTTATCCTGAAAATATTTTCAAATCGACAGGTAGATACTTTAAACGGTGTTCCAAAATTAACAACACAAAAAACAACAGGTAGATAAATTTTAGGATAACTATTGCAGGATTGTTTATATTTTATGCAAATAAAAATCTAGTACGTAGGTTGTTGGTATCAGTAGACGCAGTCCATAATTACAAATATGTCGTTAAATACTTAACATTAGTCATTAACTTTTTTTTTTTTTTTCATTTATTTATTTGTGATACACAAGTATTACAGGGATGTTCAGACTTAAAATTAAGAGCACTGTGATCGGCCATTAGCCAAAAGTTACATATTTTGGAAATGGAGCAAAAATCAATAATATTAATAGTACATAATGCAAAAATAAAAAATTAAGAATTGAAAATAATGCGTTTTTCAATTTGAAAATCAAACACGTCTCTATCTATACTACATTTACATAGTAACTAAAATAACGAAACTGCGTCAAAATATTCATTCAAGCTGTATAATGTCTTACTTATTAAATAACTAAAAAGGTTAGATTTAAATTTTGTGATGTCAGTACATTTCCTAATGTCATTTGGTAAACTATTATAATATATTATTCTTTAGAGTCACCAAATTTTTATGTTTATTGTTTAGGACACAAGTAAAGCCCCTTTAACACTTCCTGTGCTCAAAGATAATGGAGGAATTCAGCTGTGTGTCGATTCGATATGCGACGAGCTAACGCATCTATCAAACCCTTAGCTATATTTGCTCCAAAATCATATCGACTGTTCGATAAATATCGCTAGGACGAGAATAAGCCTCTATCCTTTCGCTTTAGACTCCTTTGATTGCAAAATCCGTTCAGCGGACCAAGCAGTACATATCCATCCTTGACTGGGAGCGGTCGGTTTAAAGTTCACGCTTAAATTATTTATAATAATAATAATTAACATTTTTTTTGTGACTGTAGTGGTGTGTTTTTTTTGAAGGTGAGTTTTATTATTATTATGTTTTATACAATAGAGAGATGCATATTATAAAATTTATTTTTTGTTTTTGTTCAATTTCAAATACGGCTAATTATTTAATTTTAAATATAAAAATACTACTTATTAAAATTTGTTATTAAGACGTAGATAAATATGAGTATAATTTTTTTTTTCGTAATTAGACCTAAAAATAATCGCTATATTATTTTTTTCGCCTATTAAAAAAACTCTAATCAAATACCATCGTAAATAAACAAAAGAAATAGGTTCTTACAACAAAATTATGAAAAAAATATTAACTTAAATATTTTTTATACTCGTACCAAACAGAATAGCGATGAGGCGCCTGCGACGCAGGAGGTTGCGGGTTCGATTCCCGCCTCGGAACAATTGTGTGTACGATCTGCAGATATTTGTTTCGAGTGTTCTGGTCGTTTTCTATATATAATAAAAAATATCTATCTATGTAATATATTGTATTATGTATATCAATACAATACGTTGCATAGATAGATATTTTAACGAACCCGCAACCTCCTGCGTCGCAAGCGAACCTTCGCCCACCGCGCCACATCGGTCGTCAACAGTACATTCTAATATTTTGAATAAAATACCTTGATATTTTTTATTTATATACACAATGGTTATTAATATTATACATAGTATAGCTGAGAAATAAACTGCACATATATACTTGCTGCATTGATTATACAAAGTTCACTAATTATTGCAAATGAATTGCATATCGTTATATGCATTACTTGTATGAATTGCATTTTGCGTCCTTTGTATAAATAATAATAATAAATAACACTGGACAGGACAATTCACACAGCATTATCTAGCCCTAAGCTAAGCAGTGCTTGTGTTATGGGTACTAGATAACTGATATACATAATATACATAGACAGATATTTTTATTTCAAATAGAAAACGACCAGAACAGTGAACACCTGAAACAAATTCTTGTAGACCGTACATAATAATAATATTTATTTATTCAAAAAAGGTCTTAAAAACAAAATAAAAGTAATAAACAAAACAAAGTAATGTATACTGTAGACCTATTTCACATACATTTGTCCCGAGGCGGGAATCGAACCCGCGACCTTCTGCGTCGCAGGCTGACCTTCGCCCGCCGGGCCACAGAGATCGTCATTTGACAACGCATGGATTGTAGGAGAAATTTGACGTCAAATTTTTACTTTGACATGGTTCCGTCAATTGGTTCCACACATTGATAGATAGATAGAATAGATAGTATATACTTTATTGCACAAAAAGTTGTACATAGGCGAGCATAATGCTAGATAACATTCTCTACCTGCTAACCTTTGGGTAGTGTGGACAACAGTTTGGTAGGTAGTGCTATATAATAGAGATAATAAAATATACTACTCATAATGATACTAAGCTACTTATATTATACTTAAACAGTAATATATATACCTATATAAATAATTAATAGGTATATAATTATAATTACGTACCGAATTATTCTTGCGAAAGAAAATAGTTATAGACTCTAGATCTGAATTGATCGCGCGCGAATATGGCCGAGTTAGTCCGGGTTCAAAATCCAGGAAAAAGGTTTCGGTTTCAGAGATGTTTATATAGCTCTTAAAACTTAGGAATTCCCCAAACCTACGTAGCTAAATCGTTTTATAATTATATATTTTATCTGTTTTTGCTAATCATAATACCGCCATATTACTTGACGTTAAGCCCCACTGCTGCACACGGAGAAGCTACGCACACGTGTTCAGCTTCGCTTTGGAAGACAATGTATATGATAACTTCCATTGCAACCAACGACCACGCTCCGTACGTATACGAGAACACTTTGAGTGCTGAAAACGCACGGTATGAGTTTTCAACAAGTGACTAATATGCGTAAATCCACACTAGCGCAGCGGCTGAGAAAATACAGATCTTTGTGACTCAGCAGAGCTGTAATATTTTTCGAACGAAACGCATATGCGGCGCAACACAACCGCTGTGTAGAGCGGCAGCACGAATTTTTTAGGTAAAAAAAAAGATCGCGTTCGTCGAAAAAAAACCGCAGTCAAAGTGTTAATAAAGTACGTCATTAATGACGTTCATTGCTCACGCGTGGCTTTCTACAATATGGCTTCAAAGCAGCTCAACCCTGTCAACGTTAAGTACGCGATACACGCGTGTGTGGCTTTTCCAAAGGGCGTAGTCAGTCAGATAGTCATTTTATTGGTAAAACCATATTTACAAGTTGAATGTTGGCGTATGTTTTAAAAGTCATAAAAGTCATAAAAGTCATTTATTTCATCTTTAAACTTATTTAAAGCACTTAGACATGTCGAAACATTACATAAAATTTGTACAATGTACCTAGATCTCACTTATTATTAAATATCAGAATTTTCTTCACAAAATAAAGATGTGTCAGCCATAGCTTCGTCAATTGTATAGTAACATTTTTTAATTAAATGGTTTTTGACATATTTTAATAATACAGTATTAGGTTTTTGTCTTTTTTTTTTTTTTTTTTTTTTCTTTATTTGGAAGACAGACAGTACATAGACATTATAAAGAGTTACAAAAAGGATTTACATAGACCAGTGAAGTCTCCACTATTAACAAATTTAAACATAAAACTAGTGAACAGATATACAGTTAACAATAGAGTTTTAAATAATTTAAACTAAACTAAGTCAGTTATTTGGCGGCAGCATTGGCTGCAATGCTTCTACGAAATGAGACAAGGGTTGAGTTGAAAATATCAATTTCATTGAAATATTTATTATAATTATTGCAAGCTCTGTTCAGAAATATGTTCTGCCTATAATTAGTTCTAGAGGTTGGAGTCCAAAAAGTTTTCTTTTTCCTAGATGAAGCCCGTGGGCAATACAAATAAATATTTTCAAGTAACAACTGGGAGTCAATTTGATTATTTAGTAATTTATATAAGAACACCTGATCTCGTAAAGTGCGACGAATGTCAAGATCTACTATAGAGTCCGTGGGGGCTGTCGGAAAGCGGAAAATTCTAGTCTAAGTCTTATAATAATTGGTATTTTGTTGTAAATTTTTTTAGATGTACATTTGAAACTTTTCAAAATTTTACTTAGTCTGGTCCGAGGAACCACTACATTTGCCTTATTTCTAGTGTTATGATGATGAACCTCTGCATTTGTTACAACATCTTCAATATTAAAAATGGTTGGTTACAAGGCGTACGTTTGAAAACTGTGCCGCACTACAGTTGTATATGGTCGTGTTTTAATTTCCATGTACGTACCTCTATAGTGTTCTGCAATGGAAACGCAGACCCAAGTTGTCAAACAAACGAACCGAGTTAAATTTCGCCTAGAGGACGTGCACAGCGTGCACCGCAGTGGGCTAGCGGCTTTACTCTAATGTTCCAAGATTGACATAATTAGTGTTAAAATTGACCGGCTAAGTGCAAGTAGTGTGAGTGTGTTAGTCACACAATTTTTTAAAAAGATAATATCATCAACCGCCTTTACCAGTCCACTGCAGGGCGTGGGTAGGTTGATAAGGATCTTATTCGCTCTTATCATTAGAAGGTAATGCCATGATCCCCATGCTGGGATATGCGGGTTGAGAATCACAGTTCAGTGATCTATTCTGCGGGAGGCGTTGCTGCCCCAGTCACCGTTCCACGAGATACAATCAGCCTAGCCATTTAGCTGAATACCGTAGATAAGTTGAATGCATAGCACTTCAACTATAGGGCTGATAATACGTGCCGGCTGCGACATATGCCAGCCTCGCGGCATCGCCCGCGTGGATATCTGTGTGAAATGTTATAAAAACCTTAGTCTTGAATCAAGAAAGCCACATCAAAATCCGTTGCGTAGTCTAAGCTTATTTGTAATATGTATAAATAAATAAATAATGCTGGACAATTCACACAGCATTATCTAGCCCCATGGTAAGCAGAGCTTGTGTTATGGGTACTAGATAACTGATATACATAATACAATACATTACATAGATAGATATTTTTTTATCATACATAGAAAACGACCAGAACACCCGAAAGAAATATCTGCAGATCGTACACACATTTGTTCCGAGGCGGGATCGAACCCGCAACCTCCTGCGTCGCAGGCGGACCTTCGCCCACCGCGCCACAGAGGTCGTCATGTATATAGGGACAGACAGACACGGGAAGCGACTTTGTTTTATCATATGTAGTGATATTATATTCCATCATTATATATTTATTTTAACACGTATTAAATTACATAATAAAAATATGAGCCAACCAGTTTTGGAGAGATGCAGTAACATCAAGCTTTCTCATGTCATTTAGCAACCAAATTATGGTAATTTCTGCAACTCTATATATTATTAATATGTATGTAAACATATTGCAAAATTTTAACGTTTTGCATAACCCACGCCAACAGGCATCAAAGAGGAAATACTAACGAAGTAGACATATTGATGAATGCAGAAAAATTCCGCGATTGCAAACTTTGAAGGTGGCACAAAGCTTAAACAAATTCTGATGACCTTAGTGGAACAGCGAGTCTGTGGCGGAGAAGGTTGCCGGTTCGATTACAGATGATATATCGAGATTAATAAATAAATAATGCTGGACAATTCACACAGCATTATCTAGCCCCATGGTAAGCAGAGCTTGTGTTATGGGTACTAGATATCTACTATAGATAGATATTTTTTATTATACATAGAAAACGACCAGAACACCCGAAACAAACATCTGCAGATCGTACACACATTTGTTCCGAGGCGGGAATCGAACACCCAACCGCGTCGCAGGCGGACCTTCGCCCACCGCGCCACATCGGTCGTCAAATACTTGTACGATCCGCAAATATTTGTTCCAGCTGTTTGCTATGAATTAAAAATACCGATATCATCATCATAATCAGCAATGAATAAGATTCTACATGTGCCTAACTTGCTACATAGTATATGTAATCCTAGTAATGACCCAATCACATAATACTTGCATTACATATTTATATATTGATTATTATGTATAGTGATGCAAGAAACGTGGTTAAAACTATGCAGGGGAATATATGAGTAAATACATATCAAAGGTAAATGACATATCTATATATATAAAAGAAAGTCGTGTTTGTTACAACACTTATAACTCGAGAACGGCTGGACCGATTTAGCTGAAAATTGGTGGAGAGGTAGCTTAGAACCAGGAGTCTAACATAGGATACTTTTTATCATTTAAACAATTTGACACAGATTTCCACGGGGCGAAGCCGCGGGGAGCAGCTAGTATTGGATAAAAACGAATTGAAACTAGTATTTAAAATTGTGAAACAGTTTAGCAGACAGCAGACTGTTGCAACAATCAAGAGGTACATAGCCCAACTACACAAATCCATATCGAATCATATTGAATCTAACTTTAATTTTGAATATTTGTATTGTATAGTATGGCTTGACATTTATTTAAATTAAACTTGACTTTTTATTAATTTGCATGAGAATTATTATTTGAAATATTTTGTTGTTTGTGGAACTTTTTTATATATATGCCAGTAATGTGGCGAGATATGAGGATCAATTTATTTGTAATACCACCTCTCTAATTTACCTGATATGAATAAACTATTTCTATTTCTATCAATGCCAGTCGGCGCGCGTCCCCGCGACGCTGGCTGCATTGCCCCGCTGTATGACAATGCTGATGCGCTGCGCCAGATACTCACCAGCAGTGTTGCAAAAGTGTAAAAGTAAAAAACGTTAAATTTGCCAGCTAAATATCGGGAGAAAACGGGAGATCTTTATTCGGAATGAAACAAGAGTATTTTTGGATAATAGTGCAATCATTTAGACAATATATAATTATTCATACTCTGTAACATTTTCTCATCTATATTAAAATTTTGATTATTTACTCCTATACATCTTTTTGTGTGTAGAAGACTTATCATTGACTTAAAGGAAAGTTTATTCCGTTGTTTAGTTTTCATCATGTTTATGGATGAAAAATGATATTCTTTCCACTTTTACAGATGAGTGTGGCAAACATAAAACTTTACAAAGGAACAAACGTTTTCAAACCTGCGTTAGCCATCAGCACATTTCATACTACTCACGCTTGTCCAAAATTCCCACAGACAATGATAACTCCATTTTAAGGTGTTTCATTGCAATTTGCTGGGCAAAATTAGACGTGGTTTGAAGAATTTAGGGAAGTTCCCGTGCATATATAGATTTTGAGTCATAGAATTCCGTATTTGGAATATTTTTTTCTATTTTTACTTTTGAATTACCATTTTTATTTTAACATTAGTTGAAAATGCAAAAAGTCGGGAAATAGGATTGCTAAATCGGGATATCGGGAGATGGTCTCCCGATATCCCGATTTAGCAATCCTAAAATGGCCAAAATCAGTAGATCTCCCGATAAATCGGGAACTTTTGCAACGCTGCTCACCAGCTCCAATATTAAATGAATGTATAATAAACTAGCGGACCTTCCCGGCTTCGCACGGTTTTAGTACGGTTCCCTAACTTTTTTGGAAATATAATATAGCCTATGTTCACCGGGGATAGTGTAGCTTCCCAATGGTGAAAGAATTTTTCATATCGGTCCAGTAGTTTCGGAGCCTATTAATTACAAACAAACAAACAATAAATCAAACATTTCCTCTTTATAATATTAGTATAGATAAGTATCGTTGTCGAGTGTTGTACCTTTATTTTTCTCACATGCAAAATTGGATGTTTAGATGT
The DNA here is from genome assembly GCA_943735965.1 of Eupithecia abbreviata. Lineage (NCBI taxonomy): Eukaryota > Metazoa > Arthropoda > Insecta > Lepidoptera > Geometridae > Eupithecia > Eupithecia abbreviata. The sequence goes on along the minus strand of OX031001.1, from coordinate 2,389,434 downwards.
TTGGTTGTTTGTGACCTCTTCACGTAAAAAGTACTGAACGGATCGGGCTGAAATTTTGCATACAAACACACCTTGATCTACATAATGAGCTGATCATTGTGCTGCTGGTTTTCCTTGTAATAAATAAATAAATAATATAGGCTACTTTTTTCCCGGAAAAATGCGTGCGAAGCCGCCGGCAGATGTTAATTGTAAATATTTTATTTTACGAATTGGCTAAAGTTGGTACTTAATACACTTAAAAGTTATAAATAAAAGTTAAAACAAAAAGTTAATAATAATTAAAGTTATTTCCGTAAATATTCACTTGACTACCTTGAATATACAATTATTAAATTGTAAAATAATAATACTAAATTGTAATATTATATTAATATTTGCACACCTGCTTGCGGGTTGACTACATGTGACACCTGTCTAGTAATAAGACCTTAGCAAATAAATTATTTGATTTGATTTGGTTTGAAAGTCGCTCAGCACCGTGACAGTGGCACACGTGAATTGACGTAAATACAAATTATCATTGTCATTAACTATGTCAACCAGTTCAAAGTCGCTCAGCGAGCTATGGAAAGAGCTATGCTCGGGGTTTCTCTGAAGGATAGGATTCGTAACGAATACATCCGACATAGAACCAAGGTTATCGACATAGCTCAAAGAATTAGCAAGCTGAAGTGGCAGTGGACCGGCCATATCTCGCGAAGAACCGACGGCTGCGGCAAACGTGTTCTTGAGTAGAGACCACGACTCTGTAAACGTAGTGTAGGACGCCCTCCGACCAGGTGGGATGACGATCTGCGAAAGACTGCAGGTAGATGCTGGATGCGACCAGCTGAAGACGCTATGGCGCTCATTGGGGAGGCCTATGTCTAGCAGTGGACTGCTATAGGCTGATGATGATGATGATGATTTGGTTTGAATAAAACTTATGACTAGCCAAGAAAAAAAAATTAGAAAAATATCGCCTTGTTGTAATCGCCTAAAGGTCTTAACCTGGCGCACGTGAATTGACGTAAATACAAATTATCATTGTCATTTACTATGTCAATGACGTGTGTTTTGTTTTGTTTTATACAATAGAAAGAAATTACCTACGAATTAACGTCAATTCACAAAAGTTAATTCGTTTCCTCATTACTATAATACAGGGTGGACCAATATTAACAGTGTGTCATTATCGTTTCTCGGTCGATAATGACAACAAGCTGAGATTGGACCTTATTAGCCGCGCACATAGGGATACACCAGTTTTTCTTACACTTGGGACTCTACTACCACGCTACATTATGTAAAGCTTAAATACCTAACTATCTAGCTTTCAAATGAGATTACTTTGAATAAAATACACCGTTTACTCAAAAAGAAACGAAGAAAAAACCAGATGAATTAGTTTTCATTAAAAAAAATATTAAATCGGCTTTATTTTTGAGATCGAAAAAAAACAAAAAAAAAATTATATGTAACCTATATAATTATTTTTTTTTTGTTTTTTTTCGATAAATATATGTCGTGTATCCGCACATCTCGTTTGATCAAGGTTCGACAATACACATTGTATAGATAAAAAAAAATTGTATGATCTGAAATTGTTTTTTCGTGTGTTCTGGGTATATTATATTATATATTATGTAATGTACCTCTATCGTTAAAGTATAAATCTATGTAATGTACTGTACTAAGTACCCATACATTATATATGTCATTGACGACCGATGTGGCGCGGTGGGCGAAGGTCCGCCTGCGACGCAGGAGGTTGCGGGTTCGATTCCCGCCTCGGAACAATTGTGTGTACGATCTGCAGATATTTTTTCCGGGTGTTCTGGTCGTTTTCTATGTATAATAAAAAATATCGATCTATGTAATGTATTGTATTATGTATATCAGTTATCTAGTACCCATAACACAAGCTTTGCTTACCATGGGGCTAGATAATGCTGTGTTTTTTATATTTAAAATATGACTTGTTTAAGTGCTTATTTTGTAAGCCTAAAGAAATAAATGATTTTTTACTTTTACTTTACTTTTACTTTTACTGTGTGAATTGTCCAGCATTATTATTATATTAATTAATGTCATCTTGTAGACATAACACAAGCTCTGCTTAGCTTGGGGCTAGATGATGCTGCGTGGATTGTCCAGCATTATTTATTTAGTTATTAGAATCAAGGACATTAGCAAAGTAAACGTTTCTCCTTTGCCAAAACAGATATTTAAGTTAAGTTATTAGTATTCAACAAATCTGGGTTACTAAGTTACTGCTTATTTACATAATTACATAAATATTAGGCAAAATGTATCTAAATCTAATATTATTATGATTGCTAGAGCAAAATGAAAAAGCCTGATTTAAAATCAATCAAACAAAACAAAAATATATCAAACGATTCAAATAGATCAGTAAAAAACTACGTAAAACATTTAAATCTCAGAGCAAAGCCTTTATCATTTTTATGTAGTTAAAGCTAAAATATATAAATTTTAATAAAAAAAATATTAATTAGTAATTAAGAACAATTTATTTATCTATACTAACTTTCGTATGTTTTATTTTGTCAAAATTTGAGAGATACATAATGGTTACGTTTTTATGTATTAATAAAAATTGGTGCAAGCGTGACTGCTATGAAGGAATTCTTCCATATAACCGAGTTTCTAAGTAAAAAACAGTTTGTTTGACGTAACAACGGCACCTTTATTAGACAACTAGCCGCTTACCGCGGTTTCACCAGTGTTAAATTAAAATTTCACATAAATAAATTTTAATATAGCCTATGTTCACCGCGGATAGTCTAGCTTCCCTACAACGGTGAAATAATTTTTCAAATCGGTCCAGTAGTTTCGAAGCCTATTCGATACAAACAAAAAATCAAACCTTTATAATATTAGTATAGATAAAATAACATTTTGAATTTTTCCGATTATATTTGAAATTATAATAATAATGGACCTACTAGTGGTTTCATTTCATTCTTCCACTTATGGACGAAAATAAGAAGTGAACAGAAAAAAAAAAGTAAAAAGTAAAGTAAAAAGATTTTTATTTTGTCAGAACAGAACAGAGACTCTTATAAACTAAACTTAGATTAACAGACGACAGAGACTGACAAAACTCGGTCTCACTCAGCATGTGCTATGGTAGAGCAGATCGTACCATAGCACATGCTGAGAAAGGCCTTTGTTCTTATTTTATAATATAAAAAATGAAACGAAATGAATTTATTTGTTAAAAAACTTACACTGAACATAGTAAACTTAAGCTAAGAAAAAACGTGCGGGTAATAAGTTGTGGTACCTATAAAATTTGGCTTGTCTAAGTGCTAATTTTGTAAGCCTAAATGAAAAAATTGTATTTGATTAAAATGGCGGCTATTTATTTAGAACCAGTCTCGTCTCGTGAGAAGGTCGGTAAACATGTTATACATTGTTAGTAAATATTAGGATTTGACCGTGCTCGGCAAGGTCACCGTACTTTGACCGTAATAGCATATCCGCATTGTAATCTTGCCCACAATTAATAAAAAAAATATTCAAAAAAGTGTCCAGAGGAAAATATGCGCAAATTGTCAAAAACAAAAAATAACTTACCTCTCCAATTCTACTAATCCGCTGTCTGGTAGAGTATAATTATTAGATAAACAGATAACAAATAAACATTTTATTTGTAGTATGTCAAATTATACGTCACAATTTATGAATCATTATCATTATTTATAATATAAAAAAATAATATCTTATAACAGTAAAATTTTAAAATAAAGTAATTCCAGATAATTTTAAAACTAGTAGGTATGGAACTCCTATACGAGACATTTTTTTAGCTTTAGTTTGAAATTTTCTAAGCACGGTGCGTCCCTAACCTTTTCTGAGAGCTTATTTTAGAGAGCTGGTCCCATTACGTGCATCAACCTGTCCGATTTGGCCAGTCGTCTTGCCGTAGGCATCCAGCCACCCGCGGCATTGCGAGTGTTGTAGCAAAAATTATTAATAAATTTATTTCCGGCCCTGGTGGGGGCACACAGGGCGGCCTCGAGGCTTGGCCTCATTACCCCGGCGTCAACTCGAGGGATGACGACCCCTTGGTCCTTGGGTTTTGTGGAAATATCTTTTTTTCCCCCTTCTCAATGTTTTTTTATTTTTTTGGCAGCATTTGGTTTATATTTTTTTTAGTGTTGCAGCAGTGCATCTCCTCTTGTTTCGGAAACGAAGAGATCTTTTGACAGACTTGCATTGCTACCTGATAAACACAGCGGATTGTATAAAATTCCAATTTTACCTTTCCTTAAAAGATAGTATAGATTTTGCGCTAGTAATAGAAGTTGGAGTATGGTTGTAAATAGTCGTGCCTATAACATGTTGCTTGAACGATTTCTACAATCGCGTTTACTTAATATTAAGGTGTAAATATTTTCTGTTTTTTTTTGTAAAATGGTCTCTATATCATCATAGCTTTTTATCATCAGCCATTCAGTAAGAGATTTCTTGCATTCAAAAACTGTCTGTGAATATTATATATTATAATCATCATCATCATGAGCCTGTAGCGTCCACAGCTGGACATAAGCCTCCCCCAATGAGCGCCGTAGCACCCTGTCTTCAGCTTGCCGCATCCAGCATCTACCTGCAGTCTTTCGCAGGTCGTCATCCCACCTGGTCGGAGGGCGTTCTACACTATGTTTACTCGGGTCTCCACTCAAGAACACGTTTACCCGAGCGGCTGTCGGTTCTTCGCGAGATATGGTCGGCCCACTGCCACTTCAGCTTGCTAATTCTTTGAGCTATTTGGATAATATTTTAATGGTCTATGTCAAAACATAAATAATAATGATAAATAATTCGCCAATGAGTATTATTGGATCGCATCATCTCAAGTATCCTGTAAGGCCATAGCCTCAATTTAATTATCAACCAAACATTAATCTCACGAATTTATTACTCGTATATCCTTGACTTTGCTGCAAAAATGTGTTTTATAGCTTACGAGCTGTTCGCAGCGGTTTCACCCGCGTTAGTTTCTAATTTTTCCAGTACCAAAAGTAGCCTAACTTACCTTCATCATCAACATCAGCCTATTGCAGTCTACAGCTGGACATACGCCTTCCCCAATGAGCGCCATAGCGCCCGCGGAATTTAGATATTTTTTCAGAGAACCAAAGTTATCGACATAAAGTAGCTCTAAGAATTGGCAAGCAGAAGTGGCAGTAGGCCGGCCATGTCTCGCGAAGAACCGATAACCGCTGGGGCAAAGGTGTTCTTGAGTGGCGACTCGAGTAAACGTAGTGTAGAACGCCCACCGACCATGTGGGATGACGACCTGCGGAAGACTGCAGGTAGATGCTGGATGTGTCAAGCTAAAGACAGGGCGCTATGGCGCTCATTGGGGGAGGCCTATGTCCAGTGGACTGACATAGGTTGATGATGATGGGAATTTGATGTTATCCCAGGACATAAAGTAGCCTATATTACTCTCCTTTCAACTAATTCTATCCATATATTTCTATATTTCTGAAACTAATCTAATTTAATTTTAATCCCATTCTTATTTATACTCATTTTTAATTTAATAATATTTTATCTTATTCAATGTATTAATGTTTTATTATTTATTATGATTTAATTAATGTTATAATGTTTAATTGAATGTATACTATGGATTTTATTATCTGAGTTTTTAAATAAATACAATACAATATGCCAAAAACCATGTCGATTGGTTGCTTAGTTAGGGCGTGAAGGAATGACAAACATCCAAACAATCACACTTTCGCATTTATACTATTAGTTAGGATATTTCACGTTTTTACTAGACAATTATTAAATTTATTATTCAGTTTTATGGTGCGCTCCATTTTGCGTGGTTGTCTAGGCTCCTCTAGCATCCGTAACCTTCGCCTATAATAAAATAAATAAATAAAATAAAATAGCCTTTATTGCTGAACTAATTTTATATTTTTCTTACAAATATGCTTACTTTAAACGTAACCTTCGCCTATAATGACACCCCAAAAAACTAGTAAGAATTTAATTATAAATTAATGTAGGTATTATATATAGTATATAATAGTATATATTATTAGCCGTTATATTATTATTAGCCTTATTAGCCTTGCACATAGGGAAAGACCAGTTTTTTCTTACTCTACTACTTATGTTCTTTTTCTGTTTTTATGTCTTTTCCTTTTTTCGTAACTCTGTTTTGTAACTCTATTTATATTTAGTATGTAGTGTAAGTATTTGTTTTCTTTTTTTATCTAGCGGACCTTCCCGGCTTCTCACGGTTTTAGTACGGATCTCTAACTTTTTTGACATCATAATATCCGCGGTGAACATACGCTATATTCAAATTTAGAAATGTGAAATTTGAATTTAACGCGGTTGAAACCGCGGGAAACAGCTAGTCTTATATAATAGGAACAAAAACTAAGTGCCTATACGACACTTCAAATACTAGACTTATTGACTTTACAAAGCAAACATTAATTTACAAATATAATGCTGATGCTATAGTAAAGTAAACAAGACTCTAAATTTTGAGCTGAGCATTTCTTGAGCTAGAAGAATGTGGGTCCACCAATTTAAAGTCTAGATGGAAAGAGCTAAGCTCGGAGTTTCTCTGAAGGATAGGATTCGTAACGAATACATCCGGTAGAGAACCAAGGTTATCGATATAGCTCTGAGAATTAGCAAGCTGAAGTGGCAGTGGGCCGGCCATATCTCTCGAAGAACCGACAACCGCTGGGGTAAACGTGTTCTTGAGTGGAGGCTAGGACTTGGAAAACGTGGTGTAGAACGCTTTCTGGCCAGGTGGGATGATGATTTGCGATTTGAAGGTGCGCAAGAAATGTAAACATAAATTAATAAATAATAAAGAATGCTGGACAATCCACACAGCATCATTTAGTCCCAAGATAAGCAGAGCTTGTATTATGGGTACTAGATGACTGATATACTTAATCAAATACATTACATAATTACACATACGACCACGTACACATAACGACCAGAACACCCGGAACAAATATCTCCAGATCGTACACACAATTGTTCTGAGGCGGGAATCGAACCCGCAACTTCCTGCGTCGCAGGCGAATCTTCGCCCAACGTGCCTCGGAGGTCGTATATGACTTGTTTTCATTCTAATACAAACAGTTTCAAATTAACGACACCAAGGTGTCCAATCTATCCCATTCTTTGCCCGTGGCTATTACTAACGTAAATAAGGTTCGACTCACTCCGAGCTATGAGTTGACGTGGCGACGCTGCGCGGCCTTTCTAAGCCCACTTGCAGGCATCTCTTAGGCATCCTTGTTGCATGTTTTTATTTTATTTTCTATGTATATAACTCACTAGCGGACCTTCCCGGCTTTGCACGGTTTTAGTACGGATCTCTAACTTTTTTGAAAATATAATATAGCCTATGTTCACCGTGGATAGTGTAGCTTCCCAACGGTGAAAGAATTTTTCAAATCGGTCCAGTAGTTTCGGAGCCTATTCATTACAAACAAACAAAAACTCAAACCTTTCCTCTTTATAATATTAGTATAGATATGTGGATAGCGTTGTGAGCTACATTTTGAATATCGCTCAACTTCACATTGAAAAGTACTAACACTTTTTTTAACATTTATTTATTTATTTATTGAGGAATAACAAACGACTACATTTAACTTACTATACAATAAATAAATAAATAAACCGACTTCAAAAAAGGTCTCCTCCTTTTCTCAATTCGACTTTATGTAACCTCAGAACTTTCGACTGGATGAACTGATTTTGGTGATTAATTTTTTATTTGATTGCTGGTGCTTCCCGTGTGGTCGCTATTCAATTTCGTCTATTTCTGACCCTGGCATTCATGAGAAAACCATACAAGTGTTATATTATTTGACGACCGATGTGGCGCGATGGGCGAAGGTCCGCCTGCGACGCAGGAGGTTGCAGGTTCGATTCCCGCCTCGGAACAATTGTGTGTACGATCTGCAGATATTTGTTCCGGGTGTTCTGGTCGTTTTCTATATATAATAAAAAATATCTATCTAAGTAATGTATTGTATTATGTGTATCAGTTATCTAGTACCCATAACACAAGCTCTGCTTACCATGGGGCTAGATAATGCTGTGTGAATTGTCCAGCATTATTTATTTATTTATTTATTATTTATGTGCAAATGGACGAATAATTAAATATCACGCCAACCGATTTCCATAATTTTTTTTTAAAGCTTAGTTTTAAAACTCATTTTAATTTTTAACGAATTTGAAGTAGGTTTATAGTTTTGTAAAACACACCAAATTATTATGATACTGATTTTTTATATGATAACTTTATTATGTACACTAAACGATACAAATTTTATTAACATACGTAGTTTGTCAGTAAAAAATTTTCCGGCCCTGGGCTCAGAGAGGCCTCGAGGCTTGGCCTCATTACCCCGGCGTCAACTCGAGGGGTGACGACCCCTCGGTCCTTGGGTTTTGTGGGAATATCTTTTTTCCCCCTTCTCAATGTTTTTTTTTGGCTGCATATTCGGTTTATATGTATGTATATTTTTTGTTTGTTTTTTTTACTTATACATAGTTTGAAAATCCCCGCAACGTCACGCTTCGTCTCGAGGCGACCGACGACAATCTGTTATTAGACCACAGGAAAACAATAATTAAATCGATTTGATTCCATGATGGCTATGGCGCTCATTGGGGGAGGCCTATGTCCAGCAGTGGACTGCTATAGGCTGATGATGATGATGATGATGATGATGATTCCATGATACAATTTGCGATATGATAGGTATTATATTGTATATAATTATGTTATATTTATATACAACATAAATACTGTCCGGTAATGCACCAATTGGTCCAAAGGACCAAATCTGTACTTAATTATAAGTACTAACATCTAGTTATAAGCAAACTAACACCTTGGATTATTATTATCTGAATAAATGAATTTAGTTATTAATTAATATTATATATTTTTGGTACAGGTATGTTTGCAAAATATATCTTGAATTCTAAAACAAAGTACATAATACGTTTTATCAGGGTTAAGTGGTTACCTTGGTTACGTCCAAGTAGTATTTATACTAGCAACTCCTTTTGGTTTCGCACGGCTAGCTAATCAAAGATCTTTTGAAGAAGAATCATCATCATCATCAGCCTATAACAGTCCACTGCTGGATACTGCTGGACATATGCCTCCCCCAATGAAGGTACCTTATGATAAAATTAAGTAAAAGCATTTTTATTTGCGGTGGGCGAAGGCCTGGCTGCGACGCAGGAGGTAGCGGATTCAATTCCCGCCTCTGGACAAATGTTTGTATGATCTACAGATATTTGTTCCGGGTGTTCTGGTCGTTTTCTATGTATGACAAAACAAAACTATCTATGCAATGTATTGTATTATGTATATCAGTCATCTAGTACCCATAACACAAGCTCTGCTTACCATGGAGCTAGATAATGCTGTGTGAATTGTCCAGCATTATTATTATTACTAAAATTACTTGTTTGTAGAAACAGTATTCGATTTCTACATATTTTTTTTTTACTCACTATTTATATAAATTTATAGTATAAAATATGTATTATATATTGGGGGAGGCCTATGTCCAGTGGACTGCTATAGGCTGCTCATGATGATGATGATGATAAAATATGACTTGTCTAAGTGCTAATTTTGTAAGCCTAAAGAAATAAATGCTATTGACATTGACTTCATGAAAGTTTGATCAACAACTAGTTTTTGTTATGTTCGTGTTCAGACAGACAGACGCGGACTGTTTGTAGTGATATGGTTAAGTAATACCTACATTGTTAACCTCGGCATTGCGTCTCTACGCGAGTAAAGCACGGAATAACTTTATGTACTTAGCTGTGTTAAAGGTCACACAAGTTGTGCAATGAATTAAAGACAAGTTGCAAAAAGGATTCTACCAATACAGCATCGTTCCCACTTGTCGTCATTCGGGTCCCAATCACCATAATCACCTATGTAACTCGCGACCGGTTTGCGACAGGCGTAAATTAAGCAATCAGTGCTGTCAAACGCCAATTTTGACCAATTTTGACGTTGTAGCTGGTGTCAAACCAATACAAAATTGGCGTTTGATAGCACTGATTGCTTAATTTACTCCTGTCGCAAACCGTTCGCGAGTTACATAATCACCCGGGTTTCACAAATCATCATAGTAAAGTAAAACAAAAAAGTATTATAAATTAAACTTAGATTAAGACGACCGGTGTGGCGCGGTGGGCGAAGGTCCGCCTGCGACGCAGGAGGTTGCAGGTTCGATTCCCGCCTCGGAACAATTGTGTGTACGATCTGCAGATATTTGTTCCGGGTGTTCTGGTCGTTTTCTATATATAATAAAAAAAATATCTATCTATGTAATGTATTGTATTATGTATATCAGTTATCTAGTACCCATAACACAAGCTCTGCTTACCATGGGGCTAGATAATGCTGTGTGAATTGTCCAGCATTATTTATTTATTTAATTTGCTTGTTCGTGTGACCTGTGTCCCTATATAAATAATTAATGAAAGTTCTTGAAATACCTATTCAATTCAAATTTTCATAATTTGTTAATTAATTTATTGTAATTTAATTGGAAATGTGAGGAGGTTATTTACGAACTGTGTTTTGGACTTGGAAATAAAACGTTTCATCAATTAACCCGTTCAATGCCCAGCTTGAGCGAAGCGAACCGGGCGGGCGCGCCCCTACGCGGGTTGTCGTCACCACCCCGCCGAGGCTGAGCGGTTAATGTATTAACATTCTGTTATTAGGGTACATATCTGACGGACAAAGCGTCGCGTATTATCGGTCGCGTTACGCCAGAACAGACAAATATCCATAAAATAAATATTCAAACTATCTCACTCAACTTAATATGATGCGTTTGTGCGTCGAGCGTACAGCGTCTGTTACGTTACCGTCAACGCATAATCAGTCGACGTAAAGTTTCGCGATACGTGTATTTTGTATGACGCATAAGATATATATATATATTAAATAAATTAAATAAAATAAATAAATAAATTAAAATAATTTTAATTTAATTTAAAAAATCAATACAATACAATACAAAAATTCTTTATTGTACACCATAATCAAATTAATCATTACAAAAATACATTATATGCGACAGGCACAATGGGCGGCCTTATCGCTTAGAAGCCATCTCTTCCAGGCAACCGTTGGATGGAAAGAATTATAAGAATTTAAGAAAAGGCAGGGGGTGTACCACAGGTTATCTAAATAAGAATACTAAAAAACAAATAAAAAATATTACAAATTCCAAAATAAGTAATATACTACTTAAATACATAAATAAATAAATAGTAAGTACCAATATTCATTCTTTTGGCAGGAAAAACTCCTTGACGTGAGCTTTATAAACTGGCAAGGATATAGTTTTTCTAATGGACCCTGGTAGTGCATTCCACAACCTTATGGCCTGGATGGAGAAAAAAAAATCATGAAAATTCTCACTATAGTGAGAATGTGGAAAAAAGAAGTGACGTACCAACCGCGTCGCGTTCTGATACCGTCAGTGTTGTGTCGGGATCGAGATGCGCTCGATAATAATGAAACCGATGGTAGTAGTAACGTTCGTAGCAAAAGACAAAAAATGAGGGTAGATCGGTATGTCTGCCCATAAAATCTAACTCGCAGTGCCCTCAGTTATTCCGTGATCATGGCGCATGAAACTGTGCCGAAATATTGGAAAACTCAAAAATCTAATCATGGTAAATATCCCGTTTTAAATGACTTTAGTGTTAATAACCATCATAGTTTCAGAAGTTTTAATGATTAATATGTAAAAAATATTAATAGCTTTTATACATTATATTCCTTATTTGAGTCAAATCATATTAAATTAAAATTAAAAAATATATTCAGTTAGATTTTCTTATGATCATTTCAAATAATTTATAATTATAATAATTGCATGCATTAAGATTAATTAAAATTATCTTGGTTAGGACCCCTTTCGGGTACAGGCCTCCTCCAGCTCATTTTTATTAATCACATAATAATTATAAAACTAAAAGAGTCATTGGCACTAGGTGCATGACGTGCGCGGTGTCGCGTATCAGCCTTCCACAAAACATCCTGAACACGACACCCATCGGTCAAAATCCGCTATCCATCGACGTATGAGTATACGATGGAAATATAAATAGAAATACATTTATTTATAACTAGCGGACATTCCCGGATCCCTAACTTTTATGAAAATATAATATAGCCTATGTTCACCGGGGATAGTGTAGCTTCCCAACGGTGAAAGAATTTTTCAAATCGGTCCGGTATTTTCGGAGCCTATTCATTACAAACAAACAAACAAAAAATCAAACGTCTCCTCTTTATAATATTAGTATAGACTAGCTGCGCCCTGCGTCTTCGTTCGCGTGGAAATCTATGTGTAAAATGGTTCCCCCCCCCCCTAGAAAACCAGTGAAATTGCGCGCGGGCCGGTCATTCTGTCGCTCTTGCCTCCCTTTCTCGCCTTCCCCGCGCGGCGTTCGTTCGTCCTTGTCTCGAAAAAGCGAACTCATTTCGCCTTAATGTCGCTACCGCCCGAGGACTGTAACGACGCTGGTTTTCGATCATTCAAGGCACAAAATATTTTAATAACACAGTGTTAAGCCTTTTCAGTTATACAATTATCGAGATTACAATCGCTGCTAGCTACGGTTACGATCGTGGCATTTGACTGGCTTTGACCATGATCGACCATGACCTTGACCATGGTATAACATGTATGCGGCAGAAGGCGAATAACCATTTTTTTGTGAAATTAGAATACATCGTTTGATTCTCACATAACGACCTTGATGTTAAGGTTATTTTAAAATTCCTATTGTCTCGCTTCCTATATTTAGTTGACTTCGTAAAAAGGAGGAACCTATAATGTACTTAAGTATCTAATCAAGTTTTTTTACCTTCGTATTATTGTAGTAATCATTTTATGGGTTTTAATAAAAAAAACGACGTCTAACCCTTAATCTAAAATTGTGTGTACGATCTGCAGATATTTGTTCCGGGTGTTCTGGTCGTTTTCTATGTATAATAAAAAATATATATCTATGTTATGTATTGTATTATGTATATCAGTTATCTAGTACCCATAACACAAGCTCTGCTTACCATGGGGCTAGATAATTCTGTGTGAATTGTCCAGCATTATTTATTTATTTATTTAATCTCTATCCTACTAATATCATAAACGCGAAAGTTCGTGATGATGTTTGTTGCTCTTTCACGCAAAAACTACTGCATGGATTTTAATGAAACTTCATAATAATATAGTTTACATATTAGAATAATACATAGGCTACAATACATAAAGATATATCGTATATTATCCAATCTATCACCACGCGGGTGAAACCACGGGCCAGCTAGTAATTAATTAATGGAGCTAGCGTCTTGGGGACACTTTAGATTGATATTCAAAATCCAAAGATTAAATGGAAGATATTGCTCTTAGCGATAAGGCATTGTGCATCTGTATCTGTGTTCGTTTGTTCATTATTGTTTTTTTCTGTGTTTGATGACGACCAGAACACCCGGAACTAATATCTGCAGATCGTACACACAATTGTTCCGAGGCGGAAATCGAACCCGCAACCTCCTGCGTCGCAGGCGGACCTTCGCCCACCGCGCCACATCGGTCGTCGAATAACACTTAGGCTACAATTCATACAAATACAATTCATTTATATGTTTCTATAGATTGTAATTTTCTTAGTAATAATAAAATAACTTGTAGGAGAAGGCAAAGATGAGGTCATTCGCAAATATATTTATGTAGATTAATCTTTACACCTACACAAAGTATGTATACACTAGTCAACCTCGATGTAGAATATTTGTTAACAAACCACTCATATATATAAATAATAATAATAAATACTGGACAATTCAACACACAGCATTATCTACCCCCATGGTAAGCAGAGCTTGTGTTATGGGTACTAGATAACTGATATACATAATACAATACATTACGTAGATAGATATTTTTTATTATACATAGAAAACGACCAGAACACCCTGAACAATTATCTGCAGATCGTACACACAATTGTTCCGAGGCGGGAATCGAACCTGCAACCTCCTGCGTCGCAGGCGGACCTTCGCCCACCGCGCCACATCGGTCGTCAAACCTATATAACCTACTAGTTTCTTGCCCGCGGTTTCACATGCATTGCTTCTATCGAAACGTTTTAAGGTTTTTTAAATCCCATGGGCAATGATTTATTGGATATGTTTATGTTTTATATTTTTGTATATGTTTCATTCCAGGTCTGAAACTACCTGTTTGTGAAATTTCAGCCCGATCTGTTCAGTAGTTTTTGCGTGAACGAGTAACAAACATCCGAAAATAACAAATCTTACGTATATTATATAAGTAGGACAAATACACTCAGTTGCCGAAACAAACAAACATCCATAAATAACAAATTTTACGTGTATTATAATATAAGGAGGACAAATACACTCAGTTGCCGCTTCTTATCTAAAGCAATTTACATTACCTGTCGAAATGAGACACTTGTTTCAAGAAATATTGCTTACAATTATATATGAAACTCGACGCCAAGTAACGTGAGTTATAGCTATTTATGTCATGGTTTGTTTACAAATATTTAACACCGAGTTTCGCTACTGTATAGTAGGTAATTTAAGTACATACAAGCGTAGCAAATATTGACATATGTTTGAACCACATCTGTCAATAACGCGAGGTCTAAAGTGTTTAGATAAATTGAAAATATAATTTTGAACTCAAGGCATGTTGAGGTAGAAAATAGATAGATAGATAGATAATTCTTTATTGCACACTAAAATGACAATGTAAAATAAAAACTTAAAAAAACTAGATACAATTGGCGGTCTTATCTGCGGTTTCTATATATATAAATATGTAGGTACCTAAACATTCAAGCTGAATACAGAGCGCTATGGTGCTCATTGGGGGCCTATGTCCAGCAGTTAACTGCTATAGGCTGATGATGATATGAGTTCAGTCCTTTTTCATATTTTGTATATGCACATAAATTCTCATCAATATGTAATATGTCTATGTGTGTGTGGTCTCCTCGTTCAACATGACATGATAGAAGAGTTTCTTTTAACAGATTTTCTGTACAAAAGATTTCAACGCGCACTTTTTACACATTTGTGTAGTAAACAATTTTCTCTTACTTCGAAATATAAAAACCCCTAAGGTTCTAGACAGACAGTGAACTGCACACCGACTGCAATTAAACTGCAATCGGACTGCGCGGTTGGTTTGCAGTTCTATTGCAGTTGTGTCAACTGCATTCAAACTGCAAATGAACTGCAATTTGCGATTGGATTGCAGTTGAACAGCACAGAGGTCGTCAATCTTAGGCTCTAGACTCTAGAGCCTAAGATATTGACGATCTCTGTGGCGTCGCGTATAAAGGTCCGCCTGCGACGCAAAAGATTGCGTGTTCGATTCTCGCCTCGGGAGAAATGCTTGTACAATCTACAGATATGTAATCCGGGTGTTTTCTATTATTATAATTTACCATGATCTCGGGCCATAAAGTGACCCGGTCCTTTGGAAGGCTTGCGTGGGGCCGAAGCCAACAGCACAGAGGCCCTTTGAGAATGTTAATCTAAAGGCGATGGCTACACATAGCGGGTATCATCTTTTATTATTACTATTATTGTATTAGCCCGGAGTGTCCCACTGCAGAGCAAGGGCCTCCCTCCCCTTCTTCCACTCATCTCGGTCCTCAGCAAGGAGAGCCCACTCTTTGTTGTATAGGTGTTTTCTATGTCTAATAAAAAATATCTAAAAAATAGTTATTAACACTAACAAAACGTGACGAACGTAAACGAACTCGCAGTGCCTTCAGTTATTCCGTGATCATGGCGCATGAAACTTTGCCGAAATATTAGAATACTCGAAAATCTAATCATGCTTGATATCTCTTTATAAATGATTCGTATGCAATGTATTGTATTTTCTATATCAGTTATCTAGTAACCATACCTCAAGCTCTGCTCACCTTGGGGCTAGATTTAGTTTAGTAGTAGCATATTTAGTTATACCGTACAGGTAAAAGCCACACAGCGGTTATGACCTACGGAGCTGAGACGTGGACACTCACGATAGGGCTGGTCCACCAGTTCAAAGTCGCTCAGCGAGCTATGGAAAGAGCTATGCTCGGGGTTTCTCTGAAGGATAGGACTCGTAACGAATACATCCGACAGAGAACCAAAGTTATCGACATAGCTCTAAGAATTAGCAAGCTGAAGTGGCAGTGGGCCGGCCATATCTCACGAAGAACCGACGGCCGCTGAGGCAAACGTGTTCTTGAGTGAAGATCACGACTCGGTAAACGTAGTGTAGGACGCTGACCAGGTGGGACGAACTGCGAAGGACTGCGGGCAGATGCTGGATGCGTCAAGCTGAAGACAGGGCGCTATGACGCTCAATGGCGGAGGCCTAAATCCAGCAGTGGACTAACATAGGCTGATGAATGAATGAATGAATTTATTTGTTAAAAGACTTACACAGACTTAATAAACTTAAATGTAAACTAAACGTGTCGGTAATCATGTAAGTCCAGTAACAAAATGGCTTTGCCTCAGCATAAGTTGGATGACTAGCATGCTAGCAACCAACGCGGATCTTCCGGCAAAGCAATTTGTTGGTGTTACGGACTGACTACTCACTACCGCTATACAAACAAACAAAAACGCACTAATATAAATAAAATCAACAAGAATACAAATAGAATGTGATTAATAAAAAAATAATATGTTAAGTACATGTATGTTTAACAAAAGTGAAATTTAGAGCAAACTTAACAGAATATATATATATATATATATATATTTGATGATGGTGATGATGCAAAAGCCACATTATTAAAGCTATCGCGTTAGCCATTCTATCTAGAACTATTGCCAATAATATTGAGTCACTTTGGTAATGATTATAAATTACATGTCGTAGAATAAATTGTATCTATTCGGGTTAGTGGTATGATTTGTAATATCTACTTAACTTCTAGCTTTAGACCACATGATCAAAATTTTATTATATATATTTATCTATCTTAGGTATACCTAAGATAGATAAATATATATAATAAAATTTTGATAGGTATGATTAGGGGGGCCTATGTCCAGCAGTTAGCTGCTAAAGGCTGATGATGATATGAGTTCATTCCTTTTTCATATTTTGTATATGCACATCATACTTAGCCTCAGTTAATTTTAGTTCTGCAGTAATGAGAGGAGTTTCTTTTAACAGATTTTCTGTACAAAAGATTTCAACGCGCACTTTTTACACATTTGTGTAGTAAACAATTTTCTCTTACTTTGAAATATAAAAACCCCTAAGGTTCTAGACAGACAGTGAACTTGCACACCGACTGCAATTAAACTGCAATCGGACTGCGCGGTTGGTTTGCAGCCCCTTAGGTATACCTTAGATATATAAATAAATAAATAATGCTGGACAATCCACACATCATCTAGACTCAAGCTAAGCAATGCTTGTGTTGTGGTACTAGATGACTGATACAATACAATACAAAAATTCTTTATTGTACACCATAATCAAATTAATCATTACAAAAATACATTATATGCGACAGGTACAATGGGCGGCCTTATCGCTTAGAAGCGATCTCTTCCAGGCAACCTTTGACTGATATACATAATATAAATATAACATATGTAGATTAGTAGTTATGTTTTATTAGATATTTTTTACAATTTTTTTTACAAAAATACAAAAATCTTTATTAGAAACAAGAGACTTATAGTATAGGGTACAGTTGTGGGCTGACTACCGCAAAAGTTAAGAAACTGTGTAGCGGAGTCAGCGCCTTCCTCCGCAAATAAAATAAATAGGTATGTTTCTTTAAAGAAATAAAAAAAGAGAAATATGTGTGTAGTGTGTATGTGTGGTATGTGAGGGTGTGTGGTGTGTTAGGGTGTGTTGTGTGTGTGTGTGTGGTGTGGTAGGGTGTGTGTGTGATATAGACATTTTATGTTAACAAAATTGAAAAAAAATTAAATATTCGTTGAAAATGTTTTGCGAAATTATTATGTAACATTGAAGGGAATTGTAGAAGTTCGTTTTTGTTGACATAAAAAATATATTGGATTTTAAAACCAAAAAGTAATTAGCTTGCTTGCTTGCTTGCTTTGGGACGCATCCGACTGGTATTGATATGAATCCATTGAGCTACCTGCAGATTGTTTGCAACAGTCTGTAGTTAGCTCAATTGTTTAAATTGTAAAACTAGTTCTAATTCGTTTCATTTATTTCATTGTAACTTTCCTTATTAATAACGAATTCAAAATGAAAAATATATAAAAATAATAATTTGACGTGTATTAAAGAAGAACTTTAAAGAAGTTCAATATATTTTGACGACCGATGTGGCGCGGTGGGCGAAGGTCCGCCTGCGACGCAAGAGGTTGCGGGTTCGATTCCCGCCTCGGAACAATTGTGTGTACGATCTGCAGATATTTGTTCCGGGTGTTCTGGTCGTTTTCTATGTATAATAAAAATAACATATGTAATGTATTATTTATCAGTTATCTAGTACCCATAACACAAGCTCTGCTTACCATGGGGCTAGATAATGCTGTGTGAATTGGCCAGCATTATTTATTTATTTCTGTTTTGCATATCAATAAATACATAAATAAAATTAAAGAACAAATAAAAAACAAAACATTTCTTTGTTCACAGAATGGCAACAGAAACCCTCCCCTCCAGAAAAGAAGGGGGTGATATAACCTACCTAGATATGAAGTGTGAAGTGGAGGCGTTAGGAGAGTCCCAGATACGGAAGTTCTTCAAAGGGAGTACGGTGTTGTTAACCGGAGGGACTGGCTTCCTGGGGAAGCTGATTGTTGAGAAGCTGATGAGGTGAGTTTTATACAATATAATACATCATCATCATCAGCCTATAGCAGTCCACTGCTGGACATAGGCCTCCCCCAATGAGCGCCATAGCGCCCTGTCTTCAGCTTGCCGCATCCAGCATCTACCTGCAGTCTTTCGTAGGTCGTCATCCCACCTGGTCGGAGATTAAAATATTTACTACTTTATAACAATAATTCTTTTAGTTTTATTACAAAGGCTCAAAAACTACAATAATAGTTACTCCGTGATCATGGCGCATGCAACTGTGCCGAAATATTGGATAACTCAAAAATCAAATCATGGTAAATATCCCGTTTTAAATGACTTTAGTATTAATAACCATGATAGTTTCAAAAGTTTTATTACAATAATAGAGTTTTTTCTAAAAATTTCACATCAGTGCATGTATTCTATTACCAAGAGCGTTTAGCTTGTTCATCTAATTGAACATGTCAAAAGCGTTTCAACTCTCCTTGAGAGTTGTGTAAGCCTTATCTGTATGCTATAAGACTATATTGTTTGGTCATACTTTGTGAATAGACTAGATAGGCATCTTTTTTACTCGAAACATGGGAAATAGTAACTCATAATTTCGGTTATATTAGATATTCTTGAAATTAATCAGTTGAGAATCCTACTAATATTATAAACGTGAAAGTTTGTAAGTACCTATGGATGGATGGATGAATGTTTGTTAGAATATTCCTTGACGTACGAGGATGGTTCTTACGGAGAGAAAAAAGAGAAAAATAAGCGAAGCCGGGACGGGCCGATAGTTATTAATATTTGTAATGTTACTAATGACGACCGATGTGGCGCGGTGGGCGAAGGTCCGCATGCGCCGCTGGAGGTTGCGGGTTCGATTCCCGCCTCGGAACAATTGTGTGTACGATCTGCAGATATTTGTTCCGGGTGTTCTGGTCGTTTTCTATGTATAATAAAAAATATTTATCTATGTAATGTATTGTATTATGTATATCAGTTATCTAGTACCCATAACACAAGCTCTGCTTACCATGGGGCTAGATAATGTTGTGTGAATTGTCCAGCATTATTTATTTATTTAATTGTTCTCAACTATAATTAACAAAATGAGTGTTGTCTGAATAAATTATTTTTTACTACCTGCGCCCCGCGGTATCACCCGCGTGGTGATAGATATTTTGGTTAATATACAATATATCTTAATAAATTGTAGCCTATGTGTTATTCTGATGTACATAAGCTATATTATTGTAAAGTTTCATTAATATCCATTCAGTAGTTTTTACGTGAAAGAGTAACAAACATCCATCAATACTTACAAACTTTCGCGTTTATATTATTAGTAGGATTCGTTAGAAATAACACCAGTAAAAAAAAAAAACATATAATAACCTATTTATTAATTCTTATAAAAAATATACCTACGTCGTTACTGACCTACATGTTTTGGAAAACTAGTTATTCCGAAATTAATAAGTTCGTATAATCGAATCATATATATTTAAAAACAAGAAAATCCTGCTATTTTATTCATAGAAATATCGTAGGTCAGTTATTTATGTAAATAATAGTAATAACCAGAATTACCATGATCTCGGGCCATAAAGTGACCCGGTCCTTTGGAAGGCTTGCGTGGGGCCGAAGCCAACAGCACAGAGGCCCTTTGAGAAGTTAATCTAAAGGCGATGGCTACACATAGCGGGTATTATCCTCGGGTGCACAATATGATACACCCAAAGATGGTATCCGCCAGGTGTAGAGACTATTGCAAAGAAAAGTATAATAAATAAAACCAGGCTATTGTGATGGGTGGATGGACTGGGTAATCGGGCTATAGGGGAGATTGCGGACGTCTGCCATAAACAAGTCAATCATAATGCTAAGAGTGGCAGACGGCGGCTTGCCGAATGCTGGATGGGTTCCTTAAAAAGCCGGAGTAAATACCGGAGAGGAACTATAACTATAACCAGAATTACTACCGAATTTTTTTGTAGCGAAATTAGCATAATATTCGGAATCAATTTATTTATATATACGGAAAACTTGCTCCAAAATAATTTATAGGTCATCATCATCACCTATAACAGTCCACTGCTGGACATAGGCCTCCCCCAATGAGCGCCACAGCGCCCTGTCTTCAGCTCGACGCATCCAGCATCTACCTACAGTCTTTCGCAGGTCGTCATCCCATCTGGCCGGAGGGCGTCCTACACTACGTTTGCCGAGAACTTGCACTCAAGAACACGTTTAACCCAGCGGTTGTCGGTTCTTCGTGAGATATGAGAACTATAGATGCTTTTGGAACAATTGTGTGTACGATCTGCAGATATTTGTTCCGGGTGTTCTGGTCGTTTTCTATGTATAATAAAAAATATCTATCTATGTAATGTATTGTATTATGTATATCAGTCATCTAGTACCCATAACACAAGCTCTGCTTAGCTTGGGGCTAGATGATGCTGTGTGAATTGTCCTGCATTATTATTATTTATTTTATTTATTTATTTATTTTTCCTTGACTATATTGCCCGTTTTGCCACCGAGGTCGTCACACTATGTTGGCACCAAAATAATGTTAGTGCCAGAGGTGCCTTTAAAAAGGTTATTTATGTGCCTATTTAAGTTACTTATGAATATTCAGTATTTTTACGTTCTTATCATTTAATTAGTTTTTTTGCCCAATAAATTTTTTGTCGGACAACCAAAGTTATCGACATAGCTCTAAGAATTAGCAAGCTGAAGTGGCAGTGGGCTGGCCATATCTCGCGAAGAACCGAAGGCCGCTGGGGCAAACGTGTTCTTGAGTGGAGACCACGACTCGGTAAACGTAGTGTAGGACGCCCTCTGACCAGGTGGGATGACGACCTGCGAAAGACTGCAAGTAGGACTCATTCGAGGACACATAAATTGTTATAAGTTATTATTTAAGTTATCTGTTAAGTGTGTAAAACTGTTTGTCTTCCGAATAAAGCAAAATAAAATAAAAATAAATAAGTAGATGTTGGATGCGGCAAGCTGAAGACAGGGCGCTATGGCACTCATTGGGGGAGGCCTATGTCCAGCAGTGGACTGTTATAGGCTGATGATGATGATGATTTTTTTTTAACTATTGCTGGACAATTCACACTGCATTATCTAGCCCCATGGTAAGCAGAGCTTGTGTTATGGGTGCTAGATAACTGATATACATAATACAATACATTACATAGATATATATTTTTTATTATACATAGAAAACGACCAGAGCACCCGGAACAAATATCTGCAGTTCGTACACACAATTGTTCCGAGGCGGGAATCGAACCCGCAACCTCCTGCGTCGCAGGCGGACCTTCGCCCACCGCGCCACATCGGTCGTCAAATAATAAATGTAATGTAATGTATTGTATTACTACCTTCCTCTCACGGCTTCGCATGTAGCAAATCACAAATATGAAATTTCACAGTGAAATTTAATTACTAATTTAGTTCTAAAACACTTATTCGTCGACTGTATCTGGTACAAATGACTTTTATTCTGACGAAATCGGATGTTATAACTTAATTGAAAATCGGGGGCCTCCACGACGGCCTCACACACCGGGGGCCTAACCCACGAACCCGTTCTAAATGTACGCAACATTTTATCTTTATTTATTCGGTAGTTTTAATATCTAGATAATAATATCAGCATCCAAAAAGTCACCACTACATAGTATAAAATAAAGTCGCTTCCCGGCGGCGTCTGTCTGTCCCTGTACTGTATGCTTAGGTCTTTAAAACTACGCAACGGATTTATATGAGGTTTTTTCAATAGATAGAGTGATTCAAGAGGAAGGTTTATAAACCATTTGAAACATAGATTTCCATGCGGCCGAAGTCGCGGGGCGCAGCTAGTATCTGATCAATACAAAACCACCGGGTGAAATAACTGATACCCTAGATTTAGTTATTTTGGTTTTTATTTCATTGTAATTATTTGTTATTTTGTGTTTTTTATGGGCCTTTGTTGTCTGAAAATAACGAATTCAAATTGAATTGAATTGACATTTTAAGTGATGCATTTATAATGATGATAAGAATAGGACCTAACATAACATATATAAATAGAAAACATTTTATTATACCACACAAAACAGAAAACAATACAGAAATAAAAATCTAGAAAACAAAAGGTCGGCCTAATCGCTGAGAGCGATCTCTTCCAGGCAACCTTGGGATGGACTGGACATGAAGGAACAATATAGACGGTGGCACTTTAATAAATAATTGGTAACAAAAAAGAAAACAAATACTTACACAACATACCTACATTACAAACATTATAATAAAACTTTTGGAACTATCATGGTTATCAACACTAAAGTCATTTAAAACGGGATATTTACCATGATACCGTCAGTGTTGTGTGTCGTGATCGAGTTGCGTTCGATAATAATGAAACTGGTTGTAATGGTAGCGGTTGGTGGTGGTTCGTAGCAAAAGACAAAAAATGAGGGTAGATCGGTATGTCTGCCCATAAAAACTTACTCGCAGTCGCAGTGCCTTCAGTTATTCCGTGATCATAACGCATGAAACTGTGCCGAAATATTGGATAACTCAGAAATCAAATCATGGTAAATGTCCCGTTTTAAATGACAAACATTATACAACAACATATAAACTTACATAGACATAAGATAAGTCTAAAAATCTTTCGGATAAATAATGCTGATGCAGAAGCTTTTTAACACTTAACATATTAATAAAAACCCGAGTCAGTCCTCGCTTTTTAACTCTTTTTTCCGCCAAATGAGAGGGCAAAGGCCTACAGGCTAAGAGCCTTAAAAGAGACCGGTCAAGTATTTTGATACCTCATATATCAAAATCGCTTCAGCCGTTTTGATGCTTGAAGGTGATAAAGAGTGTCAGCCAACCGCATATAAACACTTAAAAAAATCTAAATTAAATTCAAAATATTTTATTTTCAACAATTTACATATGTACATCAATTTAGTGTGTTTTTGTATTTTTGTATTTCTTTATTAATAAAAACTTAATCTAATCTTATTTCTACGATACTTTTAACCAGATAAGGTTTGTCTAGTGTCGACAGTTACAGCGTGTTGCCTTGCCACACATTAACTCACGTACATAAAATATAAAGAGTCTAAACACCTACTAGCATTATCAGCACTTGGATTCATAATTTAGGTTCAATAGCTACCTGCATACAGGTTTAACAGTAAAAGGTGACTAGCGGTCGCTATATGGAATAAATAAATAAATAATTGATAGTAGTAGGTAGTAAATTTAACATTGTGTTACACTTTACAAAGCAATTAGGTAGTTATACATTTAAAGTCAGTGTTTTTAGTCATAAAGCTCGTAGCATATGGACTCATTATGTTGTCTGAAATAAAGTATTTTTATTTATTTTATTTATTTATTTCATTATGCTTACAAAATAAGCACTTAGACAAGTCAAAATAACCCACACCTCGGGTAAAGAAGGATTACCTTTAAGCTTCTTTATTATAAAGAGTGTCAGGAACACGCGAAAAAAAACCACACTTCAAGGGTAAATATAGACTTTTCTACAGGGCGTCCCACGGATATGCCACATGGAAAGAAAGTACCGTAAATATCGTAGATGGAACGTTTTACTGAAAGAAGACATTATTTGAATTTAAAAAACAATTTATACTGCATTCATAGATATTTCAATAATTACATGGTTGAACCGGTAATCGAACCCGTTATACGAGAAATATCATTATCCTGTAGCTTTATTATACCGATCGAAAGGCTTCATCATAAGGATTATTTTTTGCTGAATAACATAGTGTTAACGCTAAGAGCGCTAAGCTAACGTGGAAGGCCCAGGATGAGATGGCGCGACGAGCTCGAGGTACATCTTCCATCATGGCCGGTTGCAGCGTTGGATCGCGAGGAGTGGAAGAAGAAAAGGGAGGCCTTTGCCCAGCAGTGGGACAGTAATGGCTTAAAATAAATAAATAAATAATAACATAGTGTCAGAAATAAAAGGAAGACCATGAATTTTAACATTTGATGTGAAATTTAGTTCAGAAAAGATGGAATTGCCGTAAAGACATACAACTGACATTATCATAAGTACTTTTTTTTATGGGGTTATTTAAAAAATTTAGTTTACAAGAACCAGTATGAAGGTGTCCACGAGCTATAAGCAGAACTTAGACGAAATATTCTAAATATCCACCACAACAAGATTAAAAAATCGACAGGGAGCGAAAAAATCA
Source organism: Eupithecia abbreviata (assembly GCA_943735965.1). Lineage (NCBI taxonomy): Eukaryota > Metazoa > Arthropoda > Insecta > Lepidoptera > Geometridae > Eupithecia > Eupithecia abbreviata. Next base: position 2,364,269 of record OX031001.1, on the reverse strand, counting down.
AAAGAGTGCGCCTTTGTATTCAACAGGAAGGGACTCATTTTGAGCATTTGATAAATTAATTGATTTTGTATTAAAAATGTTAAAATTCATTGTCTTCCTTTTATTTCTGACACTATGCTATTGAGCAAACATTAATCCTTATGATGAAGCTTTTCGATCGGTATGATACAGCTACAGGATAATTATTTTTCTCGTGTAACTGGTTCGATTCCCGGTTCAACCATGTAATAATTTAAATATCTATGAATGCAGTTTAAATGGTTTTTTTAATTCAAAAAATGTCTTCTTTCAGTAAAATGTTCCATCTACAATATTCAAGGTACTTTCCCTCCATGTGGCATATCCGTGGGACGCTCTGTATATTACCTACTGACAGTTAGTCACACCCAGAAATATGTGGCTTTTTTAAATATACGTGGGTTTTTTAAAATTGATCCGTCTTCCTTTTATTTCTAACACTATGCTATTAAGCAAAAAATAATCCTTATGATGAAGCTTTTCGATCGGTATGATACAGCTACAGGATAATTATTTTTCTCGTGTAACGGGTTCGCTTCCCGGTTCAACCATGTAATTATTTAAATATGCAGTATGCAGTTTAATTTTTTTTTTTAATTCAAATAATGTCTTCTTTCAGTAAAATGTTCCATCTACTATTCAAGGTACTTTCCCTCCATGTGGCCTATCCGTGGGACGCCCTGTATATTGAAATGAAATGAAAGTTTATTTCTTTAGGCTTACAAATAAGCACGTAGACAAGTCATATTTTATACTATTCATTATTATATTGATTTATTACCTACTGACAGTTAGTCACACCCAGACATATGTGGCTTTTTTAAATATACGTGGGTTTTTTAAAATTTATCCGTCGGTCAAAGAACCATATAGAGGTTAACTATTGTTAAAATGTTTATTTTATTACATAGTATATATTCTAATGATCCGGATGCTTAGTATGGGCAGTGTTCATTATCTTGATGACATCACTAATACTTTTACTATTATATATATAATTTTATACTTTTACTAGCTGCGCCCCGCGGTTTCGCCCTCGTAGAAATCTATGTTTCAAATAGTTTGTAAAGCTTCCTCTTGAATCACTTTTTCTATTAAAAAAACCGCATCAAAATCCGATGCGTAGTTTTAAAGATCTAAGCATACATATGGACAAACAGACAGCGGGTAGCGACTTTGTTTTATACTAGCGGACCTTCCCGGCTTCGCACGGTTTAAGTACGGATCACTAACTTTTTTGAAAATATGATATAGCTTATGTTATCGGGGATAAAATAGCTTTCCAACGGTGAAAGAATGTTTCAGATTGGTCGAGTAGTTTCGGAGCCTATTCATTACAAACAAACAAAAAATCAAACCTTTCCTCTTTATAATATTAGTATAGACTAGTGAGTATGGCGATAAAGACTGGTTTTTTTTTTTAATTTAGATCAATCAATAAATTTCTTTCCGGCCCTGGTGGGGGCACAGAGAGGGGCCTCGAGGCTTGGCCTCATTACCCCGGCGTCAACTCGAGGGGTGACGACCCGTCGGTCCTTGGGTTTTGTGGGAATATCATTTTTCCCCCTTCTCAATTTTTTTTTGGCTGCATTTGGTTTATATGTAATTTACATTCTAAGCTAGATTACAATAAGATACAGAACCATTATATTTCCTTGTTGTTTCTTTTAATTAAAATATAATGACGACTGATGTGGCGCGGTGGGCGAAGGTCCGCTTGCGACGCAGGAGGTTGCGGGTTCGATTTCCGCCTCGGAACAATTGTGTGTACGATCTGCAGATATTTGTTTCGGATGTTCTGGTCGTTTTCTATTTATAATAAAAAATATCTATCTATGTAATGTATTGTATTATGTATATCAGTTATCTAGTACCCATAACACAAGCTGTGCTTACCATGGGGCTAGATGATGCTGTGTGAATTGTCCAGCATTTATTTAATTATTGTAATTAGAAAATAAAAACCAATATATGGAATTTAAAAAAAAATAAGAAAAGTAATTCAAAAGATCAAACAAGTAATCTGTATTGCCTGTTATAGAAGAGCGAATCCTTCTAAAACAAGTATTTGAAGGTCTCCACTACGGTGTAAGCAATTATCGTGAAAAATTAAATTGAATACTTACATTTACGTGTTAGTTATAGTAAAATAAAATGAAACGGCCAAGTGCGTGACGACTTATACACGAGGGTTCCCTATGATATTCGAGCCAGTCCATCGCTTAACATATTTAAAATCAAATTTGCCGGAAGATCAGCGTTGGTTGCTAGCATGCTAGTCATCCAACTCATGCTGAGGCAAAGCCATTTTGTTACTGGACTTACATGATTACCGACACGTTTAGTTTACATTTAAGTTTATGTTTATTATGTTCTGTAAGTAAAGTAAAGTAAAAGTAAAGTAAAAGTAAAGTAAAAAATCATTTATTTCTTTAGGCTTACAAAATAAGCACTTAGACAAGTCATATTTTAAATATAAATTATTATCAAATAAAATTATTGTGTAAGTAATAATTGTGTAAGTCTTTTAAGAAATAAATTCATTTCATTTCATTTTATTTCATTTCAAATTGAAAGACCACTTCCAATTATCATAAAATAAAATAGAGATATTTATATTTAATTTGCTATATTTTTAATTATATTGAACGAAATGTATTTATTAGGTTTATTGAACTATTATTTTTTTTAAATTTATGTATGTATATTATAATCTCATCCCGTATTGTATTATTAGTCTAATTTGTTTCTTTGTACACTTCCTCTATCTATTCCATCGCCTCTCCTGTAAACCTAAGGTTTGCTGGAAGAAAACTCTAACTCAGGGTTAAGCTCGCCTATGCGCATATCTTTTTTTAATTAAGTTATTTTTAAGTTTTTTATGTGTACAATAAAGAAGAGGGTTTCTGTACCATCGTATAAAACTTTTTCGTAAAGTAAAAGAGTTTTTTTTAATGGAACGAAAAAAACAACAGCTAACAGGATGCGACTATATAAAATAATATAGTTAATTTATTGCAAAGAGAATCATTTCAATCACATAACATAATTAATTAATAATTAATTAAGCGATAAGGCCGCCCATTGTACCTGTCGCATATAATGTATTTTTGTAATTATTTATTTGATTATATATTTTTTTTGTACTTATTGTCGTTCATGAGTAACGCCCGCTGATTGACGGACAGACGGCAAAGAGGTAATGTAGGCTTAGTAATAGAATCCCGTTTTCACCCTTTCGGCACGGAACCCTAACGATTCACGTGTGAAACCGTATAGTACAGTCAGCGTCAAATTGATATGAGCGTCTAGAGTAGTCAAAATGATCTGAAAAACATAAAAGCATTTTGATATGCGCAGTTTAAATCATCATATTGTTGTAAGCACCCAAGGTATTCAAAATATTTCTAATATTTCAAATTAGCATCAATACAAAATTTAGTGCAAGAAGGTCAAATAAGAGCAATCTTTTTGCGTTACGCACTTATAAGAACAACATCTCTTATTACAACCCACTCACTAGAATGGCGCGTCAGTACAATGAGCTGTCCATAAAACATATAGAACTCGACATTTTTAATCCTAGAATTAACTATTTCATTAGAGAACTTAAAGGTATCCTCCATTTCAATGATCCTCATATCGCTGGTCCTCCAAGCTGGGCCATCCTACCTGGTGATGGAATTGATTAGAGTACTGCCCGGTCTTATAGCTAGGTAGTGCTTGTTTAATTTTATCACCAGTTTCTGTTAAACATTGTTTTTGTTTTTGTTAATATTAGTCCTTTAGTACGAATTATTATAATATAATTTACTAAGTATAGCTGTACACACATATCTTTACGGTACAATGTAGATTAAAATTACTTTTTTATGATTATTTTAGATAACATTGTAATGTGTTTTGTGTGTTTAATAAATAAAATAAAAATAAAAATAAAAATATCTTACTACTCATTGTTTCATATTATATGAGCAGTCACGGTGTTCAAAATAATGTAAGCAAACAAAGCTCTCAAAGTTAGTATGCAAACTCATAATTGCTAAGATGATTTTAAACACCCTGTCTGCTCACATAAATATGAAACAATGAGTAGTAAGATATTTTGAACACCTTGGGTGCTTACAACAAGATGATCATTCGAACTGCGTATTTCAAATTGCTTCCATGTTTTTCAGATCATTTTGACTACTCTAGACGCTCATATCAATCTGACGCTGACTGTACCGTACCGTACCCAAAAATTTAAATCGTTTATAGAATCGGGGTCAAAAAAAACTGATTGTTATTCACAAGAGAACCAAGTAAATATCTAAATATAGAACAAAATCTATTCGTGCTTATGCCTTGGAAAATCACAGTAACTACTTGATTTAAGTGATTTTATGCAAATACTAGTTTTTAACTAAACGTTTGCTGGGGCAAACGTGTCCTTGAGTGGAGACCACGACTCGGTAAACGTGGTGTAGGACGCCCTCCGGCCAGGTGGGATGACGACCTGTGAAAGACTGCAGGTAGATGCTGGATGCGGCAAGCTGAAGACAGGGCGCTATGGCACTCATTGGGGGAGGCCTATGTCCAGCAGTGGACTGTTATAGGCTGATGATGATTTTTTTTTTAATATTGCTGGACAATTCACACAGCATTATCTAGCCCCATGGTAAGCAGAGCTTGTGTTATGGGTACTAGATAACTGATATACATAATACAATACATTACATAGATAGATATTTTTTTTATTATAAATAGAAAACGACCAGAACACCCGGAACAAATATCTGCAGATCGTACACACAATTGTTCCGAGGCGGGAATCGAACCCGCAACCTCCTGCGTCGCAGGCGGACCTTCGCCCATCGCGCCACATCGGTCACTACAGAGTAATTATTTCTAGTATTACCATACTACCTACCGGATTGTTCATGAAGCTTTGTACACCGCTACCAATCACCTGAATTTTGAGTTTCCTCCCCAAAAACCAATAAACCATTTTCGGGATTACTTCTTAGACAATCATGACATCGTTGTCTTTTCTAGCTTCTTTCAAGCTTTGCCCCACTCTTAACACTTTGACTGCGATCTTTTTTTTAACCTAAAAAATTCGTGCTGCCGCTCCACACAGCGGTTGTGTTGCGCCGCACATGCGTTTCGTTCGAAAAATATTACCTCTGTGCTGAGTCACACAGATCTGTATTTTCTCATCCGCTGCGCTAGTGTGGATTTACGCATATTAGTCACTTGTAGAAAACACATACCGTGTGATTTCAGCAGTCAAAGTGTTAATGCGGTCTTGGTTTTGGGTCAAATAACAGTTAAACTAGAGTCAGATAAATTTCTTATTGAACCCGATAAGTAATTAAGCACTTGTCAGTTTTTAAGGTCAGTAAAAGTATGGTAAAAGTTTAATCGAAAGATTTTAAAGTATTGTTAAGGTGACCTAGAATAGACATAGCGGTTTTTAGGGTTCCGTGCCTAAAGGGTGAAAACGGGACCCTATTACTAAGCCTCCTCTATCTGTCGGTTGGTCCGTCTATACTTGGATGGCTGACTGCGTCGTGATGGCTTTTTTGCTATTATATTTTGTTTAAACCAAGTTCATTTTTTTTATTTCTTTAGCCTTGAAAAATAGGAGCTTAGGCAAGTTGAACTTTATACCATAAATCTATATATATAAAAGAAAGTCGTGTTTGTTACAACACTTATAACTCGAGAACGGCCGGACCGATTTAGCTGAAAATTGGTGGAGAGGTAGCTTAGAACCAGGAGTCTAACATAGGATACTTTTTATCATTTAATTTGACACATAGATTTCCACGGGGGCGAAGCCGCGGGAGCAGCTAGTTAATAATAAATAAGAAAAAAGGTGTTTTTGATTTCTGTTCACTTAAATTTTTTGTCCACTTGTTGTGGAGAGAATAAGTAAAAAAGGAATCAGTTATTTAAGGTTCCTGTTGCGAAATAGTTATGTACGATGATACGGAACCATCTGCGTGCAAATCGACTCGTACTTAACCATTTTTCTTTGCACTAACACACCTACCTACCTGTCCAAACCATTATAGTAACTATGACCTCAAATAATTTGTTTTGATCATTCGATCGGAAGATTGTTGTATCAGCAAAAAACCATGTCTGGTTTAATGACGCAAATAGGCATCCATGTTTGGATATTATAATTATACGAGTATATCTATAGAGTAATAATAATGAATGACAACGGCCGCTGGGGCAAACGTGTTCTTGAGTGGAGACCACGACTCGGTAAACGTAGTGTAGGACGCCCTCCGACCAGGTGGATAACAACCTGCGAAAGACTGCAGGTAGATGCTGGATGCGACAAGCTGAAGACAGGGCGCTGTGTCGCTCATTGGGGAGGTCTATGTCCAGCAATGGACTATCATAGATTGATGATGATGATGAATAATAATGAATAAGGTAAATTAATAACCTAGTGCTGGAAGATGTACAGCATCATCTCGCAGCATAGATAACTGATATACTCACTACTGTACAGTACATACATCGTTTTTTTATAACACTACTTAATAGGAATCTTAAGGTTGTCTGAAAGAGAACACTCCCAGCGATTAGGTCACCCTTTATTCTTGGTATTGTTTTCTGTTTTGTGTGGTATAATAAAGTGTTGTCTATCTACCTATAAAATAGCGTAGTGATCTGGGTAAAAAATATATTTTTCTATTTAGTCCGTCAGAAAGAAAGAAAGAAAGAAAATACATTTATTTGACACAATATATAACACATTACATGGTAAGAAAAGAAAATAATAAAAACAAGAAAAATAAATTACAAGGAATAGACAAGACATACAAAATAGAGCAAATACGTGTTACATAAGGGGCCAAAAAGGTCCCTGTCTCAGCATTATGCCGCTACAAGCCGTCAGTTAGATTACCAGAAGATATAGGATACGTATTTTTACTTTTGTCAATCAAACAAATACTTACAAAAAAAAGCGCGTCAAAGTTTAGGAGGGGGGGCTCGTGACGTCACAACTTGCTAAACAGTGTAGCGAGACGTGACGTCACGCGAAACTTTAACTGGCTATATCTTCATATCTTTTTGTTTAATTGACGAAAGAAAAAACACAGGTCCAATATCTTCTAATAATCTAACTGATGGACTTAGTAGATCTTTTCAAGACACTGGCCTACACCCTGAACAAATGGCTGCATCGTACGTTACATTTGTCCCGTATCGGGAATCGAAACTACAACCTCTCGCGTCACAGGCGCCACAGAGGTGATTTTTTCAGATTTGTTAACTAATTAAAGTTTTTTTTTTTTTTGTTTTTCAAAGTTCTTTATTTAACACAAATTTTTACAATCGTAGATTAACTAAACACTGTTTAGAACCTAACTAGATACAAAAATCAATTAATAAATAACTCGACAGGCTGAACGCCTTTAAAAGTTTTTTGATAAAATACTATTTATAATAAATAACACTTATTAAATCATTTACTACTAAAATTATACAAATTTTAAACAAAAGTTACATAAAATAATTACGTCGTATGAGCACTTTGTAAAGCGCGCATTTTTATAGTTAAGTTAAGTGAAACCTATAAATAAACTAAAGCCTTTTTCAAAGAGGTCGTCATTCAAATTCAGATTTAAAAAAAATCAGCTCCGTTCAGTAGTTTTGGCATGAAGTGGTATCAAAACAATCATCCAAACTTTCGGATTTATAATATAAGTGTGATGTGATAAGAAATAAGGTTTTTTTTATTTTCTTTTCACTTAAATTCTGGTCCACTAGTAAGTAAAGTGAAAAATAAATAAATGCTGGACAATTCACACAGCATTATCTAGCCCCATGGTAAGCAGAGCTTGTGTTATGGGTACTAGATAACTGATATACATAATACAATACATTACATAGATAGATATTTTTTATTATGTATAGAAAACGACCAGAACATCGAAACAAATATCTATCAGATCGTACACACAATTTTTCCGAGGCGGGAATCGAACCCGCAACCTCCTGCATCGCAGGCGGACCTTCGCCCACCGCGCCACATCGGTCGTATAAATCTATACTAATATTATAAAGAGGAAATGTTTGATTTTTTGTACGTTTGTTTGTAATGAATAGGCTCCGAAACTACTGGACCGATTCGAAAAATTCTTTCACCGTTGCGAAGCTACACTATTCGCGGTGAACATAGGCTTTATTATATTTTCAAAAAAGTTAGGGTTTCGTACTAAAACCGTGCGAAGCCGGGAAGGTCCGCTAGTAAAATATAAAATTACTTAGTTTTCACTTCTATTGGCACCAAAGACTGCCCCGAATTTTTGTCCTAAAACCCAATTAAATCAAAGCTCAATAATCCGTTACCTATATCTCCATGTGTGGCCCTTTATCAGGTATTCTAAGTGAGAACGACTTAGCATACTTTATTGATTAGGTACTTAAATATACAATGGATTTTTTTTAGCATCAATAGTGACTCACCTTGTTGCTACTTAACTCGGAGTTCGAGCATTCAACTCAGACATATATATATATCTTCAAGGATGTTGATTTTTTTTAATCTTTCGTTTACAGATTTAAATAAAAGATTAAAAAATTATCAAAAAGATAATGACCCTTTTATTGTTTGATTTCAATTCAATGAATTTATTGCAAGAAATATGGTCATAATACAAGGTCTTAAACATTAGAATAGGTAGTGGCACATACTTCACCAAAACACATGGCATGCAAACATTTCTAAAACTAGGTTCCTATACAATGTCATTTTAAAAATGATTTTAATTAATAAGTTATAAACTATGAACATGTCAATAATGTGCTACTTCATTCTCAAATTTAGGTCCATGAGTTCTTTGACACTATAGAAAGCTTTTCGGAATTTACGATCAGATAAAATATAGGATTAGTAGATGCCATAGATAAGTACACTCATAGACAGAAGATGATTACTTTATTAAAGGTATTAAGTAAGGATAAAATATACAATGAAAATAAAAGGTAATAAAATACTTGACACAATCAAGACAATAATAAAAACACATAATTATAGCAATAAGCGCATCCAGAACTCGAAAACAAAATTAGAACAGAACAAACAAAACTAAGCATCCCAATACGGCTGGTCACCGCGGGAGAGCTACCCCAAAAACCTCCAGCTCACAAAGAATTATAATTATGAGACGAAAATTTATGAAAAAATTAAATGAGACGTAAATTGCTGCTCAAAATACACATAATCACTGTCTATGAAGAGAACATAAGTGAACAAATAACAAATATAATTCAAGGCATATAACAGCTAAAAATGAATGAGACATTCCTTCCTACCACCTATGGATTACCGAGATTTAATCGACCCAATACAGAATCTGGAGGAGGCCTGTACCCGAAAGGGGTCCTAACCACCTACTAAAAATTTAAATAAATAAAATACATACTATCTACAAATCTACAAACTATTCATAACAATACCTTAATCTAATTACTTTATCTTTATAATTTGTTATAAAGCATTTTGATATGATTATTGTTAAGTACCTACATATCTACTGGTTACGGAATAAAATGTTTTTTTATTTTATTTTATAAGTAAGGATGAAGAAAAATCAGTAAATGGATAATCTTGAAAGTGGTCAAGTTAGGAAGTGACGATTTAAGAAGTGGTCAACTTTGGAATTGGTGAAGTTAGGAAGTGGACAAAGTCCGTAGGGTTTAAAAATACACACGAATGTTATTTGTACGGTAGTGTTATGTATTTTTATTACGTCAGTGGTTCATGGTTAACATAGAAAGTTACAATCAAATGTAATATAAAAATATAAACAAATTAGAACTAAGGAGTAAGGGAGTAAGGGGGACTCCAACGTCTCGTCAAGCCAGCCTAACCTGCACGTGGTACACCCTGCTAGATAACGAACTAGGCTCTGGTGAAAATATCAAACAATCTTCATAATTTGATAACTCATCGATTTTACAATTATTTGACATTACTTGACACTGGCAGAAAAGTGTCCAACTAGACACAGTATTGCCATTAAAAAATCATCATCATCAAATTTGAACTAGTATTTACAATTGAGCTAACTGCAGACTATTGCAAACAATCTAGACGTAGCGAAACTTTTATTGAAATCATCATCAGCCTATATTAGTTCACAGCTGGATATAAGCCTCCTCCAATGAGTGCCATAGCGCCCTGTCTTCAGCTTGACGCATCCAGCATCTACCTGCAGTCTTTCGCAGGTCGTCATCCCACCTCGGTCGGAGGGCGTCCTACACTACTTTTACCGATTCGTGGTCTCCACTCAAGAACACGTTTGCCCCAGCGGCCGTCGGTTCTTCGCGACATATGGCCGGCCCACTGCCACATCAGCTTGCTTATTCTTAGAGCTATGTCGATAACCTTGGTTCTCTGTCGGATGTATTCGTTACGAATCCTATCCTTCAGAGAAACTCCGAGCATAGCTCTTTGAATAGGTAAAGTATTGACATTTAATTTATCACTAAGGCACGTGTAATGTCCGTCGGAGTCCGTATAGCGGTGACCGCTTCCCATCAAGCCAATCGCAAGTTTTTTTGCCACATTTTTTTATTCCACCGTTTTTTTATACCATCGTACATTACCATTTCGCAAAAACTCTAAACAACTGATAAAAAAATATAGTAGCAAAAAGCCATCATGACGCGGGCACCCATTCAAGTACTGACCGCTCCCGACGTTACTTAAGGGTCTGGCGACCCTCGCTTGCAAAAATCGCTCCGAATATCGCTGTCCCTGTTTAACCCTTGCGCCGCGCCCCATGCGTGCGCGATATCAATATTAGCCGTTCAAAATTTGGTTTGTTCCGTAATACTAAAAATTATGACTGAAAACTTTTTGTATTCTTCACAAAGTATTGTTATTCTGTAACTAGACATTATAAGCTATGTTCCTTAATAAAACGTAAGATATTGATGTTTTTAATACGAAACAAATAGCAAGAAAACTTGTCCATTTTCGCATAAAAATGTGCAAAATGCGATTGGCTTTCATTTCATTTTAGGTAAGTATATTGAAAAAAAAAACTATTTAGGAACCTAGATAAATACTACTCAAAAACAAAGAATACAATTTTATACTGGAAATATGCTTGAATTGGAAATCATTTTGGTATTACGTTTGTATGAAGAATTCGTTCCTCCGGAGGCCTCTTAACTTCTGTCGATATTTTGTTAATTTTTTAGCATACCTTCACCATTAATAGGTATAATTATATATTTTCGTGATCCGACACGGAAGTGCTGGTTCCAAAAATATATATATATAAAAAAATGGAACGGTTTATATTCGTAGACTGTTAAAAACATTATATTTAATATATTTTTATAAGAAAACTTTAATACTAAATGGTTAAGGAAAAGGTTCTCTGAATTCCATTAAAATCACCTACATACCTAATTAATTTTTAATTATTAAGTACCTAGATATTATTAACTAGCTGTTTCCCGCGGTTTCACCCGCGTTAAACTCGAATTTCACTTTGTTAGGTGATTTTTTTACACCTTGGATTACATTATTGAATTTTTAGTAAGGATCCCTAAGTTTTTTCAAAATATAATATAGCCTATGTTCACCGGGGATAGTGTAGCTTCCCAACGGTGAAAGAATTTTTCAAATCGGCCCAGTAGTTACGGAGCCTATTCATTACAAATAAACAAAAAATCAAACCTTTCCTCTTTATAATATTAGTATAGACAAATTAGTATAGATTCTCCGCATATTACAATTACTATAGAATCAATAAAACTTTTGAATAACTGTGCCTATATTATTATAATCGAAAACTCTAAAATTAAAACATTTAAATATCCCGTTTTAAATGGCTTTAGAATCATTGTATTTTTTATGGGTTATTAGGTAAAGAATGTCAGAGAGTTTTTTCCTTGAACATTTAGTATTCTAAAGTTTTGTTTTCCACGTATTTCACTTGATAAATTATCCTTACGTATCGTGAGCTGCATTATAAAATACAAAACGGAATATCTTCTTTCTATATCCAGTTAATTTATTAGGAATTTTACCATCTAAGACTGTAGAATGTAAATCGACTGTACGGAAAAAACTAAGCACATTTTAACAGACTATGAGAAAAGAAGTTTGTTCTAAGTTTGGCCGTTGTATGTTTATTTTTTATATATTTCATGTTCGAAGATTTCTCCATAAATTTTAAATCGATTTTCATAATTTATTTTGTTTGTTAATTTTAATTTTTGTAGAGAATAATCCCAGGGTGATTTCGTAGGTCCATTGATTTCCGATAGATCACTATTTCAAATCATCACATCATGGTAAATATCCCGTTATATAAATTTATTATTAACGTTATATAAGCGTTATATAATAGCATTTGAGACTTTGTTCCGCAAAACTTAAAAACAGTGTAAATGTCCGAAGGTTATTGTTTTTCTCATAAAATTATTGCTAAACTAGCGGACCTTCCCGGCTTCGCACGGTTTTAGTACGGATACCTAACTTTTTTCAAAATATAGCCTATGTTCATTGGGGATATCGAGCTTCCCAACAGTGAAAAAATTTTCAAATTGGTTTAGTAGTTTCGGAGCCTATTCATTACAAACAAACAAAAAATCAAACCTTTCCTCTTTATAATATTAGTATAGACAAAAAAAAAAATCTTTCACCATTGGGAAGCTACACTATCCCCGGTGAACATAGGCTATATTATATTTTCAAAAAGTAAGAGATCCTTATAAAACCGTGCGAAGACGGGAGGGTCCGCTAGTACATAAATAAAATGCTGTTTGGCTGGTATAGACATACATACCTGCTTATTTGCAAATAAGGTATATATATCCTTACCTTCTACTCTACAGGTCGTAACCGATGCATTTGAATAAGGTTGCTAATGAGTTCGTTCACTCTGATATAATGACTGATGTTATAACAAAAACTAAAAAACAACTTCAAATAACATAATTTGATTGTTTGAATAAAACTTGCTTTAAATCCTTAATTTTCCAATGTTTTTATTTAAAATTTTGCGACCGGAAGAGGTCAGAGGCATGACCAACGGCTTAACGTGCTTTCCGAGGTACGGAAAGATATACATCAGAATAACACATAGGCTACAATTTATAAAGATATATAGTATATTATCCAAAATATCTATCACCACGCGGGTGAAATCGCGGGGCGCAGCTAGTATAAATATAACTATGGGTACCTATCCATCATCATCGGCCATATCTCGCGAAGAACCGTCGGCCGATGGGGCAAACGTGTTCTTGAGTGGAGACCACGACTCGGTAAACGTAGCGTAGGACGCCCTCCGACCAGGTGATATGACGACCTGCGAAAGACTGCAGGTAGATGCTGGATGCGGCAAGCTGAAGACAGGGTGCTATGGCGCTCATTGGGGGAGGCCTATGTCTGCTATAGGCTGATGATGTGTTGCGACCGGGAATCGAACCCCCTTAACCTTAACATCGAAACGAATTCCATTGTTATGTTTTGCAATAAGAACTAGTACACACAAACAGTCGTGCACAGAATAACTAAGCTATACTTGATATTCTAAACACAATCAGAATTACGTTCTTTATTGCGCACTGGTGCCAGCGCATATGGCCACAGCAAGATAATCTGTGGTAGTGGCGTTGCGTCAGAATTAAAATATATAAAAAAAAAAAATCGGACAATATCATCATCATCATCAGCCTATAGCAGTCCACTGCTGGAAATAGGCCTCCCCCAATAATAATAATAATAATAACGACGGACAGGACTATTCTTGCGAATAAGCCTGATATTGTACTGATAGATCGGTTAGAACGGAGGGCGGTGCTCGCTGATGTCACCATACCGCATGATGCTAACCTCGTTAGAGCTGAGAAAGATAAACTTAGCAAATATCTTGACTTGGCTAACGAGGTTGTCAGCATGTGGGATGTAGATTCAGCGACCATAGTCCCGATAGTCGTTACGGTTAACGGCGTAATAGCGAAGAGCCTCGATCAACACCTGAAGAGACTCTCGCTAGGAAGTTGGATCAAGGGCCAGATCCAGAAGGCGGTACTCTTGGACTCGGCACGTATCGTCAGGAAGTTCCTTTCTCTGCAGCCCTAGTCACCGGCCGCTTGAGCCTAGCTTCGCGGTCGGTGATTTACCGTTTTGATATATTTTTTACTGTAGAATAGTTTTTTACAATTTTTGTATTTTCTATAGTAAAAAATGTATTTTATACGAGAATTTTAATAAATGAGTGTATAATAATAATACCCGCAGGGCAGCTTGTGGCGAGCTGTTGGTGAGTAGCGACACCACGGGTACCGAGTGCTCCCGGGGAAGTTCCTGGTTCTCGTCTCCGCTTGCGGAGTGGCATCCCAAGAGAACCAGATCCCCACCTCTTGCTTGCCTTCATTGGCCGGTCTGAGTGGAGTCGCGAGAGATGCATCTTAGGATGTAGACTCGGGGGTGGAAGTGTCTAATGGCGTAATAGCGAGGAAACCCGCTCACGAGCAGTCAGTCTCAGTCGTTTGCGCCGATGTTGTTCCTCTCCGGTAATTTACTCCGGCTTTTTAAGGAACCCATCCAGCATTCGGCAAGCCACCGTCTGCCACTCTTCTTAACATTATGATTGACTTGTTTATGGCAGACGTCCGCAATCTCCCCTATAACCCGATTACCCAGTCCATCCGTCCATCACAATAGCCTGGTTTTATTTCTTTCATTTTTTGTGCAATAGTCTCTACACCTGGTGGATACCATCTTTGGGTGTATCATATTGTGCACCCGAGGATGATACCCGCTATGTGTAGCCATCGCCTTTAGATTAACTTCTCAAAGGGCCTCTGTGCTGTTGGCTTCGGCCCCACGCAAGCCTTCCAAAGGACCGGGTCACTTTATGGCCCGAGATCATGGTAAATGAGAGACATAATAATAATAATAAAAATCTTTATTTAGAACATGTTTACATAGGATCATAGATACATATTGAAACGATGACACTACCGAAGCTTTACAAACTGTGTGGTAATGTCAACGCCCAACTCCTAGATTTCTAAATAAGTTAAATTAAAAATTACATATAAATTAGGTACTAACTAATATTAAAATTAAAAAGTTAATTATAACTGTACATTATGAGTTTTTTATCTGGCTATTGCAAATTTCATAAGACAGTATGGTTTGTAGGTTTTTGTGTATGAGTGTGTGTGTGTGGTTTCCGGATGGGGAACAGACAGGGCGCTATGGCCAATGAGCGCCATAGCGCCCTGTCTTCAGCTTGCCGCATCCAGCATCTTCCTGCAGTCTTTCGCAGGTCGTTATCCCACCTGGTCGGAGGGCATCGTACCCTACGTTTACCGAGTCGTGGTCTCCACTCAAGAACACGTTTGCCCCAGCAGCCGTTGGTTCTTCGCGAGATATTGTCGGCCCACGCCACTTCAGCTTGCTAATTCTTTGACCTACGAGTATATGGATAACCTTGGTTCTCTGTCGGATGTATTCGTTACGAATCCTATCCTTCAGAGAAACCCCGAGCATAGCTCTTTCTATAACTCGCTGAGGGAACTGGTGGAACAGCCCTATCGGACAACGACAAACCAAAATTAAAAATTAAATTTAGGTCCATATCATAGTAGAATATTTTTCTTAATTCTATGTTAGTTATTAACAATTAAAGTAAATTATTACAAAAAAATAATGTGATATCAAATAATGATGAAAGTGTTTTCATCGATAGTTGGTTGTAGTGCTTGAAGGACCCGATATAGAATTGACCCCGCCAAATCCGTGGATGTCGTAATAGCCGTCTAAAGCTTGTAGTACACTTGAAAAGCAACGCTGCAGCATAGCATATGTGTATTCAAATGTGATGACATATCGAATAACTCGATATGGCGTGGTGCGTGAAGTCACTAGGCGGGAATTGAACCAATAACGTCCTGCGTTGCAGGCTGGCCTTTGGCCGATGCGCCTCAGAGGTCGACAAAAATGCCTATAAATATCTAATACGTTATCTTATAAAAAAAATGCTATATATGCTATATCTCAATAAATAAATAAATCATAATATTCGTGTCACCCTGTATTTTATTTGGGTATATTTTGTTACAGATCATGCCCAGAGATCAAGAGACTGTACCTTCTAGCGAGGCCGAAAAAGAACAAAACCATTGCGAAGCGGCTACAGGAACAATTTGATGACGTGGTAAGGAATATTGTTCTTAGCAATAGAATAGACGGAATTGTTGATTTTACTTAACACTTAGTTACTCGCGCATAAAAACATACATAAGTACTCGCGTAGAAAAAACTACCAAATACATACAAAATCAGACTTTTATTTATGATTAAGATTTAAAAATAAGCGTTGTAAATTCGAAACTCCAATAACTAGAGACGATCAAACAGTCGCTGGGGTGTTAACACCACCCCACGCGAATAATTAAGGGTTAAATAAAGTATTCCAAAAGAAATAAATCAACAATGGTATAATATGGTATAATGGTAGCTTTTAGTAGTTTACTTGGTTATTTGTGTTTCGCCCTTGGGAAAAATGTTTGTACGATCTGGATTTTTCCCACGTTGGCCAAGGCCTGGGCCTTCCACGATTATACATAACTTGGGAGCTCGAGCTCGTCACGCCATCTCATCCTGGGATGAGATGGCGTGACGATCTCGAGGCCCGTCTTCCATCGTGGGCTGTTGCAGCGTTGGATCGCTAGGAGTGGAAGGAGAAAAGGGAGGCCTTTGCCCAGCAGTGGGACAATAATGGCTCAAAATAAATAAATAATAAATGTATAATATATCTAGGTATGCTATAGATAGATAGATAGATAACACTTTATTACACCACACAAAACAGAAAATAATACAGAGATGAAAACTTAGAATAAAGGTATAAAGGGCGGCCTTATCGCTGAGAGCGATCTCTTCCAGGCAACCTTGGGATGGACTGGACATGAACGAACAATATAGACGGTGGCACTTTAATAAATAATTGGTAACAAATACACTAAATACCTACATTACAAACATTATAATAAACTTACATAGACATAAGATAAGGCTATCAATATTTCATATGGATAAATAATGCTGATGCAGCAGTTTTTTGAAGATAGGGAGTGATTTTGCACGTCTGATGTCCAGAGGGAGAGCATTCCATAGACGGGTAGCTTGTACAGTGAATGGTTTGTCATAGAAAGAGGTAGAGTGAGCAGGGACTTTCAAGATGAGGGTTTCAGAGGAACGCAAAGAGAGTGAGTGAGAGTTTGAGAGGAATTCGAAGCGCTCCTTGAGATAAGAAGGGCTTGGAGAATAGAATAAGATACTGTACAAGAGGGATAATATATGAGTATTCCTGCGAAGTCGGATGGGTAACCACTTGAGTTTTGCGCGATATTCTGTGGTCATATTTGCGAAGGCCAAATATGAACCTAATACTGAAGTTTTGGAGGCGCACAAGCTTGTTTAATTGGTTGATAAATATCAGTTATCTAGTATCCATAATTAGCTCTGCTGAGCTTGGGGCTAGATATGTGGATAGTCCAGCCTTATTTATTTATTTAAACCAAGAGTCTTAAACGCATTTTGAGTAGATTTTCCTTTGTTTTGGTATTTAATGTAACTCAGTTTTTATTTTCAAGCAAATATTCCGTCCTTTTTTTCTTTTTCGACTCGATTTCGATCTTTTAGGTTAGTTTCTAATTTAAGTAGCTTCTTATTGCATGCAATGTATATAGTTTTTTAAATTTTATTTAGCCGGTTTGTTCCACTGCTGGGCAAAGGCCTCCCCCAAATCTTTCCACTCAGTGTATTTAGTTAGTATCTTTTTTTTTTGTTTTTGATACTTCTCTATCTGTTTGTGATCTACCAACTCTTAGTTAACTTATATCTTTTTCTTCATCCCTATGTTGCCTGGGAGAAATCGCAGTCAGCGATAAGGCCGCCTATTGTAATTTTAATGTTTAATATTTTGATATAAGGTGTTATTTTATAGTTTTAAGTGCAATAAAGTGTTAATTCATTCATTCATTTATTCATTCATTCGATTTACAGGCATCTGTAAATCTTAAAAATGAAAATCAAATTAAAAAAAATAATAAGATTTAATTAAAATGAAATTTTATTTAAATCTTAGGAAGTCTTTTTCTTGGTGAAAGTTTTATCAGCCGTCACCACACCATGTTTTGTATGATAGTTTCCGAAATATTATAATATTATTAAAATAATCATAACAAATGTTTCTTCCAGCTCTATGCCCAACTACGGAAGCTCCACCCTGACTTCATAGACAAGATTACCATCGTAGAAGGCGACGTCGGACAACTAGACCTCGGCTTCAGTCCTGAAGACCGGACCACACTTATGAATGAGGTAAGATAGGCATCTTTCAGTGGAGCAAAGAGCTCGGTCTCTTGGTGAACCCTAAGAAGACACAAGTTATCATCGTGGGTAGTTCAAGGATGATAACTAAAATTGATATGGCGTCCTACCTATTTCATTTGACAGAGCCAGTAAGCAAGTCAGTCAAAAACCTGGGTTTGATTGTAGAACATGAGTTGTCCTGGGGTCCGCAATTGTCTGAACTCAGCAGAAGGATATTTATAAGTATTAATACAACGGGTATTTATCGCGTTTATTTATCTATTTTTCCCGACGTTTCAACAGGTTTACACTCTGTCGTGGTCACGGGATGACTGGAGTACTGGAGTTACCGCCTCAGCGATGCGGGGGCTAGTTTATTTGAAACTACTCTCACTTGGTTTTCGAGACTAGTAGGCATGTCCAGCTGCACACTTGGACGACATACTACACTAACAGTATCCGCGACGCACTGAGAGACCGGTTTACGACGAGTACACTTGGCTATAACTGGATTCCACGAGGCAGAGAGTTTGAACCCGTCTTCACGATTGAAATTAGGATATATCCTAATTTCAATCGCTTCCCGAAAAATTCTCTTGTAGTAATGCCTTTCATTACAGATCACTTGTGGTTTGTGTAATTCGATCCAGTGATTAGGTCCTGAGTCTACTACGTGTTCAGCTATTGCCGACTTAGTAACTTGACGATTTTTGACCGCTGCTATGTGTGCCCATTTTTGACTATGCCGACGCTTGCTATCCAGAACTCACCGAAGAACAATTAAACAAGCTTGAGCGGCTCCAAACATTTAAAGAAGTGTCACGACTCAACACAGGTAGTAAAAACAGGGCGCCGACACGACATCCGCGCCCTATTGCAAGCATGTGGAAAGGGCGGGGCACGGGCGACACCGGGGGCGCGGACGGTGCAACTCCGCGTCGTCGTCGGCTGAAATCGGACGGATAAATGCCGCATACCGCCTGCTCTTGCGACGACGCGACGCCGCGCTCCGCCCATTGCCATAGGATATTATTGTTCGGTGGTTGCCATTACGTGACGTCTATGCCCTTTCTTTTCTATATATACGAGCGAAGGTCTGCGACGCAGGAGGTAGCGGGTTCTATTTCCAACACCGGAAAATAATTGTTATATCTGCAAATATTTATTCCGGGTTTTCTTAGTATTTCTTTGGATAATTTATTGAGTTACTTTAATATTTTATTGGTTTATGACGAAACAATTATTTACTTACTTAGATACCCAACAAACGCGTAAAACAATTTATTTATTGGACAGAAATGACCCGAATCTATTCTCTTTTCAGGTAGAGATAATCTTCCACGGAGCAGCGACAGTTCGCTTCGACGAGCCTCTCAAGACAGCCGTCGAGATCAACGTAAGAGGAACTAGGGAGATGTGTAAACTGGCCCGAGCTTGTACCAAGTTGAAGGCGTTAGTACACATATCTACAGCTTACAGGTAAGACTATAGGTAGAGGATAGATAGTATAAAACAAAAGATAGCCGTCGAGATCAACGTGAGGGGAACTAGAGAGATGTGTAAACTGGCCCGAGCTTGTATCAAGTTAAAGGCTTTAGTACACATATCTACAGATTACAATTAAGACTATAGGCAGTGGATATCACTACATAGTATACATAAAACAAAAGACTGCCGTCGAGATCAACCTGAGAGGAACTAGAGAGCGTGAAGGGAACTAGAGAGATGTGTAAACTGGCACGAGCTTGTACCAAGTTGAAGGCGTTAGTGCACATATCTACAGCTTACAGGTAAGACTGTAGGCAGAGGATATAATGCATAATAATATAATACTAACGTATAGAATGGACATTCTTCGCCTTCCACCTGGCACCAGCCAGTGTGATTATAAATAAATAAATAATAAATAAATAATGCTGGACAATTCACACAGCATTATCTAGCCCCATGGTAAGCAGAGCTTGTGTTATGGGTACTAGATAACTGATATACATAATACAATACATTACATAGATAGATATTTTTTATTATACATAGAAAACGACCAGAACACCTGGAACAAATATCTGCAGATCGTACACACAATTTTTCCGAGGCGGGAATCGAACCCGCAACCTCCTGCGTCGTAGGCGGACCTTCGCCCACCGCGCCACATCGGTCGTCATGATTATGGCCCAGCGCAAGGCACTTGAAATGACGTAGGAAGCAAGCACGGAGCACAAATGGTTATTGCTATTGATGATGGTCAAACGTTACGTGTACCTGGTAAGGACTTGTACAAAGTATGGAAGGCTTTGGTGACATCTCTATAGATAGATGATAATGGTACTTTCTTAATGGCAACTGTGTCAGGTTGGACACTTTTCTGCCAGTTGTCAAGTAATGGAAAATAATTGCAAAATTGAGGATACAGGCGACTGGGCCCACTACAAAACCGGGACCGCGGTCCCAGTTACCTGGTTAGTTTTTTCTTGTTTATTTCGTTGGGCGAGTGGGACCACTCGTAATTTTAACCACAAATCTATTGTTTAAAGTACAGTTGGCATTATGTGTGCAAGAAATAATGAGTTATCGAATTATGAAGGTGGTTTGATATTTTCACCAGAGCCTAGGAGTTAGGTTGTCTTGGGAGACGGGACCTTACTCCCCAGACCGAGATTATTTCGGCGTGAGTTGAGATGGCGTAGCTTTAATTACTCTGTCTATGAAAAAACTGCATCAATATCTGTTGCAAAGTTTTAAAGAAAGAAAGAAAGAAAATTATTTATTAAACACTAACACAACACACAAACAAGGTTAATTACACATAATTATGTTAGACTACAAAGTACCTACTTAGGTACCTATTATAAAAACACGTAACATAGACAAAATTAAAGATCTAAGCATACATAGGGACAGACAGACAGCGAGAAGCTACTTTGTTTTATACTATGTAGTGAAGTAACAACAAAGTAGAATCTTATTTATTTTATAGCCCATAGCATAAACTTGATGTATGAACGTTGGTATACAAAGCAATATCAGTGAGTATATAATAATACTAAGAATATGTAGCGCAATGGCAATAACGTAGTTATAGTTATTATGATAGTTATAGTTAGTGTAGTAGTTATAGTTAGGCCGCAACATTGTTGTAAAGCAAATCATAGCTACCAAGATCGTAAAAAACTTTACGATTTGTATACACTACTAAGGTATAAGAAATCAAGATATTTTTTGTAGATAAAGGCTTATAATATTATTAAGTCGTGTACGTCCACTGCTGGACATAAACCACTAAATGACGCCACGAATAAAGAAAGAAAGAAAGAAAATACATTTATTGATTCACTGAAGTACTTGTTACTACAGTTTATCAGTTTATTTATTTCCACCGTAGGTACACAATGTTACACTTGATGTCGTTAACACTTTGACTGCGGTTTTTTTTCGACGACTGCGATCTTTTTTTTCACCTAAAAAATTCGTGCTGCCGCTCTACACAGCGGTTGTGTTGCGCCGCACATGCGTTTCGTTCGAAAAATATTACAGCTCTGCTGAGTCACAAAGATCTGTATTTTCTTAGCCGCTGCGCTAGTGTGGATTTTCGCAGATTAGTCACTTGTAGAAAACTCATACCGTGCGTTTTCAGCACTCAAAGTGTTAAATACTATTTTAAAAGATAAATCACATTTTTATTATAACACATACTAACTTATCACAAAGGAAACACCATAGGGCATTGTGTAAAAAAAAGCAGACAGACATGCCTTCTTAAAAAATTAAAATAAATTCATTTATAATAATTTGTCACAATAAAACAGATAATAAATAATGGTATAAGTTAAATTGAATAATAAATAAGATAAAATGTCAAAGTAATCTGCTGTATAAGGGCATTGTCAAACTATACTAAAAATATTGTACAAAATTAAATAATATACAAGTAAAATACAATGAAATAATGTAAGGAAGAAGAATAATTTTAAATGTACATTTAAATGATGATTTAAATTAATGCTGCTGTATAGGCGCATTGTCATTGCAACATCCTACTAATATTATAAACGTGAAAGTTTGTAAGTATGGATGGATGGATGGATGGATGTTTGTCACTCTTTCACGTAGTAACTACTAAATGGATTTTAATGAAACTTCACAATAATATAGCTTACATATCAGAATAACACATAGGCTACAATTCATAAAGATATATGGTATATTATTCAAAATATCTATCACCACGCGGGTGAAACCGCGGGGCGCAGCTAGTTATAATATAAATAAGAGCATAAAGAAATAAAAATTAACTACGTATCTATATAAAAGCAACAAGCGACTCGAATGACGGTCATGTCCAGGCTCCTTCTATAGGCTCCTGCGGCCGCTACAATAAATAATAATAATAATAATAATGGTAAATGAGAGACATAATAATAATAATCCGCAATCTCCCCTATAGCCCGATTACCCAGTCCATCCATCCATCACAATAACCTGGTTTTATTTCTTTCATTTTTCTTTGCAATAGTCTCTACACCTCGCGGATACCATCTTTGGGTGTATCATATTGTGCACCCGAGGATGATACCCGCTATGTGTAGCCATCGCCTTTAGATTAACTTCTCAAAGGGCCTCTGTGCTGTTGGCTTCGGCCCCACGCAAGCCTTCCAAAGGACCGGGTCACTTTATGGCCCGAGATCATGGTAAATGAGAGACATAATAATACAAATAAATAATTTATTTCAGTCCATAGAAAAGAAAGTGATACAAATACAAATTATTTATGTATACTAATATTATAAAGAGGAAATGTTTGATTTTTTGTTTGTTTGTTTGTAATGAATAGGCTCCGAAACTACCGGACCGATTTGAAAAATTCTTTCACCGTTGGGAAGCTACACTATCCCCGGTGAACATAGGCTATATTAAATTTTTTTTAAAGTTAGGGGTCCGTACTAAAACCGTGCGAAGCCGGGAAGGTCCGCGAGTTTGAAACGTTTCCAATAATTGAGGGCTGACTACCGCAAAAGCTAAAAAACTATAGCGGACTGTGTCTTATTCAATTAATTCTACTGTCCATTAACATACCTCTATACCTTAATACCAACATAAATAAATAAATAATGCTGGACAATTCACACAGCATTATCTAGCCCCATGGTAAGCAGAGCTTGTGTTATGGGCACTAGATAACTGATATATATAATACTATATATTTCATAGATAGATATTTTTTATTATATATAGAAAACGACCAGAACACCCGGAACAAATATATGCAGATCGTACACATAATTGTTCCGAGGCGGGAATCGAACCCGCAACCTCCTGCGTCGCAAGCGGACCTTCGCCCACCGCGCCACATCGGTCGTCAACATAATCTATATATATAAAAGAAAGTGTTTGTTACAACACTTATAACTTAAGAACGGCTGGACCGATTTAGCTGAAAATTGGTGGAGAGGTAGCTTAGAACCAGGAGTCTAACATAGGATACGTCATATCCTATGTTATCTAACATAGATATTTTTATCATTTAAACAATTTGACACATAGATTTCCACGGGGGCGAAGCCGCGGGGAGCAGCTAGTTAAATATAAAAAAATACTCCGACAGCGTATAGATGACACCATAATACAATATCCCATGGGAACTGTTTTTTGGGATAAAAAGTAGCCTATGTTTTATTCCAGGCAACTAACTACCTGTAAGCAAAATTTCAGCCAGATCCGTTCAGTAGTTTTTACGTGAAGAGCTAATAAACATCTAAACAACTTTCAACATCGTTATAATATTAGTGTGATAAAGTAAAAGTAAAAGTAAAAAATCATTTATTTCTTTAGGCTTACAAAATAAGCACTTAGACAAGTCATATTTTATATATAAATTATTATCAAATAAAATTATTTTACTGTTCACTTAAATTTTTTGTCCACTAGTGGAAGTGAAAAGAAACCACTAGCATGTTCATCTCTTATATTTCTAACACATGGTTATTTGCCTATTTAAGTCTAAATATATAATGAATATATTTAGACTTAAATATTGATGATAATAATAATAAATACGAAAGTTTGTATGTTTAGTTTTTTAATTTATTATATTATAATAAAGATTGCAATAGTATTATGTAAAGTGAAATAATTTAAATATATTCACATTATATAACCGGCTCACGTTGCAAACTGATCAATGATTCATACACGCAACATTATAATTAATCGATCGAGCGAACGAAGCGAGCTAAGATCTTGCGTAGTGTGGTGACCGGCGCGGTGGCGTTGCGGGGCGTGACGCGAGCGTTCGAGCTGTCAGTACAGGGAGAAAAGGTGCTTGAAAGCAGTAACAAGGTTGATATTTAGTAATTGTCGTAACGTATTACGGACAACCGCTAGGGTAAACGTGTTGTTGAGTGGAGACCTCGACTTGGTAAACGTAGTATAGGATGCCCTCCGACGACCAGGTGGAATGATGAACTGCAGCTGGATGCGTCAATCTGAAGACAGGGCGCTATGACGCTCATTATTACGCCTCTGTCCAGCTGTGGCCTAACATAGGCTGATGATGATGATAATGATGAATACTAACTATATCTAGTGGTACAATCGGAGGCCTTATCGCTTACAGCGATTTATTCAGATGAAACGGTATATAATGCCCAGCATTTTTTATTTATTTACTATGGTGACTTTTGCGCGTTGATGTCTTTTGAATGAAAATTTATAAATTGGGAATTATATGTTTTTGTATGGGGCGAATTAAGAAATTGCTTCTAACTCGTTTATACCACTCTGTTGTCTAATGTAGCTCATATTTTATAATTATTTTATTGCATCTGTTAGGGACTGGTATTTAACAATAACTATGAAATAAACTCACTGTAAATCACTTATACATTTATTGGTGAACTTCACATGGTAGCCATTTTATATCGAGAGACGGATCGGCTCGTCACAGGCGACGACCATAGACTAAGCCATAGATAAGAAATTGGTTATGTCTCAACAGCATCGTTGTGTATATTTGTAGATTTTAGCAGGTTAATGTATAAGAGACACAATGGTATCCTAGCAGGGCGTGGCAATAGGTAATCACTCATTACGTATTGCCACGGCCTGCTTGGTGGTATGATTTAATAAAGTTTTTGCATGTTTAAAAACTATTAAATCATAATATAATTTATACGAAAAAAAAATTATAAATTTCGTTTCAAATAGTCTTTTCAATGATAAATATACATATATAATAATGTATTATGTTTAGTCTTTTCTTTTGACAAAAAAATCAAATTATAATATTTTAGAGTTTAATTAATAGTGTAACACGCATCATCGATGCCCAGAATTGATGCGTGTTACAATTGTTATAATATACGTCACGAGATCAAAGTTCTAGTCGAACTACAATAATAGTTAGTAGTATTTTATTAGGAATTTTCGCGTTCAAGCAGCTTCCTAGTATTGACCAGAGGCTATACTTACAATGCCATAAGGACACTGGTAGTATTAAATAAGGATATGGTACTATTTAATTGGTCATTGAGGTTACTAGGTTGTTTGATTACATTAGTTATATACAATACAATTGTATATGTTTATTGCAGACTAGTTTGTGCCTGCAGCTTCGCACGCGTTGTTTCTTTGATAATATTTAAAGGTTTCTCTGAAGGATATGATTCGTAACGATTACATCCGACAGAGAACCAAGGTTATCGACATAGCTCAAAGAATTAGCAAGCTGAAGTGGCAGTGGGCCGGCCATATTTCGCGAAGAACCGACGGCCGATGGGGCAAACGTGTTCTTGAGTGGAGACCGCGACTCGGTAAACGTAGTGTAGGACGCCCTCCAACCAGGTGGGATGACGACTTGCGAAAGACTGCAGGTAGATGCTGGATGCGGCAAGCTGAAGACAGGGCGCAATGGCGCTCATTGGGGGAGGCCTATGTCCAGCTGTGGACTGATATAGGCTGATGATGAAAGGTTATTTCTGTCACATGGGAACTGGTTTATAGGAAAAAGCCTATGTTTGATTTCAGGCTTAGAGCTACATTTGCAAATTGTCATACTTATTAATAAGAATAAGGATCAAATTAGATAATTAATACGCACGACGCAGGAGGTCGCGGGTTCGATTCCCGCCTCGGAACAATTGTGTGTACGATCTGCAAATGTTTTGATTCCGGGTGTTCTGGTCGTTTTCTATGTATAATAAAAATATATATACTCGTATCTATGTATTGTAATGTATTAATGTTTATCAGTTATCTAGTACCCATAACACAAGCTCTGCTTACCATGGGGGCTAGATAATGCTGTGTGAATTGTCCAGCATTATTTATTTAATAGGTATAAGGTTCAAATCAGATAATTAAAAGGTATAAGGTTCAAATCAGAAATTATAATTCGCATATTGCAGAAATCGATTTGAACAATTCCGTGGGAATAATCTCGCCATCGCTGCCACTGCCTAACCCACCCACGGAGTCGCAGCTGATGGTCACGAGTATCCATAATATTAATCCCTAATGCATATTAGGAAGTTTTGCTGGGGAGGGACTTGCTCATGAAAACCTGTCACTGGCCATAATTTAGTCTTAGTTTAAGAATACTAAACGGTAACTGAACTTTTTCCTTTTTTTCAGCAACTGCGTCCAACAAGAAATAGACGAGAAGTTCTACGAGAGTCCTCTGCCAGGAGACAAGCTGATCGACCTGGTGGAAACCATGGATACCAAGGTCCTGAATAACATCACATCTGGGTAAGTAACCTCTGCTGACAGGCCAGCGGAGGACAAATTGCCTGTATAAACGTTATATTTGAATAGTATTTATCTAGGTACCTTAAATAGTTTTTTTTTCAAAATACTAACTTAAAATGAAATAAAATAAAAAATAAAAAAATTCTTTTATTTCGGACTACTATAGATCCATAATTTGTTAGTAAATCTTAGAATAAATGTTAGTAATTCTTACGAGCTAAAATTAAATTAAATTGAAATGAATAATTAAAATGAATAGTAATAAATTAGAAAAAATTAAAATAAATTAAAACAAATCAAATTACATCATCATTAAATTCAAATTAACCAATTGCATTTCTTATTAATATTGAAATGAAAGCCAATCGCATTTTGCACATTTTTATGCGAAAATGGACAAGTTTTCTTCCTATTTGTTTCGTATTAAAAACAATAATATCTTACGCGTTGTTTATAGCTTATATTGTCTAGTTACAGAATAACAATACTATGCGAAGAATATAAAAAGTTTTCAGTCATAATTTTTGGTATTACGAAACACAACCAAATTCATAATATCGATATTTGAACGGCTATATTACTATTGCGCACGCACGGAGCGGGATGCAAGGTCTAAACAGAGATAGTGATATTCGAAGCGATTTTTGCAAGCGCCTCGAATTGAAGTGGCGAGCGAGCGTCGCCAGACCCATAACAAATGCTGTTATGACATAATCTGCATCTGCATCTCCTCTAAGAATTAGCAAGCTGAAATGGCAGCGGCCATATCTCACGAAGAACCGATAACCGCTGGGGCAAACGTGTTCTTGAGTGGAGAACCGAGTAAACGTAGTATTGGACGCCGTCCGGCCAGGTGGGATGACGACCTGCGAAAGACTGCAGGTAGATGCTGGATGCGGCAAACTGAAGGCATGGCGCTATGGCGCTCTTTGGGGGAGGCTAATATCTAGCAGTGGACTAACATAGGCTGATGATGATGATTTATCCATACAACAACCTAAATATAGTGTCTAGACGGTTCTAGACGCTCGCGTTCCACATCATAGCGCGTGCGCACTAGATAATCTTGTTAAATTCTTTTTATGGTGTTTGATATAATTTATAATTAACTAAAGTAAAAGTAAAGTAAAAAATCATTTATTTCTTTAGGCTTACAAAATAAGCACTTAGACAAGTCATATTTTAAATATAAATTATTATCAAATAAAATTATTTTACTGTTCACTTCAATTTTTTGTCCACTAGTGGAAGAAGTGAAAAGAAACCACTAGCATGTTCATCTCTTATATGTCTAATACATGGTTATTTGCCTATTTTAAGTCTAAATATAATAAGATTCGATACATGTCAATATTTAAGTAAAGCTATGCACAACAACAAATTACTTACTACATACTATTGTCGGTGTGAAACTGAGCGACATCTGGCCAATCATTAACATCATTGAGATAATCATTTATGGAGTAGAAAGCCTTCTTGATAGATTTAGTTTTATGTAATTTTTAAATTTACGAATAGGGAGCTCAGTTGCTTCAGATGGAAGCTTATTATAAAAGCGCACGCTATTGCCCATAAATGATTTCCCTACCTTGTGTAATCTAAATGATGGGATGTGTAACTTGTTCTTGTTTCTTGTATTTATTTTAACTAGCGGACCGGCTTCGCACTGTTTTACAACGGATCCCTTAGCCTACATTCACCGGGGATAATGCAGCTTCCTAACGGTGAAAGAATTTTTCAAATCGGTCCAGTAGTTTCGGAGCCTATTATACAAACAAACAAACACAAAAAATCAAACCTTTCCTCTTAATAATATTAGTATAGATGAATATTTAATTTTTTGTTTATTTCTAAGATTTGAGCGTTATAATTTTATATGGATTTTTATGATATGAAATAAACGAATAATAATAATAATCTGAGGCGAAAACTAATTAATATTCTCCTTTTCAGGATTCTAGGAGACTACCCCAACACCTACGCTTACACCAAAGCAACAGCTGAAGACATTGTCCTGAAATACTCAAAAGGACTTCCCGTGGCTTTGTTCAGACCATCCATCGGTGAGTTTTTGAGATTAATCCTCGATAAATGTCTTCAGATCTAGAGTCTATAACTATTTTCTTTCGCAAGAATAATTCGGTACGTAATTATAATTATATATTAATTATTTATATAGGTATATATATTAATGTTTAAGTATAATATAAGTAGCTTAGTATCATTATGAGTAGTATATTTTATTATCTCTATTATATGGCACTACCTACCAAACCGTTGTCCACACTACCCAAAGGTTAGCAGGTAGAGAATGCTATCTAGCATTATGCTCGCCTATGTACAACTTTTTGTGCAATAAAGTATATTCTATCTTCTATCTATCTATCTAGATTATTATACCACGGGAATAAAGTAAGAATCAATATTGAATTGGATTATTTAAAATTGCATGCATATACATCATCATCATCATCATCAGCCAATACCAGTCCACTGCTGGACATAGGCCTCCCCCAATGAGCGACATAGCGCCCTGTCTTCAGCTTTTAATGTATTTCCCTATTTTTATTTTATATAGAACAAGCTGCGCCGCACGGCTTCGCTTGGCAATTTATGTGTGCAATCATTTATAATCTTTCCTCTTTAATCACTATTTAAAAACGCATCAAAATCCATTGCATAGTTTTAAAGATCTAAGCATAAATAGGGACAGACATACAGCGGGAAGACTTTGTTTTATACTATGTATACTTACAGTGATGTGTTAAGAATTTGTAGGCAATGATATGATGGCGATGATGATATGATGGCGTTGACGACCGATGTGGCGCGGTGGGCGAAGGTCCGCCTGCGACGCAGGAGGTTGCGGGTTCGATTCCCGCCTCGGAACAATTGTGTGCACGATCTGCAGATATTTGTTCCGGGTGTTCTGGTCGTTTTCTATGTATAATAAAAAATATCTATCTATGTAATATATTGTATTATGTATATCAGTTATCTAGTACCCATAACACAAGCTCTGCTTACCATGGGGCTAGATAATGCTGTGTGAGTTGTCCAGCATTATTTATTTATTTATTTATATCTGTTAGATTTATTTATAGGCATATTAATTCAATCAGATGTAGAGAACATATCAGCCCGTGGATATCATAAGATTGACTAAGGGAACCTAGCAGGGCAGAAGGTTCTATATACATATTTTTCACATCCTTTGCAATCGCTAATTTGCTATTTTCCATTAAATGAAACTGGCCGTTCCTTCCCCAAACGAGGGGAATTTGTCAAAATCATCACACCTGGCAGAGGTGTGATGATTTTGACAAATTCCCCTCGTTTGGGGAAGGAACAGCCAGTTTCATTTAATGGAAAATAATTGTTATTTTCTCCAGAGCCTAGTTCGTTATCTAGCAGGGTGTATCACGTGCAGGTTAGGTTGGCTTGGCAGACGAGATGTTGGGGTCCCCCTTGCACTTGTAATATTTATAAGAATCGATCCCGCAACTGTCTCAGGTGGACTTACCCATTGCGTCACAGACATAGGTTCTCAAATAAAATCATTGTTATTCAGCTTTGAGATTTGGTTGAATGCTCAAAGTTATTCAACTTCAACTTCTTTTTTGTAAGTGATGTATATCATTACTGCATGACATACATGACTGAATAATAATCATATCAAGTTATGGATGTCATTTTACTTTTAAATCTATTGTATATAGAGGTTGGCAGAATTGCGTCAATCCGAACGCAGAGCCATCTAGCAAGAAGGTGAAGTACATAGAGGATAAACACGCTGCTGTCACAGCACAGGGATAATATCATTCAACAATTTTCTTGATTTTGAAACCAAAAAGTAATCTGTTTGAGTTGGCTTTGCCAACTTTGATTACTTTTTACTTTTTAGATTACTTTTTGGTTATAAAAACTTCAGTGCTTTGACACACACAAGTGCACGAATAGGAAATTGAGACTTGGCTACACCTCTTAACACTTTGAGTGCTGAAAACGCACGGTATGAGTTTTCTACAAGTGACTAATCTGCGAAAATTCACACTAGCGCAGCGGCTAAGAAAATACAGATCTTTGTGACTCAGCAGAGCTGTAATATTTTTCGAACGAAACGCATGTGCGGCGCAACACAACCGCTGTGTAGAGCGGCAGCACGAATTTTTTAGGTAAAAAAAAAAGATCGCAGTCGTCGAAAAAAACCGCAGTCAAAGTGTTAATTCTATTACTAGCGGACCTTCCCGGCTTCGCACGGTTTTAGTACGGATCCCTAACTTTTTTGAAAATATAATATAGCATATGTTCACCGGGGATAGTGTAGCTTCCCAACGGTGAAAAAAATTTTCAAATCGCTAGAGTAGTTTCGGAGCCTATTCATTACAAACAAACAAACAAAAATCAAATCATTCCTCTCTATAATATTAGTATAGATAATCATTTTCCCGAGGGATTTTTCGATTATTATTTATACCTACGTACCGCAAATTTAAAAATCGTTTAATACATTTTTAGTTTTTCGAAACCAATGAATATATATTGTATTTTTATGCCATGAATGACTGTATGAATGTTTGTTTCAGTGATCGGAACAGCGCAGGAGCCTTTAACTGGCTGGATTGACAACGTCTATGGTCCTACAGGGGTAAGCTAAATATCCTTCAAATTTATAGTGAATAGATAGGTTTGGACATCAAACTTGCAAAATAACTCCTATCTTTCGAAAATGTTATTAATTTGTAAGTATATTCATTCATCATCATCATCATCATCATCAGCCTATAGCAGTCCACTGCTGGACATAGGCCTCCCCCAATGAGCGCTATAGCGCCCTGTCTTCAGCTTACCGCATCCAGCATCTACCTGCAGTCTTTCGCAGGTCGTCATCCCACCTGGCCGGAGGGCGTATTTCGTCATTATACAAGTTAAACTTCAGTAATATTGACGATTTTTTTAATGATACGATACGTTTTTAGTTCATGTTAAATTATATTTTTATTTGACGACCGATGTGGCGCGGTGGGCGAAGGTCCGCGACGCAGGAGGTTGCGGGTTCGATTCCCGCCTTGGAACAATTGTGTGTACGATCTGCAGATATTTGTTCCGGGTGTTCTGGTTGTTTTCTATGTATACTAAAAAAATTCTATCTATATAATATATAGTATTATGTACATCAGTTATCTAGTACTCATAACACAAGCTCTGCTTAACATGGGGCTAGATAATGCTGTGTGAATTGTCCAGCATTATTTATATTTTATTTATTTAATTATTGCAAGTCGTTCTTTTAATACCGACTAATGGCCAAGCATGTTGATCCACAAAATGTATCTACGTAAATTACCTCTTACCTTACATAACACATGTTTTGCCAAATTAAAAAATCTTAATCTTTATCTTCATCACGACGACCTCTGTGACGAGGTAGGCGAAGGTCCGCCTGCGACGCAGAAGGTTGCGGGTTCGATTCTCGCCTCGGAACAATTGTGTGTACGATCTGCAGATATTTGTTCCGGGTGTTCTGGTCGTTATTTATGTAATATCATATAAAAAATATCTATCTACATATGTATGTAATCTATTGTATTAAGTATATCAGTCATCTAGCACCCATAACACAAGCTCTGCTTACCATGGGGCTAGATGATGCTGTGTGGATTGTCCAGCATTATTTATTTATTTTATCTTCATCAGGTGGTAGTAGGAGCTGGAATGGGTCTTCTCCACGTCCTCCACTGCAACCCGAAAGCCCTCGCTGACCTGGTGCCAGGAGACATGGTCGTCAACGCGTGCATAGCAACCGCCTGGAAGACTGCCAAGGAATACCCTGGGAACCATGAGGATGCCCCTCCGTTGGACCTGCCTCCGCCGGTTTATAACTATGTGTCGTCAGAACAGAAGCCATTGACTTGGGGTAAGGAAATATATGGTTTTCTCTACAATTATGGAACTACAAGTTTCTGGCCGCGGCTTCGCACGCGTTGTTTCTATGGAAATGTATAAACATTATATACTAGCTGCGCCCCGCGGTTTCATCCGCTTGGTGATAGATATTTTGGATAATATACTACATATCTTTATGAATTGTAGCCTAAGTGTTATTCTGATATGTAAGCTATATTATTGTGAAGTTTCAGTAGTTTTTACGTGAAAGAGTAACAAACATCCATCCATCCATCCCCTTATAAACTTTCGCGTTTATAATATTAGTACAATATACCAGAACTATCTGAACAAATAACTATCTGCAGATCATGGTGGTTCGAACCCGCACCTCCTGCGTCGCAGGCGACCCTTTGCCCATTGCGCCACAGAGGTCGTCAAAGCTTTACGTCTGAATTCCTGACGTTCAGAGAGTTCTGGTTGTTGTCTATAAATAAAGAAAAAAATCTATCTATGTAATGTATTGTATTATGTATATCAGTTATCTAGTACCCATAACACAAGCTCTGCTTGGCTTAGGCTCATCTCACACCAAAAGAGCGTCGAAGCGCAGCGAAGCGGAGCGAGTCGAATTCGCCGGAATTCCCGCGGCGCCGCGGGCATCCGCGCGACTCGTTCGAGTTTCTCATGCGATAATAAGTATTATTGTAATGAAAATAAAGTTAAAATTCATATGATACTGAAACTGCGCTCCGCTTCGCTGCGCTTCGACGCTCTTTTGGTGTGAGTTGAGCCTTAGAGCTAGGTCTCAGTATAGGTGATGCTGTGGGAATTGTCCAACATTATTTGTTATTATCAAAAATAGGCAAATAACCAAGTATTAGACACAGAAGAGATATGAACATACTAGTGGTTTCTTTTTCACATCGTCCACAAGTGGACAAAAAATCGAAGTGAACAGTAAAATAACCTTATTTGATAATAATTTATGGTATGACTTGTTTAAGTGCTTATTTTGTCAGCCTAAAGAAATAAAATATTTTGAATTTTTGGATGTTTTTGAATTTCTTACAAGATTTTGTACCTACAATAGGAATCAGACGAGTCAACTTGACGTAAATTTTAATAGAGTCATCTTTTCCTTTCCAGAAAAGTTTATGAAGTACAACGAAGTCTATGGGCTGGACGTGCCGAGCGTGCAAGCAGTATACTACTACCTGTTTCACCTGACTCCGTCCAGGTTCATCTATAATCTCTACGTCTTCTTCTTGCATTGGATCCCAGCGTATATTGTAGATGGCATAGCGCTGTGTATCGGGAAGAAACCTATGTAAGTAATTTAATCATCAATACAATACACAAGGGCATATCTCGCGAAGAATCGACGGCCGCGCTGGGGCAAACGTGTTCTTGAGTGGAGACCACGACTCGGTAAACGTAGTGTAGGATGCCCTCCGACCAGGTGGGATGAAGACCTTCGAAAGACTGCAGGTAGATGCTGGAGGCGACAAGCTGAAGACAGGGCGCTATGGCGCTCATTGGGGGAGGCCTATGTCCAGCAGTGGATACTATAGGCTGATGATGATGATAATAGATAGAATAACGAATTGACTAGCATTATTAACATTTATTTATCTTTCACAGGTTAAGAAAAGCATACAGAAAAATAGACAAGTTCTCCGACGTCATTAGCTTTTTCGCCATCCGCCAATGGAAATTCCACAACAACAACACGCAGAATTTGTACAAAGAACTTTGCACCGCTGACAAGCAGGTGTTTGACTTTGACATGTCAAACGTAGACTGGGCAGAGTACTTCTACAATTACGTCAGAGGTGTCAGAGTTTACCTACTCAAAGACCCAGTGGAAACAATACCCGCGGGATTGAAAAAACATTTTAAGCTTAAGGCGACGCATTATTTCTTCGTCACAGTTTTATCTTTGATAGTTTTAAGGTTATTCTATGTTTTGTTTAGGTCTATGTTTAGTGAATTAATGTGATAGTCAGAGGATATAAAATAATATAGGTTTTTTTCGGTGAATTCTTAGTGTAATTGACGACATCTGTGGCGCAGTGCAGTCCCTGTGATGCAGAGGGTTGCGGGTTCTTTCCGCTGCGGGACGAATTTTTGTATGAATCTGCAAATATTTGTTCCTGGTCTGGGTGTTTTCTTTGTTTACCTAAAACTTATTTTAAGTTGTACATAATGTGAGTCATCTGGTCTTAACACCAACTCACAAACTCTGCTTATTTTGAGGCTAGATGATGCAGTGTACAATTAGAATCTAGAATTATTTATTGATCTTTAACATCTATCACATAATAAAACTTTTGAAACTATCATGGTTATCAACACTAAAGTCATTTAACACTTTGACTGCTGAAATCACACGGTATGTGTTTTCTACAAGTGACTAATATGCGTAAATCCACACTAGCGTAGCGGCTGAGAAAATACAGATCTGTGTGACTCAGCACAGCCGTAATATTTTTCGAACGAAACGCATGTGCGGCGCAACACAACCGCTGTGTAGAGCGGCAGCACGATTTTTTTAGGTTAAAAAAAGATCGCAGTCGTCGAAAAAAAATAGCAGTCAAAGTGTTAAAACGTAGGAAACGTTGTAACGTTCGTTTCAAAAGACAAAAAATGAGGGTAGATCGTCTGCCCATAAAAACTTACTCGCAGTCGCAGTGCCTTCATCATGGTTATGGTAAATATCCCGTTTTAAATGACTTTAGTGTTAATAGCCATGAAAGTTTCTAAAGTTTTATCACTATATTGTTGTTTTAAATATGTCGTAAGTATTTGTCGTGTGTATATTTGACACTAGCCTGAGCCCCGAGTTCATTTGTCGATAGTATCGAGTCGTCATCGTGATGTCTTTTAATTATTGATTTACCTATATTTAAATATATATATGTACATATAAATCTATTATGTACATTCACACTGTTGAATTGAAACATATTATTAACTAAATATAATTCCCGGAGGTGGGCGTTGCGACCTGCGACACAGTATTTTACTTCTGCAGGTCGCATCGCTTCATATTTTTGTTATCAGCACCTATGTAAGTTTCAAATAAAGACTCTTTACTTTACTTTTTATTATGGGATTTCCTTAGTTCCCTGTTTGCACTAAAGAGGCGCTGCTGTACCCAAACCTATGGAAAAATGAAAAGTCTCGATTATCGTCAAATGTCAAATACAAGTGAATCGAGAGATCTTAGTTAACATCGAACCTTTTGTGATAGAAATGCAATATGCTCAGTTAGATTTAGTTTTGTAGTTATTAAAATGTAAATTTTAAAATAAAGTTGTTTGAAAGAAAGAAAGAAAATTATTTATTAAACACTAACACACACAACAAACACATCCACCCTGGTAGCTCCTGTTGCCCGGACTCTTTAGAGACCGATGTCCTCAGGAGCTCCAAATGCACAGTCACCAAACACACACGCACACGGAGTTACAGTCTTTGTTTTCTTTGATTACCTACTTATAAATTTTCCCTAAATCATTTCGTAATTTCCTTTTTTCTTTTTGCACCTTTAAAACTTCTCTTTTTTTAATTATATAGCTTATAATATGTAACTTTAATATAGCACTTAAACTTAATTTTAACTATATCAATCAATCTATTATGTATGCACCTTTACTTTGTTGAATTGAAACACGTTACAACTATAATTCCCGGAGGTGGGCGTTGCGACCTGCGACACAGTATTTTACTTCTGCAGGTCGCATCGCTTCATATTTTTGTTCTAGCACCTAAGTATGTTTCAAAATAAAGACTTTTTACTTTACTTTACTTTTTACAACACACAAACAAGGTTAATTACACATAATTATATTCGACTACAAAGTACCTACTTAGGTACCTATTATAAAACACATCGACAGAATATAAAAAAAAGTGAAGATACAAAATGTAAGTAGTATTGTATATGGTACTAAGTAGCCCTCACAGCAAGTGGATAAGCGCGCGTGTGTAGGTCTAATAGGTCCTGACTCAGCTTGTTGCTCTATCACAATAACCCAGGTCATTTGTGAAAGAGCGCTGGTTTTCAGTCAGAACCCGGTAGAGTGGCAGACACGATCTCAGATCAGATGATTGATGAATAAATTTACATACTAGATTTTATTAAAAAAATAAATAAATAAAAGCCTATCAGTGAAAAAATAAATAAATTACATAAAATTAAAATAAAGGGAAGACCAGTACATAATTCTAAGCAATTTAGTTCGTCCAAGATTAGAAACCAAGAACCAAAGTTATGCCGCAAAACTGTCAAACCTGGAACAGATAGCGAGAAAAACTTGGGTTTTCCGGAGGTTTTCTTTCTGTCACCCATCTACAGATTTTCATCATTATTGGACTAGGAAAAAAAAAGGGAAAAAAACAAGATTGGTATATTCCTCATTCAAGTTCAACATTTACCTATTTACTGCGCATACGCTGAAAACCGCTCAGTTGAGCCACGAAAAGCCTGATTTTCCCAGCCAACTTAAATATGATGTGCATCGCTTCGACCAACAATGTGTTGTAAAGAGAAAACTGCCTTCTCGAGAGGCGAAACCAATATCCACCACTCAAACCAGCCAATCTGTTCTTGGAAACTCCACATAAAAGTTTGATCTTTTTCTTTTGTTTCTTCTGCTCCTTATTTTCCACTAGCGGCCCGTCCCGGCTGCGCCCGGGAAACATATGATTTATAAAGATTTTGTGATGAACGAGTTAATGTATCATTACACAAAACATCCATATGTCGCGAAGAACCGACGGCCGTTGGGGCAAACATGTTCTTGAGTGGAGACCACGACTCGGTAAACGTAGTGTAGGACGCCCTCCGGCCAGGTGGGATGACGACCAGCGAAAGATTGCAAGTAGATGCTGGATGCGGCAAGCTGAAGACAGGGCGCTATGGCGCTCATTGGGGGAGGCCTATGTCCAGCAGTGGACTAACATAGGCTGATGATGACTGTCGGTGCAGAATTGACCATTATCTGGCCAAGCATTTACATTATTGATGTATAATCTATGGACACTTTTACCTGTACTTAATTCTAAATAGCACGAAAAAATACTTTACAAAGAGTAAATACTTTTTTTCTTTACTACAATTTCTATGGAATCATTTCCATAGAGACTAGATTTTTTTTCACAATGATCAAAACCAAAGAGAATACAATAACAACAGTCAATACTATTGTATTATCTTTGGTCAAAACACTGTCAAAGTATGACTACTCGCGTAGTTATTGTATTCTCTTTGATATTCACATCAGATGAATTTTTACAAATTATTTTACTTCACAATATTCCTAACAGTCGCCCGAACGACAGATTTAAAAGTGACCAGAAGTGGTTTAGTCCCTCCCTCGCTCTGGAAAGTTGGCCTAGAGTTTATAGCCGAGTTTAACAACACCTCTGTGAACGATCTACAAGTTGAATTGATCCCAGACGAGTGCTGCTTGACGGGTGCAGTCGAGGATTGCAATAGTGTTCAAATTGTTGGAGAGTGTACAGATCTTGTACCTGCAAGTAAGGACCGAAGTCGAGGGCAGCACAATTCTATCCTATTTATTAATCACTAGCACGGGAAACATCCCGCAGTTTCACCCGCGTTAAATTTGAATTTCATTTTCATAAAATATGTTGCTAATCTGTTTTTTCAACGGGTAACCATATTATTGTTGCCGGTTGAAATTACTTAAAGCTTGAACGCGGTGTTCTGGCTGGAATGCATTGTAGAATAAATAATATAGTGGCAGAAAATCTCTTACGAGTGTTTTCAGAAGGAGCTTTACCTATTCTGGGATATGGGCACTTTCCAGGTCCATATTCAGGTTTTAAGGATCTAGGGAAAATAAATTCCGAGGCATTTCTTTAAATTTTGGACATATGTTATTAAAATTTTGAATATAGGTCCTCTTCACTCTAAGCATTGCCAAACATAGATAAAGTTGTTGTATACATAAGTACAAAATATTAATATTGTTACAGAAACAAGCAAAGTCCTGAAGCTAGTTGCACCTCTGTTAGACTCCTTTGAAAGAGTGGGTTTTTGCACCATCCACGTTGATTCCAGACCAAACGATAGAAAAAGAGAAATATCCAGAGAAACACTGACGATCCACTTTGATACTAGAATTAATGGTACACGAGATAACGTGAACGCAAGAGACGACTTATACAATGAAGCAGTAACACATTGTCAATACGAAGATCAAGACCCATTAAACGATTGCAAGCCAGTAAACTGTGAAGTATATTACAACGGCAAAAGACCATATATCGACAAAACGACGAAACGCTGCACTAGAGCACCGACTTGTCTACCAGATATTGGTAAAGAGATATACGATCCTGTTAGGAATTTGTGCGTCATACCAATCGCTGAACATGACATCGAGTTTATTAAGTCAATTGCGACAAACAACAGACTTCAAAAGGATATTGTAATCGTAAGCTCTGGTAACCAGCTTGACGACAAAAGCGATTTGACACAGAAAAATAAAATAGAAACGCCACGTTCCAGCAATGAAACATACGCTAAAAATATGCCAGATTCTATGTGCAAATTAGCAGCGCAATATATTGCGAAAAATAAATACACTATAGTTTTATTATGTTTCATTATTGTAATTCAATGTTGTATGATAATCGGGTTAATGTATTGTATGACGAATTGCTACACCTGTACCAACAAGAATAAGGTGTTCTGTAAGTTTTTTAATTATAGACAAGATGCCTCAGTTACTACGCCTCTTATAGGCACTAGCAATGACTACACTGAAACGACAGAATTCGATTTTGTAAGCGAATCATCGAATATAGATAGAAAGATCAAATGTTACAAAGCTTGCCAGAAAGAAAATACCGCTAAAATCAGTATGTCTGATGATATCCTATCAAAATGCTTGAACAGAAGAGATTGGAGGCCGATGTCAGTACCACAGAATATTGAAACCGATGTCAAAGAATTCAAAATTGAGACAGAGCAAGCTATTTACGACGAAGATAAATTAAACTACAAACCAGAAAGTGAACACAATCTACACCTGAGTAATCTAGAAGCACAAAAGAAAACCAAGTCTAAAAGTTGTAGTGTGAGTGACAAAGATGTAGAGAGTTACAGAAACCAAGAAATGAATGTCTATCATTCCGACAGTGCTGGTTCTGAAACCGAAATTAGATGTTTTAACTACAACTTTCAACATTCTGCAGAGTTTAAAACTGAGGATCCTCTACGGAAGATAACAGCATCGGTATCAACAGAGAAAGCCGCGCAAGCGTGTTTTTCCAATGATTCTATAGATGATTTCCTGTCAGAACGCGGAATGTTATTCCTCGGCGAGAATGCATCTAAACTTTCATTTACTTCGTCTACGTCGCCCGGGAAATCTTCTATGTCAAACTTGACGAGTAAAACCTCCAAAAATAACATAGTCAAGCATATACTGTCTTATTTAAACAAGTCTAAGTATGGAACGTCGTCAGACCCAGGACATAGGATAACCAAAAACAAAGACTTAGAGCTCATACACCTATCAAGAATGTCAGCGTATTCGTCCAGTGGCGAGTTAGATAGAAATATTAAGTTAGTAAAGGAGTCTAGAAGCTCATTTTAGAATAGATTTTCATTTTTGAGTTGTTAATTTTATGTATTGTAGGCTAGATTTCGATTACACATTTATTTTACTGTAATTTTGTTTTATTGGGTTCAATTCTGCAGGCCATATGTTTTATGATATTTTATATTGCACGAAGAAGGCTTCACCGATACTTAACTGTTACGTATTACTTGATAAGATATACTTGTATGAAGATTTTAATGAATTAATGATTTTGATTATTTTCGATTATTTAGGGTAAATCTGTCAGTGCATATATGAATGAAGATATTGATGGGGTCTACATCCTTCTAAATGTTAGGTTAGTAAGTATTCAATTTGTATTTTATTATTATGTATCTCATTTACCATGATCTCGGGCCATAAAGTGACCCGCAGCCTTATTGTCTAACTCTCACTGAACATCATTTTCGACATTTCAAGCCCAGTCTGGTCTTCGACTGTCACTTTGGTATTGTGTAAGTAGCTGACACAAGTAATACCATTACCAGCGAGATTGAAGCCCAGTGAATGAATGGAACTTTGTGTTTTGACAGATTTTGGTATTGTGTAACGCCGAAATGAATATCAGTAGCCATCTCATTACCATGTGAAACGTCAAATGAAGCAGGGAGCTCATTCGTGCCTTGTTTGAAAATATTTTGATCAAGTCTCTATCCAAATAAGAAGATTGTGGTTAAAATTGTGTTTGAAGGATAGGTACCTAATAAATAAGGACCTAATAGACCTAATAAAGGAAGAAAGTAAGTAATCATTATTATCTGAACATCCAAACATGAGTAGATAAATTCATTTCGTCACAGAAAATACAAAGCATTCTCTCCAATGATGTTAGTGCATAATACTGATTCTCTCAATAAAATTTCTCCTTCCCAACTTCACAACAGTCATGCCTCATGATATTTCACCTAATATTAAAATAAATAAAATGATTACAAAACCCAAGGAATATTGGTGGAAAATATTTAATGACATTGGTATCGTCCAAGCATCCAAGCATAGAAGCTCGAAACCATTTTTGTTTTTGAAAGCTTTCATTCATCGTTTTATTCATATAATCTTTATTTTTCGAATTCATTTAAACATTTTTTACTCCACATGTGAGATTATGCAAGTTGTATTGCTTTTACCTCGTTGTTTTCTGTTATTGTTAACTTTTCATTCAAAAATGTCTATGTTGACATAAAATATCTTGGATTCTAAATCG
Organism: Eupithecia abbreviata; assembly: GCA_943735965.1. Lineage (NCBI taxonomy): Eukaryota > Metazoa > Arthropoda > Insecta > Lepidoptera > Geometridae > Eupithecia > Eupithecia abbreviata. Next base: position 2,322,403 of record OX031001.1, on the reverse strand, counting down.
GAGTATAGTCCTGTTACACATAATTACTTGATTTCAGGCATTATGGCAGCTGCGGAAGAAAAATGACTGAAAAAGCATCAGCGTTTAGACCGCAGAGACTTGCGGGCTGGCCAGCAAGCCGCTTATGTTGCCGAACAAACTATTGGAATACTAACAAATGTGAAGTACTTGTACAGCCTTGTGAACAACTCAAGCATCTCCATTGCATCGATAAGGAGGAGATGACATGCCATCGTGGGCATCAACCCCGGACATCATCCCTCTTTGAAGGTGTACGGCTTTCTACTTCATAGACAGCGAGCACTTATCCCTTTGGGTAAGTGCTCGCTGTTCATAGATGATTATAGTATGTAAGATATTCAATATTGTGCATAGCTTTAAATAAATATTGAGATGTATCTAAAATCACATTATATTTAGATAAGCAATTCAAATGTATTAGACAAATAAGTGATATATGTATATGAACATACTAGTGGTTTCTTTTTCATTTCTTTCGACAAAAAGTTGAAGTGAATAGTCAAATAATCTTATTTGATGATAATTTATAGTAGGTATAACATTTTACTAGTCTAAGTGCTTATTTTGTTAGCCTAAAGAAATATTCAACAAATTGTGGAGGAGTCGAACATAAATAAATACAACAATTTTAAAAACAATCCACATTTATAATTTTTCTTCTAATGTACAGAGGTAGGTAAATAAATTTGTATTTCTAATTATCAATGGTCTTAAACATTTTGAGTGAAATGTGGTATGAATCGAACTCAGGTTCTTATGGGTTATTGCTTTGAGAATCCTGCCAGGCCTCTCAATTGTATGTTCAGTAGCCGCGATGGTCTTCTTGAGATTGAACATGATTATGGATTTCCGGGGGAAGAGGTCGCCAGGAGGGTTTTGCATCTGGCGGTCTTGCTTGTAGGGGAGTGAGAGCGTTGAGGTGAGCATGGCGGGAATTGTCAGCTTTACCACGAACTCATTTATCGACTCGCGCCAGTACAGACTCTGAGAGCGATGTTATGTTTGGCATGAATCCTCCTCTGCTTGGTTCTGGAACACAAGGCTACCACGCCGCCAGCGCGGCGCTGCATATTTAAGGGTGTAGGTTTTGTAAGCCCCGATCTTCAAATACACTTTGAAACGAATATTTTTTAGCAAAGAACACGCAAAGTTTTTTCGCACAGACGCCAACAAAATTTACAAATACAAACAAAACTAACCTCAAACTTTTGACAACTGCTGTAGTGAGTGACATGAGAGCGTTTGATAGTAAAAAAAACTTACGTTTCGTTACTACGGTTTTAGTATACTTACTGACAAAAATACGTGATTGTATTGCAAATAATAACAAAAATAATGCACAAGCTTTGTTTTTACAGCATAACAAATATAATTACCATTTTTGCAACTATAAAAACAGCTAAATCGCCAGTAGTACCAGTGGATCTACTGGTTGTACCAGATGCATTAACGGAACGCAAGAAAGATCGAAAACTTGAGAATTGGATTCACCTGAATCATTCATTCCCAAGCTCATGTCCAGTTGAAATCCTTAGACAATACCGAAAACATTATGACAGGTTTGACAACTGGTAATGGGCTTAAAGTTCACTGGTAATGGTCTTGAAGTTAGACAATAGGGCTGCCGGTCCTTTGGAAGGCTTGCGTGGGGCCGAAGCCACAGCACAGAGGCCCTTTGAGAAGTTAATCTAAAGGCGATGGCTACACATACCGGGTATCATCCTCGGGTGTACAATATAATGCACCCAAAGATGGTATCCGCCAGGTGTAGAGACTATTGCAAAGAAAAATGAAAAATATAAAACCAAATTGTGATGGATGGATGGACTGGGTAATCGGGCTATAAGGGAGATTGCGGACGTCTACCAGACACAAGTCAATCGTTTTTTTTTTTTTTTTTTAATTTCCCTACGTTATATTATTCTAGTTTTATTTAATTTTTTCATAATTCATAATTCATATCATTTATTGTAATTTTATGCATACAGGTAGTATCTTAGGTGTAGTCTTAGTGGGTAGGTACACAATGCATAAAAACCCTGTCAGGGCACAACAATTTTTGGGTTCTTTTTAAATATTAGCCTAAAATTCTAAACAATCATTATTTATAAAATTAGGAATGTCATATAGGAATTATAGGAATGTCATTATAGAAATTATAGGAATGTCATGATTAGGTAGATAGGCTTACTAATTTAATCTGTAGGTATGTCAGCTAGTACACTTTCAGTTTTTTGTTTTAAATTTTAAATTGTCATCGGAGAAAAATTCGTGGATTGAATAATAGCATTTTTGTAGTAGTAAAGTTTTCAAGTGTTTCGTAAATATATTATCTTTTGGTTCTTATTGGTATTTTGGTATTTTATTGTGCGATTTTGTTTTTGACATTTTTAATTTGTATGTGCATTATTATGGATTGTGAATCCGAGAATACGTTGTACTAGTAAAGTTAGTTCTATAATAATTCAACGTTTTTATAGTTTGCTATTTGAAATATTATTTCTTCTAGTATACGAGCAGGAATTGGCCAGAAAACGTAAGTTAACATAAAATTTTATTAGTTTTATCGTAAAATATTTACCGCAACACGGTTGATTTTGTAAGTATTTTGATTGTGAATTTGCTTTTATATATAAATTCTAAGACTGGTATAGAAATTGCCGCAAAATAAAGATCAATTTAGAATATCTAGGTAATAAATACGAGTATTATAAATATAATATATTAAATATAAATAATGCTGGACAATTCACACAGCATTATCTAGCCCCATGGTAAGCAGAGCTTGTGCTATGGGTACTAGATAACTGATATACATAATACAATACATTACATAGATAGATATTTTTTATTATATATAGAAAACGATCAGAACACCCGGAACAAATATCTGCAGATAGTACACACAATTGTTCCGAGGCGGGAATCGAACCCGCAACCTCCTGCGTCGCAGACCTTCGCCCACAGCGCCACATCGGTCGTCGCGGGGACGCGCGCCGACTTGTCTAATGTATATAGATCATTTGAGTTATCTGTAGATTGTTTGCAACAGTCTGGAGTTGTTGTATGTTGTGACCTAAATAGGTTCAATTGTAAACACTGTTTAATATCTATTACTTGGTTGTTATTTTCATCATGCTAATAATAATATAAATGCGAAAGTTTGAATGTTTATGCGGATGGTTGGATGGATGTTAGTTGCTTCTTCACGCGAAAACGAAACGGATCAGGCTGCAATTTTGCATAGATATAGTTCTTAACCTAGAGTCAAACATCATCATCATCATCAGCCTATAGCAGTCCACTTCTGGACATAGGCCTCCCCCAATGTCCGCCATAGCGCCATAGCGCCCTGTCTTCAGCTTGCCGCATCCAGCATCTACCTGCAGTCTTTCGCAGGTCGTCATCCCACCTGGTCGGAGGCGTCCTACACTACGTTTACCGAGTCGTGGTCTCCACTCAAGAACACGGTTGCCCCAGCGAACGTCGGTTCTTCGCGAGATATGGCCGGCCCACTGCCACTTGAGCTTGCTAATTCTTTGAGCTATGTCGATAACCTTGGTTCTCTGTCGGATGCATTCGTTTCGTATCCTATCCTTCAGAGAAAAAAACACGAGTCACACATAGGCTTTTTATCACACGATGTTTCGTATGTCACAGTCCCTAATAGTAATTATAGCAATAATTCAATTTTATAACTGGAATTACCCATTATTTTTATTATTTTGGAGGTTGGGAATTATTTTATCACAACATAGTATAAAACAAAGTCGTTTCCCGCTGTAGAGTGATTCAAGACGAACGTTTATAGACCATTTGGCATATAGATTTATTTATTTATTGAGAAAATAACATCATAACAGGTTTTTTTATTAAGCCCTAAGGCGATGTTATAACTACTTATACTAAAAATTACATATTTTGTACATACACACAATACTAAATAATTTATAATTTTGTTTCAATAACATTTTGTGCCTTTTTCATGGCTTTCGGCAGGTTTTCGTTATTTTTTTCGAATGGACTATTATGTTGTTGACCTCAGATGGCCATGACAGCGTTACCGGACTTTTGGCGGGCGCAGAGGGCGCCTCGCCGGTAAAAATTAGGTTGAGGCACCACGCACAAGGGCCACCACTTAGGTGCGAGCCTCGGCTTGGGCTGTTGCCAGATGCTACAAGAGGGTAGGGAGGTAACGCCTAGGTGCACGAGTGCACCTGAGGGCGGAAACGGGGAATTCTTCGACCCCGCGTCCGGCGGGGTCGGTTATTAGTCGGGTGAGTAGTGTGCGGAAGCTGAGTTGTTGCCGTCACTTCCGGGTTAGCGTCAGTGAGTGGGTCAACGGGGTCACCAAGAACGTGTCTCGGTCTACGGAGGTCTCGGTCTACGGAGGGGGTTTTCGTTAAATATGTCTACGCTGTTTTTGGACAGAACATTAAAACGCGGGCGAAGCTACGGGCGCATCTAGTTTATACATAAGTAGGTACGCTCTTTACAGTTCTAACGAGTGTTTTATTTTTTCAGAACAATGCGTACCACTATCATATTTGTGATTCTCTCGTCTCTACTCGTTTATATCAATACATTGCCAATGGTAAGTTGTACAAAATACAAGATTCTTTGAATGAGATTTTAGTTCAGCTTGCCACAGCGGAAGAATTGTACCCTCTTATATGTAAATTACTCTTCTCTGTCTTCTTTTTTTGTGTACTAGAGGCCTACTTTCATTGCGAAACTTCGGTTTTGTTTCGTCCGATCTTTGCTGTAATTGAACAAAAACGAAGTTTCCTACGAAATTGAGCTGCGTTGTCACTGTATGATAGTATATTTTAATAGTTAGTACGCAGTTTGGTGATATGATAACTTATTTCTGGTTTCTTTGCCAACAGCCTGTAAGTATTTCTTTTTTAATATGTGAATAGGGCAAGATAAAATTATCATTAAAATATATTGTTGATTTATTTTAATTGAGTTCTATTTAGAAGTAGGGTAAGATCAAAGTAGCGCGTCCATTGTAGTTAAATCGGAGCGACAAAAAATAAACAATATACACACTGCAACCAAAAAAAACTAACGGAGCTAAAAACTAAGAAAAAAACTAGCAAAAAGAGCTGTGTATAGCCCATGACCCAACGATGGGGTAGTCACCCCTCGATATGCCGCCGGGGTAATGAGGCCAAGCTTCGAGACCCCTCTCGGTGCCCCGGGGCTGGAAAGAAATTCCTTCTTCGGGGCGAATGCAGCATACGCAGCATCGTAGTCGGTATTTTCAATATGCCGATACAATACAATACAATACAATACAATTCTTTATTTATAACGCCAAGTTACAAGTCAAACGTAGAAATAATAATAAGGTAAGCAATATAGAAATAAAATATTGTCCTTAACTAATTTATGTATGTAGGTATGTCATTAACAAAATATAATTGAAAAATTGTATATGAAATTAATTAATAATAAAATTTATATAATAGGCAAATTGTAGAACTCGTCTACGGAGTAGAAAGAGCTCTCTAAGAGCCATTTTTTTAATTTACTTTTAAATACCATGATGGAAGATGCATTAGATGGAAGATAGGTTGTGTTTTCGTCTACTCCTTTCGGATTTTGCATCGGCAATATAGGTATTTTCAAATCAATCTATTTTGCTGATGACGTCATCGGCAGAAATACCAATCTCTGGCATCGGTATCGGCAGATATCTATCTATAGCCATAGAAATCAATACAATTTAATAAAACTTTTGGAACTCTCATGGTTATTAACACTAAAGTCAATTTAAAACGGGATATTTACCATGATTTGATTTTTGAATTTTCCAATATTTCTGCACAGTTTCATGTGCCGAAACATAATTAAAAATATAAAACAAAATATATATAAATACAATGTATCACATCCATTCGCTACCGATCCAGTGCACGCGTAACTTAGGGGAACAAAGAATACAAAAAATAATAAATAAAGAATCAACTTTTATTATTTTATAGCAAGATGAAGAAGAAGTAAGTTTTTTATATTGGTTTAATTTATATAAAAGTGAATAACCCGAGTTACTTTTTTATAACTTTTATTTGATGTTTTAATCGACAGGCTGTAAGTTATTAACATAATTTACTATTATCTACATAACTAAAATAAGACCCACAAAACCCAAGGACCGAGGGGTCGTCACCCCTCGAGTTGACGCCGGGGTAAGAGGCCAAGCCTCGAGGCCCCTCTCTGTGCCCCCACCAGGGCCGGAAAGAAATTTATTGATAATATAAGATATCGCAATCGCCACGTAAGAGCTCGGTTTCGCACTACGTCCGATCCGAAACCGATCCGAACCCGTGAAAATATGGATCTAGAAAACTCGGACCGCATTCGGATATTGTTTACGCACTAGTCCGATCTCTGATACTCTTCTCGTACGCAGCTCGGATTCAATTCGGACGCAGTGCGCGAGCGTTCATACAAATAATACTTGACGACCGATGTGGCGCGGTGGGCGAAGGTCCGCCTGCGACGCAGGAGGTTGCGGGTTCGATTCCCGCCTCGGAACAATTGTGTGTACGATCTGCAGATATATGTTACGGTTGTTTTCTATGTATAATAAAAAATATCTATCTATGTAATATATAGTATTATGTATAATGCTGTGTGACTTGTCTTGTATTATTTATTTATTTATTTATTTAATACCTACTATGGCTATTTCTGTCCGTCAAAAATCTTCTCCAAAATGGAGATTCTAGAATGACCGAAAGAAATTGGATGACGGAAATCGAATAGCAATTGATTTTTATATCTAAGATTATTTATTTTTATCATCACTACTCGTAAATCTCAATATATTATTATACTAAACTCAACCTAGCCCAATTATAAGAAATACAACTTTTTATCGGTAGGTATCTAACTACATACTTATTCATTACCAACCAATTATTTATAAAAGTGTTTGATACATCGACCACGGAGGTATAATAGCAGCATCAGCAGTTCGACCTAAGTAGGTTACCCGTGCCGCGAGCGCGGACCGGGCGCCAACAGAGATCAGTGCGTCACCGGCAGCCATTCAAACCGCACTCATTAACACTTTGAGTGCTGAAATCACACGGTATGTGTTTTCTACAAGTGACTAATATGCGTAAATCCACACTAGCGCAGCGGCTGAGAAAATACAGATCATTGTGACTCAGCACAGCCGTAATATTTTTCGAACGAAACGCATGTGCGGCACAACACTACCGCTGTGTAGAGCGGCAGCACGAATTTTTTAGGTTAAAAAAAAGATCGCTGTCTTCGAAAAAAATCGCAGTTAAAGTGTTAACATCATATTAGTCGTAGTTTTACACAATATCTCTATTGTCCCTATACTCGACTATTATTACATCAGCATCCCGGGAAGAGCTAGCCGCGATTCCTTCAAAAAGTATCTAATACAAGTATCTGTACAAGCTACCCGTCTATGGAATGCTCTCCCTCTGGACATCAGACGTGCAAAATCACTCCCTATCTTCAAAAAACTGCTGCATCAGCATTATTTATCCATATGAAATATTGATAGCCTTATCTTATGTCTATGTAAGTTTATTATAATGTTTGTAATGTAGGTATTTAGTGTATTTGTTACCAATTATTTATTAAAGTGCCACCGTCTATATTGTTCGTTCCTGTCCAGTCCATCCCAAGGTTGCCTGGAAGAGATCGCTCTCAACGATAAGGCCGCCCTTTATACCTTTATTCTAAGTTTTTATCTCTGTATTATTTTCTGTTTTGTGTGGTGTAATAAAGTGTTATCTATCTATCTAATTTATTTTCATGATATTAATATAGTTGTTTAATTTAAGGTCCTGATTTCTTCACTTCTTTTACAATTTAATTTTAAACTTGTATTTAAATCATTTTATTATTACCACAGCCGCCGGTAAGTTTTTAATAAACTTATATATTTGGTCGACACACAAAAATGTGCATTCAAATATAGACTCTAACTCGTAAAATTTTTATGTATTTCAAATGACAGCTTGGTGATTGACAGACCACTCATTGTAAGATTGCGGGAAAACAATCTTCATAATTTAATAGCTCATCGATTTTACAATTATTTCCCATTACTTGACACTGGCAGAAAAGTGTCAAACCAGACACAGTTGCCATCCGAAACCGCTGTACCGCGCCTGAGGTATGCGAACGGCGAGACGGAGGGGAAATATCGGCCGCTCCGATCCATCAATCTGCCATCAACGCGTACTCTTTCTCTTTTTTCCTCGCCCCCAACCCCGCACTTTACTAAGGAGCGGTACAGCGGTTTCGGTCAAACTAAGAATCATCATCCCTCTGTTTATTTATGTATATTAATTACCAATCTGTATGCTAAACTTGTTGATTACGGCATAATATTATTTATTTTATTTATTTTTACAATGCCCATTATTTGGGCGATGCATTTTCAACGAATGAAGTATTATATAATAATTGAAATATTTTCCGTAGGCGGTAAGTTTTGATTATATAACCTCAATACTTGAACTTAGATACTTAAATAAAAATATAGCTTTGTTAACTACAAACAAGAGCAAATAAGCAGTTTTATCAATGAAGTACCTATTAGTAGCTACTACATACAAAGTTACATAATTATGTACACTTTATCTTAATACTTTGACTACTGAAATCACACGGTAGGTATGTGTTTTCTACAAGTGACTAATATGCGTAAATCCACACTAGCGCAGCCGCTGAGAAAATACAGATCTTTTTGACTCAGCACAGCCGTAATATTTTTCGAACGAAACGCATGTGCGGCGCAACACAATCGCTGTGTAGAGCGGCATCACGAATTTTTTAGGTTAAAAAAAAGATCGCGGTCGTCGAAAAAAAATCGCAGTCAAAGTGTTAAGATTGAAACCCGAGGAATGTAACATTCGGGTCAAACCCACACGGGTGTTAAATATAAGAAATCATGTATATTCTTTAAATAAATAAATAAAATACAAGTACAAATATACTAAAGCGTTGTACATACTTTTTATTTATAGGAAGGTGAGGAAGTAAGTACCGATTTAAGTTTTTTTTTACAATAATTAAGAAAATAACCAGAACTCTGTCTCGTTCAAATTCATGGTTTGGTGTTTTGTTTATTTATTTTTGGTAGAGTTACTTTTCCGACGACCACCGATGCGGCGCGGTGGGCGAAGGTCCGCCTGCGACGCAGGAGGTTGCGGGTTCGATTCCCGCCTCGGAACAATTGTGTTTACGATCTGCAGATATTTGTTCCGGGTGTTCTGGTCGTTTTCTATGTATAATAAAAAATATCTATATATGTAATGTATATCATATACATATATATATCATGTATATTATGTATATCAGTTATCTAGTACCCATAACACAAGCAATGCTTACCATGGGGCGAGATAATGCTGTGTGGATTGTCCAGCATTATTATTATGACTTTACGTAAACTTTTTGGGGTTATTTCTACCAAATGCAAATCTGGGCTATGAATTGCAGTACTTTAGCCATTAAATAATTTTTGGTTATTTTTTATTAATAATATCATTTTGATAACTTTCAACAGGCGGCGCCGGAGGCAGCGGTGAGTTTTATTTTATAAAGCAGTGTCAAATTTAAATTCAGTATTTACCTTAATTAAAGTTAAAATTTTAATCAAGCAATGTACTTAACAAATAAACATTTATTTAAATAACATCTTATTTATTTACCAATAGGAAGGCGAAGCAGTAAGTGTTACTTTTTATTATATTTATATTTATTTAAAGGAAAACCAGAAGCTGATATATAACACAATAAAAAGTTCATAAATACTAGAAAGCTTATTGAAGGTTTTCACGGATAAATAACATAATAATATAATAAGAGACTGTGAAAATAAAGTGAATTGGTACATATAGCATCTATAAAGTTAAATTAGATAATTATCTTTAGGTTACAAAATTAACAATTAGGGCGGTTAGATTTGACTTGGCCAGTTTATATCAGAATTAAAACGTTGAATAACTTTATAAAATGACTGATGTAATGAAAACTGGCCAAGTCAAATCTAACCTACATAGATTTGACTTGGCACTCATTTATATCTCCATTCTTTTTGCCGCTAAGCCCACAGCCAATCATAATTTTTGTATTGAACTTGGCTCTCCTTTTTTCATTTATGTTTTTGGTGTGATAATGTTTACTCAAAAAACTTATCACCAACATTATCATTATTGGTACCAAAAAATTCTCTGCTGAGCCGCCGCCTGGCCTAACACTTGTGCAGAATAAATCAAAATCATGTTGCTTGCATAAGTTATTAAAATTGTTACTCGCGCGCCACATGAAGGCATTTTGACGGTAGTTGGTGCCAGCGTGAGGAACATAGATAGGGGGGTTAAATCTAATAGATTTGGAGGGAACGTTAAACTTAATTTTCTCAAGTAAGTTATAATCAATGTCTCAAGTGTATAATCATCATCATCAGCCTAAAGCAGTCCACTGCTGGACATAGGCCTCCCCCTTCAGCGCTATAATAATAATATGTGCTGTTGGCTTCGGCCCCACGCAAGCCTTCCCAAGGACCGGTCAGTTTATGGCCCGAGATCATGGTAAATGAGAGACATAATATTAATAAAAGTTTAATTTCTCAAATAATAGGCTTACAAAGTTTTTAGTTGTGGGCGAAGGTCCGCTTGCGACGCAGGAGGTTGCGGGTTCGATTCCCGCCTCGAAACAATTGTGTTTACGATCTGCAGATATTTTTTCCGGGTGTTCTGGTCGTTTTCTATATATAATAAAAAAATATCTATCTATGTAGGTAATGTATTGTATTATGTATATCAGTTATCTAGTACCCATAACACAAGCTCTGCTTACCATGGGGCTAGATAATTCTGTGTGAATTGTCCAGCATTATTTATCTATTTATTCAAAGTACATTAAATTTTAAGTTAAGTAGGAGGTAGTGTAATTCAGTATGTACTTTACTTGCATAGTATGTACTTTGGAACAAAAACCTTAGGGGTCGAATAGATAATATACTCTAATAGAATAGATATACTCCTTGTTAATAGATACAAGGGCTCATTCTCTCGGCTCTGTCAGGATTTCAAGTGCACATAATTATTTACTGAGATGTTGCTATATTACTGAGATATTTACTGAGCCATAGCGTCCTGTCTTCAGCTTTCCGCATCCAGCATCTACCTGAAGTCTTTCCGTCATCCCGTCACCTGGCCGGAGGGCGTCCTACACTACGTTTACCGAGTCGTGGTCTCCTCTCAAATTATAATAAAGGTCACAATAAGACCACATTTTGTTCTAATTCATCTATTAAATTTGGCTCATCCAGTTTTTTTATTACGGTTTTGATTCTTCTTGCCAGTGTTATTATTGTGCCTAGTTATTATACACTAGCGGAACTTCCCGGCTTCGCACGGTATTAGTACGGATCCTCCCATTAACTTTTTTGAAAATATAATATAGCCTATGTTCACCGGGGATAGTGTAGCTTCCCAACAGTGAAAGAATTTTTCAAATCGGTCCAATAGTTTCGGAGCCTATTCATTACAAACAAACAAAAAATCAAACATTTCCTCTTTATAATATTACTAGCTATGACACCCGGCTTCGCTCGGGAGTTGATATAAGATTACGTAGTAGTTGAAATAAAAAAATAAACTATGACGTAAAAAGTAAAAAAAAATATTGAAAACATTTTGTCATTATTTACACTACTTGTTTATAAACAACATTTTTCATTTTATTGTCCGGGGTATATATATGTATATATAATTTTTTAGAATTTCCTACTCTTGAGCATGCTACATATAGCTGACCGTGAGAGAAGCAGGATTCTTTGAGGTTGATACCACAATATTTTAAAGTTTGCCCTTGCGCTTTGTTACTTGTAAAACTAAAGGCTAATTTAATTGGAAACTGCAATCTTTTAAATTGACAGCTTCAATGATATTATTCGATAGCTGTTTTACGATCATCCTCGTTCCATTACATAGTTTTGGGGAGTTGAGATTTCTGAGTAGTATGATTGGAGATCCAATTTTCAGACGAAGGCAGTGTAATGGCATTCCTGGTACTTGTAAAGACTTTAGAAATTCAGTAGGGAAGTTGACAATTTCTTCAATGGATATCATCGTGTTGATCGATTTATATATTTTCTCTTCACCAGGTATTTTCTTTAGAATATTAAAATTGATATCGTCAAGAATATTATTTTTAGTGGCCAAAATTGCTCTTTGAAATAACGACTCTACGTTGGTATAGTTCTGAATAATATTTGGATAAATTTTGTCGATTAGTTTGTTTTCAGTAGTGGCTATGTTACAGAAATCACTATTGAGTTCAATGAGGCCGGTTGTTTGGTCAGTAGGATATGTACCTTCGCCTATTTGTAAAATATATTTAGCAAAATGTGCTGTTGTTTCATCTTTTGATAATTCAACTCTCATGTTTTTTGTTAATTGCAGTCTTTGTACTTGTGGCCAGAGATGTGACTTTTTTAAGCATGCATTGATCTCGTCTGCTGGTGTTGACTTTGGAATAACTGGATGTGTTTGTCGAAAATCTCCTGAGAGTATGAGTAGAACTCCTTCCATTATTTGAGTTTTTTCACAATTCTTGTAATGTTCTGTACATGGCTTCTAGTGATTTTTTTTCTGCTTCTCAGGGTGCTCATTCTTATTCGTTGATTTTGTAAACGTGCTTCGTGCTCTTCTTCCGTTTCATTTCTTCGATATTCTTTTTGTTTCCGCCGTTTCGCTGCAGAACTGGCAAGATCTCCTCCTCTTTTACGTCTAGGCATTGTATTCTGTAAAATATAAATTAAATAAACATTTTATAGACAAATATATTGTTACGTAAACGTGGGGTACGTTGAGACAAAGAAAAAAAATTATTTAACCTTCAAGCGGTCGCGCGATATTTTGTTTTATGGCCAAAAGTATATATAGAAGGCAACGATTCAACGTCGCGCGACTGCTTGAAGGTTAAGGAAATTACAATTAAAAGAAAAGAAAAAAACATTAGAATTAATTAAACACACAACAACTATTAAAAATACTCACATTTGATATTTCACAATAAAGGCTCACAGACAACTTTTTTCTTCTTCGCTTCAAAATCGAGAATTAATTAAACGCACTATTAAAAATACTCACACGTGATACTTCAAAATAAAGGCTTACAGATAACTTCTTTCCTTTTCGTTTCGAAATCGCTTGTTTCGCTGTTCAAATCGAACTAACTCTGGCGGGCGACACCGGGCTCTTATATATTCAGAGAGGTCTAGGATATTCGAGAAAGTTTGAGAATATTTTCTTTCTCACACCTTCTATCCGCCGTAACAATACATATGTTCTGCGGCTGTAGCATACGTAGTAAGGCGCGAAATTTAAAAACTTAAATTTTAAAATGTTTTAAGAACTAATTTGAATAACTAAAATTATGTCGCTTTAACTCCAAAATATAAGTTAGCTGCTGCTGTATAAATACACAAAATTTAATAACTTTATTATAGTAACAAATGTAATTTAAGATTTTATTGAAATTAGAATTTTAAATTTCGCGCCATTACTACAAATGCTGCAATTGCTCGCAGCGCCTTTCTAAATGTAATCCAAATAATCGTTGTTCTGAATGAAGTTCAAATACTCGACAACAGATGGCGCCACTACACTTAATTTCCAAGTTGAAAAGATGGAAAAGCCCAATATATATTTATTATATTATATCTTTAAAAACACGCCCTTTAGGTTAAAACGGGAACTTTCTTGTACGAGGGGGGATAAAGGGCTATCACACTATATAAGTCCCTTTATCGTGCCGGGACTCCTTTTTAAGTTTTATCGGCACGTACATTTTATCAACTTAGTTTTATTATAAATAATGATAATGATAATATCTAATTTTATTTTTTACAGGCGGTAAGTCTTCAGAACATAATACATATATTTATTATTATATATATATAATATTTATATTTATTTATGGTAACGTATGTACCAGAAAGGTGGCTACGCTATCGAGCCCTGTTATATTCATGCGCGCCCCGCGGCTTCGCCCTTTTGGAAATATATGTGTCAAATGGGTGTAATATTTAGATTAAGCATTCATTTTAAAATTTATTGTATCATTATAAGTGAACATTTTTGTTTTATGAGAAATAAACATACATTATTTAAACCGAAATGGTTTTTAAACCCTCATCTGAATCACTCTATCGATTTAAAAAAACCGCATTAAAGTCCTTTGCGTAGTTCATCTTGATTACCTCTGTGGCGCGGTGGGCGAAAGGTCCGTCTGTGACTCTGGAGGTTGCGGGTTCGATTACCGCCTCAGGACAATAATTGTACGATTCTAAGCTTGGAGCTAGATAATTCTGTGTGAATTGTCCAGCAATATTTATTTATTGATTTAACTTTCACAGAGTGGGAAAGTTTTAAAATTTCTGTTGTTGCGATAAAATATATATATATATTATTGTATTAAAATTCAAGAGGACAGACGTCTGTCGGCTGTTGCGATTTGTTTATTGTTAATAATCATATACGCAACATTACAGCAATTTAAAGTCGTTACATTATGCACATAATAAAAATAAATAAATTAAAACAAATACAACGAAAATACATAGTTAAAAATTAAAACTAAACAGAATTAACACAAAGAAAGGGAATCAAATAAAATCACATAATCAAAATAAACTGGCTCAAAGAATTCGAAATGACGACCGATGTGGCGCGGTGGACGAAGGTCCGCCTGCGACGCAGGAGGTTGCGGGTTCGATTCCCGCCTCGGTACAATTGTGTGCACGATCTGCAGATATTTGTTCCGGGTGTTCTGGTCGTTTTCTATGTATAATAAAAAAATATCTATATATGTAATGTATTGTATTATGTATGTCATTTATCTAGTACCCATAACACAAGCTCTGCTTACCATGGGGCTAGATAATGCTGTGTGAATTGTCCAGCATTATTTATTTATTTAAATATAATAATTATAAATTCTTAATTCACAAAACAAGTAAAATACAAATTTTAAATCTTATGTCTATGTACTAATCATAACTTTGTGTCTACTAATCTTATTTTATAATTTTTTACAGCCAGTAAGTTGTATTAGAAATTAGAATACGTATACCTGAAGGGTAGTATGATTGATTACAATTCAAGGGGACAATGATAAATGAATTTAAATTTTGACGACCAATGTGGCGCGGTGGGTGAAGGTCTGCCTGCGACGCAGAAGGTTGCGGGTTCGATTCCCGCCTCGGAACAATTGTGTGTACGATCTGCAGATATTTGTTCCGGGTGTTCTGGTCGTTTTCTATGTATAATAAAAAATATCTATCTATGTAATATATTGTATTATGTATATCAGTTATCTAGCACCCATAACACAAGCTCTGCTTACCATGGGGCTAGATAATGCTGTGTGTGTTGTCCAGCATTATTATTATTATTTATTTGTACTCGCAGACCTACCTCACATACACACACAAACACACGCATTCAGTACACAAACAAATATTCTAGACACACAACACACTAGTACACACTCAGCACACAATATCACATTCCGAACTCACTAGAACTTATTCTCATTCCAGGATACCATTTCGAATACTATTTGTGGATGTTAGTTTTTTTTTTTTTTATTTAGCCTGTTTTGTCCCACTGCTGGGCAAAGGCCTCCCCCAAATACTTCCACTCAGTTATTATTTATTTATTTTATTTTATTTTAAGCCATTACTGTCCCACTGCTGGTCAAAGGCCTCCCTTTTCTCCTTCCACTCCTCGCGATCCAACGCTGCAACAGGCAGTTATTATTATGTTAGTTTTATTATCTTTTGTAAATTTAGGACATATGTACTATATCTGCACATCCTCTGAAACCCTTCCTGTCAAACGCACTCACGGACCTCATTAGGACGAGCATTCTTGCTTAATTTGAGTTCCACTGCCACTGTATTTTAAATGATTTCGCATTTGTTTTTGGTAAATAAATATTTTATTATTATTTATTGTTGTTTAACTAGGTGGTAACTTAAATTGGTCTTATATTATATCATGCATCTCTAGTATGCTATGGTCAGGCTTATCTACAACATTAGTATTGAAAAAAGATAGGTAAACATAAAATCAAGTCAAAAAATATTTATTTTTCACATATTAATTTTTTTAGTAATATAATGTATTGACATTATATTACTAAAAATAAAATAAAAGTAATATAATGTATTGACATTATATTACTAAAAATAATATAATGTTATATTAATAAAAATAAAATAAAATAAAATAAATAATAATGAGAAAAATATCTTTTGACTTAATTTTATTATATATTTTTATTTTATATTATTATATTTGCTATTGTAATTTTTATATTTTAATTGGCTCCACTGGGAGTCAATTCAAATATAAACATTGCAATAGCTAATTATGATTAGTATGTATGCACGTCACATTAAATAATTAAAAAAAGTAAGTATTCGATGTCAAGTAAAAAATTTGTCATTCAGAAACTCATCAATGGTATAATAAACTTTTTCCTCTAATAGCTTATTCAACTTGTTTTTAAAAGCATTAAATTACTCTCGGAGCGTATTGGGTTTTGTTGTAAATAATTGGAGCCATGCAGAACACACTCTTTCTAAGTAAGGCGGTTTTGCATGAATGGTGATGTAGGGTCCCCAACTGGAAACTTATTTTTCGGTTTTTTGCTAGACCTTAACAATATTACGACCGATGTGGCGCGGTGGGCGAAGGTCCGCCTGCAACGCAGGAGGTTACGGGTTCGATTCCCGCCTCGGAACAATTGTGCGTACGATCTGCAGATATTTGTTCCGGGTGTTCTGGTCGTTTTCTATATATAATAAAAAATATCTATCTATGTAATGTATTTTATTATGTATATCAGTTATCTAGTACCCATAACACAAGCTTTGCTTACCATGGGGCTAGATAATGCTGTGTGGATTGTCCAGCATTATTTATTTATTTATGTATTACTAATCTCTATATCTCTTCAACCGCAATACACACATGAAATACTCAAAAAGTGAGAAATACTATAGCTGCTAAAACAACTGATCATCATCATCCCATGTAAGTCCACTGCTGGTCATAGGCCTCACCTAATCTGCACCATAGCGCTCTTCAATAGCTATCAATAAATAATCCTTTATATAAAAATGTTCTGATTTTTTTTTTTTTTTTTTTTTTTATTATTTTATAACATAAATATTTATTACCAACAGGAGGGAGAGGATGCTGTAAGTTGTCATAATTAAAACAATAAATAAATAAAAAAATCAATTATTTTGAAACTATCATGGTTATCAACACTAAGTCATTTAAAACGGGATATTTACCATGATTTGATTTTTGAGTTATCCAATATTTCGGCACAGTTTCATGCGCCATGCTCACGGAATAACTGAAGGCACTGCGACTGCGAGTAATCAAATCATGGTAAATATCCAGAATATCCGTTTTAAATGACTTTAGTATGAAGCAAACTAAACAAAAATAATTCAATTCATTTAAGTCGTTTTCAAATTTTTGCGAGAATAACGTATCGCAAATTATTTTTAAATAAACAGATTTTTATCAATGCATATTAAAAAATATTGTTTTTTAAAATAGGTTAAATAGTAAAAGACAAAAATACTGGCATTTTAATGATTTGCCTTACTTATTTCTTTATCTTTTATCAACAGCCAGTAAGTTTTTCAAATATTCGTTAAATCGTTTTGTTTTATAACATTAATTGATAGATTGCGTTCTTTGTAATGTAGAATTATCTTGCATACCTAATTATATAATTATTTTTTTCCACAGCCTGTAAGTGTATTTTTTGTATAATCCAGTGTCTGGCTTAAGACCCCTCGATATTCTATGAATATCTGGCATTTTCGCCGCATTTCATAACGAAAAAAATAAACAAAATAAAACCAATGACTGGGAAAAAAACGAATACTTCTGAATCGACAGCTGTTCACATTCTACTTAGTCGTTAGTAAAATAAACGTTGTTTGTTCTAAATTACTTTATTTTTATTTATTTTATTATTTTGTTTACAGGCTGTAAGTAATTAAGTTTTTTTTCTTAATAAAATATTAACAATTCATAATTGAAAAAATTGACTTTTTTCTCCGTTTCAATCTCAGTCTATTTAATATTTTGCTAATTAATTAAATAAATTCACTTTGTCACTGTATTGTTTAAGATTTTTTTTTTATAATAATGTTATTTTATTTTTAAAATAGGAAGGAGGAGAAGAAGTAAGTTTATTTTATTTATTTTTAAAATATATATAATAAAGTTATATATATTTAAAATTTCTTTCATTACCTAAATAAAATTCGTTGTAGATAAATATTTTAAACGGTGCGAAAATAATTGGCAAATTTTTCGCGAAGCCTTATGGATTTTGTTACAATACTTTTTACAAATCAAATACGAATATTAACTACTAGCTTTTTCCCGCGGCTTCGCACACGGTTTTTGGCTATATAAAGTTACTATGTCCAACTCCGGGATACCATCTACCTCCGAGCCTCATTGAGATACGTTTAGCCTTTTAGGGGCGAAAAGGTTATAGGACTTACATGCAAAAGTATGTGAGTCTATATTAAAATAAATAAATAAATAATGCTGGACAATTGACACAGCATTATCTAGCCCCATGGTAAGCAGAGCTTGTGTTATGGGTACTAGATAACTGATATACATAATACAATACATTACATAGATAGATATTTTTTATTATACATAGAAAACGACCAGAATACCCGGAACAAAAATTTGCAGATCGTACACACAATTGTTCCGAGGCGGGAATCGAACCCGCAACCTCCTGCGTTGTAGGCGGACCTTCGCCCACCGCGCCACATCGGTCGTCTATAACCTTTGTGTTTTACTTTCTAATTCATATATTAGTATGGATACCTATATTTATGTTTCTTAAACCAACAGACGGTAAGTTTTTTACTTATAAAATCTCTTCCATTAAATTCTTACACATCTTCATCATCATCATCAGCCTATAGCAGTCCACTGCTGGACATAGGCCTCTCCCAATGAGCGCCATAGCGCCCTGTCTTCAGCCTCTCGCATCCAGCATCTACCTGCAGTCTTTCGTAATTCATATGAAGTCTTTGAAATTCTTACTACACAAGGGTTTTTGAATGCTAAATTGATAAATTCACCAAATCTGATAACAATTGCAACAGTGTGAACAGTAAGGTAGGGTACCTTACTGTTCACCCTGTTGCACAGTAATCATAAGTTCTTAGGCCACATCTTCACTTGTCTACTTAAGTAAGATGGTTGGTTGGTTGATGGCTACGTGCCCATTAATTACCAATAAAAATAACTACTTACATATATGGGCTGCGGTATGGCTCAGTGGCCACCCGACCTCCAACCCTAAATAAAGGGTCTCGTACTCTAGTTCGAATGACGTTAGCTCGATGTTCATTACCTCGATATCTTTGCCTCGACGGTACTTTTCGTCGATGGATTGTTACCTCGAAAGATCAACAATACCAAAGTTAATTTAAATTATAATTGAATGGTGTTAATATCGTACTATAGTGGTAACGATCCATCGACGAAACGTGCCGTCGAGGTAGAGACCTATCGATGTAGAAACCCTTCGAGGTAATGGTCTTTCGAGGTAACGACCCATCGACGAAACGTACCGTCGAGGTAGAGACCTATCGAGGTAGAAACCCTTCGAGGTAATGCTCTTTCGAGGTAACGACCCATGGACGAAACGTACCGTCGAGGTAGAGACCTATCGAGGTAGAAACCCTTCGAGGTAATACTCTTTCGAGGTAACGACCCATCGACGAAACGTGACGTCGAGGTAGATACATCGAGGTAATGAACATCGAGCTAACTTCATTCGAACTAGAGTACGAGGCCCCTAAATCAAGACCATTTTGGTCGACACAAAACTTCACCAGGCATCTTGGTTCTAAGCTATCTTTTAATAAATATCTTGGAACTTATTTCATTTATTTTTAGAAAGAAAGAACGAAATAAATTTTATTTTCAACTACAACCAATCTCACAGATACGAACCTCATCATCAGCCTATATTAGTCCACTGCTGGACATAGGCCTCCCCCAATGAGCGCCATAGCGCCCTGTCTTCAGCTTGACGCATCCAGCATCTACCTGCAGTCTTTCGCAAGTCGTCATCCCGCTTGGTCGGAGGGCAAGAACTTAAAACTATAATAATAAGAGTACATTAGGTATATTTTGGATTTTAGCTAAAAAATTAATTGATTAATTAATTTTAATTTTTGTTCACAGGCCGTAAGTATTTCTTTTAATTTGCAACAACTTAGCATTTACTCGTAACTATAATATTTTAGAACCATCTCACCACACTCTTGCAGATTTATTTGAATGTGTCCTCAATTTTCAGATATATAAAGTTTTTTGTGCGCCGCAATTTTGAAAAGTAAAACAGTTGTTAGAGCCATACAAAAATCTTAAAATCCCTTTTAAAATGGGTTTTCTCTATACATAGAGAAAAATCACGCTACTGTCACAGCATAGGGATA
The DNA here is from genome assembly GCA_943735965.1 of Eupithecia abbreviata. Taxonomy (NCBI): domain Eukaryota; kingdom Metazoa; phylum Arthropoda; class Insecta; order Lepidoptera; family Geometridae; genus Eupithecia; species Eupithecia abbreviata. Next base: position 2,301,789 of record OX031001.1, on the reverse strand, counting down.
TGTCATTCAACAATTTTATTGATTTTAACACTTTGAGTGCTGAAATCACACGGTATGTGTTTTCTACAAGTGACTAATATGCGTAAATCCACACTAGCGCAGCGGCTGAGAAAATACACATCTTTGTGACTCAGCACAGCCGTAATATTTTTCGAACGAAACGCATGTACGGCGCAACACAACCGCTGTGAAGAGCGGCAGCACGAATTTTTTAGGTCAAAAAAAAAGATCGCAGTCGTCGAAAAAAAATCGCAGTCAAAGTGTTAAAACCAAGAACTAAGTACGCGTGAGTTGACTAGCATAATATAATAATTTCATTTACTTTCTAGACCGGCGGTGTAAGTATTTTTCGAATATATTATTCTCAGGGGTTTATCAAGGAGAGGTATTTTCCCAACAGTAGTCAGTATCAGGCTAAAAAGTTTAAATTTACATTTACATTACATGTCTTATCAGCTAGACAATATAGATATAATAATATTATAAAGAGAAAAGGTTTGATTTATTGTTTGTTTGTTTGTATCGAATAGGCTCCGAAACTACTAAACAGATTTGAAAAATTCTTTCACCGTTGGGAAGCTACTCTATTCCCGGTGAACACAAGCTGTATTATATTTTAAAAAAAGTTAGGGATCCGTACTAAAACCGTGCGAAGCCGGGAAGGTCCGCTAGTATATATATATATATAAGCATTCGTGAGTGTACCTATCTGTAATTACCTACGTCTATGGTAACTTTTGTATTGGCACCTTGCTTTTTTGCCATTCTACCAACGGAACAGGTAGAGTGACAATTTATGACCACAGAGCCTAGCTATTAGGGAGAATAATGCACAGTTTTTTTTTTTAAATCCAACGGTCCTATTTATCCACGGATGTCTGGTAGAGATCGCTCTTGAGCGACAAGACCAAATTGTCACATATCTTGTATTTTTTTTATCTTGTTTGTTTTATTTTTAAGCGTGTTAAAAGTATTGTCTATCTATCTCTCAACTATTACTGACGACCGAAGTGGCGCGGTGGGCGAAGGTCCACCTGCGACGCAGGAGGTTGCGGGTTCGATTCCCGCCTCGGAACAATTGTGTGTACGATCTGTAGATATTTGTTCCGGGTGTTCTGGTCGTTTTCTATGTATAATAAAAAATATCTATCTATGTAATATATAGTATTATGTATATCAGTTATCTAGTACCCATAACACAAGCTCTGCTTACCATGGGGCTAGATAATGCTGTGTGAATTATCCAGCATTATTTATTTATTTTATTTATTTATTTTGCGCGTCTTCATAGTTTTGGGTCAAAGTTTAAATTTCCCTGTATCATTTACAGAGTGATGATGTAAGTATTTTGATACTTTACTTCAATTAGCAAAATGACTAAACGTGTACGTCCAAATCATTATCATCATCTACTATACTAGTGTAATTTATACTAAGGATTCATTCGTTTTGTACCTCCACTTCTTCTGTGTTTCATTCATCATCATCAGCCTATATTAGTCCACTTCTGGACATAGGCCTCCCCCAATGAGCACCATAGCGCCCTGTCTTCAGCTTGACGCATCCAGCATCTACCTGTAGTCTTTCGCAGGTCGTCATCCCACCTGGTCGGAGGGCGTCCTACACTACGTTTACCGAATCGTGGTCTCCACTCAAGAACACGTTTGCCCCAGCGGCCGTCGGTTCTTCGCGAGATATGGCCGGCCCACTGCCACTTCAGCTTGCTAATTCTCAGAGCTATGTCGATAACTTTGGTTCTCTATCGGATGTATTCGTTGCGAATCCTATCCTTCAGAGAAACTCCGAGCATAGCTCTTTCCATAGCTCGCTGAGCGACTTTGAACTGGTGGACCACTGCCTCTCCGGAATTTTTATTTATTTATTACATTTGCGCCAACTCATTTATTTATAGGCCGCAGCTGTAAGTGTAAATATATTATATATTAATATTATTAATATTCGCGGATCATTAAGAAATCAAAAACAAAGCTGTGACCAGGACAACATCGATCAAAATTGATATAATTAAGGAACCTGCCAGCAAAGCTACCACGTTATTTAACGCATAACGTAACGTGTGTTATCAACGTTATTACGCTCATTTTAGCGTGAATAACACGTGAAAATGTTATTTTCTTTGAGACAGGAAGGGAATAACGCCTTTTCAATCGAATACATTTTATTTTTGTAGAAAGATGGTGTAAGTATTGCGTTTATTATTTAAACTCTAAATATTAAAATGTATATTATCTAGTCTATATATAAATTGAGCAGATAAATTATTGTATTTATTTGTACAATACATTTCGGTTAAATTTGTTAAAATAATATATATGTATATGACGACCGATGTGGCGCGGTGGGCGAAGGTCCGCCTGCGACGCAGGAGGTTGCGAGTTCGATTCCCGCCTCGGAACAATTGTGTGTACGATCTGCAGATATTTGTTCCGAGTGTTCTGGTCGTTTTCTATCTATAATAAAAAAAAAATTATCTATTTAATGTATTTTATATGTATATCAGTTATCTAGTACCCATAACACAAGCTCTGCTTACCATGTGGCTAGATAATGTTTTGTGAATGGTCCAGCATTAAAAAAAAAAAAAAAAAAACTTTTTGCTATTCAACAGGAAGTAAGTGATTATCATATTATTTTATAAAAGACTCTTAAGGTAGAAACAGACTGAGCCCGCGTAAATTACGTACTATGCAATATCAATGAATATGACTGATATTACGCTGATCATCAATACAATACAATATAGCTTAATTGCACCATCAAATACAAGGAAAATAATAAAAATTTAGGATAGGATCTTAATACTAACTAAATCTAGTGGCACAATCGGCGTCCTAATCATCCATCCATCAGCCTATGATAGTCCGCTGCTGGACATAGGCCTCCCCCAATGAGCGCCATAGCGCCCTGTCTCCAGCATCTACCTGCAGTCTTTCGCTGGTCGTCATCCTACCTGGCCGGAGGGCGTCCTACACTACGTTTACCGAGTGAGATTACGCTGAGCCAAACCCTATTTCGGCGCAGGATCTTGGAGGCAGCCTTATTTTTACTACCACCCTTTCGTGTCGCTTACCTCCATGTTAAACTGTTTTAAAATATTTTAAAACTTACGCGATCTGAACACATAATTATAAGTATTAATACAACGGGTATTTATCGCGTTTATTTCCTATTTTCCCGACGTTTCAACAGGTTTACACTCTGTCATCAAGCTTGTAAGCCTAAAGAAATAAACTTTCATTTCATATCATTTCGTTGCGCACCTTGCGTACGTTGGATCAGTCTGTTTCTTGCTTTAGTATAATCCTAACATTGTTAGAGTATGATTAGATTTTCAATAATTTCATTTAATATTTTTTATCAGGAAGCGCCCGATGAAGGCGTAAGTATTTTCAAGTACATATTTAATTAGGAACCTTATAATTGCGTATTTTACTATAATAAACTGTATGTATATATTATCGACGACAAATGTGGCGCGGTGGGCGAAGGTCCGCCTGCGACGCAGAAGGTTGCGGGTTCGATTCCCGCCTCGGAACAATTGTGTGTACGGTCTGCAGTGCTGGTCGTTTTCTATGTATAATAAAAAATATCTATCAATGTAATTATATTGTATTATATATATCAGTTATCTAGTACCTATAACACAAGCAGCTCTGCTTACCATAGGGCTAGATAATGCTGTGTGAAATGTCCAGCATTATTTATTTATTTATACTACATCTCATCCCGCGTGGTGATAGATATTTGGATAATATATACTATATATCTTTATGAATTCCTATTCCTTTGCCCATTTGTTATTCTGATATATAAGCTATATTATTGTGAAGTTTGATTAAAATCAATTCTTAGTTTTTACGTGAAAGAGTAACAAACATCCATCCATCCATTCATACAAACTTTGACGTTTATAATATTATTAGGATTAGACCAGACCCATTAGGAGATGATGCGGGTTTTAAATATAATTAATCCCTTTTTTAATTAATACAGGAAGGAGGAGAAACAACTACCACCGGCGATGGCGAGGAAGAAACGGTACTTTTTAATTTAACGTATTATTATTAACGTTAACGAATTATTATTTTACGTTCAAAAAATATTATTAATGTTAACGTTATATTATTTAACATATATATTAATTAAAAATATAACATTAATTCGAATTTATATTTCCATTTTCTCGGGTATTCTCCTAAACGCCGTATAATCGTAGAAAATACTATTTCTGTTTTCTGTAATAAATTTGATCGAATTATTTTAAGACAAATGTAAGTACTTCCCTAATCCCTACATCATACATCTAAGTCAACAGAATTTTTACCAAATGAAATTTCACGAAATATACATTGATATACGATAAAAACCTGTCCATACCATCATGTAAAACATTGTGTGAATCAATAAATAAATTCTTTATTCCTTAATTCATGGTGCTGTGCTGGATTAATGTTTTGATTAATAAGCAACATGTAGGTAGGTATATTATTCTTGGATATTCTTGTATTCTGACGACCAATGTGGCGCGGTGAGCGAAGGTCCGCCTGCGACGCAAGAGGTTGCTTGGGTTCGATTCCCACCTCGGAACAATTGTGTGTACAATCTGCAGATATTTGTTCCGGGTGTTCTAGTCGTTTTCTATGTATAATAAAAAATATCTATCTATGTAATGTATTGTATTATGTATATCAGTTATCTAGTACCCATAACACAAGCTCTGCTAACCATGAGGCTAGATAATGCTGTGTGAATTGTCCAGCATTATTTATTTATTTAAATCTAAATTCTAGTCAGGATCAGATTACATTGATTAACAAGATAATTAAAAACGATTTTTATTTTTTATTTTAAAGGCTGGAGACGGTGACGATGTTAGTATTATTTCTTTCATTTATTTATACTATGGAAGATTTTACTCCACAGCAAATAATTTATTAGAGTCTGTGCAAAAAGAGAATTCTCTTAGGAATGGAGGGCGCGCGTGTGCCCATGTACTATTTTTGTTGTGTTAACACTTTGAGTGCTGAAAACGCACGGTATGAGTTTTCTACAAGTGACTAATCTGCGAAAATCCACACTAGCGCAGCGGCTGAGAAAATACAGATCTTTGTGACTCAGCAGAGCTGTAATATTTTTCGAACGAAACGCATGTGCGGCGCAACACAACCGCTGTGTGCGGCAGCACGAATTTTTTAGGTAAAAAAAAAGATCAAAGTCGTCGAAAAAAAACCGCAGTCAAAGTGTGTAACGAGTTTTGCTCCAACTCAAAATCTACCAACTTACAGATAAGCAAATCAAATGTACTAGACACATAAGTTATGAAAATACTAGTGGTTTCTTCTCACTTCTTCCACTGGCGGACAAAAAATTGAAGTGAACTATAAAATAATTTAATTGATAATAATGAATAGTATAAAATATGACGATTATGTGCTTATTTGTAAGCTTAATGAAATAAAAACTTTTCATTTTCATTTATGTTAGTTTTTTCGCCACGAGACTTCTCTTTCTCAGACTCTAAAGATAGGTATTTTAATTTTTACAAAATCTATACAAGACATAGGACAGGTAAGACCGGATAACTGCGCCAGGTGGAATTTGTGCCCAACCGCCAAAATAGCCAATTTCAGAAAATCGTAACCAAGCAGATTTTGGGTGGCGAAAAACTTTTGAAAAAATCGTGGTTATTAACACAAGTAGTTTACAACACATTTGATGATGGACGATGGACATGAAGTATTGCGATATTCAGACGTAAGAATTTTTTAGTCATCTACGTGACTAACAAATACTAACTTAAAATGCGATTTTCAAAAAGTAATAATATTTTAGTCTTTAATTATGCTTAACATAATATTTTTGTCATAACTATATCTCTAATTTCAGGATATGGCAATGGTATGTTTAAAACAAGATTATGAGTATTTAAACTGAAAAAAATTTAAATTGGAATATGTACGTACTTATTAATTATTTCATATCTTAAATCAATTTTCCAGCTAACTGTAAGTTATTTTGGATCCGGATTTGTTTTCTTTTTTGCACACAACATTTATGTTAAGAATTTGTTGAAACTTAATTTCTTTTATGTTGTAGATTGGGGTAAGATTATTTTCCACTTTCTCGTTGTTTTAATTTGTAATAATTTATTTAATTAAAAACACAATTTATTTTGTTTATACGTTCCATAACAATCATATTTATAAAATATGTTTTTTTTCACTAAAGCCGGAAGAAGTAAGTTATAAAAAATAGAATTTCATATACCTGCGCGTACCTATTAGAAAATAAATTACTAAATGTTATTATTATTTACGAAAGTTCTTTTTTTTATTAAAACGAATATTTATATTCTCAGATGACGGTAAGTCTGGCAGTTACTTCAGAAGCACATAGTTGTGATTTTTTTAAACAATTGTATGTTAAAATTCTCTACATTTTTATTAACAAATTTTTACTTTTAATACAGCCAGAGGTATGTTTGTTTAATCAAAATGAAAAGTTTAATCAAATGATATCCAAAATATAGTACATTACGAGTCGTAATAAAGTACTTTACGAGTCGTAATATAGTACATTACGAGTCGTAATATAGTACATTACGAGTCGTAATATAGTACATTACGAGTCGTAATATAGTACATTACTAATCGTAATATAGTACATTACGAGTCGTAATATAGTACATTACTAATCGTAATATAGTACATTACGAGTCGTAATATAGTACATTACGAGTCGTAATATAGTACATTACGAGTCGTAATATAGTACATTACGAATCGTAATATAGTACATTACGAGTCGTAATATAGTACATTACGAGTCGTAATATAGTACATTACGAGTCGTAATGTACTATTATATATTTTGGATCGAGCAAAGGATCGAGCGGTTTTTTTCATTTATATGAAAAACTTCTTTTCACGCATAAAGTGAAAAATTCCGCTCGATCCTAGACAGAATAAAATATAGGCTTTTTATTCCGACGCATGCGAATCCGCGAGCAGAAGCAAGTTAGTAAAAGATACCGAAGTAATAGATCGCTCTTGGTTTCTAACCGTGTTTTTTTAAATAATTTCAGAACGTGGTAAGTCAAAGTTGAACATTGAATGTATCTTTTGTATTCTTTTGTTAATCAACATTGACTTCTACTATTATTATAGTAATTATTTTATTTTAACTCTTTTAGGTCACTGTAAGTTTTGGTCTCGTATAAAAAACTGTTATTTTTTATTATTATTTTATTATTGATTAGTTTTTGACTTGGTAACAACTATAGCTTCTAATTTAATAGAAAGAAGAAAGAAAGAAAGAAAATACATTTATTTGACACCATACATAACACGACACATTACATAGTATGAAAATATAAAAGAACAAACACAAGAAAAAATTACAAGGAAATAGATAAGACATACAGATAAGAACAAATACATGTTACTTCTGGGACCAAAGAGGTAATATACTACTTAGGTAGTAAAAAAAAAGTACTAGGAGGTATTTGTGACATAAGTTGTTAATTTGTACTTTTGTTTAATATTGTATCTCTATGTTAATTGTATGTGTGGGTTTGTTGTACCAAATATTTTTTTTATCTATAATTTGTTGAGGCAATATATTGTCCAGCATTATTTTATTTTTTATTTATTGTATCACTTTTATTTTCAGGACTTTTTTGTATGTATGGAATTTGGCTATAATATTTATAAGACAAAGTTTTTATGTACATGCTAACTAATACGTTGTTTGATATTTTTTTCATGTTTTGAATGCGGGATTACAATGGTTAGTAAAATTTTTTTTCAATCATATACATAATTTTTTTTTTTGATTAAACTAATAATTGTTGGCAATAAAGATATCTTTATACTTTATTTCAGAAATAGGGCGTAAGTTTTCATTGTTTTTTAAAGAAACTAGTACTTTAGGTTCTAAAAAAAGATCGAGTATGAGTACTATAATATTAAAATAATAAATACCATAAAATATATCAATTATTTACATTTTTCATTTATAATTTACAGAATCCTGTAAGTAACCGTAAAAATAATAATAACACTTACTCATAAAACTAGCCAAATTATCCCCCTAATTCCCCCCCCCCCACACACCTAAAACCAATACCTATTATTAATAAAATCACAATACATGTTATGAATTATGAAACTGAACCTCTTTTCTATATTCTATTAACTCAAATGATGCACATTTTTACAGCGAGTTGTAAGTTTTTAATTTATTATTTTTATTTAATACCAATACTTAGACACTTAACTTACGTGTCCAAGAGTCGTGTAAAGGAAATAAAGTACTTTGGAGTTTTAAGTTTTATTTACTTTATGTTTTCATGTCTTCTATTATTTTTATGAAAAGTTTAAGTACGAACACTTTATGGTTTCCCATAAAGTACGCTTTCTTTCTTGTCACAATGTTGTTAGTGTTCACACATAGCTTATTTAGATTCTATCAGTGAATATACGTACCTATTATTAGCTCTCTGTAGTCAAGTCTATAGACATTATTGTAGCTGATGGTGTTCCGATATAAATAAATAAATGAAATTAACTTTATTTTTCAGACTCATGTAAGTAATTATAAGTTTTGCTACGAAGAGCTGGGTTTGGCTTTAGCTTACTTATATTTTAATTTGTATCATAAATTTTGAAATTACGTGGCAATCCGGGTGGAGCAAGCCAAGTGAATCTGAGCAACTGCTTGAGGGTATCAAGGCTCAGAAAGTCTTAAGTTCACAGCTCGAGTAGGTAGAAGTAATTATCAAAAATTTTGGTGTAAAGCATTGTACGTTCAAAAATAAAAAATAAGGTATATTCTTTGCTAAAATAAATAAATAGATAAAATTATAACAGTTTGTCTAGATGTGAGAAAAAGAGAAGTGGTGTCATCAGAAATAACTTTCGTATTGAGTTTTTTTTTTTTAATAGTTATTTTGTTGATTACAGGAAATCGTAAGTCTTTATACAATTAAATATTTAAAATGAGATTATCTGAAAATACGACTTAGGTCCTTGTTAGACAGTTTACCTACATGGATAAAGAGAAACAAACTCACTATTTTGTTTTCATTACAGATTAACGTAAGTATATCTACCCGATACCTATCTACGTGTTTTTATTTTAATTTAATAAAAATTAAAGTTTAAAAACCTTTTTTGTTTTACAGTTTACGGTGAGACATAACATTTTTTTTTATTTAGACTAAATAGAACTTTACCTACTAATATGTCAAATTGAAAACTTAGAAGTTTTAACATATTTTTGCAGCTGATTATACATAATGCAGTACACACCAATGGGTCTCGTACTCTATCTAGTTCGAATGACGTTAGCTCGATGTTAATTACCTCGATGTCTCTACCTCGACGTACGTTTCGTTATCTCGAAGATCGTACTGATCTTCGAGGTAACGACCCATCAACGAAATGAAATGCTCGAAGGGTTTTTCAAATGCGTTTTTGGGTCGTATGTGTACTTTGCGTTTTTGGGTGGTATGTGGTACTATAGTATTACACGATTATGGCACTTATCAAAAGTGTTCTTTATTGATCTTTCGAGGTAACGACCCATCGACAAAATGTACCGTCGTCGAGGTAGAAACCCTTCGAGGCACTGATCTTTAGAGGTAACGACCCATCGACGAAACTTACCATTAAGGTGTCTCTACCGAGGTAATGAACATCGAGGTAACGTCATTCGAACTAGAGTACGAGACCCCACACCAATGGAACCATAAATCACTTAGTTTATTTCTAATTTTAGCTTCCAGTGAGTGTCTATCATTATATTTATGATTCTTAATGTTTATTAATTAAACAATAATACTTAATATCAATTAATACCGTATATTAATTTTAGGATGGCGCCGTAAGTTTATTTAATTAGAATTGAAAATAAATCTTTGATGTGATAAGTACTAAAAACCAACTAATATTTCTATTTCTATTTTTTATAGTTAGTTGTAAGTATGTTTTTATGTTAATAATATAATTTATATATGTTATATTCTTGTCAATTATTCGCTCGCTAAAATCTTTATTTTCCATTTAGCAACTCTGGGTAAGTTTATGAAATTAGAAATATCTATGTATTCTATTGGTTTCATCATAAACCTATGTTAGTCCACTGCTGGATATAGGCCTCCCCCAATATGAGCGCCATGTCTTCAGCTTGCCGCATCCAGCATCTACCTGCAGTCTTTCGGAGGTCGTCATCCCACCTGGTCGGAGGGCGTCCTACACAATGTTTACCGAGTAGTGGTCTCCACTCAAGAACACGTTTGCCCCAGCGGCCGTGTCGGTTCTTCGCGAGATATGGCCGGCCCACTGCCACTTCAGCTAGCTAATTCTCAGAGCTATGTATGTCGACAACTTTGATTCTCTGTCGGATGTATTCGTTACGCATCCTATCCTTCAGAGAAACTCCGAGCATAGCTCTGTATTGGTTTATAGTCATTTAATTCATTTGTTTACTCTTTTTAGACGGAAGTAAGTTTAAATAAATATTAATTACAATATTTTATTATCAATTACGTTTTCTTACATATTTTAATACAGGAAAAGCTTTCACGATGGTTCATTGATTTTGATTTCAGAAATTCGTGAGTTTTGTTTTTGATAATCATTTTTATTTATTTTTTACATTTACTACTATTTTAACGTTATATTATTATTATGTATTTCAGTTTACGGCAAGTATTTAAATACTATAAGTTTATTAATTTATGTTTAATTGATATTAATAATTCAGTAATTTAAAATATGATTGTTTCCGTTTTTTTTTTTACAGTATTATACAAAAGTAAGTCAAAAAAAATGTAGTCCCGTGTTGTTCATACTCTTTTACATGCATACATATATATTTCTATAAAGTATTTTTTGACTACTGCGCCCCGCGGCTTCACCCGCGTGGAAATCTATGTGTCAAATGGTTTAAAAACCTTCCTCTTGAATCACTCTTTCTATTAAAAAAAACCGCAACCGAATCCGTTGCGCAGTTTTAAAGTTCTAATCATACATAGGGACAGACAGACAGCGGGAAGCGACTTTGTTTTATACTATGTAGTGATTGTATTTTATAATGGTGTCTTTATTTGTTTCTTATACCAATACTGTCTATTGTTTATAGCCGGCAACTGTAAGTACCTACTTGCTTATTATTAAATGTTAATTAAACATGTTAGTACAGTTAAGTTATTATTAAGCCTACGGCTTCAAACTTTTGCCTTTAGATGACTACAAAGAGGACCAACTCGTTTCTATTTTTGCCTTTAGCCGACTATAAAGAGGACCAATAACTCGTTTCTATTTTTGCCTTTAGCCGACTATAAAGAGGACCAATAACTCGTTTCTATTTTTGCCTTTAGCCGACTATAAAGAGGACCAATAACTCGTTTCTTTTTTTGCCTTTAGCCGACTATAAAGAGGACCAATAACTCGTTTCTATTTTTGCCTTTAGCCGACTATAAAGAGGACCAATAACTCGTTTCTATTTTTGCCTTTAGCCGACTATAAAGAGGACCAATAACTCGTTTCTATTTTTGCCTTTAGCCGACTATAAAGAGGACCAATAACTCGTTTCTATTTTTGCCTTTAGCCGACTATAAAGAGGACCAATAACTCGTTTCTATTTTTGCCTTTAGCCGACTATAAAGAGGACCAATAACTCGTTTCTATTTTTTCCTTTAGCCGACTATAAAGAGGACCAATAACTCGTTTCTATTTTTGCCTTTAGCCGACTATAAAGAGGACCAATAACTCGTTTCTATTTTTTCCTTTAGCCGACTATAAAGAGAACCAATAACTCGTTTCTATTTTTGCCTTTAGCCGACTATAAAGAGGACTAATACCTCGTTTCTATTTTTGCCTTTAGCCGACTATAAAGAGGACCAATAAATCGTTTCTATTTTTGCCTTTAGCCGACTATCAAGAGGACCAATAACTCGTTTCTATTTTTGCCTTTAGCCGACTATCAAGAGGACCAATAACTCGTTTCTATTTTTGCCTTTAGCCGACTATAAAGAGGACCAATAACTCGTTTACACTTTTGCCTTTAGCCGACTATAAAGAGGACCAATACCTCGTTTCTATTTTTGCCTTTAGCCAACTATAAAGAGGACTAATAACTCGTTTAAATTTTTGCCTTTAGCCGACTATAAAGAAGACCAATAACTCGTTTCAATTTTAGCCTTTAGCCGACTATACGAGTAAAGAGCCAAATTGTTACAATTCATCATTATCATCAGCCTATGTTAGTCTACTGGTGGACATAGGCCACTTCTAATGATGGCCATAGCGCCCTTTCTTCAGCTTGACGCATCCAGCATCTGCCTGCAGTCCTTCGCAGGTCGTCATCCCACCTGGCCGGAGGACGTCCTACACTACGTTTGCCTAGTCGCGGTCTCCACTCAACAATCACGTTACAATTACTCCTTACAAAATAATATACATACATTAGCAAATATGTATAATAATATATCTAAAACGTTTTGTTTGACATGCAAAAAAGATATCTGACCACGATTTTATTTTATTATTCTAGATGGTGAGTACTAAAACAGCAAATGTTTATTATTATTAATGATTTTCTTTATAAGTGTTAAATATTCATTAACAAATTAATTATAATTATATTTTTTTCTTATATAGCCAGGGGTAAGATTAAGTACTCATACTTACTTATTTTTATTAGAAAATTTACAAATTTCTATTCTCTTTTCATACAAAAAAAAGGTGTCTCTAAATTTTATCCATCTTGCATTAAACATTTGTGTTTATTAAAGAGTTGCATAATTAAATACCCCTTAAAGAAAACATTAAAGTACCATCCAAAGTTTGCCTGGAAGAAATCGCTCTTAGCGATAAGGCCGCCTATTGCGTAGCTGTTTGTTTGTTCTTTTCTGTTTTTCTCTGTCTCAGTGTACAACGAAGCGTATTTGTATTGTATTTCATTAGTATTTATTTAACAGTTGCATAATTTTTCAGTGCCAATGCGTCACCCGAGGCCCACTTTCCAAATTCAAACTTATTGGAAATATACACTTCAAACACGTAAAGGTATAAAAGCATTTTTAAAACAAAATTAATTAAAAAAAAAACTGCTGCATCAGCATTATTTATCCATATGAAATATTGATAGCCTTATCTTATGTCTATGTAAGTTTATTATAATGTTTGTAATGTAGGTATTTAGTGTATTTGTTACCAATTATTTATTAAAGTGCCACCGTCTATATTGTTCGTTCATGTCCAGTCCATCCCAAGGTTGCCTGGAAGAGATCGCTCTCAGCGATAAGGCCGCCCTTTATACCTTTATTCTAAGTTTTTATCTCTGTATTATTTTCTATTTTGTGTGGTGTAATAAAGTGTTATCTATCTATCTAATCTGCGTATAATCGTGGAGTAAAAAGGCCTTTGCCCAGCAGTGGGAGAGTAACGAGTCCTGGTTCTCGTTTCCGCTTGCGGAGTGGCATCCCAAGAGAACCAGATCCCTACTTCTTGCTTGCCTTCATTGGCCGGTCAGAGTGGAGTCGCGAGAGATGCATCTTAGGAGTACACTCGGGGGTGGAAGTGTCTAATGGCGTAATATAGCGAGGAAACCCGCTCACGAGCAGTCTTCGTGATGGTGAAACGGGGCCGCACCTTTCGATACCCCTCAGTCGTTTGCACCGATGTCGTTCCTCTCCGGTATTTAAGCCGGCTTATTAAGGAACCCATCCAGCATTCGGCAAGCCACCGTCTGCCACTCTCAACAGTTATGAGACTATGTTTATGGCAGACGTCCGCAATCTCCCCTATAGCTCGTATACCATAACCCTTTTCATGGTCCTTCGAGCCGGATTATGTTATGGTAAATGGTATGATGGTATGTGGTTTGAACCCGCGACGAAGGCGACCGATCGCGAACTGAGTACATTTAGGCAACCGCGAGCGAATACGCATTCAACTGCAAGCACAGCTAAATGCATATCTGCTGCGTGGTCGGTTTACCCGAATCCTAAACAACACAATCGACACCATTATCTGCTTATCTTGGGACTAGATCATACTGTGTGGATTTGTTGATTATCCAACATTGTTTATTTACAGGTGACCCCCCCTAGATACGTGACCATCCCCACGGAGTCTACGTCCACAAACTGCCCCCCCTGCGACTGCACTAACTGCGGCAGCAACATCCCCGGCATGCCACCAGGATTCCCTGGATAAATCTGTACCCCGCAGTGTAGTTTTACTTAGGAGAATAAATATTTGTTAAACTGTGTGTGTGTTTATCTGACAAAATATATCACTACATAGTTTAAAACAAAGTCGCCTCCCGCTGTCTGTTTGTCCCTGTGTATGCTTAGATCTTTAAAACTACGAAACGGATTTTGATGCGGTTTTTTTAAAGAAATAAGAGTGATTCAAGATGGAGGTTTATAAACCATTTTACACATAGATTTTCACTCGGGCGAAGCCGCAGGGCGCAGCTAGTACATAATAAACAATTAAAATATTCTACTACCCGAGAGTATGACAAAGGGAAATTAATTCGTAATTTTTGGTAATCTCTTTGGGGCATATTGGTGTGTGGAATGTCCAGCATTATTTATTTATTTCGGATAGTACATCATCCCACCTGGTCGGAGAGCGTCCTACACTACGTTTACCGAGTCGTGGTCTCGACTCAAGAACACGTTTGCCCCAGCGGCCGTCGGTTCTTCGCGAGATATGGCCGGCCCACTGCCACTTCAGCTTGCTAATTCTTACAGCTATGTCGATAGCTTTGGTTCTCTATCGGATGTATTCGTTACGAATCCTATCCTTCAGAGAAACTCCGAGCATAGCTCTTTCCATAGCTCGCTGAGCGACTTTGAACTGGTGGACCAGCCCTATCGTGAGTGTCCACGTCTCATCTCCGTAGGTGTTCACAAGTAGGATAATAAAACATGATTTAATCAAATTATAAATTTAATTATTACTATTTACACAGTGTAAATTAATTACTTATATCATTTACTTAGCTTTTTTTTTATTTAGCTTCGTCCGATTTTTCCTGGTAGGTTATCACTCCTTTTTCTATAAGGTCTGGAATTTCCACGGCTAGCCAAGGTCCGAGCTGGAACAAAAAATAACATTATAAATTTTAATTATAGCAGGTAGAACTAGTTTCCGCACGCGTTAGTGAGTAGTTTTAGGCCGTGCTCACTTTGGATACGATTTCATCCGAATTTGATTAGCGTGTAAACGTACGACTACACAGGAATGACCCCGACCTTCCAAGGACTATGGGAGCGCTCACACTGCATGCGATGAGTCGTACGTATACGTTTACTTACGCGACGTCCGAATACAATCCGAACTTGTTGGGATTTATCACGCAGTCGTACGTTCAGTTTTACATAAAAAATGGACACAATGGATGGATGGAATATTTGACGGAGAAAAACGTATTCAGTGTGATCACTCAATTCGTACGAACAGTACTCGTATGTTTACGTACGAACAAATTCGTATCCAAAGTGAGCGGGGCCTTAAGAGGCCTCCGGAGGGACGAATTTTTCATACAAACGTAATACCAAAATGATTACCAATTCGAGGATATTTCCACTATAATATTGTATTATTTGTATTTAAATAGTAATTATTTAGGTTCCTAAATCTTTTTTTTTTTTTCAAAATACTTGCCTAAAATTAATTGAAAGCCAATCGCATTTTGCACATTTTTATGCGAAAATGGACAAGTTTTCTTGCTATTTGTTTCGTATTAAAACATCAATATCTTACGTGTTATTTATTAAGGAACATAGCTTATATTGTCTAGTTACAGAATAACAATACTTTGTGAAGAATACAAAAAGTAATCAGTCATAATTTTTGGTATTACGGAACAAACCAAATTTTGAACGGCTATTGCTATCGTGCACGCATGGGGCGCGGCGCAAGGGTTAAACAGGGACAGCGATATTCGGAGCGATTTTTGCAAGCGAGGGTCGCCAGGCCCTTAAGGTTATTTCTACCCATCGTAACTGACTTATTGGATATAAATTAGCCTTTGTTTTATTTCAGGCTTTAGGGCTAAATCTATGCAAAATTTCAGCCCGATCCGTACAGTAGTTTTTGCGTGAATGAGTAAGAAACATCCATACATACACACTTACGCGTTTCAGTAGGATAATTTATGGATAAAAGTTAGTATAGTTAGGATAGTTTGAGAGACCTAAGCCCTCCTACACGTAAACATATAACACATCGGGCCAACTCTACTGCCATACATGTAGTAGGGTATTCAAGACCAAGTTCGGTCGAGCCATATTAGGGTCGGTTCATATCTGACGGATAATGCGCCGAGTGTATATAGAGATAGATAGATAGAGATAGAGATAGAGAAACTTTTATTGGATTAAACACAGTTACAGCACAGAACGAATAAGTATAGAATTATATAAAATAAAAATCATTATTATAATACTTAAAATTAGGAGGTATACACCTGACCTGCCCACCCACCACAGGTGGGTGAATAGAAGGTGCATTTTAACTACAAGAAGGTACAGAGCTACAACAAACAAATAATGATTCAGTAACCAAATACATATACCTAGTTCAGTAGGCTACTAGTGTGGGTAGGCTCTATTCTATCTATTATGGGGTTACGCCAGAACAGGCAAATACATATATAATAAAACATTCAACCTTTCACACTCACTCAACCGATGATGCGTTAGTGCGTCGAGCGTACAGCGTCTGTTACGTGTCCGTTAACGCATAGTCGGTCGACGTAACGTCTCGCGATACGTGTATTTTGTATGATGCATTCAGACTAGGCGTAACATCAGCGAATATCGTTTGTGTACAGGGCGTTCGAACTGACTAGACGTGTAATGTGGCAGGTCTGATTTAACTAAATAGACTTGACCGATGATACGCTCGACGCATTTTACGTCAGATATGTACCGACCCTTAGGGCTCATGATAGAAAGAGGAATCCGTAATGTCAAGGATCGCCGTCATCGAAATCGATGAGCAGGCCTATATGTATAGTGGACTGCTGGCAGATGCTGGATGCGGCAAGCTGAAGACAGGGCGCTATAGCGCTCAAGGAAGCCTATGTCTAGCAGTGGATAGACTGATGATGATGATAATGTAGAATATATAATATATAGAAGAATAAACTTACCCCAAGAGCCATAGCATGCGCGATCCCGAACCTAGGCACATTCCGCGCCCACAGCGGTTTGAAATGGTCCGTCAGGCAGATCTTCCCGCCTCGGTACATCTTCGCGGTCTTACCGTCGAGACCTGGTAAAGCTAGCTCCGGTGCCGTGGTCGGGTAGGTTATGGGAATCTGAAAAATGATAGAAACAAGTTAAATTTTATGACAAACATCAAACTGTTTTATTTATTTATTTTATTTTGGTTTTATTTATTTTGTAATTGTCTGATTTTTTTTATCTTTGATTTTTGCAACATACCTATTGTAAAAGTGTTGTTGATCCCTTGAGGATAGGGATGTGTCTAAGTGGCTTTTTATTACAATGTATGTGTGTGTGTGTGTGTGTGTGTGATTATTATGTCTCTCATTTACCATGATCTCGGGCCATAAAGTGACCCGGTCCTTTGGAAGGCTTGCGTGGGGCCGAAGCCAACAGCACAGAGGCCCTTTGAGAAGTTAATCTAAAGGCGATAGCTACACATAGCGGGTATTATCCTCGGGTGCACAATATGATACATCCAAAGATGGTATCCACCAGGTGTAGAGACTATTGCAAAGAAAAATGAAAGAAATAAAACCAGGTTATTGTGATGGATAGATGGACTGGGTAATTGGGCTATAGGGGAGATTGCGGACGTCTGCCATAAACAAGTCAATCATAATGTTAAGAAGAGTGGCAGACAGTGGCTTGCCGAATGCTGGATGGGTTCCTTAAAAAGCCGGAGTAAATTACCGGAGAGGAACAACATCGGCGTAAACGACTGAGGGGTGTGATTATTATTATTATTATATATATATATTGAAGTAATAATACCAATTACTAGTAAAATTCCTTGTATGATGTCAAAAATGATGTTCCATTTATAGCAACAGTTTTTTATTGATTTTAAGAGTAACCGCAAACTAGCTTACTTACAGATCCAGAGGTCTGAAGAGTCCTAGTTTGCAACAAAAAAAAAAAAACAGTTTTTTTTTCTTTAGACCTCACAGAACTCTTCGACTTTTCACAAAATACAATGACATAAGTAAAACTAGGAAATGAGGTATACTTTGAATTTTTGTTCAATCTCAAACAAAAAACCTTTACCTTGTTCGATTGTTTGTTTTTGAGTTAGAGCAAAACTCGTCCTTATCATTTTTATCATCTAAATAATCAGATATTTTTACAAAGGATATGTTTGACAATTTGATTGAATTTATCTATTGATATTTTTTTTAATTCACTTGGAGTTTTGTTGTGGTGAAGTGTATACATTGCTCATGAAAAATTTAGAAATTAAAAAAATATATATATATAAATTCTTTAGAAAATTTTTGCATGCCATAGGATTTGGTGAAGTATGTAACAATACCTATTTTAACGTTTAAGACCTTGTATTATGACCATATTTCTTGCAATAAATGAATTGAATTGAATTAAAACAAGGTATGGTAATGCATTGGGTATGCCTGTGATATAAGATAAATAAATAATGCTGGACAATCCACGCAGCATCATCTAGCCGTAAAGAAAGCCGAGCTTGTGTTCTGTGATATAGCTAGAGTATACTCACATCAAATTCCAAGTCAAATTCATACTTGAGCAGGTTGTGGACATACCAGCATTTACCAAACCATTTTGTGCCAGATTTGTCTGATTCTAGCCGGAACCAGTCGTTGTCAGCTGCTTTGTTGTTTTGGACATACTGAAAATAGTAGAATAAGTAAATATAAATAATACTGGACAATTTTGAAGACCTCTGCTATGTTACTTCTTCATGCCAATTTTCATCAACATCATCATCAGCCTATGTTAGTCCAATGCTGGACATAGGCCTCCCCTAATGAGCGCTATAGCGCCCTTTCTTCAGCTTAACGCATCCAGCATGTACCTGCAGTCTTTCATAGGTTGTCATCCCACCTGGTCGGAGAGCATCCAACTTTTAATTGGGCATAAATTTTGCTTAGTAGGTAGCGTATAGCTATTAAGCAAAGTAGCTTATTATATAGGTCCTAGGGATTAACATATGTGCTTATGTTTTACTCCAGGAACCTCATGGGAACTGGTTTATGTGATAAACATAACTTCTTATCCCTTCCCAAAGGAATATAAATACTTAATTGTTTCTTCAGAAATAACGCGTGCAAAACTTCGGGCAGAAACTAATCATTAATAATGTAAGTATTCGAAATAACCCAGTGAAAGTCGTCTACACTACAGGGCAGGAAATGTGTACTTTTATTTTAACGAAAACTAAAGTTTTGAAACTTATGCCATTCCCATAGTTATTTCAATGAATACTAGAAACCTTAAAAGCTTGTTTACGTGCATAAAATGTGAAAAATACCTTGATAAGTGCTTGATATTCTTCCTTTAGTCTTGTTGTCCATAACTCTTTTTCTCTTGGTCCAGCTTTTGTCTGTAGCAGCGGAATACTGCTCAGAGTCTTTCTTGTGCTTTCATCTACCATTTTTTAAGAGTTATTGTACTTTATTTCATTATTATAAGTCAAAAACAAGGAAAGTTGTTCGGATTCGGACAACTTTTGTTGACGATTTTCGACTTCGTTCGTCAGCTGGAAATTTGACAGTTGACATTATCGTGACGTTTCATGTCAACGTGTCAGATATGCAAAGACGATACGTTCCGTTCTCGGTCCATAACAAAATGAGCTTTAATGTAACAATTGTAGCTATATTATTCTTTGTTTTGCGACCAGCAGCTGTGATTATTGCCATGGGCGTAGTTAGTACAGCTTGGCAAAAATGTTTAGAATCGGAACTAAAATTACATGATACCTACTGGCAGCCCCGTTCAGTGTCAAGGTTAGGATATATTTGTTCTGTGGTGTCAAGCAGAGGTACAAGTAACGTCAGATAGTCGTAAATATTTTGCATTTATTATTAAATCTATCAATTTCGCGAGTTTATTGTGACTAGGAGTGTTTCAAAATGAATAAAACTCTTCGGAGCAGTGCCAGAGAAGTGATTTATAAAGTTTACAAGCGGTGTTTGTTGGAAAAAGAAGCAGGAACAATGTTGTCTGATCTCGATAAAGTTTTTCAGAGAACCGCAGAAATAACAGGTATTTAACTATGTTGAAATCATTTTTCTAATCAGATACGGTTATTTTAGTATATTTTACTGGTTCTAAACCGTCTCGTATATTAAAATTGATAAATAATTAAACTATCATTTGTAGGTTATGTTTACAAAACAAAATAGTGTAACACGGAAATTTTGATACTTTTAACCAACTTCAAGAAAAGGTTCCAAATAAATTGTTTTTTCTTTCAGGTAAATCTGTCAGTACAGTGAGAAGAATTGTTGTAAACCTTCAAGATGACAGCAGCAGTGATGACACCTCAGAATCCGACTCAACGAAAATGACGAAAATGACATGCCCAAATTGCCCAATGTTGCGCATAGCTCAAGCTGTGATATGGAATTCTCAGGCGTTGAATATTTGGAGGGTGACCTATTAGATTAAAAAGTATAAAATATGTTCATTAAAATAAAAGTATATATTTAAAAAAATTACATTATTTCATTAAATTATACACACACAAAACAAACAAAAAGGCATGCCTTTGAAAAACACCATGTTAGACAGGATGCCATTTCAAACGAGTAGATTCTAGCAAAGTTATCAAGTATCAAAACCATTTATCATAATATTTTCGGATTGCCATATACCCTGCACAGTGGCGCCTCCATTATTTTCTATATTTTTTTGCCAAGCTGTACTTACCAAAGACAACATAACACTACGCTAAGAGTACTTACGTAACTGAATGCTTCCTCTAATGTCTACACGTTAGCCAATATGTTAGCCAATCATGGCCAACACATGGTATTGGCTATCGTGTAGTAGTTTGGTGAGTGGTTGTGTTCTTGGTATTGTAGTGTATTGGCAAATAGGTACTTTAGCCCAGATCCGTTCGGGCTTTTGGAGTTTTCTAAAATTAGTTAAAAATATCTTACCTTGTAAATTATCTATGAATGCTATCTAGCATTTTGCTTGCCTATGTACAACTTCTTTGTATATTATTCTATGTAGGTATTGTATTGTCTTATATAATGATCTAGTACCCATATCACAAGCTCTGCTTAGCTTGGAGCTAGATTTTGCCGTGTGAATTGTCCATTATTTATTCAATTAAATAAATAAATCCTAAAGCTATGATTTGAGGAATAAAATAATTAATTCATAGGTTTATAAATAATTTACTTTTGACTAAGCATTGAGGAAAACTTTCCCAAAGCGATTTCTTATACTTTAAGGGGAATTCAAGTAAACACGCCAGTCCGCAGTCAAAGCGTTCCATTACGGAACAAGTAAAAATAATCTCATTTGTTCTAAGTTGTACTTCGATCGGCGTTCCATACAAATGGTGCTAAGCGCTTGTCTTCTGGTAAATTCGCGTTCAATTCTTCTATGTCTTGTAATGTCTGAAACAAAGAATATAATAATTAGTTATCACCTATGTATGTATGTATTATATAAGATTATTGTAAATGGCGGAATTATAATCGGCTCTCTGTATTTTTTCTTATTGCCTTCTCACTGGCCACTTTGGCGTTCGGCAGCCATTTCTAAAGACCCATATTCCACTTTCTTGTTATTTCGTAGTTCGAATTACAATCAAATACTCATGTCCTAGTGCTTTACCAATTCGATTATCAACATATTATTATTTTACAGACTTTACTGAGGCGTCTAAGTGACATTATTTTTGGAATCCAAAACATTGGACACGTCACTCGAAGGAAGCTTCTCTGTACAAGATCAAAAGAAGGGCACAGGGGAAGAACATGCAATGTCACAAAGACAATGAACTGAGAAATTGCTAAATTAATCTTTTGATCCTTGAAAAAAGGTACAATATAGTTTCAAATAGAAGGAAAATATATTTATTTATAAAGAAAATATATTTGTTTCTGTTGTGTAGTAAAAAAAACTTTTTCATTCTTATTTTTATTGAGTTAGCACAAAAAATACAAGCAAATAATATGCAATGTCCATTAAATATTTATTGTTTAATTATCAATATATTTTATCTGTGAGAAGTATTGCTTAGCTTTTGGTCCACAAAACTTTGAAAGGGCCTGGATATCCATAAATTTTGCCTTTGAAACTGGAAGGCTGTCTTCATAGGATTGATCTGGCAATACAAACTCACCAGCACTATGAGAGTCTTTATGGGATTTCAACTTTTTTTTAGGTGCCATGAGAATAGATGACGTCCAAGAGGAATTGTAATGTTTGATGTTTGGACATTGCTTGTTATTGCACTGTATCAATATTTTACTATGAATATTACTCCGTGACTATGCATGTTACTGCAAAGTTGGTTTTGGCGTTCCGTTCTACCAAATTTATACTTCACAATGGCATTGACAGTTCAAAAAACATAAAAATGTGACAGCATGTTCTTCCCCTGTGCCCTTATATAAACTTGCAGTGACTCAGCTAATGCGCTAATTCGCGCCAGACGCTCTGCGTGTCACACGTTCTTTCCATCGCTTAGGAGCAACAACACATGACTTGAGGGCAGCTTCTCTACCTGATTGAGTATAGAGTTACAGCGACTCAGCTGATGCGCTAACTCGTGCACGCGTGCCAGACGCTCTGCGTGCCGCGCGTTGCTCCGCTGTCGTTCCACCATTGACGCGTACAACTTGCTTATTTCTGCGTCAGTCTGCAAAAATTACATTCTTTTCTGAAATTTATTTTCTTTTTTTCATCATCAGCCTATAGCAGTCGACTGCTGACATAAGCCTCCCCCAATGATCGCCATAGCGCCCTGCCTGCAGCTTGCCGCATCCAGCATCTACCTGCAGAATTTCGCAGGTCGTCATCCCACCTGGTCGGAGGGCGTCCTACTCTACGTTAACCGAGTCGTGGTCTCCACTCAAAAGGCACTTATAACGGGATATTTACCAGATTTGATTTTTGAGTTTTCCATAATTATTCCGTGATCATGGCGCATGAAACTAAGGAAATATTGGAAAACTCAAAATTCACATCATGGTAAATATCCCCTTATAAGTGACTTGTGTTAATGGACCATGAAAGTTTCAAAAGCTTTACATTCCTTTATTTCATCCTACTAATATTATAAACGCGAAAGTTTGTGAGGATGTTTGTTTTTTTTGTTGCTCTTTCACCCAAAAACTACTGAATGGATTTTGATGAAACTTCTCAATAATATAGCTTACATATCAGAATAACACATAGGCTATAATTCATAAAGATATATTGTATATTATCGAAAATATCTATTTCCACGCGGGTGAAACCACGGGGCGCAGCTTAATATTTATTATTAAAGGTTGAAAATTTACGACCTAATATCGGCCTTAGGTTCATCTAAGCACTGGGTTCTCATCTAGTATCGTACGGCATTCCTAACTAAGATAAGAATTTATAATGAATTAGCGGACCTTCCCGGCTTCGCACGGTTTTAGTACGGATCCCCAACTTTTTTGATAATATAATATAGCCTATGTTCACCGGGGATACTGTAGCTTCCCAACGGTGAAAGATTTTTTTCAAATCGGTCCAGTAGTTTCGGAGCCTATTCATTACAAACAAACAATCAAACCTTTCCTCTTAATAATATTAGTATAGATAATTAGAACTACTATTTACAGTTTATTGAAACATTTAAGCCTATTTGTATAGATAAATCATTGTGTATTGTGTATTCGACGACCGATGCGGCGCGACGGGCGAAGGTCCGCTGATAATTCGATAGTTTTTTTACAGCAAAATAAACCTTACCTCTTTGATCTTAGAGGCTAGATTGATCTCGTCTGCTGCCAGAGGCTGCGCACACGCTGATAGGTGAGCTTGCAGGCGAGTTGTTAAACGCACCCAAGGGCGGTAGTCTAGGCCTGAAATGAACAAAAAATTACTTATTTTTGTTATCAGAACGGCTAATTTCAAAAGGTTAATATAAAATAAGATTAGAAAGAAACTAGAAAGATTAGAAAAAACGAAAAAAATCATAATTAGAATTTATAAAAAGTTAAACAGTCAAATAATCAATAATCAAGCTTAATTACTTGATGACTTGTCCAAGTGCTTATTTGTAAGTCTAAACAAAATGAAAACATTTGAATTGGAATTAAGTTATCATAGGTAATATTCTATTATAAATTCAGATTACTAAAGAGTCAACATAAAATTAAGAATTAATAATAAGAAATTCATAATTCTTATTATTAATTTCTTGAAGGAAGCCGCGGGCGAGGTCGGCCAAGAAAGCGCTGGCGAGACGGCCTTAACGCCTTCCTTGGAGATTGGTGGGAGTTCGCACGTGACCGCACTGAGCGGAAAGATTTGGGGGATGCCTTTGCCCAGCAGTGGGACGAAACAGGCTAAATAAAAATAAAAATAAAAAAATCTTTTTTCATTCATCTAATTTATGAAATTTTAAATTGCTATACAGGGTTATTGAATTGTAATTCACTGACACTGGTGAACTGCAGGTTTTGGCCATATTGTGAAGACGCCAGTTCAATACTCGATATTCAATGTTTTATTGCTCATTGTACAAATAGGTCTTAAAATAATAATGCAGAAGTCCATCATGCATCCTGCAAGGGCATTCTTTGAAGGCTCAAACAAGTGTGTTGAAACAGTTTAAAATATGTAGTTTGAAAGCCATTGGGCGTTTTTCCATTAGCCGGCCGTGCACCGGCACCGGAACTTCGTTTTTCCATTAGCCGGCCGTGCACCGGCACCGGTACTACTTATGACGACCGATGTGGTGCGGTGGACGAAGGTCCGCCTGCGACCAAGAGGTTGCGGGTTCGATTCCCGCCTCGGAACAATTGTGTGTACGATCTGCAGATATTTGTTCCGGGTGTTCTGGTCGTTTTCTATGTATAATAAAAAAAAATACCTATCTATGTAATGCATTGTCTTATGTATATCAGTCATCTAGTACCCATAACACAAGCTCTGCTTAGCTTGGGGCTAGATGATGCTGTGTGGATTGTCCAGCATTATTTATTTATTTATTTATTAGCCGGCCGTGCACCGGCACCGGAACTTCGTTTTTCCATTAGCCGGCCGTGCACCGGCACCGGAACTTCGTTTTTCCATTAGCCGGTCGTGCACCGGCACCGGAACTTAGTTTTTCCATTAGCCGGCCGTGCACCGGCACCGGAACTTCGTTTTTCCATTAGCCGGCCGTGCACCGGCACCGGAACTTCGTTTTTCCACTGCGCTGTCTCTGTCCCTCCGCTCTGCGCCCTCCTACCCGCCCCGCGCACTTACACACGCACACAGCTACAATCCATATACAATACACATGCAGTTTTACCGGGCCGGCACCGAGTGGGAAGCTTGCTGCCCCGCGGCGGCGCCGGCGGGATTCAACGCCGCCGAGCTGGCTAATGGAAAAACGCCCTATAAAGACAAACCCAGCACTGGGGTGACTAAAATAATGATGATAGATTAATAATATTACCTTCTAATACTTCTGGGTCCCTGGCACCCGGCAAACCAAGCGGTCCCCGCATTATGGGTAGGAACGTCGGTATCTCCTGAAAATCTTAATAATTAATTAAATAAACATAACACAACAGAGTAGCCAAAATTAAATACCAGCAACTTGCTCTCCGATACGGCCTTACTGGTCCTGAAATTCCGTATTATAAGTAAACACCGGCGCCAGTTCTCGATAATGGCCGTGCCACGCTCTATTGGGACCTATCATTACAGACAGGACTATTCTTGCGAATAAGAAATACAATTTATTGGTAAAATCAATTTATATGCAAATTTTCATAAAAATAGTTATGATAATTATAATACAAATTGTATTTTACAATTACTACCTAAGCATGATTTAAATTTAAAAAAATAAATGAAAACAAATAAATAAATTACAATACGATATTAAGAAATTACACCCGGAACAAATATCTGCAGATCGATTGTCGTATCGGACCCGCAACCTCCTGCGCCGCAAGCGGACCTTCGCCCACCGCGCCACAGAGGTAGACGAATGCTTTGAAAAAACTAAATATCGACATATCTCTTAGTATTTACTGTCAGAAACTAGTGTTCAATATTTAAAAGAATAATTAATTACCTGTAATCTCTGAATATCCTCGTCCATCGTCTCAGTGGTAGCAGTTTTGACCACAACAATATCTTTAGTCCGTTTCTTCCGAGCTTGCAAACTGAGCTGCCGGTGCAGTATGGACTTTTTGCTGCCACTAGGCTGGCCTCTTTGGGAGTTCTTCGGGGAATCTGTAGAAGAATACAATAGGCTAGTTGACAAAATTTGGAAATTAGTTTTAAACTATAGGTTAGCATCTATTTCACCCCAAAAATATATTATTTTAACAAAAATAGGTCTTTTACATTAGTATTTTGAGTTTTTAGAAATGAACTTGAAATTGACCGCAAAAAGGCCAAGACTGTCATGGCGTCTTGAATGACGTCACACCTCGCGAAACTACCTGCTCACTTTATACGAAAATGACAGCTACAACATGGCGTTTCGCGAGGTGTGACGTCAGGCTACCATGCGCTTCTCGGATTGTTGTTTAATGTCACGTGATTAAACACCTCATTTTGTCGATTTTATTTTCCAAAAATATTATTAAGATTTTAATAAAAAGTTGTTTTTTTTGTTTACTAATTACCGTGGTTAATCATTAGAAACTCTAAGCCATCCGATTTATTCATAGTGGAAACAAGCCTATTGGTATTATTGGAATGCCTCGATTTTGCAGTGCATCGGGAATGTTTGCGGAATATGAGACGGATGGCTTTGCTGCCATCCTCCGTAAAAAGACCGCATCCGGTGCGGTCTCGCTTGACGCATTTTCCGTCAGATAATGTACCGACCGTGTTTCAAAATTTACTTGTCTATGAGCTCATTTTGCACCTTACTCATTACTCAAATATTTAATAAATAAATAATGCTGGACAATACACACACAGCATTATCTAGCCCCATGGTAAGCAAAGCTTGTGTTATGGGTACTAGATAACTGATATACATAATACAATTCCTTATATACAAATATCTGCAGATCGTACACACAATTGTTCCGAGGCGGGAATCGAACCCGCAACCTCATGCGTCGCAGGCGGACCTTCGCCCACCGCGCCACATCGGTCGTTAATGCAAACATGTTGTACAGGGGATCTTAAAGTTAAAATGTTTCAAACATGCAGCCTGCTACGGCACGGCAATATCTAGGTGGCTAATGCTTATAATCTAACGACTTATTCTAATAATTCTAGGCACAAAATATTTTAATAATACAGTGTTTAGGCCTTTTCCTTAGCCTGAAAACATAAAAGTGATTGTTTTTAATGTACCTTACCTCCAATAGGCCGGTCGACTGTGTACGATATATAAGGTAGTTCTGAGTCGGAGCACACACTAGCTCCGGGTGAGTTATTGCCACTAGGGGGCGCTGAGCCTCGGGGCGGTTCTGAAAACCAATTTTTTTTTTATTCTATAATCTTTTGTTATTCTCTATTATATAGCTCTAAGAATTAGCAAGCTGAAGTGGCAGTGGGCTGGCCATATCTCGATAACACCTCAACCACCCCATAATACATTTCCATAGATTTCCGAACTAAATTTCCTATTTTATAACATTTTCTGTTATAAGAAAAATACGGGTAGAGAAGGATAGATAGCAATAACTCAATAATTTTTGTTTAATGCCATTGTAAAAATTTCATAAAGTGGGCATGTTTTTTATGCTATGGGCCTCCACACGTTTTTTTTTATACCACAGGTGCTCAAACTTTATCATAAAATATCGAAAACACTAATTTTCATTTTAATTTTCATATTTAAATATTTCAGAAAAAAAAACCTGCGGCTAGTCAAATTTTTTAATGCGCGATGGCAAGGCCAATTATTCACGGTTGTCCCCAGAGAAAATTAACTCATTACATTATCATTTAATTTGTAGCGGTAGTGCCCAATGACGTTAACAAAGGTATCAAATTTTGTACTTAAGAAAAAAACTAAATAAATCCTTGACTGCTGCAGATAGATTTTTTATGAATTTTTTCTATCTGATTGGCCGTGATGCCCCCCACCGGTACCTGCGGGGTTATCCATTAATTACCCGACACCTGTATACTGATCTACAGTATAATCTACAAATACAATTGTATATACATATTGTTCATGATTTAATTATCTATCTTCTATCTACCTTACCTTAGTACCTACATATTTTCTTTACCAAAAACATCAGTCTGCCTTCCACTTGTTGTTCTCGCCCAATAGGGTTCACATTGTGATACTAATCTTAACTTAATCACCTACCTATTAAGCCAATGTGATGACAACAATAAATATATTGAGTATTGAGTATCTATGTCCTAAATTGGAGGGTACAAACCTGGAACATTAGGAACTGCAATAGTGTGCCCCCTTCTAACAGGAGGTGGCCGCTGAACCGGCCTCTTTGGATGCTGGGATGTGGATTGTTCGGAGCCCATCTTCAAAATTATTCGCTTCCTGTAAACTGTGACAGCAACATGTTTTGACTATATACATACCTGTGAATGGATCTATACCTATAAAAACCGGCCAAAACTGACTCGCGCACTAAGGGTTCTGTATCATTATCAATAAAAACATCAAAAAATGGGAACCCAACAGACAGGATGGCGTCATAGTAATAGGATCCCGTTTTATCTATATACTACTGTTGTATGAAACCCTAAAAACAAAAACAAGATAGTAACCTACACCGCTTATAGTGACAGTGGGCCAACAGCTTTATAATACCCAATCTTATTTTTTGTTTAATGAATACTTAGTGTATTCTATGATGATTATTTGTTAACAGCAATATTGTATTTTTTGTAAGTGGTTCTCCATAAATTAATTAGATTTTGTACATTGTCATGTAGATAGTACACAAAAAGAATACGATAACTACCTAAGCTTCGCTATTCGCGTCTGATAGTCAAATGTTTGTAGGTACGATCTGCAGATATTTGCTCCGGCTGTTGTGGATGTTTTCTATGCAAGTATAATAAAAAATATAAATCTTACATAAACGTTCACGATACCAAATTACCCTTGTTTTGAAATGGAAAATTAATTAAGTACTTAGGTATATTCAAACCAATTTACCTGTTTAACTGTTTATCCATACAAAATTGATAAGGGAAACGTAGATTAAGTCGAGGGTTTTTATTGGGCTTGCAATTTTCTTAGTTTTTGTCAAAGAGAAAGAATACAATAAATTGGTTTTTGCATCTATTTTCATTGAAATCTCTCGAATGAAATATATCAATATTTATTTCAGACAGAAAACATTAAAACAACGTCAACTTCTTGACTTTAAGTCAAGAAGTTTTTTATGGGTTTGCTTGACTTGACTTCTTTTATTTGGCAATGTGTCTGGTTTGCCACTTTTCTGCCAGTGTCCAGTTCATTGAAATTTCATAATCATGGAAAGGAATTACAATAATAATATGAGCGGTAAAATTTGAAAAACCAAACCAAGTCGAATAAAAATAATAAAATAAGTGAAACGCTTTTTTAATAAAACTTCTGAAACTATCATGGTTATTAACACTAAAACGCTTTTTTACATTAAAATAATGTATTTTATCTATCCAAAATTTGAATTATTTAAAAAAATATTTTCTACTTTTTAAGTTCGGTTTATTTATAAAAGCGTGGTTTTTTAGTTTTTTTAAACAATTATTTATTTTTAATTTTTTAGTTCAAATTATTGTGTTGTCAATTTGTCATCGTTATTAATAAGTTTACTAAGTTTAAATGAAATCTGACCGTTCAAAGTGGGTCAAAATCGAGTCCAAAGGAGTCGGTTACAAACATTGATGTATACATCAATCAATGGTTACAAACAAACAAACATACAGGTGAAGCTAATAAAAGCATGGTAAAAAGAGACGGCCAAATGGTGCCCAATTTGAGCAAATTCTGTGCTTTTAATTCATTCAGTAGAACAAAACATGAGAAAGGGTCTGCTCAATTATGATTATTTTATGAATTATTACCCTAGCAGACAAGTACCTATTGTTAAGTGGGTGATAGACGTACGAACTTAAACTATGCGGTTTTTAAGATCGTGAACTAACCTCGACTTAACGTTGTTTACACACATGAAACTTACTCACTCTCTCGTATTGCGATGTCTTCGTCGACAAAAGAAGCTCTGTGTTATTTAGGAATTGACGGACTAACCAAATTAAGTGGCGGCTCGTGGCTCGCAGTGCTGCCACACGTACGAGCGGAGGGTTACGAGCAAAATGTCAAACTTGTCAGATCGCCAATGAACGTAGGTACTCTGCGGTTTTAAAGTACCTACGCGTACTTAGGGTGACACATCAGCGAAAAGGGTCGTTTAGCCACAAGTTCGCGAACTTACTCGCAAATCTCACCCACTTTATTTTTACCGCCCGTTGGATGCAACTTATTACTATTATAACTCACCTAACTAAAAACGATCTAAAATTAAAGGACAATTAAATTTAATAATGAAAATACTTCTTGCCAATTCAGAAATCTTTATTGTGATAAACTCCACAGGGCGGCGCAAGCGCCACCAAAGGTAGAGCTTGTCAGCTCAGAGAGAGAGCATACAGAGAACTGTGTGAACTACAGCAATACATACTAACAGTAGGTACCTACTCAATATTTTTATTGCAAACATTGTACAGTACAGGGGATAAGATGAAAGTATTTAAAACATGCAGCCTGCTAGGACACGACAATATTTAGCTTATAGGTGGCTAATACTACGACTTATTCTAATTATTCTAGGCACATAATATAAAATACTACTAATACTGTTTAGGCTTTATCAATCTTAATATTATTAAAGTAAATAAAATAATGCTGGACAATCAACACAGCATCATCTAGTCCCAAGGTAAGCAGATGGTATGGGTACTAGATCACTTTGACTGATATACTTAATACAATGCATTACGTACCTAGACTTTTTTTAATACTATATACATATTATACCTAATGACCAGAACACTCGGAACATTTTTTATTTTATTTAGATCTAGTTTACTCAAATGTAGGTTACCTACCTATAATGTTATATTATAATGTATAACAAAGAAATAATAAGAGATCAGTAAATTAAATAATAAACACACTGCATGAATACGGGTTCACACCAATCTTAAATGACTTAAGTTTTGTCAGAGAATTGTTTATTACAATACACTGTACTTATTGAAATTTCTTATCACCGGTGTGAAGTCTCAGATGAAGAACTAAATTACTTAACACTTTGACTGCGGTTTTTTTTCGACGACTGCGTTTTTTTTTTTACCTAAAAAATTCGTGCTGCCGCTCTACACAGCGGTTGTGTTGCGCCGCACATGCGTTTCGTTCGAAAAATATTACAGCTCTGCTGAGTCACAAAGATCTGTATTTTCTCAGCCGCTGCGCTAGTGTGGATTTACGCATATTAGTCACTTGTAGAAAACTCATACCGTGCGTTTTCAGCACTCAAAGTGTTAAGTCAGTATACTATTCAGAACATATGCTGCAAGTGGCTATGGCTTCGCATGGGTATGAGTTTTCATATGACGAACTGCATTACTTTTTACATTAAATTGTTTATTACATACACTGCATGTAAATATCTTGTCACCAATGTGAAGTCTCAGATGATTAACTAAATTAAATTTGTCATTAAATTGTTTAGAACATGTGTTGCACTTAAATGGCTTCTCACCTGTGTGAGTTATCATAAAACACATTTTTCAGCAAATGTTCTATTGCATACATTGCAACCAAAAAGCTTCTCGCTTGTATGAGTTTTCATATGACGAACTGCATTACTTTTTACATTAAATTGTTTATTACATACACTGCATGTAAATATCTTGTCACCAATGTGAAGTCTCAGATGATTAAATAAATTAAATTTGTCATTAAATTGTTTAGAGCATGTGTTGCACTTAAATGGCTTCTCACCTGTGTGAGTTATCATAAAACACATTTTTCAGCAAATGTTCTATTGCATACATTGCAACCAAAAAGCTTCTCGCTTGTATGAGTTTTCATATGACGAACTGCATTACTTTTTACATTAAATTGTTTATTACATACACTGCATGTAAATATCTTGTCACCAATGTGAAGTCTCAGATGATTAAATAAATTAAATTTGTCATTAAATTGTTTAGAACATGTGTTGCACTTAAATGGCTTCTCACCTGTGTGAGTTATCATAAAACACATTTTTCAGCAAATGTTCTATTGCATACATTGCAACCAAAAAGCTTCTCGCTTGTATGAGTTTTCATATGACGAACTGCATTACTTTTTACATTAAATTGTTTATTACATACACTGCATGTAAATATCTTGTCACCAATGTGAAGTCTCAGATGATTAACTAAATTAGTCATTAAATTGTTTAGAACATGTGTTGCACTTAAATGGCTTCTCACCTGTGTGAGTTATCATAAAACACATTTTTCAGCAAATGTTCTATTGCATACATTGCAACCAAAAAGCTTCTCGCTTGTATGAGTTTTCATATGACGAATTTGTATTAAATTGTTTATTACATACACTGCATGTAAATATCTTGTCACCAATGTGAAGTCTCAGATGATTAAATAAATTAAAGTCATTAAATTGTTTAAAGCATGTGTTGCACTTAAATGGCTTCTCACCTGTGTGAGTTATCATGTGACGATTTAAAACACATTTTTCAGCAAATGTTCTATTGCATACATTGCAACCAAAAAGCTTCTCGCTTGTATGAGTTTTCATATGACGAACTGCATTATCTTTTGTATTAAATTGTTTATTACATACACTGCATGTAAATATCTTGTCACCAATGTGAAGTCTCAGATGATTAACTAAATTAAATTTGTCATTAAATTGTTTAGAACATGTGTTGCACTTAAATGGCTTCTCACCTGTGTGAGTTATCATAAAACACATTTTTCAGCAAATGTTCTATTGCATACATTGCAACCAAAAAGCTTCTCGCTTGTATGAGTTTTCATATGACGAACTGCATTACCTTTTGTATTAAATTGTTTATTACATACACTGCATGTAAATATCTTGTCACCAATGTGAAGTCTCAGATGATTAAATAAATTAAATTTGTCATTAAATTGTTTAGAGCATGTGTTGCACTTAAATGGCTTCTCACCTCTGTGAGTTATCATAAAACACATTTTTCAGCAAATGTTCTATTGCATACATTGCAACCAAAAAGCTTCTCGCTTGTATGAGTTTTCATATGACGAACTGCATTACTTTTTACATTAAATTGTTTATTACATACACTGCATGTAAATATCTTGTCACCAATGTGAAGTCTCAGATGATTAAATAAATTAAATTTGTCATTAAATTGTTTAGAGCATGTGTTGCACTTAAATGGCTTCTCACCTGTGTGAGTTATCATAAAACACATTTTTCAGCAAATGTTCTATTGCATACATTGCAACCAAAAAGCTTCTCGCTTGTATGAGTTTTCATATGACGAACTGCATTACCTTTTGTATTAAATTGTTTATTACATATACTGCATGTAAATATCTTGTCACCAATGTGAAGTCTCAGATGATTAAATAAATTAAATTTGTCATTAAATTGTTTAGAACATGTGTTGCACTTAAATGGCTTCTCACCTGTGTGAGTTATCATGTGACGATTTAAAACACATTTTTCAGCAAATGTTCTATTGCATACATTGCAACCAAAAAGCTTCTCGCCTGTATGAGTTTTCATATGACGAACTGCATTATCTTTTGTTTTAAATTGTTTATTACATACACTACATGTAAATATCTTGTCACCAATTTGATGTCTCTGATGAAGTACTGAATTACTTAAGTCAGTATATTATTCATAACATACGCTGCAACTGGCTATGGCTTCGCATGGGTATGAGTTTTCATATGACGAGCTGCATTACTTTTTGTATTATATTGTTTATTACATACACTGCATGTATATATCTTGTCACCAATGTGAAGTCTCAGATGATCAACTAAATTAAATTTGTCATTAAATTTTTTCGAACATGTGTTGCACTTAAATGGGTTCTCATTTGTGTGAGTTTTCATATGACGCTTTAATACAAATTTTTTAGCAAATGTTCTATTGCATACATTACAACTAAGAAGCTTCTCGCCTGTATGAGTTTTCATATGACGAACTGCATGACCTTTTGTTTTTAATTGTTTATTACATACACTGCATGTGAATATCTTTTTACCAATGTGACGTCTCTCATGATCAACTAAATTAAATTTGTCATTAAATTGTTTAGAACATATGTTGCATTTAAATGGCTTCTCACCTGTGTGAATTATCATGTGACGATTTAAAACACATTTTTCAGTAAATTTTTTCTTGCATAAATTGCAACCAAAGAGCTTTTCACCTGTGTGAATTTTCAAATGACGAACTAAATTACCTTTTGTTTTAAACTGATTATTACATACACTGCAGATAAATACCTCATGAGCAGTGTGAAGTCTCTGATGAATATATAAGTTACTGTTGTTAGTAAATTCTTTAGAACATACGTTGCACTTAATTTTCTTCTCATTGGTGTGAGTTTTTATATGATTTATTAAATGATATTCTTGACTAAAGTTTCTATTACACGTATTGCAGGAATACTTCCGTTTTACTTTGGAATGTGATATTTTTATGTGTGATATGATTGTGCTTTTATGGGAAAATATTTTATGGCAATGGTGACAATTAAATGTCGGTTTTGAGTTATCTGGTTTGGCGTTCTCAACATGCATATTAGGATGTTCAACATCAGTTCCTCTATCTTCGACTAATACTAATGTACTTTTTGTACATCCATAAGAGAGAGACTCAACCTCGACGATTGGTTCTTCTGTGGTCACAGCTTCCTCCACAATTGGTTCTTCTTCTGTGGTCACCGCTTCCTCCACGATTTGTTCTTCGTCTTTGGTCTCAGCTTCATCCCCAATTGGTTCCTCTGTGATCACAGCTTCCTCCCCAATTGGTTCTTCTGTGGTCACAGCTTCCTCCACAGTTGGTTCTTCGTCTGTGGTCTCAGCTTCATCCCCAATTGGTTCTTCTGTGGTCACAGCTTCCTCCACAATTGGTTCTTCATCTGTGGTTTCAGCTTCCTCCCCAATTGGGTCTTCATCTGTGGTCTCAGCTTCCTCCATTGATATTGGTTCATCTGTATGTATATCCATTTTAATCATAATGAACTGCAAAGTGCCCACAGACAACTGTTCTTCCAATCCAAGGTTGAGCTCGGCAATATTTTCGTGGGTAGCCTGAAATGAAAAAAAAAATTAACATTCTATTGTAATGAAGTAATTGTATGTACTTATTGTATTAAGTATTTCATTAATCTAGTAACCGCAATACAAGCTTTGCTTAGCTTGGCGCGCTGATTACAGCTCTGTGTGAATTTGTCCAGCATTTTTATTTATATTATTTATAATAGACCTTGCATACAGTCGGTTTTTTCTCATTAACAAACATCTAAAATTTGCATGTTTGTTACATATTTAATTTACACCAAAACTATGCAACATATAGGAAAAAAGTTTAAATTTAGAATATTAACTATTAGTATTCTAGAACTATTATATGTCTAGGCCTGGAATAAAATTTTTACACTACTTTATTCTTTTTTTTATATTAGTGGCAGGTTGTCCAACTTAAGGACTGGTATGGTTACCTCAATACCCAGGCGGAATAGATGTCTGAAGATTTTTTCTGATCTGTGAGCCATTTGGAAAAATGTGTAGCATTTCAGCAGCTTCTGGTAGCAAAAACAGCATAAGTATGTCGGCCTTGCATCTATGGAATTGAACTGAAACAAAAACCATATTTTTTTTAGAGATTACCCCAAGTGTGAGGACATACACAAATAATAACATAAACATGAGAATTTCCATTCCATATAATTTATTTATAATAGTTATAGAGTATTGCATGCATTTGTAATAAATAAATAAGAATATAATGGATTTCTTCTATATTAGAACACACAAAACACTGAAGGAAAGTACAACCAAAAAGAAAAACGTATGTTAAAACACATTTAACTAAATAAAATAAACGGACACAATATAACTAAAAGATGAAAGAAAACTCTTATCTGATAAAAAATAATTCCTTTCCCTATGTGTGGCTAAACAGATCCAGCCTCAGCTTAATATATTATGTTTTTTTTTGTTTATTTAAGTTGTTATGAATAAATATCTTTCTTTCTTCTTTCTATATTGCATCTTGCATTCGGCTAGAGTATAGATAAGAAGGGCAGATTTTAGGGATTACCTAATTTTTTTTACCCACAATTTTGAATTAAAACTAAAATAGGTACTTAATTATTAATCACACAATTAATAATGCAATACATTGAAAGAAACAAAATAGGTAATAATTGATGTAGAAAGTAGGAAAGTAATGCGTGCTGCAGTAGCAAGTGGTCCAGGCTCAGCATAATACCAACTGTTATGAACAGAAGGCGCTGTTATTCTACCTAGACCAAAACAAGATCAATACAGGACCCTGCATTTAGTTTAATACTAAACTCAGTTATAATAATA
Source organism: Eupithecia abbreviata (assembly GCA_943735965.1). Classification (NCBI taxonomy): domain Eukaryota; kingdom Metazoa; phylum Arthropoda; class Insecta; order Lepidoptera; family Geometridae; genus Eupithecia; species Eupithecia abbreviata. Next base: position 2,264,981 of record OX031001.1, on the reverse strand, counting down.
GTAGTGTCTTTGAAATATTATGCGTTCATGTAGGTATGCGTTTTTAAGTGTATTCTCTCTTGGTAGTGCTGAATAAATAGGTAAATATTTCTCAATCAACGGAAAATAGTTAGTGTAATTTACCTTCATATCAAACAGTCGTTCAAAAAAATCGATGAGTTGGTTGTCTTTCAAGGAATTCAGTTTTAAATTTCCTAGACAACAAACTCTACACACAGAAGACATTATCTTGTATTAACTTCACTGTTTTTAGGGATAAGGACTAGTTGCTACATGTAGCAACGAAAATAACGAAACTGTAGAGTTATTCCTCAAAAAAGACCTAGCCCATTAAGTATATAATTTTTATTTAGCGTAAAACCAAAGAATATAAATTTGAAAATAGTAAATACTTTTAATACAACGAAACAAGTGGCTATTTACCCGGTGGCTGACAGACAGCTCAGTAGCCGAACCAGCAAGGCTACCTCGCTATTTAACTCATAACGCAACGCGCGTTATCACATTTTTGCATTTGGCGTGAATAACTTGTGAAAAGTGAGTGAAATATGCCTTAACACGCGTTATTCATGCTAAAATTAGCGTAATAATGCTGATAACGCACGTTATGTTCTGTGCTAATGAACGTGGTCACCTTGCTGAGGTTCTATACATGTAGCAACAAAAATAACTAAACTCAACGAAACTATAGAGTTATTCCTTAAAAAAGACCTAGCACATTAAGTAGGTATATAATTTTTATTTAGCAGAAACCAAATTTTTTTAGAAAATAGTCAAATACTTGCAATACAACGAAACAAGTGGCTATTTGCCCGGTGACTGACAGACAGCTCAGTGATTTGACTTCTATTAGATCCCAAAGCTACCACACTATTTAACCCTTAACCACCTGACGTCGGTCACAGAGACTCCGGCGATTTTATTTTTCAAATTATTCTCTTGCTATGCACGCGGTGCAACCGTGCGTTCATGTACTTTGTCCCCTCTCTTGTCAGTACGCGCCACGCGCTCGGCGGCTCCAGACGTGCGCGCATTTGTGAATTACAGGTAATTATATTTCGCGTGCGGTCCGAGTGACCGACGTCAGGTGGTTACGTTATTTTTACTATATGCTATTTATTTTTTTGTAGGCTTATAATGTCGGATCCAAACATATCACGATGGCTAGAGGAAACGGATTCAGACTCTGAATACCAACTCAATGCTCCAGAACTTCCGAATGAAGATTGCAGCGACGTAGAAGATGTTCCAGAAGATCACATCATTGATGGCGAGTGTCAGACAGATTCAGAAGTGGAAGGTGACGAGTCTGAGTTTCAACCTATTGAAAACAACATCGTACCACCGATGATGGAAGAATCATCTTCTGATGACGATGTTCCGCTATGAAGGCATCGAAACTTCTTTGGTAAGAACAGATTTTCTGAACAGATTGTCGCCGCAATTTGTAAAACTTTGAGGGATGTGATTTTATAATAATTGATCCTTGATCATACCAAAAATGATTTTAAGTTTAAGATTATATACCGAACTAATAGTAAATAAGTATAAATATTATATACAACTTAGGGTAATTACCCAGATCTCTGATTTCCAAAGTTCCTGATTTTTTTTTTAAATTTTGTATTTTTATATTGAGTGTTGATTTTAGATAAATAAATGAAAACTTTTGCATTGTTTAAAAACTTATTAATAATAAAATATAATGATAATACAGATGCGACTTTCATTTAAATTAATACTTAAATAATATATTAATAAACATGGTAACTACGCAAGCGGTCTCTATGACCGACGTCAGGTGGTAGTGTAACTGAAATACACGTCAGGTGGCTAAGGGTTAACTCATAACGTAACGTGCGTTATCACACCAGAACCCTTAGCAAGTTATTGGTGCGGCCCAGCATACTGTGTGTCTGACGAATGTTATTTTTCGACTAATTACAGCGTAGAAGTCCTTACATAACTTAACGCGCGTTATCAGCTAACAGCAGCGTGAATAACGCGTGTAAAAGCACATTTCATGAATTTTTCACGCTAAATTGCGCCTTTACACGCGTTATCACGCTAAAATTAGTGTGTTTAGCCTTTTTAGGCTAAACACAGCCCTTTTAGGACTTCTACGCTGTAATTAGTAGAAAAATAACATTCGTCAGACACACAGTATGCTGGGCCGCACCAATAACTTGCTAAGGGTTCTGGTGGACAGACAATGCAGTAGCCTGCTAAGGCACTGGATGTCAAATCTAATGAACCCTTATGCTAACCAAATTTATTATTATAAATTGAATTGTAGGTGTTGGTGTAGGTTATGTAAGTAATGTCTGAATCAATAAACGCCTGGTTTCAATAAACACGTGGTCGCCTTACTGAGGTCCTTTAAATACATTTTAAATACCTACATGACATGTAGCAACGAAAACAACTAAACAGGCAGGTCAATGATTGGACTTGACTTCTAGGCGAACCAGTTATAAACCGTAAACAAGTCTAGGTAGAAAAATGTAGTTCCTAAAACTACTACTACTACTTACTACCACGTATACTTCTCTTTTCCGAGCTAATACAGAATAACACTGGTAATGGGGAGCTTGAAAGAAAAATAAAGATAATTTTTTAAATAAATAAAAAAAAAATTGGACTTCTACCTAACCAGTAAACCACTAAACAAGTAGCCAGAGCGATAAAAACTACTATAAACAATAAACTCTAACCATATTTTTTATAGATCTTGCATAAAATGAGAATACGGCTAATTGGAGCAAATTTCGTGATAATATACATTCATTTAGTAGACAGGACTGAATAGGTATCTCCTAGAGTATTCTAGACCTTCGTGATACATCGTCGGCCACATCACTACTTTCTATCAGGTGAGACTATTTTTCAAACGATGTTCCATGAACTATAAAAAATAAATAACACTTTAAAAAAACTAAAAAACCACGCTTTTATAAATAAACCGAACTAAAAAGTAGAAAAGATTTTTAAATAATTCTAATTATGGATAAGAGTGATAAATAAAAGAAATTATTTTAATGTAAAAAAGCGTGGGGTGCTTTCTGAAAATATTTCTTCAATGTCGCTACTCCTATCAGTATCTAGTTATGTGAGGCAAGTGTGCGCTGTTGGCAAGATAATGCATATCCATGTATCCATGCAACCTACGCTTTTTTACATTAAAATAATTTCTTTTATTTATCACTCTTATCCATAATTTGAATTATTAAAAAAATCTTTTCTACATTTTGGTTCGGTATATTTATAAAAGCGTGTTTTTTTAGTTTTTTTAAACAATTATTTATTTTTATAGTCGATGGAGCTTCGTTTGAAAATAATCTCACCTAATAGAAAGTGAAGATGTGACCGACGATGTATCACGAAGGTCTAGAATACTGTAGAAGATATCTATTCAGTATTGTCTTGAAGAGACCCAGGTTGTAATAACCGGGAATACAGTAGCTGATAGCTGGGAGCGTGTTCTAATCCACAGTGGTACGTACCTACGGTACCTATATCTATCAATAGAATATAATATAAAAACATTTATTTGGACACAGGTACAAAGTACAGGGATAGAATAACAAACGGCTATTTTATCATGGGGGTAAGTGACACAAATAGGTGAAATTAAGTAAATAAGACTACCTCCATTACCCTGCGCCGAAATAGGGGTTGGCTCAGCGTGTGCTGAACATTTTATACCTATTCAGCGCTGTTTTTCAGCCAAAGACCGTAAATACTAATTAGATATTAACCCCAATTTCAACCCTCCTAGTTTATGAGCGTGTGGCTCAATGGTTCAAACGTGGGGGCAAACGTGTTCTTGAGTGGAGACCACGACTCGGTAAACGTAGTGTAGGACGCCCTCCGACCAGGTGGGATGACGACCTGCGAAAGGCTGTGCTGAGGCCGCTGTTCTAAAGTTTACCCCCTATCTTATTACCTCTTTCATCATCATCTTCACCAGCCTATAGCAGTCCACAGCTGGACATAGGCCTCCCCCAATAAGCGCCATAGCGCCCTGTCTTCAATGTAGATATCTTCTACATTTCAGGTGTATCCGCGTGGGAGCTCCCGTAGTAGAAACCAATAACTACGCGCTACTATTCGACAACATGGAGCGGACGTTGTGCCCGCACGACGACGCTGGCCCAGGTAATGGAACAGTTCTTTTCTACATATAGGTACATATCTATATTATTATTATATCAGGTAAACAGATAAACATTTTATTAATAACTAGCGACCTGCCCCGGCTTCGCACGGGTGCAAATACATGTATTTTAAGCATACTCGTCCCTGATATGAACCTTCCTCTTGAGTTACTATTAAAAAAACCTTTTAAAAAACCTTCATCAAATCCATTGCGTAGTTTTAAAGATCTAAGCATACATAGGGACAGGCAGATAGAGAGAAGCTACTTTGCTACCTTTTTATTTTTATTTTTTATACTATATACCTAGTAATATGTCAAATAATACGTCGCACTGCGATTACAACTATCACTCACATAGATACACTACTATCTAGATTTCGGGCTATGTTGGCTGTGTTTCAATCGAACTAATCAAAATAAGAGCTCACATTACAAGTGCGCTCTTATTTACGGAGACGGATTTTTTGCGCCGACCCGACGACATCTAGTAGATACTTAGTAGATAGTTTGACGACCGATGTGGCGCGGTGGGCGAAGGTCCGCCTGCGACGCAGGAGGTTGCGGGTTCGATTCCCGCCTCGGAACAATTGTGTGCACGATCTGCAGATATTTGTTCCCGGTGTTCTGGTCGTTTTCTATGTATAATAAAAAAAAACATATCTATCTATGTAATGCATTGTATTATGTATATAAGTTATCTAGTACCCATAACACAAGCTCTGCTTACCATGGGGCTAGATAATGCTGTGTGAATTGTCCAGCATTATTATATTATTATTATTATATTATATTATTATATAGTTTGTGATCGCAGACGTCACATCACAATTCTTTATCATATTTTGTAACACAAAAATATAATATATATAGTTAAATGAAAATAAAATTAACACATATTACCATGGACGAAAAAAACCAGATTCTTTATCTATGATATTACGCATAATTTGAGAATTTGTCATAGGTATCTGCACAGAAAAACTTCGTGCACTTTATCTTTCACAATAAAGTTTGCGGCACTGCACAGCCTCCTTATTTCGCAACGCCTAGACTTATACAGTACCGCGAATATTGCCACAGAGTACTAACAGTGCAACAAGTTTCGACATAGTAGGTACGGAGGAGGTTGAATACCCAAAGTCATTTTCATTCGGTAGTGAACTGTGGTTGGGTGTTGTTTCAGTTTTTGAAAAAGGAAAATTTATGTAAGTATTTTTTTTTCACAAATCAAATCATGGTAAACCCCGTTTAAATGACTTTTGACTATTTTTACCACGCTTTTATTAGCTTTACCTGTGTGTATGTATGTTTGTTTGTAACCGACTCCTTTGGACTCGATTGTGACCCACTTTGAACGGTCAGATTTCATTTAAACTTAGTAAACTTATTAATAACCGATGACAATACCATAATTTGATAAGATTAAACTAAAAAATAGAAAATAAATAATAGTTTGAAAAACTAAAAAAACACGCTTTTATATATACTAAAAAATAGAAAAGAAGAAGTAGAAAATATTATTTTAAATAATTCAAATTATGGATAAGAGTGATAAATAAAAGAAATTATTTTAATGTAAAAAAGCGTGGTTTTGTAGTTTTTTTAACTATTATTTATTTTTACAAAAAGTTTATACCAAGGAAGGAAACGTAGATTTTTTACCGACTTCAAAAAAGAAGGTTGTATGTTCGTCTGTGTGTTTTGTTTTTGTATGTTTGTCCGTTGATTTTCCCGTAAATTTATGGAGTGATTTGAAAATTATTTCTCTAAAGGAAGGGCTTTTATGGCTTTTACTACTATTAAGATTTTGCATACCTTATAAGGTAGTTTGTATCATATTTATTTAAATTTAAGAACTGTTGTTACTATACATGATTATTGAATAGGTACCTAAATAAATGACGCAAAAAGTGCCCACTTGTGCCCAGTCCAGAAACAAGTAACCTAAATATATTCAAACAAGATATTTGTTCCGGGTGTTCTGGTCGTTTTCTATGTATAATAAAAAAAAACTATCTATGTAATGTATTGTATTATGTATATCAGTTATCTAGTACCCATAACACAAGCTTTGCTTACCAGCAAGGCTAGGGCTAGATAATGCTGTGTGGATTGTCCAGCATTATTTTTTATTTATTTAAACATTTTGTCAAACATATAAGGCTTTCCTACTACATAATATCAGGTTAACTCGTTGATGCAAAAGCTTCGGACGAGTTTTGCTCCAACTCGAAAACTAAAAATCTAACAAGGTAAATGTTTCTTGTTCGCTTCTTAACTTTACTTTAAAAAGATTGAAGTCAGCCAAAAAATCAAAGCGTACACTTTTTTCCTAGTTTTACTAAAAAAATAATACAAATAGGTAGCACCTTTGATATTTCATCGAAACCTAAAGGAAACCTTATAGAGCAAATTAGATATAGAGATACCGATAAAAATTAGATACTATAGAGTAATATTGCTCTGTACTGGCATATTTGAAACGTTTATAATACCTGTCTATAATGACTCTATAAAATGGTGAAGTAAACCTTTACATCGACAGGTAATAGGATAATTCGGCTCTATAGCTTACAGAGCAAAAACGTTTCACCAAACGCTTCTATAGAACCCGTAGGTACGCTAAAAACCGACGACGACGTTTTTTTTTAATATTATATATAATATTCAATAGGAAATATTATTATTCTTTGTTAGTCTTAGTAGGCACGCTAGAATGCATCTTGCTTAAGATATCTAGGTAATTGCCTAGAATAATACCTACATGTTTCGTCATCGTACGTCACGTATACAGTCAAAAGTTGATTGTATTTTTTTTTCAATCAGTTGTTGTGAACTGTGCCATAGTGTAGTCGTTGGTGTGATTTAAGTTTTTGAAAAAGGAATTTGTTGTGAGTTCTTTTGTTTTACTGTTCATTCTTTTGTTTTGTTTTGAAGGGACCTGCTGGGAATTTTTAGAAATTGTTGACATAATTATTGTGTTGGTATCGAAAAAGTACGTAATTGAAAACAAATTCTCATAATTAATTAGTTTTTCACTGTTCTGATTCTGAACAATTTCAAGAAGAAGGGAGAATTGGAAAATGGGGCTACCTACTAAATAAGGTAAATAATTGGATAATCTCTGTAGGAACAGTGATTATTTTGCTTTTCTTTTTTGGATAGAGTTTGTCCCAAGGACCTGTTTTGGTTTTGTAGTGTACCTAGGCATTAATTAATAAATGAATAAAATAAATAATTCTGGATAATAAACACAACAATATTTTGCCCAAAGCTAAGCAGAGCTTGTGTTATGGATATAAGGTACATTACATACACATACCTAGATACTTTTAGTATACGCAGAAAACGACCAGAACACCCGAAATATATATATAATACTAGCGGACCTTCCCGGCTTCGTACGGGTTTAGTACGGATCCCTAACTTTTTTGAAAATATAATATAGCCTATGTTCACCGAGGATAGTGTAGCTTCCCAACAGTGAAAGAATTTGTCAAATCAGTCCAGTAGTTTCGGTATTCATTACGAACAAACAAAAAATCAAACCTTACCTCTTTATAAATTGTATATATCTCTATATACCTTTATAAAATATATAGATACTCGTAGATACATATTTGTTTCGGGCATGTTTGTAAACATTTATCCCAGGGCGGGAATCGAACGCGCAACCTACTGCGTCGCAGTCAAACCTTCGCCCGCCGCGCTACATCGGTTTTCAAAACAAAATCCCCCTTGATTTTGACATCACAGTAATTTTCAAAATATACACGCGGAAGCTGCATAATAATATCAGCTATTAAAGAAACAAGTTTTGACAATTATTATGATATTTAGCATCGACTTGTATACATTTAAAGAAGAGGTAACCTTGACTTTAACAGGGCCTGAGTACATTTGACGATGGTATCGAAACGTGATCGCGGTGAACGCGTTAACACTTTGAGTGCTGAAAACGCACGGTATGAGTTTTCTACAAGTGACTAATATGCGTAAATCCACACTAGCGCAGCGGCTGAGAAAATATAGACCTTTGTGACTCAGCAGAGCTGTAATATTTTTCGAACGAAACGCATGTGCGGCGCAACACAACCGCTGTGTAGAGCGGCAGCACGAATTTTTTAGGTAAAAAAAAAGATCGCAGTCCTCGAAAAAAAACCGCAGTCAAAGTGTTAAGAACTTGTATAACTTATTAAACAGTGCCTTAAAGCCTGTTTTAGATTTGTCTATGCACTTGGTTCTCACATATCTACATAAAATAAAATAAATAAAATAAAAATAAAAAAGCCTTTTATTCCTTAATCTTAAATAACATTGATCAATTATGCTTATGAAAAATTTGTTAAATCTAATGTAAGTATGTCAAATATTATAGAAAATGTCAGTAATAATTTAATAATATTTAATAATGTATTTTAAAAGTTGTTTATTTCGATTGAATTTAATGCATATATTGAATAAGTAGTTAGGACCCCTCTCGGGTAAAGGCCTCCTCTAGTTCTGTCCAGTATTTGCGGTCTTCTGCGACGCTTGTCCAATTTTGTGTTTTTACATATTTTTTTATTTCATCTGACCATCTTGCTAGGGGTCTACCAATTCTTCTTTTGGCTTTAGGACCTTTCCATGAGGTGACTAAAGTGGCCCACCTTTCTTTTGGCATTCTAGCTACGTGTCCGGCCCATCCCCACTTCATTTTAAGAGCTTGTTGTAGAGCGTCTATAAATTTAGTTTTTGATCTGGTTTCTTTATGTTGTGCTTTGTCTTTTAGTCTTATTTTCAGTATATTCCGTTCTATTGCTCTTTGACATTTTTCTACTTTGTCCTTTGCCTCTCGTGTATAGGTCCATGTCTGGCTGCCGTAGGTAAGCGTTGGAAGTAGGCAGGAGTCGAATACTTGCTTCTTTAACCTTAAAGGTAGTGAACCTTTTAAAATACACATATCTACATGCATAGTATAAAACAAAGTCGCTTCCCGCTATCTGTCTGTCCCTATGTATGCTTAGATCTTTAAAACTATGCAACGGATTTTGATGCGGTTTTTTTCAAATTGCGGTGCCTAGCTAGTCATATAGATAAATACATTTATATCGGACTAGCTGTTTCTAATCCTACTTCTTCACGTAAAAACTACTGAATGGATTTTAATGAAACTTTACAATAATATAGCTTATACATCAGAATTACGCATAGGCTACAATTTATAAAGATATATTGTATAATATCCAGAATATCTATCACCACGCGGGTGAAACCGCGGGGCGCAGCTAGTAATAAATAATTCTAAAATAATACAGATCAAATAATATCTATCATAATAACGGAGTAAAAGCGAATAGCCTCGATCAACATCAAAATAGACTCTCGCTAGGAAGTTGGATCAAGGGCCAGATCCAAAAGGCGGTAGGTACTCCGTGTTCTGGTCGTTTTCTATATATAATAAAAAAATATCTATGTAATATATTGTATTATGTATATCAGTTATCTAGTACCCATAACACAAGCTCTGCTTATCATGGGGCTAGATAATGCTGTGTGAATTGTACAGCATTTTTGTTTTTATCACATGATACAAGTACAATGGTCGGCCTTATCGCTTAGAAGCGATCTCTTCCAGGCAACCTTTGGATGGAAAGAACAATGTGTATTGTCGAACCTTGATCAAACGAGATGTGCGGATACACGACATATATTTATCGATAAAAAACAAAAAAATATATGTTACCTATCTCAAAAATAAAGCCGATTTAATAAAAAAAAATTTAATGGAAGTGGGCGGGGCACATTCGCCGAATGCACCCCGAGAGGTGGGCTAATGCTGCAACGCGCTGGGTCCCGGAAGGAAGCCGCGGGCGAGGTCGGCCAAGAAAGCGCTGGCGAGACGACCTTAACGCTTTCCTCGGAGATTGGTGGGAGATCGCACGTGACCGCACTGAGTGGAAAGATTTGGGGGAGGCCTTTGCCCAGCAGTGGGAAGAAACAAGCTAAATTAAAAAAAAAATTTGTTTTTTTTTAAATGAAAACTACTTTATCTGGTTTTTTCTTCGTTTCTTTTTAAGTAAATGGTGTATTTTTTTCAAAGTAGCCTCATTTGAAAGCTAGATAGTCTACCTAGCTAAGAAAATAAGAAAAAAATACAATTTCGGTACATAAGGCTAGTAAAATCAATATTTTTTTAGAAATTTGCAAAAAAAAAACAAATTTTATTTTATTTTTGATCTGTAACTTTAAAACTGGGTTATTGAGGTGTACTTTTTTGCATGTTGTATTAAACTTCATAATTTAGTCTACAAATCCTCCGAAAAATATGAGTCTATCTCTTTTTGTTGTCATGTTATTCACCATTTAAAATAGGTACATATAATTTTTATTTTTGTTTTTTTTTCGATAAATATATGTATGTATATTCGCACATCTCGTTTGATCAAGGTTCGACAATACACATGGTATATTTATATAAAATGTATACCTAATATACTTCTACGATTCGATTTACTAGTGTGGATGGTTAGTAATTATATTTTACCTACATAGATCTGCATATAATTATTTCTATGTTGAGAACCTAGGTATTTCCAGTTTCCGCTACGTGTCGGAAAGATTTCTTGTAAACTCATCAGAGGTAACTTAAATTGACAAAAACAAGGTCATTTTAGTTATTATCTTTGTTTGATCCGCTAGATTATCTTTTGTTGGCATTGTTCGCAGAAGTACGACCTTTGAAATCATGACAGATTTATAAACAAAAACATATTATATTTTAGACTAAACTAAACATATAAAATATAATTATATGTAAATATAATGATTTGACGACCGATGTGGCGCGGTGGGCGACGCGGACGGTCCGCCTGCGACGCAGGAGGTTGCGGGTTCGATTCCCGCCTTGGAACAATTGTGTGTACGATCTGCAGATATTTGTTCCGGGTGTTCTGGTCGTTTTCTATGTATAATAAAAAATATCTATCTATGTAATATATTGTATTATGTATATCAGTTATCTAGTACCCATAACACAAGTTTTGCTTACCATGGGGCTAGATAATGCTGTGTGGATTGTCCAGCATTATTTATTTATTTATAATTTAAATCTAAATATAGCGATGATAGAAGTTCTTTTTTAATTTCGCTCTAAAACGCTAGAATACCTAATTATACAGAAATACCATAACCTTGTCGAGAGCAGAAAAAATATCAAAATCGATTTGCGACTACATTTTAATAAACAAAATCGATTGTCATTAACAATCGAATCGGCCACAGGATGATTCTTTGTTAATGGCAACTGATGTCTGGTTGGACACTTTTCTGCCAGTGTCAAGCAATAGAAAATAATTGTAAAATTAATGAGTTATCGCATTATGAAGGTGGTTTGATATTTTCACCTGAGCCTAGTTCGTTATCTAGCGGGGTGTACCACGTGCAGGTTAGGTTGGCTTGAGAGACGAGATGTTTGAGTCTAAAGCGACGACATGACTATTTGATTGAAAGCATGACATGACTAAGTATTTGATTGTCAGTCGAAATATCAAAAATAAAATATAATAGTTATTATAAAGTGGAAGGCCTAGGCGGAGATGGCGGGATGAGCTCGACCTATACAATAAGGAGTGGGTTCTCTTTGCTGAGGACCGAGATGAGTGGAAGAAGGGGAGGGAGGCCTTTGACCTGCAGTGGGACACCCCGGGCTAATATAATAATAATAATAGTGATTACCTATAAAGGTTTGATTTTTTGTTTGTTTGTAATGAACAGGCTTCGAAACTACTAAACCGATTTGAAAAATTCTTTCACCGCTGGAAAGCTACACTATCCGCGGTGAACATAGGCTATATTATATTTTCAAAAAATTTAGGGATCCATACTAAAACCGTGCGAAACCGGGAAGGTCCGCTAGTCAAAAATTAAATCGTTTCATAGAGGTAATATTTATTTGTCTAACTGTTAGGTAACATACTTAGATGTTACCTAACAGTAAGACAAATTAATATTACCCAACAGACAAGAAAACTTGAAGATGTGTCACTAGAGTAAACTTCACGAAATTTGAGAGTTTAGCAAATATTTCATAACTTGGTAAACTACAGTTAGTAACTACTTAACGGTGTGCCGTCGTCGTGGCGTTAGAATCGAACCCTCCAAATCCGTTCGTGGATGTCGTAAGAGCCTTTGTATTTAATGGATTAAAGTCAAAGTCATAGCATTTATTTCTTTAGGCTTACAAAATAAGCACTTAGACAAGTCATACTGTATACTTACTCTATATATTTTTTTTTTACGGTTCACTTAAATTTTTTGTCCACTAGTGGAAACCAGAGAAAGGGTTTGTTAACACTTTGACTGCGGTTTTTTTTCGACGACAGCGATCTTTTTTTTAACTTAAAAAATTCGTGCTGCCGCTCTACATACGTTCGAAAAATATTACGGCTGTGCTGAGTCACACAGATCTGTATTTTCTCAGCCGCTGCGCTAGTGTGGATTTACGCATATTAGTCACTTGTAGAAAACAAATACCGTGTGATTTCAGCAGTCAAAGTGTTAAAGGTTGTATAATATCAGCCCGATCCATTTAGTAGTTTTACCTTAAGGAGGTAACAAACATCCATCCATACATCGATCTATTTAAGTAAACTTTTATAATATTATAGTGTGACTAAAGTCTAAGGTTGTCTGGAAGAGATCGTTCTCAGTATCTCGAGTCGCGCGGATGCCCGCGGCGCCGCGGGAATTCCGGCGAATTCGACTCGTTCGAGTTTCTCATGCGATAATAAGTTTTATTGTAATGAAAATAAAGTTAAAATTCATATGACACTGAAACTGCGCTCCGCTTCGCTGCGCTTCGACGCTCTTTTGGTGTGAGTTGAGCCTTAGTATTTATTTCCGTATTGCTTCTTGTTTTGTGTGGTAGGTAAAAGAAATACCCGACAAATTAACTTAATTAGGTACCTATGTATGTTTATACAAAGTGTTTTCTATCTACATATCTATAGGTACCTATCCGAAAATCCTATCCATATCTGGTTGTCTGGCAGAGATCGCTCTTACGCGATAAGACCGCCAAGTCTCTAATAATAACTAAATAACTTCCTCTGTTTTCTATGGTGTTACTGCAATGTCTGTCACTTGCAAAACGATCAAGACCTTTGTAACGCAGTAGGTGAAGGCCAGGCTTAGACGCAGAACGCTGCGGGCATGTTGCGGGTTCGATTCTTGGGCAAAAGGTTCCGGGTTACCGATTCAATATAATATTAAAAATATAATATTAAATATAATATAAAATAATATTAAATTAAATGATCTGGGGTCACCAGGTAAACCAAGGGTTAAAACGGGATATTTACCATGATTCGATTTTAATAATGAAACCGGTGGTAGTGGTAACGTTCGTAGCAAAAGACCAATAGTGTAGATCGGTGTGTCTGCCAATAAATAAATAAATAATGCTGGACAATTCACACAACATTATCTAGCCCCATGAAAGAAGAAAGAAAGAAAGAAAATACATTTATTTGACACAATATATAACACATTACATGGTAAGAAAAGAAAATAATAAAAACAAGAAAAATAAATTACAAGGAATAGACAAGACATACAAAATAGAGCAAATACGTGTTACATAAGCAGCCATGGTAAGCAGAGCTTGTATTATGGGTACTAGATAACTGATATACATAATACAATATATTACATAGATAGATATTTTTATTATACATAGAAAACGACCAGAACACCCACTAATAAAATAAAAACTAACTTGCAGTGCCTTCAGTTATTCCGTCATAACGCATGAAACTGTGCCGAAATATTGGATAACTCAAAAATCTAATGGTAAATAACGATCCCGTTTTCAATTACTTTAGTGTTAATAATGAAGATTGTTCTTATTACTACAATTTTTTATTACATTGCGTAGGCCTGTTCATGACGTCACCTGTACGGGCTCTAACGGAAGACCAGCGCTGGCTAAGTCTCTTACGGAGCTTAGCCACCATTATGCTTAGTTAGAGCCCTTTTGTAACAACTCTCTACATGTACCTATTCTATAAGTGTGTATTTTTTTTGTTAATTTAAGTTGTTGTGAATAAATATCTTTCTATTGTTTCTATTTGACGACCGATGTGGCGCGGTGGGCGAAGGTCCGCCTGCGACGCAGGAGGTTGCGGGTTCGATTCCCGCCTCGGAACAATTGTGTGTACGATCTGCAGATATTTGTTCCGGGTGTTCTGATCGTTTTCTATGTATAATAAAAAAAAATCTATCTATGTAATGTATTGTATTATGTATATCAGATATCTAGTACCCATAACTCAGGCTCTGCTTACCATGGGGCTAGATAATGCTGTGTGAATTGTCCAGCATTATTTATTATTTATTTATTTATTTATTTCTATTTCTATTCATGATGTTTCAAAAGTTTAACTGTGTAGGTATCACGCCCGGTTAGGTATCTCCAGACATTGGGAATTTATAAATCACCTTATACAATCAAAAGGAACAATACAGCTTGCATGTCGTAAGTTCCACTCTGCGCAACCACGAACGTTAGAGTGCTGCAACTCAACCTTGACGTCGCCGTGCACTTACATTTGTACATGAAAGTACCGCCACTTGCAGAAATCATGACGGGCGATATTCCGACTATGTAGGAAGTTGATAGGTAGGGCTGGTCCACCAGTTCAAGGTCGCTCAGTGAGCTATGGAAAGAGCGAGATAGATAGATAGATAAACCATATTAACGACTTCAAACACACACATACAAAATACAACAATCATACAGTGCACAGGAAATACAGAGAGCTATGCTCGGGGTCTCTCTGAAGGATAGGATTCGTAACGAATACATCCTACAGATAACTAAAATTATCGACATATTTAGCTCAAATAATTAGCAAGCTGAAGTGGCAGTGGGCCGGCCATATATCGCGAAGAACCGATAACCGCTCGGGTAAACGTGTTCTTGAATGAGACCGTGACTCGGCAAACGTAGTGTACGACGCCCCCCAGCCAGCTGTGATGACAACTTGCGAAAGACTGCAGGCAGATGTTGGTTGCGGCAAGCTGAAGACAAGGCGCTATGGCGCTCATTAGGGGAGGCCTATGTTCAACAGTGGACCATTATAGGTTGATGATGATGAGGAAGTTGATAATTCTTAGGTTTTTGTTATTACTAGCTTCCCCCTCGTGGAAATCTATGTGTCAAATGGTTTATAAACCATCCTCTTGAATCACTCTATCTATTGAAAAAACCGCATCGAAAACTGTTGCGTATACATAGGGACAGACAGACAGCGGGAAGCGACTTTGTTTTATACTTTGTAGTGATTACTTACTTCTAAATATTAAATAATTATTCTAGGTTAATACTGCAATTATTATAGAAAATGAATGAATGAATGAATGAACACTTTACTGTACCCAAAATAACAAAATAGCACCTTAAAATCTTACATAATAACAGTATAATAGGTGGCCTTATCGCTTAAAGCGATTTCTTCTAGGCAACCAGGAAATACACATATTGTAATATGAACGACTAAGAATGTTGATCAAAAAAACCAATCCGTCCAGTGAACTTGGCCTTTCCTCAAATAGTTTCGATGAAATAATAATGCACCATTTAATTTTAATATTTTTACAGTTAAACGTTCAAAGTCAAGTTCACATTTACAAGGTAAAAATAATTCGTGCCACATGCTAATAGAAGCATTGTTTTATTTAAAAAAACAGGTTGTTCTTAGAGGTCAAGTTTGATGTCGTAATTACTCCATTAGGGTGATGCCACACAGTGCGTTGCGACACGACGCGGTATTGCATCGTGTCTTGGTGTATATTTACTGCAAAATAGTCAGATGTAGTATTGAGTTTCGCGTCAACTGCATCGAAATTGCAGCGTACGCTGCGTACGAGGCGTTGGTATTTATATTTAAAATAAATAAATAAATAATGCTGGACAATTCACACAGCATCATCTAGCCCCAAGCTAAGCAGAGCTTGTGTTATGGGTACTAGATGACTGATATACATAATACAATACATTACATAGATAGATATTTTTTATTATACATAGAAAACGACCAGAACACCCGGAACAAATATCTGCAGATCATACACACAATTGTTCCGAGGCGGGAATCGAACCCGCAACCTCCTGCGTAACAGGCGGACCTTCGCCCACCGTGCCACATCGGTCGTCTATTATTATATATTTACATTATACCGATAGGGTGCGTCTACAGCTTTCGCATTTTACATCGGCAAACCTACTAAACCTACTAACCTATAAAAAATACTCGTCACTATCGTTATTAATTATAAATTAATTGCTACCTTACAGGGTACGTGTACGAGTACCTACCTCTAAGCTAATAGAAATAGAAAATATTTGTTTGTGTTTCTTATAAAATAATACAACTTAAGAACTAATAATAAAGAAAAAATATTAGGAACAAATAAAATAATTAAAATACGAGAACACAGAAAGGCTCAGCATTAAATGCTACATTGACATAAGCCAGAGCAGCGCTGGTTTTCACCTAAGCTAAACTTATGGCACGATGTTTGTGTATGCAATAAATATACAGAAAGAAAGAAAGAAGGTTTCAACAAAATAACACATTAAAACACAGCAAACATAAAATAAAATAAAATAAATGCATATGAATATGTATTTTGAGCCATCTATAGATTTAAGAATGTTTTAGTATATGTAGGTTTCCAAATCGGTTCATAGTTAACGGAGAAATTGACAAACATAAAAAATACTACAGCCTAACATAGAACCTCTTTTGTTTTTGGTTTAGTCGTTTCAAAATCGGAACGCATCGCAACGCGACTAGCGACTGTGCGATTCGCAACACATAGTCTAGCTCTCTTTCTAACCACCTATTGTATGAAACTTATTTTTACATAATAACTGAAAAAAAATGACTGTCTGACAGACAGAGGGCGTGAGAATGACCTGTTGTGACGTCATAAGTAAATATTTAAGGAAAATGTAGGATAAACAAACTCATTAGGCAATATTGAAATGATTTGGTAAGCAGTAAGTGGCCAATTTAACGTATGACTAAGACTGCCAGTTTGTCAGTTATTTCATTCAAGTTTTAGCTTCCATCCTAGTAGGCCACTGTGTTAAAGTTAAAATAATATTAATCTTAAAACTTTCGCGATTTGTTAACTTACATTAACACACAAAACCTAGTTGTTCAGTCGCCCCGTGACCAAGATTAAATAACGCTATAGAAACATAATAAAACAAAAGGTACGCGATATATATATTTATTTATTAACGAATAACAAACGACTACATGGAATTTAATTATACTTTTGTGCTAGTACCTACTTTAAAAAAGTTGGCTCCCTAGAAAAAAAAACCTGAATATAGAAAAATAGAAGATTTTATAGCAATATCGGAGAGTCGCCTTACTACCCATAAATATTATAAATATCCAAACTTTTTCGTACACCATCGTCCAGTCTATGCTCCCACTGAAAACGCAAAAAAAATCAGAGATCAAAACTTTCTATGATACCTAAAGATCCTTGGAGGAGGCAGACACCGCCAAAGGCGGTCCATATCAAGAAATAACGTACCTACCTACGTAAACGTACCTAATTTTCTATTTCTATTTAATCCTGAAATCATAACGTGTTTCATGATTATTAAATCAATTATATTATTATTATTGTTTAAAAAATTGTACCTTCTTGATATGGAATAAAGCTCTTTTTATTTTGTTTTATTTTAATTTTATTTACCTACTTTACAGTGTAAAGTTGAGTGATATTCAAAATGTAGCCCACAACGCTATCCATATTATGAGTTACGGATTTTTTCACCGACAAGACATCTATATGGATAGTATTTGAGATCGCATTCAGAAAGGACTCAAGTTTTATTAAGCCCATAATAGACATCAATATAATAGATTTATATAATTTTTATAGTATGGGACTGATAGAAGGGTAGAGAACTAGGAGATGTTTGCGAACGTTGAATACTATATTCCATGCCCCATCCTCAATCTCTTAGTTTTTAATAATTCGAATAATCCGAAAAATGTAGCCGTGATTTAAAAAAAAATGAAGTCATCCACTGAATGTGCCTACCTACATGGGGTGTTTGGGGACGGGACAGTATTAATTTTTTTTTTTATTAATAATAAAATCTTTATTTAACATTAAGTACACATTATACAACACTTTAAAAATATAAATTAATATATAACTAAGAGAGTAAGTGGCTTGTTAGATCTATTATATAATGGCAGATCCTTCACTAAGTTGTGAAGACTTCTACTTTTGGCATACCTAAAAGCTTGGCACACAGAACACTCCTGGGATCCTGTCTCGAGGAATCGCACAAGCTCTGGAGAAGCTCCTCGGGCATAGATCATTCAAAATCTCTGATAAAAGCCTTCGATAGTCGGTATACCAACCGAATCCTAGCGCTAAGCTGAGGTAACCTTCGCATCATGACAAGAGCCCTAACTGGACACTGTCGCCTTAACAAGCACATGTTCAAACTAGGGCTAAGCGACACACAATCCTGCAGATTTTGTGAGGAGGCGGATGAAACGCCCCTCCATCTGCTAAGTGAGTGTGGAGCACTGATGCACAAACGCAGCATCCATCTGGGCAAGCATTTGCATAGCCCAGACGAGCTGAAAGACATCACCCCGAAGAAAATCCTACAGTTCCTAGCAGCTGCAAGGGTTAGTGGCGAACTATGAACGCCACGGCTTTGGGACTGAAAATGTAAAAGTGGCGATCACAATAGGCCTATCATTGCCGCCGTGATACAAAAGCCACCCCAAAGCAAATTAAAAAAAAGTCGTGAAGACTTGTACTGTAATTGTTAATTGCTACCATAAGGTATTACTAGCTGCGCCCGCGGCTTCGCCCCCGTGGAAATGTATGTGTAAATTGTTTTAAATGATAAAAAGTATCCTATGTCCGTCTCCAGGTTCTAAGCCACCTCTCCACAAATGTTCAGCCAAATCGGTTCAGCCGTTCTTTAGTTATAAATAGTGTAACTAACACGACTTTCTTTTTTTATACGACATTGTATTCTAAGTATTTTCAAACTTACGCACTCAATGCTTGATTCAATTTGCACTTGACACATTTATCATAGTCGTTAAATTGAAATGTATTCTATAGAGACGTCAAAAAGAGTTTACAAATCGATGTTTCTATACCCAGAATGCACGCAAAATGCGCTCTTTAGGTACTCGAGTTAATCATTTATGTCTGTGTGAATTGTCCAGCATTATTATGTCTCTCATTTACCATGATCTCGGGCCATAAAGTGACCCGGTCCTTTGGAAGGCTTGCGTGGGGCCGAAGCCAACAGCACAGAGGCCCTTTGAGAAGTTAATCTAAAGGCGATGGCTACACATAGCGGGTATCATCCTCGGGTGCACAATATGATACACCCAAAGATGGTATCCGCCAGGTGTAGAGACTATTGCAAAGAAAAATGAAAGAAATAAAACCAGGCTATTGTGATGGATGGATGGACTGGGTAATCGGGCTATAGGGGAGATTATTATTATTATTATTATTTAATGGCCAATAAACTAAAAAAGTCCGCCAAGAGATTGAGACCACTCCCCACCTCGTGCTGTTTGTGGTTGGCGCGTAATACTCAAATAAAAACGAAAAACATTATGCATTTACATTATAACATTACCCTTTATATTATAAATAAAATAAATTATTTCCATCCTCAGAACAATGCCGGTAGACCAGTCAGACCTGGAGTCTCTCCCAGACCGGATCGCTCCCACCTTCTCCGGGATGAAGGTCTTCATCACAGGAGGTACCGGTTTCATGGGGAAGGTCCTCGTGGAGAAACTTTTGAGGTAAGAATCATACATCAGTCACATCACATCTTTATATGCCATAATCTCCTTTAATAGCCTTCTGTTTCTATTTTCTTGTTTTTTTAATTTACTGTATGTGCTGCTGGTTTTCCCTGAAATAAATAAATAAATCAGTTCCCATGGGATAGAAATAACCTTAAAAGTTTTCCGAAACAACGCGTGCGAAGCCACGAGCAGAAACTAGTCAACATATAATATCAATTATATCACTACATAGTATAAAAAAATTTCGCTTCCCGCTGTCTTTTTGTCCCTATTCATGCTTAGATCTTTAAAACTACGCAACGGATTTTGATGCGGTTTTTTTATAAAAGTAAAGTAAAAGTAAAAAATCATTTATTTCTTTAGGCTTACAAAATAAGCACTTAGACAAGTCATATTTTATATATAAATTATTATCAAATAAAATTATTTTACTGTTCACTTCAATTTTTTGTCCACTAGTGGAAGAATAGATAGAGTGATTCAAGAATAAGAACAAGAATAAATTTATAGGAGAAGTTAAGAGGAATGTTTACATCAACATCATCATTAGCCTATGTTAGTCCACTCTGTACATAGGCCTCCCCGAATGAGCGCCACAGCGCCCAGTCTTCAGCTTGACGCATCCAGCATCTGCCTGTGGTCTTTCGCAGGTTGTCCGGAGAGCGTTTGCCCCAGCGGCCGTCGGTTCTTCGCGAAATATGGCCGGCCCACTGCCACATCAGCTTGCTAATTCTTAGAGAGCGCTGACCGGCATTCCGTCATCAATAACGTTGTTAATTAATTACCTAATTAAATGGTCTGGCTCTTCAAAATCTTTATAAATCCAACCTGGAGGTATAATTTAACGAAATTGTTCTTCTTTTCAGAAAATGCCCAGACATCAGTGAGATCCTGCTCCTCGTCAGAGAGAAGAAGGGAAAGACTCCGAAACAACGGCTTGAGGAGATCTTCAATGGAGCTGTAAGTTATCTATACAATTCACTACATAGTATAAAACAAAGTTGCTTCCCGCTGTCTGTCTGTCTCTATGTATGCTTAGATCTTTAAAACTACGCAACGGATTTTGATGCGGTTTGTTTAAATAGATAGAGTCAAGTAAAGTAAAATGATTTTTATTTTGTCAGAACAGAGACTCTTATAAATTAGAGTTGGATTAACAGAAGACAGAAACTGACAAAATCGGTCTCCACTTATACAGAGTGATTCAAGAGGAAGGTTTATAAACCATTTGACAAATAAATTTCAACGCGGGCGAGGCCGCGGGGCTCAGCTAGTAATCTTATAATTTGCTGATGTGATGACGATGTCCGTTGTACATTTTGACGAAGGTGGAATTTAACCCTGGTACAATCAGAGTTATATTATTTTTTTGTGGACAGGAGCCCATAATTTGAACAAAGCACTTGGATATAATGTTTGTATAATTTGCTGATGAGATTACTTTTACAAACTTAGGTTTAAAGAAACTTACCTAACATATTTAAAATCTAGATATCATGAAAACCTAAGAGGTCCAACCTTACCTAACATGTATAAATCTAGATATCATCAAAACCTTAGAGATTAGAACTGAGATATGATGCAAGATCTTGCAGAGCTATGTACATATGTAGGTTGCCATTGCACCAAGGCTGTATAATCCTTCCTAGGCGTATCTATCTAAGAATCTTGTGTTGCTTAAAACCGCCCACCTATGACTCAAATTTTAACATGTTTGAATCTAGCATCAGTTTGCGGCTTCGCATGCATTTACCGGAATAAAAAGTAGCCTACGTCCGTTCTTATGCCTTAGCCTATTCCGTGTACCTCCCTTTTAAATTTTATTACGATCCGTTCAGCGGTTTAGGCGTGATGAAGTAACAGACAGACTAACATTAGGATTTATAATATTAGTATGGATGAGTATGGAATAAATAATACTGGATAATCCATAGTATAAAACAAAGTCGCTTCCCGCTGTCTGTCTGTCCCTATGTATGCTTATATCTTTCAAACTATTTATCTGATTTTGAAGCGGTTTTTTTAATAGATAGAGGGAATAAAATAAAATAAATAAATAATGCTGGACAATTCACACAGCATTATCTAGCCCCATGGTAACCAGAGCTTGTGTTATGGGTACTAGATAAAGATAACTGATATACATAATAAAATACATTACATAGATATATATTTTTTATTATACATAGAAAACGACCAGAACACCCGAAACAAATATCTGCAGATCGTACACACATTTGTTCCGAGGCGGGAATCGAACCCGCAACCTCATGCGTCGCAGGCGGACCTTCGCCCACCGCGCCACATCGGTCGGTCGTCGGTTATAAACTATTATTTGACACATAGATTTCCATGCGGGCGAAGCCGCGGGGCGCATTTATATAATAACTTACATTACGCGCCGAAATTAAAAAAAACAGCGTGGTAACTGAGATAGAGCCAAAATCATCAGGCCCCTTTCTAAATAAACATAACATCGGTAACCAACAAAAAACTGATGTTACAAGCAAACAAAAATATTGCAACCTAAGACTAGACCTAGGAAATAGAGTGCAATATATCCGGTCGCCACGATAAAAAAAAACAGCGTGGTAACTGAATTACGGCCAAAATGTGTCTCCTTTTTAAATAAACATAACAACAAAAAACTGATGTTACAAGCAATTAAAAATATTGCAACCTAAGACTAGACCTAAGTAATATAGAGTGCAATATATCCGGTAGCACCACTATAAAAAAACAGCGTGGTTACTGAATTACGGCCAAAATCTGTCTCCTTTTTAAATAAACATAACAACAAAAAACTGATGTTACAAGCAATTAAAAATATTGCAACCTAAGACTAGACCTAAGTAATATAGAGTGCAATATATCCGGTAGCACCACTATAAAAAAACAGCGTGGTTACTGAATTACGGCCAAAATCTGTCTCCTTTTTAAATAAACATAACAACAAAAAACTGATGTTACAAGCAATTAAAAATATTGCAACCTAAGACTAGACCTAAGTAATATAGAGTGCAATATATCCGGTAGCACCACTATAAAAAAACAGCGTTGTTACTGAATTACGGCCAAAATCTGTCTCCTTTTTAAATAAACATAACAACAAAAAACGGATGTTACAAGCAATTAAAAATATTGCAACCTAAGCTAGACCTAGGCAATAGTGCAACATCTCTGCTATGTAGCTCAGTGGGCCAGAGCTGTAATCCGCCTAGTTAGAAAGGAGTTGAAAGCAGTCTAGACTTAGAAGGTAGCCTAGGCTAGGTAATTTATCGCTTAGGTGCAAGCTTTGATTGCGAATGGACTCACAGGCAGGCCCTAGTCCAAATACACAAGAAACTCATAATGCAAGTTCTGTCGCAATGTACAAACATTTATTAAGTACTAACACATGTAGCAATGATTTTCTTACGATGGACATGACTGACAGCGGCATTGACCCACTGGTCGCATCTCGGTTATTGCATTGTATTTAGCCTGCCTGATGTGAAATTTTGGTGCTAAGGTATCGGAAATAGGTCTTCTGCAGACAATGTCTTGTTAAACCGGTTGTAAAAGAAGAGGTTTTGTAATCGGTTGTATTTTTAACACTTTGACTGCGGTTTTTTTTCGACGACTGCGATCTTTTTTTTTACCTAAAAAATTCGTGCTGCCGCTCTACACAGCGGTTGTGTTGCGCCGCACATGCGTTTCGTTCGAAAAATATTACAGCTCTGCTGATTCACAAAGATCTGTATTTTCTTAGCCGCTGCGCTAGTGTGGATTTTCGCAGATTAGTCACTTGTAGAAAACTCATACCGTGCGTTTTCAGCACTCAAAGTGTTAAAGTGAAAACTTCTTTAGGCGCGTTGAGCACTTTTTGGATGAACAAAAAATATAGAACTGGCGTCATCGGCACCGAACGCTTTCCCAACTGTATGTATACTTTTTGGGAGATCAAAAATCGTTTAAGAGCTCCCACACAAAACTGCGAACTCGCATCGCATCGCAAATATCTGCGAACTCGCACGAATGCACCGCAAGAACGTCCGATCTCATTCGCATCGCGCATTCCTGCGCCATTACGTCATACTTGGTGACGCCCCTTTTAGTCCGCTCTGAGACAGCTTTAGAGAAAGACGCGCGGCGCCTGCGCCGCCTTCTTTGTTTATAGAATGGCGGAATATGATGTAGATTTTTTAATATCTTTAATTGAGGAGCGCCCCGTCCTCTGGGACACAAGTGATGAACATTATAAAAATAAATTTATTAGGCAAGATGCGATCCATCTTACGCTTCCTAAAAACACGTCCAATACGGCTGACTAAACTTGAAGGTATGGTTGCCCTATCAAACGGTTTGCCGCACAAAATCGTATCGCAGAAATTCGCATTGCAAATTCCTGCGATGCGGCATCGCATCGCATCGCATCGCAGTTTTGTGTGGGAGCCCTAACTCACGCCATCATTACCGCACGCTTCTCAGAATAAATCAACCAGCTTCCCGCTGTCTGTCTGTCCCTGTTGTATGCTTAGATATTTAAAACTACGCAACGGATTTTGATATGTTTTTTTTTAAATAGATATTGATTCCAGAGGAAGGTTTATAAATCATATGGCACAAAGATTTTTACGCGGGCGAAGACTCGGGGCGCAGCTAATAAAATATAAAATACCTTAGTTTTCACTTCTATCGGCAGTCGCCAAAGAATGCCTCGCATGTTTTTTAACTACAATGAAAAGGAGGTCTAGGCTCGCTTGTGTGTATGTTTTTTATACGGTGTTCTGGTCGTTATCTATGCATAATAAAAAATATCTATCTATGTAACCTATTGTATAAAGTATATCATTAATCTAGTACCCAGAACACAAGCTCTGATTAGCTTGGGGCTAATTGATGCTGTGTGGATAGTCCAGAATTATCTATTTATTATAATATTAAATGTTAAAGTTTAGATTTATAAGATGTATAGATGGATGTTTATTATTTCTTCACGCCAAAACTACTGAACGATTGGGCTGAAATTATTTTGCATTGATGTAGCTATAAGCTATAGGCTACTTTTTAATCCATAAAACAGTTCCCATGGGAAATAAATAACGTTTAAATAAATAAATTAAACGTTAAAAATTTTGAAACGATCATGGTTATTAGCACAGAAGTCACTTATAACGGAATTATCTACTCTATAACCTCAAATCCTGTGCTCTCCATCATTCCAGCTCTTCGAGAAGCTCCGCACCATGCGTGGTGGAGTCCAACCCCTGATGGAGAAAGTGTCTTTAGTGTCAGGAGACGTCAGTGAACCAGACCTGGGGATCTCGTCTGCTGATCGACAGAGGATTGTGGATGAGGTGGATATAATCATTCACGCTGCTGCAACTATAAGGTAAGTCTTCTTCTTCTTCTTTGTAGTCTTCATTGCTGAAGATCGTGCCCGTCCTAGAAAACTCTCATGATGACGCTGATGAACCGCTTCCACACCACTCTGTCTTCGGCCTGTCTCAGGGTTGCAGACAATGTGAGTCCCGTTAACACTTTGACTGCTGAAATCACACGGTATGTGTTTTCTACAAGTGACTAATATGCGTAAATCCACACTAGCGCAGCGGCTGAGAAAATACAGATCTGTGTGACTCAGCACAGCCGTAATATTTTTCGAACGAAACGCATGTGCGGCGCAACACAACCGCTGTATAGAGCGGCAGCACGAATGTTTTAGGATAAAAAAGATCCCAGTCGTCGAAAAAAAATCGCAGTCAAAGTGTTAATGTCTTAATTTGGTCAGACCAGCGAGTTGGTGACCGTCGTCTTGGTCTTTTCTACTCTATCTGGCCCTGTACCACTAGTTTTTCGAGGTTATCGGTTGCCATCAGGCGATATGGCCAAAATAGCTGAGAACTCGTTGATTCTTAGATGGTGGTGAGTCTTAGATGTTTTAAAATGCTGGAGAAGATGTCCTTTGTGTCAGGAGACGTCAGTGAACCAGACCTGGGGATCTCGTCTGCTGATCGACAGAGGATTGTGAAAGAGGTTGATATGATCATTTACGCTGCTGCGACTATTAGGTGACTCTTAGAAGTTTTAATTGCTCGCTGTGCCTGTCGCTTTAGCCGCGTACAATTCAAAATTACATAAAATAGTTTTTTCCGTGTTAATTAAATGAATAAATGTTGGACAATCTACACACAGCATCATCAAGCTCGAAGCTAAACAGAGCTTGTTATATGGGTGACTAGATGACTGATGTACAGTTAACACTTTGACTGCGGTTTTTTTTCGAAGACTGCGGTCTTTTTTTTTACCTAAAAAATTCGTGCTGCCACTCTACACAGCGGTTGTGTTGCGCCGCAAATGCGTTTCGTTTGAAAAATATTACAGCTCTGCTGAGTCACAAAGATCTGTATTTTCTCAGCCGCTGCGCTAGTGTGGATTTACGCATATTAGTCACTTGTAGAAAACTCATACCGTGCGTTTTCAGCACTCAAAGTGTTAAAAAAGTATTTCTTAACAGTTTGAATGCTCATTTTATAAGTCTAGGTAAATAAAATGTATTGATTTCCGATGGTATCCCTAAAATCGTTTTCTAAGGTAAAAGTAACCCAATAATAAAAGGATAATATCTGCCACTGGCTGGTAGTCTGTCAAAATCAGTCTAGCCGTTTCGGCGATTAGTCCTATTGGAGCACATAAGAAAAAAAATACAATAATTGACTGTAAAAGGGCCTAGAATTGAAAAGATTAATAAAAAAGGTAATGTTACTATAAAATCCCATTGTTAAATTTCCGCAACGCCATCTAGTACATAACAAAAAAACTTTTGATTTTGATTCCAGGTTCGATGAAGAGCTGAAAAAGGCTGTTCTTCTGAACGTTCGAGGCACGAAGCTGGTGTTGGGACTTGGCAAGGAGTGTAAGAAGCTCAAGGTATGTAGTTTGTTTGTTTATTTATTTCCACCGTTGGTAGGTACACATGTTACACTGGATATCGTTATTTTTTTAAAATTTTTAATAGTTATATTACAATTTTAATATCTATCACACACTAACTTTTGACATAGGAAACACGAGATTGTGCAAAGAAAAAGCAGACAGACATAACTTAAAAAACAAATAAATAGATATATAATTATTTATCACAGTGAAATAATTAATTAATAAAAACTTACGTAGTGTAGGACGCCCTCCGACCAGGTGGGATGACGACTTGCGAAAGACTGCAGGTAGATGCTGGATGAGGCAAGCTGAAGACAGGGCGCTATGGCGCTCCTTGGGGGAGGCCTATGTCCAGCAGTGGACTGATATAGGCTGATGATGATGAAAAACTTATATCAAAGTATACTGCTGTATTAGAGCATTGACAAACTATACTAAAAATACTATAATAAAATAACAATAACAAGAACAAAGAAAATGAAATTAAAATAATGTCAGGAAGAAAACTAATTTATATTTACATGTAACATTTGTCCCAAGGCGGAAATCGAACCCGCAACCACCTGCGTCGCAGTGTCATACACATATTCGTCGGCAAATTAAAAAAAACAAATCATAATGCTAAAAATACTCAACATTTCTAAATTTTTCAGCTATTTATGCACATATCAACCGCATACTGCCATCTACACGAGAAGCTTCTAGAAGAGAAGGCGTACCCCCCTCCTGCCAATCCCCACCACATCATCCAAGCCATGGAGTGGATGGATGAAGAGACTATAGTCGCTGTCACTCCGAAGTATGTAGATTGAGCCCTTTGTACTTTTGATTAGACAATAGACGCAAAACGCCAGTGTTGTACAATGGGCGGCCTTATCGCTATGAGCGATCTCTGCCAGACAACCTTGGGATGGACATGAAGTGTTAGAACAAGTACATAGTATAAAACAAAGTCGCTTCCCGCTGTCTGTCGGTCCCTATGTATGCTTGCTTATATCTTTAAAACTACGCAACGGATTTTGATGCGGTTTTTTTAAATAGATAGAGTGAAGTGGAAGGTCTATAAACTATTTATTTGACAAATAGATTTCCACGCGGGCGAAGCTAAGTTGCGGGGCACAGCTAGTCAATGATAAATCTTGCTCTCTGTACTCGTCATCATCATCAGCCTATAGTATTGTAGTCCACTGCTGGACATCCCCTTATGAGCGCCATAGAGCCCTATCTTCAGTTTGCTTATTCTTAGAGTTATGTTAACTTTGATACGAATCCTATCCGTCAGAGAATCTCCGAGCATAGCTCTTTCCATAGCTCGCTGAGCGACTTTGAACTGGTGGACCAGCCCTATCGTGGGTGTCCACGTCTCAGCTCCGTAGGTCATAACGGGTAGGACGCACTTGTTGAAAGCTTTCATTTGGTATGGATGACGACAATTTTCATTTCATTTACTAGGGTAGCATGAAAGATAAAGAAGTGGCAGATTCTGAACTTTTGTTTTTCAGATTACTGGACAAACTGCCAAACTCGTACGCATTCACGAAGGCGCTGGGTGAGGCGCTGGTCGTCGAAGCTATGGAACACATCCCTGCTGTTATAATGAGACCTTCTATTGGTAAGACTGACCGAGCTATGGCAGTCGCCGCGTAAGGTGCCTGTAAACGGGCTATATTTTAAGCAATTTCTTGCTACAATTATTTAGCCGCCAAGTTGCTGATTATATCGCTCAATACAGTGCAATACTTGCTACTATCCTGGCGATGTTGCCAAGATATTTCAAGTAATAATAATAATAAATAATAAAAGTTTTATTTCTCAAATAAATAGGCTTACAAAGTACATTAAACTCTAAGTTAAGTAGGAGGTAATTCAGTATGTACTTTACATACTTGCATAGTATGTACTTTGAAACAAAAACCTTAGGGGACGAATAGATTGACTCCTTGCTCTAACTAAGTTTTCACTTGTTTATAGACACAAAGGCTCATTCTCTCGGCTCAGTCAGGATTTCAAGTGCACATAATTATTTACGGAGATATTATAGTAGATATTATAGAGATATTATAGTAATGCAAGTATTTTATGTCTAGCCGGCTAGAATTGCACATTATTTATCCCGCTGTTAAAGCCACCATTCTGATCACCAATGGTCTATGAACAGTTCATATTCATATCCTTTGACGGCCGATGTGGCGCGGTGGGCGAAGGTCCGCCTGCGACGCAGGAGGTTGCGGGTTCGATTCCCGCCTCGGAACAATTGTGTGTACGATCTGCAGATATTTGTTCCGGGTGTTCTGGTCGTTTTCTATGTATAATAAAAAATATCGATCTATGTAATATATTGTATTATGTATATCAGTTATCTAGTACCCATATCACAAGCTTTGCTTACCTTGGGGCTAGATAGTGCTGTGTGGATTGTCCAGCATTATTTATATTATTTTATATTTTTTTATATTATATCATTTATTGTAATTTCATGCATACAGGTAGTTTCTTAGGTGTAGTCTTAGTGGGTAGGTACACAATGCATAGAAACCCTGTCAGGGCACAACAATTTTTTGGTTCTTGTCAAATGTTAGCCTAAAATTCTAAACAATCATATTTATAAAATTAGTTAATATAGGAATGTCATGGTTCATGTCGTGATTAGGTAGGTACTTACTAATTTAATCTCTAGGTGGTAGTAACAAATTTGACCGATGACAAATTTAAAACAAAAAACCGAAAGTGTATTAGCTGACATACTACTAGTATGTCAGCTAATACACTTTCGGTTTTTTGTTTTAAATTTGTCATCGGAGAAAAATTCGTGGATTGAATAATAGCATTTTTGTAGTAATAAAGTTTTCAGGTGTTTCATAAATATATTATCTTTTGGTTCGCATTTTAGGATTTCAGGTGCTTTATTAATTATTTTAACACTTTGACTGCGGTTTTTTTCGACGACTGCGATCTTTTTTTAACCTAAAAAATTCGTGCTGCCGCTCTACACAGCGGTTGTGTTGCGCCGCACATGCGTTTCGTTCGAAAAATATTACGGCTGTGCTGAGTCACAATGATCTGTATTTTCTCAGCCGCTGCGCTAGTGTGGATTTATGCATATTAGTCACTTGTAGAAAACACATAATGTTAATTAATCTAAATTTGGGGATTTTGATAACAGTTATTAAGTTGCATAAAGTAACTCTAAACATTTTATTCTAGTGATACCGATTTGGCAAGAACCCATACCCGGTTGGACGGACAACATTAATGGACCGACTGGACTTCTGATAGGTGAGTTCAATTGTTTCCAATTATTTCCATTGACGACCGATGTGGCGCGGTGGGCGAAGGTCCACCTGAGACCAGGAGGTTGCGGGTTCGATTCCCGCCTCGGAACAATTGTGTGTACGCTCTGCAGAAATTTGTTCTGGGTGTTCTGGTCGTTTTCTATGTATAATAAAAAATACCTACCTACGTAATATATTGTATTATGTATATCAGTTATCTAGTACGTACTTATCTGTAGACTTACAGAAAAGATCTATGTTTCACATTTCAGGCGCTGGCAAAGGAGTCATTCGTTCGATGTATTGCAAGAGTAACAGCTACGCCGACTACCTTCCTGTGGACGTCTTCATCAATGGCATCATGATCGTCGCGTGGAACTACCTCGTTAATGGGTAAATTATCATCGAGTACTTCTTCTTCAAATTATGATTTACAACCTTAGCTACGCCGATTACCTGCCTGTGGACGTCTTCATCATTATGATCGTGGTGTGGAACTACCTCGTCAATGGGTAAATTATCATCAAGTACCTCTTCTTCAAATTATGATTTACAACCTTAGCTACGCCGACTACCTGCCTGTGGACGTCTTCATCAATAGTATTATGATCTTGGCGTGGAACTACCTCGTCAATGGGTAAATTATCATCAAGTACGTCTTCTTCAAATTATGATTTACAACCTTAGCTACGCCGATTACCTGCCTGTGGACGTCTTCTTCATTATGATCGTGGTGTGGAACTACCTCGTCAATTGGTAAATTATCATCAAGTACCTCTTCTTCAAATTATGATTTACAACCTTAGCTACGTCGACTACCTGCCTGTGGACGTCTACATCAATGGCATCATGATCGTCGCGTGGAACTATCTCGTCAATGGGTAAGTTATCATCAAGTACCTCTTCGTTGTGCTAATTAACATTTACAACGGGGTCCTTACTTAGGTAGTTTCTATCTAGTAATTAAATAAGGGAAACTACCAGCACCCGAATGGCTCAGACGAGCTACGAGACATCACCCCGTTGAAAATCCTACAGCTCCTAGCAGCTGCAAGGGTTAGTGGCGAATTGTGAACGCCGCGACTTCAGGGCTGAACGAATAAAGTGGCGATCATTACGCCTTGATAAACAAGCCAGCCCAAAGAAAAAACAAAGGAAACTGCCAAAGGACATCAACTTCATTCTATGTAGTATTTTGAACAACTACTGCCCCCTTCCTCACTATATTAGGCCACCTTGCGCACCACGGTCTCCACGGAAGACCAGCGCTATGGTACGATCTGCTCTACCAGAGCACATGCTGAGAGGAGACCGAGATTTTTGTCAGTCTCTATCGTCTGTTAATCTAAGTTTAGTTTATAAGAGTCTCTGTTCTGACAAAATAAAAATCTTTTTACTTTTACTTTTTTTACTTTTACTTTGTTTTGGAGAGGCAGGTTCAGCAGTGGACGTATACGTACTCAGGAGCTCTAAATTGCTTAAACAAAACCGGTCTCTGTTCCAGGGACACAAAGTCTAACATCATCAACTTCACATCGTCTGCGGAGATCAAGGTATCATGGTCGGAGCTGATCGATGCTGGGCGCGCTATCATCATGCACAGGGTACCTTTGAATGGAGTTGTGTGGTAAGTTACTTATGCAACTTTTACGCAAGTTATACTTATTTTCTTAGTGGTTTCGCTATCTTGCTTTCTGTGAAAAACGAGAGCATGTTTTGTTTTTAACCCACTTCAAAAAGAGATGTTCTCATTCGACTGTATTTTTATATATTTTGTTAGTGAGTAAGTAAGTAAATATTTATTGCATCAAATACATGTAAATTGGGCACATAGGTGGTGTATGTTTAAATAAGACACAATGTATTTCTACCTTTGTGGCGTGCAAAATCTGGTTACAATAATTGTCACTTAATTTAAATTTGCACATACTTAGTAAATAAATCGAATATAATAATTACTAAATTTGAATAAAACTGACTGTTACCTTAGAAATTTCGACTGGGTGAACCGATTTTGATAATTATTTTTATTTGAAAGCTTTTATCGTGCTTCCTTTGTGGTCCCATTTCAATTCAATTTGGGACCAGTTCTGACAATGGCTACCATGAGAAAACCATAATAAGTTATAATTATGTATATAAAACTTTTGAAACTATCATGATTATTAATACTAAAGTCATTTAAAACGGGATATTTACCATGATTTGATTTTTGAGTTATCCAATATCAAATCACTCCGTGATCATGGCGCATGCAACTGTGCCGAAATATTGGATAACTCAAAAATCAAATCATGGTAAATATCCCGTTTTAAATGACTTTGGAATTATGTATATGCCCGACAAATTGACGAATAACTCAATATCACGCCAACCGACTTCGATGATTCTAACGAAGTTTTAAACCCATTATTTGACATTATTTAGGAATTTGAAGTCGACTTTTAGCTTTTTAAAAGACGGGAAATGATTAACTTAATCACCGCACTGTTTTGCTATCTTACTTTCCACAGGCTCTGTTTGTGAAAACGTATGCCTTCTTTGTTTATCTAGAACATGCAGACTGTATTTTGTCTTTTGCATTTGCGTAAGTTATATTCAAGGCCGCAGGTAAGGTTCCAGAGTCTGTCCCATGCTTGAGACTAAACGGTCTCGAGCTAAATAGAGTTTATAAGTTCAAGTATCTGGGACATTCCTTACCGACGACCTTGGCGACCAGGTAGACATAGAACGTGAACGCAGGGCGTTGGCGGTCCGCAGTAATATGCTGGCACGAAGGTTCGCTCGTTGCAGTAGGCAAGTGAAAATCACGCTATTCAAAGCCTACTGCCAATCGTTCTATACGGGCAGCCTTTGGGCTAGCTTTACTAAAAGATCGCTCAGCGCTCTGCGTGTACAGTATAATAACGCCTTCAGGATGTTGTTGGGATTGCCCCGCTTCTGCAGTGCATCCTCCATGTTTGCTGAAGCCCAGGTTGATGGCTTTCACGCCATCATCCGCAAGAAAACAGCCTCGCTGCTGCGCAGAACATGGAGCAGTACCAACTCCATCCTGCAGGTTGTGGGCAGCAAGTTTGCCTCGCCCATCATGCAGACATTCAACAGAGTCCTCACTCACTAGACTCCATGGGTTGGGTGGGAGTCTGTTGAATGACTGCTGCAAATTTAATGTTAATCTAATTTTAATTTAATTTAAGGTCTTATGTTTTATTTTTGTAATTTGTATGTGGACAACCTGTCTGAATAAAGTAACTTTTTATTTATTTATTTATAAAATAACTTATATAATCCCAAAGCCATTTTCTATGCAAACACTTTCTACACCACATTGACATTTCTAGAACTCTGATATTTCCAGCCATCACAAAAGCTTTAATAATATTTGAAAGATAATTTCAATATTATTTTCACTCCAGGTACCCAGGTGGTTCAATGAAACATTCTCGCTTATACCACAACTTCTGTGCGCTGATGTTCCACTGGATCCCTGCTATACTTGTGGATATCCTGCTCTACTGTCTCGGATATAAGCCAGTGTAAGTAACAACCTATTATGAAAACCTATACATACAACTGTGACAACTGTGTCGCAGAAGGTTGCGGGTTACATTTCCGCCTTGGGACAAATGTTTGTACGATCTGCAGATATTTGTTCCGGGTATTCTGGTCGTTTTTCTATGAATAATAAAATAAAGTAAGTAAAAGTAAAAAATCATTTATTTCTATAGGCTTACAAAATAAGCACTTAGAAAAGTCATATTTTAAATATAAATTATTATCAAATAAAATTATTTTACTGTTCACTTCAATTTTTTGTCCACTAGTGGAAGAAGTGAAAAGAAACCACTAGCATGTTCATCTCTTATATATAAAAAAATATCTATCTATGTAATGTATTGTATTATGTATATCAGTTATCAAGAACCCATAACACAAGCTCTTCTTAGCTCGCTCTAGCTTTGGCGCTAGATAATGCTGTGTGAATTGTCCAGCATTGTTTTATTTATTTATTATCCAGAAATAATTATATTTTTCATGTTATAAGTTTGTTATTTGTTGTAAAATTATTCTTTTTCTGCAGGTTAATGCGTGTCCACCGACGTATAGCAAAAGGTTTTGAAGTGTTCGAATACTACACAAACAACCAATGGGACTTCAAATCTGACATCGCGCAGAATCTTCGGAGATGTCTCAATGACAAAGAGCGGAGGGATTACAAAATTGATGCTGTCGGTATGTGAAATTGGCTTATGTCTTAAAAAATAGTCCGTCAGTTAGATTATTAGAAGATATTAATAATAAAAATAATAAACCCGCAGGGCAGCTTGTGGCGAGCTGTTGGTGAGTAGCGACACCACGGGTACCGAGTGCTCCCGGGGAAGTTCCTGGTTCTCGTCTCCGCTTGCGGAATGGCATCCCAAGAGAACCAGATCCCCACCTCTTGCTTGCCTTCATTGGCCGGTCTGAGTGGAGTCGCGAGAGATGCATCTTAGGATGTAGACTCGGGGGTGGAAGTGTCTAATGGCGTAATAGCGAGGAAACCCGCTCACGAGCAGTCTTCGTGATGGTGAAATCGGGGCCGCACCTCTCGACACCCTCAGTCGTTTGCGCCGATGTTGTTCCTCTCCGGTAATTTACTCCGGCTTTTTAAGGAACCCATCCAGCATTCGGCAAGCCACCGTCTGCCGCTCTTCTTAACATTATG
Organism: Eupithecia abbreviata; assembly: GCA_943735965.1. Lineage (NCBI taxonomy): Eukaryota > Metazoa > Arthropoda > Insecta > Lepidoptera > Geometridae > Eupithecia > Eupithecia abbreviata. The sequence continues at coordinate 2,230,049 of OX031001.1, read as the reverse complement.
ATTGATTTGTTTATGGCAGACGTCCGCAATCTCCCCTATAGCCCGATTACCCAGTCCATCCATCCATCACAATAGCCTGATTTTATTTCTTTCATTTTTCTTTGCAATAGTCTCTACACCTGGCGGATACCATCTTTGGGTGTATCATATTGTGCACCCGAGGATGATACCCGCTATGTGTAGCCATCGCCTTTAGATTAACTTCTCAAAGGGCCTCTGTGCTGTTGGCTTCGGCCCCACGCAAGCCTTCCAAAGGACCGGGTCACTTTATGGCCCGAGATCATGGTAAATGAGAGACAAAATAATAAAATATTTATTAACCAAAAACACATGCGAAATAATTTAAAATACAGTGGCAGTGGAACTCAAACTAAGCAAGAATGCTTGTATCTTGAGGTCCGTGAGTGCGTTTGACAGGAAGGATTTCAGAGGATGTGCAGATACAGTATGTGCTAAATTTACAAAACAGAGTAAAACTAACATGCAATAATTTCTTTCACAAATAATAATATTTCTTTAACAAATAATAATATTTCTTTAACAAATAGTATTCGAAATGGTATCCTGGAATGGAATGAAATATTGGACCCGTGTTTTTTCTTTTGTCAATTAAACAAAACAATATGAAGATATAGCCAGTTAAAGTTCCGCGTGACGTCACGTCTTGCTACACTTTTTAGCAAGTAGTGACGTCACGCACACTCCTAAACTTTGACGCGCTTTATTTTTGTAAGTAAATATTTGTTTGATAGAGAAGAAAAAAAACTTTTCCAATATCTTCTGATAATCTAACTGACGGACTAAATAGAAAAATATATTTTTTACCCAGGACACTACCCTGGGAGTTTTCCCAATATCCCATCAGTAACAACAGCGTCTTGGGGACGCTTCTCACTGGTGATATGTATCAATTATGCTACCTGTAGATTGTTTGCAAGAGTCTGCAGTTAGCTTAACTATTCCAATTATGTTAAACCTGTATGCAGGTAGCTATTGAACCTAACTTATGAATCCAAGTGCTGATAATGCTAGTAGGTGTTTAGACTCTTTATATTTTATGTACGTGAGTTAATGTGTGGAACTTATTTTAATATAGATTTATTAGATAGTTTTTAAATCTTATTTTATTAATACGTAATTTCTAGTGAGGATAAGTCTTAATTAAAGAATTCTTTTATTAGGACTTATCCTTTCGACTATAATATTAAGACTATCCTTCAATTAGATTTATCATCATCATCAGCCTATAGCAGTCCACTGCTGGACATAGGCCTCCCCCAATGAGCGCCATAGCACCCTGTCTTCAGCTTGCCGCATCCAGCATCTACCTGCAGTCTTTCGCAGGTCGTCATCCCACCTGGTCGGAGGGCATCCTACCTTTACCGAGTCAATTAAATCAAATAATTTAAATGATTTAATTCCAGGTATGGACATCAACGACTATTTCGAGGACTGCATCAGATCAGCTCGAATCTTCATCCTCAAGGAGACTGATGATACTCTTCCAGCGGCCAGAAGGCATATGACCATGTATGTAATAAACAGCTTAGCTCTAAAGTCATTTAAAACGGGACATAAAAAACTTTTTTATGAAAATGAGGTTCAAAGTTGAAGTTACATTTCTATGAGAGTTTACAAGAAGACATTCAATGATATATGTATAATTAATTATATATCATTATAAATATAATTATAATATAATTTATTTATCTTTATTTGATGATCTGATTCTAAAAACATATGGAGATATCAGTATGGACGCAGTGTGGTATACCCTTTATCTTGGGACAGCTAACGTGTTAAAGAGATCTTACATTTTTTAAATTAAAATTGTTCTAAAACCAAGCTCTATCTATATCTACTGTATCGTAAAATTAAAAATAGCAACAAGTTGTTAATAGCCAAACTAGATGTCGCCACTAATTCCCATTACCTTTCAGAATGTGGTTCGTGGATGTGGCTGTGCAACTCATCTTCTGGGGCCTGATGCTGTACTGGTTCAGCGGTTGGTTCTCCGCCTTCTTTTCCTTTATCGCGGGTTCGAAGGAAATTCCGGCTGTCGTTGCTATGGACTCTTAGTTTATTGTTTGTTTTCGCTTTATTCCTAACGCTTAAAGTAAGAAGTCGGTGTTATACCTAATTTTGAAGTGCTATTTGATTAAACCGTACGTAAATAATGGGATTGAGAATAACGTTATCGTTAAAGCTGTCCTGCTCAGATCGGATTCGAAATGAGCAGGACAACATGTGAGATGATTTTGACAATCCAATCCTAATCCATAAAGGACGCAGGCTATAATACCTAATTTACTGTGGCATTTTAGCGCTAACTCCTAAGAACATAACCTGAATGTTTGTTTCAAACGAGACTTACTTAAGTATTAGCTTTAGTGTAAGCTATGTTTAATAAAAATTGATGCAGCCATTGCAATGCTAACATTGCAATGGCTGCATCAATTTTTATTCAAAAACTCGTGTTTCGATCAATCATTAATTGTATCAATTGCCTATCACCCTAAGGTGATAGGCAATTGATACACGAGTTTTTGAGTATAATTATCGGGGATTTCAAAAATGAGTAAAATTAGTTTAAATATTACCAGTGAAAATTGCCAGTCAAATAGCTAGAGGTCATAATGTGAATTAAAAGTAGAAGTTAAGGTTTAAAAAAAGACTGTTTTAAAATCTATAAGTAAGTGCACAAAACAGTGAACAGATTTTTTCTTATTCACTGGCTGAAATCACGTAGCAGAAATCAAGAAATAGTAATTGTAAAAATATTCTACATTCTTTTACTTAATGGCTTTGATGTTAAGTTTATTATTATAGTTTGATCGAAACCGCTGTACCGCTCCTTAGGAAAGTGCTGCGAGGTGGGGGGCGAGGAAAAAAGAGCAAGAGTACGCGTTAACGGCAGACTGATGGATCGGGCCGATGTTTCCCCCCCGTCTCGCCGCTCGCATACCTCAGGCGCGGTATAGCGGTTTCGGTCAAACTATACTACTTAAATTTAGTAGATAGGTAATACACCTACATATGAATAGAAAATAACTTCTTCTATTCTCATGCCACCTATTTCTTTAAGTTTTTGTATGTAGGTTTTTTGTTGGTGGTAGGTTATTCAATTAAGTTTATCGGTTAATGTTAATAGTGTTGTGGAGAATTATGTAAGAAGATTGTACAGTATTCAATATATTTTATACGATGATTTATTATTTTTTTATTTTCACCCGTTTTCGCTCCGAAGATTCTGTACCACGATCATACTGCTTGTCCAAAAAAAAATAATTCAATTAGTTTTCTTAAACAAATTATTAAAAACTAAAGGTTACTCGGTTTTAAATAAAATAATAATTCTAGATTGTTAAGCGTTTTAATGTGTTGTTGTTTTATGCATTTGATTATTTTACATAATAAAAATATTAAATCGTATCCTTAATTAATTAATTAAATATAATTCTTGATCATCATCACTTTCAAAAGACATTTACAGAATATTGGTAACTACAAAATACTATTTTATACTTGAAGGCAAAGTATTCAACTGCAGACTAAACATTTGTCGTAAACTCATACGTCAGGTAAGGGTGTCTATTCTGGTGTCACCAAAACTAAACTAAACTAATTTGAAAGCACTAAATTATGTTTTCTTCATATTCACAGGAATAAAAAGGACGGCATCATTTTCAATTGTGTTAATTTTATCAATGTAACATAAGACATTCACTGCCTAGCTTCCGTCGCAAGTTTTAAGACTGCTAGAACCACATGTCGCTCATGGGAAATTAAAGAGTTAAACGACTTTATTTAATACACTGGGTATATATAAGACCTATAAGATTTTACCTGTAATTTTTAAGTTTTTATTTGTAACTTAAAACTGTGTGACACACACTTCTGTGGTTAAAACATCATCTATAATGTGAGCGTGCTTTACTTTACCTAACATAAAACTAAAAAAAGCTTCTTAATAACTTATTTACTAAACTATGAAATTCTCTATTAAGAATATCAGTACAGAGATGACGTCACTACATATTTGAAACATGAGGTTTATTAGAGGCAGTGCTATACCCATCATCCAATGATAACTTATTTACTAAACTATGAAATTCTCCATCAAGAATATCAGTTCAGGTGACGTCATTATACAAAATTTGAAACACTAGGTTTATTAGAGGCAGTGCTATATCCATCATCCAATGGCCCCATCACCATCATCCAAACATACATAAAGGATAATTTATGTAGTGTTCGTTTTTGGGCACATACATGGATGACTTGTAAGGCATAAACAATGCCAGAAGCGGCTCCCAGTATTGACATTTCCGCGTGATTACAAAAGCTAAATGACAAGCGGACACTGAATCACCAAACCTACTTCTATAATAAGTACTTCTACGACAGCATTTTCAAACAAAGAGTGCAGATGCTAAATTTTGCTAACAAATCACTTCACTTTGGTGTCGTTGAATTGACATGTAGAATCCTTACACAAAAAATAGCTAAACCAGATAGTTCGTGTACTGCTATTTGCATAGAGAGATATTTAATAATTAAGTTTTTAATGGTTTAAAACACAATATTTGACGACAATCTCCATCTGTAGTTTCTTTAATATATACTTTACATGAAAGTACATACCAAAAAGTTTCATTCTGAAACGATACCGATTTTTATAATGAAGCGATAAGCTTAGCAGAATAAGGCCCCAGATTTTTGATATAGTTTGACCGAAACCGCTGTACCGCGCCTGAGGTATGCGAGCGGCGAGACGGGGGGGAAATATCGGCCGCTCCGATCCATCAGTCTGCCGTCAATGCGTACTCTTGCTCGATTTTCCTCGCCCCCACCTCGCCGCACTTTCCTATGGAGCGGTACAGCGGTTTCGGTCAAACTATAGTTTTCTATTTTAAATTCTATGTCGTGCGGCGGGCAATCCTTTCTCCATAAATCCTTTCCCTCTGTACATAAACAAAGATTATGTTTGTTAACTTGTTATCGTACGCGGCCTGATAGAATTCTGAAAATGTAGTACCCATATGCGAACTGGAACACTTTGTGCACCCAGTATAATCTGAAACAAAGGAATAATTTTGGTATAAATAAAAGAGTTATGTATTATCAAAGAAAATTACAATTAAAAAATAAAAACATAAGAATTATTACTATATATATGAATTATACAAACATTCTGGTGGTACCTCAACTGATATTAATACCATTAGGATCGCAAGCGCCCCCAAGACTCTGGCTGTATCGCCCTGCTTCTGGCAATACTGATACGCTGAGCCAGATACAAGTTGTACCGGAGAGGGCTTGAATCATACAACCAGCCCTCGGGTTACGTGTCCTCGCATCATTTTTTTTTTATACTAAACTAAGGTTTAGATCAGATTTCAGATGACAATAAACAAAAATGCGACCCGTTCATAACAATAAAAATATTGCATTATTTTAGGGTACTATGTCATATTTTATTTCATTTCATTTCAATTTAGTTTAGTTTTTTGTCACACGAATTGACCCTAATGTGCTTAAAAAAGATACTTAAACTAACTTAAATGTACTAAATACTTTCTACTAAATATTTACTTTTTCAACTTGCTCCTTGCTGACGCGAGAGATTCAATGCTATCCTTCAGAATAAAGCGCCGTATGCCCATCATATACGCTCCAATATACGTGTCCCAATCGAAGTCAGGCCAGTGGAAGAATGATCTTCCATCACAAGTTTTGGCTACGTCATCGCGTAGAGCTGTCAGTTCTGTCACTCCGAATTTCCATTCGTGATTGGCGAAGTATTCTCCTGTGGCGGCGGCCATTTTGAATCGGCGGGCGATTTTCATCATGCTGAAATTGCAAATGTACAAATAAATATGTGCCACTAAAGGAATCTAACAGAGCAGTTTTCTTCGGTATTTTCTTAACATATCTATTGCGGTTACCAATCCGATTTAGGCCTTCGTTTGGTTTGATGATGGTATCAAACGTTTCGTGACTTCTGAATTTTCTATGGGATTTGGTGCCTCGATATGGAATTTCGAAACTCCCATATAAAAGCGAGACGACTCGCGATGACGTCTCGACACTTATATATCAAATTGAATTCGGGGCTGTGATGATTATGACCAACCGATAATTGTAATGAACGTATGTAGTAGGTAATGTATTTTATTATCATCATCATCATCAGCCTATAGCAGTCCACTGCTGGACATCGGCCTCCCCCAATGAGCGCCATAGCGCCCTGTCTTCAGCTTGATGCATCCAGCAACCTGCAGTCTTTCGCAGGTCGTCATCCCACCTGGTCGGAGGGCGTCCTACACTACGCTTACCGAGTCGTGGTCACTGTACGACCACCGGCCTTGGATCAATGTGTCAAGTATTTTATCATAATGCTTACAAATTAAAAACTAATAAAAAAATATCTTAACAATCCACACAGTATTATCTAGCCCCAAGCTAATCAAAGCTTGTGTTATGGGTACAAGATGACTGATAAACATAATAGATTACTACACATAGATATTTTTTTATTATAATAATAAATAAATAAATAAATAATGCTGGACAATTCACACAGCATCATCTAGCCCCAAGCTAAGCAGAGCTTGTGTTATGGGTACTAGATGACTGATATACATAATACAATACATTACATAGATAGATATTTTTTATTATACATAGAAAACGACCAGAACACCCGGAACAAATATCTGCAGATCGTACACACAATTGTTCCGAGGCGGGAATCGAACCCGCAACCTCCTGCGTCGCAGGCGGACCTTCGCCCACCGCGCCACATCGGTCGTCAATATACCCAAAACACCCACAAGATACTCACATGGCTTTTCTCCCTTGCGCTTTCAGCAGCAGATCATAAAGGAAAGCGGGCACGAAGTGGCATGTCATCTCCCAAAACGAGTTCACGAATCGAGACTCGGTGAACGCGAAGTTTGGATACCACATCACATATCTGTGGAGTGTAAACAAAGGGTAAATTACTTCATTTTGTTTTGGGGTACTTTACCCAAAGTGTAAAACGGCACCCTAGGTCTCCTGGACAGGTACTCCTGTTTCCGCATTTAGTTAGACTCTAGTCCTGTATGCGTGTGTAACGGCATCCTATTTAGTAGTAGGCTCTGTCCATCCGTCCGTCCGCGTCGGTCTGTCTCATCATCTCTCTCATCTCATCGTCATTCATTCATTCATTCATTCATTCATTCATTCAGGCTGTATCTTATGAACCGTGATAGTTAGACAGTTGAAATTTACACAGGCAACAAACATACTTACATACATCCTCACAAACTTACGCGTTTATAATATTAGTAGGATTCTATGTAGCTTTTACAGCCTAGATAATACAAATAAAACAAGTTAACTTACTTGGTGGGGTTCTCTCTGGCCCATTTGACGCAAAGATTAGTGAATTCGCCCCATCGCAGAGGGTTGATAGACCCCGAGGTGACATTGTAGACCGGACACCGACCCGGCCTGAAATACACGAGGTAATTATAGTAACGTAGACGTGTAATTTCACATGAGTTATGTATGTTGTATGGTTTTAAAGTAAAGTGAAAAGTAAAAATGTTATTTATTGAAAAAATAGACGGTGAAACAGGCAATACGAGTCCATAGGCTCCTGATTTAGTAAAACCTGTGTATCAGGAACCAATGGCTTCTCCAACTACGTTTTGAGGTGGGCCTTATCAGATGTTCAAGAACGCTAAAACAGAACAATGAGACGGTAAATGATTGTTTTGAACAAACTAAACCACGTTGAAGTCGGTGCTTAGTTCATCCTTTGTGTGCACGATCTGCAGATATTTGTTCAGGGTGTTCTGGTCGTTTTCTATGTATAATAAAAAATATCTATCTATGTAATGTATTGTATTATGTATATCATAATTCATAATTCATATCATTTATTGTAATTTCATGCATACAGGTAGTATCTTAGGTGTAGTCTTAGTGGGTAGGTACACAATGCATAAAAACCCTGTCAGGGCACAACAATTTTTGGGTTCTTTTTAAATATTAGCCTAAAATTCTAAACAATAATTATTTATAAAATTAGGAATGTCATATAGGAATTATAGGAATGTCATATAGAAATTATAGGAATGTCATGATTAGGTAGATAGGCTTACTAATTTAATCTGTAGGTATGTCAGCTAGTACACTTTCAGTTTTTTGTTTTAAATTTTAAATATATCAGTTATCTAGTACCCATAACACAAGCTCTGCTTACCATGGGGCTAGATAATGCTGTGTGAATTGTCCAGCATTATTTATTATTTATTTATTTATTTATTTATCCCTTAATTTTCTACTATTTTTAGGGTTTTCGGTATAAATACTAATATATCGGGAATAAAATTTGGAGATGGGACAACCTCGTATTTCCAATACAATAACGAAATAATTTTCAAAGTCAGTCCATATTTGATGGAAAAATCGACAAACATTTTTATTTTTTTATTTAGCCTAATTCATCCCACTGCTGGGCAAAGGCCTCCCCCAAATCTTTCCACTCAGTGCGAGCTCCCACCAATCTCCGAAGAAGGCGTTAAGGTCGTCTCGCCAGCGCTTTCTTGGCCGACCTCGCCCGCGGCTTCCTTCCGGGACCCAGGGTGTTGCAGCATTAGCCCACCTCTCGAGGTGCATTCGGCTAATGTGACCCGTCCACTTCCATTTTAGACAAACATAATACAAAAAAACATACATACAGCCGAACATTCACCTTTTTTTTCTAAGTCGGTGAGAGTCGGAGATACTCTCAGTAAAAAGTTGAATTAACAAAGAAAGTTACAATCAATTAATATAATATAGCTTAACATAACATCCTGTCAATTGTAAATATTAGTTCTTGTTTGTTTCTATAGTTCAATGTTCATTTTATTTCTGGCGACTGATGTGATGTGGCGAACGACGAGCGAAATATTTTAGGAAACACCCATATTAGGTATGATGGGTAAAAAATAGTGAGTTATAGAGAAATCCAGGTTTTATTATGGGTAAAATGGGGTTCTGAATTATTCTTCAGAACCCCATTCTATATTATTTATTATAGTATAGGGGTCTACTTACTGCTTCACTCCCTGTCTCCAAGCAGCCAGGATACAAGAGCTGACCACCACATCCACGGGCACCAGGTCCACCACGTACCGCTGTCGGCAGTACCCCGAGCGGTAGGTACCGCGGGATATCTCCATTATTATACCTGGGAGAGAGATATAATAAATTATTCATTTATTTTCGCTGACAAAGATTATTCAGAATGATTATTGATAATTATATGATTGATAATTTTTTTATGTATTCCGTGATCATGGAACTGCAACAGCATGAAACTGTGCCGAAATATTGGATAACTCAAATAATGGTATATATCCCGTTTTAAATGACTTTAGGATTAATTTATTGTTAAAAAAAATATAACATTTCAGAAAATAATTATTATAATAGTGGAATTATAATTTCAATTATGATTTGATAAAATAAGTTAATAGTATAAAAGAAATAAACTGTTTTGCGAGAAGTTAGAATGGTTAAATAGAATAAATAATAACATAACATCTTTGGGTGTATCATATTGTGCACCCGAGGATGATACCCGCTATGTGTAGCCATCGCCTTTAGATTAACTTCTCAAAGGGCCTCTGTGCTGTTGGCTTCGGCCCCACGCAAGCCAAAGGACCGGGTCACTTTATGGCCCGAGATCATAGTAAATGAGAGACATAAATAATAATAGTTTCTGTCTTAGTTTCACTTACCAGTGACTCCATAGACATTGTCAATCCATCCAGGGAAGGGTTCTTGCAAGGCTGCCGTCACTGCAAACACAAATAAACAAATGATATAAAATAACATTATTGATTATTAAGCTTATAATGATGTGTAATTGTACGTCAAATAAAAAAAAAAAAATCAAAATATAAGTAAACTTACATACCCGTAAGTTTACTTATATTTAGATTTAGATACCTATCCGGTTTATTTTTTTCTATTTCAAGCTTTTATTATCATACGTTTTGCTCTACACGTTTTGCTGTTATGATTCTCAGTATGCACATAATCTGTGAAATGATCAAGTTCTAAACCCTTATTATTCAAATTCTGTATTTTGTGATTATTTTATGTTTTGTGCGTTTAAATAAATACAAAACAAAAATAAGTTCAAAGTATTTCCCCAAGGGATACTCATATCTGGGAGATCCTGAGAGAGTGGACATTAAACTTAATAATAAAAAAAAGTTTTAATTTTTTTATATTTTTAATATACATATGTTAAGGAAGTGTTTACCTAGTAGTACAGGTATTCTTATACTTAATAAGAGGTCTCGAACACTGACTTTGTATGTCTTCCTAATCAGTCATATGAATTGTCGTGCTAGCTAGTTATTAAATAAATAAATAAATCTCAAAGTTAAGATCTTCTTCACGCCAAAACTACTGAACGGATTGTGCTGAAATCACCTACTGTCTGTAAAGATATCTAAATAGCACATGGGCTTTTATTCAATGAGATAGCATATATAACTTTTGAATATTTCCATCAAAATAACGCGTGCAAAGCCGCAGGCAGAAACCTTAGATAGCTACAAAGATGGACCCCGTTTGGGCACTTTAAGGAAAACTATCCACCATGTCACCATGTCACCATGTCAATATATTTATGAAAACTTGTTGTACACTCATAAAAACATCAATCGATTCATTAAAAAAAGCGATATACATAATGTAAATACTAGAAATAAGAATAAACTCGCTGTTCCCACAACTAGACTACATAAGATAAGTGCATCTTTTAAAGGGCAATGTATACGCTTCTACAACAAAACTCCAAGTGAGTTGCAAAAATTATCAATAAATACATTTTAAAAAATTGTGAAGCATATTCTTTGTAAAAAGGCTTATTACAAAATATCAGATTATCTAGAAGATAAAAGAGCTTGGAACGAGTTTTGCTCCAACTCAAAATCTAACAACTTACAGATAAGCAAATCATATGTACTAGACACATAAGTTATGAACATACTAGTGGTTTCTTCTCACTTCTTCCACTGGTGGACAAAACATTGAAGTGAACATCAATATAATAATGAATAGTATAAAATATGACTTGTCTAAGTGCTTATTTGTAAGCCTAAAGAAATAAACATTCATTTCATTTCATTTCATCCTCCGTTTCTTTGCTATGGCACCAAAGATTTTTAACAAAATTCCGCTTTTGATGAGAGAGCTGCCTACTACGATGTTTCAGAGAAAGCTAAAAACCATACTATATGATAAATGTTATTATACAATTAAAGATTTTACAAATGACAAGAATGTAGACAAATAACCACAGATATAAATATATATATTTTAGAATTTTTAATATTTTATTGAGCTGATTTACTGATACTTTGTTTCTATTATTATTATTTTTTTTTAATATGATTGACATGTGTACTGTGTTTATTTTTGATTTTATAGTGTTCTTTTTTATTTTATTATAATTAAGTTGTTAAAAATGCATGTAAATCATTTATTGCACGCCCATGAAGGGCAAATTACATTGACACTGTATTATTTTATGAACCATCTTCTCACATGTAATTATGCAATAAATATACTTTTACCTTTACTTTACTTTTTTCCCGTGAAGAATATCAGTCGGTAATTTGTAATAATTTTCTACTTCATAGCCTTAAGTACGTGAGAATCGCCGCAGATGCCACAGAAATCGATAAAATGGAATATTAAAGAACAACCATGGGAATCAACGACCAAAGACAGGTGATAGGACAGATGGATGTCACATAAATCGATGGTAATGGAATATTGATGCAGTACCGTGGGATTCCTTGACCACCATCAGGTGACGGCTAGAGGACGGCCATGAGTAATTTATGGGGTGACATGATGCTGAGGGCATGCGAAGGTTAGATATATTAAGCTGTCGTCTAGATTCTAGCTTCATTTTCAAGGGAATTTATGACAGGTAGATACTTCAACCCTTTTAGGTAAGTACGTATTTAAACTCTTAACTTTAACCGAAAGTTAGTCTTTTGTTTTGCTCTACGTATATTGGCGTAAGTTGCTGTGAAAAATACTACTCAGCACCTGATTTAAGTTGTTTTTTTTTTATGAATGTGTACGTATAATTTATACCGCTGTACGGTATGTAATTTATCCAGCAGTGTAAAGTAAAGTAAAGTAAAAAATCATTTATTTCTTTAGGCTTAGACAAGTCATATTTTATATATAAATTATTATCAAATAAAATTATTTTACTGTTCACTTAAATTTTTTGTCCACTAGTGGAAGAGAGTGGAACATAGTCTGATGATAATGACACACTCACAAAACAGAGGCAAAGCTTTTCAGCACTGGCCATACCTATGCTCTTGAGCATACTGTGGGTTTTAGGGTTGCCTCACAATAAAAAAAAGTGAATAGTTTTTATAGATAACTTACCAATAGAAGGTCTCACGATGCACACTGGGAGATGGGTCTGGTTGTAGACGATGGACTCCGCCAACGCCTTCGTCAGCGTGTAGGGGTTGGGGTGCTCACCCTGGAACAATTAGATAGACAATAATTTTATGGAACACTTAAAAATAAAACAAACAAGATAAAAAATAATATTAACAAGATATGTGACAATCTGGCGGTCTTATCGCTCAAGAGCGATCGTTGCATCGAAAAAGGGGATCTGTGTGCGTTATTATGTAGTTAATTACAACATGAAATTTAAAATGTTATATACAAATACCTATCTAATAAATATCTACTACAAATACATAAATAGTTACATTATAACTAATTATACATACATCCACAACTGGACATCAGCCTCCCCCATACAACGACATAAAATCAATGAAATTAAATAGATAATTTCTTTTACTTAATCTAATAAATTTCAGTGGTAAGGAACCCTCTTTTAAGTAATATAATAACTGCGTTAGAGGGCTTGTGGGGATTTGCACAAAATACAATTTTCCACCATATAAGACTAAAGGTCTCTTCTAAGACTTAAGGTATCTTCGTGACAAATTGCCTACATAATTTTCATATCAATTGACGGTACGTTTTAAAGAAATTGCAGTAATAACTTTTGTAGTAAGTATATTAAAATTCTATTGACTCATCATTGACCGACATACATCCTAACCTTGAAGTAAAGGGACACTAGGTATTTATCAAAATCAATACTAAAGTAAAGGAGTCCAATGGTTCGTAATTACTAGATAGAGTTTACAGAGACATTTGTCGAGGGTATAATTTTCCTTTGAAGATAGGTGATATTTGTCTTTCTAGAATTTCTAATTCCAAAAAACTATGTATACAATTTGCTGTAAAGGGGCATTATCCAAAGTCGTAGTTATTTAAAACGGGATATTTACCATGATTTGATTTTTGAGTTATCCAATATTTCGGCACAGTTTCATACGCCATGATCACGGAGTAACTGAAGGCACTGCGAGTTTTTATCGGCAGACACACCGATCTACCCTCATTTTTTCTCTTTTGCTACGAACGTTGCCACTAATCACAATCATGGTAAATATCCCGTTTTAAATGACTTTAGTGTTAATAACCATGATAGTTTCAAAAGTTTTAATATCCAAAGTAGGTATAAGAAACCATCATCAAAGTCTGTCATGTCTCAAAACTTGAGCTGTTCTTACCTGTAAAGTCTCAGAGATGACTTCGACCGTCTCTGGCGGCAGTAGCTTGGTGCATTTGACGATGCTATCAGGATCGTAAGGTGGGGGGTAAACGCATTCGTCTATGTCGGAGCGGGGTGCGTTGCTGTAGGCGGTAGAGACGTGGACTAGAGCCTGTGAAAGTAGTTGTATTAGTATCTTTTCTGCGAGTTATGGAAGGTCCTTTACGTTGAAAAGGTGTGAATTTTGTGGTAGGAAGCGGATTTTTTCTTGTATTGATTTCCTTTAAGAGTACATAGTTTCCGTCCAGGCTACATAGGTACTAATGCAGTGTGGATTGTCAAGAATAGATTTTTTTTATTAAAATTAATTTCCATCTTTCCTTTAATAGAAAATTGCCCTGTCGTTCAGATGCCTTTATTTATAAGTTGTCTGCCTTCCCCTAAAGATCTACTTAATTCTCAGTGTAAATTTCACCAGGGTAAGTAACGCACAAGCAAGAACGTCTAGAAATTGACCAGCAAAGTTATAATTCTCAAGGCTTGTTCCATCAAAATTTATAAATTTTATCTGTGTTTTGTTATGACCATCATCACATCATTAGCCTATGTCAGACCACAGCTGGACAAAGGCCTCTCCTAATGAGCGCCATAGCGCCCTGTCTTCAGCTTGACGCTTGTCCTTCGCAGGTCGTCATCCCAGCTGGCCGGAGGGCATCCTACACGTTTGTTATGTGCCTTTTTTATTGTGACCTATGTATCATGTGCTGCAGTGTCAAGTAAATGTCTTATCTATCTATCTATGTATCTATTCTCTTACCTTCAATTGAGGCATATCACCAGCTAGCTGAAGAACAGTAGCAGTTCCTTGCACGTTCAGTGTGGCTGCCATCGCTAGCGGCTCCGTGAACCTACGGAAGACAAGATATTTGAGGATATATCTCATGAGGCCTGTGGGGCTACCACGCTAAAAAGCGTAACACATAACGCAACGCGCGTTATCCGCGTTAGTACGGTAATTTTAGCGATTAACGCGTGTTAATGCGTATTTTAACGCGAATAACGCATTTTCACGAGTTGTTAATTTATTTAATAAATAAATTATAAATAATGCTGGACAATTCACACAGCATTACCTAGCTCCATGGTAAGCAGAGCTTGTGTTATGGGTACTAGATAACTGATATACATAATACAAGACATTACATAGATAGATATTTTTTTTTTATTATACATAGAAAACGACCAGAACACCCGGAACAATTATCTGCAGATCGTACACACAATTGTTCCGAGGCGGGAATCGAACCCGCGACCTCGTTTAATATTAGTGTATTAAAACTGGACAAATTGACATTAAAACTTTTGAAACTATCAATTTATTTGATCTATTTATAATTTTTTGTTACTCTTATTCAATTCTAATCACAATTTTTTTTTTTTTTTTACCGAGTGTAAACCTGTTGAAACGTCGGGAAAAAAGGTACATAAACGCGATAAATACCCGTTGTATCAATACTTATAATTCTAATCACATTTCTATTCTTATCTTTATGTTATTTTATTTTAATTTAATTATACGCTATGGATTTTATTATCTGATATAAATAAATACAATACAATTACGGGATATTTACTATGATTCGATTTTTGAGTTTTCAGATATATCTACATTTTCATGCGCCATGATCACGGATTAACTGAAGGCACTGCGAGTAATTTACTTTTAACACTTTGACTGCGATTTTTTTCGGCGACTGCGATCTTTTTTTAACCTAAAAAATTCGTGCTGCCGCTCTACACAGCGGTTGTGTTGCGCCGCGAATGCGTTTCGTTCAAAAATATTACGGCTGTGCTGAGTAACAAAGATCTGTATTTTCTCAGCCGCTGCGCTAGTGTGGATTTACGCATATTAGTCACTTGTAGAAAACACATACCGTGTGATTTCAGCACTAAAAGTGTTAAAGTATTACCTATTTTACAATAATATTTAAACATTACCGCTAATAATTAGAGCCAACAGGGCGCTTATCAGGAGAGATCTACGTCCAGATGTGGTGTGGACTGCTAGGCTGATGATGACGATAATGATCATAATGATCAAGTTTAAATCCCTACTACTTATGTTGTTCTGTATTTGTGTGTTTTCCTTTTTTTGTGACTATTTATCGTTCTAGTTCGCCTTTGTTTAAATTTTCTAGAATACGTTTTGTGTTATGTTTTTCGTGCAAAAAGTATAAATAAATAAATAAATGTATTATTGTGTGTGGCTATAAATAAATTATTTTATTCTTTTTTTTATTCATACCTGACCGTAGCAGCTGAATGGAACAATATATTCACTTTCTTCAACAGCAGACGCTGTTCTTCGCTGACGCCGAGGTTTGGCGCCGACACGTCTCCTGTGATCGGATGGAGTTTGTTCAACCGGTCCGGCCAGCGGGATCTGATGCGGTCGAACACCTGGACAGAAGGGGAAAAATTAAATAAATTATAATGCTGGACAATCCACACAGCATTATCTAGCCCCATGGTAAGCAGAGCTTGTGTTATGGGTACTAGATAACTGATATACATAATACAATACATTACATAGATAGATATTTTTTATTATACATAGAAAACGATCAGAACACCCGGAACAAAATACCTGCAGATCGTACACACAATTGTTCTGAGGCGGGAATCGAACCCGCAACCTCCTGCGTCGCAGGCGGACCTTCGCCCACCGCGCCGCATCGGTCGTCGAACACATTATAACATTATATAAAATAAACTAACAAAATACCAACAGTCTAACATTAACAAATCAAACAAAATACAACTTACAGAGATTATAAAACAGGTACAGTTAATTAGAAAAAAGATTATCTTTATGAGAAAAATTAGATACAATTAATTGTTTGTGTGTTACAAAGAAAAAAAATACTAAAACTATTATTTATACAGAGTCAAATTGGGCATTAATAAGTACTTCTACCTGAAATTGCTGAAATTATGCATATATATAGATCTAAGCCTAGAATCAAACATAGGCTACTTTTATCCCGTACAGTTCCCATGGGATATAAACAGCCTTTAATCGTTCCCATAGAAATAACGCGTGCGAAACCACGGGAGGAAACTAGTTTTTATTAATTAAAATATTTGCAATGTTCGAGAAATTTCTTGCACCGGTGCTCGACGCTAAGCCTAGTTTCAAACGCATTAGTATATTATGTAGATCGTCTCTGTAGTTTCCAGCTCTGTAAGTGGCCGGTATTCGTATAATACCTGGAGGTCTACTTTAAAATACGAACGAAGTTGACGGATGACCTCCTGGTATTTTAATACCGCTGCTCGACTAAGCTCTCGTTTTAACCGGATCAGCTAGATTATCTATACCTTCCAGCTGTTCTGTTCAGAAGCTGCATCATACCTGGTGTTTTAGCTGTTCCAGACTAAGTTTAAACCGCATCACCGCATATATCATCTCCATACTTTCCAGGTGTTTTATTAACAGAAGCTGCATCATACCTGGTGTTTGAGCAGTTCCTTGTACCGCTGATCGACGCTCAGCCCACGTTTCGGCCGCATCAGCACGTAGATGATCTCTATGCCTGGACAGCTCCGTAGAAGCTTCTCCAGGAGAGCTGCAACAAAGGTGTTCTTGTAATATATATAATATATTTGGGTTTATACCACAGATTAATTGAATGTCGGAACAGAGATGAGTAAGAAAAGAAGACCTAAAGCGGTGGCAAAAAGCGTCGCATGAAAATCACGATGATATTGTGTTCGAAGTTTCTTTTGCTTGTTTTAGCACATGCTTCTTCATCAGCACACGTAGTCCAATGTTTAAAATGCCTTCGATAAACTACGGGGTTTTTATTTTTAAAACTGCATTCACAGAATACACAAAAATTACTTGCTGTGATCGGTAATGGAACCCACTAATAAATAAAAATAGCAGTCCGTATTTTTTATAGCAACGATCGATAGAGTCAATCAAAAGAATTCAATATGAAATAAACATTGCTTATTAAATAGGAGTAAGACCATGAAATTTGTCAAAAACTGAAGACCTGAAGCATTTTTTGGCTCCCTTACACCAAACGCTGGCGCCTGCCTCGTGCGCGACCCTTGTCCTTTAACCGGTATAGGGTCTCCGCTACAGACTGTTGCAAACAATCGACATGTATTTCAACTAATCCTTATAAATACTAGACAGTAGCGTCACCAAGACGCTGGCTGCATTGCCCTGCTGTATGACAATGCTGATGTGTTGCGCCAGATATTCATCAGCTCTCGGGTCACACGTCGCTTCGACCGGAAGCATTTTTTTTTACCCGGAGAGTATCGTTACCTTGCGGACCTAGGGTCTCGACTTCAAGGGAAGAAAATTAACTATTATATTGAAGCTCACGCTGAAGATTAGTAAAGATCCTCTGCGATCATCTTACCTTTCCCAACGAACCCAGTTCCTCCCGTCACCATCAGCACTGCTCCATCATAGAAGTCAGCGATCGCCTCCGTCGCGTCAGGGTTCTCCATGTTGACATGATGAAGGTTCCGGTTCACGGCATCAGGGTCATTGCCGTTCTGGAGCTCCATGTTTTTTCTGGTGGAGGTTGGATTCATTGAGTATTGGTTCAGTAGTTTCGGAGCCAATACAAATAAACAAACAAACAAATCAAATCTGTCCTCTTTATAATATTATTAGTACCTATATAGATATCTCATCATCATCGTCAGCCTATAGCAGTCCACTGCTGGACATAGGCCTCCCCCAATGAGGGCCATAGCGCCCGTCTTCAGCTAGCCGCATCCAGCATCTACCTGCAGTCTTTCGCAGGTCGTCATCCCACCTGGTTGGAGGCCGACCTACACTACGTTTACCGAGTCGTGGTCTCCACTCAAGAACACATTTGCCCCAGCGGCCGTCGGTTCTTCGCGAGATATGGCCGGCCCACTGCCACTTCAGCTTCCTAATTCTTTGAGCTATGTCGATAACTTTGGTTCTCTGTCGGATGTATTCGTTACGAAGCCTATCCTTCAGAGAAACTCCGAGCATAGCTCTTTCCATAGCTCGCTGAGCGACTATAGATATCTATTTTCTAAATATCTAAGCCGTCACTAGAAGGCAGAGTGCCCAGAATGCTGGCAGCATTGCCATGATAAATTATAATGTTTACTTACTGGTATTCTCCGAGTATCTCGTTACTGATTTTGGTTCCCTTTTCCATTTTGATGTTTGTCTTTAGTTTCCTCGATATTACACTGTAACAAAACATTAAAATTAATAATTGGTACTCATCGGAGCCCTAGGCTTTTTTCGGGAGGCCTATGTCCAGCAGTGGAATAACATAGGCTATAGAGTATCTGGAAGATAGCATGTCTGGACAATTCAATAACAGAGTTAATATATATGTATGTTTTTTATGTGTGTTCGTCGATTCTCCTGTTTTTTTTATCCCATGCGAACTGATTTATGGAATACAAGTAGGCTAGGTTTTAGTCCTAGCCCAGAACTACCTGAATGCAAATTTCAGCCCAATCTGTTCAGTAGTTTTGGCGTTAAGAAGTAACAAACATTAATCTATACATCTATCTAAAATCCAAAATTTCGCATTTCTACTAATAGTATGATAATTTTAATAAGGATATCTATCTATGTAATATATTGTATTATGTATATCAGGAATCTAGTACCCATAACACAAGCTCTGCTTAGCTTGGGGCTAGATAATGCTGTGTGAATTGTTCAGCATTATTTATTTACTAGCTGCGCCCCGCGGTTTCACCCGCGTGGTTATAGATATTTTGGATAATATACAATATATCTTTATAAATTGTAGCCTATGTGTTATTCTGATGTATATGCTATATTATTGTAAAGTTTCATTAAAATCCATTCTGTAGTTTTTACGTGAAAGAGTAACAAACATCCATCCATTCATACTTACACAATTTCGCGTTTATAATATTATTTATTTATTATGTTTGTCAACAGTTAATCTCGGAACAATTGTCTTCTGGTCGTTTTCTATGTATAATAAAAAATATCTATCTATGTAATGTATGTATTGTATTATGTATATCAGTTATCTAGTACCCATAACACAATCTCTGCTTAACATGGGGCTAGATAATGCTTTGTGAATTGTCCAGCATTATTTTAAACATAATTTAATTTTAATTTAAGTTAAGAAGCGAAAAATAAACCTTTACCTTGTCAGTTTTCGTGTTGGAGCAAACTCGTCCCAAAAATTTTTACCATCTAGATCCTATCCTACTAATATAATAAACGCGAAAGTTTCTGAGGATGTTTGTTGCTCTTTCACGGAAAAACTACTGAATGGATTTTGATGAAACTTCACAATAATATAGCTTACATATCAGAATAACACATAGGCTACAATTCATAAACATATATTAATAAATAATAAAAAGTATTTATTTTCAAAAAATGGTTTCTTAAGGTTAACAGAGTACTTATCTAAAACTAATTACGATTATCTCTATAATATTTAAGTTTACCTTTAGGTAAAGTACTCTACCCTAAAACCTTAGTGCTGAAAATGCATCGACTCCTCGCTCTAACTAAGTAAAACTTGTGTTTAGACGCGAGGGCTACTCTGCCTCACAGACACCGGGAGTGCGACTCAAGTACAATGATGGCTAGTATTGTATACTAGCTGCGCCCCGCGGTTTCACCCGCGTGGTGATAGATATTTTGGATTATATACTATATATTGTATTATAAACTCTTAATTATACATTATTTTAATCTAGTTAGTATTATGTAGCACTAACCACATTAATAGAATTTATAACTAATTACACAATATGTAAAATGCGTCCCAAAAAACATAATTTGCTTCTCGGATATTGGCCAATGTCAGAAGTTACGCAACTTTCATCTGTCGCCATTGTCATAGATCATAGGCCGACTTAGATAGATAGATAGATTATTTATTCATACAAATAAGTTACATCATTAAGTTAGTAGTGCCTTAAAACCTATGTTAGGTTTGTCTTAGCACTATAGTTCTCACTTAATTTAAAAAAAAATTATAATCTAGGTACTGCAGTTAACGAGCGATCTGACATCAATACAAGTTAACCTATATTAATTATTATCCTAGATCTTACACTAAAAAAGCATGATAAACACACTCACACTTCATCATTCTTTAATTCTTTATTGTACATATACAAAACTTAAAAATAACTTATATAAAAAGATATGTACATAGGCGAGCTTAACCCTGAGCTAGAGTTTTCTTCCAGCAAACCTTAGGTTTACAGGAGTGGCGATGGAATAGATAGAGGAAGTGTACAAGAGACAAATTAGACTAATAATACAATACGGAATGAGATTATAATATACATTATAATATATTTTTTAATATAATGTTTCTATTAGTGGCATCTTGATTGGTTTATACAAAAATATATTACTGTTAATTTTAAGAATATTGTAAACTGTTTGTGCCTTAATAAATGAAAAATAAAATAAATAAAATACATACATAAATTAAAAAAATAATAGTTCAATAAACATCATCATCATCATCATCAGCCTATATCAGTCCACTGCTGGACATAGGCCTCCCCCAATGATCGCCATTGGGGGAACTACACTCACACTTACCTAATGCATAAAATGTTCTAAGCAAGAAATGCTGCTAATTGTTTAGGGTAAACCTAGCCGCTTATCGCGCCCCGCTTTTACTTCTCTGCGGTCGTGTCGGTCTGCCGTCCTACAGGATTAAGGGCTCAGATTTTCAGATTTAGGTCCATGAGTTCTTTGACACTATAGAAAGCTTTTCCAATGAGCCATAATTTTAACTTTTTTATAAATATTGTCAATGGTATTTTGTTTTTCATATATTTTTGTATGCCGTGTAATTGCCGGATTAGAATTAGCACCACCCTAACTCTTCCCGCGGGTGTCTAGAGAGGCGACTAAGGGATATCCACCAGGGGCGGGCAGTAGAGCCTTCTGAAGAACTATTTACCACCGAACTGCGATCTTCAACCCGCATGCCCAGCGTGGGTATTATGGGCATTACCCCTATGAGATAAAACTAACAAGGCACTTATCAGCGGGAGGCCTGCGTCCAGCAGTGGACCAATATAGGCTATTGAGATGTAGCTTATTCTGTTTTCTATGTATGTAAGAATTTCTATGTATTCTGTTTTCTATATATTTTATAAACTAAAATAGGTAGTTAAGTAAATTTTTAACATTTAACATTCAAACTTATTCATCAACACAATACAATAACAATCTTTAAAAAATCTCTAAAATTAATTAATTCTAAATATATATCGAATAAATTTTATACGAATCAATCAAATCAAAAACTCAATTCAAAATACATTATGTGCATGTCACAAATACAAACAAACAAACAGGCCTATGCTGTGTGGATTGTCCAGCATTATTTATTATATTTATTTATTTACTAACACTTTGACTGCGATTTTTTTTCGACGACTGCGATCTTTTTTTTAACCTAAATAATTCGTGCTGCCGCTCTACAGAGCGGTTGTGTTGCGCCGCGTTTCGTTCGAAAAATATTACGGCTGTGCTGAGTCACACAGATCTGTATTTTCTCAGCCGCTGCGCTAGTGTGGATTTACGCATATTAGTCACTTGTAGAAAACACATACCGTGTGATTTCAGCAGTCAAAGTGTTAAAACAGTTGAAATGCCGACCTCTGGACTGTGCTTGAATGAGCAAAAGGCCATATTATTTAATCCGCGTTTTGCAACAATTTCTCCAGTACCTACGCTATGTTATGACATCGTCTGCATAACAGTGTAACGCAACTTATGCGTAAACATCTAGCAGGCAACATTGGTAACTGGCTGAATATTTACTTATCTACCTATTTTTACCTTCCACGTCGCCTCTTATCAACGCTAAGAGGCGACGTGGAAGGCCCGGGATGAGATGGCGCGACGAGCTCGAGGCACATCTTCCCTCGTGGCCTGTTGCAGCGTTGGATCGCGAGGAGTGGAAGGAGAAAAGGGAAGCTTTTGCCCAGCAGTGGGACAATAATCTCATATACCTATTTTTACCTTCCACGTCGCCTCTTATCAACGCTAAGAGGCGATGTGGAAGGCCCGGGATGAGATGGCGCGACGAGCTCGAGGCACATCTTCCCTCGTGGCCTGTTGCAGCGTTGGATCGCGAGGAGTGGAAGGAGAAAAGGGAAGCTTTTGCCCAGCAGTGGGACGTTAGTCTCATATACCTATTTTTACCTTCCACGTCGCCTCTTATCAACGCTAAGAGGCGACGTGGAAGGCCCGGGATGAGATGGCGTGACGAGCTCGAGGCTCATCTTCCATCGTGGCCTGTTGCAGCGTTGGATCGCGAGGAGTTGAAGGAGAAAGGGAGGCTTTTGCCCAGCAATGGGACAGTAATGGCTCAAAATAAAATAATAAAATACCTAATTTTAGTTCAACGAATCTTGGAACATAATGCAATCACAAAAATTATAGGGAAATCTATTCCTATGAAAATGCTTCCACGTCAAATCGACCTTACCTCAGAACTATCCTCCCATATCCTACTAATATTTATGTAAGTATGGATGGATGGATGGATGGATGTTTGTTACTCTTTCACGTAAAAACTACTGAATGGATTTTAATGAAACTTTACAATAATATAGCTTATAAATCAGTATAACACATAGGCTACAATTTGAAAAGATATATTGTATATTATTCAAAATATCTATCACCACGCGGGTAAAACCGTGGGGCGCAGCTAATAAATAAATAATGCTGGATATTTCATCTAGCCCTAAAGTTAAGCTTGTCTTATGGGTACTAGATATTAACGGAAACCTACGAATGAATTAATGCAGATATTTGTTCCGGGTGTTCTGGTCGTTTTCTATGTATAATAAAAAATATATATCTATGTAATGTATTGTATTATGTATATCAGTTATCTAGTACCCATAACACAAGCTCTGCTTACCATGGGGCTAGATTAATGCTGTGTGAATTGTCCAGGATTTTTTTTTTATTTAATTTAATTTATTGAATGCAGGGTCAAATTGAAGTCTCACTATAAATATAGGTAAACCCGTTAACTAACACCACTATTTCTTTGGTCCATGGTAAAATTAAAAAATCTGGAGCGATCCTCTTTTATTTGATTTGTAAATCTGGATTTGTGATGTCTCAGCGATAATTTTTATAAATACACTTTTTTTTATTTATAAACAAAACACAATCGCGGAATAAAAAGTATGTATAATACTAGGGAATATAAAGCTAAGTACTCACAGTGAATATAGGGAAACCTATCAGATATAACTTCACTATTTCTTTTCCATTGTCACACGTCTGCAAACACCGGCGCACCACCTTTCACTGATCGCGAGACTGTTCGGGGCCTCCGTGGAAGGTTGGAAACATACGGGCTGTAGTATGGACGGGCACGCTGCGCTGCAACTTTGGAAACACTGAAAGAAAGATGGCTGATTTCATCATCAGCCTATGTTAGTCCACTGCTGGACATAGGCATCCCCCAGTGAGCGCCACAGCGCCCTGTTGACGCATTAAGCATCCACCTGCAGTCTTTCGCAGGTCGTCATCCCACATGGTCGGAGGGCGTCCTACACTACGTTTACCGAATACTACGTTTACTCGGCTGATTTACTGGTAGGTACACAATTAGGCGAACACTTCAATTAAACCTTTGAATTAAACTTAACTGTACCTCAAAGTAAAAAGTACCAACTCAGTGAACCAATAGGCCCCAACTATGCATATGCCGCGTTTACAAGATCAGAGTTTAAATAAATAAATATTTGCGTATGTTTTTTATTAAAATTGTTTAGTAATATGAAAACGCACGAACTACGGAAAAAAGACAATTCTTTCAGAGGGAGCACGTATTTTTAATAATTTACCAAATACCATAAAATAATGTGACAGCATTAATATGTATAAAAATATGTTGAAAGCACATGTCTACTCAATAGAATAATATAACTACATACGTAAATATGTATAATCTAACACTAATATATAATTATTTATGATTAATAATCTAGGTTAAGCCTCAGAGCCCAGGAGTACCTACTTAAATTATATGTAGTACACATTCACTTTTTCAGTTTATCCCATTATAAGTGAAATGTAATGTTTTTATGAGAAAATAAAGTTCTTTAAACCTAAAAAAGCTGTTTCATTTGTGGTCGTTTTCTATGTATAACAAAATATATCTATCTATTTAATGTATTGTATTATGTATATCAGTTATCAAGTACCCATAACACAAGCTCTGCTTACCATGGGGCTAGATAATGTTGTGTGAATTGTCCGTAATTTTTTTTTATAGAGCCTGATACGTCCCACTGCTGGGCAAAAGCTTCCCCCAAACCTTTCCACTCAGTGCGGTCACGCGCGATGTCCCACCAATCTCTGAGGAAGGCGTTAAGGTCGTATTATTATTTATTATTAAAAAATATTTCTGTGCTGGGTAGTGCAACATTTCTTACGCGTTTCGTTCACCCGAATAAACTCCCGTGAATTACAAAAGCTTACGCACTTTCTGTTCATTTCATCATTATCACAGATATTAGCGTTTCAGTCTTTCTTCATCGGATAATGCAAACTTATCGGTGTTTGGTTTAATCGAGCAGGGTTTTAGTAGGTTAACTTTATTAACAAAGATATGAAGGACCGGATCCTTGAGGAGGCTTTCGCCACTCTAAATGGTACTTGCACATATATATGATATTATATGAGAATGATCTGCCATACCATAGCACATGCTGAGTGGAGACCGATTTCTCTGCAAATTTTTATGTAGAGGTATACTTTGTCTCTGTTACTTTTTACTTAACTTTATAAAGCTGTAGTGTATTGGTGAATATTAAGTAATAATGAATAATATAATATAAATAATATAATGACTTGTTTATGGCAGACGTCCGCAATCTCCCCTATAGCCCGATTACCCAGTCCATCCATCCATCACAATAGCCTGGTTTTATTTCTTTCATTTTTCTTTGCAATAGTCTCTACACCTGGCGGATACCATTTTGGGTACACCTAAAGATGGTATCCGCCAGGTGTAGAGACTATGATACCTGCTATGTGTAGCCATCGCCTTTAGATTAACTTCTCAAAGGGCCTCTGTGCTGTTGGCTTCGGCCCCACGCAAGCCTTCCAAAGGACCGGGTCACTTTATGGCCCGAGATCATGGTAAATGAGAGACATAATAATATAATATTAATT
Source organism: Eupithecia abbreviata (assembly GCA_943735965.1). Lineage (NCBI taxonomy): Eukaryota > Metazoa > Arthropoda > Insecta > Lepidoptera > Geometridae > Eupithecia > Eupithecia abbreviata. Next base: position 2,204,127 of record OX031001.1, on the reverse strand, counting down.
GTATGAATTGTATATGAGTAAAAAAAGCTTATTTCATATAATATTTACAAAGATAAATAGCGTGGTAATTATGCCATGTCCCTCAAAATCACCACTACCTAATTATTGTTATGTATTAGTATAGGTATTATTTGTATTTATGTATGTATAATAGGGTTATTTTAGTTTGCATTAGTTTTAGCACCGCCATCTTTTGATTTTCTCTACAAAGCTTTGGTTGCCTGGAAGAAATTGCTTGAAGCGATAATGCCACAAAATCGTTTATGTTATTTACCAAATAATCTATTTTATTAATAAAATATTGTATATAAAGTAATTATGCATTACTTTACCTAAAATTAAATGTCAATTTGAAAATACTCTATTCAATAAAATATTGTAGTCATATGTTTACTTGTTTCTGCCCGCGGCTTCGCACGCGTTGTTCTATGGAAACGTTTTATGGTTATTTATATCCCATGGGAACTGATTTCTGGGATAAAAGATGGATGGATTGGGCTGAAATTAGTTTAAATACTAGTTCTAAGTTGTTTTAATTATTTTATTGTAAATTTCTTTGTTAATATAGGATATTCCCTTATATTTTAGCAGGTATACAAAGAAAACCCCCAGAACACCAAGAATAAATCTTCTACCTGCCCAGGCGCTTGGTAATAAGGAAAAATATTTCGATTTCATCATTGTTCGAATACGTTACAATTTCAACAAAACATGGCTAACTAATTTGGAGTTCCGTATAAATTTTGAAGAACCATGGGCTGATACAACAATTATTTATTAAACTATATTTCAATAAATTATAAAACTTTTGAAACTATCATAGTTATTAACACTAAAGTAATTTAAAATGGGATATTTCCCATGATTTGATTTTTGAGTTTTCCAATATTTCGGCACACACATTTTTATTTTGTTATTCCATGATCATGGCGCATGAAACTGTGCCGAAATATTGGGTAACTCGAATATCAAATCATGGTAAATATCCCATTTTAAATGACTTTAGTGTACAATTATTTATTATGGATTATATTATATATTTTTTATTCTTTCTATGTATTTTCCAAATGTTACCTAAAAGATACTACTCTAAATAACAAGGCAGCCTTACTCAATTTGTATATTTCCATAATGAGCTTAGGATATAAAATAAATTAAAATATGTAGAATGAATCAATCAATCAAATAAAAAAAACAAACGTAACAGATTATTTTTGAACCGACTTACACGACAAAAAAAAGAGGAGGTTCTCTTTAGGTATATGGCAAATTGATAAATTCCTTATTCATAAAAAAACTGTTTTTTGAAAATTGTTTATATCCACCGATTTCTCTGCCAATTTTAATTATTCTTTCACTCACATATAAAATGAATGGTCCCAAAGTTCTTCCATAAAAAAATATTTTATTACCGTAGGACCCTACGGTTTTGTCCCGCAAAGACTTAAAACACACATTATTATTCCGACAACCGCTGGGGCAAATGTGTTCTTGAGTGGAGACCACGAGTATAGGACACCCTCTGATCAGGTGGGATGACGACCTGCGAAAGACTGCAGGTAGTTGCTGGATGCGTCAAGCTGAAGACAGAGCGCTGTGGCGCTCATTGGCGAGGCCTATGTCCAGCAGATGACTAACATAGGCTGATGAAGAATTTGAATTAGATTTAAGTTTTTTAAAAACGATCAAATTATAATGTATACGGAACCCACATAAATATTGTATAATAATGCCAATAATACTGTTTAGCGTACCTTTACGTAACCCAACCCGCTCGACGGGTCGACTGACCGATTGATACACTTTTATTTTAGTAGATACTAGGATCCGTATTTACTTAGCCATTGGGAAAGACTGTATGGACATTCCCAATGGATAAGTAATAATAAGTAAATAGTAATATTAAGTAGTATTTACTTATTTGGAAAAGTCTGTATGGACCCAATGGATAAGTAAATACGTCTAAAATCTGACGGCCCAGCGTTGGTCTAGCGCGAATTCCACCGCTGAAAATAAAGTCCAGGATATAAATTCCGGGTCAGGCTAAAATTTGTGTTATAAAGATTTTTCTAGCAACAAAACACTGTAGCAGCCTTAAGGCCACCATTGGCTTGATCCGTAATATGGTAAAAAAATATCATCATCATCGTCAGCCTATAGCAGTCCACTGCTGGGCATAATAATATGCCTCCACCAATGAGCGCCATAGCGCCCTGTCTTCAGCTTGCCGCATCCAGCATCTACCTACAGTCTTTCGCAGGTCGTCATCTCACCTGGTCGGGTAAACAAATAAAACCGACTAAGTGCGACTTAGAATCGCGCACGAAGGGTTCCGTACCATTATTTATAAAAACGAGCAAAAATATCATGGTTATTGTGTGTCAGCAAGCGCGTAGTCGCGAACCACCATGAGTGGTTTGGGTCCCCCCATTGGATCCGTTGTTTGTCGGTTTTATGTTCTCCGACAAATGGTGCGTAAGGCGCCTGAGAATCTCGCGCGCCTATTAGTTTATTTCTTGAGACTTACAAAATAAGCAAGCTTTTTATTTCAATTCTCAAGAAATAAAGTTATTGAAATCTATAATAACTCATATTTGTTATGAATAAAACTATTGAAACTTTCATGGTTATTAACACTAAAGTAATTTAAAACGGGATATTTACCATGATTTTGATTGTTTGCCTTGATCATGGCGCATTAAACTGTGCCGAAATATTGGATAGCTCAAAAATCAAATTATGGTAAATATACCGTTTTAAATGACTTTAGTATATTTGTTCTTGATAAAAAAATATAGATTAGCATGCTTTGGTCAGAATTTCATGTTGTATAGGTTATTTATTTATATATCTATCTATGCCTCAAGACCTAGTTACCTAATCCTGAGTCCTAGAACTAAATAATATTATCGCAGTAGGAAATGAATAAATACAGCCAGTGAAAGTGGTTGTGCTTCACTAGACTAGCGAGGGGAAAAGAGAGTTTATCGACAGTCGATGATTATATATCGATGTTAAAACATGTTGTGAATTTCTATGGCAAACGAATCTGAATAGGAAATATAGGTTACCTATATATTTGGCTTTACTGTGTTTTTTTGTATGATACAGTCTGGGTAAGAGAATTTAAGAAGATTGAGAATTGAAGTAGCCAACTAATTCATATCAATACCAATGCAGTTGAGCTAAATATAAAAAATAGATGATTGCACTGCACATAATGTCCGAACCAAGCTCGACGCGCCCGCGCGCAGTGTTTCATATGACCAAAAAAAAAATGTTTAGTTATAAACTGTAGTAAAACTCTAGTACAAGTACAAGTAATAAATGTGTAAATAAATAAAATAAATAAATAAATAATGTTGGACAATTCACACAGCCCCATGGTAAGCAGAGCTTGTGTTATAGGTACTAGATAACTGATATACATAATACAATACATTACATAGATAGATATTTTTTTATTATACATAGAAAACGACCAGAGCACCCGGAACAAATATCTGCAGATCGTACACACAATTGTTCCGAGGCGGGAATCGAACCCGCAACCTTCAGCGTCGCAGGCGGACCTTCGCCCACCGCGCCACAACGGTCGTCAAATCTAAATTGTTTACAACAGTATGCAGTTACGTAAACTGTTACTTGTAAATACTTACTTTAAATACTAGTCCTAATTTGTAACTATTTTTAATTATAATTTTCTTTGTTCCTTAAATCTACACTTCATATTACATTGACGCTAGAACAAATCAAAAACATCAACTATTTCTAGTAAACAGTATATAGATATTAAAACTAGTAAACAGTAGTTCTAATTTGTGATTTTTTTATTGTTATTTTCTATGTTCCTAATAATAATCTATAGTACTTTACATTGGCGGAAGAACAAATCGATAAGTTTATCGACTTCTCTGTCCCAACACTATTTAAAGACCGGTCCGTATTGCGCTTATGTAGGTAAAGTTACGTCAACCGTACCATCACGACCCATACAACAATATTAACATTTTTTAAAGTCGGTTAAATTGGGAAATTTCTCTTTTTTAGGAGGTTATTAATTTTTCCTACAAACTTAACACAATAGTTAAGAGATGTTTGTTAGATAATTTCCGGAGTTCAAATCTATAAAAAATAATCATTTGACGACCTCTGCGGCGCGGTGGGCGAACGTCCGCCTGCGACGCAATGTTGCGAAATCGATTCCCGCCTTGAGACAATTTTTTTGTACGATCTGCCAATATTTGTTCCGGGTATTCTGGGTAAATTTTATGTATAATAAAAAAAAACTATCGATGTAATGTATAATACTAAACCCCAAGCTAAGTTAAGCTCTGCTAAGCTTGGGGCTAGATGATGATACGGTGTGGATGGTCTAGAATTATTATTTATTTATTTAAATATCGGGTTAAAAGTTGTTATGCTTATTCTAAAATGTCCCATGCGATGACTGTTTGCAACTCAATAGGAGTTTTGTTGTACTTACCCTCTGAAAGATACATACGTAGGTAAATTAATTTATTGTAGCCTAGGATATAGACCAGACAAAGCATTACAGAATTATCCCATGCATTACGTCCAGGATCTTTTCTAGGACACGTACTTACTAGTTGATATAATTATGTTTATTATAAATAGCCAGCGAACTTATTTAAATAATACTTTGTTATCTCTCAAACACAAGCGCCATCTATTACAAATTTAAAATAGCGAAAATTGAAAAATCTGTGGCGGCATCTGTGGGAAACTCGTAGCAACCTTAGAAAACCTTTGCTATGACCTAGTAATTTTGTAATAGTTCAGCTTCTCACCACTAGATGTCAGATTGACGAAAAATAAAAAACCTTGTTATTAAAATATTCAATGATAAAATAGGTGCCTAATTAAAAGATAACGGAGCTTAATTCTTGTTCGGAATTATTATTATTTGTTGTTTAGTTACTTATTAAACTAAATACATTTAACATAAAGTAACCCCATGTTCTATATAAGCTTAGTTTTGCTACTCCCCACAAGATGTCGGTAGTTACCGCACAGCTCCAAGAAATTTGCACTATGTCACAGTACACATACTATGAGGTATATTATTAAGTCTAGTTTTATTACTCCCCACAAGATGGCAGTAGTTACCGCACAGCTGGCGCTTTCAAACTGAATGCATTCAAATTACGCAAGGGATAATAATTAATTCGCAAAAATAACAGTGAAGTATTGATACCACGTATTGCAACATTATCTGAAGATCGACAAGGTTGCAATATTTGCCATCGTTTTGTGCCACGCCTCTGGGGTTTATTATTTAATCGAAGATAATCGTTACTCTGATGATAATATAGGCCAAACAAAAGTAAGGGTAGGTTTGTGCATACTGCATAGGTAAAGTTTTAACTTTAAGTAATAAAAATTATCTCCGAGAATTATATTTTAGACTAGCATATGCCAGCGGCATCGCACGCACTTTACCGGGATACAAAGTAGGTAGGGAAGAATGGGAAAGGAGCTTTAGGTATCTGAAAGGAAACATTTATTTTATATCTTAAAAATTATTTAACTGTTAGACATAGGCCTCCCCCAATGAGCGCCATAGCGCCCTGTCTTCAGCTTGACGCATCCAGCATCTACCTGCAGTTTTTCGCAGGTCGTCATCACACCTGGCCTGGCTTCTTCGCGAGATATGGCCGGCACACTGACACTTCACAGCTTGCTAATTCTTAGAGCTATGTCGATAACTTTGGTTCTCTGTCGGATGTATTCGTTGCGAATCCTATCCTTCAGAGAGACTCCGAGCATAGCTCTTTCCATAGCTCGGTGAGCGACTTTGAACTGGTGGACCAGCCCTATCGTGAGTGTCCACGTCTCAGCTCCAGCTAACCAAGCTGACCTGCATTCATAAAATTTTGTCATATGACTTGCCTTCACCGGATAATTAAGGTTAAGATCTTATTAGACCAAGTTCGGTCCAGCGAGCCATATTATTAGGGCTCATGTTAATAAGATGTATCCGTAATATCTAATGTCATGAAATTGGCGAATTTCTTACTAAATTCGAATTTTAGTCGAGGATACCCAATCCCCTCGTGGAAAGAAAAATACTTCCTATTCAGTGTTAAAAACTCTTTTTAAAAAAAAAATATTTATGTAGTATCAACCATTTCACCTCCGACCAGGTGGGATAACGACCTGCGAAAGACTGCAGGTCGTGCAGGTAGATGCTGGATGTTTCAAGCTGAAGACAGTGCGCTTTGGCGCTCATTGGGGGAGGCCTATGTCCAGCAGTGGACTATCATAGGATGATGATGATGATCAACCATTTTGGCAATCGCAAGTGTTTGGGGAACACCCTGCATATACTAACTATACCGTACTCAATTTTCCCTTCGATATTTCCCCATTCCAACATTTTTTTACACCTTGGGATACATTATTGGAGTTTTAGTAAAGATCCCTAACTTTTTTGACAATATAATATAGCCTATGTTCACCGGGGATAGTGTAGCTTCCCAACGGTGAATTTTTCAAATCGGTCCAGTAGTTTCGGTACCTATACAATGCAAATAAATAAACAAAAAATTAAACCTTACTCTTTATAATATTAGTATTATGTGTTTAGAATTTTTTGACAATGTTATGATACCCGTAAGATTTATTTATTTGTAGAGCTATATTCCTTAATTCATACACAGTTTAATTTATTTTTGATTATTACATATTACGGCCGCTGGGGCAAACGTGTTCTTGAGTGGAGACCACGACTCGATAAACGTAGGACGCCCTCCGGTAGGATGACGACCTGCGAAAGACTGCAGGTAGATGCGTCAAGCTCAAGAGAGAGCGCTATGGCGCTCATTGGAGGAGACCTTTGTTCAGCAGCGGACTGCTATAGACTGATGATGATGATGAAAACATCCCCCACCCAGAGGTCTTGATCCGTGCCGAATCTACCTTTCATCTCTGCGAGGATCAAGTTTCGTAATCCGGTTTTGAATTCAAACTTGTATTGTACCTGCAAATCTCGGTCAAGGCCGGCCATATTTATAACCTATTAATAAAATACAAATTAATCTTTTTTCTAATATGCAAACTTTATTCTTAAGTGTTTTATTATAAATCATAAAATAACTGTTAAACTTATAAAAAATATGTTTTAGCGGTCATCTTGCGTGCTCTTAGTTCGTTTATCTCGACTCGATGTTTGTTGTGTGTAGTAGTTCTATGAGCGAGTGAAACGCTTGCGTTACTACCACGGTGTAATTATCATCATCATCATCATCCTATAGCAGTCCACTGTTGGACATAGGCCTCCCCCAATGAGCGCCATAGCGCCCTGTCATCAGCTTGCCGCATCCAGCATCTACCTGCAGTCTTTGCAGACGTGTTCTTGAGTGGAGATCACGACTCGGTAAACGTAGTGTAGGACGCCCTCCGACCAGGTGGGATGACGATCTGCGAAAGCCTGCAGGCAGATGCTAGATGTGTCAAGCTGAAGACAGGGAGCTGTGGCGCTCATTGGGGGCCTAGTGGCTAGGCTTGAAAATGACACTACTATCTAGTACCTACTCAGTGTGTAAACCTGTTGAAAAAACACGATAAATACCCGGTAAGTCTACGGTGGGGTAACCGTAGCTGAAGCTGCCTGTTCCTGCCACCTGCTACCAGGACGCTCAACGCTTGGGGGCGGCCTATTCCTGTCGCTGATTCCCGGACTGGGAGGAAGAGAGGGACTGGCGCTAAGGCGGACGGGATTGCCCTGGAGGAGAGTGCGGTTATCGAATAGACCTAAATCGTGAACTTTGACCCGGCCTAACCACGAACCTTATCTAATTGTAATAAATACTGTTTGTTTGTTGTATCTCATCTTTCTTTTAATTGCTCACCCCCTAGGCTTGTCTGCTAGGTGACAACAGTACTTATAATTATGTGTTCTCATCACGTAAGTTTAAGAATGAAAATATGTATTTAGAATCGAATTAGTTTCAAGAAGTCGCGTGGCGGTCGCAGCGAATCTATTAAAATCGAAACTGAAACTCCAGTCCGTTGATGTCGTAAGCGTCTACTCTAAGGGACCTACCAGAGGAAGGGCAGTAGCTTCCTATTATCAATTTTTAACATATCTTCTGCGATCTCCAATTTGCCTGGCATGCATTTTCCGGTATAAAAAGCCTATGTCCTTCCCTGAGCTACCATCTAGTCTACCTTCCTGCCTTGGATCCGTTTAGGCGTGCAAAGGTAAACACATATATAAAAGTAGTGTAGGACGCCCTCCAACCAAGTGGGATGACAACCTGCGAAAGACTGCAGGTAGATACTGGATGCGTCAAGCTGAAGACAGGACGCTATGGCGCTATGGCACTCATGGGGGAGGCCTATGTCCAGTTGGACTAACATCTTCTCCTTCTTTCTTGTCTTTTCTTTTTTGTCTTTCCCTTGTTTTTGTAACTCTGTTTAACATTGTGTGGCTATAAATAAATTATTTTATTCTTTTTAACATAGGTTGATGATGATGATGACTAGTTGGGTTACTATGCTCTCCCCCTCGCCCAGCAAGGTAGGAACCCCTCGAGGGGTAGGTTAGGTCAACCTTTTCCCAACCCATTACAGCTACGCATAATTCTAATCAGTAATTTAGTAGTAATAATTATGTAAAACCAAACCGATATGTTTCATCATCGATTTAACGCTGACCTTTGGAGGCGTCCTTGCGTCGTTATAATTTCATGTTGCAGTAAAAGTTTATTTTAAGGTTGGCCGGTTGTTGGCGCAAGATTCTTGTGGAGATATTTTTGTGGTTTAAAATTTTGTCTTCGTTCCATAGGGTGGAGCCCTAACTGGGTGCATTTACCTCAATTAAAATTAAGATCTAAACTCTATACAAGTAAATAAATAAAACAAAAAAGCTTTATTGCATTTCACAAAAGGCTAGAAGGTATAATTTTAAACAATATTAACAATTGATTAGTCATGCACTAACAGATCCATTCTCGACCAACTGAATATCAGAACCAGATTGTCGACGACCTGCTATCAACGAGTTCTCAGCTATTTTGGCCATATAGCCAGAAGGCAACCTGACAACCTCGAAAAACTAGTGGTAATGGGAAAGATAGAGGGGAAAACACCAAGAGGACGGTCACCAAGCCGCTGGTCTGATCAAATTAAGGCTATAACGGGACTCACTCTGCCTGCAGCCCTGAGACAGGCCGAAGACAGAGTGGTGTGGAAGCGGTTCATCAGCGTCACCGTGAAAGCCTTCCAGGACGGGCACGACCTACAGCAATGAAGACAACGACAAAGAAGAAGTCATGCACATTATAATTTTAGGAATAAGTAGCGAATTATTACAAATCATGTAATGAGATGTCCGTTACTTTCTCATATGGACCGCTTTCGGCGGTGTATGCCTCCAAGGATCTCCAGTGGTTTCGGCCTCTGGCTTTTGTGTGTACTTGTGTATACTCGTACCTACATGTGAGCAAAATAAATAATAATCTTAAACCTCCTAATAATCTATCAAATTAAAACACTTGTTTATCAGTCAAATCAATAAATTTCTTTCCGGCCTTGGTGGGGGCACAGAGAGGGGCCTCGAGGCTTGGCCTCATTACCCCGGCGTCAACTCGACGGGTGACGACCCCTCGGTCCTTGGGTTTTGTGGGAATATCTTTTTTTCCCCCTTCTCAATGTTTTTTTTTTGGCTGCATATTCGGTTTATTTGAGTGTATATATTTTTTTTGTTTATCAGTGTTTTTCTCATTATCTTGACAGTTGGTTAGAACATTCCCGTACCGAGAGTAGGCCGGTTCAAATCTCGCCGCAAGCGAAAATTTTTGGGACATTATTCAAAGAATGAGGGGATTTCTTTAGATTACCTACGCCGAATTACACATAATAACATAAACATCAGTTAAACAAGTTTGCGCTGAGCCTCCCAGCCTCCTGACCTTACCGCAGACAGCTCAAACAATTATGTGTGATACACTCACGAATGCATCTGCATCGACCAGCAGTCGGTCAAACTTTGATCGTAACATCAGTTTATACGAGTTTGCGCCAAGCCTCCCAGCCGACCTTCCCGTAGACAGCTTTAATATATCTGTACCGGCCGGTCAAGGTTTGTAAGCTTTCGAGTTTTAACTAAAATTTTCGAATTATGAGTTTTCGATGTACTTTTAACTTCGAAAATAGACAAAAGTCACTTATAACGGGTTCATCATCATCATCATCAGCCTATGATAGTCCACTGCTGGACATAGGCCTCCCCCAATGAGCGCCATAGCGCCCTGACTTGACGCATCCAGCATCTACCTGCACTGTCTTTCGCAGGTCGTCATCCCACCTGGTCAGAGGGCGTCCTGCAGTACGTTTGCCGAGTCGCGGTCTCCACTCAAGAACACGTTTATAACGGGATATTTACCATGATTTGATTTTTGAGTTTTCCAATATTTCCGTTATAAGTGACTTCTGTGTTAATAGCCATGATAGTTTCAAAAGTTTTTTCGAAAATATAATTCCAAATTTATAACATTAAAAAGATTAAAGTGAACAAAAAAGTTATCAAAGTTATATTGAAATTATATGTATGTAATAAACTCTACTTCCTTCTACAACAACTCATTTACCGCCCGTGCTGTAGGTACAACTTTGGAACACATTACCAGTCACAGTAAGACGTGCTAAGTCACTACCAATATTCAAGAGTATGCTAAAGGAACACTATTTGTCCCTATCTCACTGACCACACCCTTGTTTCCCTTTATATAATTAAGAGTATTTATTTATATAAGTAGGTATATAATTAGTTATATGTATTTATTATATTTATTTTAAGTAGGAACGTATTTTCATGCAATATTTTATAAATTAATATAATGCACACAGATCCCCATGTACAATCCAACGATCCTATCCATCCACGGTTGTCTGGTAGAGATCGCTCTTGAGCGATAAGACCGCCAAATTGTCACATGTTTTGTATTTTATTCTGCCTTGTTTGTTTTATTTTGTAAGTGAACTATAAAATAATTTAATAGTATAAAATATGACCTGTCTAAGTGCTTATTTGTAAGCTTAAAGAAATAAAAACTTTTCATTTTCATTTTCATTTTTTATCTTTTTTCCCTAGTTTTTCTTATGTAATTTGAATTTTTATGACGTGTCCTAGAGTCATGTAAGGTCTTTAGCAAATGAAACACTTTGATATAATAAGTAAAATAAATAATGCTGGACAATTCACACAGCATTATCTAGCCCCATGGTAAGCAGAGCTTGTGTTATGGGTACTAGAGAACTGATATACATAATACAATACATTACATAGATAGATATTTTTTATTATAGGTACATAGAAAACGACCAGAACACCCGGAACAAATATCTGCAGATCGTACACACAATTGTTCCGAGGCGGGAATCGAACCAACGCAACCTCCTGCGTCGCAGGCGGACCTTCGCCCACCGCGACACCTCGGTCGTCAAAAGGCAACAGATGCTCTTTATCTTGCTGATCCCATCTCTTACGTGTTGTGAAACAAAACGTGCGAAGCCACGGGCAGATATTAGTTAGGAATGAAACGCTGACATCTTCTAAATGACAATGGAGGCTTAGTGGTTACATATTACCTTCCGTCTGATACAGATGATGCCCTTGTGTGAACAATACAAATTAGTACGTAATTGTGTATTGTGAAATGCTTTGTTAATAAATTGTGATAAGTGTATCTTATTAGTAATCAACTGAAGCCTGCGTTTTTTGTACTAGCTGCGCCCCGCGGTTTCACCCGCGTGGAAATCTATGTGTCAAATCGTACTAATATGTATGGATGGATGTTTGTTACTCTTTCACGCAAAAACTACTGAGCGGATCGGGCTGAAATTTTGCATACAGGTAGTAACAAGCCCGGAATAAAACATAGGCTAATCAGTTGCCATGGGATAGAAATAACCTTAAAACGTTTCCATAGAAACAACGCGTGCGTAGCCGCGGGAAGAAACTAGTGGTTTTAAAACCTTCCTCTTGAATCACTATCTATTTAAAAAAAACACAACATAATCCGTTGCGTAGTTTTAAAGATTTAAGCATACATAGGGACAGACAGACAGACAGCGGGAAGCGACTGGAAGGATTTATCAACTATTTGACTCATAGATTTCCATGAGGGAGAAGCCGCGGGGCGCATCTAATGTATACTAATATTATAAAGAGGAAAGATTTGATTGTTTGTTTGTTTGTATTGAATGAGCTCCGAAACTACTGGACTGATTTGAAAAATTCTTTCACCGCTGGGCTATATTATACTTTAGAAATGTGAAATTCGAATTTAACACGGTTGAAACCGCGGGAAACAGCTAGTTATCAATAAAACACAATACCCAGAACAAATTTTCCAGATCGTACAAACATTTGTCTCGAGACGGGAATCAAATCGCAATCTTCTTCGTCACACCGGACCTTCAGCCCCTATACCTAGGTACTAAGATAAATAAATAATGCTGGACAATTCACACAGCATTATCTAGCCCCATGGTAAGCAGAGCTTGTGTTATGGGTACTAGATAACTGATATACATAATACAATACATTACATAAATAGATATTTTTTATTATACATACATAGAAAACGACCAGAACGCCCGGAACAAATATCTGCAGATCGTACACACAATTGTTCCGAGGCGGGAATCGAACCCGCAACCTCTTGCGTCGCAGGCGGACCTTCGCCCACCGCGCCACATCGGTCGTCAAGAGGATAAGATAATTTCAATGCATCAGCTAACGTTTTTACGCAAAAATGAACTTTCACTAGCTCATTAAATTAAGTAATGTTAATTGTAATCATAATTACATAGTTACTAATTAATTGTATTACATCATTACGCAATAGATTTGGGAAATGATTATGATATTTCGTGATTTAGTAGATTTTGGATAAGTATTTAGGGCACCTTTAAAAGAGAGGGAACATTTTTGCATTTTTTTTTAAGGTGCCCTAAATATATAAGTAACACAAAATAATATTTTTGATTTTTTTTTATTGCTGGTTAATTTACCCAGCATTATCTAGCCCCATGGTAAGCAGAGCTTGTGTTATGGGTACTAGATAACTGATATACATAATACAATACATTACATAGATAGATATTTTTATGATACATAGAAAGCAACCAGAACACCCGGAACAAATATCTGCAGATCGTACACACAATTGTTCCGAGGCGGGAATCGAACCCGCAAACTCCTGCGTCGCAGGCGGACCTTCGCCCACCGCGCCACATCGGTCGTCATAAGATTGTAGTTTTAATTTGTAGAGTAAAAAAACTACACAACTAAGAAAAATATCAAATAAATAGTTCACGCAAAATATGATTGAAAGAAATATACAACACTTCAAAAATTTATTTATTTATTTATACTTTTTGCACGAAAAACATAACACGTTTTGTGTTATGTTATTCTAGAAAAAATTAAACAAAGGCGAACTTAACCCTAAAATGAGTTCTCTTCCAGCAAACCTTATTGGGAGAGAGAGACAAAGTGAAGAGAGAAGTAGGTACATGTGCATAAATGAAATAAGAAATAGACAAAAGATTAATTTTTAACTTTCTTATTAATTATACTAATATATACTACATAACAATAACAAATATAAAATACTATATAACCTAAATTCCAAAAAATAAATTTAATACTTCCATATATACATATAATATATACATAAAATACAACAGAATTAAAATTATTTCACAAACTGACTAAAATCTAATAAATTGTTTCACTGCAGGAAGCTTATATTACTATAATATGGATAAGTGAAATAATACTACTGGCTGCTAAATTTGTAAAGGAACATTCGAATTTATTTACTGAAGCTAGGGATACCCTAGACGTGTACTTAACCCAGAACAAATTGTTCTGTCTAGAACTCCTAAGACAGCTTTATATAAAAAGAACTGTTATGCTATGTGTGGTTATATATATAATATAAAAATAAAATAAAATAATGCTGGACAATTCACACAGCATTATCTAGCCCCATGGTAAGCAGAGCTTGTGTTATAGGTACTAGATAACTGATATACATAATACAATATATTACATAGATAGATATTTTTTATTATACATAGAAAACGACCAGAACACCCGGAACAAATATCTGCAGATCGTACACACAATTGTTCCGAGGCGGGAATCGAACCCGCAACCTCCTGCTTCGCAGGCGGACCTTCGCCCACCGCGCTACATCGGTCGTCATTATATAAATAATATATTATTTAAATTTTTATTTAAATTTCATATATTATACATAATAACATTATATAAATAGTCACATATATAAATAATAAAATCCCTAATAACATCAAAGATTTACCTTTAACAATATTTATAAAAAAATTCAAATTATGGCTCAATGGAAAAGCTTTCTATAGTGTCAAAGAACTCACGGAACTAAATTTGAGAATAAAGTAGCACAATTGACATGTTCATAGTTTATAACTAATTAATTAAAATCATTTTAAAATGACATTGTATAGGAACCTAGTTTTAGAAATGTTTGCATGCCATGTGTTTTGGTGAAGTATGTGAAACTGCCTATTTTAATGTTTAAGACCTTGTATTATGACCATATTTCTTGCAATAAATGAATTGAATTGGCAAATTCCGAAGAAAGGGAACTATGGTGTTCATTAAGCCTATGAACAGCTGTGTCTAATAGGCGGATGATGATGATGAAGTGAAATGAATATAAAAATAGCTAATAATAAAAACTTTTTAAATGTACATTTTATAGAAGATTAAAAAAAATACATGCTCGGGTTTCCGAACATGTATTTTCAGTAAGAACTTACCTGTTTAGGTAAGTTCTTACTTACCAATATGATGCGAGATAATTTAATAGAAATAAAAATTAAAAAACCTACTTGGTAACCTACCCACACTTATTTCGCCAAATAAGAAACCATGATGAGTTTCAAAAGGTTTATCTTAAAAAGATTTATTTCACGGAACCCCAGATCTCATGGCCTAGGATAGGAACCTAGAAATCTTTAACCTATAGTTAAGCTAATTCAAAACGGACGTCACATATACCTTACCCATAACCTTAATGTCATTGCTTGGTCGAAAACAGCTGTGCGCTGTGCCATTCAACGTCGGGCAGTCGAATAGTGTGGAGCTTCGTTTTTCGCAATTAGTGTCAAGTTTAGTTTGAAAGTGAAGTGGCAGTGGTGTGTTTTGGAGTTTTTTTTTATAATAGGGTAAGTTTTTATTATTATGAGGAAAATATTTGTAGGTTAGCTAAGTTTTCGAAGGCGATTTGGTTAATTTAGTGCGTGTATGGAGTAAACATTGCATATTTTTTTTATAATAGGGTAAGTTTTATTAGTTTTTATTATTATGAGGGAAATATTTTTAGGTTAGCTAAGTTTTCGAAGGCGATGGGTTAATTTAGTGCGTATATGGAGTAAACATTGTATATTTTTTTTATAATAGGGTAAGTTTTTAATATTTTTAGGTTTGATAAGTTTATGTAGGCGGTTAGTTTACTTACTTGTATAGAGTAAATAGTGTAGTATTAATATTACTACCCACGAATGTATTTTTGGTTTTTGAAATAAATAATAAAAACAAATTGTAAATATTGCTGGGTAATTCACACAGCATCATATAGACCCACGCTAATCATATCTCATGTTATGGGTGTCGGATCACTGATATATTTAATATAATTACACTATATAGATAGATTTTTTTCTTAGGGATAACAAAAAGTATCACTTAAAAATTAAATATAAACTATTAGACTTCAATAAACGTAATTCTAGAAGTGAACCAGCCCCGTTATCCACTTATTATATTACTTGTACAAGGGGTGGTGTTAGTGAGCATTTGCAACAATGTAATTCACATGAAGAGTTAAGTACAATCGAAAATAGTATCAGTTGACAATATCAGGTTGATGGCTGTCTTATACAAAGCTGGTGAAGCAGCAAATGGATCTGTTTCAGAGAAGTACTTATTTATGCCGTTGTCATTCTATGCAGTGGAGCGCGCACACCTTGGATATATTATAGATGATATTTAAGGTGATAATAAGGATGATATTTTGGTGGGTGGATGAGAAAAAATACATACCTTGTCTTGTGTGTTTTAGTAGGTACTTCAATCATGAATGATTGAGTAAAGCAACCCTATTTACAACATAAACTAAAAATGATATGATATCTATTCATGGGTACTTATCGCGTATATTATATATTAGACATAAATAATTGTGGTTATATTATATTAATTTCACCAGTAAATTGTTGCGTTTTTACTAAAGAGAAAATTGAGCGAACTTAGCATTTTTTTATATTGACGTTTATTCATAAAAAAGCGAAAATGATACAATATAATAATATAATAAAAATGTGTAGCCATCGCCTTTAGATTAACTTCTCAAAGGGCCTCTGTGCTGTTGACTGCCCCACGCAAGCCTTCCAAAGGACCGGGTCACTTTATGGCCCGAGATAAATGAGAGACATAATAAATAACAATAATAAATCGTTTATTGTGGAACAAAAACAAAGTTTACATATAGTTAAAAATTGAAAACGACGTCATCTGCGGAAGTTTTAAACTGTGTCGCAGATGGCAACGCCCTCCTTCGAGATAAACGTGGACAGAGTTCCAAAAAAGAATTTTACTAAAATAAAACTTTGATAAAATTGATTATTATGTCTTTAAATTAGTAATTTCCGGTGGAATTACAACCTAGGTCTTCTAGATCTTTGCGACACATCGTCGGTCACTAAGATTGTGGTCAAACGAAGGTTTATTGTCGATAAAATAACAATCTACGTGGAAAATATACAAAAATACATTAAAAGGATCGAAAAACAATCCGCTTTATAACATATATATAATAATAATAATAAATAATAATAGGGCCTCTGTGCTGTTGGCTTCGGCCCCACGCAAGCCTTCCAAAGGACCCGGTCCTTTCCCTCGTCCTCACTTTATGGCCCGAGATCATGGTAAATGAGATACATAATAATAAATTAATAAATGAGAGAATAATAATAAAATCATTTATTTCAGACCATAGAAAAGTAACAGATCTTATTTAACTTATTCCACGGTCCATAGTAATATATACCTTAAAACTAGCATACATAAAATATAAAAAATACTAAATTAATAACACGCTTATTATGATAACGCCGACAAAGTGTAGATGTCGTAATCAGGGTGTCAGTGTATTATATATATCAGTTATCTAGTACCCATAACACAAGCTCTGCTTATCATGAGGCTAGATAATGCTATGAGAATTGTCCAGCATTATTTATTTATTAAATAATTGGACTTTAAATAGGTAGACCACAATACATAACAAACTATTAACAAGAAGATGAAGGTAAATTGCATGTGTTAAACTTATAGTAATATTCGTAGCTAAACCGACCATTTTATTGATAGATTTTAAAGTCTACCCACATTATTACTATGACCTCGCGTAAAGCGGTATCGCTTACAAAGATGAATGGTCTTGGCTAAAACCTTAAGGTATATTATTAAATGTAGTGATTCCTCGGACCAGACTATATATTGAATAGTTTCAAATGTATATCTAAAAAATTTAACAAAATACCAATTAACATAAGACAAAAACCTAACACTGAATTACTAAAATATGTCAAAAACCATTTAATTAAAAAAATGTTACTATACAATTGACGAAGCTATGGCTGACACATCTTTATTTGGTGAAGAAAATTCTGAAACTTAATAATAAGTGAGATCTAGGTACATTGTACAAATTTTATGTAATTTTTCGACATGTCTAATTGCTTTAAATAAGTTTAAAGATGAAATAAATGACTTTATAAATTAGAATATACACAGGTCTATAGTGGTAGAACACAAGTTTTTTTTCACACACAAAAACACAAATTAAATATGGCAAATGCTAAAACCAGCGAGTCCAAGAGAAAAAAAAAACACAAGTTTTTTTTTCTTTCTTAGTGATGACAAACAATATCACTTAAAAATTAACTATAAACTATTAAACTTAAATAAACGTTGACTGAAAAATATTCACTTTGCGTTTAAGAGCTAAGTTTTTGATAGGCCATTATTATGAAGTCTTTATTAAGTTTGTCTATCAATTGCGATTTCAACCACTGATATAATAATAATAAAAAATCGTTTTGTTTCCTAATAAAATAAATTTTACGAATAAATTAATAATATAACCCTAACACTTAATTTATATAATAACTAGCTACGCCCCGCGGTTTCACCCGCGTGGTGATAATATTTTGGATAATATACAATATATCTTTATGAATTGTAGCCTATGTGTTATTCTGATATGTAAGCTATTTATTGTGAAGTTTCATCAAAATCCATTCAGTAGTTTTTGCGTGAAAGAGCAACAAATATCCTCACAAACTTTCTCGTTTTAATATTAGTAGGATTAGATTAGCTTTCATTTGAAATCAATCTTTATATCATCATCATATATATAAAAATCAATTGATGTTCGTTTGTCTCGCTAAAACTCGAGAACGGCGTGGCCGATTTAGCTGATTTTGGTTTTGAAATGTTTGTCGTAGTCCAGGGAAGGCTTAAAAGAAAGGTAAAATTGCGCAGAAATTTCCACGCGGGCGCAGCCGCGGGGCAAAGCTACCCGTAGTAATAGATATTATTAAGGACCTCTAGAATGAATAGGTACCTATCTTCTAGAGTCTAGAAGATAGGTATGAATAACGATGTATCACGAATGTCTAGAATCAAGACATTCGTGATACATCGTCAGTCATATCTACACATTACATCAAGTAAGACTGTGGTCTCACAAAGGTCCAATGAAAATAAAAAAATACGTTGTTGAAGTCATTGTTCATGTGTTTAGTAATGCTTCGAGTAGTAACCTTGTTGTTACTTTGTTGTTCTCTGTTATTATTATCAGTTTCCGTTACTTTTCATACGTGAATTGATTTGTTTACAAAAATAATATTTGTTTCTAGAGCCGAGTATGGAAAATTATTAAATCACAGCATTATGAAATCTTTGGAAATGAACGTTAATATCAAAATGTTTTTGGAAACGATAGTTTTTCTTTTCTACAATAACCTAGGTCCCTTCCATCCTAAGGTTGCCTGGAAGAGATCGGTCTTAGCGATAAGGCCTCCCTTTATACTTCCTCTATTAAGTATTTATTTATGTTTTGTGGGGTATATAAAAGTGTTTACTATCTAGGCTTTGATAAACACTATGCAAACCCGTAGCTAATTCATCCTCGTTTACAGTCATTAGCAGTCCACAGCTGGACTAGACTTAGGCCTCCTCTGATAAGCGCATTATCGGCTCTTATCATTAGGGATTTATACCATAATCCCCACGCATGCGAGTTGGGATCGCAGTTCAGAAAATACATACTTTCATGAAATTATTTTCTTTTTGATAATGACAATCAAAAGTCAAAAATCATTTATTTCTTTAAGCTTACAAAATAAGCAATTAGACAAGTCATATTTTATAGACAATCAAATAGTCATGTCCTACTTTACCGATTTTTTGTGATAATCGATTTTGTTTACGAAGAATTTGTAATCGATTTTGTTATGTTTGCTCAATATTTTGTATTATTTTAAATACTTTACTCGGGCGTCTATTTGAATTTATTTTCTGAGCTAAGTCTTACTTTGTTTCTTCTACGGATTTCCGTATTACGGATTTTTCATTCATTCATGAATGAATGAACACTTTATTGTACCCAAAATAACAAAATAACACCTTATATCTAAATCTTACATAATAACAGTACAATAGGCGGCCTTATCACTTAAAGCGATTTATTCCAGGCAACCAGATCATATATCAACTATTACGGAACTTCAGAGTCGTGCTTATACCAAACAGAAAATATATTCGTGAACGTACATAATATACGTATTCCAGTACATAATGTAGGTAGGTGTCCATATACAAATAAAATAACTACCTAGACAAAGTAATTGCTTTTAAAGTCTTTAACTCGCTTACTCATTTGATAAAATAATCGTGCTTTGAATTATAATAATATATGTACTTAATTTTATGAATGAATTATGTATAAACGTAGCTTTTCCTAATAAATCCATCATCATCATACTATGTTAGTCCACAACTGGACATAGGCCTCCCCCAATGAGCGCCATAGCGCCCTGTCTTCAGCTTGCCGCATCCAGCATATACCTGCAGTCTTTCGCAGGTCGTCATCCCACCTGGTCGAAGGGCGTCTTACACTACGTTTACCGAGTCGTGGTCTCCACTCAAGAACACGTTTGCCCCAGCGGCCGTCGGTTCTTCGCGAGATATGGCCGGCCCACTGCCACTTCAGCTTGCTAATTCTCAGAGCTATGTCGATAACTTTGGTTCCCTGTCTGATGTATTCGTTACGAATCCTATCCTTCAGAGTAACTCCGAGCATAGCACTTTCCATATATATATATAGGTAATTATTATATATATGTATTTATATATGGTATAATATCAGCGTGCTTTATTTCCTTTAAACCTTACAAGTCTCCTTGGCATTCAAATTACATTAGTGAAACTAGGAAATAAAAATGACGTCTTTGATATTTGTATAATACGAACATGTTTGTGAAGGTCCGAATCCTGTTAACACTTTGACTGCGATTTTTTTCGACGACTGCGATCTTTTTTTTAACCTAAAAAATTCGTGCTTCCGCTCTACACAGCGGTTGTGTTGCGCCGTACATGCGTTTCGTTCGAAAAATATTACGGCTGTGCTGAGTCACAAAGATCTGTATTTTCTCAGCCGATGCGCTAGTGTGGATTTACGCATATTAGTCTCTTGTAGAAAACACATACCGTGTGATTTCAGCACTCAAAGTGTTAACACGTTCGCTGTCCATGCACTACATTTAGTGCATTTTGCAGTTAGCTGTGAAGTGGTAGTTCATAGCTCTATTTCATATGCATGAGATGTCAGGCACTGAACGCTAGGGCTCGAATTTCGAACGAGGTTGAATTTCCGGGGACGTATAGATAGATAATTTGGGAAAATAAAACACGGTGGACGTGACGAATTTTTTTTTTTTAAATTAAAATGAGGTTCAAAGTTGATGTTACATTTCTATGAGAGTTGACAAGAAGAAATTCAATGATATATAAATTATTATATATTTATCATTATAAATATAATTCTAATATAATTTATATAAATAAATATAATTTATTTTTCGATGGACGCAGTGGGGTATACCCCAAATTATCTGACAACTAACGTGTATGTAGATTGCCTTTGATATTACAACAACAACGAAAACATGATTGTCAAAGGAACATCATCAACTACTAAAGACAAAATCCCACACCCACCGGTTAAGGGTTGGCACATATCAGATGGAAAATATCATCGGTCGCGTCTATTTGGTCTTATTAGACATGCCACATTACGCGTTGAAGTTTGTGTTTTAGTTTTTAAAGATAAAAGTTAACACATATTTCATTCAATAATGTCTATGTTGATATAAAAATATCTTGGATTTTAAATCGGAGTTCAGTTTGAACGGCCTGTGCACAATCGATCTCCGCCGATGTTACGCCTAGTCTGAATGCATCATACAAAATACACGTATCGCGAGACGTTACGTCGACCGACTATGCATTGACGGAAACGTAACAGACGCTGTACGCTCGACGCACTGACGCATCATCGGTTGAGTGTGAAAGGTTGAATGTTTTATTATATTTGCCTGTTCTGACGTAACGCGATTACGCGATCAATATACGACGACCGATGTGGCGCGGTGGGCGAAGGTCCGCCTGCGACGCAGGAGGTTGCGGGTTCGATTCCCGCCTCGGAACAATTGTGTGTACGATCTGCAGATATTTGTTCCGAGTGTTCTGGTCGTTTTCTATGTATAATAAAAATATCTATCTATTTAATATATTGTATTATGTATATCAGTTATCTAGTACCCATAACACAAGCTCTGCTTACCATGGGGCTAGATAATGCTGTGTGAATTGTCCAGCATTATTTATATTTATTTATATACGCGACGCATTTTCCGTCGAATATGTACCAAACCAAATTCAGGTCAGAACAGTTTTGAAACCATCATGATTATTAAAAATAGTTATCATGGTTATTAGTAATTGGTTTTAGTGGTAACGTTCGTAGCAAAAGACAAAAAATGAGGGTAGATCGGTATGTCTGCCCATAAAAACTAACGCATTCAGTTATTCCGTGATCATGGCGCATGAAACTGTGCCGAAATATTGGGTAACTCAAAAATCATATCATGGTAGATATCCCGTTTTAAATGAATTTTCAGAACAGTTTTTAATTTTCAAATTATCTATCTATTAAGGCCCCCCTCCATCAAATCTTTAGAAATACCAACTGCTACAACCTAATTTTAGAGTGAAAGAATGAAGATCTAGCGACTTCCTTTTTGGCACTGCTACACACACGCATTTCTTTGTAATTACTTTTGATAATCATGTTTTGTTTTAATTTTGTACTTTTGTGATTAAGCTGATAAATTGTATGTGTGTGTTTTATGTGTCAACTAAATGATTTACTTACTTACTTACTTCACCAATGTCTTCGTAAAGATGGGCAGTACTTGCTGTTCACGCATTGTCAGTCAATATCAAAGTCAAAGTCAATATCGTTTATTTTTTAGGCTTACAAAATAAGCACTTAGACAAGTCAAATTTTATATACATAAATTTGACTTGTCTAATATACTATACTACGTACTACATACTATAGTGAAATACAAATAACCCTGTATCAGATACATTAATCTAGTGTAGCCCAGTTGTGGGCAAATAGATTATCTAGGATCTAGAGTAGATGATACATGCATTCTAACTTAAATATCACATTTTAATAAATATAAATAGTTAGGCAATACCTAAAACAACTTTCTGATTTTAAATACAAGGATTGGTTCAAGGTGCGGTTGCGTAAAAAAAAATATATTAACGATGAATCAAATTGTTTAGACCTCTGAGTTTAACGAGCCATAAAATAAGCTAGCTTTTGCCTTCCACTTTGCTTATAGTACAGGCTGTTTTGTCCTAAAAATCCCAAAAGAAAATTGTTTACTTAGATTTTTTTTTGTAAAAATCTTGACTGTTTTAAAAAAACTACAAACCGACTTCAAAATCCCTTATTTCTAACTTTTTAAGTTTTACGTGATAAATACTATAATCCCTCGGGAATTTTGGGATCACCTCATAACATGACACCAGATAAATATATATATATGATAGATATTGTATGGTATGAAATTTATGCTTATTTTGTAAGCATAAAGAAATAAAGTAACTTGAATTTAGAGTTATTGTATATTGCTGGATGTACTTGCCATATTACGTATGAACTGCCAAAGATATGAATAGAAAGATTTATTTTTGAGTACTATATATAGTATACCTATGTATATAGTAGCTCAAAATCTACCAACTTACAGATAAGCAAATCAAATGTACTAGACACATAAGTTATGAACATACTAGTGGTTTCTTCTCACTTCTTCCACTGGTGTACAAAAACCTGAAGTGAACTATAAAATAATTTTAATTGATAATAATGAATAGTATAAAATATGACCTGTCTAAGTGCTTATTTGTAAGTTTAAAGAAATAAAAACTTTTCATTTTCAGTATATACTCGCAAATAAATCATTATATGGTTCTACATAAAATCTTATTGCGTCTCCCTCTACCACCCCACACTAAATATTAGTTTGGACTGTAGAAATGGTTCAAGATAAAATATAAAAAAAATAAAAAATGAACCTTTTGAAACTATCATGGTTATTAACACTAAAGTCATTTAAAACGGGAAAACCCGAAGAAGTGACGTACCAACCGCTTCGCGTTCTGATACCATCAGAGTGCCGTGATCGAGCTGCGTTCGATAATAGTGAAACCGGTGGTAGTGGTGACGTAAAGTAAAGTAAAGTAAAGTAAAGTAAAGTAAAGTAAAGTAAAGTAAAGTAAAGTAAAGTAAAGTAAAGTAAAGTAAAGTAAAGTAAAGTAAAGTAAAGTAAAGTAAAGTAAAGTAAAGTAAAGTAAAGTAAAGTAAAGTAAAGTAAAGTAAAGTAAAGTAAAGTAAAGTAAAGTAAAGTAAAGTAAAGTAAAGTAAAGTAAAGTAAAGTAAAGTAAAGTAAAGTATATATTTATTGCATTAAATACATGTAAATAAGGTACATAGGTGGTGTATGTTTAAATAAGACACAATGTATTTCTACCTTTGTGGCGTGCAAAATCTGGTTACAATAATTGTCACTTAATTTAAATTTGTACATACTTAGTAAATAAATCGAATATAATAATTAATAAATTTAAATAAAACTGATAAATAATGAAAAGCTAGAGATGTCATTTGCTTAAATCTAAAAAAACGTTCGTAAATGTTTTAAATGATTTTAGAAATAAAAACGGTAATTCTTGGGTATTTTTGAACATGTTGTTTAAAAAAAATGCTTGAAATGTAATGAAATGAAATTACCCACCACATCTCACTGTTCTGCGAAAATTTACCAAAAGCAAGACTATGCTGTTCTCTTGCTATTATCATAAAAAACGAATTTTCACACAATATTTTTGATAAAAATTAATAAAGAGTTATTGTGAATAAAGCTTCGACTAGATTGTTATCAAAAGTCTGCAGTTATCTCAATTGTTTTCATTGTAAATACTAGTACAATATCACTACATAGTATAAAACAAAGTCGCTTCCCGCTGTCTGTCTGTCCCTATGTATGCTTAGATCTTTAAAACTACGCAACGGATTTTGATGCGGTTTTTTTTATTAGATAGAGTGACTCAAGAGGAAGGTTTATATACCATTTGACACATAGATTTACACGCGGGTGAAACCGCAGCTAGTAAATAAAAATCTTGTTTCAATCCTTCCTTGTAATTCACTTTGTTATTATTTTTAAGTGTACCTAGATATATAATCTACTAGCTGCCCGCGTGGTGATAGATATTTTGGATAATATACAATATATCTTTATAAATTGTAGCCTATGTGTTATTCTGATGTATAAGCTAGATTTTTGTAAAGTTTCATTAAAATCCATTAAGTAGTTTTTACGTGAAAGAGTAACAAACATCCATCCATCCATACTTACAAACTTTCGCGTTTATAATATTAGTAGGATTCATTAGTTTTTACGTGAAAGAGTAACAAACATCCATCCATACTTACAAACTGTCGCGTTTATAATATTAGTAGGATTCAGTAGTTTTTACGTGAAAGAGTAACAAACATCCATCTATCCATCCATCCATCCATCCATCCATCCATCCATCCATCCTTACAAACTTTCGCGTTTATAATATTAGTACAATCTTTCGCGTTTATAATATTAGAAGGATTCAGTAGTTTTTACGTGAAAGAGTAACAAACATCCATCCATCCATCCATCCATCCATCCTTACAAACTTTCGCGTTTATAATATTAGTAGAATCGTGAAGGGAGTGATTGAATGTTTCGTCAAGGTAAAGATAAAACCAATGCTATACGTATATCAGCAGTTTTGTGGTTAAAATCCGAATGATGTTAAAGTTAGTAATTATTTGAATTATTTCCATTAATTTTAATATATAAGCGATGGTTTGAATAGATACATTAACTATGTGGTAGAATTTAACCGTCGAATGTACAACAGAAAAAACATTGGCTTATATTACCTATACTCCGATTTAGAATCCAAGATATTGTATGTCAACATAGACATTTTTGAATGAAAAGTTAACAATAACTGATAACAGAAAACAACGAGGTAACTTAAAATACTAAAACACAAACTTCAACAATTCATAATGTCACATGTGGAGTAAAAAAATGTTTAAATGAATTCGAAAACTAAAGATTAAGTATATGAATAAAAAAAAAAGCAGAGCTTGTGTTATGGGTACTAGATAACTGATATACATAATACAATATATTACATAGATAGATATTTTTTATTATATATAGAAACACCACCCGGAACAAATATCTGCAGATCGTACACACAATTGTTCCGAGGCGGGAATCGAACCCGCAACCTCCTGCGTCGCAGGCGGACCTTCGCCCACCGCGCCACATCGGTCGTCACACAATACAATAGATAACATTGATATATTTTTTGATCATACATAGATAACGACCAGAACAATTGAGAAATCATTGAAGCGAACAAAAAATCTAAGTGGTCACTTTACTTCCTAGTTTCACATATGTAATTAAAATTTAATGAAGTGTCCAAGGTCTAAAGGAAATCACTTTATTTGACATTTGCAAATCATGTCAACAAATCCAAAACTTCCGACTGGTATTGATATATGTAGTGTAGATCAGCTGCCTGTAATTCTTTTGCAGCAGTCTGTTGTTAATTTTAAATAAATAAATAATTTTAAATAATGCTGGACAATTCACACAGCATCATCTAGCCCCAAGCTAAGCAGAGCTTGTGTTATGGGTACTAGATAACTGATATACATAATACAATACATTACATAGATAGATATTTTTTATTATACATAGAAAACGACCAGAACACCCGGAACAAATATCTGCAGATCGTACACACAATTGTACCGAGGCGGGAATCAAACCCGCAACCTCTTGCGTCGCAGGCGGACCTCCGCCCACCGCGCCACATCGGTCGTCAAACGTCAAACGGTCGGTCGTTTGTTAGCTTTATTGTTTCATTTCTAAATAAAATAAATAATATAAAATAAAAAGAACTTTATTCCATAATTACAAGTAAGTACAATTTTTAACAATTATAATTCAATTCAATTTATTTAATTCAGCTTCACAAAGTACATGTTACAGCCATAGAGAGTTAAGAGTAAGAGTACATTATTTAAAAACTAAACATAAAAACATCATAATACTATTATATATAAATAATTTACTAATCTTGCACATATAATTTAAGGATTTTATAGAAAACTAGCTGTTCCCCGCGGTTTCACCCGCGTTAAACTCGAATTTCACTTTATAAGGTGATTTTTTTACACCTTAGGTTACATTGTTGGAGTTTTAGTAAGGTTCCCTTACTTTTTTGAAAATATAATATAGCCTATGTTCACGGGGGATAGTGTAGCTTTCCAACGGTGAAATGAGGAGAATTTTTCAAATGCGTCCAGTAGTTTCGGAGCCTATTCATTACAAACAAACAAAAAATCAAAACTTTCCTCTTTATAATATTAGTATAGAAATACTAGTTCTAATTTGTTTCAATTATTTTATTTTAATTTTCTATACCAACAAATCCGTCATTAAACGATTGGTAATTTGATTAATTTGGAAAATCTAAAAACCGACATCAAATCTTATCAAGTTCTTTAAGTTTTTCGGGACAAATATTTATCTCTTAGGAATAAGAAAGAAATAAAAAAAAATATTTATTGAACACTAACACAACCAATAAACAAGGCTAATCTATATATATAAAAGAAAGTCGTGTTTGTTACAACACTTATAACTCGAGAACGGCTGGACCGATTTAGCTGAAAATTGGTGGAGAGGTAGCTTAGAACCAGGAGTCTAACATAGGATACTTTTTATCATTTAAACAATTTGACACATAGATTTCCACGGGGGCGAAGCCGCGGGGAGCAGCTTTTTACACATATATTAGACTATATATTGTGACAAATTATTATAAATGAATTTATTTTAATTTTTTAAGAAGGCATGTCTGTCTGCTTTTCTTTGCACAATGCCCTATGGTGTTTCCTTTGTCATAAGTTAGTGTGTGTTATAATAAAAATGTAATTGATCTTTTAAAATAGCATTTAACGACATCAAGTGTAACATGTGTACCTACGGTGGAAATAAATAAACTAAACTACAAAGTACCTACTTAAGTACCTACTAGAAAACACAGACAAAATATAAAAAAAAAGTGAAAATGTAAGTAGTATCTGGTACTAAGTAGCCCTCACAGAAAGTAGATAAGCGCGCGTGTGTAGGTCTAATAGGTCCTGACTCAGCTTGTTGCTCATGTGAATACACACAGCCGAACGTAGAACCTCCTTCTTTTTTGAAGTAGGTTTAAAACGTAAGCTCTTATGTATTTTATTGACTCATCCTACTAATATTATAAACGTGAAAGTTTGTATGTATGGAAGGATGTTTGTTACTCTTTCACGCAAAAACTACTGAACGGATCGAGCTGAAATTTTGCATACAGGTAGTTCTGGGCCCAGAATAAAACATAAGCTATTATCCCATAAATTGACGATTTTGACGACCGATGTGGCGCGGTGGGCGAAGGTCCGCCTGCGACGCAGGAGGTTGTGGGTTCGATTCCCGCCTCGGAACAAATGTGTGTACGATTTGCAGATATTTGTTCCGGGTGTTCTGGTCGTTTTCTATGTATAATAAAAATATCTATCTATGTAATGTATTGTATTATGTATATCAGCTATCTAGTACCCATAACAAGCTCTGCTTACCATGGGGCTAGATAATGCTGTGTGAATTGTCCAGCATTTTTATTTTATTTTTATTTTTATAAATCAGTTCCCATGGGATAGAAATAATCTTAAACGTTTCCATAGAAACAACGCGTGCGAAGCCGCGGGCAGAAACTAGTTCATACATAATAATATCGTACATAGGTGTTTGTTTTACTACACAAATATATGTTCAAGCTTCTATTTACTTAGTTATGTCAATATTTGAGTGCCCACTTGAAGGATTAAAATTCGAGAAGTGAGAGAGCAAATAAATTGTTTTGCGAGTTGGGTGTACGTACTAGGGTCAAGTTTGTTTACTTACGAGTTTACTGTTTACTAATGCTCCAAATGAACAAAACTCGGTTTAAAAATAAAAATAAAAATTAAAAAGTATTTATTTCAAGCATTTACACTCATATTAGAAAATAAACAAAAGAATCTAAAATATTATTCCATATAAAATATTGATAGCCTTATCTTATGTCTATGTAAGTTTATTATAATGTTTGTAATGTAGGTATTTAGTGTATTTGTTACCAATTATTTATTAAAGTGCCACCGTCTATATTGTTCGTTCATGTCCAGTCCATCCCAAGGTTGCCTGGAAGAGATCGCTCTCAGCGATAAGGCTGCCCTTTATACCTTTATTCTAAGTTTTTATCTCTGTATTATTTTCTGTTTTGTGTGGTGTAATAAAGTGTTATCTATCTATCTAATCTAAAAAACTAAAAGGATTGCTGGTGGCGGTGGCGCTCACAACAGTGCCTGGTGTACGGGCAGTCCCTCCCAGCTATCATTGCGAGAACGGTATTGGAGCTGGCCCGCAACCTGCGCACCAGGGAGGCGGCGCGCTTGCGCATGGTGGTTTTAAGAAGCAATTTAATTTTAGTCAACAAAAGAATTCAATACATTTAACACGTCGACTGCTGAAAACGCACGGTATGAGTTTTCTACAAGTGACTAATATGCGTAAATCCACACTAGCGCAGCGGCTGAGAAAATACAGATCTTTGTGACTCAGCAGAGCCGTAATATTTTTCGAACGAAACGCATGTGCGGCGCAACACAACCGCTGTGTAGAGCGGCAGCACGAATTTTTTAGGTAAAAAAAAAAGATCGCAGTCGTCGAAAAAAAACCGCAGACAAAGTGTAGTCAAATAAAAAAAAAAACAAAATCGTGTAAATTCTTTAAAGTAAAGATGTTCGAGGTGGTTTTATTAAAAAAAAATCCTAAGGAATTATTAATAGTGAGGTGGGATGACGACTGGACGACGACGAAAGACTGCAGGTAGATGCTGGATGCGTCAAGCTGAAGACAGGGCGCTATGGCGCTCATTGGGGGAGGCCTATGTCCAGCAGTGGACTACTATTGGTTGATGATGATGATGACATGACCGCTGCGCCGTGACCGACAATACGAAAGGTTGCCTGGAAGAGATCGCTCTCAGCGATAAGGCCGCCCTTTATACTTCCTTTATTCTATTGTTTATTCCTGTATTGTTTTCTGTTTTGTGTGGTATAATAGTGTTATCTACATATCTATCTACGACTAGGAACACATCTTAAGAAGAAAGAAAGAAAGAAAGAAAATAATTTTATTTGGCCAAAGACAGGTTTTAATAAAATAATACATTAAAACAGTAAAAGCACAGCAAACATAAAATAAAATAAAATAAAATAACCTACAACAATAATAAACATGCTAGCCTGCTGACCAAAAAGGGTCAAACTCAGCTATGTGCTGAACCACGCATGGCGCGGAACAACGCTGATTATCAGTTTGTACCTTTTTTATTTACTCACATCACGGACAATGAAAGAGAGATGCTCTAAACAAACAAAAAACAAATCTATATATATAAAAGAAAGTCGTGTTTGTTACAACACTTATAACTCGAGAACGGCTGGACCGATTAGAACCAGGAGTCTAACATAGGATACTTTTTATCATTTAAACAATTTGACACATAGATTTCCACGGAGGCGAAGCCGCGGGGAGCAGCTAGTTAATAGTAAAACAGTAGAAATAAGTAGAATTAAAATACGCTAAAGTTTAGGACTCTTCTCACATGGACACTGACAGACATGCGGCAACATGAACACAGCAAGCCAATAAAAATAAGAAGTTGAAGAAGGTTTCAAAGACAAAATTGATTCAAACTATTCAGTGATTGCAAAGAGTTGTAGTCTTACTCAATTATAATTACATATACATATTAGCGTACCGGTCAATGTCAATACAGATTCCGGAGAACTGAGCCAAGGTTCATTTTTGCAAGTGGGAAAGTCAGTGCGGCTGTAGCTTAAAGTCTAAACTTCTTTGTTTTCGAGAGATCCTACTAATATTATAAACGCGAAAGTTTGTAAGTATGGATAAATATAATAACATTATGAGTGACATAATAATGTTGGCTACGGCCCACGCAAGCCTTCCAAAGGACCGGGTCACTTTATGGCCCGAGATCATGGTAAATGAGAGACATAATAATAATGCTGGACAATTCACACAGCATTATCTAGACCCATGGTAAGCAGAGCTTGTGTTATGGGTACTAGATAACTGATATACATATGTTATGGATGGATGGATGTTTTTTACTATTTCACGTAAAAACTACAGAATGGATTTTAATGAAACTTTACAATAATATAGCTTATACATCAGAATAACACAAAGGCTAAAATTAATAAAGATATATTGTATATTATCCAAAATATCTATCACCATGCGGGTGAAACCGGGGCGCAACTAATAATGTATATATCAACTACCCCGACAAAGTGGTAGAAAAAAATAATACTTGGTGGTATAATAAGCTTACCCCATACTTAAAGTTTTTTTTAAAATATAATTGGGAGATTGCGCGTTACCGCACTGAGTAGAAAGATTTAGGGAGGCATTGCCCAGCATTGGGATGAATCAAGCTAATATAAAAAAAACTACGTAGGTGCCCCATAGTAAAGATATTTTATTTTATTTAACAAAATAAATCTCTAAGTATGGGGTAGGCATGAATAAAATTGGGGGAGGCCTATGTCCAGCAGTGGACTGTTATAGGCTGATGATGATGATGTATAAAATATGTTTTTCTCGTCAAGTATAGCCCGATGTAACTACTCATAGCTATAGTGTATCGTCAGATAACTCGTTCAAAAATATTGTGGGTGTCAAATCTCGATTAAGAAACTCTCTTGGCCAGTTTTTATTTGGCAATGTTAGTCAATCTTTCCACTGAGTAACTAGGAAATCCCGCACAATGTTTTCTAGACAATTAAATCGTAAATAGATACCCATCGCCGTTATTGCAACAATTTATGTGCGTCATACTTAATACTGTATCGTTGAATAACTCGTTCAAAAATATTGTAAGTAATTATTTTTCGATTCAGACACTCTCTTGGCAAGTTTTTATTTGGCAATGTTAGTCAATCTTTCCACTGAGTAACTAGTAAATCTCGCACAATGTTTTCTAGACAATTAAATCGGTAATAGATACCCATCGCCATTATTGCAACAATTTATGTGCGTCATACTTAATATAATATTGTATCGTTGAATAACTCGTTCAAAAATATTGTAAGTAATCATTTTTCGATTCAGACACTCTCTTGGCCAGTTTTTATTTGGCAATGTTAGTCAATCTTTCCACTGAGTAACTAGGAAATCTCGCACAATGTTTTCTAGACAATTAAAATGATCGGTAATAGATACCCATCGCTATTATTACAACAATTTATGTGCGTCATACTTAATATAATACTGTATCGTTGAATAACTCGTTCAAAAATATTGTGGGTAATCATTATTCGATTCAGACACTCTCTTGGCCAGTTTTTATTTGGCAATGTTAGTCAATCTTTCCACTGAGTAACTAGGAAATCCCGCACAATGTTTTCTAGACAATTAAATCGGTAATAGATAACCATCGCCATTATAGCAACAATTAACGCGAGTGCGTCATTCTTAATACATGCTATGGAAAATATTTATTGTTGTTGGAAAATCTTCTTGAATTAATTCATCATTATCTTACTTGATGTGATTTGTACATCATCATCATCAGCCTATATCAGTCCACTACTAGACATAGGCCTCCCCCAATGAGCGCCATAGCGCCCTGTCTTCAGCTTACCGCATCCAGCATCTACCTGCAGTCTTTCGCAGGTCGTCATCCCACCTGGTCGGTGAGCGTCCTACATTACGTTTACCGAGTCGCGGTCTCCACTCAAGAACACGTTTGCCCCAGCGGCCGTCGGTTCTTCGCGAGATATGGTCGGCCCACTGCCACTTCAGTTTGCTAATTCTCAGAAATAGACTATTATATGTTAATGATGATGATAATAATTTCTTTACGCGCGCAATGTCCTAATTAAATCTGTCTCGTAATAAATGGTGGATATAGAATCAATGGTGGATATAGAATAGACCCTCTTCTTTTTTCCAAGTCGTTTAAAAATAGATCTATTCCTTTATGTTTTTTCTTAATATGCACCCACTGCAACAAAAAGGTCGGTACACATTAAAAACGTACGGAATGCCAAGGCTCACCTTCGCCCAAATCTGGTCCTACCACCTGACCTTAATTCTACCATTATGTCGATGATTAGTTTATGATCAGGTGCTTTGCTGATCAGCTGTTGTGGAAGCATGGAGTGATGGATCGATTCATAAGGTCAATGTCGACTGGGCATGGCAGATCAAGTAATTTAGGGATGTGCGTATTACACAAGACAGTGGTTGCGTAGGTACCAAATATGGCAGATATTAATTTAAATATTTATGAGACTTTAACCTCTCTGGTCGTTCATTACGAGACAGATTTAATTAGGACATTGCGCGCGTAAAGAAATTATTATCATCATCATCATCAACCTATAATAGTCCACTTCTGAGAATTAGCAAGCTGAAGTGGCAGTGGGCCGGCTATATCTCGCGAAGAACCGACGGCCGCTGGGGCAAACGTGTTCTTGAGTGGAGACCACGACTCGGTAAAAGTAGTGAAGGACGTCCTCCGACCAGGTGGGATGACGACCTGCGAAATACTGCAGGTAGATGCTGGATGCGGCAAGCTGAAGATATGGCGCTATGGCGCTCATTGTGGGAGGCCTATGTCCAGCAGTGGACTAATATAGGCTGATGATGATGAAGAGTCTACTTCTGGACATAGGCTTTAATGAGCGCAATAGCGCCCTGTCTTCAGCTTGCCGCATCCAGCATCTACCTGCAGTCTTTCATAGATCGTCATCCCACCTGGTCGGAGGGCATCCGACTACGTTTGCCGAGTCGCGGTCTCCAGCGGTTAAGTAGAAAAAATAATCATTCGAAATCATCATCATAATTCCAAACTAAAAAAACAGCTCTTTCTCTCTCTATAAATAAAAAAAAAAATTATTTACCATTCAATTTTTTTATATACACCCGGTTTAGGCCATTGATCTAACTTCTAAGTCCGGTTTAAGTCAACTGAAACAAAATAAACTCCAAAGATAAACTCATTCTACAAATATAAATAGATGAAGATAATGCAAACAGATGAAGATAATGCAAACAAATGAAGATAATGCAAACAAATGAAGATAATGCAAACAGATGAAGATCGCAGATCGCTAGTCAAACAAGATCGTCAGCGAGTTGGAATTTACATGTCTTTGTATTATTGATCGAGCAAACTAAACGGGTGTTATCTCTCTATACTATTTACTCTTTTCTGACGCACGGACGCTTTTTTGTTGATTATCTATATTAAATACTAGCTGTTCGCCGCGGTTTCACTCGCGTTAAACTCGAATTTGATTTTGATTTTTTTACACCTTGACTTACATTATTGGAGTTTTAGTTAGGATCCCTAACTTTTTTGTAAATATAATATAGCCTATAGTCACCGGGGATAGTGTAGCTTCCCAACGATGAAAGAATTTTTCAAATCGGTCCAGTAGTTTAGGAGCCTATTCAATACAAACAAAAAAATCAAACATTTCCTCTTTATAATGTTAGTATAGATTATGTATACAGCGGACAGCGATGTCACTGTACTTGTATGCCTGACTACACTAATGGCCGATGCTGGCCTTCATTTTATTTAAGTATTATTAATTAACTCTCGTGTCTAGATAAACTTATGTTAGGATTTAATGATAATGATTAAACTGGGAGGTAGCTTAGAACCAGGAGACGGACATAGGTTATTTTTTTTATAGATAGAGTGTGATGACGAGCGATGTGACGCGGTGGGCGAAGGTCCGCCTGCGACGCAGGAGGTTGCGGGTTCGATTCCCGCCTCGGAACAATTGTGTGTACGATCTGCAGATATTTGTTCCGGGTGTTCTGGTCGTTTTCTATGTATAATAAAAAATATCTATCTATGTTATGTATTGTATTATGTATATCAGTTATCTAGTACCCATAACACAAGCTCTGCTTACCATGTGGCTAGATGATGCTGTGTGAATTGTCCAGCATTATTTATTTATTATTATTTATTCAAGCGGAAGGTTTATAAACCATTTGACACATAGATTTGAATCCGCGGGGCGCAGCTAAGAATAATATAATAATTATCTATCTATATAACTTTGCGTTGTTATTGGGATTTTTCTAGCAATAAAACTGCATAATAACAAGTTAGGAAGTTAGCGATATAGCCCCCGTGCCTCAGAAAGCACGTAAGCCGTTGTTCCTGCGTCTGACCTCTCCCTAGTCGTGTCGGTCTGCCGTCGCGTTGGAATATGAGAGAGGGAATAGAGTGAACATTGTATTTACACACACACTTGTGCACTATATTGTCCTGCGCACGACTAACACTTTGACTGCGGTTTTTTTTCGACGACTGCGATCTTTTTTTTTACCTAAAAAATTCGTGCTGCCGCTCTACACAGCAGTTGTGTTGCGCCGCAAATGCGTTTCGTTTGAAAAATATAACAGCTCTGCTGAGTCACAAAGATCTGTATTTTCTGAACCGCTGCGCTAGTGTGGATTTACGCATATTAGTCACTTGTAGAAAACTCATACCGTGCGTTTTCAGCACTCAAAGTGCTAACATGTGACGAAGTGACAAAATGCATAGACAATTCTGACTATTGGAAGTTAATTCTATGGCAAGATCTTAGTTCCACATGAACTCAATAAAACAAAAACACATTCCTCTTTATGTGGAACGTGTGAAATATTGCATTAAAGCCTAGTTTTCCCATTATTTTTTTATAAATTATGTAAGAATAATTAAATGCGATCAGATAATCGTGAGAATAATTAGCACAGCGATGTCAGTCATGTAGTAAAGAATTTGCACCTCAATATTTTCTCGTGGGTGGTGAATAGAGAGGCGACTAAGGGATATCCTAGATACTTGGGGGCGGGCAGCGGCGCCTCCTGCAGAACTTGAGGTAACGTACGACTTAACGGAAAATCAATTTTAAGGGAACAAAACACCTTTTTTTCGAATATATTTTGATGAGGATCAAAAGTTTAGGATTTGACGACCGATGTGGCGCGGTGGGCGAAGGTCCGCTTGCGACGCAGGAGGTTGCGGGTTCGATTCCCGCCTCGGAACAATTGTGTGTACGATCTGCAGATATTTGTTCCGGGTGTTCTGGTCGTTTTCTATATATAATAAAAAATATTTATCTATGTAATGTATTGTATTATGTATATCAGTTATTTAGTACCCATAACACAAGCTCTGCTTACCATGGGGCTAGATAATGCTGTGTGAATTGTCCAGCATTATTTATTTATTATTATTTGTTAGTAAGTTATGGGAGTCGAAACACGATTGACTAAACTTGACTCAATAAAAAAAAACGGCAAAGTTTCGTCTAAATCTTCGTTTAAATTTTCTACGGAAAAACCAGTTTTATTTGCTAGTTATTTAATATTATTGTAATGAAATTTCTTCTACGTGTTCCCTAATAAATACTTTAGACGATTATGGTTTTAGTTTTTTGCGAAACAGTATTACTTTAATTGCAATAACAAATTTAAAAATAAAAACCAGTGAAATAGCGCGCGGATCGGTCATTCCGCCGATCTTGCTTCCCTTTCTCGCCTTCCCCGCGTGGCATTCGTTCGTCCTAGTCTCTCGAAATAGCGTATTAACCAGCGAACTGCGATCCCCAACTCCGCATATCCAGTGTTAGAGTTACCATGGTAACGTAAGACTCCGGTTAACGGTAACGTTGGCTTTAGATTTATCATTCCCATTCCCTGCAATGGGAATGGATAACTCTCACGCTGATAGTTCGCAACTGGTTTAATAATTTAGAAAAGAAAGAAAGAAAACACATTTATTGATTCACAAGTAGGTACAGCTTGTTACTAAATAATAATAATCTATAAGGTAAACAAGAACATAAAGAAATAAATAAAATTACCTACGTATGTATTATATAAAAGCAACAAGCGACTCCACAAAGCGAACCAATAGGTCCTATCTCAGCATAATGTTGCTCTACTTCTCCATAAGAAATAGAGCAACGCTGGTTTTCTGACAGAACTGATTTTGAATCTGAATTTGATTTAGGGAAACATGAAGAAAAATTAAAATAAAATTAATAATTCCGTATTGCATATACGGAACATAGTAATAATTATTAATTTTATTTTTATTAATCACTACATAATATAAAACAAGTCGCTTCCCGCTGTCTGTATGTATGCTTAAATCTTTAAAACATTACACGTACGGCTAAGCTATAATTATAGGAAGTAAACTAGCTCCTGCACGTACCTTCCCAATAAAATAAAATAAATAAATAATGCTGGACAATTCACACAGCATTATATAGCCCCATGGTAAGCAGAGCTTGTGTTATGGGTACTAGATAACTGATATACATAATACAATACATTATATAGATAGATATTTTTTTATTATAAATAGAAAACGACCAGAGCACCCGGAACTATCTGCAGATCGTACACATAATTGTTCCGAGGCGGGAATCGAACCCGCAACCTTCAGTGTCTCAGGCGGACCTTCAATGTGGGGATTATTTTATTTATTTACTTATTAACTAGCACGATTATATTTTAAACAATTACACTAAGTGCCTATAAATGTAATTAACCCTTGTGCTTTTAGCATATGAGGGACTACCCTCATATGCTAAAATCAATCCAATAAGGCGTTTATCAGATTAGGGCCTGTTTATTTTATTTATTTATTGTTTATTTATTTATTTTAGGGAAACCATCAGCGCGCTACTACAAATTAGGGTAATACAATACAAAATGTTAAGGCTATTTATCCACTGATAGATAAATTATAGTATTAATACCTAAAAGTGCAAAGATATCAAATGCTAAGCTATAGATCTGAACATACCACACTTGAATAGCACTGCTGTGTCCAGCAGTGGACTAGTATAGGCTGTAAATGTGTTCAGCCAAGCTATATAACTGTAGGTATTTGTTTATGTATGACCTCTAATTAAATATTATTGTAAAGCTATATCACTCGCAACCGTCTTCACTTGTTCTATCACTTCCTGTCCATCCAAAGATTGCCTGGCAGAGATCGCTAATAGCGACAAGGCCGCCTATTGTATAACATAACCTGTATTTGTTTTTTCCTGTTGTTTTTTGATGTTCAATAAAGAGTAATTGTATGGAGTTATAGGCACCATACTAAAAAACCACTGAGGTCGTCAAATTGATTGATTGAATGATTGGATTGTATTTATTGGTTAACTACTAGATACAATAAAATAAGAAGGACAAAGCAGTTAACATTAGCATTCAAATTAATAGGGATAAAGAGTCAAATGCAAATTTTGTTACCGCCTTACAACACATTTTCGAATGTTAGCGCGTTTATATCTTTTGTATGAAGATTGTGAGACTGCTATCGCATTATTTACGTTTATGAATAGACTAGCTTCTGCCCACGTCTCTTTTTTTTTAGTTAATTATAGCCTATATATACGGTATTCTCTAAGTATGTAAAATCTATTAAGTTGTTTTGGCGTTGTCTTCGAATGTATTCAGAACACGGCACAAACATAATATTAGTAGGTTTTTGCTAAGGTAAAAAATGAATTGCCAGGAAAAATAATAAACAGGCCGGTAAGCGATAAGTATATTCAGTATATTTAATATAGTATATTTTATTTATTTTTATTTATTTAATATTAGTGTGTGGCGCGACGAGCTCGAGGTACATCTTCCATCATGGCCTGTTGCAGCGTTGGATTGCGAGGAGTGGAAGGAGAAAAGGGAGGCCTTTGCCCAGCAGTGGGACAGTAATGGCTTAAAATAATAAATAATAATTAGTGTGATGCGTGTAATTGATTACATTATTTTGGTTTTATTTTATTTATTTTGATTACAAGGGATATTAGTTTCTTTCGTAGCTATAGCATAGAATTTACTAGACTTTTTTCAATTGCATGTACTCCTAAAATGTTGCCATAACCATTTAATTGGTCCGTCGATAGGTTGCATAAAAACAATTAGTCTCGAATCCACGTCTATGCCATAAATAATCCAATCTGCAACCACTACACCATGCAAGTTGCCAATGATAATTAAATAACATTGTTACGAAGTTACAAAAATGATAATTAAGCTATAAAAGTTACAAAACTTGTTAGTACGGTCGGCACGCAAAATAATAGAATAGAAAGAAATAGAATCCCTAGCACAGGTATTACATTACTTAAAAGAGGGTCCCACACTGAAATATATTAATTAATTTAAGTTACAGCAATAAACTATTTGATTGATTGATTGAATAATATTAATTTAAAAAAAAATAATAGAAAAATATTTATTTGGACACAGGTACAAAATACAGGCATAATAAAAAAAATACAGGTACAAAATACAAAATATAAAATATAATATAAAATAAAAAATAAATATACAATAAATATAAAATAAAAAAATATAAAATATAATATAAAATACAAAATACAGGTACAAATGGCAAATAAATAACTTTATCATGAGGGTAAGTGGCACAAATGGGTAATATTAAGAAAATAAGACTACCTCCATGACCTTGCACCGAAATAGGGGTTGGCTCAGCGTGTGCTGAACGATAATAAATATAATCGAATGTTAGAATTCTATAGTTGTATTGAATTACTAGCGGACCTTTACGGTTTTAGTACGCCCCCTAGTCCCTAACTTTTTAGAAAATATAATATAGCCTATGTTCACCGGGGATAGTGTAGCTTCCCAACGGTGAAAGAATTTTTCAAATCGGTCCAGTAGTTTCGGAGCCTTTTCATTACAAACAAACAAAAAATCAAACCTTTCCTCTTTATAATTTTAGTATAGATAAAGATAATACTCTAGCTAAGTTCAAGATGTTATACATAGTTCAAGATTGAAGTGAACAAAAAATCAAAGTGATCACTTTATTTCCTAGTTTAACTTGTGCAATTTGAATTTTGTGACGTGTTCAAGAGTCCTGTGAGGTCTAAAGGAAATAAAGCGCTTTGATATTTATAATTATGATAGCGATGTAGCTGTAAGAAACTACCCAAGTTATTTAATAATTTAACCTAAAATTCCGTATTCTGTGTTATTGATTGTGACACGACGTCAAAGACATTTTTAAGCGTGATTTGTTTTCAATCGTGTCATCTTGAATTTTCAAAAGTACAGATAAGGCGAGTGATTGTTTTAAAATACAGAAACCGTTAGGTTTCTGTAAACAGTCATGTTTTTAAAAGTTTTTCAGGATAAATCCTTTGTGAATATTTTTTCGTCAAATCATCAAAATGAGTAATTACATAACTGGCGGAAGAATCGGTAAACATACATAAAAATATACAGACGTACATAGAACATCCTCCTTTTTTCTAAGTCAAATAAAAAGTACTCCTAAGTAGAAATCTACGAATTGAAGCTGGTCCAATTTCGATCATTTAACCTAGCTAGGTTTGGCTAAGTTTAGGTCAAATACTAAATAAACAAATATTAAAGAAAACCATTGCATCTGCTGTCTGTACAAACCATTAAATAGTATACGTTCTAAGTTATTGACATTGAGGTATTGTGCAATGAATTCTGGTGTTGAATGAATGCTACACGAGCCTATCTACTCCACATCTTTCAACGCATTGTATCGCGCGCTATGGCCCGTTTTACCAATTACTGGCCCCAATTTTTGGACCCATTTCGGACCGAATTATTGTTTTAGTCCAAGCACTATCACACAGGGCACTATAATAAATAAGTTTCTTTATTCAGACATATTTTTTGTCCAGACACATAGAAAGAGAAAAATAAATCACGATTAAAGAAAAATTGAGAATTAGCAAGCTGAAGTGGCAGTGGGCCGGTCATATCTTGCGAAGAACCGACGGCCGCTGGGGCAAACGTGTTCTTGAGTGGAGACCACGGCTCGGTAAACGTAGTGTAGGACGCCCTCCGACCAGGTGGGATGACGACCTGCGAAAGACTGCAGGTAGATGCTGGATGCGGCAAGTTGAAAACGCTATGGTGCTCATTGGGGGAGGCCTATGACCAGCAGTGGACTAATATAGGCTGATAATGATGATGATGAAAGAAATATATATAAATGGTTTCTCATCGGATTTTCTATCTCACTGTCCGTCCAACTCGCCACAACAGTGACAGTTATGGTCAAAAATTACTGTTGATGTTAAGATTACAATGTCCTGAGCGCCTGGCTAGTCACTTGTTGTGGAGTTTTATGTTTATTTTTGCCGACAAGTGTAGTTTTAATTAATAGTCAAATAAAAGTGTATAATAAGTATGACTTTTGTCTATTATTTTAGTAATACTTTTTTGATTGACTGTACTAAAATTCACCCAAAGTAAAAGTGGTGTGAGTTGCAGAACGAAGAGCTAGCTTTTTTACGATTCGTCAACTCACACCAGTTGGGACAAGAATGATTCTTGTCAGCTTCAATTCGTAGATTTCTACTTAGGAGTACTTTTTATT
This sequence comes from Eupithecia abbreviata, assembly GCA_943735965.1. Taxonomy (NCBI): domain Eukaryota; kingdom Metazoa; phylum Arthropoda; class Insecta; order Lepidoptera; family Geometridae; genus Eupithecia; species Eupithecia abbreviata. Next base: position 2,162,729 of record OX031001.1, on the reverse strand, counting down.
TGACTTAGAAAAAAGGAGGATGTTCTATGTTCGTCTGTATGTTTTTGTTAAAGAGGTTTTGAGTTATAGAAGGCTCAAAATTGGCACCAAGTGGTTCGTGTAATGATACACTCGACGCGTTCCTTTGCTTGAACTTGGCTTGGACACGCTGCAGCGTGAATCGTAAAAAAGCTATACTGGTGCGAGTTGACGAACGACTCACCCAGGGATGGATTTGGGCTGTAAGTAGATAATGATGATGTTAGCTTGGCCTTCTCACTATTCAGGGTCGAACCAAGGCAGCTCATCAGAACGCATTTGATATGCGTAACGGCCATTGCATCACGATGATAAATTATTATAAAATGTGCGTCTATATGCGAAACGCGTTAACTTTACTGTGTTTATAATTTTACCTGTCCGGTCTCAGAGAATAACTAGATAGATAGAAAACTCTTTATTATACTTACTACACAAAACAGAAAACAATACAGAAATAAAAATTTAGAATAAATAGTATCGCTGAGAGAGATCTCTTCCAGGCAGCGTTGGGATGAGTCCATCCCAACGCTGCCTGGAAGAGATCGCCACCGTCTATATTGTTCCTTCATGTCCAGTCGGACATGAAGGAACAATATAGGCGGTGGCGCTTTAATAAATAATTGGTAACAAAAAAGAAAACAAATACACTAAATATCTACATTACAGACATTATAATAAACTTACATAGACATAAGATAAGGCTATCAATGTTTCATATGAATAAATAATGCAGTTTTAATAACTTTTCTGCGGTAGGTAGGTAATAAAAGCAGCCGTGTTCGAACTCAATATAATATTGTTCAATGCTATAATGCCTACTGATTTGAATACTATGGACAATCCAAACTCACGGGTCGTCATCCCACCTGGTCGGAGGGTTGTATAAGTATATTATTTTTGTACTAAAGTCAGAATTTTTACATTAATGCAATATCTCTAAAAATATGTTTCTTTCTTTTACAGAAAACTCCAAAATGGCGCCATCTATAAGCGTGGCGGAGTACTACGCGAACAAATCGATATTCATCACGGGCGCTACTGGTTTTATGGGAAAAGTCCTCGTGGAAAAGCTCCTGAGAACATGTCCAGACATAAAAAGGATTTATGTGCTCATGAGGGCAAAGAAAGGGCATAGCAGTAAAGAAAGAGTGGATGATTACTTCAATGTCAAGGTTAGTATCGCCATCTAGCGTCGAGTAGCAGAACTAACAAATGTTTATTACGAAAATCTAGAACCAACGTATTTATTTTGCTTCTGGCCGCTGCTTCGCTTATGTGGTTCCGAGATACGCTATAGCCATAAGGGCTAATTTTCCCTGAATGCAAAATAGTCTGGAATAATGAAGGCACCTGCTAGAATGGATTTTGTTTATATACCTAATCTCGTTAGATCGAAATCATGTCTTCACGTCCGTACCAACATTTCCTTTAGGATTTGATTTGATGTTCAAAACGAAATTTAATTTCTTAGTCGTTTATTGGACTTCAGACTGAAAACCAGCTTCGTTAAAGTCCTCGGGCGGTAGCGACATTAGGCTGAGTCTGGACCAGTTTTGCCGCGCACTAGGGAAAGGTCTAATTTATACCAGACTGTTTTTAATTTAGTTTTATTATGTGTTTTAATTTATGTTTTACTTTTTTTCTGTTAAATAATCCTTATTCTATTCCATTCTATAATTATAATCTCATTATTTATTTTTTTCGCAGGTATTCGACCGCCTCCAGAAAGAGCACCCAAAACGCTTGGAGAAACTACACCTGATTCAAGGAGATATCCTGGTGGAAGACCTCGGCATCTCAGTAGAAGACCGCGAGAAGCTGCAGAGAGAAGTGCAGATCATCATCCACTGCGCTGCTTGTGTCAGGTGAGCCAGATTACCTGATCCAGCGTAACCGATCCGAGCGTGACGATTCAGTTTCGTTGGCGTGTAGGCTTAGAATGCATGAATGTTGACCACCAAATGCCTTTTATCATCATCATCAGCCTATGATAGTCCACTGCTGGACATAGGCCTCCCCCAATGAGCGCCATAGCGCCCTGTTGCTTGACGCATCCAGCATCTACCAGTGTGTCCTACCAGTTATCAGTACCTTTGTTGACCATAAATATCTGGAATACAAAAGAAAAAGCATTTATTTGGACAAAGTTACAAAATACTGGCATAAAATAAACAAACGAAATTAAAATTAAAATCTTGAATTATAGTAAAATAAATAAAAATAAAATAAGTTTATTCATGAAAACTTACACATAGTACCTACCTAGTAGATATGTATGTAGTAAAAGCTGTAGTTCTGTAGGTACGTTTTGTATTTTTAAAGATAATAATGACAGATTCACCTCGGTAAACGTAGAGTAGGACGCCCTCCGACCAGGTGGGATGACGACCTGCGAAAGACTGCAGGTAGATGCTGGATGCGGCAAGCTGAAGACAGGGCGCTATGGCGCTCATTGGGGTAGGCCTATGTCCAACAGTGGACTTCTATAGGTTGATGATGATGATGAATGACAGATTGCATTTAGTGCGCGTTGAAGTCTTTTGTATGCTACGCGAGCTCGCGTCGGACGTATCGTGAACGCCGTATTAAGTTATACACTTTCCTGATAAAATAAAATAATTGTAATTTTAAGTCATTTATTTCAGTCAAAATGGAAAATAAAATATCTAACGATATTTATGATTTTCTAAGTTTTTTTCTATATACAATAAAATGAACAACTAATGAAGGTACCATCAGTTGTCTTGTGTGGAATAATAAATCAAAAATCTAATAATCACAAGTCCTTATAAGAAAATAATCCTTATACAGAAGTAATAAATAAGTATATATTATTTAATTAAAACAAAATCATTTATTATTTTATGTTAACACTTTGACTGCGATTTTTTTTCGACGACTGCGATCTTTTTTTTAACCTAAAAATTCATGCTGCCGCTCTACACAGCGGTTGTGTTGCGCCGCACATGCGTTTCGTTCGAAAAATATTACGGCTGTGCTGAGTCACAAAGATCTGTATTTTCTCAGCCGCTGCGCTAGTGTGGATTTACGCATATTAGTCACTTGTAGAAAACACATACCGTGTGATTTCAGCACTCAAAGTGTTAAAAACATTAGTCGTCTACACTATAGAACGCCTTTTCGACGAATCTGTGTTAGGTATGGACCTAACACACAAGCTCTGCTAAGCTTGAGACTTATTATTATTTAGATTAAATTGTCCAACATTATTCATTTAAAATTCCCCTACAGATTTGACATGTTCCTCCGCGACGCAGTGAAAATGAACACAGCCGGCACCCTCAAAGTCCTCGAGCTTGCTGAAGGTGTCAAGAACCTGGAGGTCTTCACTCACGTGTCCACTTCCTACTGCCGCTGTGAGGTGGATGTGTTGGAGGAGAGACTGTACCCGGCGAAGCATCGCCCGCAGCATGTGATGCATATCGCTGGATGGATGGATGATGAGCTGTTGGAACATCTGCAGCCGAAGTAAGATGATTAATAATTGGTGATAGATATTTTGGATAATATACAATATATCTTTATGAATTGTAGCCTATGTGTTATTCTGATATGTAAGCTATTATATGTTATTGTGAAGTTTCATCAAAATCCATTCAGTAGTTTTGCGTGAAAGAGCAACAAACATCCTCAGAAACTTTCGCGTTTATAGGTAATATTAGTAGGATGTGTGATACACTCACGAATGCATCTGAATCGACCAGTAGGATAGGATTTATTGTGAGTTTGATGACCGATGTGACAAGGCGCGGCGGGCAAAGATATTATATATTATAAATAAAATATATACCTGAATCTAACATACATAAAAAAACCTATTTACTAGAACGTAATGTCGGTGACGTGGGTGACGCAATATGTCCTGCGCATAGTCGTCCGCGAAAATGCCGGAACAGCACATTCTTCGGCCAGAATTCTACCTACACTCCGAAAAGAGGTCTACCTACACTCCGTTTCACACGGGTACCTACGCAAGAAATGCCTAATAAATTATTATTTACTTCCAGAATAATCGAGCCACAACCAAACACATACGCTTACACGAAAAATTTGACGGAGGATCTCGTATCACAGTACAAAGGGAAGTTCCCGATCGCGATCGCACGGCCATCTATCGGTGAGTAGATTTTGTTCTTATTAACCCAGTTAAGCCTACCGTCCTACCGGTTAAGGTGTAGGTACTCCTGTTTCCGCATTTGGACTCCAGTCGGTCCTTTATGCGTGTTGTTGCTAGCATAGCCAGCCAAGCTCGTTCCAGAAGCGCAGAGGGGTCTTCCTGGGGTCTTCGTAGGCTTTGTTCTTATTTATGTGAATAGAATTGTACCTTAAAGGCTCCTCAAACCTTCCTGAGACGACTTAGGCTTGGAAAAACGTCAGATTTTCTATCTAATAAAGTGATCGGAAGGCGTTTGTATGCGTATATATAAAGATATCCTCCTCCAAAGCAATTTTATCAACAAACTGCAAACCCCAATGCGTTTGCACAGCGTTGGGGTCATGGGTAATATAGCCCCCTTTATGATAAAGGCGGCGCTTATCAGGGAGAGGACTGTGTCCAGCTGTGGGCCAGTAGGTACCTATAGGCTGCAGATATAGATGTTATAGATGGCAATAGAGGTTGTTAGAAAGGCAGTAGGCACTTTTGCTTCGAGAAATAATTGCTCTTTTTTAGCGGAATGAGAGGTTTTTGATCTGACTTAGACGATAAAATAAATACCTACCAAATGCGGTGCTTGGTTGCTCAATGGATGGCGATTAGCAATACATATGTAAAAAACCAACTTGAAAGATCAAGTTTATGTAGTTTGCCATGGAAGAATCAGATCATGGATCAATAAACTTTTATTTATAGGTATAGGTAGGTATATCTATGTTGTTTCAAAGTTCATGATGTTCACCGTGAAAGAATGTGAATTGTTATTTTTTGGCGGAAAGAGAGGTTTTGGACCTAAAAAAGACTATAAATAACAAATGCCTAGAAATGCAATACTTGTTAGATCAAGTTCATAATGTTCATAAGGACCATGGAAGAATCATTATATATATATTTTTTTTTATAAATATATTTATATTTTATATTTATGAATATTTTTTTATACATATTAATAAAAATAAATAAATAATGCTGGACAATTCACACAGCATTATCTAGCACCATGGTAAGCAGAGCTTGTGTTATGGGTACTAGATAACTGATATACATAATACAATATATTACATAGATAGATATTTTTTATTATACATAGAAAACGACCAGAACACCCGGAACAAATATCTGCAGATCGTACACACAATTGTTCCGAGGCGGGAATCGAACCCGCAACCTCCTGCGTCGCAGGCGGACCTTCGCACACCGCGCCACATCGGTCGTCATGGATCATGGATTCCCTAAACATTTTATTTAATGATGATGATTTAAAAAAAATGTTGAGGGAATCCATGATTCTTCCATGGTCCTTATGCAAACAACAGCAACATTTTTTTTAATAATAAATTTGTAATTTTTTGTTTTATAGTCACTGCAGCACTGAAAGAGCCTATGCCGGGATGGGTAGACAACCTCAATGGTCCCACTGGACTGCTAGTCGGCGCTGGAAAAGGTGATAAAAACAAGACACTAAAAATAAAAAAAACAAATCATTTATTTGCAGATGAACGATCTTGGAAAATCAATTCAAAAAGACTAATTGATTTTGTCTGAACTTGTCAGACTTTACTTTAAAAAATTGATTTGTTGAATTTATTTACAACGCCCTCTAGATGAGAGCAATGTTTTAATTGAATTTTGCAAGTCGCGGGATTTCGATATATTTTCCTTCTACAAGTAACAATAAGTATTAGAATTTAATTTATTTTTCTAATACCTATAGCTAAAATTTCGTTACTTGTAAAGCAACTTGTTTTGCTGAATATAATAATGGCCTCCCCATAGACATACACCGAAACATCTGGATTTACTTCTGTGGCTCCATCGATCGAAGCATGTATAGGGACAGACAGACAGACAGCAAGAAGCGACTTTGTTTTATACTATGTAGTGATAACCTATGGGTTTCTTTTGAAATAAATGATTTTAATATTATTTATAAATGATATATAATTTTAGGTGTGATACGTACGATGCACTGCAATGAAGATTACTTGGCTGATGTGGTGCCGGTGGACATGGCTGTAAACGGGTGTATACTGCTTACATACACTACTGGAGTTGACAAGTAAGTTATTAAAATTTCCTTGATCACGAGCCATAAAGTGACCAGTATGGTGATTATGTAACTCGCGACCGGTTTGCGACAGGCGTAAATTAAGCAATCAGTGCTGTCAAACGCCAATTTTGAGTTTTGAAAGTTGTAGCTGGTGTCAAACTAATACAAAATTGACGTTTGACAGCACTGATTGCTTAATTTACGCCTGTCGCAAACCGGTCGCGAGTTACATAATCACCCGGCCGGTCCTTTGGAAGGCTTGCGTGGGGCCGAAGCCAACAGCATAGAGGCCCTTTGAGAAGTTAATCTAAAGGCGAGGACTATACATAACGGGCATCATCCTCGGGTGCACAATGATATATCCGCCAGGTGTATTAAAATTATTAATGATACAGCCAAGTAATTCAAGATATTTTTCAATCATAATACAAAGTGGAGAGGTAATTTAACTTTATGTTAGTTCAAGTATTTATTTGGCAATCCTAATACAATCTGAGAGGTCTCAAAATAATAAATAAATATAAATAAATAATTTCACTTACGTTTGGTATTAGCAGGGAGATGCTGGATGCGTCAAGCTGAAGACAGGGCGCTATGGCGTTCATTAGGGGAGGCCTATGTCCAGCAGTGGACATAGGCCTCCCCTAATGAACGCCATAACATAGGCTGATGATGATGAGTCAACAGGAATAGAGAACAGTTCCTCCATGCCCATTTGTAATGAATAAACTATTATTTCAGACCTGAAGAGATCCGAATCTGCAACATCACGCAGTCAGGCATCAACCCCGTCAGTTGGGGAGAGGCTTTGGACATGGGTAAGGAAAAACACAATTAATCAACCTAGTGGTCCGGGAGCCAGTGATAGATTTTCATGACCAAGTCCCTCCTGAGCGAAAATTCGTAAAATGCATTACGGATTAATACTTAATATTATGAATACTCGTGACCGTCAGCTGCGACTCGTGGGTAGGGAGCAATGACGACATTATTCCCATGGATAAGGTTCAAATCAGGAATTAAAATTCGCATATTCCAGAATTCTGTTCTGAACCTTATTCCATGGGAATAATGTCGTCATCGCTGCCACTGCCCAACCCACCCACGGAGTCGCAGCTGACGGTCACGAGTTTCATAATATTAATCCATAATGCATTTTACGAATTTTCGCTCGGGAGGAAATAATTGACCAAATTTGTTCCTGGCTCCCGGACCATATTGGTTGTTCTAGTGTTAAGGCTAGGTATTCCAGAAGAAGCCGCGCTTTTTTTGAACCTGAGTCGTGGTTTGTTTACAAACATTGTACATCGAGTTTGGCTATTGTATAGTCAAAGTCGCATTCAGTTACAAGATCTAATGAACCTCACTCAAGAGAAAATAAAATTATATATAACTAAAGACACTAAGTAAATAAATAAATAAATGAACACTATACATAAAACAATACATTGCCTAATAGAATGGAACTAGGTAAGGTTATTTTTTTAATCACTATGTTTAAATACCTACAAAATACACGAGAGTGGAGGATCAGTTTTGTGTAAAATTTAGGACGTTGTTTTGTTAATATAATGTATTTGCCTTTTGCAAACTTTGTTTTTGCTTTTATCTCATTTCTGCTACAAAATATGTGAATAAAAAGTCATCTTATCTTTTTGTTTACAAACATAATATAAATCTTGATATTTCTAGCAACTCTGGATAAGCGTGCTCCTTCAGATTTTCACTATGAGTCCGTGCTCAAGAACTTAATTTTTAATAAAATTACCCTACAAGTGCTGCCATCTACCGCAGGTCGCGTGCACGTGCAAGAGTTTCCGTTCTCTATCTGCCTTTGGTACCCGGGCGGCTCACCCAAGAGTTCCTGGCTTCAACACCAGGTGGCGCTATTCTTCACTCATCTGCTACCGGCCTACTTCGTGGATCTGTTGATGTTTTTGATGGGGAAGAAGACGTTGTAAGTACCTTACCAACATAATATATGTTTATGTGTCAGTTGAGCTACCTAATCTTCAACTTCTTTGTTGAGCTACCTCTAGACTGTTTACAATAAACTGCCTAGAGGAATAATAAAAGAATCAGTAACATAATAGCCTGAAGGTGTGATAGCATAATGAGCCTAGTTTGCTCAACCTTTCATAGAACATACAATGTTTATCTCTCACTAGAATTCCTACTAGTTCTAATTTGTTTCTATTCTTTTTTTTCTGTTAATTATCTAAGTTATTTAAGTAATTAACAGACAGACAATTTAAGTTTAGTTTTTCGGGACAAATGTTTATCCCTCGGGAATAAAAATTTTTATGGGACCTGTAGCTCGAGATCATTCTCCATCGAAACGATTTTCCAAATCGGACCATATAATTATGGTTCGATTTGGAATTGTTTTTGTATGTCATTTATTGACGTACTCGTGGAATGTAATGGATTTTAATGAAAATTCACGATAATATAGCTTACACATCAGAATACCACATAGGCTACAATTCATAAAGATATATAGTTTTTTTTTGAAAACCGATGTGGCGCGGTGGGCGAAAGTCCGCCTGCGACGCAGGAGGTTGCGGGTTCGATTCACGCCTCGGAACAATTGTGTGTACGATCTGCAGATATTTGTTCCGGGTGATCTGGTCGTTTTCTATGTATAATAAAAAATATCTATCTATGTAATATATTGTATTATGTATATCAGTTATCTAGTACCCATAACACAAGCTCTGCTTACCATGGGGCTAGATGAATGCTGTGTGAATTGTCCAGCATAAAAATTATTAAAAATTATAGTATATTATCCAAAATATCTATCACCACGCGGGTGAAACCGCGGGGCGCAGCTAGTATTATATAAAATTACATAGAGCAAAACATAGAAGGAGGCTTTTTTCTCTTTTTCTTTCGTCGGTTAAAAATAAGTTCTTTTTTCAGCATGGTGAAAATGCAGAAGCGAATCAACTACGGCCTAGAAGTCCTACAGTACTACACCACTAAGGAATGGCATTTTAGGAACGACAACTACCTAGCTCTGCAGAAAGCGGTATCAAAGGAGGATAACGAAACCTACTACACGGATTCTCATGTAAGTTATACTCTTTTATAGATTTGGTAAACTAAAAGCTTATTCTTAGGTATATATAGAACAAAGACTTAGAGCAAATAAAGCTAACTGCATTTTCCACTCGTAGCTTAAATATTTATTATTGCTTCCGCTTATCATCATCAAAAGTAAAAAGTAAAAGTAAAAAATCATTTATTTCTTTAGGCTTACAAAATAAGCACTTAGACAAGTCATATTTTATATATAAATTATTATCAAATAAAATTATTTTACTGTTCACCTCAATTTTTTGTCCACTAGTGGAAGAAGTGAAAAGAAACCACTAGCATGTTCATCTCTTATATGTCTAATACATGGTTATCAGCCAGTACAGGTCCACTGCTGAATATAGGCCTCCCCCAAACGACGTCACGAATAGAGGTCCTGAGCCGCCTCCATCCATCGATTCCCTGCGACCGCTACAATGTGCTCAGTTCATCGGTTCTGCGAGCTATATGGCCTGCCCATCGCCATTTCAGCTATACATATGTTGTTTGCAATTAGAAACCTCTGGGCTTACTTCAAATAAAAATCTATATATCGAGCTTCTACCGGCGCGGCGGCGGTTTCGCACGTGTTTTTTTTTTCAATTATATCTATACCTACGTAATATGTTATTCCAGGTCCAGATGTGTGTAAAATTTCACCCTGATACATTGAGTAGTTTTGGCGTTATCATCAAACTTTCGCTTTTATAATATACTAGCGGACCTTCCCGGCTTCGCACGGTTTTAGTACGGTTCCCTAACTTTTTTAAAATATAATACAGCCTATGTTCACCGGGGATAGTGTAGCTTCCCAATGGTGAAAGAATTTTTCAAATCGGTCCAGTTGTTTCGGAGCCTATTCAATACAAACAAAAATCAAACCTTTCCCCTTTATAATATTAGTATAGACTAGCTGTGCCCCGCGGTTTCGCCCGCGTGGAAATCTATGTGTGGTTTATAAACCTTTCTCTTGAATCACTCTATCTATTAAAAAACACATCAAAATCCGTGGCGTAGTTTTAAAGATCTAAGCATACATAGGGACAGACAGACAGCGGGAAGCGACTGTGTTTTTTACCATGTAGTGATAGTGAATCAGAATAATTTTAAATAATTTATTTGATACAATATTTTGAAGTTGACTTTTATTTCAGCTGATCGAATGGAGCAAGTACATTCGCAACTACATCAAGGGTGCTCGCGAGTACTGCTGCAAAGAAGACCCCGCAACCCTCCCGCAAGCGAGGAAGCTGCAAAGACAGTGAGTTAGAATACAATAGAACACTTTTATTAGCACACACAAAAAAGACAGATATACATTTTAAAAAAACACACATTAAGCTAAAAAGATATAACACTAAACTAAAAGATAAACAATAGAAAATAGATAAAAATAACATAGCCTATCCTCAGTGCGCGCTAATTAGGTCCAGCCTCAGCTTAATTTCGCTACCGCCCGAGGACTGTAACGACGCTGGTTTTCAGGCTGAACCTATGGATGACGTCACATTACAGGTCTGTGGTTAACAACAGACAGACATTGACAGTCCTAGCACTGATTTTTCTTAGTATCCTGTTTTTCGTTTGTGGTACATTTTGTTGATTCACAGTTAATGTTTTTCTTTATTGGAAATATTTTTAACACTATACAAGAGAGTAACCCTTTAAGAAAGCTTGCGATGCTATCATGAGAAGGACACTGGTAGGATTGCGTCAATCCAGACGCAGAGCCATTTAGGAAGAAGTTGACGTTGACAGTCCGTCCGAACATGGTCCATCTACTCTACTGTCTATGGTTCAATTCAAATTCAAGTTCTTCATATTATCCACTACGAGCATATGATTATCTCCTCGATAAAAATCTAAACTTTCGTTATGTCCCCATATTTTTCGATGAGATTCGCATCAAAGGATCTTTTAAAAGTAACTGAAATGAAATGAAGTGAAAGTTTATTTCTTTAGGCTTACAAAATAAGCACTTAGACAAGTCAAATTTTATACTTTTCATTATTATCAAATAATATTATTTTAATTTTAATGTACACTTTAATTTTTTGTCGTGAAATATAAGGTATAGGTAATTTTGTTTCTTTTTTATGTGATGAGTGATTAGATATAATATAATTGGTTTATAATTTTAACTTGAAATGGTAAATTAAGCATATTATTAACTCTATTGTACATAGCCACCTAGCATTTAACTTTAAATTTATGTTGCAAAACCCTTGCAGGGTGCATGTTCGACTTATATATTATGCTTTTAGTATAAGGTATATACGAGTATTTATGGTAATATTTTCTTTTATTTTCAGGTTATATTATTTGGACAAATTCACAACTGTCTTGGTGTGCGCCCTCGTCGCTTACTTCATCTTCTACTACTCGAAAATGTTTATATCAATTTTCGTATAATATTTTAAAATGGCGTCGATTTTTTGGGATAAAATTGAGTGCTGCATTTTTAAAGCCCTTTCAGCCTTGTTTTTTATATAATAAGGCTCATAATCGACTGTTATGATGATAAATATTGATGTTGTTACTTAATAAGAATAGTTTTTTTGTAAAGTTACGACTGCCAGAATTGCGAGGCGCCATCTAGTTTAAAATATGTAGTTTATGATAAACTATATTTTAAGTAGTATTGTTTTTTACCTCCTTCGTTTTCTAGATAACTATTTATCGATTTTGAATTATATTTTTGTAACAAAATCATTAACACTTTGGCTGAAATCACACGGTATGTGTTATCTACAAGTGACTAATATGCGTAAATCCATACTAGCGCAGCGGCTGAGAAAAACAGATCTGTGTGACTCAGCACAGCCGTAATATTTTTCGAACGAAACGCATGTGCGGCGCAACACAACCGCTGTGTAGAGCGGCAGCACGAATTTTTTAGGTTAAAAAAAAGATCGCAGTCGTCGAATAAAAACCGCAGTCAAAGTGTTAATTTCGTAGTATTTTTCTGTTATTAGCTTTGAATGTTGAATTGATTTCTTTAATTTAGTCTTTTCTATGATTTTCGAGGCTTCGTAACAAAAATAAACATTAATTATTATTTTATTTTGTTGTTACACCAAAGATTTATAATTCTAAGATAGTTTTTTTCTTCTAACTTTGATGTTTTTTACCTACCGATAATAGTTTTAACTTTAAAATCTGTTACCTTAAATAAGTACCTAGTTAAAATATTTTTCATATCAATAGAGTATTATGATTTTTATAGATAATTTACGAAATATTCTCAAAAAAGAAATCTGTTATTAAACTAAACATGAAAGTCACCTTTGGAAAATAACTTATCCTTGAATTCACCATAAATCAATGAATTTCTCTTATTCTGATTATAATTTCGGTTTTCTTTTAAAATTATTTGTCTTAGTTAAATAATGAAAATGTATACTCTGAACCTACCTACCTATTACTGTGTCTGTGGTATCCTAGAATAAATAATAAATAAATAAAATAAATAAGAGAATTAACTATGTTGTAACCCAAGCCGATATAAGGCCACCAATTATAAATATATCACCTAGATGCTATTATTTGAATATAAATTAAATAAAGTAAAATGTTTTATTTTCATTTCTTACCCCCGAAAACATTTCTTTCACATTAACTATTAATACAAAAGATTGTATGGAAGTTTGTTTGTTACTCCACGCCAAAACTGGGGATTAAAGCTTCAATGTACATAGGTCTAGCCGGATCTAGGACCCAATTCGGCTAACCAATATCTTTACTTAATCATCATCAGCCCATAAACAAATTAAATAAACACAAAATTAATGAACTTTAATCTACCAATTTTTTCCACGTATTCTTGAGTGGAGACCACGACTCGGTAAACGTAGTGTAGGACGCCCTCCGACCAGGTGGGATGACGACCTGCGAAAGACTGCAGGTAGATGATGAATGCGGCAAGCTGAAGACAGAGCGCTATGGCGCTCATTGGGGAGGCCTATGTCCAGCAGTGGACTAATATAGGCTGATTATGATGATGATGAAAAGAAAAACACAAACTAAATTTGATTAATTTTGTCACTGCTGATTCTTGACTACGTTCTTAGAAGTTTTAAAAGCAATGCAGATACTTTTCAATATTAAATACCTACGCATTTTGAAAATTATCACGTGAGATTGGGTGAGGGGGAGGAGGTCGAGCTATTTCCTATACAATTGTTCAATTATATTTTATTATAACATACCTACATTCATAAATTAGTCAAGGAGGCCAAAGAAGCTGCCTCCTCACCCATCACCAGGCACCAAGGCCGCCGCCGCGACCTCCCACCTCACCTCAAAAGGGGCATCGCGGAGAAACGCGAGCTCCGGCGCGAGTGGGCGCGCTCCCGATGCCCACGACTGAAAGCTCGCCTCAACCGGCTCACCGCCGAGCTCTCGACCGCCGTGCAGGCATGGCGTGGGGAGACCTGGGACCGCGCAATCGACCGGGCCTCCGAGCACGACACCAACCTGCATGCGCTGAACCGGGCGCTCACGCGCCAGCCGGCGCCCACCTACCCGCTGCTGGACCGAGACGGGGTCCGGCGCTTCGCTCCTGCCGATCGCGCCGAGATACTGGCCGAGCATCTGGCGGAGCAGTTCACGCCACACCCTGTTCCAGCAGATGTCAGCTTCGAGACTCTCAACCATCACCACCAGGTTGAGGAGGCAGTTGAGGACTTCCTGTCTGGCCCGACACCGCCCCTAGGCGGGGAGTACTTCTTCTCCCCTGCTGAGGTGCGGAAGGCCGTCCTCCGTCTACCCAGGCGGAAGGCGCCAGGCTATGACGGAGTCCCCAACATGGCACTCGCCCAGCTGCCCCGCCGTGGAGTCGCCGCACTCGCCCGGCTCCTCAACGGAATCCTCCGAACGTGCCACTTCCCGGACCAATGGAAGACCGGGCGGGTCATCGCCCTGCCGAAGCCGGGTAAGGACCACCGCCATCCCGCTAGCTATCGCCCCATCACCCTGCTACCAACGGTGGCCAAGCTCCTGGAGCGTCTGCTCTTGGGCCGCCTGGCCTCAACGATCGAGCCACGCCCAGAGCAATTTGGCTTCAGGTCCAGTCATTCCACCACGCTGCAGCTCACCAGGGTGATGCACCACCTCGCAGTCGAGCACAACGCCGGGCGATCCACCATCGGGGTCTTTCTAGACGTGCAGAAGGCCTTTGACCGTGTATGGCACCCCGGCCTTCTGTACAAGCTCCTGCAGACTACTACACCGCCAGCCCTCACCAGGCTAGTGGCATCCTTCCTCGCCAACCGGCGGTTCTTCGTCGCAGTCGAGGATGCCACCTCCTCCACCCGGACCATCTCAGCTGGTGTACCGCAGGGTAGCTGCCTGTCGCCCGCCCTATACGCGCTGTACACTGACGACATCCCTACACTGGAGGGCCACCTACACCCCGGGGAGAGGGATGTCTCATTGGCGCTGTTCGCGGACGACAGCGCCTACTTCTCGTCATCCACCAGCCCCACCATCGCAGCCAGCAGGATGCAGCGGCTGCTAGACGTCCTGCCAGCATGGCTGGACAAATGGCGCATAGCCGTCAATGTGGGTAAGACGGCCGCGCTGTTTGTCTCCCGCCGCCGCCGCCACCCACCTCAACTCCAGCTTCGGGGCCAGGACGTGGCTTGGAGCTCGCACACGAGGTACCTCGGCATCGAGATTGACAGGTCGTTGAGGATGCAGCCGCAGGTTGACCGCGCGCTACAACAAGCGCGCGTAGCCCGAGCGCTCCTCCGACCTGTCCTGGGATCTCAGCTGCCGCTGAGGACTAAAGTGAGGTTTTACAAATCCTACGTCCGGTCCCGGCTAACCTATGCAGCGCCGAGCTGGTACGCTCTGGTCTCCCAGACCAACAAGGACCGGCTCCAGGCGCTGCAGAACATGGCCCTCAGGATCTGCACGGGCGCGGGGCGCTACGTCAGGAACGACGTCATCGCCCGCGACCTGCAGATCCAATCCGTGGAGGAATTCGTCGTGCAGACGGCGCGTCGAATGTACGATCGCGCCGACAACGGGCACCACGAACACCTCCACAACATCGCGCCGCCCCAGCCCCGGCCCCAGGAAGACGACCGCCCATGGCGACCCCTTCCGCGGGACCTGATCCCTGCGGAACCACCATAGAGTCCTTGGGTTTATGTAAAAAAAAAAGGATAAAAAAAAAAAAAAAAAAACACAAAAAAAAAATAAAGAAAAACAAAAAAAAAAATAAACAATCCAAATGCAGCCAAAAAAAAATTTGAGAAAGGGGACAAAAAAAAAAAAGATATTCCCACAAAACCCAAGGACCGAGGGGTCGTCACCCCTCGAGTTGACGCCGGGGTAATGAGGCCAAGCCTCGAGGCCCCTCTCTGTGCCCCCACCAGGGCCGGAAAGAAATGCATTGATTGACATAGGTCTAGCCGGATCTAGGACCCAATTCGGCTAACCAATATCTTTACTTAATCATCATCAGCCCATAAACAAATTAAATAAACACAAAATTAATGAACTTTAATCTACCAATTTTTTCCACGTATTCTTGAGTGGAGACCACGACTCGGTAAACGTAGTGTAGGACGCCCTCCGACCAGGTGGGATGACGACCTGCGAAAGACTGCAGGTAGATGATGAATGCGGCAAGCTGAAGACAGAGCGCTATGGCGCTCATTGGGGAGGCCTATGTCCAGCAGTGGACTAATATAGGCTGATTATGATGATGATGAAAAGAAAAACACAAACTAAATTTGATTAATTTTGTCACTGCTGATTCTTGACTACGTTCTTAGAAGTTTTAAAAGCAATGCAGATACTTTTCAATATTAAATACGCATTTTGAAAATTATCACGTGAGATTGGGTGAGGGGGAGGAGGTCGGGCTATTTCCTATACAATTGTTCAATTATATTTTATTATAACATACCTACATTCATAAATTAGTTAAGGACAATATTTTATTTATTATCTCACTACCATAATCTCGGGCCACTCCGCAAGCGGAGGCGAGAACAAGGAACTTCCCCGGGAGCACTCGGTACCCGTGGTGTCGATACTCACCAGCTCGCCACAAGCTGCCCTGCGGGTGCCTATTATTATTATTACTTTTGACATGTACCTTAATGTTATAAATAACGAATTGTATTGTATTGTAAATCTCACGACATCTCACGAAAGGGGGTCGCAAAACCAGAACCAACCTTTACAATACTTCACTTGTTTACCAGAGTCAATTAATTAAGTCATCCAAAACAATTGGTTTTCGTAATATAACCAGTTGAACTGGTTACAAAAATGTTATACAAGGTTAGTTATGACGAAGTGCAGGTACATATATGCACATACCTTATGTAGTTATAATCGTAGATTATAACTACTAAGGTCTCGCTACTAAAGTCTCGCTAGACCAAGTTCGGTCTAGCGAGTCATATTAGAGCTCATGCATGATAGACAAAATCCGTGCACGATCAGAACACCCGGAACAAATATCTGCAGATCGTACACACAATTGTTCCGAGGCTATGCTTCCCAAATAAAATAAAAAATATACAATTAGAAAAGGTAGGTAATAACCAGTTATTGGATTTTCCGGTCGCTATTTACATCTACAGTTTTGATGTCGGTTTAGTAAGGATAGCGTTTTTGTGAATTTTTTTGTTTCCCTGGACTGACAAATTAAATTTTCCGATCTGAAAAAAATTTGTCTAAAGTTTTATTTTTGACGACCAATGTGGCGCTGTGGGCGAAGGTCCGCCTGCGACGCAGGAGGTTGCGGGTTCGATTACCGCCTCGGAACAATTGTATGTAGGATCTGCAGATATTTGTTCTGGGTGTTCTGGTCGTTTTCTATGTATAATAAAAAATATCTATCTATGTAATGTATTGTATTATGTATATCAGTTATCTAGTACCCATAACACAAGCTCTGCTTACCATGGGGCTAGATAATGCTGTGTGAATTGTTCAGCATTATTTATTTATTTTATTTATTTGTATTCCTGTGGACTGTATAATTGTTGTATTTTGTACGTATGTCTGAAATTGTTAATAAAGAATTTATCTATCTTTATTCATCTAAAAACGCATGTGGAGTCACCAGCAGAACCTAGTGGTAAATATATTTTAGTCCGTTACTTTAAATTCAGCTCACGCGTAGTAAAACTGCGATCCATATACCTATTGGGTATTGGTCTACGTAGGTGCTTTAATTTGCCATCTCTATTGTATTTTATTTAGACGGTTTTATTCATAAATGGACAGTCTGCGCCAAAAATTGTTGACCGAAAACATTTTTACGAAATTAACAAAAGATAGATATAAAACTTTATTATATCACACAAAACAAAAAACAATACAGAAAATAATACTCAGAATAAAGGTAGTTTAGGCGGCCTTATCTGAAAACAAATATCTGTAGATCATACAATCATGTGTCCCGAGATTTAAAATTCAATATCATTTATTTCTTTAGGCTTACAAAATAAGCACTTAGACAAGTCATATTTTATACTATAAATTATTATCAAATAAAATTAATTTACTATTCACTTAAAATTTTTGTCCACTTGTGGAAGAAGTGAAAAAGAAACCACTAGTATGTTCATCTCTTATGTGTCTAATACATGGTTATTTGCCCATGTAAGTCTAAATATAATATGATTCGATATATGTCAATATTTAAGTAAAGCTATGCACAATCACAAATTACTTACGTACTATTGTCGGTTGATGGGAATCAAAGTCGCAATCTCGTGCATCGCAGCCAGACCTTCGCCCACCGCGCCGCAGGGTCTTCATGATATTTGAAACGATACTATCGCCTCGTCGACCTCAGAGATCTGAATTTTCTGTTTTTTACCACCTGGCCGGAGGGCGTCCTACACTACGTTTACCAAGTCGTTGTCGCCACTCAAGAACACGTTCGCCCCAGCGCGGCCGTCGGTTCTTCGCGAGATATGGCCGGCCCACTGCCACTTCATCTTGCTAATTCTCAGAGCTATGTCGATAACTTTGGTTCTCTGTATAATGGAAACTTAGCTTAGGTTAGTTCTTACCTAGTTATTAGGTTTAATAGGTTATTGTAACTATGCTTCCCAAATAAAATAAAAAATATTCAATTAGAAAAGGTAGGTAATAACCAGTTATTGGATTTTCCGGTGGCTATTTAAATCTACAGTTTTGATGTCGGTTTAGTAAGGATAGCGTTTTTGTGATTTTTTTTTGGTTTCCCGGGACCGACAAATTAAATTTTCGATCCGAAAAACTTACCTAACTGACCTGTACAGTTTATTTTACACACATTACCTACCAGTCACAGTAAGGCGTACAAAGTCACTACCAATATTGAAGAGTATGCTAAAGGAACACTATTTGTGCCTATGTCACTGACCACACCCTTGTTTCCCTTTATAACATTAAGAGTATGTATTTATATAAGTAGGTATATAATTAGTCGTATGTATTTATATTTATTTTATTTAAATAAATAAAATAAATATAAATACATATAACTAATTATTTATTAAGTAGGAACGTATTTTCATGCAATATTTTATAAATTAATATAATGCACACAGATCCCCATGTACAATCCAACGATCCTATCCATCCACGGTTGTCTGGTAGAGATCGCTCTTGAGCGATAAGACCGCCAAATTGTCACATGTTTTGTATTTTATTCTGTCTTGTTCTTTTATTTTGTAAGTGCACAATAAAATAATGTTCTATCTATGTATCTATTTTTGGATTAAAGAAACATAATATTTAATTTTTTTGGAAATATTTAATGTTCAAACAATAGAATCTATGCTTCTAGTAGTTCATAATTTGATTTCGTATTGACCAAACGCCACGTTTGGAAGGCTCGTGAGTCCTTTCAGAGCAAATTACAAAGGAATTATCATCTGAAAACAAGAAACTCATGTCTCAGTCAAATTATCTCTGTTTTCTCTCAACTTATATTCACACATATAATTTTTTTATTAATTACGCAATCCCCATACCTCGGGATCATCATCAATCATCATCAGCCTATAGCAGTCCGCAGCTGGACATAGACCTTCCTCAATGAGCGCCATAGCGCCCTGTCTTCAGCTTGCCGCATCCAGCATCTACCTGCAGTCTTTCGCAGGTCGTCATCCCATCTGGTCGGAGGGCGTCCTACACTACGTTTACCGAGTCGTGGTCTCCACACAAGAACACTTTTGCCCCAGCGCAGCGGCCGTCGTCGGTTAGGATTCGCGAGATAAGTTTTGTCAAACCCCGGGATAATTTTTGTAATATATATTAATGTTTACAAATAACAAGTATAATAATTTCATATTTACTAGTAGTATTCAAAAGAGCATTTTTGCAATACCGGCATTTTTTTTTGTCAAATAAATTATTTAGGCCAGCTACTTCCATAATAAAATAACTTTAGGTAAATAGATACCGAAAAATCCCATTACATCCATACTGCGCAAATATTATAAATTTTTCTACCTAAAAATATGTTTAATTGGATAATCGATTTGACTTAGGTATTGACAATGAAGATTGTACGGCGCGCGACGGTCGAGAGGATTTACATATCTATAGGAATTTTTTATATTGTTGTTGTATATATTATTGAATAGAATAGAATATATTTCCCATGGAATTAGGTTTTAATCAGAATTCTGGAATTTGCAAATTTTAATTTCTGATTTGAACCTTATTCCATGGGAATAATAATAATAATATAGGGAATAACATCCATCCATCACAATAGCCTGGTTTTATTTCTTTTGCATTAGTCTCTACACCTGGCGGATACCATCTTTGGGTGTATCATATTGTGCACCCGAGGATGATACCCGCTATGTGTAGCCATCTCCTTTAGATTAACTTCTCAAAGGGCCTCTGTGCTGTTGGTTTCGGCCCCACGCAAGCCTTCCAAAAGACCGGGTCACTTTATGGCACGAGATCATGGTAATGGGAGGGATATAGGGAATAATATCGTCATCGCTGCCACTGCCCAACCCACCCACGGAGTCGCAGCTGACGGTCACGAGTATTCATAATGCATATTACGAAGTTTTGCTTGGGAGTGACTGGCTCCCGGACCATAATTTCACTCCAGGTCTTAGACATAGACATATCATTTCTTTGCCACTATACACAATATAAATTACAAACATAATACTTAATATTAGTTACACAATGAAAATGAAAAGTTTATTTATTTCTTTAAGCTTACAAATAAGCACTTAGACAGGTCATATTTTATAGTTCACTTAAATTTTTTGACCAGTGGAAGAAGTGAGAAGAAACCACTAGTATATTCATAACTTATGTGCCTAGTACATTTGATTTGTATATATAAATAATAAAAAATACATTGAAAGAAACTAAATAACAAAAACAAGTAAGTAGGAGAACAATGCGTGCTGCAGTAGCAAATGGGTCCAGGCTCAGCATAATGCCAACTGTTATGAACAGAAGGCGCTGTTATTTTGCCTAGACCAGAATAAGAACCATCACAAGACCCTGCGATGATGTCTTCCCAATTTCCTTCACTTCTGCCAAGATGTAGCGTCTCCAAGTCCTGTGCGACAACGGAAAAACTACTTGTTGTATATTGACCTTTAAAAGCTGTTTGAATGGTCTTGAAGGCCATCGCCTTACAATTGCAAATTACGAAGGCCATTCAGGCTTATAACACAAGGAGTAAGTACAATTCCGAGATGGGCTACAGACTGCAACCGTAGGCGACATTGCGGCTAGCGGCTGCGGTTGACCGCAGTGCTGCTCGCGGTCGCGGTTGCTTCTATTTCCAACACACCACTGGCGCTGCAGTCTACGGTCGCGGTTGCTTCTATTTCCAAGCACGGTTCGTGACACCACTGGCGCTACAGTCTGCGGTCGCTGCGCGCCGCGGCCGCAGGCAAGTTGTATCGCTTGCAGCCAATTGCAATTGCAAATTACGAAGGCCATTCAGGCTTATAACACAAGGAGTAAGTACAATTCCGAGATGGGCTGCAGACTGCAACCGTAGGCGACATTGCGGCTAACGGCTGCGGTTGACCGCAGTGCTGCTCGCGGTCGCGGTTGCTTCTATTTCCAACACACCACTGGCGCTGCAGTCTACGGTCGCGGTTGCTTCTATTTCCAACACACCACTGGCGCTGCAGTCTACGGTCGCGGTTGCTTCTATTTCCAACACACCACTGGCGCTGCAGTCTACGGTCGCGGTTGCTTCTATTTCCAACACACCACTAGCGCTGCAGTCTACGGTCGCGGTTGCTTGCCAAGCACGGTTCATGACACCACTGGCGCTACAATTACAACAAGAATTGTACCTTAAATGTCAACATAAGATGGGTGGTTTTATTTCCTCATCTGGAATTGAATTTTATGTTCTACCAATAAGGTTAGGTAGTTAGGTTCTTAATTACGTACTTGTTTTGTTTGCATATGTTTTAAAAATATAAGTTACGGTGTAAATAAGTGACCCAAGGGATTTCTGGAGCTCTTGTCCAAAAATTCCCCGTGCGTCTCCTTTCAAAGCTGGCAGGGCAAAATGAAATCAAATTATTGGAATAAACCCGATTAAGTACATCACAATTTTGAAAATTTTTAAATCTCGATTTTTTTTTTAAATCTTTTGATTGATGGCGAAAAATTATATGGTGATAGCCCCCTTTCTAAGAATCAAACGACAATGAGTCTTTTTCAAAGCAATTTGCTAATTTATAGATAGGTAATTGCTTTCAGTCGAACCTTTAGTAATTTCTGCCTATTACTAATTCAATCCTATTAAGGTACAGTCAGATCAAGAATGAGAACCCAAAATAGTTTGTACATATTCTTTTTGCCAAGCATTACTAGCGCGTAAAAATTAAGTAAACATAACAAAAAAATAAACTAGCTATTTATAGAATTACGTATTTCCAGAATTATTATAACCAAGCTATAGGTTCCTAGCTGCAAATCTGGCTCTAATTTCTTCCATGAACAAAGAGCTTTTACAAAAAGAACATTAGTAAAACAATTCGTGAATTTCGTGAGCGCTTTGTATTTCTGATGCCAACTGTACAACTAACAATGTCTGCTACGCATCGCCGCGATTCATTCATTCCATAGTGGCGAGGGAGGACGCATTCCAGATTTAAATATTTTAAAGTGTTCCTGGCATAAAAGAAATAAGTTTAAAAACTTTTTGGTTCAATTTGAAAAAGTTTGCGGTCAAGAGTGTTCTGGAAACCAGATTTTGAATTGAGAAAAGAGGTTGGTGTTCTAGGGTACGTAAAGTGTGATACCAGGTAAGTTTTTAAGTGTTTAAGGTAGAAAATATTTTACGGCACACGGAAAATATCGAAGCAAGTCTAAGAAGTTCGTTTACTTTTTGTGTTTTTGCATTTTTTTGTGCATTACATTTACATTTAATAGACGACCGAAGTGGCGCGGTGGGCGAAGGTCCGCCTGCGACGCAAGAGGTTGCGGGTTCGATTCCCGCCTCGGAACAATTGTGTGTACGATCTGCAGATATTTGTGCCGGGTGTTCTGGTCGTTTTCTATGTATAATAAAAAATATCTATCTATGTAATGTATTGTATTATGTATATCAGTTATCTAGTACCCATAACACAAGCTCTGTTTACCATGGGGCTAGATAATGCTGTGTGAATTGTCCAGCATTATTTATTATTTATTTATTTATATTATTTAATGTAAAAAAGCGTGGGGTGCTTTCTGAAAGTTAAAATATAAGACCATAAAAGTACTAAAAACTAATAAAACCGGTTTTCCGGATCGTAAAGCAAAACTCAGCAATAAAAAAATTACATCTAATTATTACACGAAATAATAAATAAATAATGCTGGACAATTCACACAACATTATCTAGCCCCATGGTAAGCAGAGCTTGTGTTATGGGTACTAGATAACTGATACACATAATACAATACGTTACATAGATAGATATTTTTTATTATATATAGAAAACGACCAGAACACTCGAAACAAATATCTGCAGATCGTACACACAATTGTTCCGGGG
Organism: Eupithecia abbreviata; assembly: GCA_943735965.1. Taxonomy (NCBI): domain Eukaryota; kingdom Metazoa; phylum Arthropoda; class Insecta; order Lepidoptera; family Geometridae; genus Eupithecia; species Eupithecia abbreviata. The sequence continues at coordinate 2,139,385 of OX031001.1, read as the reverse complement.
CGGGAATCGAGCCCGCAACCTCCTGCGTCGCAGGCGGACCTTCGCCCACCGCGCCACATCGGTCGTCGAATTTAAAATATTAATATATTTTATTTTTATCTGGCAAACTGTTATTGGAAGGACTATGGGCTTCCACACGATTTTAATATAGATTTTGTATTTGCCTTTCATTTGAGCCAAGAACTGAAAGTCTACGAGAAGTTTCCGAGATAGTTTTAACTTGTATGTGTTTGTGTGTGACAGTTAGATAGATAGATAGAAAATTCTTTTATTGCACACTTACAAAATAAAACAAACAAGACAGAATAAAATACAAAACATGTGACAATTTGGCGGTCTTATCGCTCAAGAGCGATCTCTACCAGACAACCGTGGATGGATAGGATCGTTGGATTGTACATGGGGATCTGTGTGCATTATATTAATTTATAAAATATTGCATGAAAATACGTTCCTATAGCTATATTCGTTAGCTGACAGTTCTTGTCACATTTGACTGTAAGTGTCAATTTGACAGCTGTTTTTCAGCAATTTTTTTTATATCATGTCAAAAACTAAAAAAACTATTTTTTATTGAATTTATCTACGGCGAGGAAAGCAAGATTCGAGTAATAGTTTAAATAAAAGGACTATCCCACTTTTTCTCTCAATAAAAATGATGTCAATAAATTAATAGGGTAATTTATTTCAACAAAAATTAAATTAGTGGCTCCTTGACCAATGTTTCTATAGTGTAAATGAATTTATTAATCTTAGGTAGAGAAGTTATTATGTTTTGACGATTGTGAATTAATTTTAAAGTTAACTAGATTGTTCCTATTTGACGACCGATGTGGCGCGGTGGGCGAAGGTCCACCAGTCCACCTTTGAGAAGGAGTGGTTTTTGTGGAGTAATGTGCTGCATTTCTCTGGACTCAATCGCCGCAATTCGCCCACCGCGCCACATCGGTCGTCAAACTTTTTTGATCTGATAATTGTCGTCATACTTTACTATTTTAGATATAATGCGAACGAAATTGGGCAGCGCCTTTGTTGTATCTTTGTAGGTCCTATCTCTCGTATCTCACTGACTTTAACGACCTCACGGGCGAAGAAGTCGTGGTCTCCACTCAAGAACACGTTTACCCCAGCGGCCGTCGTTTCTTCGCGAGATATGGCCGGCCCACTGCCACTTCAGCTTGCTAATTCTCAGAGCTATGTCGATAACTTTGGTTCTCTGTCGGATGTATTCGTTACATCATCAGATGATGATGATGATGAATGTTTTATTGCTTACATGTGTACAAATAAGTCTTAACACTTTGAGTGCTGAAAACGCACGGTATGAGTTTTCTACAAGTGACTAATCTGCGAAAATCCACACTAGCGCAGCGGCTGAGAAAATACAGATCTTTGTGACTCAGCAGAGCTGTAATATTTTTCGAACGAAACGCATGTGCGGCGCAACACAACCGCTGTGTAGAGCGGCAGCACGAATTTTTTAGGTAAAAAAAAAGATCGCAGTCGTCGAAAAAAAACCGTAGTCAAAGTGTTAAAATAAAATAACAGAAGTCCATACATCCTGCAAGGGCATCGCAATATAAATAAAAATTAAATGCTAGGTGGCTATATAATTAACTTGAACTCGTTCATACAACTTCATACGCCATCACGGGTCGACTCTGATGACGATCACGAGTTGAGTTGTGGGGTTCAATTCTTACGCAGCAACCGCCATGCCAAGGCTTAATACAGATTCCTAAAATAAAGTTTTTGTTATTTTTTACTGATATCATGGCCGGTTTACATTATTCCAGTCCAGCGATCCAGTCCAGTACTGGATTGCTTACTGGAAAAATGTAAACCAGCACTGGAATGAACTGAATCCAGTAAGCATTCCAGTCCAGTAACTGGATTCGCGGTCTACTTTTGAATCCAGTACGATAAATCCAGTGCAACTGGAATAATGTAGACGGCCAATCCAGAAAATCTCTTCTTCTTGAAATCATTGCCACTGTAGTGTTCACACTTCAACGGCTTCTAAATAACTGGAATAATGTAGACGGCCAATCCAGAAAATCTCTTCTTCTTGAAATCATTGTCACTGTAGTGTTCACACTTCAACGGCTTCTAAATAACTGGAATAATGTAGACGTTACAGATCCAGTCCAGCACTGGACTAGAATCTCGCTAGATCACTGGACTGGAATAATGTAAACCGAGCATTAAATTGTGAAAAATCAAATTCAATATCATTTATTTCTTTAGGCTTACAAAATAAGCACTTAGACAAGTCATATCTATATATATAAAAGAAAGTCGTGTTTGTTACAACACTTATAACTCGAGAACGGCTGGACCGATTTAGCTGAAAATTGGTGGAGAGGTAGCTAAGAACCAGGAGTCTAACATAGGATACTTTTTATCATTTAAACAATTTGACACATAGATTTCCACGGGGGCGAAGCCGCGGGGAGCAGCTAGTTTTATATATAAATTATTATCAAATAAAATTATTTTACTGTTCACTTCAATTTTTTGTCCACTAGTGGAAGGAGTGAAAAAGAAACCACTAGTATGTTATCTCTCAAATACTAGTACAGACCTACATTATGTATAAGTTTATCAAATGTGTGTGAATGTTGTGTATCTTTTACAAGAACATATGTATATTTGAACCTGTCTAATCTTACTACATAGTATAAGATTATACAAAGTTGCTTCCCGCCGTCTGTCTGTCCCTATTATTATTATGACTCTCATTTACTAGATAACTGATATACATAATACAATACATTACATAGATAGATATTTGTTTATTATTATGTATCTCATTTACCATGATCTCGGGCCATAAAGTGACCCGGTCCTTTGGAAGGCTTGCGTGGGGCCGAAGCCAACAGCACAGAGGCCCTTTGAGAGAGTTAATCTAAAGGCGATGGCTACACATAGCGGGTATCATCCTCGGATGCACAATATGATACACCCAAAGATGGTATCCACCAGGTGTAGAGACTATTGCAAAGAAAAATGAAATAAATAAAACCAGGCTATTGTGATGGATGGATGGACTGGGTAATCGGGCTATAGGGGAGATTGCGGACGTCTGCCATAAACAAGTCAATCATAATGTTTATTATTATTATTATTAATTTAATTATTAACTAGCACGATTACTTATATTACAACCAATTACACTAGTTAATTACAAAACCTATATGTTAGCACAAATGAAACATAAAAAATTATACATAAAATTACACATTAAGAAAAACTAATAATAAATAATTGATCATTTATAAAAATTCAAGGCAAATAAAATTGTATAAAAACATTATGCATTTTAAAACTAAGAATAAATTAAACAATATGTTTGTATGTATATATCCGTATGTATGTATCCCTATGTATGCTTAGATCTTTAAAACTACGCAACGGATTTTGATGCGGTTTTATTAAAGATAGAGTGATTCAAGAGGAAGGTTTATAAACTACTAGCTGCTCCCCGCGGCTTCGCCCCCGTGGAAATCTATGTGTCAAATTGTTTAAATGATAAAAAGTATCCTATGTTAGACTCCTGGTTCTAAGCTACCTCTCCACCAATTTTCAGCTAAATCGGTCCAGCCGTTCTCGAGTTATAAGTGTTGTAACAAACACGACTTTCTTTTATATATATAGATTTGACAAATAGAATTCCACGCGGGCGAAGCTGCGGGGCGCAGCTAGTTTATTATACACAATATGTATACCGTTGATGTACCTTTAATAAATAAACTAGCATTTTCCCGCGGTTTTACCCGAGTAAAATTTTAATTTCATATTTCTAAACTATAATATAACCTATGTTCACCGCGGATAGTGTAGCTTCCCAACGGTGAAAGAATATTCCAAATCGGTCCAGTAGTTTCGGAACCTATTCAATACAATCAAACAAACAAAAAATCAAACCTTTCCTCTTTATAATATTAGTATGGAATATAACTTGTCTAATACTAATATTACTACATAGTAGAAACAAAATCGCTTCCCACTGTCTGTCCGTCCCTATGTATGCTTAGGTCTTTAAAACTACGCAACGGATTTTGATGCGATTTTTTTACAGATAGAGTGATTCAAGAGGAAGGTTATGTTTATGTGTAGAGAAGGTTATATAATACATGTATTTGCAACCGTGCGGAGCCGGGGCGGGTCGCTAGTAAATAAATAAATAGAGCATTATTGCTCTATAGATTTGATTGATAAGTAGCTGGTTCCAAATTACTTCCCTTTCAGCAACAACATATTGCCAATCACTCGCATGTCAAAATAAAGGATGCTTTGTGAAATTCTTGTAATTTTATTAGCAATTCTAAGTTTTTACTGCAATTATACAACCGATAGAGGTCGTTACTGCGCAACTTAACTGAGTAGCTTGCTTATATCATATTCATATCATATCATTCATTGTAATTTCATGCATACAGGTAGTATCTTAGGTGTAGTCTCAGTGGGTAGGTACACAATGCATAGAAACCCTGTCAGGGCACAACAATTTTTGGGTTCTTTTTAAATATTAGCCTAAAATCTAAACAATCATTATTTATAAAATTAGGAATGTCATATAGGAATTATAGGAATGTCATATAGAAATTATAGGAATGTCATGATTAGGTAGATAGGCTTACTAATTTAATCTGTAGGTATGTCAGCTAGTACACTTTCAGTTTTTTGTTTTAAATTTTATATTGTCATCGGAGAAAAATTCGTGGATTGAATAATAGCATTATATTATAGAACTAAGCCTTAGTCCGGATGACTGTAGAATCGAGACGTCTTCTTTTTAACCGACTACAAGAAAGGAGGAGGTTCTCAGTTAACCGATTTTGGTGATTTTTTTGTCGTTTTTGTCGGCCCTGATTTCACCATCACGAAGTCTGCCCGTGAGCGGGTTTCCTCGCTATTACGCCATTAGACACTTCCACCCCCGAGTCTACATCCTAAGATGCATCTCTCGCGACTCCACTCAGACCGGCCAATGAAGTCAAGCAAGAGGTGGGGATCTGGTTCTCTTGGATAACCGTGTCGCTACTCACCAACAGCTCGCCACAAGCTGCTCCCAGGGCACCTTCAGGGCAGCTTGTGGTGTTACATGAAATACCTAAACAAAGAAAAAGCTACTCAACCAGCGTTTAAGACTCATCATCATCATCAGCCTATATTAGTCCACTGCTGGACATAGGCCTCCCCCAATGAGCGCCATAGCGCCCTGTCTTCGGCTTGACGCATCCAGCATCTACCTGCAGTCTTTCGCAGGTCGTCATCCCACCTGGTCGGAGGGCGTCCTACACTACGTTTACTGAGTCGTGGTCTCCACTCAAGAACACGTTTGCCCCAGCGGCCGTCGGTTCTTCGCGAGATATGGCCGGCCCACTGCCACTTCAGCTTGCTAATTCTCAGAGCTATGTCGATAACTTTGGTTCTCTGTCGGATGTATTCGTTGCGAATCCTATCCTTCAGAGATACTCCGAGCATAGCTCTTTCCATAGCTCGCTGAGCGACTTTGAACTGGACCAGCCCTATCGTGAGTGTCCACGTCTCAGCTCCTCGTTTAAGACTAATAGTACTAAATTAATTAGTACTATTATGTTATCTTATTGTTTAAACAAATTCTTGCAACGAATCAAAACCAGGCAGGCAACATCATTAAATATAAATAAATAAATACTGATATGATAATAATAAACCGGAGCGCTTTATCGGACCAGTATTGAGTAAAGTTTTGGTCGATTTATGTGAGTTCAGTATTAAGTATTCGTATAATCTACATTATGACCTATGTACTACAGCGAATACTGAATAACTAAATACATTAGTACTTAAGTACATCCTGAGGGCAAAGTCAATGAACTCTAGTGATATTGAAGGTAGATAGAGAGAAAACACTTTGTTATACCACACAAAACAGAAAACAATACAGAAATAACAATAGAATAAAGAAAGTAAAAAGGGCGGCCTGAGAGCGATCTCTTCCAGGCAACCTTAGGATGGACTGGTCATGAAGGAACAATATAGACGGTGGTACGTTGATAAATATATTGATAAAAAGAAAGGAGACAATACTTACCAGACTTGGTAACCCAGAAGTAATTTTTTATGTAAAAACCGGCCTACTGCGAATCAGACTCACGCACGAAGGGTTCCGTAGCCGTATCTATGAAAACGAGCAAAAAAACGTTTGTTGTATGGGAGCCCCCTTAAATATTTTTGTTCTTTAAGGGCAAAAATCGCTCCGAATATCGCTGTCCCTGTTTAACCCTTGCGCCGCGCCCCATGCATGCGCGATAGCAATATTTGCCGTTCAAAATTTGGTTTGTTCCATAATACCAAAAATTATGACTGAAAACTTTTTGTATTCTTCACAAAGTATTGTTATTCTGTAACTAGACAATATAAGCTAGGTTCCTTAATAAATAAAACGTAAGATATTGATGTTTTTAATACGTAACAAATAGCAGGAAAACTTGTCCATTTTCGCATAAAACTGTGCAAAATGCGATTGGCTTTCATTTAATTTTAGGCAAGTATTTTGAAAAAAAAACTATTTAGGAACCTAGATAATTACTATTTAAATACAAATAATACAATATTATAGTGGAAATATGCTTGAATTGGAAATCATTTTGGTATTACGTTTGTATGAAGAATTCGCCGGAGGGCTCTTAAGCGGCAACAGAAATACATCATCTGTGAAAATTTCAAATTGCATAACCCTATAATTATATACAGTTAAGTTAAAACGTTTTTTGTATGGGAGCCCCCTTAAATATTTTTTTATTCTGTTTTATAGTAGTTCCTTAAGCGGCAACAGAAATAAATTATATGTGAAAATTTCAACTGTCTCTGTATCTTATTTTTAAGTTAATTACTTATGTTAAGTTAAAATTTAGTAGGTAGGTTTTAAAAAACAATCTAAAAACGAGTATTGTATGTAAAAAGTTTACTAATTTATGTATAGCTTTAGGTCTAGGTCAAGTGCATTAAAAAGGACCGAAGTTTTTATGTAATTTTTCTTTTCAGATCCTGCGACCATGGCGCCATCTGTAACAGAATTTTATACAGGAAAGTCTATTTTCATAACTGGTGGCACTGGGTTCGTAGGAAAGGTAGGAAAGTTTATTGTGTTTTTTATTTATTTCCACCGTATGTACACATGTTACACTTGATATCGTTTAGTTCTATACTTTATTGTATTTATTTAAATAAATAAAATAAATATTGCTGGACAATTCACACAGCATTATCTAGCCCCATGGTAAGCAGAGCTTGGGTACTAGATAACTGATATACATAATACAATACATTATATAGATAGATATTTTTTATTATACATAGAAAACGACCAGAACACCCGAAACAAATATCTGCAGATCGTACACACATTTGTTCCGAGGCGGGAATCGAACCCGCAACCTCCTGCGTCGCAGGCGGACCTTCGCCCACCGCGCCACATCGGTCGTCAATGTACTTGACGACCGATGTGGCGCGGATGCACATTTTTGACATAGGAAACACCATAGCGGATTGTGCAAAGAAAAAGTAGAGTGATATGCCTTCTTTCTAAAAATATTCATAGTAATTTTATCACAGTAAAATAAAACTTACTAATATTATAAACGCGAAAGTTTGTAAGTATGGATGGATGGATGTTTGTTATGCTTTCACGTAAAAACTACTACGAATCTTGATGAAACTTGGAACATATATTAGTAGTATAGTAGTACTATATATAGGTCTGAGATACCCTTATGAAAAATAAATAACTGAGTTAGGGTATCACGCTCTTCCAAAAAAAATCAAATATGAAAATCAAATCAAATCAAATCGTTTATTTGCAAGAATACAAAATTATACAATGTCAGATCTTATAACTAATTAAAAAGTAGATTAAGTTACGTAATTTCGTTTTAGTTTATCACAGTTACTTTCAGTGTATCGTTCTTCTGGTCGCCTCAAAGGGTAATACTGAAAATCAGTGTTTTGCTCTTAGAGCAAAGCTTTTCGCTGAGCTATTGCCTTTTGACAGGCTGCAGCACGCACACAATTTTTAAATCTCCACTTATTAATTGTTTTATACTATTTCTTATTGTTTACTATTTGTATATGTGTTTGATTCGACGACCGACGATTTGACGACCGATGTGGCGCGGTGGACGAAGGTCCGCCTGCGACGCAGGAGGTTGCGGGTTCGATTCCCGCCTCGGAACAATTGTGTGTACGATCTGCAGATATTTGTTCCGGGTGCTCTGGTCGTTTTCTATGTATAATAAAAATATCTATCTATGTAATGTATTGTATTATGTATATCAGTTATCTAGTACCCATAACACAAGATCTGCTTACCATGGGGCTAGATAATGCTGTGTGAATTGTCCAGCATTATTTATTTATTTATTCAGTTACTGATCAATTTACTTACCTAATTCCAATTTATAATCTTAAAGAATAAAGAAGAATAAAGAATAAAGAATTTATTTATAGCCACACACAATAATAAACAGTTACAAAAAAAGGAAAACACATAAAAAATACAAAACAACTTAAGTAGTATCTTATTGCCTGAAATTGAATAACTTTATTGTCCAACTTATGAGTTTTTATTCAGCTGACTCTCAGCTAATAACACATCTATACAAACCTTTGTGGTTTCCTTCGTGTTATTGTGAAGCTTTTTTATGTAACAATATCTTTAAGTTGGTAAATAAATAAATAAAAAATAAAAGAAATTACTTTTACTTTATACTATATCATGTATATAGTAAAAGTAATAGTATATAATATAATAAGTATATTTATTTATTTATTTATTTTAAGGAAGGCCTACAGCTTAAATAATACAAAATAGGTAACATTAACCTAGCAACAGAAAAGCTAATAAATGGCCTTCACGGCTAAATGACATTATGAAAATTAAATATACGCTATGCAATTAGATTAGAAAAAAAAAATGTTTTGTTAACAATCGTCGAAATTGTGATAATTTAAATGAAATAAAGGGCTAAACAAAATTTTCGAAACAAACAATGACTTAATTAAATGAAATCTAAAGTACCTATTACTATTAACACAACAAATGAGAAAATACAATATTTTTGTTTTAGTAAATAAGATCGTTTAAAAGTTTAACATGATAATTAATAGTACAGATAATTAACAGTAGGTACTATTAATTATCTGTACTATCAATAATCTGCAAAGAATTGACCGCTAAGCAGCCGCCTTGCCGAATGCACACTCGTATAGTATCATCATCACTACTACCTTATATCATGTGCTGCAGTGTCGAATGAATGATTTATCTATCTATCTATCTATTACCACAGAATAATAATTTCTGTTGGTAGTATAAACGTATTTTTAATACTAAAATCATTTGCTTCAATCCTAGTTGTAATTGTTTCTATTTGTTGATATTTTCGTAACGGATCGAGTGAGATTTATTCTTCTCAGTTCCACACAGTTAAAAATTGGATCTACTGAGTAAAAAATACCTCACTAGATCCATTATGACGAACGATGTGACGCGGTGGACGAAGGTCCGCCTGCGACGCAGGTTGTGGGTTCGATTCCCGCCTCGGAACAATTGTGTGTACGATCTGCAGATATTTGTTCCTGGTGTTCTGGTCGTTTTCTATGTATAATAAAATATATCTACCTATGTATTGTATTATGTAGGTATATCAGTTATCTGGTACCCATTAACACAAGCTCTGCTTAGCTAGATGATGCTATGTGAATTTTCCAGCATTATTTATTTATTTATTATGGATCTGGTCAATTGATGTACTGGGATTAAAGGTTATTTTTAGATTTTATCACTTATAAAATCTAAAAATAACCTTTAATCCCAAGAAGGCCTAGGCGGAGATGGCGGGTTGAGCTCGACCTATACAACAAAGAGTGGGCTCTCCTTGCTGAGGATCGAGATGAGTGGAAGAAGGGGAGGGAGGCCTTTGCTCTGCAGTGGGACACCCCGGGCTAACATAATAATAATAAAGATTTTATGATGTTGATGATGATGCTCATTCCAGGCCATAATAGAGAAGCTATTGAGGAGCTGTTCCAGTCTGAAGACGATCTATCTGCTGATGAGGTCCAAGAAGGGAGTCAGTGGGGAAGATCGCCTAAAGGAGCTTTGTGCGAATCGGGTAAGGAGTTTTAGATCTTTTATAATTACTGACTAAATAAATTAATATTTGTAAAGAAATTCAAAGAAAACACTTTAGAAACTATCATGGTTGGTTAATAACACAAAAGTAATTTATAACGGTCATTATTATTATTCTTATGTCATTTATATATAATTATTATTTGAATACCCAGATAGATAAATAATGCTTAATTTCATAGGAATCATGTACATTGTTAGGTACAATATGATTATATATAATGTTCTACGAGCAAAAGACGAACAAAAAATGTTATTCGTGGAGAATAAAAATATACGTAATGCTAGAGACATTTTCAGTCACCAATAATTAAATATAAATAAAATAAATCCTAAGTTTAATAGATATTATTATTTTAAAGTCATTTAAAACGGGATATTTACCATGATTTGATTTTTGAGTTATCCAATATTTCGGCACAGTTTCATGCGCCATGATCACGGAATAACTGAAGGCACTGCAAGTTTTAATGGGCAGACATACCGATCTACCCTCATTTTCTGTCTTTTGCTACGAACGTTGCCAGTACCACCGGTTTCACTATTATCGAACGCAGCTCGATCACGACACACAACACTGACGTATCAGAACGCGAAGCGGTTGGTACATCACTTCTTCGGTTTTTACACATTCTCACAACAGGGTTCCAGGTTCCCGATAATTGGAAGCCATCTTCTCGGTTGAAGTTCCTGTGTTTCGTAATCTCAATGGCCTCCTGTACCATTCTTGGTATGTAGTGTCGCTCTGTTGAGATTACTTGTGGATTGTGCAACTCGACTCGATTCAGTGGTTTGAACCAGACTCGAGAAGATGTTCTGCTATGGCAGACTTCTCGGTTGCCAGATTCTTAACTGCTCGTATGTGTTCTTTTACTCTGCAGGCAATAGTGCGCTTCGTTTGGCCTATATAGGAGCTTCCACAGCTGCAGTCGATCTTGTACACCCCTGGTTTCTCAAGTGGGAACGTGTCTTTAGGCGTGCGCAGTTAGTGCATGATCTTTTTAATATTGGATAACTCAAAAATCAAATCATGGTACATATCCCGTTTTAAATGACTTTAGTGTTAATAACCATGATAGTTTCAAAAGTTTTATTATTATTTTGTTTATTAACCCCGGTATTAAATTATTATTTTGTTGGATTGAGGACCCATAGATGTCTTTGAACATAGACATGTCAAGCAACGTAAGTCGATGCTGGGTTAATCTGGATAATTTGTATTCGTCTTTTAGCTTTTTGACCTGGTCCGGGAAAAGAACCCGAACGTCTTCCAAAAGCTAAAGTTCATATCTGGTGACGTCACTGAGGAGAGACTTGGTATCTCTGATGAAGATCTAGCTGAGCTTCGGAGGGAGACTAACATAGTCTTCCATAGTGCTGCATGCGTCAGGTGAGCAAAATACTAGATCCAACTAACCAATGTAGATCAAAACCATTTCATCATCATTTCAGGCCTATATATCACTATTAATGCTTAAAGTTATAACTGGAAGTAACTTTGCAACATATTTTTTTAACATTTTATTCACGATTAGTAGATATCTCATCATTTTGAAAAGGATGTTTTAGCCAACACAACACAGCCTTAAATAAATAATATGGACTAAAAATGTTTGAAAATTTATTTTCACATTCAATATTTGAGAACTTAGCTTTCTAATATGATATTTTAACACTTTGACTGCGGTTTTTTTTCGACGACTGCGACCTTTTTTAAACTAAAAAATTCGTGCTGCCGCTCTACACAGCAGTTGTGTTGCGCCGCACATGCGTTTCGTTCGAAAAATATTACGGCTGTGCTGAGTCACACAGATCTGTATTTTCTCAGCCGCTAGTGTGGATTTACGCATATTAGTCACTTGTAGAAAACACATACTTACCGTGTGATTTCAGCAGTCAAAGTGTTAAGTTAAAATATATTCTAGTGTAGATGACGTAGTGCATAGACGATGCATGATAAAGTGACTCGCTGATTTTTCCAGGTTTGACCAGAAACTGAAGGATGCAGTTCACATGAACACGACAGGTACGCTGAAAGTGCTGACTCTTGCAGAGTCCATGGAGAATTTAGAGGTAAGACTAAAAAAACATATATATAAACATATTGTAAACTAGCTGCGCCCTGCGGCTTCGCCCGCGCGGAAATTTGAAAATTTTCATATTTTATAGCAATTTTCTAAATGTTTTTTCATTTTATGTAAGAACTTTTTACGTAAGTATTAGAAAACGGTTTTAAAAAAAGAAGAATAAAATCGGTGAAGCCGTTCTCTAGTTTAGCGTGACCAGGAGAAATAGGGGTTCATTTTTATATTATACTAGCGACTTGTCCTGGCTTCGCACGATTTTCTATTTAAATACACATAAAAGTCCCTCTTGAATCACTCTATTTATAAAAAAAGAATTGCATCAATATCCGTTGCGTAGACAAACAGAAAGCCGGAAGCGACTTTGTTTTATACTATGTAGTGATATGACGACCGATGTGGAGCGGTGGGCGAAGGTCCGCCTGCGACGCAGGAGGTTGCGGGTTCGATTCCCGCCTCGGAACAATTGTGTGTACGATCTGCAGACATTTGTTCCGGGTGTTCTGGTCGTTTTCTATGTATAATAAAAAATATCTATCTATGTAATATATAGTATTATGTATATCAGTTATCTAGTACCCATAACACAAGCTCTGCTTACCATGGGGCTAGATAATGCTGTGTGAATTGTCCAGCATTATTTAATTATTTTACTTTATTTATTTATATATTTTTTTTAGCCTGATTCGTCCCACTGCTGGATTATATATAGATTATAAAATTACTGATATTAGCGTCAGTGTCTAATACTTTAAGGAGATTTTAAGTATCAGTTTGGTAAACACCAAAACGAAAAAGTTTGTAAAGCTGATAATTTCTGCAAATCATTAGGCGATTTATGAAAAAATAATTTTGTTTTTATTAAGTAACGTTTTCTTAAAATTGTTTACGTATTTATGTTTTACTACAAATAAACGCATTTGATTCGAAAATACATTCAACTGTTCCAGGCGTTCGTTCACCTCTCGACTGCCTACTGCCGCTGCGAGCTGGACGTCCTTGAAGAGAAGGTGTACACGGCGGTCCACAACCCTCGCAAGATCATGGATATGGTGCAGTGGATGGATGATGATCTGCTGAAGCATATTGAGCCTAAGTAAGTGGAGCTGGCGTGACGTTCACGGCGTAAGAATGAATGAATGAATGAACACTTTATTGCACTTAACATAACAAAATAACACCCTATATCTAAATATTACACAATAACTGTACAATAGGCGGCCTTATAGCTTACAGTGATTTAGGCAACCAGGGATGGTGAAAAAGATATAAGTATAGTAAGAGTCAATCGTATAAGACATAAGAGACATACATGACGACCGATGTGGCGCTGTGGGCGAAGGTCCGCCTGCTACGCAGGAGGTTGCGGGTTCGATTCCCGCTTCTGAACAATTGTGTGTACGATCTGCAGATATTTGTTCCGGGTGTTCTGGTCGTTTTCTATGTATAATAAAAAAAATCTATCTATGTAATGTATTGTATTATGTATATCAGTTATCTAGTACCCATAACACAAGCTTTGCTTACCATGGGGCTAGATAATGCTGTATGGATTATCCAGCATTATTTATTATTATTTATATATAAGAGTCGACCGATTCAAGGCAGGGGGTGCATGTAACACCGCCAACTTCTTCAACGACTCCGGGCCGCTACTGTGAATTTTAACTATCAATATTTAGACCGACCCTGGATTTAAACTTTCTGTGAAGTTAGCAGAGCATCTTCCAGCAGAGCATGAATAAATTAGAGTTCTTTTCGAACGCAGATAAGTTCTATTAGTTCTTGATACATTTCAGGAATAGTTATAGCGTAAAAAATATCAAAAAAACATTTAAAAAGTTAGTGAACATGTCAAAGTCATTTATTTGCAAACATGTGTCACACAAAGATGAAAATAGCAATAGGTAAACATACTATACAAGTTTTGCCTAAATCTAGGACATACAAACATACAAGTCGTTAGGAGAATCTAGTTACAGACAAAAAACATATACATGAAAAATATTAAGTTGAGAATATTAAATTACTAAATTGGCAAAATAATTAATTAATACATTTATTATATTGATCAATATTTATGCCCTTATCTAATAAAGAGTATGCTCTGCTAACTTCGCGTAGTAGATCATTGTTCTCGTTTATTGACCCCGTCCTATAGCGGTTGAAAACGCAATCACCTAACCAACGAAGCATTCTCAAACTTTAATGTGATTTCAGAGTAATTTCATCTGAGCCCAACACGTATTCCTACACGAAAGCAATCACCGAGGATCTCGTGGCTGAATACGAAACTAAGTTCCCAGTGGCCATTGCTAGACCTTCTATTGGTAAGTTCTTATCTATACTAATATTATAAAGAGGAAAGATTTACAAATACAAATACAAAATACAAAAAATTTATTTACCAAAAGTTTACAATTATAATAACACCTTAACTTAGTTTATGTACATCCATTTAAGAGTTTATTGGTTGAGGTGTTGCACTTAACAGTGACCCCCGCACTAGGCTAGGCCTGTTTCGCGGGGTATCAAAACATTTTCTGTTTGCTCGTCGGGTAAGGAAGTGCACTAACGAAAACTATAGTAACAATATAAAACTAAATCTAAACAAAACAATTAAGGCAAGTGCAAAGGCCATACATGTGACCAAAAATAATCAGTAAATGAGCTATGAACTACTAAAGAACAAGAAAAAAACGAGTAATGAAGTAAAGTAAAAGTCACGATTTGATATTTTGTTTATTTGTTTGTAATGAATAGGCTCCGAAACTACTGGACCGATTTGAAAAATTCTTTAAACGTTCGGAAGCTACACTATCCCCAGTGAACATAGGCTATATTACATTTTCAAAAAAGTTAGGGATCCTTACTAAAACCGTGCGAAACCGGGAAGGTCCGCTAGTCCCATAAATAATTGGTCATGTGCAAAGATAAATCGGTGACTAGGAAAAATACCTTCTGACTAACAGGGAAAAATAGGTAAATGCGATACATGCGATACCAGTTTTATTAGTAGTTATAATAATGACGGAGTTCTGTGTTAAGGATACCATAACAGGATTTTTTTGTAAAACTATCTACAGTTTTTGTAAATACGTTACTTGTGTGCAAGGCCGAAAAGGCCACCCCCTTTCGGCTTAGCACGTACTGGACCTGTGTCCCCCTGTGTCCGCTCTGTAGCGAGGTGAATAATTTTTATTTAAACTTTGATTTTTTTGCTTTCTGTTCGTGTTCATACAAGCATGCATTATTTAATATTATATCGTTTTTGCTTGGTTTTTCAGTAAAACCAGTGTTTTGTCATGAAATTATTACATAAAATTATGTAAGTAAATCCTTTTTCCCCCCGAAATTCAAATTTAATACTAAAAATGCATCAATAAGTATGCCTAAGAAAAACATGAAATTTGAAGAAAAACTAATTTTATTCAAAAATTATATAAATATCGAAATTCAAAATATCGTAGAGCAAAAGTTGATCTTCTCATCGAATCGAGGCCCAGAATCACCCTTTCGCCTTAATACACATGTTTCGTTGCACCCTGTACATCTACAGTTGTACTAACCTTATGTGTTTTGGCGAACAAAATATAACTTAAATAATAAAACTCCCACTTTTGAAGTCGGCTCAAATACTTCGCTTTAAAATACATTGCTATTCCAAACGTAATAATGCTAGTCATTACATACACGAACAGAATTTTAAACAGCTGATATAATTTTAGACGATTGCCTACGACTAACGAGACAAAGAATTTATTATTGTAGCTTTCAGCGAATTCTTCCTGTACCTTTTTGTTTGCTTGATGTTTCATATTTTGTTTGTATTAAATAGGCTCCGAACAACTGGACCGATTTGAAATTTGGTGTTGTGTAGTGATAGGAAATACCCAGAAAAATAAAATACATAAATATTTGGTTGCAGTAACCGCATCATGGAAGGAACCCGTCCCTGGATGGGTAGACAACCTGAACGGGCCAACCGGACTCATCATTGGCAGTGGGAAAGGTAAATTATCAATAAATAATAAATAAAATAAAATCATTTATTTCAGACCATAGAAAAGTATGTACACCCGCGTGGTGGTAGATATTTTGGATAATATACAATATATCTTTATGATTTATAGCCTAAGTGTTATTCTGATATGTAAGCTATATTAATGTGAAATTTCATCAAAAGCCGTTCTGTAGTTTTTGCGTGAAAGAGTAACAATCATCCATCCATCCATCCATACTTACAAACTTTCGCGTTTATAATATTAAAAGTAGTATTTATGAAATATTCGAGTAGTAAGTAAATATTTTTATCATTATTATTTTGACGACCGATGTGGCGCGGTGGGCGAAGGTCCGACTGCGACGCAGGAGGTTGCGGGTTCGATTCCCGCCTCGGAACAAATGTGTGCACGATCTGCAGATATTTGTTGCGGGTGTTCTGGTCGTTTTCTATGTATAATAAAAAAATATCTATATATGTAATGTATTGTATTATGTATATCAGTCATCTGGTACCCATAACACAAGCTTCTGCTTAGCTTGGGGCTAGATAATGCTGTGTGAATTGTCCAGCATTATTTATTGTTTTATTTATTTTTGTATCATTATTTCAGGCGTGATTCGAACCATGCACTGCGAACCCTCCTACAAAGCGGACGCCATATCTGTCGACGTGTGCGCAAATGGATGCATTCTTATCGCGTACGCTACAGCTCTCGATAAGTAGGTTTTAGATTACAAAAAAGTCGTTTAACACTTTAAGTGCTGAAATCACACGGTATGTGTTTTCTACAAGTGACTAATATGCATAAATCCACACTAGCGCAGCGGCTGAGAAATTACAGATTTTTGTGACTCAGCACAGCCGTAATATTTTTCGAACGAAACGCATGTGCAGCGCAACACAACCGCTGTGTAGAGCGGCAGCACGAATTTTTTAGGTTAAAAAAAAGATCGCAGTCGTCGAAAAAAAATCGCAGTCAAAGTGTTAAAACAGGATATTTATCATGATTTGATTTCTGAGTTTTCCAATATTTCGGCACAGTATCATGCATCATGATCAATCATCATCATCATCAGTCTATAGTAGTCCACAGCAGAACATAGGCCTCCCCTAATGAGCGCCATAGCGCCCTGTCTTCAGCTTCACGCGTCCAGCATCTGCCTGCAATCCTTCGCAGGTCGTCATCCCGCTTGGCCGGAGGGTCTTGATCAATGTCCCTTTTTAAATGACTGTTTACTGTTTTTTGTGTTAATAATCATGATAGTTTCAAAAGTATTATAATATTTACTAGCGACCCGCCCCGGCCTCGCACAAGTGCAAATGTAGATACTAATATGGGGCAGTGTGCAGTGATTAATTAATAAATCATTTAAACCTTCCTCTTGAATCACTCTATCTGTTGCTGAAAACTGCCTTTAAATCCGTTGAGTAGTTTAAAAGATCTAAGGCTCTAGACAGACGCACCGTATTTCAACTGCAATCCAACCGCAAATTTGCAGTTTGAATGCTGTTGACACGACTGCAATAGAACTGCAAACCAACTGCGCAGTCCGATTGCAGTTCAGTCGGCGTGCAGTTCTGAAATGCGGTCCGTCTGTCTAGAGCCATCTAGAGCCTAAGCGAACAGACAGCGGAAGCGACTTCATTTTATGCTTCTACAAGCATAAAATGTTATTCGAGGTCTTCTAAAAGCTCCTGCACGCAAAGTTTCACTCCAATCCGTTTAGTACCTAGTCTCCTTATAAATATATATTTATTTACAATCTAGAAATCTTCTTGCTAAAGATAGGGTACCTTTTGTTTTCTCACAATTTGTTTTCAGGCCAAAAGTAACGCAAGTCTACAACCTTACTCTGTCCGGCGTAATAAACATTACATGGCGCGAAATCATTGAATTAGGTAAGACAATATACTGGTTAATTAATAATTACTAACGTAATAGAGAAAACCAAGTCAGTGAAATCGTAGCAAAAAATATTTGGGCGTAAAAATGGTCAGCGCCATCTGTGGTTGAGTGGCAAAAGCTTAAACCAGTTCAAATGATGTCACGACCTTGACCTACCTTGAACTTACGTATAGTGTTTCGAGGAAACAGCTTTTCGCCGAGTAGCGGAACTACTAGTTCTTATTAAAACAAGAGATGGCGCTGCTGAATGTTTTTACGTCTAGATTTTAGAACCATTCCTTGAGATCCTTGTACCACAGATAATATAATACATACCTTGTACCTAATTTAACTGTAAAAATAAATAAAATAAATAATTAGACGACCGATGTGGCGCGGTAGGCGAAGGTTCGCCTGCGACGCAGGAGGTTGCGGGTTCGATTCCCGCCTCGGAACAATTGTGTGTACGATCTGCAGATAATTGTTCCGGGTGTTCTGGTCGTTATCTATGTATAATAAAAAAAATATCTATGTAATGTATTGTATTATGTATATCAGTTATCTAGTACCCATAACACAAGCTACCATGGGGCTAGATAATGCTGTGTGAATTGTCCAGCATTATTTATTTTATTTATCCTTGTACCTAATTTAACTGTAATTTAATTTGTTTTACAGGGGAGAAATGGGTTAATGAGTATCCCTACACTGTTGCCCTTTGGTACCCGGGTGGCGACATAAAGTCGTACTGGATCACTCATCAAATCTGCCTGTTTCTTTTTCACGTGATACCTGCTTACTTCGTGGATTTCCTCCTATTTTTACTGGGAAAGAAAACTTTGTAAGTTACAAAAAAATTACCTGACTATTCTACTTAATCTAATTACGTAGTTAATTATACTATCTTTGATTCTAATTTAAATCAAGCAATAAACAAATTAGTAATGAAATATTGCTAGAACGTTGATAATTTTTCGAATAATAATTGGTTTGTTTTGTTGGTGGCATTGACATGATAGTGAATGAATGATAATGTGAAAATGTTAGCGGAATATAACCCTTATTGGGTACTGCGAATTTATAAATTAAAAAAAAAACATTTTAGTGTTGTGATAATGTGTTTTTTTTTTCAGCATGGTCAACGTTCAGAAACGAATAAGCCATGGGCTCAGCGTACTTCAACATTACACTGTCAAAGAATGGCACTTTACGAATAAAAATTTTGCAAACCTACGCAATCGGTTATCTAAAAGTGAAAACGATGTATTCTTCACTGATTACTCTCAACTAAACCCTGAAGATTATTTGAGGGACTACGTGAAGGGGACACGAGAATTCTGTTGTAAGGAAGATCCTGCGAATTTGCCACGAGCTAGAAAATTGCATTTTATGTAAGTAGCCAACTAGGTCATCATTTTGAAAGATACGCGATGTGGTGCGGCGGACGAAGGACCGATGAATGAATTATAGTGGGTTCGATTCCCGCCTCAGGACAAATGTAGGTATGTAAGATGTGTAGATATTTGTTGCGTCTGCGACGCAAAATTGTTGCCGCCTCAGTACTAATGTATGTAAGATCTGTAGATAAATGTACTTATCTATCTACAGTCGAGAGTATAAAAATTGCATACCCCCTACATTTTCATTTTGGCCCAATTTTTTTTATATAAAGTTTTGTTGCAAATGTAACTTAAATTAAGTTAGAGTAGAAAGTCTGTCCGTCTGTTAGCTTCCTACAAGCCCATAATATCGAGCCTTGACCTTTGAAATCATAACAGTGGCAACGATTGCGCGGCGGGTGAAGGTACTACCTGCGACGCAAGAGGTTCGATTCCCGCCTTGGTACAAAATATGTACCTACTTAATGTATGTTATTTATTGTAACTAATTATATAATTATGTATATGTTTTTTTTTAATACTCGGTATCTTTTGTATAATAAAGTATTTTTGTATTGTATTGTATACATTAACTATTTGATATTTTCAGACGTTACATCGTAGACAGAATAGTAAAGTTCATGTTCTTCTGTTTCATCGGCTGGTACATATACTCGCATTTTGATGACTTCGTGTCAGCCTTCGAGTATTTGGACAATGCGCTGGTAAAGCTTCCTTCGATTGCGACTTCCATTCTCACGGTGAAGGCGGACTCAATTGTTGATACAGCGGATGTATCAGCGAATTCGGGGTTATAAATTTAGATTTAAAAGAAAAATCTACATTTTTAGTTTAAATTTAGATTTCATACGATTTTTTAGTTTAAATCCAAATAAATCTAGCTTCTAATTACACGTGTGGAAGGTTTTGAATATTATCAATGTTACAAAATTCAAAAGTCTAACGGAATATTTACCTTTCTTTTCAGTTATTCCGTGATGATCGTGCATGAAACTGTTCCGAAATAAATAATAATAATAACCGTATCATATTGTGCACCCGAGGATGATACCCGCTATGTGTAGCCATCGCCTTTAGATTAACTTCTCAAAGGGCCTCTGTGCTGTTGGCTTCGGCCCCACGCAAGCCTTCCAAAGGACCGGGTCACTTTATGGCCCGAGATCATGGTAAATGAGAGACATAATAATAATAAATAATAATAATACGCTTTGGTGACCTCTTTGGGGAAACCGAAGGTTTTGTCTGTGCAATTATGGACGAGGTGGTAAAGACGAACAATTATCGAAAGTATATCATGAAAGACGGCACGATCGATATTTGTCGAGCGTGTCATCTTCCTGGGGAGACCCTCCGTCATATACTTTCGGGTTGTTCGCACCTTGCTAACTCTCAATACTTGCACAGACACAACCAAGTAGCCAACATTATACACCAGCAACTTGCTCTCCGATATGGCCTTACTGGTCCTGAAGTTCCGTACTATAAGTACACACCGGCGCCAGTTCTTGAAAATGGCCGTGCCACGCTCTATTGGGACCGATCTATCATTACGGACAGGACTATTCTTGCGAATAAGCCTGATATTGTACTGATAGATCGGTTAGAACGGAGGGCGGTGCTCGCTGATGTTACCATACCACATGATGCTAACCTCGTCAGAGCTGAATAAGATAAACTTAGCAAATATCTTGACTTGGCTAACGAGGTTGTCAGCATGTGGGATGTAGATTCAGCGACCATAGTCCCGATAGTCGTTTCGGTTAACGGCGTAACAGCGAAGAGCCTCGATCAACACCTGAAGAGACTCTCGCTAGGAAGTTGGATCAAGGGCCAGATCCAGAAGGCGGTACTCTTGGACTCGGCACGTATCGTCAAGAAGTTCCTTTCTCTGCAGCCCTAGTCACCGGCCGCTTGAGCCTAGCTTCGCGGTCGGTGATCTACCGTTTTGATATATTTTTTACTGTAGAATAGTTTTATAATATTTTATTGTATTTTCTATAGTAAAAAATGTATTTTATACGAGAATTTAAATAAATGAGTGTATAATAATAAATAAATAAATAATGCTGGACAATTCACACAGCATCATCTAGCCCCATGGTAAGCAGAGCTTGTATTATAAATAATAAAAAACTCTAAAATAAAAAAATATCTAAATCATCAATCATGGTAAATATCTCGTTATAAGTGACTTTTGTGTTAATTTTTTTATAGTTTCAAAAGTTACAAAATTTATTTTTAACGCGATATTTAATATGAATAGATTTTTGAGTTTTCCAATATTTCGGCACAGTTTCATGCGCCATGAGCACGGAATAACTGAATGCACAAATGGCTTGCTTGCTATCTTCATTTAACCGAAAGATTCTAGATTTAAAATAGTCCTGTAGTCAAAGACATTGACTTCAAACGTTATAGGAAGGAGGTCAACTTACAATGAACGCCACTGTACCTTACACAGTAGCGTTCATTTTCATTGTTGTTTGTTGTTCTTGTGTGGTTCATTGACATGGCGTGGTTTTCTTCAATTCAATTCTTGGTTAATGGCTCTGCGTCTTTTCGACTCAATTCTGCCAATGTCCGTTATGATAAGTGTCGTAAACCTTTCTGAGAAAAATATCAAATAGGATGAATCTAGGTGACATATTCAACGAAGAAAAGTCTCTCCCTCACTTCAGTGAACATAAAGTCATATTGATAAAACCAGAGACACGAAAAGTTTATGCGTGTCCTGTTAGTGTAGTCTAACCAAGCCTGTATGTGTACTTAGTAATGTTGAGTTAGAGCTTTTTATAACAATTATTATAAACATTTGTTGTTGTTATAATTAAATAAATGTCTTTCTATTTTATTCTGTACTGTTTACCAAATGTATCCCACATTACACATTTATAATGTAGGAGATTATGTCTAAAAAGTTTTTAATAGTATTGTTGAGTAGAAGCTAGGTGCCTAATAAAGAAACAAATTTACCTAGGAATATACTTACGTTATGTATTTCTTACAAGTTATTCTTAATAGGTACCTAGTGATGAACTGATTCAACAAAATTTTTGTGTTGGGTAGAATAAACAACAAATTAATTTTATTGTAAGTTGGTATCTGCAAATTTTAATTGGGTTGTAGTTATACTTATAGCTTTAAGTTTAATTTGTAAATATTCATCTGAATATTAAAAAAAAACTTTTAAACCTAAAAGGCTTTTATTTAATTTTTAGCTTCAATACATATAAGGAATGAAATTAAACAGATTTGGCTTATTATAATATTTTATTTAAGTACCTATTTATAATATCTTGATTTTTAATTTTTTGACATTATATCTAGGCAGCAAAACCATGATAAGTTTACATTTAGCGACGACAGTAAAATACCTAAATAGTGAAAAGTCAAGGAGCTCTAATTCCCTCCCTACCCTAGACAACCACCCACGGCTGAAGGTTCCACGTTTCGCGTTGGCGCCAAATTCTAGAGTTTTGGTGGTTCTTTTATTTCTGCGTTCTACACGGAATAAAACTCTCGGAAGTAATTAGCTACAAATTGTATTTCTATTAATTTTGGTTTACGATACTTTGTGATTAGTGTTATTCCTTGTAAAACGCAGAAAAAGTTAGAAACACAAAAATATTTGAATAACGCGCCAACTCGAAACGATGAACGAACTTTGGAGTGAATGACTCGTAACATGGGTTTTCTTTGTCTGTCTTATGTTATGACGACGTTTGTTATATTAGCCAATGGGATAGTTTGTTTTTCTATATTTGCACCAATCAGACGTTCTATTCCAGCAATATCTAGAATAACTTTGGGTTCTAGAAGAACCGACTATTGCATCAGAAAAACAAGAAACACCTTAGGGCAGTACCAAGGTCATTGGGACTTTCCGGTTTTCACCTTTTTCACAAGTCACGTACACATAATAATATTGTGCTACACGGTATACTTTGACCGAAACCGCTGTACCGCACCTGAGGTATGCGAGCGGCGAGACGGAGGGGGGGAGGGGGGGGAGGGGGGGGGGGGGAAGTATCGGCCGCTCCGATCCATCAGTTTGCCGTAGCTTTTCTACCGGACGGTCTATGTCAGATGCACATGATCCTAGTATGTGTACTGGAATAACATATAGGCTACTTTTTATCGTGGTCCCACGCGAGCGAAGCCTAAATGTGGCTGTGTTGAAGAACTTTTTAAAACGAAACATATGATCATGTGTGAATTTGGAAGTTGTCATGATTTATATCTTTTACATAGATTTTTAACTTAAATAATATTACTTTATTTTGAAAGTAAATAATGTCAAAAATTAATTAACTTAGAACAAATAAACAATGAAAAATATAGCGCAAGCTATTTTGTGGCTGTATAACAAACAAATCTGATTTTACGATTTCGAGGCGGGTTTTTAGGTGATTAAAAAAAAAAATATCTCAGAAACCGTGATACGAGATTGAGTCTCCAGAGAAATGCAGCACATTACTCCACAAAAACCACTGCTTCTCAACACCAAATATCCTGTATTGTATAAGTAGGCATATTGAATTTAGATTTTTTTGTATAAAGTTGACATTAATCCGGATGTAGGTACATCCCCGCAAGTCCTATGTTGGTTTTTATTTTGTTCATTTTCCTATTCGGATTATAAATTATTTTTAATTATAAAGTCAAAAAAATCTTACTTCATTCAACTTCAACTATTCGCAAAGAATGTACAGAAGTAGTGGTGGGTCGTTGGCTATTTTTGCGTTAACGAAACGAAACCGTTTTTTATAATCGGTCAACCAGTTGAAAAAACGGTCGACGTTTAACTGGTTCGTTCGTTGTTCAACGAATGAACCAGTTAAATGTCGGGACCGTTGAAAAAACGATCGACGTTTAACTGGTTCGTTCGTAGTTCAACGAATGAATAAGAGAGAGTTTTTACGTGCCGCTGCCGACATTTTGCAAATTGTTTTATTTAATTACTGTTTTTAAACTACTAGTACTATGATTTAATTACTCTAAAAACTGTCTTTATTTACAAGAAAATATCCAATAATACACCAATAACTTTCACTATGACAATAGAAGTAATACTTTCACGCCAAACAAAAAAGCGTTGACCTCACGTGTCACGTCACTTAGACAAACTAATTGAAATTTGAAACGAAAAAAAACAAACCTATGCCCAATTAACCTGTTTTTTCGGTCAGTTTGGCTCGAGCGCTAAGCTTAGCCTCGGAATGAACAAACATACATACATCTCTTACACTCTCAAACAACTGAGCGACGGACGTCTCGCTCGCTCGCGTACCGCGTTTCACCTCGCGCTTCGCTCGCGGCTCGTTCGTTAATTTTCGGGTGGTGTCGTTGTCGTTGTCGTGTATGTAGTTGAATCTGTCTTTGTGTTTCGTTCGTTTCGTTTCGTTTGCGTTGCGTTTATCGTTAACGTTGAATGAAAAAACCTGTTCGTTGAAAGAACTACTTTTGCCGTAATAAGAAAACAGTTGACTCGTTGACTGTAGAAAAACAGTTTAAAAAAACGGTTCGTCGATTCAACGCTCACTACTATACAGAAGACATTTAATTAAGCTAGGTACTTAATCAGTGTAAGGAATCCTGACTATCCATCAAAACTCTGATTGGTTTATTCGAACCCGGGTTCTGATTGGTTTATTCATTCGATTCAGGATCGATTTATATTTAGCATAAAGAAATGGAGTGAATGTCCCAGGGACATATACTTTAGACACACAGCACAGGCTACGTTTTGTCGGGTCCGGCTCATTCAAACGGAGAATATCACTTAGTACAACACTAAAGTTAGAGCTAGCTATCAAAAATTGAATCACCTCATTCGTTTCTTCGTTCATTCGAATCCTTTTTATTCATTCATTATTTTACAAAATGGCTGAACAATAAAGACGTGTATTTCTGCTATTTTCGCAATCATGGAGCCCAACAAAGTTCTTTGTTTTGAAATCGATCAAATTTCTAATGTTTCTAGTGTTTCCCCTTGCGCTGAAATAGAAACAGCCACAATTAATCGCATCCAAAAGTGTAATACATCGATTCCTTGTGTTTTGGACTGGTCACCTAGTATTTCCTTGAAGAGCCCTAAGTCAAGAATCCCTCATTATTTCCATACACCACCGCCGGATTTGCCTAAAAACTTTTACTGTGAAACAATGTTTGCGTGAAGTGTATTGTGACTGATATTAGTGTAGAATAACAATGTTTTCCATCAAGAACGGGCGCGACCAGCGCAATACGACTCATTTCAACCCTATTCACATGCATAACCCATATGCGAACTACTGCACAGAAGCGCTGCAGAAGAGCGAAATGAAGCTGGATTTCGAAAACGAAATATTCCTCAACAACCTTCATCTAATACCGGATCCTCTGCAAAAGAACCTAGCTGATACTCTCATCACGTCAGAAATACCAGAAAAGGTAAAGAAACAGAGCTTAGAAGTGCCTATCATGCCACCGCAACAAGAAAACGTCGAGGTCAGGCCCGAGTCGGCCTTGGCAGGTATAACAAACTTTTTTTCTGGAGTATTCAGCATGCTATCTGGCGCCATGTTTCGTACTAAATCGCCAGTGGATTTCTACGATTGTTTTGACGCTGAAACCCGCCAGGGGTCGCCGCTCTGGCAGCGAGCCAGCTCCGACGAACAAGATAAAAATGGATTGGCAGCCGACAAAGCGAGCTACGACGCGTCTCTCCCGAATGTCTTCCCAGACATGAATAAATGTAAAACTACTATATCCTCATGCGAGGATAAGCTCAACCAAGTGAAGTGCCTACTCTCACCGGAAAAGAACAAACCACAATCAGTCTGGCTACGGAAACGCCCGAGGAAAGTCTTTGTTGAGCCGGGAACAGTAGAAGAGAATTTTGAAGATGCCTTCGCACCAGAAGACTTTGTCCCGATCTCTAATGAATCATACATCGAGTACCAGTGTCCACCGCAGCTCGAGTCTGAGCAGTTGTGCGAAACAGTGGCTCCGAAAACGAAACTGGAGGTTGCTCCGATTATTGAAACAACAGAGGGTACAGAGGTAATAGATGCTTTAAATATTGTTAATAATAATCAGGATGTTCACAATAATACTGCGTCGGAAACTCAAGAACTGAAACCTGAAAGTGAAAACATGAAGTTAGAAATCAAAGTAAAAGCAGAAAACCAAAACCTTATCTCGGATATTAATGAAGTGAACCAAGAAACCTTAAACGCTGAAAATCCTGATGATAAACATGAAATAATAGCATCCTGTGAAGATAAATTATTAAAACTAAAAGCGTTGCTCCAAGAAAAACGTAAGAAGCACACAAAACCTACACCGGAACCAACCACAGAGACTGTGAAACCAACAACAGAGCTACAAAAACCAGCCACAGAGCAACCACCACCAGCTATAATCATCACAGAGCAACCAAAACCAGCTAAAACCATTCCCATTTCCAAACCTGTTGATAAACACTACAAAAACCCACATAGAATGCTCGATAAGCGGCGAAAAATGAAAATGAAACGCAGCATCCAAGATGACGTGGTCTTTGCGAATGAAATAGACCTTGCAAGCTCTGTCGAGAACTCCCCATCAACACCTTCTACCATCACCTCAAGTGACACGAGCTTGGGAGAATACTTTGATGAGCAAAAAGGCCGGTTCCGTTCCGCATCAGCAACAGAAAGCGAGGACTCCTTCCAAATAGTCTTCAACGACAGCCCAAAACACCACCGAGTCTCAGACTGTGAGTCTGAAGACTCTTTCATTGTATTCGAAGACGACTGCTACACCTCCAATGATGTCTTCGGTGACTCTGACAGCGACTCCGATGTCAGTGACTCAGGCTGCAGTACGATGACATGCAAGCTATCACACTCGCTCTCGAGGACTGTCAGTAATTTGACAGATGATACGTTGTATGAGAGTAATGATGAGGTGGATTGTGCGAGGGTAGAGAAGATGGAAGCTAAGGGACTGCTGATTGATGCTGACAGGAAGAAGATGAAGAAAGACCAACCTCCTAAGCAAGTAAGTCAGATTTATTGTAGCTTATCTTTGCAATTTATTTATTTAAATATTAACTAGCATGATTACCTATATTACAAACAATTACACTGGTTAATTACAAAACCTATATGTTAGAACAAATGAACATAAAAAAATATACACAATGTTACACAATAACAAAAATTATTAATAATTTATCATTTTAAAAAAATTCCATTCAAACAAAATTCGATAAAAACGCATAGTATATAAAACAAAGTCGCTTCCCGCTGTCTGTCCCTAAATCCGTTGCATAATTTTAAATATCCAAGCATACATAGGATCTTTAAAACTATGGAACGGATTTTGATACGGTTTTTTTTACAGGCATTTTCTCTCCTTTAAATAGTATGTTTCAGCGCGCGTCTTCGCACGCTTTGTTCCTGAATTAAAAGTGGCCGTTTTAAGTCGTTCTATACTCATTCGGTTCTAGAATTGTAGACAACGTTTAAACAACGGGGTTACAAAACGAAGAAATATTGGATAAAATGTATTTGCGACCTTGGGATTGTTCACTACTCAAAACATAAATACACGATAACACAACGAATGCAGGCTTCTCGTCATCCATACCGCAATGCTTGAAAACGAAAGTTTTCAACCAGTGCGTCCTACCCGTTATGACCTACGGAGCTGAGACGTGGACACTCTCGATAGGGCTGGTCCACCAGTTCAAAGTCGCTCAGCGAGCTATGGAAAGAGCTATGCTCGGAGTTTCTCTGAAGGATAGGATTCGTAACGAATACATCCGACAGAGAACCAAAGTAATCGACATAGCTATGAGAATTAGCAAGCTGAATTGGCAGTGGGCCGGCCATATTTCGCGAAGAACCGACGGTCGTAGGAGCAAACGTGTTCTTGATTGGAGACCACGACTCGGTAAACATAGTGTAGGACGCCCTCCGACCAGGTGGGATGACGACCTGCGAAAGACTGCAGGTAGATGCTGGATGCGTCAAGCTGAAGACCGGGCGCTATGGCGCTCATTGGGGGAGGCCTATGTCCAGCTGTGGACTAATAACTAACGACTAACAGGGGAAAAGTAGCAACAGAGATAGGTATAAGCATTTTTCTGTTTATGTCTTCACTTTATTTATTAAATTTCCGATTATGTTATAATTGAAAAATGTTGGTTTTAAAATCGATTATTTTTTTATTCTATGCAGTATGTCGAACCGATAACAACTATTGTTACTTACCCCATTTAGTTAACTTCTTGGCAAAACTTCGATAGCTTTGCCAATAATTGACAAAGCTGAATAAAATATGGGACCTGAGAACTCCATTTTAAGGCTTTCACTGCCCAGTTCCCAAACATCTGCGTCTCCGGCCATGAAGGCGTTAAAAGTCTGTTTAGAAGAGTTTAGCTTCATGAAACAATCATCTTTGTTTCATTCTCAACTCTCATCTATACAAAGGGACATTATTTTAAATAATTTTAAACATTATATAACAATGGATGTAGGTTAGATCTGTGAATATATACACAATCTTATTGTATATTATAAACAGTCGCCAGCAATGGTCGCCAGTCGCTATTGTCTATCTGCTGAGAAGTTGCCAGAACAACGTTAAGGTGCAATGAGTCCCAAAACGCATGTTTGGTCTAAACGGAAAATCAATTTTAAGGGATCAAATCACCTATTTTTCGAATATATTTGATCAAAAGTTTAGGATATTAGTTAGTAAGTTATGGGAGTCGACGATTGACTAAACTTGACTCGATAAAAAAAAATGCCAAAGTTACCTCTAAATCTTAATTTTTACAGAGATATCTCAACGGAAAAACCAGTTTTATTTGCTAGTTATTTAATATTATTGTGATGAAATTTCTTCGTGTTCCCTACTAAATACTTTAGACAATTATGGTTTTAGTTTTTTGAGAAACAGTATTATTTTAGAGTAATAACAAATTAAAAAATAAAAAGCAGTGAAATTGCGCACGGGCCGATCATTCTGCCGCTCTTGCCTCACTTTCTCGCCTTCCCCGCGCGGCGTTCGTTAGTCCTTGTCTCGAAAAGACGAACTCATTTCGCCTCAACTCTTGTCTGACGATCTCTGTGGCGAAGCGGAAGGTCCGCCTGCGGAATGGGAGGTTGCGGGCTCTATTCCCGCCGATTGTACGATCTGCAGTTATTTGTATCGGTTGTTTTTGGTGTTTTCTATGTTTGGTAATAAAATATCTTGTCTTATTATAAAAAATGTTTTACAATTCACACAGCATCGAGCTAAGCAGAACTTGTGGGTACCCATACCCACTAGAAAACTCATATAATATACTTAAATAGCTCCGCAGCTTCACCCGCGTAGAAATCTATGTGTCAAATGGTTCATAAACCTTCCTCTTGAATCACTCTATCTATTTAAAAAAACCGCATCAAAATCCGTTGCGTAGTTTTAAAGATCTAAGCATACATAGGGACAGATAGACAGCGGGAAGCTACTTTTTTATACTATGTAGTGATACATTGTTCTACATAGATCGATATTTCTATATAATGTAGGTACTAGAAGTACCTAACCTACCGAGCCAAGGTGCGTGCTAAGTTATTCTACGCCTTATTTGTTGTGCAATGAAGTTGGAATTCGACATTGGCTCGTGTTGTCAAGGAAAATTGACCACATGGTTATCTATCAACCGAGTAAATGGCTATATTTAGAAGCATAATAAAATATGTATAGTTATACACTAGTCACACTCGATGTAGAATGTTTGTAAACAAACCGCCTTTTTACGCAATTTACATTACCTGAGATCCTTTTTTCAATAACTAGATACATATGTTTGCTTAATATCTGAAACTCGACATCAAGCTAATGAATTAACATTACATATTTATGGTTGGTTTACTTTGGCTAGTGTATAGGCTTCCATAGTACCGAGTAAAAAAAAAAAAATTTAATACTTCATTGATTCATATTAGATCGTACAAACGACGACCGATATGGCGCGGTGGACGAAGGTCCGCCTGCGACACAGGAGGTTACGGGTTCGATTCCCGCCTCGGAACAATTGTGTGCACGATCTGCAGATATTTGTTCCGGGTGTTCTGGTCGTTTTCTATGTATAATAAAAAATATCTATCTATGTAATGTATTGTATTATGTATATCAGTTATCTAGTACCCATACACAAGCTCTGCTTACCATGGGGCTAGATAATGCTGTGTGAATTGTCCAGCATTATTTATTTTATTTTATTTTTTATTTAAACATAAGTCCCAAAGTGGGAATCGAACACGCAATCTCCTGAGAGCAGGCTTCGCCGGCCTTGTCACTTCGCTCGTCAACATATGTAACTATCAAAGCCCGTCAAAATTCCATACTCGGATATTTATAATTCTCAATCTAGTTATTTTATATGCCTGATATACTAAACTGGTTCCGATATAAAGGTCATAGATAGGTTTTTTTAATAAAATTGTACAAGCTATTTATAAAGACTAAAACAAATAATTCGCGGTCGCTCCGCTCGCAGGCATTATTTTAGCCTTCAGGATGGGTTTCAGGGCGAAATGATCCACGTTTGAGTTCAATATTAAATTAAATTAAATTCGTTTATTGATTCAGTTCAGATATAATCCATATTGTGATTTATTATAGAATTTAAAAATTACATCATCATCATAGTGTTAATGTAAAGAATGCAATGCAATTTGACTGAAATTACATTACATTCCTTACACCAACACCTACAAATCAATTTATATTATAAATTTGTTTAGCATAAGGGTTCATTAGACTTGACATCCAGTGCCTTTGCATATGTACAACACTGCAAAAAAACATCATGTTAGAATGTAGGGATGTAAAGTTTGGAACTATGTAATTTTTTAGTTCCAGGTTGGTTTTCAGGTACCCAAAAGATAAAACGGGACCCTATTACTAAGACTCCGCTGTCCGTCCGTCTGTCACCAGGCTGTGTCTCATGAACTATGATAGTTAGGCAGTTGAAATTTTCACAGATGTATTTCTGTAGTCGCTGTAACTACAAATCCTAGAAAACGGGGAAAAAAACATATTTAAAGGAGACTCCCATACAACAGACATAACAGATGAACAGTCAAAAATTAACAAGAAAGATATTTTTTCTTTAAGTACGTTTGTAATGTTTCATCATCATACAATACAATACAATACAATAATTCTTTATTGCACACCATAAAAACAGATACACTGGACAGGAAAAAGACAAATAAAGAATGTGTTGTACAATGGGCGGCCTTATCGCTTAAAGCGATCTCTGCCAGGCAACCTATCATCATCATCATCAGCCTATAGCAGTCCACTGCTGGACATAGGCCTCCCCCAATGATCGCCATAGCGCCCTGTCTTCAGCTTGCCGCATCCAGCATCTACCTTCAGTCTTTCGCAGGTCGTCATCCCACCTGGTCGGAGGGCGTCCTACACTACGTTTACCGAGACGTGGTCTCCACTCAAGATCACGTTTGCCCCAGCGGCCGTCGGTTCTTCGAGAGATATGGCCGGCCCACTGCCACTTCAGCTTGCTAATTCTTTGAGCTATGTCGATAACCTTGGTTCTCTGTCGGATGTATTCGTTACGAATCCTATCCTTCAGAGAAACTCTGAGCATAGCTCTTTCCATAGCTCGCTGAGCAACTTTGAACTGGTGGACCAGCCCTATCGTGAGTGTCCACGTCTCAGCTCCGTAGGTCATAACGGGTAGGACGCACTGATTGAAAACTTTCGTTTTCAAGCATTGCGGTATGGATGACGTGAAGACTTCGACGTAGTTTCCCAAATGCTGCCCAGCCTATCTGGATCATCCTTTTGGCCTCCATCTCGAAACTGTTTTTACCCGGAAACAGTTTCGAGAAGGTGACCATGTACGACCACCGGCCTTGGATCAATGTGACCATTGATCATGACTTTGGTTTTATCCAAATTCATGCCAAGACCGATACATCGGGAGGCTCGGGAGGTTTGTAATGTTTACAAATCTCTAAAAATTTTGAACCTATCATGGTTATTAAACACTAAAGTCATTTAAAACGGGATATTTACCTACCGTGATTTGATTTTTGAGTGTTCCGTGAACATGGCGCATGAAACTGTGCCGAAATATTGGAAAACTCAAAAATCAAATCATGGTAAATATCCCGTTTTAAATGACTTCAAATCTTATCTTAACCCGAGTGCATATTATTGCTTTGACCGGAGTATTGAGTCAAAAACCTCTAATGAATTAATGCTAATGCGTTTTGGCCAATAGCTTCTCTAATCGTCATGATGATATTACGATTTGTACACGATTCGTCAGCTGTTGAAATTTTCTTTAATTGTTGTGTAAACAAAGAACGGCATACTTTAGTCATCGCAGTTGATTCTATTTTGGATTTAACTGGTCATTGCTTTTATATACATACAGGGTATGCCACGGCTATGCCAAATTGAGAGAAAGTATCATAAATATTGTAGACAGAAAATTTTACTGAACGAAGATATAATTTTAATTTTAAAAACAATTTCAATTCCATTTCGATTCTCGGTTCAGACAGGCGATTATTCAAAATTCTTTGAATGCATAGTTTAGTTTAGATTGTTTTAAAAATCAAAATGAAGTCATCATCATCAGCCTTTGTTAGTCCACTACTGGGCATAGGCCTCCCCCAATGAGCGCCATAGCGCCCTGTCTTCAGCTTGACGAATCCAGCATCTGCCCGCAGTCCTTCGCAGGTTGTCATCCTACCTGACCGGATGGCGTCCTACACTACCTTTGCCGAGTCGCGGTCTCCACTCAAGAACACGTTTACTCCAGCGGTTGTCGGTTCTTCGCGAGATATGACCGGTCCACTGCCCCTTCAGCTTGCTAATTCTTAGAGCAACGTCGATAACTTTGGTTCTCTGTCGGATGTATTCGTTGCGAATCCTATCCTTCAAAATGAAGTGTTTCAGTAAAATATTCTATGTACAATATTTACGATATTTTCCCTCTATATGGCATATGCGTGGCCCTGTATAATTATATATATATATCGTATATATATAATATATCGATAAAATAATATAATGAAATATTGGTTACGCCTTCACAATTTAAATCTAGTACATTTTGTATGGCATAGGTCTCGATAGACACTAGATATTTTTCTCGATGGCAACGTACTATAATACAATACAAATACGCTTTATTGCACACCAAACACAGAAAAAAACAGTAAAGAACAAACAAACAGAGATACAGATGCACAATGGGCGCCCTTATCGCTAAGAGCGATTCATACATACATATATACCTTACAAAGGGTCAATTGACACCGACCGACTTGATAAAGATGGATGACACATGCATGATATACGTAAAGGGATGCAATAGTCCCAAGTTCACACGTGAATCACCTACTAGCAATAGTATCGCAAGTTTTCCCAGACATTCTAAAGAAATTACATGACTCTATCATTTTGAAACCTTTCACAAAAAATTATCATTTCCACGTTTTGTTACCTCAGTCTTTTGAGCCGAAGGGGTCGTCGTGTTTGTAGGTGTAGTGTTGAGTGATATTATATACATAAATATAAATACCGACGGGTGCATTTTCCTGACTTCTATCTACCTTAGTCGGTCTCTGGGAAGGGAGTGATGTAGGTGATCCTACTATTATGTATTTATATTTATGTATATATCACTCAACACTACACCTACAGTGTTCTCATTAGTATTTTGATTTAAAATTATGTCATCATCAGCCTATAGCAGTCCACTGCTGGACATACATAGGCCTCCCCTCCCTGGCCTCCCCCAATGAATAGAATAGAAAAAACATTTATTTAGACACAGGTACAAAATACAGGCATAGAATAAACAAACAAAGAAGTTTATCATGGGGGTAAACGACACAAATAGGTGATATTAAGAATAAAATAAGACTACCTCCATAACCCTGCGCCGAAATAGGGGTTGGCTCAGCGTGTGCTGAATGAGCGCCATAGCGCCCTGTCTTCAGCTTACCGCATCCATAGCTCGCTGAGCGACTTTGAACTGGTGGACCAGTCCTATCGTGAGTGTCCACGTCTCAGCTCCGTACGAAAAAACAATTAAAAAATTATATAAATATGGTTATTTCAGCTTCGGAAAGGATCGTTTCTCTGATATTTTATCAGATCTACCTCTAGTCATGACTTTATTTATCGCAGTGAAGGCCGACATTCCATTAAATACCTTTGTCTTGTGGACTTTGATTAACCTGTGTGCTTCCAAAGAATCGACACTCACGTAATGCATATTTATTAAAATGTGGTTTGTAAAGAGGGAATCCTACGGGAAACCAAGTAAAAACCCTCAATACAAATTTAACACAATTTATTTACAAAAATTAAACTTTACAACAAACAAAACAATTTAACTCTTATATCTAACTAATCTAGTTACTACCTAACAACAATGAACCGGGGAGTAACGTAAATATAATATATGTATATGTGCCTACAGTCCCTATATCAGCTGGAGAGCGAAACAACTCAAACACAAAGAAACCGACCTAGGTTGAATAATAATTTGTTCTCATTAAAAAATTACCAGTTTCCTTATAATACTTATTTCTAGTTTCTTTCTGGCAAGCGCCCTTTTGGTATTATTGTTAGGAACTTACATCAATTTTTTTTATAAAATGTGTGTCGATGTGGTAAAAAAACAAGAATTACTTAAACTTTATTTATGGCAATAAATGTTAATCCTAAGCGACAGAATCCATCGATCTAAAATATGTCTTATGTACTGACTATCAATTATCCTGATTCACAAACAATAAATGAATAAATAATGCAGGACAATTCACACAGCATTATCTAGCCCCATGGTAAGCAGAGCTTGTGTTATGGGTACTAGATGACTGATATACATAATACAATACATTATATAGATAAATATTTTTTATTATACATAGAAAACGACCAGAACACCCGGAACAAATATCCGCAGATCGTACACACAATTGTTCCGAGGCGGGAATCGAACCCGCAACCTCCTGCGTCGCAGGCGGACCTTCGCCTACCACGCCACATATAAATAAATAAATATAAATAAATAATGCTGGACAATTCACACAGCATTATCTAGCCCCATGGTAAGCAGAGCTTGTGTTATGGGTACTAGATAACTGATATACATAATACAATACATTACATAGATAGATATATTTATTATACATAGAAAACGACCAGAACACCCGGACCAATATCTGCAGATCAATATGTCGTCGACTGTAAATGAATTATGTAAATTCTCATAAAGCATTTGACCCTAACAGTTAAATAGCAACTCATTGTAAAGATAAGCAACCACTTTCTGATAAGAATCCGATAACTTATCATCGAGATAAAGGAAATAGCCAAAAAAGACGTCACTCAGTTCGACGTCCTATAAAAAATAAAAAATTAAATTAAATTCTTTTATTTCGGACTACTATAGATCCATAATTTGTTAGTAATGATCTTATAATAAATGTTAGTAATTCTTACGAACTAAAATTAAATTAAATTGAAATGAAAATTAAAATGAATAGTAATAAATTAGAAAAAATTAAAATAAATTAAAACAAATCAGATTATATCATCAATAAAAATTCAAATTAAAAAACTACATTTCTTATTAATTTCCGCCATATTGGCGAATCAATCCTGCCTGCTACAGTTTGTAGGATGCTGTTGGGGCTGTCCCGCACTCTGCGTATCAGGGAGGCTGTCTTTTTCCGAAGGATGGCGGCAAAGCCATCCGTCTGATACTCAGCAAACATCCCCGACGCACTGCAGAAACGAGGCAGTCCCAACATCATCCTAAAGATGTTATTATATTGCACTCGCAGGGTCTCCAGTGGTCGTTTGGTATGGCTGACTCATAGGTTCCCGCTGTAGAAACTAATATATATGTAGCGCTGTGGGAGTGTAGGTTGCAGGTTCGATTCCGCCCTGATTATATATTTGCAGATAATATTTAGAAAACGGCCTTATGCCGGAAATTCACACGGCATTATATTAATATAGAAGTCGCCAAAGTGAACTGATGAAACAATATCATTATTCCCATGGAATTAGGTTCAAATCTGGAATATATGAATTTTAATTTCTATTCCTTATTCCATTGAAATAATGTCGTCATCGCTGCCACTGCCCAACCCACCACGGAGTCGCAGCTGACGGTCACGAGTATTCATAATGAATCCCTAATACGTTTTACGAATTTTCGCTCGGGAGGAAATAATTGAATAGATTGGTACCTGGCTCCCGGACCATTTAACTTAAACGCGGCGTGACAAAACAATTGGGAAATTTATATCTAATGTATGAAGTTTTTCAAGGTCGTGTGTGGTCACTAGTCACTACCAATATGTACTTCGCTTATCATTTACATGTCTGAGGCAGTGAAGTGATAATATGTAAAATTACACAATCGACTTTGAAGTTCTTACTTATCCTATACTTTGAAATAGTACAAGAACCCACCACACGACACCGTACAGCTTAGTGGTAAAAACAATCATCATCATCATCAGCCTATATTAGTCCACTGCTGGACATAGGACCCCCAATGAGCGCCATAGCGCCCTGTCTTCGGCTTGACGCATCCAGCATCTACCTGCAGTCTTTCGCAGGTCGTCATCCCACCTGGTCGGAGGGCGTCCTACACTACGTTTACCGAGTCGTGGTCTCCACTCAAGAACACGTTTGCCCCAGCGGCCGTCGGTTCTTCGCGAGATATGGCCGGCCCACTGCCACTTCAGCTTGCTAATTCTCAGAGCTATGTCGATAACCTTGGTTCTCTGTCGGATGTATTCGTTGCGAATCCTATCCTTCAGAGATACTCCGAGCACAGCTCTTTCCATAGCTCGCTGAGCGACTTTGAACTGGTGGAGATAAAAACAATAAAAGCTATTATTACCGGAAAGTAACTTACAAACGGCAAATATACACTACCTGTGTACCTTAATTATTTACATGTATTTGATGCAATAAATTGTACATTACATACAAAAAGGTTTAATTTTTGCCGCTTCAAGCCGAAGCTCGTTCGTAGTGGGTTTTCAGACGATTAAATGGCCAAATACATATTTGTTATTGTTTTCATATATATTTTTGTTATTTTCTTTGTTAACAAGTACCTAACCTACTACATACTTTATTAATCGCCTTGATAAGTGATAATGATAACAGAGGGACGTTCTTTTAGGTCACACACAGACATCTTAGACTAAAAGACCTGTTGTATTCATCACACTAATATTATCATCATCATCATCAGCCTATGTTAGTCCACTGCTGGACGTAGGCCTCCCCCAATGAACGCCACAGCGCCCTGTCTTCAGCACACACACACTAACACTTCACACTAATATTATAAGTATAACTAACTAAAATATAATTATGCGAAAGTTAGGACGTTTGTTACCTCTTCACGATAAAACTACTGAACGGATCTGGCTCAAATAGTAGTAGGCCTGGAATAAGCGTTGTTGTAGCAGTTATACGCTTGGAATAAAGGCGAATAAAGGCTTCTTTTTATCCAAGCAACAGCAACTAGTAATCACAAGCCTGAAATTCCACTGGTGAAGTGGTACCAGGGTTGGCATGATAAAAAAAAAGTTGTTTTTAAACAGTGTTTAAAACAGTTTGAAATAAAACTATGTTTTATATTAAGAAAAAAACAGGGTTTAAAACTACCTTTAATTGCAAATGAATGTGTATAAATACCTCAGACAGGCTGTGGTATTTATACACTGCATAGGTAACTCCCCGGCAGTAAAGTCCCGCAGGGAAAGTTCCTATGTAGGCCGTTTTATACACTGCACACTGCATAGGTAACTCCCCGCCAGTAAAGTCCCGTGGGGAAAGTCCCTATGTCGGCCGTCGAAAGAAAGTAATTCACTGGATTAGTGGGTACGGTACCTATTCCCCGCTCTCTCTCTAGTTCTCTACCTACCTACAACACTACATACAAGGTGTATGTAAAGTGTTTTGTATTGATTAATAATAATAATAATTTTTAATAATTCGATTAGAGGTACTAAGGATATGCAACAAAAGTAAATATTAATCGTTTTGTTAATTTTTACTAATGTGAATTAGGGAATAGTTTAGAAATGGATTATTTTATTATTCGCTATAATTGATTTGAAATTGATAAGTAAAAAAAATAAATAAAACAAAAAAAACACTTGTTTTAAACATTTTGAACTGTTTGTTTTATAAAATATAAAAAAAACTGTTTTTTTTCCAACCCTGAGTTATACGCTTGGAATAAAGGCGAATAAAGGCTTCTTTTTATCCAATAAATAAGTTCCCATGTTATTGAAATTACCTTTACACGTTACCATAGAAACAACGCGTGCGAAACCGTTGACAGCAACTAGTAATCATAAGCCTGAAATTCCACTGGTGGAGTGGTCCAGACAGGATGCTGCAATACGTTGCTGTGTTCTTAGTAGTCTACGGTTAGAGTAAAAACACGCTCCTGCCACACAGGCTCAAGATAAATATTTACTACACAACATTCCAGTTTTGTTTACCAGTCTTATCAATATTTCTTAATGTTTCGTCATGGTCAAGTGCCGTGTAATTGTGCTCCAACGGTTGTTTGTAATGTTTTATTATCAGTATTTCGAAACGAAACGAACCTGGTAGGTAGGTACAGCTGTGTGAGAAAGCTTATGTTTAGGGGAAGTACCCACATCAATGTTCAGATATAAAAGAAGTAGTGATTTATAGGGGAAGTACCCATTCCAATTTTCGGTTCTAATCAACTATAAAAGAATAGTAATTTTAATGTAAATCATTCTATTCACGACTCGGTTAGCGTAGTATAGGACGCCCTCCGACCAGGTGGAATGACGACCTGCGAAAAACTGCAGGCAGATGCTGGATGCGTCAAGTTGAAGACAGGGCGCTATGGCGCTCATTGGGGAAGCCTATATCTAGCAGTTGACTTTAATAGGCTGAAGATGAAATCATTCTATTAATATCTCTGTTCAAATACCAGCAGAACTGTTCAGAATCTAGAACTTCCAG
The DNA here is from genome assembly GCA_943735965.1 of Eupithecia abbreviata. NCBI lineage: Eukaryota > Metazoa > Arthropoda > Insecta > Lepidoptera > Geometridae > Eupithecia > Eupithecia abbreviata. The sequence continues at coordinate 2,099,766 of OX031001.1, read as the reverse complement.
GGTATATTTATAACACTTGTTTAAAACAGTGAAAAAACAATGTATTTTTTTATGAAGTGGTATTTTCCCCTTTTCTATCACGCTCAAACGGTAATTCCCTGCAATCACCACGGGCATACGGGAGTTACCTCTAAAAACTAAGTACCTACGGGTGTAACTAAGAGATCAATCATCATTATGACTTCTTTCATCTGTTCCTAATATTATAAAGGGCTTTGTCGCACACGCGATTATGTCGCCCTGGTAAGTTAAACAAAAAAACACAAAATCATATCTTAGAAACGAAAATAAAATTAACCTAATTACCTAACATTACGAGTTTGTACAGCGCCCTAGCTGCGCCTGAGACAGGCTCGGCGAGAACGCTTTTACAGTGATCTACGAGTATATCCCTATAACTAATCAATAAATTTATTTCCGGCCCTGGGCCACAGAGTGGGGCCTCGAGGCTTGGCCTCATTACCCCGGCGTCAACTCGAGGGGTGACGACCCCTCGGTGGGGGTGGGGGTTGTTGGATTTTGTGTTTTGGGTTTTGTGGGAATATCTTTATTTTTTTGGCTGCATTTGCTTTATATGTACCTATGTATATATTTTTTACTGTTGTGTTATTTCTATAACTAAATGGTAAAATACTATTTCTAAACGATTCGTTCCGTCAATAATGTGGTAAACATTGTCTGTAGATTTACCACATAGTATTTCATCTATGAACGATTCTATAATACCATTAAATAAATAAATAAATAATGCTGGACAAATCACACAGCATTATCTAGCCCCATGGTAAGCAGAGCTTGTGTTATGGGTACTAGATAACTAACTGATATACATAATACAATACATTACATAGATATATATTTTTTATTATACATAGAAAACGACCAGAACACCCGGAACAAATATCTACAGATCGTACACACAATTGTTCCAATGCGGGAATCGAACCCGCAACCTCCTGCGTCGCAGGCGGACCTTCGCCCACCGCGCCACATCGGTCGTCTACATCTACATTGTTATACATATATATATACTCGGGCTGCATAGTATTGCGACTAGCTATGCAAAGCTACGATGCATTCATAACATACCACGCGACTCGACGACAAATGTTTTGACGAAAGTGAGAAACGAGATCAGAGCACATATTTCTCAATGGTTGATGACCTATACATTAACACGCTTGCTACGCGTGTTTATATATACTCTCGTCATAATGCAAAGCATTTAGTAGACTTTGCCAACTGTTCAATTCAATGCTCTGCATGCTTTACCAACCGGAACAGTATGAACCGTGGTGGATTAGCGGCCGGCTTTCTAATCCGAAGGTTGTAGGATGAATCCTGGTTTTAAAATACACCAGGCTGCTTGCTAAACGATGCTATTGATAGGATCAGTCAGGTGAAAGAAAGAAAGAAGAAAGAAAATAATTTTATTTGGCCAAAAGAAAACAGGTTTAACAAAACAACACATTAAAACAGTAAAACACAGCAAACATAAAATTAAATTAAATAAACCTACAGAGAAACAATAATAATAATACACGTAACCTGCTGACCAAAAAGGGTCAAACTCAGCTATGTGCTGAACCACGCATGGCGCGGAACAACGCTGATTTTCAGTATGTACCTTTTTTATTTAGTCACATCACGGACAAGGATAGAGAGATGCTCTAAACAAACAAAAAAAAAATTAATAGTTAAATAAAAATAATAAACAGTAAGTAGAATGTAAGTAAAATTATAATGTGCTAAAAAAGAAAAAATTAGTCTATGGTGCTAAACTTTAGGACTCTTTTCACATGGACACTAACAGACTTGTGGCAACATGAACACAGCGAGCCATAAAAATAAGAAGTTGAAGTTGTTGACGTGGTAGAAAAAAAAAGGTTGAGGTAACGTGGTTTCATTTATGAATTTATGATAAAAAGAAAGAAAATCATTTAGGGTTATATAAATACAATACAAGGTTAGGAAGAAAAACGAAACAATGCAAAAGGTGGTCGTCAACATTCAACTCTACTTTGTTTACGTTGTTGAATTCGGGCAAGAATCAAATTAGAATTCTTTCTTCCGGTTTTTGCGTCGAGGAAAGCTCTCCTCAAGTCATTTGCTCTCGCTATGAGAGCCTATTGATAGGATAAGAAACAGACTACCTACGTCAGAGCATAGATTAAATTCTTTCAGCCGCGTCGCGTTGTTGGTGTAGTCAATTTTATAACTTGTTGCATCTTCTTGATTTATGGATTTTCTGCTATTTCAAACACTTTCTCATGCTGCATATTTTTGGCTATTCCAATTTCGTGCAAATTTTCAATTTATTCCATATTCTTTATGTATAAAAAAAAGCTTTTTTATACATAGCTGTCACAAACTGCCAAACAATTATATTAAACTAGTATTATGTATTGAAACAACTAAGATAACTGCAGCCTGTTGAAAAAAAATTCTCCAGGCTCAACTGATTCATATCAATACCAGTCGAAATCTTGAAGCGCCATTAAATTGTACTTTATATCACCTATGTATATTCAAATGAAATAAATATAATAATATAGCACTAAATAAATTTCTATTACATTTTATTTTATTTTATTTCATTTCTTGAGATTACACCGAGTGCGAGGGTTTACGCACTATAACAACCAAAAAAACCCTTAAAATCAAACTAAATCATCAATCATTTAGATCCATTCTTAGGCTTGAAAGGGTAACTGTCATACAGACATAGTTTATTTCGAATTTATGTTAGTATGGTTTGATGGAAGATAACTCTTTGTTAGGGTTAAGACGCCTATTTAGTTTAGATATTATTTTATTTGTGTGGGTACATTATAGAATTAAAGGAAGAATTAGTTTGGACTAGCTGCGCCCCGCGATTTCACCCGCGTGGTGATAAATATTTTGGATAATATACAATATATGTATCTTTATATAATGTATCCTATGTGTTATTCTGATGTATAAGCTATATTATTGTAAAGTTTCATTAATCCTTAGTTACTCGCGCATAAAACATACATAAGTACTCGCGTGGCGTGCTTTCCACCCCAATTTTAGAATTAGAAAAAAACTACCAAATACATACAAAATCAGACTTTTATTTATGATTAAGATTTAAAAATTAGCGTTGTAAATTGAAAACTCCAATAACTAGAGACGATCAAACAGTCGCTGGGGTGTTAAACACCCCACGCGAGTAATTAAGGGTAAAGTAGTTTTTACGTGAAAGAGTAACAAACATCTATCCATCCATACTTACAAACTTTCTCGTTTATAATATTAGTAGGATAAAGCTGAACGGGACAAAAATGGCCAGGATGAAAAACCTCGAGATTCGCCTTGACTAGCTCTGAGAACTGAATAAACAAATAATGATGACTCCAGTAGCCAATTATATCTTGCGATCGGATAACATGACGTCAGAGTCATGAGTCACGATTGTTGACTCGGCGTATTGACTGTTATTAATGACGTAGCGAGTGACTCGGAGTGACGTCATTTCGTAGGCGGGATGTTGCTAGCGCTTGCTAAAGTTTCGCCGTCTCTGTATCGTTGCGTACGGAGCGTAAGGATTTGTTGATTTGTATCGATTTCTTTGTGCAATGGATCAGCATATCTGCCGATAGTAATTTAGATAGATAGATATATTATTTATTCATACAAACAGGTTACATCATTAAGTTAGTAGTGCCTTAAAGCCTATGTTAGGTTTGTCTTAGCACTATAGTTCTCACTTAATTTAAAAATAAATTGATAATCTAGGTACTGCAGTTAACGAACGATCTGACAACAATACAAGTTAACCTATATAAATTATTATCCTAGATAATTAAAAAAAAAAGAAAAATAAAATATTTATATCACAACAATTCAAAATTCAAACTATTTATTTCAAAGTCAATAGCATTTATTTCTTTAGGCTCACAAAATAAGCATTTGGACAAGTAATATTTTATACTATTCATTATTATCAAATAACATTATTTTAATTTTAATGTTCACTTCAATTTTTTGTCCACTAGTGGAAGAAGTGAAGTGAATTTACATAAGACCATCACACATTACAGATATCTCCAAATCGTTATTACTAGTACATTGAATAATATCATCATCTTAGAACAGAAATGCAAGAGACTGGTATTTCTGCCGATGACGTCATCCGCAATAATAATGTCGTTACTACAATATTGTTGCGGATCATGTCATCGGCACTCTTGAGTGCTTTGAAAATAATGCACCTATTACCCAAGCAAACTCAGAAACCAGTAATCGAATCGCACCCTATCAGACATTATTTTAACCTAGTCCCTTCTTACGCCCTATATACTTCCTTATTTCTATTGTTTATTCCTGTATTGTATTCTATTTTGTGTGGTATAATGAAGTGTTTCTATCTAGTTTCTATGTTTACAAGATATGTACAGTAGTAAATCAAGATGATTGTTAAAAGGATATGGTTAATTGTTTGAAATCTTACGACCTTGTATTAAACCTGCGAATAATAATGACACCGCCAATAGCGTTTCGGACGTACCCACATTAAAGGCTTCCATTGCATTTAGATTTGTACAGATTCATAAAATAGAGTTTATACAATTATCCAATACAAAAATCCTTTAGGTTTTTATTTTACCATAGGTGCCATTTTAGCACAGATTAATAAATAACATGAATTTTGACCACACGGGAAGCACCAGTTTTCAAATAAAAAAAATAATCGTCAAAATCGGTTCACCCTGTCGAAAGTTCTGAGGTAATAAACAAAAAAAAATACATTCAAATTGAGAATATAGGTTATCTATGTATATAGGTAACGAGCGGAGGCGACCACCGTCATACAGCAAGGCGAGCGCAGCGAGCCGCGCTTTGTGATTGTACAACCACTAATATGGATATCGTTTTCGATAAACTTGACAATGTAGATTACGACATGTCCACTTCCGAATTTAAAATGGCTGACATTTCTATATCGCAGTTCTTACTCGCTTTGTGACGGGGGCACCCAATTAATATGGGTATTGTTTTCGAATAACTGGAACCTCGTAGATTACGAAAAAGATGTCAATTTCCAAGATGGCTGACATTATTTAATCGCAAAATTTTCTCATGGATATCGATATCGACCAAATCGAGTGTGTAGGTTACGACAAGAGAAAAACAATAAAAAAAAAACAAGCAGCTCTCGCACACCCTAACAACTAGTCTATGTTTATAGATAAATATAAATAAATAATGCTGTGTGAATTATCCAGCATTATTTATTTATAATTTTTCACCTTTCCAGGTTCGCTTCTCGACCGACCCTCCCCAAGTGAAAGTGTTGCGAGTGTGGGCCTACGCGGCGAGGCAGGCCCGCGCGGGACACTGGGAGAGATACGCACTGGACCGGGACAGGTTCAAACGACGGTGAGTTGTGGGGTTTGGATGACGAGTCCTATCTATCTAATTAGCCGGTAACACCCACTGCTGAGTACAGGCCTCTTCCTTATCTCGCCACCCCTGGCGGTCTTGTGCCAGTCGGATCCACTGCTTCCCTACTGCCCCCACAATGTCGCCTGACCATCGGGCAGGTGGTCTGCATCGACGCCGCCGCATATTAAATTAAAGTCGATTATTGATTCAGACTTATTATATATCCATAATTGTGATTAATTGTGATTTATTATAGAATTAAAAAAAAAATTACATCATCATCATAGTGTTAATGTAAAGAATGCAATGCAATTTGACTGAAATTACATTACATTCCCTACACCAACACCTACAATTCAATTTGTATAATAAATTTGTTTAGCATAAGGGTTCATTAGACTTGACATCCAGTGCCTTTGCAGGCTACTGCAATGTCTGTCCACCAGAACCCTTAGGACCTTACCCTATTGGTGCTGCCCAGCATCCTGTAGGCCACCATCCATATCCCTAGGCCACCATTTGGTGACTGCTTTGGTCCATCGGTGATCCTCTCGATTTTACTAACTGAGATTATTCAATAGCCCCTATTGAATAATCTCAGTTAGTAAAATCATCACAATTCTATACCACTAATAATAATAATAATCACCGGCCCTAGTCACCGGCCGCTTGAGCCTAGCTTCGCGGTCGGTGATCTACCGTTTTGATATATTTTTTACTGTAGAATAGTTTTATACAATTTTTTTGTATTTTCTATAGTAAAAAATGTATTTTATACGAGAATTTTAATAAATGAGTGTATAATAATAATAATAAAAGCCTTTATTCAGATACTTAATAAACTAGTTTTACAAATATGCTTAAAATTAGACATCGGCAACCCCTATTGCATCTGTTTGCCCGGTTTTGGAAAAGGCCTCTCCCAACTGCTTCCAATCCTCCCTTGCTCGTGCAGTTCTAGACCAAGTCTGTCCTGCAGTCTCTCTTATTTCGTCCTCCCATCTTTTATATTGTCTCCCGCGTTTCCTCTTTTTGTAAAAAAAGTCTATACCACTACCAGGCTACTACTTGACATGAGCCTTCCCTGTTTAGCTTGGGACTAGATGAAGCGTTGTGGATTGTCCAGCATTATTTAAATTTCATTTATTTATATTAAACTAGCTGCGCCCTGCGGCTTCGCCTGCGTGGAAATCTATGTGTCAAATAGTTTATAAACCTCCCTCTTGAATCACTCAATCTATTTAAAGAAATGCATCAAAATCCGTTGCGTAGTTTCAAAGATCTATCTAATAAAATAGAATAGCTGAATGTAACCTGTTCTTTCTCATTCCAGCATTGCTGATGCTGACGTGGCCTTATCCTGGGTGCTGAAGCCGCAACATCGCTCCAGGATCATGTTCCAGCGCTTCATGCCGTGGTGGAACAGAGAGAGGAGGAGAGAACTCACAGAGAAGAGGGAAAGAGAGGCGAGACGCAAGGAAGAGGAAAAACTTGCGGAGGAGAAGAGGATTGAAGATGAAAGAATTGCGGAGGAAAAGAGGATCGAGGGCGAGAGACTTGCGGAGGAGAAGAGGATCGAAGATGAGAGAATTGCGGAGGAAAAGAGGATAGAGGAAGAAAAGCGTCGGATTGAAGAGGAAAAAATAAACGGGATACCAGATGTTCAAGCCACGAATTTGTCGAAAAAATTTAATGTGATAAATATTCCGAAAGCTGTTGTTACTAAAACACATATTGTAAATAGAAGCGAGGTCAAAGAAGTAAAAAATACGAAAAGTAACAAACTTAATAAAATCGCGTCGGATAAAATTAAAAATATTAAATTAGGCAGACGGCAAGATGTAGCTAATAAAATATTACAGTTAGAAAACAGGTAAATATTAAAAAAAAACATGTTTGTAATAGTATAAATGATTATATTATATAGGGCAACAATAACTCGGACGTAAACATCAAACGGCTAAGTTCGATTTTGCAACGTTGTTGCACTTTTGTTATATTAAAAACTTTACGTCTATGAGTTAAAATTATTTGTTTTTTTATGAACAAAAAACGTCAAAATTTTGTCATAAAGTCCAAGACGGATGAATTGTTTATATATGTCGATGTCGTAATTAAAATAACAAAAAAATGTTACTTATGCTTTTATGTAAATAATATTGAAAGCTGGGTGGTAAATATGGCCCTGTGTAACAGGGATTGCAATCAAAACCTGAAACTATCATGGTTACTAACACTAAAGTCATTTAAAACGGGATATTTACCATGATTTGATTTTTGAGTTATCCAATATTTCGGTACAGTTTCGTTCGTAGCAAAAGACAAAAAATGGGGGTAGATCGGTATGTCTGCCCATAAAAACACCCAGTGCCTTCAGTTACTCCGTGATCATGGCGCATGCAACTGCGCCGAAATATTGGATAACTCAAAAATCAAATCATAGTAAATATCCCGTTTTAAATGACTTTAGCGATTGCAATTGTTTACATTTTCATGCAATACGATAATTATTTGGTTCGACTAAGCTTGGAAATCTTTCCTTCTCCTTGTTAACAAGTTATTGTCAAAGATTCCAGACCAATAATTCTATCTACTTTACCTTTTGGTATCTAGTGGTTACTTTAAATAGAACTTTGTCTTACTCAATAGTTTTAAAATAGATATGAAGAGTTATTATTCTAGTTTCAGATTAAAATGAAGTGGTATGGCAATATTATAAGCGTGAATTGCGACTGGCGGTGTCGCAAACATCGTTTATAGTGATGACATTGTGATAAAAAAAAACTATTGGTTGGCGACTGTTAAAAAATACTGTTGACTAAAGGTAAAAATACACACCCCTCGCCACGCAAAGTACACGACGCATTATAAGATCTGGGCCCGTCGTTTTCGTGCAAACGTTAATCTTAAGGGTCCGGCGACCCTCGCTTGCAAAAATCGCTCCGAATATCGCTGTCCCTGTTTATCCCTTGCGCCGCGCCCCATGCGTGCGCGATAGCAATGTTAGCCGTTCAAAATTTGGTTTGTTCCGTAATACCAAAAATTATGACTGAAAACTTTTTGTATTCTTCACAAAGTATTGTTATTCTGTAACTAGACAATATAAGCTATGTTCCTTAATAAATAACACGTAAGATATTGATGTTTTTAATACGAAACAAATAGCAAGAAAACATGTCCATTTTCGCATAAAAATGTGCAAAACGAGATTGGCTTTCATTTCATTTTAGAAAATTTCTCAATAGAAAGAAAATTTCAAAATACTTACTATTTTGAAAAAAAAACTATTTGGGAACCTAGATAAATACTATTTTAATACAAATAATGCAATATTATAGTAGAAATATGCTTGAATTAGAAATAATTTTGGTATTACGTTTGTATGAAGAATTCGTCCCTCCGGAGGCCCCTTAAGCAAGCGACATAAGAGTTACTTTTGAGTAATAAGAAGCTTTTCCAGTTTCGAGTAAGGTTCCAAGACGCTTTAATTTGTATGAAAATAGCTTCTATAATATACAAATATGTAATGGTCTATACACATTTGTCGTACGCAACACCATCAAGCGTTTCCTGTATTAAGTCGCGAACGTTGCGTGGCCTGGTATCATACTACCTTAACCACTCAAAGATGCGACGCCATCTTCGTTTTTTATACGCCATCTTTGAATTGCCTATTCGGGCGAAAGGTAGCCTCAGTGCCTTTATTTAAGCTCTATAATCGAATGCTCATTTGTATCATCTTAAGCGTTATTATATTCGCGATTCCTTAGTTTAAAATTTAATTTAGTTCCATCACATTATTATGTAAAATTCGCACTGGTTTAAATAAATGTCCCATATTTTTTAAGGTTAAATTATAGTATTCCATATTTATTTTAGGTCTGTATACATTATTTCATATATTTCATGTAAATACTGTATAATGTGTAAATTACATGCATTTTTGTTTTTATACATAGTTATTGAGTTATATAAATTATTATTAGACACTTCGTTACAGAGTAAATTATTTTTGGTTAATTATATATATATATATTTTTGTAAATATGTATATTTTTCAGTACGTACACATTATAGAAGTTACTAATATATGCAACATGTAATATATGGGTTTGGATAATAAAACACTCCGAAAGATTACTTTGTTTATCTAGTTCCTGATTGGCTAAGGTATAAGTAGCGGTTGCCGCGTTAGAATCGAACCCCTGAATCAGCTATTAGATGTAGTAAGAGAATCGACTAAAGCCCATATTTATCTAACACCTCTAATGTGCACAACAATGTGCATTCAAATAGGGGCTTAAACTCGTTATTATACAGGGTGAATATTTGAGACGGTACAGTAAGGGCAGGTATGTACCGTAACCGTTATAGTTACAGGAAAACGCTTTGAATATTTGAGACGGTATAGTAACGGCAGGTATGTACCGTAACCGTTATAGTTACAGGAAAACGCTTTGAATATTTGAGACGGTATAGTAAGGGCAGGTATGTACCGTAACCGTTATAGTTACAGGAAAACGCTTTTAGGAGACTATATACATTTTTAAGATGTTTAATAAATAACCTTCCAATGGAACTACTCGACAATATAACACCTAATAACATTAAATATAAACTCAGATCGCACTTCTTATCGAACCTACATCATTATCAGGGGGTTTGATTCAGTTACTGATCTATTTACTTACCTAATTCCAATTTATAATCCTATTGCCTGAAATTGAATAACTTTATTGTCAAACTTATTAAATTCTATTCAGCTGACTCTCAGCTAATAACACATATACAAACCTTTGTGGTTTCCTTCGTGTTATTTTTAAGCTTTTTCATGTAACTATCTTTAAGTTGGTAAATAAATAAAAAAAAAAAAAAAGATTCTGAACTGCATTTACAGATTTTGGAAAAAATGTAGTCGGCAAGAAAATGGCCATTTCATACAAAAACTTGATGCCAATCGATCGGATACACAACAGCATCTGACATTAAACGAACAAGGGGTAGGAGCCAGGAGCGAGTTCACACCCCACTGGTAGACCCAGAGTAAATGATTGTTTACAGTAGCGAAGGATCCGTAAAAAAACATCCACTGTGTGAATGCGTTTAAATAAAACCAGACATTACTTTTTCTATTTATTTTCACATCAAGAAACATATATTACTGGACATTTAGATATTTACATTTTGAGACATAATATATTAAATTATTTTCACAATTACAGACGAATTTAGAGCTTCCTCCTTTTTTGAAGGCCGTTAAAAATATTCTATTTTATAGTCGTTTATCTTGACCGTTGCTTTAATTAATAATGTACCTAAATAGACACATATGCTCGTAGTCGAGTAAAGTTACAAAAGTTATATTCTTAATAAATATTTAAATAAATAAAAAGTTTTTTTATTCAGATATAAATACCTAAAAATACAAAAATAAAATACAATCAAAGAAAGCACAAGACCTTAAATTAAAATTCGTGCAAACACTAATCTTAAGCAAGCGATATAAGAGTTAGTTTTGAATAATAAGAAGCTTTTCCATTTTCGAGTAGGGTTCCAAAACGCTTTAATTGGTATGAAAATAGCCTCTATAATATACAAATATGTAATGGTCTATACACATTTGTCGTACGCAACACCATTTAGCGTTTCCTATATTAAGTCGCGAACGTTGCGTGGCCTGAGATCATACTACCTTAACCACTCTTTCTTATACGCCATCTTTGAATTTACATAAATTGTCCACATAAATAAAAAATACAAAAATAAAATACAATTAAAGAAAGCATAAGACCTTAAATTAAATTAAAATTATATTGATACTTAATATTTCAGCAGTCATTCAAAAGACTCCCACCCAACCCACGCAGTCTAAAGAGTGAGGACTCTGTTGAAAGACTGCATGATGGGCGAGGCAAACTTGCTAGCCACAACCTGTAGGATGGTGTTGGTACTGCTGCATGTTCTGCGCAGCAGAGAGGCGGTTTTCTTGCGAAAGATGGCGTGAAAGCCATCAACCTAGGCTGTGTTTTTCAAAATAATTTGCTTACTACTACACAACAGCTTTTAAAATTAATGGAAGTATTGTATTGTATTTATTTATTCCATAAAGATACATTAGTACACTTGGAAATGTCAAATTTTATACATATTTTATGTTACAGAGTAAAACGTATGGTGCAAGTTAAAATCAGTAAAAAAGTAGAAACAAATATTGAAGAGCTTTCACACAAAATCTAGTCATAAATTAAGCAGACTTTATGTAATAGAAACCATTTATTAGGTAGGTTCTTCTGTTACTACACATAAATACTAAACATTATGTAATAAATCATTATAAAATATTAAATCTTGTAAAAATAATCACTGTTAATAATTTTATAGGCCTTGCAAAGTATATCTAATTAAAGCGGGCTTGTAATACTCATAACTACATAGGATCTTTTTTTAACTATTTCTAACATTAATAAAAATATGGCACAGGTAGGTAAGCCTAAATATACATGCTTCATCTATCGACACTTAAGCGCCCTCTTTTCAATCAGATCGAACTATTTGCTTACTTAAAAAAACACTTAATTATTGGTGTAGACCGAAAAGATATCCTAAGCTATTAATATATAATATATGTCTTATGTTAATTCGACACTACTTAATTGATTAAATCGCTCTGCTGAGATTACTTGTGGATGGCGCATGAAACTGCCGAAATATTGGATAACTCATAAATCAAAATCATGGTAAATATCCCGTTTTAAATGACTTTAGTGTTAGTAACCATGATAGTTTCAAAAGTTTTATCAGAAATTACCTTTACAAGGAATAAATTAGATAATATAGTACACTGTTATCAGGGTTGGCATGATTAAAATAAGTTGTTTTAATACACGTGTATAAAACAGTTTGAAATAAAACTATGTTTTATATTAAGAAAAAAACAGGGTTTAAAACTACCTTTAATTGCAAATGCATGTGTATAAATACCACAGACAGGCTGTGGTATTTATACACTGCATAGGTAACTCCCCGCCAGTAAAGTCCCGCAGGGAAAGTCCTTATGTCGGCCGTCGAAAGAAAGTAATTCACTGGATTAGTGGGTACGGTACCTATTCCCCGCTCTCTCTCTAGTTCTCTACCTACCTACAACACTACATACAAGGTGTATGTAAAGTGTTTTGTATTGATTAATAATAATAATAATTTTTAATAATTATATTAGAGGTACTGAGATATGCAACAAAAGTAAATATTTATCGTTTTGTTAATTTTTACTAATGTGAATTAGGAAATAGTTTAGAAATGGATTATTTTATTATTCGCTATAACTGATTTCAAATTGATAAGTAAAAAAAAACACTTGTTTTAAACATTTTGAACTGTTTGTTTTATAAAATATAAAAAAAAAAAACTGTTATTTTTCCAACCCTGACTGTTATGCTGACAATCAAAGCCCATTAGGGCAATTTGTGATACCTATTATATTTTTTTTTTAAATAAACTAAGCAAATACTTAAATATTAACATAACATTTTTTTTTACGAAAAGGTATATACAAAAATGTTTTATGATATTAGTATGGATTTATAAAAAAATTCTAGGTACTTAGTTATCTAATCATCATCATTATCAGCCTATAGCTGTCCACTGATGGACATAGGCGTGCCCAATAAATAAATAATGCTGGACAATTCACACAGCATTACCTAGCCCCATGGTAAGCAGAGCTTGTGTTATGGGTACTAGATAACTGATATACATAATACAATACATTATATAGATAGATATTTTTTATTATCTATAGAAAATGACCAGAACACCCGAAACAAATATCTGCAGATCGTACACACATTTGTTCCGAAGCGGGAATCGAACCCGCAACCTCCTGTGTCGCAGGCGGACCTTCGCCCACCGCGCCACATCGATCGTCACCAATGAGCGCCATAGCGCCCTGCAGTCTGCAGTCTTTCGCAGTTATCTAATACTGTTAAATAATCTAAACTATAAAATGAATACTTAATACATTATATGATTTCATAAATCGATGATTGAGTTCATTTTAAAATATCACAGAAGTAAAATGCCAGTACAAATTGAAATTTCTTTTAAATAAAATCATCAAAATGTAAAACAATTATATATAATAAACCTTTAATTAATAATTGCCTCACATTGGCGGTTTTTTTTATCTTTATTTATTGATGTAGCTTTGTCACAAGTGACTATGTCACTCCCATATGGGATGGTTCTTACTAAAAAATTTAATAATGTCGCAAAAAAATCTGAATTGCTATAGATTTCTTAGAAATTGAGGTACTTTTTTATTTATGTGGTTTGTTCTAGATTGTTCTAAGAAATTTAATAATGTCGCAAAAAAATCTACATTACTATAGATTTCTTAGAAATTGAGGTACTTTGTTATTTATGGGGTTTATTCTAGTCTAGATGGTTCTAAGAAATTTAATAATGTCGCAAAAAAATCTACCTTACTATAGATTTTTTAGAAATTTAGGTACGTTGTTATTTGTGGGGTTTATTCTAGATGGTTCTAACTAAGAAATTTAATAATGTCGCAAAAAAAAATCTACATTACTATAGATTTATTAGAAATTGAGGTACTTTGTTATTTATGGGGTTTATTCTAGTCCATTAATAATGTCGCAAAAAAATCTACATTACTATAGATTTTTTAGAAATTGAGGTACGTTGTTATTTGTGGGGTTTATTCTAGATGGTTCTAAGAAATTTAATAATGTCGCAAAAAAATCTACATTACTATAGATTTTTTAGAAATTTAGGTACGTTGTTATTTGTGGGGTTTATTCTAGATGGTTCTAACTAAGAAATTTAATAATGTCGCAAAAAAAAATCTACATTACTATAGATTTCTTAGAAATTGAGGTACTTTGTTATTTATGGGGTTTATTATAGTCCATTAATAATGTCGCAAAAAAATCTACATTACTAAAGATTTTTTAGAAATTGAGGTACGTTGTTATTTGTGGGGTTTATTCTAGATGGTTCTAAGAAATTTAATAATGTCGCAAAAAATTCTACATCATTACATTTTAAGGAAATTGAATTACTTTTTATTTATGGGGTTTATTCTAGTAACATCTGTTGGTGGTTTCGTAAATAGGTATTATGATTAAAATAATGTCGAGATTTAATTTTTAAATAACATTAGGTAGTTGTCTCATCGGCAACGATGAACGAGTAGCGAGCAGAGCTAGAATGTAGACACGAGTCTGCGTGAAGCGGGGAGCGAGTGCGTAGTTCCGATAGTTGTGTAGCTCGGCTATAAGCGAGTGTGCGAGTGAGACGAGCGATTACTCGCCTCACTCGCTCGCGGCGGCCAAACGACAGTCCTGCGCTAACCTGCATTGTAGAGAAACTACCGCTGGTTGCTCTCTCGGCGTGCGTTCTGATCGCTGAGCGAGTGTTATTTTCCTGGCTCTTGTCGCTCAGCGACAAACCAGTGAAGCGAGTCCTCGCCGGCAGTGTGAACAGTCAGCGATCAACTATTTGTATATGCATCTCTTTTGTTTACACGGAATGTATATCTAACTGTACGTTTCTTGAGCGAGAAAGTAGCCGATAGTTAGTAGTTTTCTCGTCGGCGGTGGGACAACTGCCTAAGCAGAACAAACCTTTCGTAAAATCATCACTTTAGGCCTGATTATCATTTGTACCTATTTCATCATCACACTGTAATAGACTAATTTCTGCCCGCGGCTTTGCACGCATTGTTTAGGTATATGGAAACGTTTAAGGTTATTTCTATCCCATGGGAACTGATTTATGGATGAAAAGTAGCCTATGTTTGATTTCGAACTTACAACTACCACTCTATCATCTCAGCCCGATCCGTTCAGTAGTTTTGACGTGAAGAAGTAACAAACATCCATCCATCCATCTAGACATCCAAACTTTTACTCTTATAATATGAGTGCTATTATGTACCTCCATTTAATTGTGCTTTGTCTACTTCGTGTCTAATTTAATAAATACAACATATACCTACTACATAGAATAAAACAAAGTAGCTTCCCGCTGTCTGTCTGTCTCTATGTATGCTTAGATCTTTAAAACTATGCAACGGTTTTTTTACAAGATATACTGATTCAAGAGGAAGGTTTATAAACCATTTGACGCATACATATCCACGCGGGCGAAGTCGCGGGACGCAGCTAGTATATATGTATAAATAAATAATGCTGGACAATTCACACAGCATTATCTAGCCCCATGGTAAGCACAGTTGTGTTGTATAGTATATAATATGATATCCTACTAATATTATAAACGCAATAGTTTGTCAGGATGTATGTATGTTTGTTGCTCTTTCACGCAAAAACTACTGAATGGATTTTGAATATAGCTTACATATCAGAATAACACATAGGCTACAATTCATAAAGACATATAGTATATTATACAAAATATCTATCACCACGCGGATGAAACCGCGGGGCGCAGCTAGTTATATAATCATCTTATCTAGGTATCCTGTCCAGGGCAATACAGCGTCGACTGGCGGTGAACACCTGAAAAAGAAAGGCAAAGTAAATCGCTGGATATTTTGACGTGAAATTTCTTTCATGACCTCTCTGATGACGACCCCTGTGGCGCGGTGGACGAAAGTCCGCCTGCGACGCAGGAGGTTGCGGATTCGATTTTTTGTTCGACTATTATACATGTATACTAGCGGACCTACCCGGCTTCGCACGGTTTTGGTACAGATCCCTAACTTTTTTGATAATATAATATAGCCTATGTTCACCGGGGATAGTGTAGCTTCCCATCGGTGAAAGAATTTTTCAAATCGGTCCACTAGTTTCGGAGCCTATTAATTATAAACAAACAAACAAACAAAAAATCAAACCTATCCTCTTTATAATATTAGTATAATAATCGTAAACGTATAATATCCTTCTCTTTTGTTAGTTTACTCAATATTAATGTTGTGATTTTAGATATCGTACATTGTTTTAAATTAAGGGAAGTCATTTTCAAAAATGAGTTGTTGAATTATTGTAACATTGATAAGAGTAGAAATTCGCGATAATGAAAATATTGACTTTATAAATTTAAATTATGTACAGAAGTCCATGATTATTGGGAAACGCACTAATCAATCATAAATAATTAATAATATTCATTTATTTCGTAACTTTCGTGATACGTTCGACACGTCACATACGCGGCTGTAGCCGATACGCGGCCGTAGTCGATACGCGGCTGTAGTCGATACGCGGCTGTAGTCGATACGCGCGGCTGTAGTCGATACGCGGCCGTAGTCGATACCCGCGGCTGTAGTCGATACGCGGCTGTAGTCGATACGCGCGGCTGTAGTCGATACGCGCGGCTGTAGTCGATACGCGCGGCTGTAGTCGATACGCGGCTGTAGTCGATACGCGCGGCTCTAGTCGATACGCGCGGCTGTAGTCGATACGCGCGGCTGTAGTCGATACGTGGCTTTAACAGTCTCACCGGTTCGCTGCGTGTACCGCAGATCGGTGTCTCTATCAGGGTCGGGCGGCGGCGGGCGCGGCGCCTCGTCTCCCGGCAGACAAGTCTCCACCATCGCCTCGAGGCAGTTTACGAACAGCTCCGCGCTTTCTGCTGTGCATTGGTTCTGAAATACAAGGATAACATCTATAATAATCAATAAATTAAATAAATTGATCCAAAAGGCGGTATTCCTGGACTCGGCACGTATCGTCAGGAAGTTCCTTTCTCTGCAGCCCTAGTCACCGGCCGCTTGACTCTAGCGAGCGGTCGGTGATCTACCGTTTGGATATATTTTTTACGGAAGTGGCAGTGGGCCGGCCATATCTCGCGAAGAACCGACGGCCGCTGGGGTAACCAACGTGTTCTTGAGTGGAGACCACGACTCGGTAAACGTAGTGTAGGACGCCCCCCGACCAGGTGGGATGACGACCTGCGAAAGACTGCTGGCAGATGCTGAATGCGGCAAGCTGAAGACAGGGCGCTATGGCGCTCATTGGGGGAGGCCTATGTCCAGTAGTGGACTGCTATCGGCTGATGAATCTTTTTAAAGTTAAAGTGAAGAATCGAACAAGAAACCGGTGCAGGGCGCTATGAGGCTCTGTAGTGTAGGTTCCTAACTTAAACAAACCTAACTAGAGACGTCACTCGATGACGAGGACTAGAGATAACAAATAGATTTAACATTTAGGCTCAACTCACACCAAAAGAGCGTCGATGCAACAAGTCAAAAAAGAACGAGTCGCGCGGATGCCCGCGGCGCCGCAGGAATTCCGGCGAATTCGACTCGTTCGAGTTTCTCATGCGATAATAAGTTTTATTGTAATGAAAATAAAGTTAAAATTCATATGACACTGAAACTGCGCTCCGCTTCGCTGCGCTTCAACGCTCTTTTGGTGTGAGTTGAGGGAACATCAAGGATATCGGATTACATAATGAACAACCATATCAAATTACTAAGATAAGGAATGAAATAAATTAAAATTAGAGATAGAATTTTAGTATTAAAAAGCCTTGGTTTAACTCAATAAATATTCAGTATTTAACCTACTACAGTCGTGTTAATTACTCCCTCTACCTACCAACATTACAGCTCATTAGTGAAAGCCTATGTCCAGCAGTGGACTAATATAGGCTGATGTTCAGTTATAGGATGCACTTCACTTCGCTTTTATAAATTTTAATTTGTTTTCTTCGGTCCTATAGGCCGCAGCAGAAAACCAGCGCAGGTGTTTTTACTAACACCTGCATAAGTTTGGACCATTTTGTAGTTAAAACTAAGTTTAACTAATATTATAAAGAGGAAAGGTTTGATTTTTTGTTTCTTTGTTTGTAATGAATAGGCTCCGAAACTACTGGACCGATTTGAAAAATTCTTTCACCGTTGGGAAGCTACACTATCCCCGGTGAACATAGGCTATATTATGTTTTCTAAAAAGTTAGGGATCTGTACTAAAACCGTGCGAAGCCGGGAAGGTCCGCTAGTAATATTATATTTTCTTTGCATGTCGTATTTTCTGTATGTAGTAACGATTTTTTCTGATTGTTTATGTATGTTTAACTACAAATAAAAGCTTTGATTTGATGATTTGATATGTTGATACCTTAGTGAAGGGTCCCGCGAAGCGCCACAGGCCCCCGAAGCCGCAGCTCTGCATGTAGTGCAGCTGTTGTTGGCTCGCGTCTTCGGATGCTATCATGTTCTGGAAGAAATCAAACAATTTTACGTATTTCTATTTGTCCTGCCGTAAAATTTTAAAACCGCAACCCTGAATTTTGGCAAGGTCTTATGTCAACATCCTCAAAGAGAGACCTATAGTTTTTGGAGGATTTGTAGACTAAATTATGAAGTTTAAACCTTAGCCTAAGCAGTGATAAGCGCCTACTAACTTTGTCTGCCCAAGCTCTGATCAGACCTCTAGTACCAGCGATACAATTTTATTCGTTTTTGGTATTTGTTACAGAATGCAAAAAAAGTACACTTAAGTACCTAGTTTTTATATCACCTGCATAAGATCAAAGTAAAAAAAAAAAAAAAAAGTTTTTTTTGCAAATTTAAGAAAAATTACAAGGCGTATGTACTGAAACAATACAATACAATACATGTATTTTTATTCTATTTTCCTAGCTAGTTAGATGAAATAGCTTTGAAATGAGACTACTTTAAATAAAAAACCGTTTACTCAAAAATAAAAGAAGAAAAAAAAACAGATGAAGTACCTAGTATTCATTAAAAATTATTAAATCGGCTTTGTTTTTGAGATAGCTAACATATAATTTTTTTTTTTTTTATCGATAAATTTAATGAAGTGAAAAGCAAAAGTAAAAAGCTTTTATTTTGTCATAACAGATACTCTTATAATTAAACTTAGATTAGCAGAAGACAGGAACTGACAAAATCGGTCTCCACTCAGCATGTGCTCTGGTAGAGCAGATCGTACCATAGCTTGGGGCTGCCCCGCTACTGCAGCGCCTCAGGGATGTTTGCGGCGGCGCGAGTCGACTGTTTTCATACCACCATGCGCAAGCGCGCCGCCTCCCTGGTGCGCAGGTTGAGGGCCAGCTCCAATACCGTTCTCGTAATGATAGCTGGGAGGGCGGACTGTCCGTACACCAGGCACTGTTGTGAGCGCCACCGCCACCAGCAATCCTTTTAGTTTTTAAGATTATCTTGTTTATTTTCTAATATGAGTGTAAATGCTTGAAATAAATACTTTTTTTATTTATTATTATTTATAGCGTTGGTCTTCCGTGCAGACCGTGGTGCGCAAGGTGGCCTAATACAATAAGGAACAAAACTAAAATGTAAATAAATTAACAGAAACTGAATGTTACAACGCTAAGAGGCGATGTGGAAGGCCCAGGATGAGATGGCGCGACGAGCTCGAGGTACATCTTCCATCATGGCCTGTTGCAGCGTTGGATCGCGAGGAGTGGAAGAAGAAAAGGGAGGCCTTTGCCCAACAGTGGGACAGTGATGGCTTAAAATAAATAATAATAATAAATGTTACATCCTTGTTTGATCAAGGTTCGACAATACACAGTATAATATATACCTGTATGATGCTCTGCACTGCACTCAGTATGACCTGGTCGTGGCAGTGGATCAGGACATGGTTTATCTTCATGTCCAGCAGACTGTGGCTGGAAAACAAATACATATTATTATTATTTTTATGTATCTTATTTACCATGATCTCGGTCTATAAAGTGACTCGGTCCTTTGGAAGGCTTGCGTGGGGCCGAAGCCAACAGCACAGAGGCCCTTTGAGAGAGTTAATCTAAAGGCGATGGCTACACATAGCGGGTATCATCCTCGGGTGCACAATATGATACACCCAAAGAAAATTATTATTTTTATTATTACAATTTGAAACCGGCCAAGAGCTAGTCGGTCTCGCGCACGAAGGGTTCTGTACCATTATATAAAAAAACGACAAAAAACATGTTTGTTGTATGGCACCCCTTAAATATTTGTTTTATTTTAATTTCATTATTTATTTTTAAAGTGAATAACTAAATACTCTGTGAATATAGACTAAACTATTTCTTAATTTTCATTTATCCTCTGCAAGCAAGCAATCCCTTAGCTACTACATGCGAGGACACATAAATGGTTATAAGTTATTATTTAAGTTATCTGTTAAGTGTGTAAAACTGTTTGTCTTCAGAATAAAGCAAAATAAATAAAATATTTCAAGTGTTGACAATGTTGCCGTTATCAATATCGAGTAAAAACATAACGTTTGTTGTATGGGAGCTCCCTTAGACATTTTTTTATTTTTGTTTATTTGGAAGACAGACAGTAAATAGACATTATAAAGAGTTACAATAAGGATTTACATAGACCAGTGAAGTCTCCACTATTAACAAATTTAAACATAAAACTAGTGAACAGATCAATAGAGTTTAACATAATTTGAAACTAAACTAAGTCAGCTATTGGCGGCAGCATCGGCTGCAATGCTTCTACGGAATGAGACAAGGGTTGAGTTGAAAATATCAATTTCATTGAAATATTTATTATAATTATTGCAAGCTCTGTTCAGAAATATGTTCTGCCTATAATTAGTTCTAGACGTAGGAGTCCAACAAGTTTTCTTTTTCCTAGATGAAGCCCGTGGGCAAACATATATTTTATTGGATATATACATACATTGTATATTTTATCCCACCAAAAACATAAATGTAAAATAGGAGAGCCAAGTTCAATGCAAAAATTATGATTGGCTGTGGGCTTCGCGGCAAAAATAATTGATATCTGAATGAGTGCCAAGTCAAATCTATGTAGGTTAGATTTGACTTGGCCAGTTTTCATTACATCAGTCATTTTAAAAAGTTATTCAACGTTTTAATTCTGATAAAAACTGGCCAAGTCAAATCTAACCTACATAGATTTGACTTGGCACTCATTCAGATATCAATTATTTTTGCCGCGAAGCCCACAGCCAATCATAATTTTTGCATTGAACTTGGCTCTCCTATTTTACATTTATGTTTTTGGTGGGATATCATTACTTTTTGTAAAGAAAACTAGGCAGGTATTGACTCGGCGTTTCCAAATATAATTCTACTTGACAATAGATGGCGACACTTTGTATCATGGGAAATAAACCTACGTAGGGCTCAGTAATAATATATTTTAATAATCAAATGTACTGAAATTTGTTCAACTACACAACTGACCAATATAATTCTTTTTGGATTTTTCTGAATACCGCATCATATTTTAAAAGTTCTCGAACATTTCCATTGCGACTCGGCGTTTCCAAATATAATTCTACTTGACAATAGATGGCGATACTTTGTATCATGGGAAATAAACATTTATAGGTACGTAGGGCTCAGTGTTAATATATTTTAATAATCATATGTACTGAAATTACTTCAACTTAAGTTCCTAAAGACTTTTTAGTCGCCAAAATTTTATTTTTTTAGTTTTTATAGTCATTTTTAAACAAGCCGCCATCTATCGTCAACCATTAACTTATAAAGAAAAACAGGGCCAGGGCCGTATTTAGAATCCAATTATTTTACTGAATGTCCCAGGGCTATGTTGAAACATAGCATGTCTGGAATGCACCTATGGAATGTTTTATAATAAATATTCTATATTGAAAGTACTTTCCCTCCGTGAGACAACTACTATAATAGTAGTTGATTAGTAAATTTAATGAAATTGAAGCCCACCTATTATTGCAATTTTAAATTGTGTATGTTCTAGATTTCCATCTCAAGATAATGTAAGACAGCAATGGATCACAAAAATTCATAGACAAGACTGACTCCGACGAAATATACGAATATTTGTTCTTGCTGATAATACTGATAATCATATTATTCTTCTGATTAAATTAATAGCTGAAAAATATATAGGTATTCGTTTTAAGCATTTTGCAACCATAGAAAATGATAGGGCAACCAACCGACAACAATTAACCAAAACAGTTATTTTTGATGGAAAATTAATTTTGTGAATAAAATAATTCTTAGTACGTCCCCTACACTAGTGACATCTAGTGTGAGGTAGTAAAAATATGTAGTTACTTCGAAAACAGAATCTATTATTTGCCGGTCCCTAACAACTACACTGTATTCTATTGCGCAATCGGAGACGTTAGTACTATTGCTTATTCTATGCAATGCGGATTCTATTCGAATTTAAACCTTATTTCATTGACATAAGGCCGTCGTTGCTAACATCACTTATTTTTTGACTTTTTTTTATTTTTTGATTTTTTCCTACGCTTACACACAATTACCGAGCTGGATTCCAAATTTCATCCTTCTAGGTCATCTGGAAGTAGGTTAGAATTAGGTACTATATGTATGTCAGTCAGTCAATGTGAATTTTTACGACTTTTCGACCTTCATATCTTTGTAACCGTTTGAGCTAGCTTCATGAAATTTGGGCTTCTACATGTCCTTATAGATATAATTCAACACACGTAGTTTTATGTGTTTACGTTAAAGAGGTTTTGAGTTATAGAAGGGTCAAAAGTGGCACCAAGTGGTTCGTGTAATGATACACTCGGCGCGTTCCTTTGCTTGAACTTGGCTTGGTCACGCTGCCGCGTGCCCTGATTCTCTTTTTTAGTATTTATTGTTATAGCGGCAACGAATCATAGATTAGCAGAATTCGGCCCTAGTACTGTAATGTTGATGTGATGACATTGGGCTAGAAGAATACAGTAATAAAATGACTTACATGACCGGAAACACTTTGGGAAATACCACGGAGCCTTCGGCCAAGTACTGATACAGGACTCGTATTTCATTCTCATCTGAAAATTACAAAAAACAAATTATTATTATTATATTAGCCCGGGGTGTCCCACTGCAGAAGGCCTCCCTCCCCTTCTTCCACTCATACAACAAAAAACAAATTAAATTTGAAAAAAAAAAAAAATAATTTCGGTTTTCAATGACGAGAGACGAATAAAATTTTTAGCTTGCGTCGTGAAGGAAGATCCACCTACAAAGCAGGTTTCGATTCCTTAAAAAATACAAAAATCTTTATGAGAAACAAGAGACTTATAGTATAGGGTACAGTTGTGGGCCGACTGCCGCAAAAGTTAAGAAACTGTGTAGCGGAGTCAGCGCCCTCCTCCGCAAACAAAATAAATAGGGATGTTTCTTTACAGAAATAAAAAAAGAGATATATGTGTGTAGTGTGTGTGGTGTGGTGTGAGTGTGTGTTGTGTATGTGTATATTAGTGTGTGAGGGTGTGTGTGAGGGTGTGTGTGAGTGTGTGTGGTGTGAGTAGGTATGTGAGAGTGTGGTGCTCCCGAGGACACCGGTCTCATGAGAGTGGGACCCTTGGGACTAATAAATAATATCCATCATTGTAATGATTGTATATCAGTTATCTAGTACCCATAACACAAGCTCTGCTTACCATGGGGCTAGATGTTGCTGTGTGGATTGTCCAGCATTATTTATTAATCACTAGCGACCCGCCCCGGCTTCGCACGAGTGCAAATGCATGTATTCATCATCAGCCTATAGCAGGACATCTACCTCCAGTCTTTCGCAGGTCGTCATCCGACCTGGTCGGAGGGCGTCCTACACAACGTTTACCGAGTCGTGGTCTCCACTCAAGAACACGTTTGCCCCAGCAATGCATTTATTATATTACACATAAACCTTCCTCTTGAATCACTCTATTTATTATATTCGTAGTGTTAAAGATCTAAGCATATTATACGGACAGGCAGACAGCGGGAAGCGACATTATTTCATACTATGTAATGATTATTTATCGAAACGTTATTATAATATTAGTGAGAAGTACAATCATACCAGTAGTATATTTGACGAGCGTGGCGAGTACAGTCAGCACGAGCGCCTGCGTCGTGAAGTCTGACAGTACGGAGGGGTCTAGGAGGCAGTTGGCCTCAGCGCTGGATGTAGACTCCTTGTCTGTTGACAGCTGCGGAAAATATAATCATCATTTTATGTTATCACTAGCTGCGCCCCGCAGTTTCGCCCGCGTGGAATTCTATGTGTCAAATGGAAGAACTGGTGGACCAGCCCTACCGTGAGTGTCCACGTCTCAGCTCCGTAGGTCATAACGGGTAGTGCAATACAATACAATACAAAAATACTTTATTGTACACCAGATACAGAACATTATGAAAGATATTACATGTGACAAGTACAATGGGCGGCCTTATCGCTTAGAAGCGATCTCTTCCAGGCAACCTTTAGATGGAAAGAATTATGTGAATTAAAGAAAGGCAGGGGTAGTGATTAATGTTTAACACTTTGAGTGCTGAAAATGCACGGTATGAGTTTTCTACAAGTGACTAATATGCGTAAATCCACACTAGCGCAGCGGCTGAGAAAATACAGATCTTTGTGACTCAGCATAGCCGTAATATTTTTCAAACGAAACGCATGTGCGGCGCAACACAACCGCTGTGTAGAGCGGCAGCACGAATTTTTTAGGTAAAAAAAAAAGATCGCAGTCGTCGAAAAAAAACCGCAGTCAAAGTGATAATAATTATGATTTATTGGTATGCCTAGTTATAAATAATGTTTCTAATGTATATTCTTGATTGTAAATTGTAATTGTCTGATTTTGTGTGTTTCTGTATAATGTGTGTGTGTGTGTGTGTGTGTGTGATTATTGAAAGTAATAATATTAGTTACTAGTAAAAATCCTTGTATGATGTCAAAAATGATGTTTCATTTATAGCAACAGTTTTTTATGGATTTTAAGAGTAACCGCAGACTAGCGTACTTACAGATCCAATGGTCTGATGAGGTCTACTAGTTTGCAACAAATAAAAAAAAAAACGGGTAGGACGAATGATCCTTCAGAGGAAATGTGAGAGCTCTTTCTAAGCTCGCAGAATGTATTTGAACTGGTGGAAAGACATTACCTTGGTAGCATTAGAAGCTGTTTCAGGAAAGTCGCTGTCTCCGGACTTGGTGGACGCTGGACGCTCTGCATCCTCAGCACTGCTCGGGGAAAAGCGACCTTCGTCTTCCAGACCCGTCTGAGGAGTAGACTGATTATTTTAAAAGTGGTAGTAAAAAATATCTATGTATTAACACTGCTCGGGGAAAAGCGACCTTCGTCTTCCAGACCCGTCTGAGGAGTAGACTGATTATTTTAAAAGTGGTAGTAAAAAATATCTATGTATTAACACTTCGAGTGCTGAAATCACACCATATGTGTTTTCTACAAGTGACTAATATGCGTAAATCCACACTAGCGCAGCGGCTGAGAAAATACAGATCTAAAACTTTTGAAACTATCATGGTTATTAATACTAAAGTCATTTAAAACGGGATATTTACCATGATTTGATTTTTGAGTTATCCAATATTTCGGCACAGTTGCATGCGCCATGATGTCAGTTACTCCGTGATCATGGCGCATGCAACTGTGCCGAAATATTGGATAACTCAAAAATCAAATCATGGTAAATATCCCGTTTTAAATACAGATCTGTGTGACTCAGCACAGCTGTAATGTTTTTCGAACGAAACGCATGTGCGGCGCAACACAACCGCTGTGTAGAGCGGCAGCACGAATGGCTTAGGTTAAAAAAAAGATCACAGTCGTCGAAAAAAGTTCGCAGTCAAAGTGTTAATATGTATCAGTTATCTGGTACATATAACACAAGCTCTGCTAAGCTTGGGGCTAGATAATGCTGTGTGAATTGTCCAGCATTATTTATTTATCTTCTTATCTGGTATCTAAATGACTTGTAGAATAAATTTAAAAAAAAAAAACCTTTTTTCACGCGTTACCAGCCATCCCAAGGCTGACTGATATACTTAATTGAAAACATTTCCATAGACAAGTTATTTTATACATAGAAAATATCCTTAAAACCCATTAATATGTAATTGCTGATCCTACAGACATTTTTTCCAAGGCGGGAATCGAACCCGCAACCTCCGCCGCGCCACACCGGTCGTCAGAAGATACTTACTTCTAGCCCGCTGTCGTCGGTATTTAGTTCAGGCCTCGCCGATTCTCCCGTAGGCCCGTGCTGCATTGAATGGGCTCTTCCTTCGCTATCCTACAAGTATAAAATACATTAGCATAGGTAAAGCATCAAGGGTACAGGATATTCTATTTCACGAAGAAGGTTTCGCCGACGACGTTTAAGTTAGTTAGTTATTAGTTAGTTGCCATGTGCTGACGTTACGTTTTGGTTAGTTAGTTGTTCGTTAGTTGTCATGTGCTGGCGTAACGTTTTAGTTAGTTGCCATGTGCTGACGTAACGTTTTAGTTAGTTAGTTATTAGTTAGTTGCCATGTGCTGACGTTACGTTTTGGTTAGTTAGTTGTTCGTTAGTTGTCATGTGCTGGCGTAACGTTTTAGTTAGTTGCCATGTGCTGACGTAACGTTTTAGTTAGTTAGTTATTAGTTAGTTGCCATGTGCTGACGTTACGTTTTGGTTAGTTAGTTGTTCGTTAGTTGTCATGTGCTGGCGTAACGTTTTAGTTAGTTGCCATGTACTGACGTAACGTTTTAATTAGTTGTTCGTTAGTTGCCTTGTGCCGACATTTTGCGTGAACCCAAAAACACTAGTCACTCGGACCGCGTCGCGATGGAGACTGAGTGATCGAGAGTGCTCCCGAAATTACGTAAACTCAATGTGCATGTGTGTGCATCAACCAAGACAAAACCTTCTTCATGAAATAGAATATTTGTAAGTTATATACCCTTTGGTCGGCTAAAATCGGCTAAATGTCTTACTCTAGTACTTCAAAGAATTGGGCTGTATATTAATGACCAGAGCCTGAATTCGGTAACACGGTTGTATCGAAACATCACTGAGACGTTCCATTTTTGTATAGGACTTGGTATTGCGTCTCTAGCATGTGGTCATAAAAGAGAATAAGAGAGTTGTCGTTTTCAAAACTCTATTTAGGTGGTCTAGACCTAGTGATGACCCTTTCTATACGGATATAAAAATTCGGAGATAGGTAAAGTTGTTATGATTAGGTACTTACGGAGTTCCCAAAAACGGTTTTTACAAGTACCGTTATAATATCGGTAACTGAAATAGGGGTTATTTTAGGGTAAATATCTTACCAGAGGTCTAATGGCATTAGAACGTTTGTATTTGAGACGGTGGCGAGGGTTACGAATAGAGGAATTAGGTTTTCAAACTTGAATTTGGTCGTTTTCCAAAGAATTACAATTTACTAACGAACCAACAACTCAACAAATGTTGCCAATAATAAATATTAAAAATATTTAACTTGCAACGAGTGTATTAAATATTTTAACGAAAATTCTCCACATAACGTTATTTATAAAAAAACTGTTTTTTATGCGTCATCATCCAACACGTATTTGATAATGGATACCAGTTACAACATAACTACAGCGCATCGAATTTGTTAGCTTTAATTTTAGTACAGTTATTTTTTGCTATTTAGAAAACGGCCAAACATTTTTAATGAGTTTAGGGATCACGTCAATACGATATTAAAAATATCAAAAAATAGGAGGATAACATTTTTTTAAGCTCAAGGGTTCAAAGCTATTTGGATATTGTTGGTTGGTTTGGTATTAAGGGTTCATCTAAAGAAGCTTTTAGTTAAAAGGGTTTTAAATATTCATTTAATTTGCAAGCTTAAGCTGTTTCGAACGTGTTCATTTGTGATAATGTTTTGCTGACGCTGTTAGAGTCATATAGTGTAAGAGTGGGTAGGATTTAGTGCGCAATATAATGTTAGTTCGTAGTAGGTGCTTTGTGTTTGACATTTTGTGTATCATATAAAGCTCTTTGAAAACGTGTTAGGTAATGTCTTTGAAATTACAGTGTTTTACATTTAAAGTGCATTGAATTGTTTTGTCCAATTCGTGTTAAGTCTTTTAAAGCATCATAAACCTACAACATGGTCGATACCCTAAAACTAGTTCACAACTACAAAAAAAGTTTACGGTTTTTAGTAAATTTTACGATCGGTTTCACACAATTTAAGGGTAAATACATTGTTTACCCTCGGCGGTCCAATGGTATCCTTAGAAGTAGGCACGGAGAAACTTCGCTGAGTTTTAAAAAGCATTCTAGCTGACGTCTATAAGATTTAAGCAATGCAAAGCGACATCAATACAACAGTTTACGTTATATCGTTAACGTTATTTTCGTAAAGTGTTGTAATATTTTGCGTTATTGACGTTATTGTAACATAAAATTTAAGTTTTAGTAAATTTAAAACTTCCCCAAAATATAAATAATATTTTGAAATAGATACCAAATAGTTTAAATTCACGATTTGTGTCGTAATCGTTATTAAAGTTTGGAAACGGTAATAACGATTCTCCAACAGATAAAAACCGTTATCAAAAACGGTTATCAAAAATAACGGAAAATAACGCATGGCGTGCGGGGATGACGTGAACGTTATTGTAATGCATACGAACGATACGATTCATGTCCGATAAAGTAGCGTGGAAACAGACCAACAGTGTAAATACAGTAGAAATGAAGATAGTGTATTACTGAAAGGAAATAAGAATTAGTATTTGATATGGCGAATGAAAGACCATTTTTCTGTTTTAAATGCTACTAAGCAGTATGCATTTTCATTCTTGATCGTAACCGCAATATTTTAGCCGTTTATCTTTAAACTTCCAGGAAACTGTAGAAAGAATGTAGAAACACACGCCTTATCACGCATTACGCATTATCCTGTGATTACCAGTTGTAAATAGTTCTTGATTTTTACGTATTTTTTAAAGAACTTATACGAAAGGTATAGTGTATGGTCTTTCATTCACAATAGAGAGAAAGAAAAGTTACAAATCCAACTAAACTCCACAATGACGTCAATAATGATTAATAAATATTTCATGAATGGCACAATCCCACAAAAGCCTCTCATTTAAATAATACTCTAACTAAACAAGCAGTTATTTCATCTGATTGGGAAATATTGCAACGTCTGATATCGTTTCTAATATTGATATGGACTAGGACTGAATCTAAGAGTTTACTGTCATTATATTAAGCTCAATTATTTCAACTGTTTATTTTCCCAAAGCAGATTAGTAAAACCAAGGTATGTTTAAACTGCCATTCATTCTCTAAACACCGACAGCTCAACTTCAACGCATCTTACCGCACTATGCACTATCAATAACTGGTATGACTAGTGTAACTGCTTTAAATAACGTTGCTTTACAACAACGCCAGTAATTTTTCAGAACGTTATTTCTTTGTAAAATAACTTAAAGTTAACAGTTAGTTACCATGAACTAATATCATTTAAAGTGGGCTAGGTATGTCACACGTTTTGGTTCAAGATTTACAATTTCGTTACATAACATAACGGTTTATTATAAACTCGTTTCTGCCATAGGCTTCGCATGCGTTGATTCTATGGTAACGTTCAAAGGATATTTAGGTTAAATAGTATTTTTGTTTAGTATTTTATTATAGTAATTAGTAGTATGTATAGAATTTAGCAGTATATATAGTACTTAGTAGTATATGGATAAGTAAGTTAAAATTTAATCTTCTGTCTATTTATAATTTTATTTATGCACATATACCCACTTCTCTCTTTACTATATCTCTCTCTCCCAATAAGGTTTGCTGGAAGAGAACTCTTTTTAGGGTTAAGTTCACCTTTGTATTAATTTTCTAGAATAGGTTTTATATATAGTTTATCGTGCAAAAAGTATAAAATAAATAAATAAAAATAAAAGATATTCCCATCTCAGGTTCAGGTTGTTTCCATAACAACTGATTTAAAGGACAAAAAGCTTATTTATGCCTATGTGTTAATGCCTATGAATAATTAAAATAATAATAATAATATTAATAATTGCGTATGTGTGCCAAGTCCAAGTGCGTTTACTTACGTAAAATCAAGAATATAATTTAGCGCTTTAGTTTATTTTCTAATAGTGCGGTAAGATCGTTATTTATACCTAAATGATTATAAATAAACATATAACTCTAGATATTACCTGGTGAGAAATAGTCATGAGGTGGGGACTGTGACCGCCACTGATTGATGCTGATAGCTGCATAGTTGGTGATTTACCTGTTAACGTTACCCGAATTGTTAGTGACTCAGATCGGTTTCGTTAGCAATACCGTTATCGCGTTATCCGTTATTTCGATGTGTTTTTGGGTGTATCTATTGATACTATCAACGCAGCTTACGGTCACCAATAGAAAACAAAGGAAAATGAACCAATGACCAGTGCAAATATTATGAGTTATACACCCAAGAATATGTACATATGGATTGATCAGCTAGTAACAAAGTTTTAGTTAGCATTTAGCTCAATTGTTTCAACTATCTGACCGAAGTTAGTCATAGGTATATGAGACAAACAGCTTTTTGTCATAAAGTACACATACAAGGTGGCGCAAAATTAATCATCCATTTTCGTTTTACAAAATATCAAATATTATCGACGTACGAGGCCATTATTTTGCAAATATTATAACATTTTACGATAGGGTGATTACTTTTGCGCCACCTAGTATATAATTTAAAATACATAACCCTAAAAACTCATTAGGTACAATTAGACCAAAAATAATCCGAATACATACCACCATGCGCTGTGCTAATAGAAGACTGGTCAAGTACGTCCCAGGATTTCTGGCGTCGACTGTGGCACGACGATTGCGATGATGATGGATGGATCAGCATTGCTGACTGGAATAATAATTTATTTTAACATGATTTTGAAAGGAAGTTACCTATCCCATGGCCCCCGACATAAGACAAGTAGCAGGCGTCATCAACAGAGAAACAGAGTGGCCCAAGAAAGACACGTGTGGAAAAAGTTTGGAAGAGGTTTTTGTCGACTGGCAAACAGATCTAGAAAAAATAAGTAAAACTCAAATAAGAGACTAGATTACGGGTTCCATTAAATTTAAGTTTTCTATGTATTTTGTCATAAAATTCTGATAAAAGGATCTGAATATAAGGCTATATTATTATATAACCTATCCCAAGATAAGTAGCCGTAAAATTTAATAACTATATTTAGTAACGTTATTTGTATTAGATATGATATTAACGGTCACAATACAGTAAAAACGTTATTGAATATCGGTAAACACAAACCGTTCCTTCAGGCAACTAACGTTATTAGGTCGTCCATTAATCAGATAAAAGGTTAACTACCTTAATATTATAAAACATAAACAACATAAACGAAATAGTTACTCGTACTTATTAATTCTTAAATTTTTTTTTTCTTGATAATAATTTTAGCACTCATGTCGCCTGAAACACAGAATTACCTAGTTCAGGCTAAATTGTTTTACTTAGCTGTATTTACTTATTAATTGTACTCATATTTTGTCTATTCCAGCTAAGAAGTTTTTATGATTTTGTTTTTTTATTACCTGATGCTGGTACTCAGAAGCGGGGCAGTAGTGGTCACAGTTGTCCGGCAGCCATTTAGGGAGGGAATGTTTCAGGTGGCAACGAGATCTGACCTCCTCACTCACACCGACGAGTGCTGGGGAGAAAGAGATAGATATAGGTTAGATAGTTGTATTCACGCGTGAGGCGCGAGCAGCTGCCCCCCGCGTGCCGGTAGCCTTGTAACTAACCAGTGAGATAGGGCACGGTGTGAGGCTGCGCAGTGAAGCGGTCCCCGGGCGCGGGGGAGTTCAGCTGCAGTAGCGCTGTCAGCACGCGGGTGGCGCGCGAGCAGCTGCCCCCCGCGGGGTGCCGGTAGCCTTTGATCAGGTGCCCGACCAGCGCGAAGTGGAAGTTTGCGCGGAAGCTGTGGAAATAACATAAAACAAATAAATAATCTCGGTAAACGTAGTGTAGGACGCCCTCCGGTCAGGTGGGATGACGACCTGCGAAAGACTGCAGGCAGAAGCTGGATGCGGCAAGCTAGAGACAGGGCGCTATGGCGCTCATTAGGGGAGGCCTATGTCCGCAGTGGACTACTACAGGTTGATGATAATGATGTGGTAGACCTTGACGCTTTCAGTATCTCCCTGTCGTCTGGCGCAGGGCGTCGTCTCATCTACCCTAACCCTGTTCAACATATATGTTGTACTATATATATATTGCCTGAACAGAGACGAATAACATACACGATGTTATTCGTCTCTGTTCAGGCAATATAAAAATCTTTTGACTTTTACTATTAGCTACTAAAAGCTAAGTTATTACTAACCTCAAGCCAACAGCGTGGTCTAGTTGTTTGAAGTGCCATTCCAAAGGTTCTCTGGTCTCCATAAGGACTTGTTCCATTGACTGCAACAAAAATCTTGTTAAAGCTTTTGAAGCTAAAGATGAAAGATTTGATGCTACACTTGTACTCAAAACAGCACATGTTATGGCTTTTTAAAACAAGAAATTATTATATTATCTGTAACATCAGTTCATTCGTTCTGTGTTCCTTCCAATCATTCATCAATCATAAATAAAAATCTGCAGATCGTACAAACATTTGTCCTGGGGCGGGAAGCGAATTCCTGCGCATACGCAGGCGGACGTGTGTTCAGTTAGTTTTATGCTACCAGCGAAAGACAGCTTAGAACAGAGATGCCTAGAGAAGTCTCTCTATCTATATTTATCTGTTGTTCGGTTGACCACAGACCACTACCTATATATATATATACACCTTCTTTTTGTATCTTCAAGGTCAAGTATACACTTACTTTAATTTTAACTCAGTTTATACTTGAACACGCCTTTCTATGTACTATATATATACTTTCATATTTGTTGTTGTATAATTTGTTACGTAGGCACTGTTTTTATCATTGTGCGCTGCCTGCTACTGATTGTAGGAATCGGCGGAAGATCAGCGCTGCGTGTATTGGTTCTACCAGTACCCGTAGCATTCATGCTGAGCCATTTCCTAATTTTTTAGCTACAATCCGCATAGTATAGCTACCAAATGTACTTTTATAACTAGTTTTAAGATCTTGTATGTGTGATTGGTTGTAGTAAAAAATATTTCTTTCTTTCTTTTTTTATCCAAGACTTAGATCCACTTTTGAGTTGCTGAGTCACTAAGGTATTGACTCAGCAACTCAACCTTTTTGCTAGGAGTACCTAGAAGTTACCTTATGTGCAAAGTGTCCGTGTGAATCCAGCGTGTGAAGGTTTTGCTCTAGGAGTGCCAGTCCCGCCGCGAATAGAGTCGGCTCGTCCAACTGTAGTACGCTCACTGCCACCCAGAATAGGTACTTGTGGATTGGGGAGGCCTGAAAAGGATATAAAACTTATTAATCGACGAAAAACAAAAGGAGGCGGATATTAAATAAATAAATAATGCTGGACAATTCACACAGCATTATCTAGCCCCATGGTAAGCCGAGCTTGTGTTATGGGTACTAGATAACTGATATACATAATAACAATACATTAACATAGATAGATATTTTTTATACACCACCATTTTATACACCCGGAACAAATATCTGCAGACCGTACACACAATTGTTCCGAGGCGGGAATCGAAACCGCAAACTTCTGCGTTGCAGGCGGACCTTCGCCCACCGCGCCACATCGGTCGTCATATTAATTCAGCTGTTTGTTTTCTTTACTGTACATTTGATGAATATATGTAACCGATTTTGATAATTCTGTAGCTTAAGTTTAAAGCAAAAAAACAGGATAAAAATTTATTGATATGTCTGAGAGATATTATACCCGCAAAACTTTAAAAAAAATATAATATTAAAGGAATTCGAACTCTTTTTAAAAACTTTCTTTTAAAAAAAAATCAAATGATTATGAAAACGCCTTAACCTTACTCACGGGTCTTTACCGTTAACTAGCGCTTGTCATTAAGTAAGACAGGAACCTATACTCCGCTTTAGAATTCAAGATATTTTATCTCAACAACGACAATTATGAATGAAAACTTAACAGTTATTAATTACAGAAAACATTAAGGTATAGTTTGACCGCAACCGCTATACCACTCCTTAAGAGGCCTCCGGAGGGACGAATTCTTCATTTTGTATGAAGAATTCGTCCCTCCGGAATACCAAAATGATTTCCAATTCAAGCATATTTCCACTATAATATTGTATTATTTGTAGTAATTATCTAGGTTCTTAAATAGATTTTATTTCAAAATACTTGCCTAAAATTAAATAAAAGCCAATCGCATTTTCCACATTTTTATGCGAAAATGGACAAGTTTTCTTGCACGTAAGATATTGATGTTTTTAATACGAAACAAATAGTTTCGTATTAAAAACATCAATATCTTACGTGTTATTTATTAAGAAACATAGCTTATATTGTCTAGTTACAGAATAATAATACTTTGTGAAGAATACAAAAAGTTTTCAGTCATAATTTTTGGTATTACGGAACAAACCAATTTTTATTTTTTTTCAATCAATACAGTATCGTATCACAAAAAATATTACATTATTAAATGAGTACCTAGTATAAAACGAAGTAGCTGCCCGCTGTCTGTCTGTCTGTATGTATGCGTAAATCTTTAAAACTACGCAACAGATTTTTGATGCGGTTTTTTTAAATAGATAGAGTGATGCAAGAGGAAGGTTTATAAACCATTTGACACATAGATTTTTCAATGCAATGGCAAATGAAGTTGATTTGTTCAATACTTCTCCAAGTAATTTCAAATGTATTTGTAGTAATCACTTCTTTACTGTATAACTTTACATATTCTTATTGTTTGTCCACTACTTATTCTTTTTAATATTTTTTCTAACTACTTGTGAAAACTTGTAATTGGCCGTCCTTATATATGTATATACTTAGTCTTTCTTGTTATATGTTTAGCCGTAAGTTTTCCGAAAATTAAATAAATAAAAATAAATAGATTTCCACGAGGGCGAAGCCGCGGGGCACAATAAATAAATAAACAACGAATCTTTACCGGGTATAAGAGCGGCTGCAGTCTCGTCAAGCACATAATGATCGCCTCCAGCAATGCGAGGTCGTTGAACGACTCCAACGCCTTCACCAAGATGCGCAGGAGTTGCTTCATGTCGTTGAGGAAGGTTTATAAACC
This sequence comes from Eupithecia abbreviata, assembly GCA_943735965.1. Classification (NCBI taxonomy): domain Eukaryota; kingdom Metazoa; phylum Arthropoda; class Insecta; order Lepidoptera; family Geometridae; genus Eupithecia; species Eupithecia abbreviata. Next base: position 2,064,370 of record OX031001.1, on the reverse strand, counting down.
ATTTAACACATAGATTACCACGAGGGCGAAGCCGCGAGGCACGATAAATAAATAAACAACGAATCTTTACCGGGTATAAGAGCGGCTGCAGTCTCGTCAAGCACATAATGATCGCCTCCAGCAATGCGAGGTCGTTGAACGACTCCAACGCCTTCACCAAGATGCGCAGGAGTTGCTTCATGTCGTTGAGGAAGGTTTATAAACCATTTAACACATAGATTTCCACGAGGCACGATAAATAAATAAACAAAGAATCTTTACCGGGTATAAGAGCGGCTGCAGTCTCGTCAAGCACATAATGATCGCCTCCAGCAATGCGAGGTCGTTGAACGACTCCAACGCCTTCACCAAGATGCGCAGGAGTTGCTTCATGTCGTTGAGGAAGGTTTATAAACCATTTAACACATAGATTTCCACGAGGCACGATAAATAAATAAACAAAGAATCTTTACCGGGTATAAGAGCGGCTGCAGTCTCGTCAAGCACATAATGATCGCCTCCAGCAATGCGAGGTCGTTGAACGACTCCAACGCCTTCACCAAGATGCGCAGGAGTTGCTTCACGTCGTTGAGGAAGGTTTATAAACCATTTAACACATAGATTTCCACGAGGCACGATAAATAAATAAACAAAGAATCTTTACCGGGTATAAGAGCGGCTGCAGTCTCGTCAAGCACATAATGATCGCCTCCAGCAATGCGAGGTCGTTGAACGACTCCAACGCCTTCACCAAGATGCGCAGGAGTTGCTTCACGTCGTTGAGGAAGGTTTATAAACCATTTAACACATAGATTTCCACGAGGCACGATAAATAAATAAACAAAGAATCTTTACCGGGTATAAGAGCGGCTGCAGTCTCGTCAAGCACATAATGATCGCCTCCAGCAATGCGAGGTCGTTGAACGACTCCAACGCCTTCACCAAGATGCGCAGGAGTTGCTTCATGTCGTTGAGGAAGGTTTATAAACCATTTAACACATAGATTTCCACGAGGCACGATAAATAAATAAACAAAGAATCTTTACCGGGTATAAGAGCGGCTGCAGTCTCGTCAAGCACATAATGATCGCCTCCAGCAATGCGAGGTCGTTGAACGACTCCAACGCCTTCACCAAGATGCGCAGGAGTTGCTTCATGTCGTTGAGGAAGGTTTATAAACCATTTAACACATAGATTACCACGAGGGCGAAGCCGCGAGGCACGATAAATAAATAAACAACGAATCTTTACCGGGTATAAGAGCGGCTGCAGTCTCGTCAAGCACATAATGATCGCCTCCAGCAATGCGAGGTCGTTGAACGACTCCAACGCCTTCACCAAGATGCGCAGGAGTTGCTTCATGTCGTTGAGGAAGGTTTATAAACCATTTAACACATAGATTTCCACGAGGCACGATAAATAAATAAACAAAGAATCTTTACCGGGTATAAGAGCGGCTGCAGTCTCGTCAAGCACATAATGATCGCCTCCAGCAATGCGAGGTCGTTGAACGACTCCAACGCCTTCACCAAGATGCGCAGGAGTTGCTTCATGTCGTTGAGGAAGGTTTATAAACCATTTAACACATAGATTTCCACGAGGCACGATAAATAAATAAACAACGAATCTTTACCGGGTATAAGAGCGGCTGCAGTCTCGTCAAGCACATAATGATCGCCTCCAGCAATGCGAGGTCGTTGAACGACTCCAACGCCTTCACCAAGATGCGCAGGAGTTGCTTCATGTCGTTGTCTGTCACGTTCTTACCTGAAGGAATTTATCAAATTATAGCATACTAGCGGACCGTCCCGGCTTCGCACGGGTATTGGAATTTTAAGGGTAAATTTTTTACACCTTGGGTTTAATTATTATTTCAGTTTCAGTAAGGATCCCTAACTTTTTTGAATATATAATATAGCCTATGTTCACCACGGATATTTAGGCTTCCTAACGGTGATAGAATTTTTCAAATCGGTCCTGAGTTTCGGAGCCTATTCGTTACAATAATGCCTGTTCGTTAACGATGTGAGATATATCATTCGAGTTCTAGAGCTCATAATGCCTACAAAAATACTAATATAAAAACAAAAATCGCCAGTGAGCTGTGAGCAGCACAGCGAGCAACGCGGTAGTCGAATATGTTGACTTTTTTATTATAATAAAATAAAACACTAATGTCCTGCATAACACATAATTAATAATAACACACAACATTTAATCTACGTTAATAGCAAAATGTTAATTTACATATAATGTTTATAATACATAGAAAACATCAATAAATAAATAATGCTGGACAATAAACACAGCATTATAGCTAGCCCCAAGCTAAGCTTGTGTTATGGGTACTAGATAACTGATATACATAATACAATACATTACATAGATAGATATTTTTTATTATACATAGAAAACGACCAGAACAGATAGATAGATAGATAGAAAATTCTTTATTGCACTTGAACTATAAACTATGTACAGTAATAACTTAAAAATTAAGTACAATTGGCGGTCTTATCGTTCAAGAGCGATCTCTACCAGACAACCATGGATGGATAGGATCGTGGACAGTACCAGGGGATCTGTGTGCTTGTAAGTTATGGGATATTATAAATAAAATACTTATAGTACTTACATAGAAATATACCACACCTATCAATGGATATGATAGGTACATATTTGATATATTAAAACTTACTGATGCATCCAAACACAATGAGAGCGCGCGGTTGCAGCGCTGGGTTGAAGCAGAACGCGAAACTCTTTGCTAATGATGTCCTGTGAACAAATTTTCTTTGTCTGACAAAAATCTATTTGCACTCAATTAATTATTTTAATTATTTTTTGTTTTTCAAAGTTCTTTATTTAACACAATTTTTTACAATCGTAGATTAACTAAACACTGTTTAATACCTGACTAGATACAAAATCAATTAATTAATAACTCGACAGGCTGAACGCCTTTAAAAGTTTTTTGATAAAATACTTTTTTTTTTTTTTTATGTGACCGCACTGAGTGGAAAGATTTGGGGGAGGCCTTTGCCCAGCAGTGGGACGAAACAGGCGAAACAAAAAAAAAAACATTTACTACTAAAATTATACAAATTTTAAACAAAAGTTACATAAGATAATTACGTCGTATGAGCACTTTGTAAAGCGCGCATTTTTATACTGCACTTTCAATTGGTATGTAACTGTTACATTCCTATCCTTGCCAGTTTCTAAGGTCAGGACTTTCAAGGACATTTAATAAAATATAATTCTATTTTTCATTATCTCTAAAGTAGGTCATTGAGTGACGTTGTACATTAGGTATGTACCTACACTACAGAAGTTCGAATGGCCGCCTCAGTGGTTATGATAACAAACGTGCCGTGCCCACTGCCAAAAACATTAACTTCTGTATATTGCTTTAGATTGGTTCAAATCATACAAATTTTCTAGATATCATAGTTAGCATATCAAAACGTGATCGCGATTTTCGGAAGATGGCGTTTACCTTGGTTGACTTTGCTCTAGACTAGAAGTTTCACGAAGGGAACGGCAGATGGCGCTGTCCTAAAGCTTGTTTTATAGTTAACACTTTGACTGCGATTTTTTTTTTTTACCTAAAAAATTCGTGCTGCCGCTCTACACAGCGGTTGTGTTGCGCCGCACATGCGTTTCGTTCGAAAAATATTACAGCTCTGCTGAGTCACAAAGATCTGTATTTTCTCAGCCGCTGCGCTAGTGTGGATTTACGCATATTAGTCACTTGTAGAAAACTCATACCGTGCGTTTTCAGCACTCAAAGTGTTAAGCCGCTGGACGCGCCGCTGGGCAGCGCTCTGTTAACGTGTACTGATAAACGTTTACTAAACGGCGCTGCACAAGAGCGCGACGTTGAAAGGAAACGACTACCCCCATACATCCCCGAACGCGCGCGCTCCAACGGCGCTGCCGAAACGCGTAACAGTAACACCAGCCTAAATGTACACAAACATATAACTTTACGACATGCACAGGCTGCTGAATTTGTAAAGGAACATTCGAATTTATTTACTAAAGCTAGGGATGTATACCCTAGACGTTTACGTAACCCAGAACAAATTGTTCTGTCTAGATCTCCCAAGACAGCCTTATATAAAAATAACTGTTATGCTATGTGCGGTTCTATATATAATAAAATCCCTAATGACATCAAAGATTTGCCTTTAACAATATTTATAAAAAAGTTAAAATTATGGCTCATTGGAAAAGCTTTCTATAGTGTCAAAGAACTCATGGACCTAAATTTGAAAATTAAATAGCAAATTATTGACATGTTCATATTATATAACTTATTGATTTAAATTATTTTAAAATTACATTATAGGAACCTAGTTTTAGAAATTGTTTGCATGCCAATGTGTTTTGGTGAAGTATGTGAAACTACCTATTCTAATGTACACTTTGAGTGCTGAAAACGCACGGTATGAGTTTTCTACAAGTGACTAATCTGCGAAAATCCACACTAGCGCAGCGGCTGAGAAAATACAGATCTTTGTGACTCAGCAGAGCCGTAATATTTTTCGAACGAAACGCATGTGCGGCGCAACACAACCGCTGTGTAGAGCGGCAGCACGAATTTTTTAGGTAAAAAAAAAGATCGCAGTCGTCGAAAAAAAACCGCAGTCAAAGTGTTAACACCTTGTATTATGACCATATTTCTTGCAATAAATGAATTGAATTGAATTGACATAAGGTTGTGTTTACCATGTCTGCAGCCAGTCGCAGTTAGGCACGTCCGCTTGGCACGCCTCCATGATCTCCAACAGCGCGTCTGTGATGCTCTCTAGGCTCTGTAGAGGGAGCCGTTCGCGGTCTGTGTGCGCGCCCAGAGATGGGATAACTGAAAACCATAAATAAATAAAAATAAATAATCATGCTGGAAAATTCACATAGCATCATCTGATTCTTCGATATGGCCGGCCCACTGAAACTTCAGCTTGCTAATTCTTTGAGCTATGTCGATAATTTTGGTTAGGCATATATTACCTGTCAAAGTCACTATAATAATATGTAACTCATATAGATCTTTGTGCGCGAAATGCGATGTAGATTTTACGTATCAAGCCTTAGAACTCAAAAGATACCTTCATTGATAGTTAACCAGGTCAACAATTTCTATAAATACAGAAATATTAAAATTAAAAACAAAAAATACTATAAAGCCAAAATTAATGTAAATATGCTTTGGCGCTCATTAGCGCAGGCGTATGTCCAAAATTGGACTATTATATGTTGATGATGATAATGTATATACCAGATTAGGGACATCAGGGGGGGTACTTATGTATAAACTCATTTGGCCTTTTTACATACACAAAAGATCCAAAACCAATGTAGCTCAAAGAGTCATATTATTTTAATACATAAGTATTTTATTCTTATGTATAATGTACAACGTTTGTGCAATAAAGTACATTATGTCTAATACAGTGGAAAATATATAAATAATAATAAATAATAATAAAATCATTTATTGCCATTTCTTAATCTAAACTAATATTAAATACAAAAATAAATTTCTTATAATAGGGAAAGGGAGTATACTCAGCATTGTGCTGCATGCCAAGACATGCGGCGCTGGTTTTCAGTATACTCCCGTCGGATAGGTGGTCACCGAGGGGATGGGATAGCGGGCTAAAAGTAGACTCTTATACTTACAATTGTACAAATAAAAACTCATATATAAACATATTAAAACAAAAATTACTAGTGAAAGTATTATCCAGTATAATACGTTATTATTATACACATTTATTTAGGGTTTGTGAATGAGTATCAATGAGTGTGCATTCTAGCTCTCCTGAGGCACCAGTCTCATGAGAGTCTGGGCAACTGGAGACCATATAAGAGTGTGCATGTGTGTGTGTGTGAGTTTGGGTGAGGGTGAGGGTGTGTGTGTGTGTGTGTGTGTGTGAGGGAGAGAGGGTGTGTGTGTGTGTGTGTGAGTGAGGGTGAGTGTAACTAAGTGTTTAGATGTGTATGTATTTTTATGGGTGATTGAGAGAGTAATTTTAAAGTTTAAAGGTTGTTTCTATCATGTGTTTCTGTCGTGAGATTAGGAATATTTTAACCATTCTTTTAAATGTTACAAAGCCAGTTTTAATTCTTAATGGAGGCGGTAAATTATTCCAAATCTTTGAAGCCCTGTATTTGAAACAACCCTTAAAACCATTAGTCTTGTGACTCGGGATGGCTATATATAGGTCTCCTCATCGATTTCGATGATGGCGAGCCTAGACATCACGGATTTTTCTATCATGAGCCCTAGTATGGCTCGCTAGACCGAACTTGGCCTTGAATACCCTACGGCACGTATGGTAGTAGAGTTGACCCAAGGATATATATATAAGATTTATATTTAATTAAACAATAATGCGTTGCTCTGAAAAACAAAGATTTATTTTATAACAAATTAAAAACCAACTTAGGTACAATACAAGTTATCCTTATAATCTAATTAGGTATCTAACTTACCTGAAAAACAAAGAAACGACAATTAAAGTTAATATTTACAATTTAAACCAATAATTTTCACTTTATTTGATCGGACACCCGAGGTTTTTTTATCAGCGTTCGTATTTTTGACATGACATCTGTCTGTCTATGATGCACTGTCACTGTCAATGTCTCCAATCAATCACTTTCACAATGCGCACCAGAATTCAACATTAAGTACTATTTCTTTACATATATATAAGTATAGGAGGGCTTCGGTCTCTGTTTTCGTATCGAGCGTCTTGCGTCTAGTGTCTCGAGACGTTTTTCCTCAAAACTTGCGGATATTGACCCGGGGTGTTCGGAGGAGCTTGCTTCTCGGAGGTCATCTTGGCAATCTACTATCTACCCCAGCATAAAAGATGGAAAATACAGTGAACAATTAACTCAAACTCAATCTGTTTACTTATACATAGAATCCTTAATAAAACCATTAATACAAATATCATTTTCATCAAAAAGAGCCAAATACACAGTAAATACGGTAGACGAAGAACTGCCCATATTTTTCTGCCTACGATAAGAACTCAACAGGGTAAAAAGACGATTACTTTCGAAGGGGCTCAGTTCTATAACAGGCTACCTGAAGACGTTAAAGGTGCTGGAACGTCTGGCGTGTTTCAATCCAAATTGCATAGATATATACTTGAGGATGTAACGCCGACTACACATAAAAAGACGGAAAAATAACATAATATTAATACTTAGCTTAAGGGCCCGGCGACCCTCGCTCGCAAAAATCGCTCCGAATATCGCTGTCCCTGTTTAACCCTTGCGCCGCGACCCATGCGTGCGCGATAGCAATATTAGCCGTTCAAAATTTGGTTTGTTCCGTAATACCAAAAATTATGACTGAAAACTTTTTGTATTCTTCACAAAGTATTGTTATTCTGTAACTAGACAATATAAGTATGTTCCTTTATAAATAACACGTAAGATATTATTGTTTTTAATGCGAAACAAATAGGAAGAAAACTTGTCCATTTTCGCATAAAAATGTGCAAAATGCTATTCGCTTTCATTTAATTTTAGGTAAGTATTTAAAAACAAAACTATTTAGGAACCTAGACAAATACTATTCAAATACAAATAATACAATATTATAGTGGAAATATGCTTGAATTGGAAATCATTTTGGTATTACGTTTGTATGAAGAATTCGTCCCTCCGGAGGCCTCTTAAGTTTCTCATGTAAGCAACATGTTTGTTATAAATGAGAAAATAAATATATTTGAACTGAACTCACCAGGAGTAGGTATAGGCAAGGCGGAGGGCGGAGCGCTGCCGTTAGACTGCGTGGCTGTCTCCGAGATGGCGTGCGGGAGCTCCGGGTACCTGTGCACGTCACAACTGAGATACAGTCCAAAACAGTCTATCATACAATCATATACAGTTCAAATATAATACATAAGATTATAAAGATGAAATACCCAAAAAGATGAACATACATAGCTACAATACAAGAAATAAAGAAAAGTTACACGGACCTACTACTAAGACTGGTAAAACACATAAACAGGGTTTAACCCTAAAGCTTGATTTATATAACATGTTACCACTACACTAACTCTACTTCCTTTTCAGGAATTTTAAGCAAAAATAAATAACTTTTTAGTATGTAACCCATTTTATAGCATAAACGAGTTTTTAACGTGCTTATTTGTCAATTTGTGATAAGTTATTTTTGTTTATACTTATATTATTGTAATTTGGGATTTAATTTAATTTAAGACTATTCATTGTACTGTAGTCTTAATTGACATGCCAATATTAGGGATAATGTTACTCAATACTCAATATATTTATTGTTGTCATCACATTGGCTTAATTAGTAGGTTCTTATGTATAGATTAGTATCACAATGTGAACCCTATTGGGCGTGAACAACAAGTGGAAGGCAGACCGAGGTTGTTTTTAGTCAAATATAAATATGTAGGTAGGTACTAAGGTAAGTAGTACCTACTTGTCTAGTAATTTTAGTAATTATTATATTTTATTTGCCTTATCATAATGTCAGTTTTATTTATTTATTCTTATCATAATGTCAACATGTCATTTAAAAATTCATTTATGTCATAATAGCATTTGTCAATTAATAATTTCTTTAGTATTTTTATGAATAAGGTATCTGATTCTATGTCTTTTATTGCGTTTGGTAGTTTGTTATATATTTTAATGGTCATTTTATATGGGCCGGTACTGTGCATACACAGGTTTGATGATGGTTGTATGATTTTATTTCTCCCTGGTCGAAGTGGATATTTTCTGGGAAGTTCGTCTAGTGTTGTGTATAAGTTAGGGTATTTTCGAACAAACTTACAAAGTTCTAATACGTAGATAGATGGCACAAAGTTCTAATACGTAGATAGATGGCAATACGTAGATAGATGGCAATACGTAGATAGATGGCCGTTATGGTGAATAAATTGAATTTACTGAATTTAAAAATTAGCGAGTCATTAGATTGCGTGAGAGTGACACAAAGTCCAAACAGCTGCAGCTCGGGCCAATAATAGGTTGCTAATTCGTAGCGTTTTTTTGCGGAGGCCTATGGCCAGCGGGCTTCCGTGGGCTGATATGATTGTTGTGCCCTGACCGGGTTTTTATGGGACGACCGATGTGGCGCGGTGGGCGAAGGTCCGCCTGCGACGCAGGAGGTTGCGGGTTCTATTCCCGCCTCGGAACAATTGTGTGTACGATCTGCAGATATTTGTTCCGGGTGTTCTGGTCGTTTTCTATGTATAATAAAAAATATATATCTATGTAATGTATTGTATTATGTATATCAGTCATCTAGTAACCATAACACAAGCTCTGCTTAGCTTGGGGCTAGATGATGCTGTGTGAATTGTCCGGCACACCTAAGATCAATAAATACCTGTATGCAAAATTTAAATCGTAAGATGTGCCCCTACCGTGGTCGGACCGCGTCCCTGTTGCCACGTGGCATGAGTGAGCTCACTCACTTGAACTCAGTGTACATCTGAACACAGTGTGAGCCGGACGCGTTGACCTTTATCAGAATTTTTTCAAAGACAAAGCCACAGTTTTTGGGCTCACGACGCATCTAACGATTTAAATCTTTGCCTGTATGTATAAAATCACATATAAATATATAATATAAAAAAATACACTGGACAGAACTGGAGGAGGCCTTTACCCGAGAGGGGTCCTAACTACTTATTCCATATATGCATAAATTCAATCGAAATAAACAACTTTTCAAATACATTATTAAATAAAGAAATAAACTAAATAAACATTAATCATAATTAATCATAATAACATTAGATTGGTGGGAGATCGCACGTGACCGCACTGAGTGGAAGGATTTGGGGGAGGCCTTTGCCCAGGAGTGGGACGAAACAGCCTAAATAAAAATAAAAAAAACATTAATCATGAAATCTACATACTGACATTTTCTATAATATTTGACATACATTAGATTTAACAAATTTTTTATAAGCATGATTGATCAATGATTCTTTAAGGTTAAGGTTTTTTTTTTTTTTTAATTTATGTATAAAATCGCAAGAAATGATATGAATATGCTTGAAGAAGGCATTATATGTATTAAACTCACCACTCCGTCACGTGCCTGTTGTAGGGACTCCGGAAGGCCGTCACGGCGGCAGACTTTACTTTAGATATGCCGAACATTTGGTAGAACTTGGGGAGACCAAACTCGTCCAGCGATAGACGCAGTTGGCGTTGGGTTTCCTCTGGAAAGGTTAGTGTTATTTTAAAGTGACAATAAAGGTTTGGTGGTCTATAGCTACATGAAAATATAACGTTTTGGTATTATAATCAACAAAATTAAAAAGAAATAAAACCGGATAAGTGAGATCTTCCATCATGGCCTGTTGCAGCGTTGGATCGCGAGGAGTGGAAGGAGAAAAGGGAGGCCTTTGCCCAGCAGTGGGACAATAATGGCTTAAAATAATAATAAAGTGCGAGTCAGCGACTTGTGGGCAAAGACCACCACAGAGTGGAGCCCACCCAACGCTAAGACGACGTGGAAGGCCCAGGATGAGATGGCGCGACGAGCTCGAGGCACATCTTCCATCATAGCCTGTTGCAGCGTTGGATCGCGAGGAGTGGAAGGAGAAAAGGGAGGACTTTGCCCAGCAGTGGGACAATAATGGTACAAAATAAATAATAAATATAAGTGCGAGTCTACTAGCACATGGATTGTTCCGTAGCATCATACATAGCTATTTCGCAAAGGGAAACAAAAAAAAACATTAAAAAAAAACAGCCATAATGTTGTGTTTTTGTGTTACAGCGGGGAATGCAAATTCTGTGAAAATTTCATTTGTCTAACTTTTAAGCTTCATGAAATGCGAGTACAGCCTGCGGACGGACGGACAGACAGCGGAGGTTTAGTAAGTATAATAACACTTTTTTTAACGGGATATCATCATCATCAGCCTATAGCAGTCCACTGCTGGACATAGGCCTCCCCCAATGAGCGCCATAGCGCCCTGTCTTCAGCTCGCCGCATCCAGCATCTACCTGCAGTATTTCGCAGGTCGTCATCCCACCTGGTCGGAGGGCGTCCTACACTACGTTTACCGAGTCGTGGTCTCCACTCAAGAACACGTTTGTTTGCCCCAGTGGTCGTTGGTTCTTCGTGAGGTATCGCCGGCCCACTGCCACTTCAGCTTGTTAATTCTTAGAGCTATGTCGATAACCTTGGTTCTCTAACGGGATACACGAAACTTTTTTCAGTATAAATATATTGCATATGTTGAGAACCATCACAACATAAATCGTATGTACCAAGCCTAACTAGGTATGATTGTGTGTAATTAGCCTTAATTTAGTTATTATGGTAACATTATACTGTTTTGATGAATTGGCAACAATTTTGATTGTCAACTCCCTCTTCCTGTGTGATAAAATCCAAGACCACAAGCCATTTCACTGTAACATTATATTTTTTCGTCTAATACATCTTTAAAACCTCCACGCATGTTTTATTACTCAAACAGCATACATATATAGCGGGCGATGGTCCGCCTGCATTATTTTTGTTAACTGGTATTGTGTTAAGTGCTTTCAAAGGGCGTGGTCGCAGTGCCAGCGTTACCTGAGAAACTGGGTGTGGTGCAAGTGCAGAGCGAGTGTATGATGTTGATAACGAGGCCGTGCGTCGCCGCCCGCATGCTGACCGTACCGCTGCATACTGTAACAAACGGATCAATTACAAGTACAGCTAGCAAAAAAAACTTATTATAATTCAAACTGAGATGCCAGGAGACGAATTGTCACAGAGCTGCGCCTAAGCGCCTAGCCATACTGATCGTCCAATTTATCATTATCATCAGCACATTAATATAGACGACCGATGTGGCGCGGTGGGCGAAGGTCCGCCTGCGACGCAGGAGGTTGCGGGTTCGATTCCCGCCTTGGAACAATTGTGTGTACGATCTGCAGATATTTGTTCCGGGTGTTCTGGTCGTTTTCTATGTATAATAAAAAATATCTATCTATGTAATATATTGTATTATGTATATCAGTTATCTAGTACCCATAACACAAGCTCTGCTTACCATGGGGCTAGATAATGCTGTGTGAATTGTCCAGCATTATTATTATTATTAGTCCACAACTGGACATAAGGCTCCCCTAATGAGCGCCACAGCGCCATCTTGCGCTTGCCGCACCTGCCTGTAGTCTTTAGCAGAACATTATCCCACCTGGCTGGTTGGTGTGGACCGCGACTCGGCAAACGTAGTGCAGAAGCACTACGTTTGCCGAGTCGCGGTCCACACCCTACCACACACCCCACTGACACAGACCCCAGCGGTTGTCGGTACTTCGCGAGACCTACCTTAATAACACCCAAATCAATAAAGAGAACATAAAACTAAACGTTTTGTGCACGACATAGTATTATAACCTATAGCTTTGTATAAGATAGACGGATTAAGAAACAATAGCTATGTATGTATACCACTTTATGAATAAAATTTGCTCCTCAATGTGCATGGCGGCGCGGGAACAAAGAAGTATTTATAAACCGACACAAATAGTGCATTCGAAAAAAAAAACAGTCGGTTAGTGGCGAACTATGAACGCTACGGCTTCGGGGCTGAAACGTATAAGTGGGATGAACGCAGCATCCATCTGGGCAAGCATCTGCATAGCCCAGGCGAGGTACGAGACATCACCCTGAAGAAAATCCTACAGTTCCTAGCAGCTGCAAGGGTTAGTGGCGAACTATGAACGCCACGGCTTCGGGGCTGAAACGTATAAGTGGGATGAACGCAGCATCCATCTGGGCAAGCATCTGCATAGCCCAGACGAGGTACGAGACATCACCCTGAAGAAAATCCTACAGTTCCTAGCAGCTGCAAGGGTTAGTGGCGAACTATGAACGCTACGGCTTCGGGGCTGAAACGTAAAGTATAAGTGGGATGAACGCAGCATCCATCTGGGCAAGCATCTGCATAGCCCAGACGAGGTACGAGACATCACCCCTAAGAAAATCCTACAGTTCCTAGCAGCTGCAAGGGTGAGTGGCGAACTATGAACGCTACGGCTTCGGGGCTGAAACGTATAAGTGGGATGAACGCAGCATCCATCTGAGCAAGCATCTGCATAGCCCAGACGAGGTACGAGACATCACCTCGAAGAAAATCCTACAGTTCCTAGCAGCTGCAAGGGTGAGTGGCGAACTATGAACGCTACGGCTTCGGGGCTGAAACGTATAAGTGGGATGAACGCAGCATCCATCTGAGCAAGCATCTGCATAGCCCAGACGAGGTACGAGACATCACCCCGAAGAAAATCCTACAGTTCCTAGCAGCTGCAAGGGTGAGTGGCGAACTATGAACGCCACGGCTTCGGGGCTGAAACGTATAAGTGGGATGAACGCAGCATCCATCTGGGCAAGCATCTGCATAGCCCAGACGAGGTACGAGACATCACCCTGAAGAAAATCCTACAGTTCCTAGAAGCTGCAAGGGTGAGTGGCGAACTATGAACGCTACGGCTTCGGGGCTGAAACGTATAAGTGGGATGAACGCAGCATCCATCTGGGCAAGCATCTGCATAGCCCAGACGAGGTACGAGACATCACCACGAAGACAATCCTACAGTTCCTAGCAGCTGCAAGGGTCAGTGGCGAACTATGAACGCTATGGCTTCAGGGCTGAACGTATAAGTGGCGATCACAATAGGCCTATCATGGCCGCCGTGATACGAAAGCCATACCAAGATAATAATAAAAAATCCAACACTTGGCTATGATACGTTTTTCTCGATAGACCTTTGTTTGACCACAATCTCACCTGATGGAATGTGACGATGTATCACGAAGGTCTAGAAAAGACCTGATTACAAGTACTATATTAACGGTTATTTATCGCGTTTATTTAACTATCTTCCCCGACGTTTCAACAGGTTTACACACTGTCGTGGTCACGGGATGACTGGAGTTAAATAATAAATAAAATAGTACTTGTAATTATGTGTTCTGATCGCTTAAGTAAATAATAAATAATGCTGGACAATCCACACAGCATTATCTAGCCCCATTGTAAGCAGAGCTTGTGTTATGGGTACTAGATAACTGATATACATAATACAATATACATTACATAGATAGATATTTTTTATTATACATAGAAAACGACCAGAACACCCAGAACAAATATCCGCAGATCGTACACACAATTGTCCCGAGGCGGGAATCGAACCCGCAACCTCCTGCGTCGCAGGCGGACCTTCGCCCACAGCGCCACATCGGTCGTCATAAGTTTAAAAACATTTAGAAAATACCTATTCACTCTAGTCTTATAGGTACGTACCAAGGAATGTGACCGTATGGAACAGGTAAGGCAGGTGTCGGGCCACGTCGAGGCAGTTGTTGAACGACAACATGAGCTGGAAATAAAATAATAAATTATGAGCTATGTATGTATATTACTTGTATATTATGTATATCAGTAATCTAGTAGTAGTGGTCTATGTAATGTATTGTATTATGTATATCAGTTATCTAGTACCCATAACACAAGCTTTGCTTACCATGGGGCTAGATAATGCTGTGTGGATTGTCCAGCATTATTTATTTATTTATTTATTTATTTTATTATTTAATTTTGTACAATATTTTTATTATAGTTTGACAATGCCCTTATACAGCAGATTACTTTGACATTTTATCTAATTTATTATTCCATTTAACTTATACCATTATTTATTATCTGTTTTACTGTGACAAATTATTATAAATGAATTTATTTTAATTTTTTAAGATCATGTAAGGAAAAAAACATATAAAAACATATAAAAAAACATAAGGCATGTCTGTCTGCTTTTTTTTCACAATACCCTATGGTGTTTCCTTTGTCATAAGTTAGTATGTGTTATAATAAAAAAGTAATTTATCTTTTAAAATAGTATTTAACGACATCAAGTGTAACATTGTGTACCTACGGTGGAAATAAATAAACTAAACTATATTGTTTTCTATCTTTTACACGTAGCAAGCATTCGGTGACATATCGAAATGACAATTATACACGAGTTTTGCGGCCGCTTAGCTACGCTATAATTATAGGCTGGTTTCCACTAAGAATAAATCGGATGGCTTAGAGTTTCTAATGATTAACCATGATAATTAGTAATAAAAAAACAACTTTTAATGAAACAACTAAAATATTTTTCGAAAAAAAATCGACAAAATGAGGTGTTTAATCACATGACATTAAACAACAATCAGAGAAGCGCATGGTAGCGTGACGTCACACTTCGCGACGCCATGTTGTAGCTGTCATTTTCGTATAAAGTGAACAGGTTGTTTCGCAACGGACTCGCTCCTCAACACACGAGACCCCCGGATGCAAAAACTCCGTGGCGACCTCTGCCCCGGGAACTCCTAGAGTCGCCCGAAGCCATCACCCAGGATGATCAGAACAGCCAACAGGCTAATGAACAGTTCTTGGGAAGCCTGCAAGGCTCTCATAGCGACAGCACATGACTTGAGGAAAGCTTTCCTCGACGTAGAAACCGGAAGAAATAACTCTAGTTCGATTCCTGCCCGCATACAACGTAGACAACGTTGAGTCGAATGTTGATGACCAACTGAGAGGTTGTTTCGCGAGGTGTGACGTCATTCAAGATGCCATGACAGTCTTGGCCTGTTTCGCAGTCAATTTCAAGTTCATTTCTTAAAACTCAAAATACTAATGTAAAAGACCTATTTTTCTTAAAATAATATATTTTTGGGGTGAAATATGTAGATATGCTAAGCTATAGTTTTAAACTAATTTCCAAATTTTGTCAACTAGCCTATTAAATAATAAATAGATAAATAAATAATGCTGGACAATTCACACAGCATTATCTAGCCCCATGGTAAACAGAGCTTGTGTTATGGGTACTAGATAACTGATATACATAATACAATACATTACATAGATAGATATTTTTTATTATACATAGAAAACGACCAGAACACCCGGAACAATTATCTGCAGATCGTACACACAATTGTTCCGAGGCGGGAATCGAACCCGCGACCTTCTGCGTCGCAGGCGGACCTTCGCCCACCGCGCCACATCGGTCGTCATATTATAGCGTATCTAGTTATAATGATTCATAGTCGTACCTATAACAAATGTAAAATAAATTCGTGGACCGGGTAGCTTACATTGAAAATGAATACCAATGGTAATACTAATGTTGCTGATCAAGAAAAAAAACAAATATAACTTACCAGATATCTCGCGAGTATAGCAATATCGTCCCACATCATGTGCTGCTCCAGCATAGCGGTTGGCGAGTGACACGTCTTGTCCACAACCTGGAAGAAAAATAAAATAAAACATAAATCATGCCGGACAATCCACACAGCATCATCTTGCTCAGATCAGCTTGTGTTATGGGTACTTAGTTAACTGATATACGTAATACAATACTAGCCTACATAGATAGAAAACATCCAGAACACCTGGAACTAATATCTACAGATCGTACAAACATTTGTCCGAGGCGGGAATCGAACCCGCACCCTCCTGGGTCCTGGACTGGCCTCCAGGCGGACCTTCGCCCGCTGCGCCAGAGGTCGTCAACATCTCGCTATGTTTTGGTAGAAATAAACGTTTAGATACCTACCGCTATATTATGTTAAGCAGTACTATTTAGCGAAAACGATTAAATTATTATGCTCCTAGTATAATATTAGTAACGTATATTTAAGCACTACGTTCAGTTAGTAACTAATTTAGAATTTTGTTTAGTGCCAATTACCACCAGATCTCAAAAACAAAAGTAAAATAAACAAAAAAGGCATCCCTTCTTCTTGAGAAGTAAATTAAAAAATAGTAGATTTTCCACAAAGAAGGAACTCCCGGGAATTTCATCATTTTAAATAAAAATATATAAAAGCGAGATAAATAAAAATAAAACGTTTAGTGTTATACAGAAAATAATTCATAAATAATCAAATAATGCCGGACAATTAACACAGCATTATGTAACCCCCGGGGTTAGCAGAGCTTGTGTTATGTAATCACAAAATAATAACAAATAAAAAGCGAAATAAACATAAAATAAAAGAAAATAAACTAAAAACTCACAGTGGCGGCGGTGACCGGGCCAAGCACGTTATTGGGCAGTTTCGTCAACGCCTGGATAGACAAACTATTGGCTTACTGTCATCATCATCATCGGCCTATATTAGTCCACTGCTGGACATAGCCCTCTAATAATAAAAATAATTTATGTCAGACCATAGGGAAGTCACAGATCGTTTTGTTTACAGATTAACAATAGGAAGTAATTTATCAAAATAAATATTTCTGAATACAAAGATTAAGATAAGAAAAATTAAGAAAATACATCAAAGTGTTATCTTCCGTGACGTCACTGTTCAATGTATGACGTCAGTGTGACGTAAGTTAAGAAGTGCGCTATTTTATAACTAGATGTCGCTAGTAAAGTGGCGCGACGGCTAGATAGCGCCGACGAAAACGCACAGGTTTGAATGGCGTCCGTTCTGATTTTTTGAATAAATAACTTCTACTGAGTTGGACGTTTTATTACGTTACGCACCTATCCCTCTAATTAGGATAATCGGAGTTGGTACTGTGTCTTTCAGTCACCAAACGGCTCTACCGGAAGACCAGCGTTGGTTGTAACGCGCTTACAACTAACTCAAGCTGAGACAGAGACCGTTTTGTGACTCAATTACAAAAATCTGTTTTATCCGTTATTTTTTTTAATCGTGTTTGTTTTATGTTTTTGTGTATTGAGTTACAAGAAAAATATCATATTCAAATCAAACTTAAATTGAAAAAAATATATACGAGAAGTAGAACGAAATCGGTGAATATGTTGCTCATTTTTACAGATTTCTTGGATAAGAAGATTAAATGATTAACTCATTTATTCTCAGATTCATAATCCATAATAAAATAATGCACATACAAATTAAAATGTCAAAAACAAAATCACACAATAAAATAAAATAAAACTAGAATAATATAACGTAGGGAAATTAAAAAATAAATAATAAAATACAAATTGAAAACTTACTAACCTAACATTTATAAGGATATCGACCCCATCAATATCTTCATACATTTGTATTGGATGGGACAGTCTAGACGTGAAACAATCATTTTCAGGATGCCGTTGCTACTGGCTCGCGCACTATTAAAATAGCCGCATTCTTTTTTACCAAGAACGTAAAAAAATGCAAAATAAATTTACGTGATAGATAACAAGCCTAAAACCCAGTAAGCTAACTGACGCTAGACGATAAACACTTAAAATCAAATAATTTATTCAAAACTAAATACGTAGTTAAAAGTATTTATTTCAATAATGTAATTTGATCGTGAATTTAATTTAAACTATACTAAACACAAGCGGACCTTCCCGACTTCGCACGGGTTTAGTACGGATCCCTAACTTTGAAAATATAATATAGCCTATGTTCACCGGGGATAGTGTAGCTTCCCAACGGTGAAATAATTTTTCAAATCGGTCCAGTAGCTTCGGAGCCTATTCATTACAAACGAAAAATCAAACCTTTCCTCTTTATAATATTAGTATACATATAAAATTTACTAATATTAATACATATATTTTATATGTAACGTAGTGTAGGACGCCCTCCGACCAGGTGGGGTGACGAACTGCAGGTGCTGGATGCGGCAAGCTGAAGACAGGGCGCTATGGCGCTCATTAGGGGAGGCCTATGTCCAGCAGTGGACTGCTATAGGCTGATGATGATGATGATGATAATATGGATGGAATTGTTTGAATCAATAAAGGCATTTAATTTATTTACCCTGCACATTCGCCCGATGACCTTCTTAGAAACCAGTTGTACATTCGCCGACGCCAGCGCCACCGCTGTGTCGGCCATTATTTCTATCATCGGCGAGCCGAGACCTGGAAGAAAAGATATAGTATATTTTTAACAAGGGACCAACATACCCAATAGGCTTGTTTCCACTAAGAATAAATCGGATGGCTTAGAGTTTCTAATGATTAACCATGATAATTAAACAAAGAAAAAAAAAAACAAAGAAAACATTTTATTAAAAGATTAATATTAGGTAGCGTGACGTCACACCTCGCGAAACGCCATGTTGTAGCTGTCATTTTCGTATAAAGTGAACAGGTTGTTTCGCGAGGTGTGACGTCATCAAGTCGACATGACAGTCTTGGCCTTTTCTCGTCAATTTCAAGTTCATTTCTAAAAACTCAAAATACTAATGTTAAATACCTATTTTTCTTAAAATAATATATTTTTGGGGTGAAATAGATGCTATACATTTTCCCCGTTTTGGTATTCCACTGTAAATGATATACCTGGACTCCTGGATCATTATAATGGCATTTTCAATCCCATTCATTATCTAATTGAGTTATACATACCTGAGTTAACGCTCCGCTGTATAAAGCTGTCGAGCACCATGTCAATCAGTTCCGGGACCTGTAGGTTAGACAAACATTACAGCTTTAGATGATAAATAAATAAATAATGCTGGACAATTCACACAGCATTATCTAGCCCCATGGTAAGCAAAGCTTGTGTTATGGGTACTAGATAACTGATATACATAATACAATACATTACATAGATAGATATTTTTTTAATATACATATAAAACGACCAGAACACCCGTAACAAATATCTGCAGATCGTACACACAATTGTTCCGAGGCGGGAATCGAACCCGCAACCTTCTGCGTCGCAGGCGGACCTTCGTCCACCGCGCCACATCGGTCGTCTACTCAACAACGTCTCTCAACAAAACTCAAATCAAACACCAGTGCTTTATTTCCTATAGGCCTCACAACACTCTTGCACACGTCACAAATTACAAATTAAAGTAAAGTGATTACTTAGATTTTTTGTTCACTTCAATCTTTTTGAGGTAAAGTAAAGAAGCGAACAAGAAACCTTTAGTTAGATTGTTAGTTTTTGAGTTGGAGCAAAACTCTTCCCAAGCATTTTTATCGTCTAGAGATAATCTGATATTTTATAATAAGCCTTTTTAAAGGATGTATTTGACAATTCATTTGAATGTATTTATTGATAATTTTTGCAACTCACACGGAGTTTTGTTGTAAAAAAAAGTTTTGTTGTAGGTAAAATAAAAAATGAAAATAATGCTGGACAATTCTCACAGCATTAGCCCCATGGATAGCAGAGCTTGTGTTATGGGTACTAGATAACTGATATACACAATACAATACATTACATAGATAGATATTTTTTATTATACATAGAAAACGACCAGAACACCCGAAACAAATATCTGCAGATCGTACATACATTTGTTCCGAGGCGGGAATCGAACCCGCAACCTCATGCGACGCAGGCGGAGCTTCGCCCACCGCGCCACATCGGTCGTCAAAAAGTCAAGGTAAATCATGATAGATAAATTGTAAATGAATTTAGCACCCTAAGTAGGTACCTGTCCAATGGAGCCCCATATCTTGGCCTGTACTGAAGGGTACATCTCGGTCTCCTCTATGGTCAGAGTTATAAGCTTCTCTAGTATACCGGCCACTTGCTTCTGACGGCGCGAGTCGTCGGACGGCTTGCAGAATCTGGAAAATACATGTTACTATTATACTCTTTAAACGATCATGGTTATTATTTATTTATTTAATTGATCCCCTCGCAAACGAGCACGTGTACACCATAATAGTTGCTCAAAGAGCCCATGGAGTGGGCCATGCTAGGTATCCACCTCGTAGAATACCAAACGCCAAAATTCGACGAAGAACTAAAATCGAAGATTTAGACACTGTGGTGCGAATGGTACACCATGCGTATAGTAACGCCGCGGTCCCCTCAGCGAGGAGGGGTGCTAATTCGTTTGCAGAAACTATAGCATCTAAAAATTATGGGAAGACCTTGGACAATTAACCTCCGACAGATACTTTGGGAAGGCTTACCTGTCTGGGCGTCTGCGAACCAGCTCCTGTCAATTCACTGCTGTAAGTCCAGGGTCACACTTCACGCACAAAGTTTATAGGTTAAGTACAATGTTCATTTCCTGATTGATGGATCACTCAGTCGCGACCCGCGGGTTTATGTATATATAGCGAATGAAATCTCTCGACAAAAATATTTTAGTTGGAGAGGAATATATGGAATCAAAATACAGCGTGACGATTTCTTTTTGAAACGACCGTTCCGGCTGGCGTCGGAAACGAACCTTTTTGCAATGGCGACAACTGCATCGAACGTCAGATCGGTGCAATATATCAGTCGCACGCGCCTGGATTGAGTTGCAGAGCGAACTTCAAGGGTGACTGCATGACGATTTCAGGAAGAGTAAACCAACCCTTTAAGTACCTAGATAGGTAATAACCATCCAATGTCACCCACAGTTATATATGTATATAAATTAACGCAAACGCACTATTAGCGTAACCACAGTGTTTTGAGGCTTAAGTGGAGATTGGCAGGATATCTTTCTATCTATTAATGAAAATGAAAAGTTTTTATTTCTTTAAGCTTACAAATAAGCACTTAGACAGGTCATATTTTATACTATTCATCATTATCAATTAAAATTATTTTATAGTTCACTTCAATTTTTGGCCACCAGTGGAAGAATATTATATATAATTATTTTTATTTTATTTTATTTATTTATATAATAAGGTCGCTCGTCACTGCAATTTTACTACTTTCAAAGCAATTAGCCCTAAGTTCTCATCTTGTTATTATTATGAGAATAAAGTTTCTTAAACCATACATCTGACAAGGAGAGATGATCTCCGATGGACCAAATCAGTCACCGAATGGTGGTCTAGGGATATGCGGCAGCGTCGAGGCAGACCACCTGCCCGATGGTCAGGCGACATTGTGGGGGCTGTAGGGAAGCAGTGGATCCGACTGGCACAGGACCGCCAGGGGTATATAGATAAGGAAGAGGCCTGTATTCAGTAGTGGGTGCTAGATAGATAGAATTGATAATGGACGAGCAGCTTCTATCACACCGATACAATACAATACAATACAATAATTATTTATTGCACACCATAAAAACAGATACACTGGACAGGAAAAAGACAAATAAAGAATGTGTTGTACAATGGGCGGCTTTATCGCTTAAAGAGATCTCTGCCAGGCAACCTTTGGATGGACGTGAAGAGTTAGAACAAGTATAGACGGTGGCGTGTTATATAGAATAATATTTAATTGGGACATACTAACAAATACATATTGATAGCTATAAGTATAAATACAAACATAAATATATAATATAAATATAAAATACACATATAAATATATAATATAGGTATGATGCATATAAATTAACAGTTTGATGCTGAGTTAAGGAAATGTTCATAGACCATATGTTTGAATATAGGGAGGGACTTAGCTTGTCGAATCGAAATGGGTAGGGCATTCCACAGTTTAATGGCATGTACGGTAAAGGATGAGCTATAGGAATGGAAGGGGCGGGGAGTTTTTAGTTGAAGAGTGTTTGTTGAGCGGAGGGAGCGGCTATGGGTTTGGTGAAGGTATTCAAAACGTTCCTTGAGGTAACTTGGTGTATTTGGGACGAAGAGGATAGAATATAGGAGGGAGAGGTAGTGTGCATCCCGGCGAAGGCGGATGGGCAACCATTTTAGCTTTTTACACACTGATGTGTCTTTATCACACAGTTTCAGAGGGCCAGATTGTGTATTTATCTTGCCGTCGCTTCGCCATTGGAGTTGTCGAGTTTATTTTTGAAGGTGTTTATTGATATGATAGATTTGTCTTCTGGCAATAGGTTCCTGTATACTAAAGTCATTTAAAATGGGATATTTACCATGATTTGATTTTTGAGTTATCCAATATTTCGGCACAGTTTCATGCGCCATGATCACGGAGTAACTGAAGGCACTGCGAGTTTTTATGGGCAGACATACCGATCTACCCTCATTTTTTGTCTTTTGCTACGAACGTTGCCACTACCACCGGTTCCACTATTATCGAACGCAGCTCGATCACGACACACAACACTGACGGTATCAGAACGCAAAGCGGTTGGTACATCACTTCTTCCGTTTTTGCACATTCTCACAACAGGGTTCCAGGTTCCCGATAACAAAAGACAAAAAATGAGGGTAGATCGGTATGTCTGCCCATAAAACTCGCAGTGCCTTCAGTTACTCCGTGATCATGGCGCATGCAACTGTGCCGAAATATTGGATAACTCAAAAATCAAATCATGGTAAATATCCCATTTTAAATGACTTTAGTATTAATAACCATGATAGTTTCAAAAGGTTCCTGTATAGTTAAACACCACTCACCTCACTAAGTTGGCCAGCCACGGCGTCATGTACTCCAAGCACAAATGCTTCAGTTCTATAGTCGACCCGCGGAACCCCTGTATACACTCCTCCAGGAACTCCAACGTTAGATGTGGTTCGTTGTGCGCCAGCTTCTCACTCACTGACTTTATAAACAGGGTGTTGTTCGATGGGATGCATAGACCTGGAGACAAAAATTAAAACTTTTTTTAAACCATGAGTGATAAGACCTCCCATTTTACTTGTCGCATGTAATATCTTTTTGTAATGATCTGCATATGGTGTACAATAAAGCATTTTTGTATTGTAATTTTCAGTTTACCTAATTTTTTAAGTTTTATCAGAGTATCTGCTAAAAGCGACGCGTGGTGGCCTAAGATTGACCTCGTATACCCGAGAGCATTTAAACTAAGCGCCACAGTTAAAACTATACTCTAAATCCTTGGTAACAAAGTTCAATATAGCAGGAATATCAAATTCGCCGCGATTCTGATACATCGGTCGGTGATGCTTCTGATAGATAAAGGCAGCGGTTCTCAATTTAAGGTCGTAAGAACCCAGAATTCTTTTTTATTTAACCCTTATTGTCGGATTAGCTGGTTGTAGCCACCAAGCACATATCTAATTGAGGACTTGTATAGTACCTTTTTACCCGCGAAGCGTGGTTTGTGGCCCTCGCTTTTTCACATTTTTCAAAACAAAAAAGTTTTGAAAATGTGAAAAAGCGAGGGCAGAGTCGATTTTTATTAATAATTTTCAATAAATCACTTATTATCAATAAAATAACACAACTTACCTGAAGTCTCCAACAATTGTCCCTCGATCTTCAAGTGGAAGGTCGCAGTCAAAGCGCACAGCTGGTTGTAGGCAGCGGTTCTCAAGTTGGGGTCGCAAGAACCCAGGTTCAGTAGGGCCATGTTGAGAAGGGTTCCCGGTACGTCTTTGGGCCGTATCTTTTGGTGGACTGTTACGGAATCCTGAAAGAGACGAAAATGTTGTGGGATGAAAATGGAATTACATTAATTACATTCTGATGACCTCTGTGGCGAGGCGGGCGGTTCACTTGCGACGCAGAAGGTTGCGGTAATAAAATTTTTGTTCACTTCAAACTTTTTAATGTGAAGAAGCGAACAAGAAACCTTAACTTTGTTAGGTTTGTAGGCTACATAAGTACTTTGCAATGGAATTTACGCGCCTGCGCACGAGTGCGAGGGAGACCTACGAGCCGTAGGCTCCGCGCCGCGTGCGTGAGCGAGACCGCGAGCTGCACTGGCAGGCCGCGTCACAAACGAAATGACAATGTTATGATTTAATTATGCATAGACCGCGTGCTGCCTGAGCTCCCTAATTGTTTTTAATTATTATTCGTGTTAATACAGTGTTAAACCAAACAAACTGACTAACTGTGATCGGCCCTACCCCTTCTATACATAGGACTACATACTCTATAGGTTGTTCGTTTTTGAGTTGGGAGCAGAACTCGTTCAAACTTTGTTATCGTCTAGACAAGATAATCTGATATTTTGTAGTAAGCCTATTTACAAATGATACGTTTGACAATTTGTTAGAATTTATTTATTGATAATTTTTGCAACTCACTTGGAGTTTTGTTAGAAGCGTATATCTTTTGCGTATCCATTGCTCATTAATCTTTTGTAGGCTAGTTGTGGGCACAGCGAGTTTATTCTTATTACTAGTATTATCACAAATGATGTGTATCTGTAGGACGCCATATGGCCTGGTGGGATGATGATATATTTAAAATCATTAATATTCTGACTGTAATATCGCAATACATCTATGAAAATCTAATGTATACCCACAAAAATAAGGATAGCCTTATGAAAAAGTGTGATGTTCACAATAGAAATACAAGAAACAAGAACAAGTTACACATCCCATCATTTAGATTACACAAGGTAGGGAAATCATTTATGGGCAATAGCGTGCGCTTCTATAATAAGCTTCCATCTGAAGCAACTGAGCTCCCTATTCGTAAATTTAAAAATTACATAAAAATAAATCTCATCAAGAAGGCTTTCTACTCCATAAATGATTATCTCAATGATGTTAATGCTTGGCCAGATGTCGCTCAGTTTCGCACAGACAATAGTATGTAAGTAATTTGTTATTGTGCATAGCTTTACTTAAATATTGACATGTATCGAATCATATTATATTTAGACTTAAATAGGCAAATAACCATGTATTAGACATATAAGAGATGAACATGCTAGTGGTTTCTTTTTCACTTCTTCCACTAGTGGACAAAAAATTGAAGTGAACAGTAAAATAATTTTATTTTATAATAATTTAATGTATAAAATATGACTTGTCTAAGTGCTTATTTTGTAAGCCTAAAGAAATAAATGATTTTTTGCTTTACTTTACTTTACTTTATCTGCTCTAGACTACTGGCAGATGCTGCTGGAGACTGGGCGGTATGGCACCTCGCCGTCCAGAAGTGGACTAGCCTAAGCTACTTCTCTACAATGTCCTTACCGGTTGGCTGAGCTCCCATCGGTTGCGAATGTGTATGATGGACTGCACTATGTTGTCGCAGTCGTTGTGTATGAACGACAGAGGCGTGAGGTCGTTCACTATTGATAGAGAGAACTGGTTGTCGTCTACTAAGCATACCTGGGGAAAGAAAGCTTTATCAAAATCATAATTTGAATAAGTCGTGTGCTGCATATAGACGGGTTTCAGCAGTTTCGGTTAATCAGCCGGTAACACCCACTGCTGAGTACAGGCCTCTTCCTTATCTCGCCACCCTTGGCGGTTCTGTGCCAATTGGATTCACTGCTTCCCTACAGCCCCCACAATGTCGTCTGACCATCGGGCAGGTGGTCTGCCTCGACGCCGCCGCATATCCCTAGGTGTGGCCCATCCGGTGACTGCTTTGGTCCATCGGTGATCCTCTCTCCTATATTATCCTTTATCTGCACGACTACGTAGATACAATATAATGTAGCTACACTTTGAAAAGGTCATTTAAAAAAAAATAAAAAAAATAACATTTTACTTTACAGAACCAATTAGAACTGGTATTTACAATCGAAACAGTTGAGTTCACTGCAGACTGTCGCAAACAATATAGACGCTGGCCCAATGCTAAATACAAAAAATAAGATATATAACTTTGTAGAACATCGACACAAGTTGTTACTGACTATCAAACAAAAAAAAATTAATGAATTTAAACAAAATTACAATTTTGAAGTTGTTGTGCTAACTGCAGACAGCTGCGAACAATCTAAAGATAGCTCAATGTAGTTACTTACTTCATCAATCTCAGAGGCGTAATACACATCATTCAAAAGCACCGGTAATCCAAGTACCTTGGTCTTCTCTACTGAAGTTATTTGTAGGGCAGTAGGTCCCACCTTCAAGTAAAAAGAAAGTTAATCATATTAATATTATTAATACGAAAGTTTGGATAGATGGATGTATGTATGTTACTTCTTCGCGTTAAAAAACAATTTTGCGTAGATGCAAGTCAAGAAACAAATAGCTACTCTTTTTATCAATCCAAATAAATCGAAACACTTAAATTATTTACGAGCTGTACTTAGGTAACTCAAAGAATAATTCGATGAGTCTATGAGTCAGCTAGAGAAGTCAATAAGAAATCAACGAGTCGCTAAAGAAGTCAATAAGCTATCAACGAGTCGCTAGAGAAGTCAATAAGATATCAACGAATCGCTAGAGAAGTCAAAAAGATATCAACGAGTCGCTAAAGACATCACTATGATATCAGCGAGTCACTAGAGTCAATAAGATATCAACAAACCGCTAGAGAAGTCACTAAGATATCAACGAGTCGCTAGAAAAGTTTCTAAGATGTCAACGAGTCGCTAGAAAAGTCACTAAGATGTCAACGAGTCGCTAAAGACATCAATAATATGTCAACGAGTCGCTAATGACATCAATAAGATATCAAAGAGTCGCTAGAAAAGTTACTAAGATGTCAACGAGTCGCCAATGACATCAATAAGATATCAACTAGTCGCTAGAAAAGTTACTAAGATGTGAACGAGTCGCTAATGACATCAATAAGATATCAACAAGTCTTTAAAAAAGTTACTAAGATGTCAACGAGTCGCTAATGACATCAATAAGATATCAACTAGTCGCTAGAAAAGTTACTAAGATGTGAACGAGTCGCTAATGACATCAATAAGATATCAACAAGTCGCTAGAAAAGTTACTAAGATGTCAACGAGTCGCTAATGACATCAATAAGATATCAACTAGTCGCTAGAAAAGTTACTAAGATGTGAACGAGTCGCTAATGACATCAATAAGATATCAACAAGTCGCTAGAAAAGTTACTAAGATGTGAACGAGTCGCTAATGACATCAATAAGATATCAACAAGTCGCTAGAAAAGTTACTAAGATGTCAACGAGTCGCTAATGACATCAATAAGATATCAACGAGTCGCTAGAACAGTCACAGTCAACAGTATCTATATATTTACCTTTATAGCGACTTTAGTATCCTTATGCGATAACTTCAAGGCATTGTTGAACACCTTCAGATCTTCTTCCAAGCCTATCGTCACTCCGGGTAACTTTAACTGGTCCTGCTCTATGTAATCCGTCAGCTTGCAGTGACTGTCTATGAAGATAAGTTTTTTGCTGTTCTGTAACAAAAACATATTCATATTCATTCATATTCATATTATTTATTGTAATTTCATGCATACAGGTAGTATCTTAGGTGTAGTCTCAGTGGGTAGGTACGCAATGCATAGAAACCCTGTCAGGGCACAACAATTTTTGGGTTATTTTTAAATGTTAGCCTAAAATTCTAAACAATCATTATTTATAAAATTAGGAATGTCATATAGGAATGTCATGATTAGGTAGATAGGCTTACTAATTTAATCTGTAGGTATGTCAGCTAGTACACTTTCAGTTTTTGGTTTTAAATTGTCATAGGAGAAAAATTCGTGGATTGAATAATATATGATAATAATATATGTAACTATTACGACGACGAACTATGACGACCTCTGTGGCGCGTTGGGCGAGGGTCCGTCTGCGATGCACGATATTGCGGTTTCAATTCCCGCCTCGGAACAATTGTGTGTACGATCTGCAGATATTTGTTCCGGGTTTTCTGGTCGTTATTTCTATGAATAATAAAAAATATCTAACTACGTAATGTATTTTATTAAGTTTATCCGTCATGTACCCATAACACAAGCTCTGCTTAGCTTGAGGCTAGATGATGCTGTGTGGATTGTCCAGCATTATTATTTATTTATTATATTCTAACGTACAAGAAATCGCTGGCGAGACGACCTTAACGCCTTCCTCGGAGATTGGTGGGAGATCGCACGTGACCGCACTGAGTGGAAAGATTTGGGGGAGGCCTTTGCCCAGCAGTGGGACGAAACAGGCTAAATAAAAAATAAAAAAAAACGTACAAAACGAAACCTTCGTCCATTCGTAGAACGTGAGCGAGTGAGCAAAACTATGTGATTTGTTTTACGCAGTACTTTTAGTTTTTTTTTTAATTCTTATAATCTTACCCTCAAAGGAGCCAGTATGACGTCATGGAACTTGGTATACTCGCGAACCCAGCTGTTGCAGTTGTATATATAGCACTGTGCGACGTTCAGGTACGCCACCTCCGGCAGAACTGTGAACCATTTCTGCAGGAAATCCGTCCTGGGAAGGGAAATCATATCATAGTATAGTAAAGTAAAGTAAAAAATCATTTATTTCTTTAGGCTTACAAAATAAGCACTTAGACAAGTCATATTTTATTATATAAATTATTATCAAATAAAATTATTTTACTGTTCACTCCAATTTTTTGTCCGTCAGTAAATCACACTTACCTGAATCTATTATCCGACCCAGTGTGCGTAAAATCCACGACCAGCTCGAAGGGTTGCTGACAGAAAGGCTTCAGTGTCAGAATCACGTGGTAGATAAGCAAGTCGCCATTTATGTCCACTACCCTGCCGGTATAAATAGATATGGTTAGCCTACACTTTGACTGCGGTTTTATTTCGACAACTGCGATCTTTTTTTTTACCTAAAAAATTCGTGCTGCCGCTCTACACAGCGGTTGTGTTGCGCCGCACATGCGTTTCGTTCGAAAAATATTACAGCTCTGCTGAGTCACCAAGATCTGTATTTTCTCAGCCGCTGCGCTAGTGTGGATTTACGCATATTAGTCACTTGTAGAAAACTCATACCGTGCGTTTTCAGCACTCAAAGTGTTAATAAAATTTGATTAAACGATTTCTTTTTTCATCATTTACATTGAACAACAAGCTTGAATACACAAGACATTAATAGCCGCGCATAAAAGGGTAGAAAAGCAAACTGATGCCAAACGAAAATGTGCGGCTGATTCTAACCAAACTGATGCCACCTACAAGTACATAATTGTAAGTACTATTTAACGGGTGTTTATTGCGTTTATTTTTGAAACCAAGTATTTATCTACAGTTTATATCATCTATGGACGATTCAGCTACGATACTATTGTCATAGTTTTGGTATGCTAACCAATCGTTGGTTTTAATGATAAGGTTGATAATAATTATGATAAAGTTTATAATAATTATGATAAAGTTGATAATAATTATGATAAAGATAATAATAATGATAGAGAGTTACTTACGGTCGGTCGTCGCATGTTGATCCAATTCTGCACCACAGGAATAGGAAAAAGGGAGAAAATTACATTTATGAATGTCGAAAGGTATATTTCTTGACAAATAAGTAATTTGATCGTTAGGACAAATTTAAACTGTCTTAGAATCCCTTAACCCAGATAAGCCTAACGTCCTACATATAGGTCGGTAAAAATAAAAAAGATATTTACGATTACCCTCTCAATTTGCGGATATTATTGTTTGTGATTTAAAATGTGGAGTTTATGTGCTATTGAATAAAAAATATAAATCTAAAGTTATCCTAAGTTATTTACGAAATATTTGATCGATAAGTGTGCAAAAAAGTAAGTTGCAGATATGTCTAGCTACCGGTATGCATAAAAAATCGGTGTTTGTGAAATAGTTACATTTTATTGTATTTATATGTTGTTTATAAACTCTTCTGTACGATATACAATGATTTTATGAAATTAGGAATTTGAAAATGGAGATAATTTATTATAAATAGGGGTGTTCTACATACAGGACAGTAGGATAATGCGAGTAACGTTTTTTTGATAGCCGTTACCTGCGCATGAAATTATAGATGTTTTGAAAAATATAACTGATGATGAAGAGGATAACAGGGAAAGAGTGATATGTATTCTACCACTTAGGACACAGACTTAGGCCTAGGTGCAAGCCTTTTGTGACATACTAATTTCACGAGGAAAAGCAAAAAAAGATCTATGGTGCACTGGAACTGTTCGTAAAAACAGACCGTCTAGTTGTCCTCTTATCTCATCAAAGTTAGTCAAGAAAAAAGAATGAGGAGCTTCAGACTACAGAACGTTCCACGATAACCAATTCATCATTGCTAAATGGCATGATAATAATATAGGTATTTATTATTGCATGGCGGTTTTTACAAAGCGAAAAGAGGAACATCTTCTTAGAGGAACCCTATATGGGTGCAATCTATAACAAACATATGGGAGGAGTAGACCGGTCTGATGAGAATATATCTTCTCTACACATGATAGATCTTACTAAACACAATACATGGCAAGTGTATGATAGATATATATATAAATATGTTTGACCCGCTGTAGGAAAAATGCAATGTTGGAGTTGTCTCAAGCTTCAAAACGTTTGACACAACTCCTATATCGCATAATCTTTCATAAACATTAATTAGGGCAAAGTTTGTTAAACTAGTAAGCCTTTTTCTTATAAGGAATCATTACATGCAGTTTTGTCAAACAACATTTTTTAGTTACCTATTATCCTACTGTCCTACATAAAGAACGGCTCTTTTCCTGAAAACCTTACAGCCGATATTTTTTTCAGTAGTTTCTGTATTCTATTTAGGACCCATATAACTAAAAAATATTAACGTTTTCAAAGTTTTCAAAAAAAAGTAGTTTCAGGCTTATCTGGGTTAATTTCACACTGTTTTTAGGTAATGCGGGACAAATTCTAATCCATGATTAATAAAAGTATTAAATGGACCACCTTGGGATGGGATCATTCTCTTTATACAAATAATTAAATAAAATAATTTTTGAAATCGGTCCATAATTGACGGAGAAATCGAGGTATATACATGACGACCGATGTGGCGCGGTGGGCGATGGTACCCGTAACCGCTTGCAACGCAGGAGGTTACGGGTTCGATTCCCGCCTCGGAACAATTGTGTGTACGATCTGCAGATATTTGTTCCGGGTGTTCTGGTTGTTTTCTATGTATAATAAAAATATCTATCTATGTAATGTATTGTATTATGTATATCAGTTATCTAGTACCCATAACACAAGCTCTGCTTACCATGGGGCTAGGTAATGCTGTGTGAATTGTCCAGCATTATTTATTTATTATTTACTAGCTGCGCCCCGCGGTTTCACCCGCATGGTGATAGATATTTTGGATAATATACATTATATCTTTATAAATTGTAGCCTATGTGTTATTCTGATATGTAAGCTATATTATTGTAAAGTTTAATTAAAATCCATTCGGTAGCTTTTACGTGAAAGAGTAACAAACATCCATTCATACTTAAAAGAATAAGAATAAATAATGCTGGACAATTCACACAGCATTATCTAGCCCCATGGTAAGCAGAGCTTGTGTTATGGGTACTAGATAACTCATATACATAATACAATACATTACATAGATAGATATTTTTATTATACATAGAAAACAACCAGAACACCCGGAACAAATATCTGCAGATCGTACACACAATTGTTCCGAGGCGGGAATCGAACCCGCAACCTCCTGCGTCGCAGGCGGACCTTCGCCCACCGCGCCACATCGGTCGTCAAAAACTCTCGCGTTTATAATATTAGTAGGATTCACTAGTACTTACTTGTATCTCCGCGATATAAAATAGAACACCGGGTTCCCGATCTTGCTGGTCCCCGCCTGGTAGAACACGTTCATGCTTTTGATGGTTTTGAATTCCTCTTTCTTGTGCATATTATGCTTTACTATGAACTCCTCGAAATTTGTCGAGCTCATGTCGATTGACGACCAGCGGGCGTATGACGAGAAGAGAAGACTTGATGTGCTGGAAACGAGAAAAGAACATTAATTCGACGACCTCTGTGGCGCGGTGGGCGAAGGTCCGCCTGCGACGCAGGAGGTTGCGGGTTCGATTTCCGCCTCGGAACAATTGTGTGTACTATCGTCCTCGGTCGATAGTGACAACAAGCTGATTGGACCTTATTAGCCGCGCACATAGGGAAAGACCAGTTTTTTCTTACACTTGGGGACTCTACTACCACGCTACATTATGTAAAGTTTAAATCCTACTACTTATATGTTGTTCTGTATTTTTGTGTGTTTTCCTTTTTTTTTGTAACTGTTTATTATTGTGTGTGGCTATAAATAAATTCTTTATTCTTTATGTCACTGATATTTGGTGGAAGTCAAAATACTTACGACTCTATAGGCTTGTGCTCAGGCGGCCCCAAATAAGCAAGCAGTGTCGCCATCTACAAAAAAACTCATGTTTTATAAACAAGGAAATGACAATTTAATTAAACTTACTATAATTAAAGAAGGTTTTTGAAAATTTGATTAGAGTCGCCCTGTAGCGACATTTGTATCTATCGTCACTTGAACTCTAACTACAAGGATCATCGACTAGATGGCGCTGAGACAAATTTTGAAATCACCAAATACAAAAAGATATCGATGAGCATCCGACATCAACTATAAGTCGAAAGAATCCGGGCAATTGGGGTAGATGAGTCAGCCCGGAGCAAAGATCTAACTTTGTAATTGTGCATTGCTCCAAAATGCCTTATGTCGATAAGAGCAAGGTTCAAATTACTTGATACCTAGATATCGATGGGTATCCGAAATCAACTGTAGGGCAAAGTATTTGTACCAGATGAGTTAGCCCAGAGCAAAGATCTACCCTTGTAATTTGACTACATAGCGCACCTTCAGCTGCAAAAAGCCTTAAATCGATGAGAGCAAGGTTCAAATTACCTTATCAAAAGGCCGCCGTCCGACCACCTTATGGTCTCGACTGAACGACATGTAATCTCCGATCTTCTCCTGATGTGTCCACAGCAGTCTATGCAACGCTAACACGTTGACGTCGCTTATAAACGACTGGTGGATTTGGGAAATAGAAGAGCTCTGTGGTGGCATCTACATATATCGTCACATGAACTCGAAGTACAAGGATCATCGACTAGATGGCGCTGCGATAAATTTCGAAATCACCGAGTGTTAAAAAGATATCGAAAGGCATCCGACACCTACGTAGTAGGTCGAAGGATTTGGACCAGATGAGTCAGCCCGGAGCATAGATCTACTTTTGTAATTTAAGTGCATTTCTCCAAAAAGCCTTATATCGATGAGAGCAAGGTTCAAATTACCTTATCAAAAGGCCGTCGTCCAACCACCTTATGGTCCCGACTGCACGACATGTAATCGCCGATCTTCTCCTGATGTGTCCACAGTAGTCTATGCAACGCTAACACGTTAACGTCGCTTATAAACGACTGGTGGGTTTGAGAACCTTGGTCTACCGTCTCACAGTCTGATGCTATTTGGATGAAGAATCTAAAAATGGAGAAATGAATATGTTTAAACTTATGCGATCTGTACATATAATACCTTATCATCATCAGCCTATAGCAGTCCACTGCTGGACATAGGACTCCCCCAATGAGCGCCCTGTCTTCAGCTTGCCGCATCCAGCATCTACCTGCAGTCTTTCGCAGATCGTCATCCCACGTGGTCGGAGGGCGTCCTACACTACGTTTACCGAGTCGCGGTCTCCACTCAAGAACACGTTTGCCCCGGCGGCCGTCGGTTCGCCGGCCGATGGCCGGCCCACTGCCACTTCAGCTTGCTAATTCTTAGAGCTATGTCGATAACTTTGGTTCTCCGTCGGATGTATTCGTTACGAATCCTATCCTTCAGAGAAACTCCGAGCACTATACCAACCTAATAATTAGAACACTGTGACGCCCGAAAGAATAGCTGGTTGGTCAAGGTTGCTCAGCGAGCTTTGGAGAGAGCTATGCTTGTAGTTTATCAACGCGATAATATCCGGAACACGGAAATCCGTGAAAGAATCTTGGACATCAGCATCAGGCCGCGTGACGTAAGAGTGTCCGTGAGTTAATAAGTCAGTGAGTCATGAGTCAGTGAGCCATGAGTTAGTGAGTCATGAGTCAGTGAGTCATGAATCAGTGAGTCAGGTATGGTCACATACTTGCGTCCCGGCTCGAAGTGTTGCCTCAGGAAGTGGTTGAAGGGCAGCATGTGTTGTTCCTTGGAGAACTCCACGTGATTGGCTATGTTCTGCAGGATCTTGGACATCAGCATCAGGCCGCGGCGGATTGGTGTAGGCACGTGGCGGGAGACTATACCCATTTCTTGTGGGGACACTGTAAAGGAAAGAGATAAAGATACATTTATTTGGTCATAAACAGGTTACGTATATAGGGATAGTAGTCCTATGTATAGAAGGGGTAGTGCCGATCACAAATAGTCAGTTTGTTTGGTTCAACACTGTATTAACACGAATAATAACGAAAAATAATTAGGGAGCTCAGGCAGCACGCGGTCTATGCATAATTATTTCATAACATTATCGTTTGTGTCGCGGCCTGCCAGTGCAGTTCGCGGTCTCGCTCACGCACGCGGCGCAGAGCCTACGGCTCGTAGGTCTCCCTCGCACTCGTGCGCAGGCGCATAAATTCCATTGCAAAGTACTTATGTAGCCTACACGTACAATAAAACAAATAATAATAGTACACACCCACTACACATTATATTTAAAAATAAATAAAATAGATTTACAGAGAAACAATAACTAGCTACCGTGCTAGCCTGCTGTAAAAAGAGTCAAACTCAGCTCTGTGCTGAAACACGCGTGGCGCGGAACAACGCTGGTTTTCAGTTTGAACCTGATTAATTAATTACGTCACGGACAAGGACGAGAAATGCTCAAAACAAACAAACAAAGAATAGTTAAAAAAAAACAGAACGAAACAACATAAAAAGATAGCAAATGAGAGGAGATCACAGTTGTGGATTTATACTAAGAGAGAAAAACTGTCCTTAAGAAATTCCTCTACAGCACAAATACGCCTACAGCTAAACGTGCCTCACTAACAAAGCGGGTCCCGAGGAGGGAATCGGACCCGCAACCTCCTGCGTCGCAGATGGACCTTCCCCTACTACGACACTCGAGGTCGCTTAGAATTGACTTACCAATAGCTGGATTGATGAATCTCAAGAACAGCACAGTTCCGACCGCACCGACACTCGTTTGCGGGACCTGAGTGAATCTCTTGCTCAGAACCTGTCAAAACAAAATGAGCTTTATTACACTGGCTTTAGATTCATTCTCATCTCCCCAGCAGTTATCGATTCTGCAAGCTATATGACCTGATTGGTACCCTTTATGTCATCAGTGGTCGTCAACATTCAACTCAACGTTGTTTACATTGTCAAATGCAGGCAGGAAACGAACTTGAGTTCTTTCTTCCGGTTTCTACGTCGAGGAAAGCTTTCCTCAAGTCGTGTGCTGTCGCTATGAGAGCATGCAGGCTTCTCAAGAGCTGTTCGTTAGCCTGTTGGCTGTTCTAATCTTTCTGGCCCTTTACGTCGAGAGTTTATTGTTGCTTTCTATTACCATTTCGTCGAGTTTTGTTCATAGGTACAGTCAAGTCATACGACGTAATTATTTTATGTAACTTTTGTTTAAAATTTGTATAATTTTAGTCGTAAATGAATTAATAAGTGTTAGTTACTTTTTTTTAGAATTTCATGATTTTAACAGGACTAAGACAACACTGTAACAAAATGGCGAACAGCTCTTGAAGACGGTCGCATTTGTGTGGTGGGCCTAGATGTTCCAGAATTTAGCAAATCTTTGTGCAGCATGTATGGATGGTGATGCACGGGCAACCGCAGCCGCAGCACCCACCGCAGCATCCACCGCAACATCCACCGCAGAACATTTTTACAGTGATATATTTTGACTGGAAGAGGAAAACTGCACCAAATACGGTGAATAGTTGAATAATAAATAAATAAACTAAAAAGTTATTATAAATAGTATTTTATCAAAAAACTTTTAAAGGCGTTCAGCCTGTCGAGTTATTGATTAATTGATTTTGTATCTAGTTAGGTTCTAAACAGTGTTTAGTTAATCTACGATTGTAAACATTTGTGTTAAATAAAGAACTTTGAAAAAAGTCAAGACATAAGTTAAAAGCCAGGATCTTTAAAATATCTGCCCACCGCCACTTCAGCCTGCTAATTTTATTCTGAGAGCTTTGTCAGCATTTAGTCTGCAATTATGAGCTCTATGTAGATAATATTAAAAGTGAATTTTACCTGATACAAGCCACTTCAGCCTGCTAATTTTATTCTGAGAGCTTTGTCAGCTTTTAGTCTGCAATTAAGAGCTCTATGTAGATGATATTAACACTTTGACTGCTGAAATCACACGGTATGTGTTTTCTACAAGTGACTAATATGCGTAAATCCACACTAGCGCAGCGGCTGAGAAAATACAGATCTGTGTGACTCAGCACAGCCGTAATATTTTTCGAACGAAACGCATGTGCGGCGCAACACAACCGCTGTGTAGAGCGGCAGCACGAATTTTTTAGGTTAAAAAAAGATCGCAGTCAAAGTGTAAAGTGAATATTACCTGATACAAGCAATGGCACATGCTTCTCAGCTGCGGCGGAAAGCGATCAGCCGAGTTAACGATGACGTCAAACACTTCTTTGGTTAAGTCGATGAGGTTGGCGCGATTCAGTTCTATGTCATCTTTGGCGTCCAATCTGAAAAACAATAGGAGTCCCTAGAGCATTCTCGAATAACTTTTACAGACTGGGGAACATGGATGAAGTAATAGTACTGAAACTCTCTAGAACCTATCGAACTCTAGAACCCATTAACTGGAAAGTTCTACAAAGATCTTAACTACATAGAAGAATCCTACTCAACTTCTGGAAGGTCATCCACCAAGCACGGTCATCCACCACCAAGTACAGACGCCACTGGAAAGTTCTGGAATGATCTAGAAGCTACAGCCTCACCTAGCAGTGAGACCTCGAAGCTGAGATGCGGTTTGTTCTAACGCTGTTCCAGCAGAGAGTTGATGACAGGCGACCTGCAGAGACTGCAGGTACTGGTAGCCGTATATCTTGAAGTAGTACGCCATTATGTTTGTTCCTTTCAGTTCCTCATGAATAATCTACAAGTCTCTCGAACATTCTCGAATGATCTTGACATTTACAGAATTTTTACAGACTTGGAAACATGGATGACGTAATAGTACTGAAACTCTCTAGGACCTATCGAACTCGACCCATGGTCACGAAAGATCTTTACTAGAAGAATCTGACTCAACATTCTAGAAAAATCTGGAAGGTTGTAAACCAAACGATATCGATCTCCTGTAAAGTTCTGGAATGATCTAGACTAGAAGCTTCAGCCTCACCTAGCAGTGTCAACCTCAAAGCTGAGATGCGGGTTGTTCTCCAGCTGTTCCAGCAGAGAGTTGATGACAGGCTCCAGCAGAGACTGCAGGTACTGGTAGCCGTATATCTTGAAGCAGTACGCCATTATCTTTGAGCCGAGAGAGTTCCCGCGGAAGAGGGTTTGCATGCAGTCTGATAGCTGAAAAGAGTTTTAAAACGTTAGTTTCGTAACATTTAGCTCATTGGTGTTGTTTGAGATTAAATCGAGGGCGTAGAACACGAATGGGTGGACTGTTATTAGGGGCCGTTCAAATATTACGTAAGCAGATTTATTACAGTTATTTACCCCCCATCCCCCTTGTCAGCAAAAGTAAGCAAAGCTCTTATAGCCCCCCATGCTTACGTAAACAAAACATTTTTAAATTATAAATGTATTTTTCTTATATTTTAATTATAATACACAAGTAAACAATACACTGACAGAGGAAATTTAGACAAGTGAACAGCGCGCGGTAATTCCCCTAATCGGTTCTAAAGCGAGTGCCTAAACGTATGCATTATTTGCGAGAATCCCCGAAAATGCTTTTCGTTTTCAATCATAGACAATGTGAGGGTTGCCATTCGTGTAAAAAAGTAAATAACTACTGATGACGTAATCATCATCTAGACTCCCCTACACCCCATGTAATCCAAAAAAAGCAAAACAAAGACCCCCCCCCCCCCCCCATAGTGCTTACGTAATACTTGAACGGCCCCTTAAATCCATGATGGCGGATCGTATTTTTAATTAAAATTTTTACTTTGGGTATTGTGTTAGATAAACAGAGGGCGAAGATTACGAATTTGATGACGTTTCAATTCGACGCATTCCCGTTAGGAGGTGATAAAGGCTAATACTAAAGAATTAATCAAGAACAAGACATACCTCGACCTCCTTATAGAATAAGTTCCACAGGAGAGGCGCCAGTAGATGTTTAGCGTCGAATATCGACACTAACACACGGGCGAGCTCGTCCATCTGCGACGTGCCGACCACGTGCGCTAGCGCCATCGCTATAGGGAGATCTCCCTAGAAAAAGATAATTAAAATTTTCATTTCATTTTTTTTTACTTTTCATAGGAAATTGCACCGTATTCCCTTACCTTATCAGTGATCATAGTGACTAACTGCACTAACTGCTCGAATCTGTCTGCTAGCACTGTCTCCGCCAGCGTGTCGAACTCGGTGCCTTGCTGGAGGATCTTAGTCAGCACTTCCATGAAGGCTGCCCGGGTTTGCAGGTCGCGGTGGTAGCCCAGATCTGAAGAGTAAATGAAGATGGATCTTTAGTTAACACACTTGAAAAAACAACATGTTTTTAACCGACTTCAAGAAAGGAATCAATATAGAATTCTTCCTCTAACATGCCTCTACATGAAACAAGCGGCAGAACTCTTTAACACTTTGAGTGCTGAAATCACACGGTATGTGTTTTCTACAAGTGACTAATATGCGTAAATCCACACTAGCGCAGCGGCTGAGAAAATACAGATCTGTGTGACTCAGCACAGCCGTAATATTTTTCGAAAGAAACGCATGTGCGGCGCAACACAACCGCTGTGTAGAGCGGCAGCACGAATTTTTTAGGTTAAAAAAAAGATCACAGTCGTCGAAAAAAAATCGTAGTCAAAGTGTTAGACAGCATCCAGAACTTTTCAAGAAAAATGTTGACTTGAGATCTAGAAGACTAAGAGAAATTGCTATGTTACACTATAACTTTCAACTGGGTGAACCGATTTAGACGATTTTTTTTTTTTTTCATTTCAAAGCTGTTGCTTTGTGGGCCCATTTCAATTAGGTCCAGTTCTGGGCATCCATAAGAAAACCTTATCACACACATGCACATACTTGCAAATTTAAGTCTTAAATTTGCAAGTATGTGCGCGACAAATGGACGAGTAGTTAAATATCACGCCAACCGATTTCGATGGTTTTTTTTAAACAAAGTTTTGAACCCATGTTCATTTAGGAGTTTAAAGTCGGTTTATCGTTTTTTTAATTATTACTATTCCTAAAGATAAAGATTCATTTATGTGCTTCAACATAATGTAGGTTACAGTTGTAGATCTTAAATATATTGAAAGTTTCAATTATGTTCTACCTTAAAACTAGGCATGCAAATATTAAGATTGTTGTATTTTGTAAATGCAAATGCAACGCAATGCTAGAAAACGAAAGTTTTCAACCAGTGCGTCCTACCCGTTATGACCTACGGAGCTGAGACGTGGACACTCACGATAGGGCTGGTCCACCAGTTCAAAGTCGCTCAGCGAGCTATGGAAAGAGCTATGCTCGGAGTTTCTCTGAAGGATAGGATTCGTAACGAATACATCCGACAGAGAACTAGAGTTATCGACATAGCTCTGAGAATTAGCAAGCTGAAGTGGAAGTGGGCCGGCCATATCTCGCGAAGAACCGACGGCCGCTGGGGCAAACGTGTTCTTGAGTGGAGACCACGACTCGGTAAACGTAGTGTAGGACGCCCTCCGACCAGGTGGGATGACGACCTGCGAAAGACTGCAGGTAGATGCTGGATGCGTCAAGCCGAAGACAGGGCGCTATGGCGCTCATTGGGGGAGGCCTATGTCCAGCAGTGGA
Source organism: Eupithecia abbreviata (assembly GCA_943735965.1). NCBI lineage: Eukaryota > Metazoa > Arthropoda > Insecta > Lepidoptera > Geometridae > Eupithecia > Eupithecia abbreviata. The sequence goes on along the minus strand of OX031001.1, from coordinate 2,023,832 downwards.
CTAATATAGGCTGATGATGATGATGATGATGATGATTTTGTAAATTATGCATATAGGTTACCTGTTACATTTAAATGGTCAAAGTTTCAGATTGTCAACTAAAAAGTCATTAATTGTGTTATAGCACTTACTTACTAATAATTGTTTTAATTTAACTTTAAACATAATCTCACTAAGATTTAAGAAGGACTTCGGCTTCTTATTAAAAATTTTAGGTGCCATAAAGATTACGCTTTTTAGTAACAGTGCAGTTTTAGAACTATGCATACAGAGTCTGTTGTTATCTCGCCTGTTACGTATCACAATGTCAGCCATTCTTAAAAATAAATGACGGTTTTTTCTTACTAACTTTTATAATTCATGTAGATATAATTTAGTTTACCTTTAAGTTTAAGTTTATTATGTTCTGTGTAAGTCTTTTAACAAATAAATTCATTTAATTTCATATCAGATAAGTAAAATTTTAGTTTGAGCATATTAAGCCATTTAATGTGAATCTTTGATTAAAGTGCCGCCGTCTATACATATAGTTCCTTCATGTAAAGTCCATCCTAAGGTTATCTGGAAGAGATCGCTCTCAGCGATAAAACCGCCCTTTATACCTTTATTTTAAGCTTTTCTTTCTGTATTGTTTTCCGTTTTTGTGTGGGATAATAAAGTGTTTTATATCTATCTATATTTTTACTTACCAATGCTATGCATGAGTCCGGAGTCAATATTAGCGCTCAGTAAGTTGGACATGGCCTGGATGGTCGCGTTACGGAGCGTCTCCAGCCTCCCTGGACCCTCGGTCAGTTCCACCTCGTTGCAGTCGTTCAGAAGGTTCATGAATAGAGTGAAATATCTGTATGTGAATAAATTTAACATTATTTTTGAGGTATTTATCGTACCTTTTGTGTTATTTTCCCATTCACTACGTTCTTGTTTGACGACCGATGAGGCGCGGTGGACGAAGGTCCGCCTGCGACGCAGGAGGTTGCGGGTTCGATTCCCGCCTCGGAAGATCCACCTTTTCCCACCTCGTTCCGGGTGTTCTGGTCGTTTTCTATGTATAATTAAAAATATCTATCTATGTAATGTATTGTATTATATATATCAGTTATCTAGTACCCATAACACAAGCTCTGCTTACCATGGGGCTAGATAGTGCTGTGTGAATTGTCCAGCATTATTTATTTATTTATTTATCTATCTATGTAATGTATTGTATTATGTATATCAGTTATCTAGTACCCATAACACAAGCTCTGCTTACCATGGGGCTAGATAATGCTGTGTGAATTGTCCAGCATTATTATTTATTATTAATCATGAGAACGGCAATTTTAAATTATACAAATTAACACCACACTGCACACTGGTCTAATCCATCCATCTTCTAACAGGGATGATGCCATAATATATGTAGTCTGCACCCTGTTTTTCATAAGTGAAACTACCTGCAAAGTTAATGCCTTACTTGAGGAAAAGCTGACTCTTGGCTTCCATCAGATCCCCTTTATCTGACTCCTCAGGCTGCCGCGGTAGACCCTTCAGCAGCGCAGCCACCGCTTCCATGAAGGTTGGTCTAGATCTCTGCTAAGTTAATGCCTTACTTGAGGAACAGCTGACTCTTGGCTTCCATCAGATCCCCTCTATCCGACTCCTCAGGCTGCAGCGGTAGACCCTTCAGCAGCGCAGCCACCGCCTCCATGAAGGTTTGGTCTAGATCTCTGCTAAGTTAATGCCTTACTTGAGGAACAGCTGACTCTTGGCTTCCATCAGATCCCCTCTATCCGACTCCTCAGGCTGCAGCGGTAGACCCTTCCGCAGCGCAGCCACCGCCTCCATGAAGGTTTGGTCTAGATCTCTGCTAAGTTAATGCCTTACTTGAGGAACAGCTGACTCTTGGCTTCCATCAGATCCCCTCTATCCAACTCCTCAGGCTGCAGCGGTAGACCCTTCCGCAGTGCAGCCACCGCCTCCATGAAGGTTTGGTCTAGATCTCTGCTAAGTTAATGCCTTACTTGAGGAACAGCTGACTCTTGGCTTCCATCAGATCCCCTCTATCCGACTCCTCAGGCTGCAGCGGTAGACCCTTCAGCAGCGCAGCCACCGCTTCCATGCAGGCTTGGTCTAGATCTCTGAAAAGAAGGCTGCATATTGCAAACGCTTATTAGAAGCTAAGTTCTGGTGCGAATGAAACAGAAAAAGACATATGTGATGTAGGGATCTCCCCACAATATTCAATTTATTGTATACTAGCGGACCTTCCCGGCTTCGCAAGGATCCCTAACATTTTTGAAAATATAATATAGCCAATGTTCACGGGGGATAGTGTAGCTTCCCAACGGTGAAAGAATTTTTCAAATCGGTCCAGTAGTTTCGAAGCCTATTCGTTACAAACAAACAAACAAAAAATCAAACCTTTTCTCGTTATAATATTAGTATAGATTATAGTTACTATCAAGATATCGGGTCGGCGCAAAAAATCTGTCTCCGTAAATAAGAGCGCACTTGTGATGTGTATAATTTTGTTTAGTTCGATTCAAACACAGCCAACGTAAACACGTGTCACAATGCCGCAATCTGTATACAAAAGTTGCAAAAATAAAATATTATTTGTTAGTTTAAAGCTAAAAATATAACTTACTATATGCGCCCCGCGATTTCACCCGCGTGGTGATAGATATTTTGAATAATATACTATATATCTTTATGAATTGTAGCCTAACTATTTTTCTGATATGTAAGCTTGTGTGTAAGTTGTGAAGTTTCATTAAAATCCGTTAAGTAGTTTTTGCGTGAAAGAGTAACAAACATCCATCCATACTTACAAACTTTCGCGTTTATAATATTAGTAAGATTCTACATTTACTTACCTCAAGTGCGCTCTTATTTACGGAGACGGCTTTAAGCTTCGATTTTGTATGTGACCCGAAATCTAGACAGTATATGTGATCGCAGGCTGCACCACACCTTTGCTCCATGCAATAAGGTTCAAAATACCTGGTAACAGAAGAAGCGTCGGCGCGCAGCGGTGGCGCTATCTGGTGGCTTGTTCCTAGAACCCAGTCCGTTACGTACTCTACCATTTTGTTGCGGAATTTCATTTCCTGAAAATTCAAAATGTTTATTTTAGCAAAATAAATTGAACAGGCGAAAATTAAGCAATCAGTGCTGTCAAAAGCCAATTTTGTATTAGATGACACCAGGTACTACGTCACCCACACTAGGTTTCCCTCTGCCGGACAATCGGTGAACTAAAAATTGCTTGCTAAAATTTCGGTCGCGGTCGCGTCGCTGTTGCTGTTGCTTTTACATAATCAGCCTGCTGGAATATTTACTCAAATAAATGATACTACACTAGCCAATCTCAATGTATTAAATATTACGTGTCGATTTGAGTTAAAATCAAATCAAATCAAAATAGTTTATTGCTTTAACTTAAATTAATTAATATATTACAGTGGTATGGGACACTCTTTTAAGTAATGTAATACCTGTGCTAGAGGGTCTCGCTCTGCAGCGCGGCTATCTTAAAGATAATTAAATTCTTTCCTTGAATAAATCTTAGATCTGAAGCAAATGAGTTTTAAATTTGTTTACAAACATTCTACATCGAGTTTGGTTAATGTATTGTATTGACAAGTCAATCTTTAGCATTTAATTTAAATACAACTCTAAAATATAGCCGGTCCCGACATAGTTTAGTTATTCAAAGTTGATATTCGTTTATTTTGAAAAGATACATTTAATCGTTTTTATGATGTATGTCAAGATGCTTATACACCTAATTGCCTAGCCCAGTGATAATTTATGTTTTTCACTTCTCTTGCTCAAAAAGTGTATCATAATAGTGTAGCTTAGCGGGCCTAAAACTCGAGTTTAATACCTCGGGCTAAATAGTATTTTTTCTTTTTATATTTTGTCTAAAATCATCAGCCCGTACAAAGTATTCGTTCTCTTACATAAAAACTAGACTTCTTGGTGCTCCGTCAATCTTTTTTTTTGAAAATAGAACCGTCTTGGTGATGTTTTATGAAGGTTGATTCTTCCCTTCACGGTAGAATGCGAACTGTTTCGTTGCGGGTTACATGGTTGCGTGAAAAAAAAAAAAGATGGTATTGGCGCTAAATCTCTAGAATTTTCTTCATTCCAAATCACAAACTTTTACGAAAATTGTCTAATTTTGAATTGTTTTATTTTCTCGCAATCGAAGTGAAAAGTAGAGTGTTTTACTCGGGCCAAAACCACCCATTATAACTCGGTCTTGTCATCGTCCCTCGCTACGCTCGGGAGTATAACAACCTCGTATATAATGGGATGGTTTAGTCCCTTGTAAAACAATCTACTATTATTTATCTTTTCAAAACCTATAAACACGAATTTAAAAAAAAACCGTCTTTGGTGCCAATCGCCAATCGCACCACTCTAGAACACGTTTACCCCAGCAGCGGTTGTCGGTTTTCGTGTACCTAATAAAGTAAATAAAAAAGATAAATCATAAAAAAGCTAAATATATAAATACCCCTCTAAAAGCGAGGTCATCCCGCCTTCTCATCGTGGCCTCGGCGACTTGGCACAGCTTCGTCTTGATGTGGACCGACAGGACTGTCATGTCAAGATGGCGGACGTATCTGTCAAAACATTGTCAAATAAGTAATCAAACAAACAAACAAAAGGCTCGCCAAGAAGGCGTTCTAGAGTGTAGACGATTATGTTACAATTTATAATTAATGTTTAATTAATTTGATATTTCTTTTTATGAATTATGTATTTTTTGACTTCTACTATTTTGTTACCAATAAATTGATTATTATAATTATTTATTTACCAACATAAAAACTTACATTTAAACTCTTATGTATCAATTTATACAGAGTAATCGTTTTATTTGTTCTCGCAATATTAATTAAGTAATCACAATGAGACATTTTTCAAAAAAGAAACAACTCCTTTTAACCTAAGACCTCAAAAGATGGTTTTTCTATTCGACGCCTATCTTCAAAATTCATAAGTCCACCGCTGAACATACATCTCCAAAAAAGGAGGATTTTCACATGCTCTCCAAAATAAGAGGGATTTTCCCCATTACCACCAAACCACACTTGGCGGACGCACTCGACTCACTCATTAGTGAGTGAGTGCGCAGTAGAGGTATTAATAAGTACACAGAAACTAACATTTTAATTTTGCATGCCTGAACGAGGCAGAATGTACTGGAAATAATATTATTATTAAGAGCTTTTGTACCTACATTCCAGCGAATAAATGATTTGATTAGAAAGAAAGAAGCTGCTACCTTTCCTCTGGTTCCCTTAGTCAAATTGAAATTCACCAATACCATCACCATCAGCAGACATACCTGACTATAGCCAGCATGAGTCCCTCAATAGACGTAGTGCTAAGATGCTCTTGACTCGCCGTCGGTTGACCGCCTCGCTTGTTGTCCAATATACTCTTGTGTATATGTTCTGCGAGGCTAGGAGGATACCATCATCACCAGACATACCTGACTATAGCCAGCATGAGTCCCTCAATAGACGTAGTGCTAAGATGCTCTTGACTCGCCGTCGGTTGACCGCCTCGCTTGTTGTCCTATATACTCTTGTGTATATGTTCTGCGAGGCTAGGAGGATACCATCATCATCAGCAGACATACCTGACTATAGCCAGCATGAGTCCCTCAATAGACGTAGTGCTAAGATGCTCTTGACTCGCCGTCGGTTGACCGCCTCGCTTGTTGTCCAATATACTCTTCATTATGTAGATTGTGTGCTCTATGAATTGGGTGTTGATGTCGGTCAGCATTACCTAGAATTTAATAATAATTAATTAATAATGCTTGTCTTTCGAAACACTGCCAAAAGACGGGAAACCAAGCGCCGAGAACATCAGTAGTTTCAGTTTTTAATTTAAGTGTTTTTGTGATATTATTAACTATATATATTATTAACTGTTAACTGTGGCAACCAGCAAAAAATGTTTATTTTATTCATGTATCAAATAAATAATGATGTACAATCCAAGCAACAAGGTAAGCAGAGCTTGTGTTATGGGCATAATATATAGGTAACTGATATATTGACACCCGGAAGAAATATATACAATACAATATTATACAATATATTATATTATACTATTTTTAAACAATGTAATAAAAATAAAAAAGTCAGTAGGCCCCGATATGCTCTTAGTTTTAAGTGACTAAATCTAGATGGCGCTACTAGCAATTTACTAACCTGCTGTGTCTGGTCAAAGAACTTGTCTATGATGTTCTTGATCTGTTCAAACAGGATGGGGTAGAGTGCGGGAGACATCTCTCTGCCGACTAGCTCTTTCACGTGACATTGGATCTGTTGGCCGAAGCGTTCGTTGCTGTAGAGGAGAAGGCGGAGCAATTGGCCGATGAACCTGAAAATTGAAAAATAAAAAATAATGAAACTTTACACGTCTGGCAAATTAGTGGTATGCCAGATACCTATAGTATTTTTGCGGTAGCGAAATATTTTTAAAATAGTGTGGATGTGGGGATTTACCTCTATGTTTTTCGAGACAAAAAAAGTAATAAAAAACACGATTACCTTTTAACTCAATAGATAACAAAATAATAAATAAATACTTATGCTAGACAATCAAATGCTAAGGATCATCTAGCCCGAAGCTAAACAGAGCGTGTGCTTTGGGTACCAATACCTAATATTTTTTTAGAAATAAATATAAAAGTATAACTTACTGCGTGACCGGACAGTACTGAACTTCTTGGGAGCTGTTCGCCAAAAATGTGTATTTTCTGTTATCTGTAAGAAAACCACAAAAACGCTGATGAACGCTAGAGAAAATATCTCTAAATGTGGAAAAAAAATCTATAATTTGTTATTAATTTTTATACTCAAAAGCTCTAATAATAGACTACCAGACTCCGTCACAGCTGATGGCAGTCTACGTTATTTCAAAGTCAGGTTGAAATGTTGGCTCGTCGAGCAGAATTCTACTCGGTGAACGAACTAATCTTATTATTATGATATTAGCCCGGGGTGTCCCACTGCAGGGCAAAGGCCTCCCTCACCTTCTTCCACTCATCTCGGACCGAACGAACGAACTACTAGAAAAGTAAATTTAATAGGACTAAATTTCCATATAAAATTTTTTGTATGTCAACTTTTAATTGATTTATTTGTTTTTATTTATGTACTAATTTTAAATTATGCTTCGTGATGATAAAATACAATTTGTATTATAATTATAACTATTATTTTGAAAATTTACACGTAAATTAATTTTACCAATAAATTGTATTTCTGTAATATATGCAGGGGGGTTAAATGAAAAATGTAAAAGATTATCGACATAGCTCAAAGACTTATTAGGATATAAGTCCATGAGCTATGTCTAATGTGATAATTTTAAGTGCCCCCTCATCTTGCTAAGTTCTTCTTCTTCTTTGGAAAATAAAAATCTCATCTTTATCGTCCCACTTACCACAGATATGAGACCAGGAGGAATGCGCCGCCGGTTTCTTCTGCAGACAGACGCCGCCGAGCGCGCATAGAAACGACGTTATGTTCGCCCATTCTTGAATCTGCATCTGAAATAACAAGGGTTTTGGTTATCTCAGCGATTTATTTATTTATTTAACGTACAAAATACACCAATCACATTCAATTATAAGGTTACATACAATACAATACAAATACGCTTTATTACACATCAAACACAGAAAAACAAAAACAGTAAAGAACAAAGATACAGATGCACAATTGGCGGCCTTATCGCGGTGTATGACCTCGACCTGGCAGTCGTCCAAGCGGTCGCCCTGACCATTGGGGTACTTCTGAATAATATATTACCTCTATATCATTCTCCTGGCTCGCGTGATGTGGGACCCGACATTTCGGCACGGTGCGGTGTATGACCTCGGCCTGGCTGTCGTCCAACCGGTCGCCCTGACCTTTGGGGTACTTCTGAATAATATATTACCTCTATATCATGCTCCTGGCTCGCGTGATGTGGGACCCGACGTTTCGGCACGGTGCGGTGTATGACCTCGGCCTGGCAGTCGTCCAAGCGGTCGCCCTGACCTTTAGGGTACTTCTGAAGTAGTTTGCAGAGAGAGTCCCTGTAAGGGAATTAAAGGGACTTTATTACTTTACATTTTTAGTTACCTAATAATAATAAAATTATAATATAACAAATTAAATTATAATATACCTACTTGACACAGACAAAACTCATATATACTACGTGAGAGCAGATTTTTCAATGAAAATGAAGTTGATTTGTTGAACACTCCTTCTGCTCTACTTCGAGCGTATTTGCGGTAATCAATTGTTTACTTTTTACTTTCTAACTTCATATAACCTATTGTTTTGTCACCATTTATTCTTTCCAATACTCTTTATTACTACTTGTGAAAACTTTTAATTGGCGATCCATATATTTATACTTAATTTTTCTTTTTTGTTTATCTGGTGAACACTAAAGTATTTTTGTATTGTATTGTAATACTTGAACGCCCTCTATGTCATGCCTTGGACTAAGATGCAGTGGTTGTGAGCTGAGTAGGTAAGGAAATATTTCTTACCAGCATCTAAAGGTCTCCTCCCATACCGGCTGCACTCCATTCACGCAATGTTCTATTTTCCTGAGGAGCACCATTATCCTCTTCTGCAACGCTGAGGAACCTACAAGGAAACAGTTATTATTATGTACATGGATAGAGCTATGCTTAGAGTTTCACTGAAGGATAGGATTCGTAACGAATATGTCCTACTTTTTTTTTATATTGTCTAGTATATTTATAGACGACGACGACTAGACGACCGATGTGGCGCGGTGGGCGAAGGTCCGCCTGCGACGCATGAGGTTGCGGGTTCGATTCCCGCCTCGGAACAATTGTGTGTACGATCTGCAGATATTTGTTTCGGGTGTTCTGGTCGTTTTCTATGTATAATAAAAAATATCTATCTATGTAATGTATTGTATTATGTACATATATCAGTTATCTAGTACCCATAACACAAGCTCTGCTTACCATGGGGCTAGATAATGCTGTGTGAATTATCCAGCATTATTTATTTATTATTTATATATATATTAATGATTAATGTTAAATACACCAGAGTATAATTACAATCTAGCCATAGGCAATTTGCTAATGGGTAATTTTTTTATATCAACATATTACTAAGAACGTGTCCATTGGCACTTTTCTTATTGTCTCTATACTTAAGGTGAAGACACTTTGTTCATGTTTTCTTTAAACTTGATAATTAGGTATTTAACATTATTTTAACCAGTAAATCAATAATAAATTTAAAAAAATTGTTAAACGTATTTTTTGTAAAAAAGCTTATTACAAAATATCAGATTACTTAGAAGATAAAAAAGTTTGGAACAGGTTTTGCTCCAACTCAAAATCTACCAACTTACAGATAAGCAAATCAAATGTACTAGACACATAAGTTATGAATATACTAGTGGTTTCTTCTCACTTCTTCCACTGGTGGACAAAAAATTGAAGTGAACTATAAAATATGACCTGTCTAAGTGCTTATTTGTAAGCTTAAAGAAATAAATAAACTTTTCATTTTCATTTTCAAATAAGTACTCACTCTGAATGTTTTTGTAAAAACACCCCCTTGCCATGTCCTGATCGGCTGCTTGCATAAATAATTGGTATTAAAAAATACATTAGTTTTTTTTTTAGTCTGAACGGATATACGGCGAAAGGTAGACAGAGGAAAATATGGACGGATTGTGTGGGAGGACATAATATGTAAATGAGGTGGTCTTATTCACTTCCACAAGTGGACAAAAAATTGAAGTGAACAGAAAATCAAAAACACCTTATTTTTTATTACCATGCTTTTATTAGCTTCACCTGTATGTATGTTTGTTTGTTTGTTTGTAACCGACTCCTTTGGACTCGGTTTTGACCCACTTTGGACGTTCAGACATGCGACCGCACTCTTACCAGTAGTGAGTACAGTGGAGGTATGAGCGATCTCCTGGAACACTGCATAGTTGGGCAGCGATGCTTGTATTAGCTTCACCTGTATGTATGTTTGTTTGTAACCGACTCCTTTGGACTCGGTTTAGACCCACTTTGAACGTTCAGACATGCGACCGCACTCTTACCAGTAGTGAGTACAGTGGAGGTATGAGCGATCTCCTGGAACACTGCATAGTTGGGCAGCGATGCTTGTATTAGCTTCACCTGTATGTATGTTTGTTTGTAACCGACTCCTTTGGACTCGGTTTTGACCCACTTTGAACGTTCAGACATGCGACCGCACTCTTACCAGTAGTGAGTACAGTGGAGGTATGAGCGATCTCCTGGAACACTGCATAGTTGGGCAGCGATGCTTGTATTAGCTTCACCTGTATGTAGGTTTGTTTGTAACCGACTCCTTTGGACTCGGTTTTGACCCACTTTGAACATTCAGACATGCGACCGCACTCTTACCAGTAGTGAGCACAGTGGAGGTATGAGCGATCTCCTGGAACACTGCATAGTTGGGCAGCGCCTGGTGCGCTGTGATCTCATCCGAGCCGCAGCGGATGTCCGCCTCTTGGCACAGCAGGGCGAAGCACGACATGCCGACGAGCACAACGTCCGTGTCTATAGACCAGAGGCACATGAAGAATACCACCTGGAAAAAATAATACTGTTGTGAATACATAGCTTTACCGTCGGCTTCCTTCTCTCAAGTGGAACACTCTTATAAGACTCTTTAAGACAAATACATCCACAGCTGAACAAACCTAAAACTAACAAGGAGGTTTTTGTAACTAGCGTTATAGCTTGATGGCTTGACGTACTCTAGTTTGATGCTGGCTTGCTTGCAGACGTGTTTTCTCTGCCGCGCTGGAAACTCGGTGCGACAAGTCAGGATGTCTCGCAGCCAACGTAAGATCTATATAGACGACCAACTAGCGTTATGGCTTGATGGCTTGACGTACTAGCTTGATGTTGGCTTGCTTGCAGATGGGTATAGCCGTGCAGGCGTGTTCTCTCTGCCGCGCTAGAAACTCGTTGCGACAAGTCAGGATGTCTCGCACCCAACGTAGGATCTATATAGACAATATTCCTACCTAGCTTGATGGCTTGACATACCTCTAGCTTGATGCTGGCTTGCTTGCAGATGGGTATAGCCGTGCAGACGTGTTCTCTCTGCCGCGCTAGAAACTCGTTGCGACAAGTCAGGATGTCTCGCAGGCAACGTAGGATCTATATAGACAACATTCCTACCTAGCTTGATGGCTTGACATACCTCTAGCTTGATGCTGGCTTGCTTGCAGATGGGTATAGCCGTGCAGACGTGTTCTCTCTGCCGCGCTAGAAACTCGTTGCGACAAGTCAGGATGTCTCGCACGCAACGTAGGAAATATATAGACAACATTCCTACCTAGCTTGATGGCTTGACATACCTCTAGCTTGATGCTGGCTTGCTTGCAGATGGGTATAGCCGTGCAGACGTGTTCTCTCTGCCGCGCTAGAAACTCGTTGCGACAAGTCAGGATGTCTCGCACGCAACGTAGGATCTATATAGACAACATTCCTACCTAGCTTGATGGCTTGACATACCTCTAGCTTGATGCTGGCTTGCTTGCAGATGGGTATAGCCGTGCAGGCGTGTTCTCTCTGCCGCGCTAGAAACTCGTTGCGACAAGTCAGGATGTCTCGCACGCAACGTAGGATATATATAGACAACATTCCTACCTAGCTTGATGGCTTGACATACCTCTAGCTTGATGCTGGCTTGTTTGCAGATGGGTATAGCCGTGCAGACGTGTTCTCTCTGCCGCGCTGGAACCTCGTTGCGACAAGTCAGGATGTCTCGCACGCAACGTAGGATCTATATAGACAACATTCCTACCTAGCTTGATGGCTTGACATACCTCTAGCTTGATGCTGGCTTGCTTGCAGATGGGTATAGCCGTGCAGACGTGTTCTCTCTGCCGCGCTGGAACCTCGTTGCGACAAGTCAGGATGTCTCGCACGCAACGTAGGATCTATATAGACAACATTCCTACCTAGCTTGATGGCTTGACATACCTCTAGCTTGATGCTGGCTTGCTTGCAGATGGGTATAGCCGTGCAGACGTGTTCTCTCTGCCGCGCTAGAAACTCGTTGCGACAAGTCAGGATGTCTCGCACGCAACGTAGGATCTATATAGACAACATTCCTACCTAGCTTGATGGCTTGACATACCTCTAGCTTGATGCTGGCTTGCTTGCAGATGGGTATAGCCGTGCAGACGTGTTCTCTCTGCCGCGCTAGAAACTCGTTGCGACAAGTCAGTATATCTCGCAGCCAACGTAATACTTCTCGAAGGTTCGGTATTTGACGCTGGATAAGTTTCTGACTGATGTTGTAGATTACTTGAGAGCTGGAATGGTGGATAAAAAATACAAATGATAGACAATCTAATATATGACACGACACATCACAATCTTGATTAGATTGTAGGGTGCAAATGAGTTCGAATTAACGATAATTTGTTTTTATTTACCAACACAGAAATTTGTAGTTAAGTTGGTAGAACTTGACGACCGATGTGGCGCGGTGGGCGAAGGTCCGCGTGCGACGCAGGAGGTTGCGGGTTCGATTCCCGCCTCGGAACAATTGTGTGAACGATCTGCAGATATTTGTTCCGGGTGTTCTGGTTGTTTTCTATGTATAATAAAAAATATCTATATATGTAATGTATTGTATTATGTATATCAGTTATCTAGTACCCATAACACAAGCTCTGCTTACCATGGGGCTAGGTAATGCTGTGTGAATTGTCCAGCATTATTTATTTATTTATTAACTAACTTTACTTTATAAAATAGCTTACTGCAAAATATAAGATTACCTACATGGACATTAAAAGAGCTTGTGGTGGGCTTTACTCCAACTCGAAGACCAAGGATCTTATTCTCTACTTGACTTTAAAATATATTGACGTGAACAAACATCAAAGTTACTACATTATTTTCTAATTTAACTTCTGTAATTTGAAATTTAGGACGTTTCAAAGAGTCCTGCGAGGTCTCAAGAAAATTAAGTAGTTTGAGTTTTGGGTTTTTGAGTCTCATTTCATTAAAATAACACTTTCATGGCCCAAGACGAACATGTTGGACACCACGAAGTGGCGGGCGTGCCTCACCAACAAAGCTGGGCAGTGAATGCGTTAATGCCGTTTACTTTTTTTTCTTCTTTTATTTATAATTCACAATAATTACATCTTAATCTAAAAGCTAACTAAAACGGTTATTTCGTTTGTCCGTAAGCTCATTAGTCTCTATTATTATAACATTTCAATAAAAACAAATATGTATCTACCTAATTAAAAAGCAGGCCACACCCTGAAAGTAAAAGCGGGGTACAATGATCGACTGTACGGCGCGCGAGCAAAATTACAATACCTGATGTCCCAAAAGGTGGTGTTTGGTGATTCTGGGTTCCACATGTGCACCGTCCGTGGGCGATGGACAGCTAATAGTGCGTCCATGGCTGCGCCTGGAACCTAGCATAATAAATATAAATAAATAATAAATCATCATCATCATCAGCTGTTTGACATTTCCTTTGTTCAACGTAATAATAAGATAATATAGGTGGCGGCGCTAGTGTGCCTCAGGGTACCTTAAAAGCCGCCACACACAGAAACCGTGGCCGGGCCGGAGGCGAAGGCGTGCGGGTTGTATCATACTCGTACTAATTTATATGAAAGACTACACATACACCGCCGGGCGGTAGCGACGCGGTGCACGTAAATTTGTATGATACAACCCGCACGCCTTCGCCTCCGTCCGGCCACGGTTTCTGTGTGTGGCGGCTTTTAGTGTTTGTTATTTTGTCTACCTCGCCAAGTCCTGACACGTGGACTAAAGATACCAGTCCGTTGATCAGCTCGGTCGTAGACGATTGGACTTCGACAGCGGAGCGGCCGGGGTTCTGAAATTAACAATGAGGCTAATATCAACAAAATTAAAATAAAATGCATTTGTTTCAAGCAGTACAGTTTGGATTGCAAAAGAGAACCTTAAAAACGAACAGGATTGCTGGAAGGGTGGCGTTCACAGCAGTGACTGGTGTTCACCCTCCCACAAATATTCAAAAACGTTGATTTTCATATTTGAATTTGTTTTGGGAAGAGCGAGATTCCCAACACATGCATTTCTTTTACCTTATAGGGAATCTCAAACACTGTTATATGTTACAGAACTTACATGTTGATTATGTTAAAGAAATAAATATATTGTATTGGTACTTCATCTTCGCATTTATAGTTCCATTTTAAAAAAATAATTCAAAAGAAATGTATGTACTTTGTATACGTAAATAGAACACGAAGGCGAGTCTGTATGTAAGAGGCAGAATGTCTTGTACTGGATGATGTAGGTAGAGGATTCCAGACAAAAATTAAAAATAAATAATACATTTAATTCTTTGTTCTCCAAGGCGTATACTCGAGTTTTACGCCCACTAAGCTAGGCTATAATGGCACACTTTTTGAGCAAGAGAAGTGATGAAATTACTTACACTAAGCATCAGCATCGGATCAGCATGTATCAGTTTGACCATCAGTAACAGCAGAGTTCTGTAGGCCGGTCTTTCTTCACACTTGTTGAACTTTGTCTGTACGTCCTTTGACTTTAGGGATAGCGAGATCATTCGTAGGGGAGTGTGACAAATACATTTAATCTCTAGGGCGTATACGAGTTTTACGCTCGCTAAGCTACGCCATAAAGACACACTTTTTGTGCAAGAGAAGTGATGAAATTACTTACACTAAGCATCAGCATCGGATCAGCATGTATCAGTTTGACCATCAGTAACAGCAGAGTTCTGTAGCATTTCTTCACACTTGTTGAAGTTACGCCGTACTAAGACGCATCACAGATTTAAGCACATCTCAAGTAGCAATTTTATGACAGTTTTCAATGAAAATTTGTCAGAAAATTGTCTCTTGAGACGGGCTTAAATCAGAGATGCGTTTGAGTATTCAGAAGTCTGTACGTACTTAGACTTTAGGCATAACGAGATCATTCGTAGGGGAGTGTGAAAAAATACATTTTTTCTCCAGGGCGTACACGAGTTTTACGCCCGCTTAGCTACGCTATAAAGACACACTTTATGAGCAAGAGCTTGTGTTGGTATATCAGCATTGGATCAGCATGTATCAGTTTGACTACAAGAGAAGTTAAAATTATATTACTATCTCTTATTGTTCTCAAGCTTTGTTCCATCAAACCTTATTAACTTTCTCTGTGTTATGTAAAAATGTGCCTTAGTTATTGTGAGATATGTATCATGTGCTGCAGTGTCGAACAAATATATTATCTATCTATCTATCTACTTACACTAAGCATCAGCATCGGATCAGCATGTATCAGTTTGACCATCAGTAACAGCAGGGTTCTGTAGGCCGGCATTTCTTCAGACTTGTTGAACTTTGTCTGTACGTCTTTAGACTTTAGGGATAGCGAGATCATTCGTAGCGGAGTGTGGACTATGCAACCCTGGAATAATGATAGATATATTATTTATTTTTTATATATTAAAAAATGCTGGAATAAATTATTGACCTAACGATGTATGGATACGTGTTTTTTGGTTCTAAATTAGACTTATTTGCCGACCGATGTGGCGCTCAAAATCAATATAACCTGCGTAAATATAGTATTTGATTGAGAATCATGACATCTCTCCTGGTGAAATACGATCAGAGCGGGACAGCATCAGAGATAACGTCATTCTAAATCGTATTCTTTAAAACATGAACTGATTTAATTGTAAATACTACTTCTAATTTGTTTTTATAGTACATCATTGTAATTTTCATCTATACTAATCACTAAAAAAATCATAAATATCAATTATGTTCTACCTGGCATTATAAAACAAAATCCCTTCCCGCTGTCTGTCTGTCCCTATGTATGTTTAGATCTTTAGGACTACGCAACGGATTTTGATGCGCTTTTTTTATATATATAATAGATAGAATGATTCAAGATCAAGTTTTATAAACCATTTCACACATAGACTTCCAAGCGAGCGCAGCCGCGGGGCGCAGCTAGTAGAATATTAAAGGTAAAGTTTGTGAGTTTGTAGGTAATCGGGTAATCTCTGATCTACTGAAACGATTTTGAAAATTCTTTTACCAATTCAAAGCCATGTTATTTGTGAGTGTCATAGGCTATATATTATATATTAACCCGAAAAATTCAAAAACTTTTTCGTTCAAAAAGATACATTTACTCAACGTTAATCGCAAAATGTTTATGAAACTAATGTCCATCCAAGCGAAGCCGGGACGGGCCGCAAGTTTTTTATAAAGCTTTCAAATAATAACTTACCTGCGTAGTTTTATTAGAAGTATCAGTGAACATGGCCCTTAGTTCAGCCGCCCGCGGGTACACGAGGTCAATCTTAGGCCACCACGGCAGGCGAGGCTGTTTGATAATCCTGCAATATTGAACTTTGTTACCAAGGTTTTAAAGTACAGTTTAATATTAGAAAAAAAATTAAAAAACCCAGAACACACGGAGCAAATATTTGCAGATCATAGAAACATTTGTCCTTTTGTCCTTATTACAAAATATTAGATTACTTAGAAGATAAAAAAGCTTGGAACGAGTTTTGCTCCAACTCAAAATCTAACAGCTTACAGATAAGCAAATCGAATGTACTAGACACATAAGTTATGAACATACTAGTGGTTTCTTCTCACTTCTTCCACTGGTGGACAAAAAATTGAAGTGAGCTATAAAATAATTTAATAGTATAAAATATGACCTGTCTAAGTGCTTATTTGTAAGTTTAAAGAAAAAAAAACTTTTCATTTTCATTTCGGGAATCGAACCCGCAACCTCCTCGCAGGCGCACCTTCGCCCGCTGGGTCACATCGGTCGTCACATTATTTATTGCTTGGCACAAACAATCAGGCCAACTCACCTCAAAAGCGAATTGATAATCACGACATGGTATGAAATATGCGCATTAAGGTTCAGACACACTTTGAGCGCGTCGTTATTGTGCGGCTGGATCCGGAACAGACTGACGAAGCAGTCGGTCATCAGCTCAAACTCCGAGTACCCGGAGATAAGCGTCCCGCGGATGTAGGACTTCGATGGATTGAAGAGAAGAGACTGGAAAGAGAAAGAGATTTATCAGTGCGTTAATATGTACAATACAATACAAAAATGCTTGATAAAATACTACTTTTTTTTTTGTCTTCGCGAGTTGTTATCGCCGCAACAGATATTTATTTATTTATTTAATGTAATCAGAACGACCTTAGGCCAATTATACTAATTACAGTTAAAATAAAATCAAATAATCAATAATGTCAATTATAAATTCAAATTACTGAAGAGTCAACATAAAATTAAGAATGAAATATAGGTAAGTCAAAAATAGGTCAAAATAAATTTTAGAGATTAAAACATTGTCAAAAATAGCATACACAAAAAGTTAAACATATAAGCATTAGACTTCTCCACTCGTCCGCAAAAATGTCGGTATCAAATATACATCATCTGTGAAAACAACTGTCTAAGTATCACGTGACAGACGGACAGCGGAGTCTTAGTAATAGGGTCTCATTTTACCCTTTGGGTACGGAACCCTAAAAAAGTCGGTGGAGTACATACCTTCAAATCATTAATAACCCGGTTGACGAGTACAAAGGTGACATTCCCCGAGTCGTTTGAGTTCAGGTACGTTGAGGCTTTGCAAAGTTTAACAGCTGCCACTATCGCCGCTTCTGTTAACTGCTTCGAGTTGCTGGATTGACCTGGCGAAAACGAGAAAAAACTTCATAAAATAAAATAAAAAAAGAAAGAAATAAATAAATTTTATTTTCAACTTTAGATAGGTTTAGATGCTTGAGGTAGTAGGTAGGTTCAGTGAAAACACTTGTATTACACAATCACCATATATTAAAGTTTTATAAATAAAAGTTCAGCAGTGGGACGAAACAACTAAATAAAAAACATAAAAAAAGTTCAGAAGGAGTAAGAGACACATACGATTGAGATTACACACATACGATTGAGATTACACACATACGACTGAGATTACACACATACGATTGAGATTACACACATACGATTGAGATTACACACATACGATTGAGATTACACACATACGATTGAGATTACACACATACGATTGAGATTACACACATACGATTGAGATTACACACATACGATTGAGATTACACACATACGATTGAGATTACACACATACGATTGAGATTACACACATACGATTGAGATTACACACAAACGATTGAGATTACACACAAACGATTGAGATTACACACATACGATTGAGATTACACACATACGACTGAGATTACACACATACGATTGAGATTACACACATACGATTGAGATTACACACATACGATTGAGATTACACACATACGATTGAGAGAGAGATTAACTGATTGTTGAGATTGTTTTATTAGATTAAAAACTTTTCTTATACAATTATTATTTTAACTACTTATTTCAAAATGACATTCCTATATTAATTAATTTTATAAATATGATGTTTTGGGAAACTACGTCGAGTCGTCTCGTCATCCATACCGCAATGCTTGAAAACGAAAGTTTTCAACCAGTGCGTCCTACCCGTTATGACCTACGGAGCTGAGACGTGGACACTCACGATAGGGCTGGTCCACCAGTTCAAAGTCGCTCACCGAGCTATGGAAAGAGCTATGCTCGGAGTTTCTCTGAAGGATAGGATTCGCAACGAATACATCCGCTCATTGGGGGAGGCCTATGTCCAGCAGTGGACAAATATAGGCTGATGATGATGATGATGATGACATCCGACAGAGAACCAAGGTTATCGACATAGCTCAAAGAATTAGCAAGCTGAAGTGGCAGTGGGCCGGCCATATTTCGCGAAGAACCGACGGCCGCTGGGGCAAACGTGTTCTTGAGTGGAGACCACGACTCGGTAAACGTAGTGTAGGAAGCCCTCCGACCAGGTGGGATGACGACTTGCGAAAGACTGCAGGTAGATGCTGGATGCGGCAAGCTGAAGACAGGGCGCAATGGCGCTCATCGGGGGAGGCCTATGTCCAGCTGTGGACTTATATAGGCTGATGATGATGATGATGATGATGTTAGCTAACGTATAACAAGAAAGAACCCAAAAATTGTTGTGCCCTGACAGGGTTTCTATGCATTGTGTACCTACCCACTAAGACTACACCTAAGAAACTACCTGTATGCATGAAATCACAATGATTAATATGAATATTAATACTTACTGAGTCCGCGCTTGACGCTGTCAATAAAGTGCTTCTTCTTCGTATGTCGTGGACTGCAAGGCGCGCCGCTGTCCGCATTCACTATCTCTTCTAGAACTTTCTGAAATAATAATAATAATATTTTATTGTATTTTTTATAGTAAACAATGTATTTTATACGATAATTTAAATAAATGAGTGTATAATAATAATATTGTGCACCCGAGGATGATACCCGCTATGTGTAGCCATCGCCTTTAGATTAACTTTCTCAAAGGGCCTCTGTGCTGTTGGCTTCGGCCCCACGCAAGCCTTCCAAAGGACCGGGGGTCACTTTATGGCCCGAGATCATGGTAAATGAGAGACATAATAATAATGCTGGACAATTCACACAGCATTATCTAGCCCCATGGTAAGCAGAGCTTGTGTTATGGGTACTAGATAACTGATATACATAATACAATACATTAAATAGATAGATATTTTTTATTAAACATAGAAAACGACCAGAACACCCGGAACAAATATCTGCAGATCGTACACACAATTGTTCCGAGGCGGGAATCGAACCCGCAACCTCCTGCGTCGCAGGCGGACCTTCGCCCACCGCGCCACATCGGTCGTCTCGAGATACGTTGTTCAGTGTTAAGATATATATTCTGGTTATAGAATTTAACTTACTTCGACTTGAACGGCACATTTTTATTTATTTATTTATTTAGTTTTATAAATGCGAAAGTTTGGATGGATGAATAGAACAGAATATGTATAGAATGTTTATTTGTAACTCATTATAATAATAAATTTATTAATGAAAACTTATTGATAGACAGAACATCATCATCAGTAAAGTGCCTATATCAGTCCACTGCTGGACATAGACAAAACATAAGTGCACTTAATCCTACTAATATTATAAACGCGAAAGTTTGTAAGTATGGATGGATGGATGTTTCACGTAAAAACTACTGAACGGATCTTGATGAAACTTTACAATAATATAGCTTATACATCAGAATAGCACATAGGCTACAATTTATAAAGATATATTGTATATTATCCAAAATATCTATAAAAGTAAAAGTAAAAAATCATTTATTTCTTTAGGCTTACAAAATAAGCACTTAGACAAGTCATATTTTATATATAAATTATTATCAAATAAAATTATTTTACTGTTCACTTCAATTTTTTGTCCACTAGTGGAAGAAGTGAAAAGAAACCACTAGCATGTTATCACGCGGGTGAAACCGTGGGGCGCAGCTAGTCTTAAATACAATACTCACAGGATTCAAAACCAGCAGCATTATCTGAAGCGGCCACATAGCGACGCGGGATTTCTTGTTATCGGAAAATGAGTCTTGTAGTATATCGAATAAGGTGTCGCAGCATTTACTGAGTTCGTCATTAGGCCGACTTTGGACTTCGGAGAATTCCTGAAAAACACAATTAATTATAATAATAATAATGCTGGACAATTCACACAGCGTTATCTAGCCCCATGGTAAGCAGAGCTTGTGTTATGGGTACTAGATAACTGATATACATAATACAATACATGACATAGATTGTTTTTTTTTATTATACATAGAAAACCACCAGACCACCCGGAACAAATATCTGCAGATCGTGCACACAATTGTTCCGAGGCGGGAATCGAACCCGCAACCTTCTGCGTCGCAGGCGGACCTTCGCCCACCGCGCCACATCGGTCGTCAAGTTCGTGGCAATGCGGATAGGGTCTTACGGACGCTTCCGCCTGGTGATACTATGGATCAGTTGAATTACCTTTTTAATTAGAGAATTAGAATTACCAGATTAAAGTCATTTCAATCGGGATATTTACCATGATTAGATTTTTGAGTTATCCAATACTTCGGCACAGTTTCATGCGCTACCACTACGACCGGTGAAACAAATATCCCGTTTTAAATTCATCATCAGCCTATAGCAGTCCACTGCTGGACATAGGCCTCCCCCAATGAGCGCCCTGTCTTCAGCTTGCCGCATCCAGCATCTACCTGCAGTCTTTCGCAGGTCGTCATCCCACCGGGTCGGAGGGTGTCCTACACTACGTTTACCGAGTCGTGGTCTCCACTCAAGAACACGTTTGCCCCAGCGGCCGTCGGTTCTTCGCGAGATATGGCCGGCCCACTGCCACTTCAGCTTGCTAATTCTCAGAGCTATGTCGATAACTCTAGTTCTCTGTCGGATGTATTCGTTTCGAATCCTATCCTTCAGAGAAACTCCGAGCATAGCTCTTTCCATAGCTAGGTGAGCGACTTTGAACTGGTGGACCATCCCTATCGTGAGTGTCCACGTCTCAGCTCCGTAGGTCATAACGGGTAGGACGCACTGGTTGAAAACTTTCGTTTTCAAGCATTGCGGTGTGGATGAAGAGAAGACTATTGACGTTTTAAATTACTTTAGTGTTAATAACCATAATAGTTTCCAAAGTTTGATTTTATTTTATTTGTTAATAAAGAGAGGTTAAGCAGTAGACGTGTATTGTCCAAGAGGATACAATACAATACAAAAATTCTTTATTGTATACCATAATTAAATTAATCATTACAAAAATACATTATATAAGACAGGTACAATGGGCGGCCTTATCGCTTAGAAGCGATCTCTTCCAGGCAACCTTTGGATGGAAAGCATTATATGAATTTAAGAAAAGGCAGGGGGTGTACCACAGGTTTTCTAAATAAGAATACTAAAAAACAAATAATAAATATTACAAATTCCAAAATAAATAATACACTACTTAAATACATAAATAAATAAATAATAAGTACCAATATTCATTCTTTAAGAGGTATTTTTATTCAATACTAACTTGAGGGTAGGTATCCATCCAGTTCCATATAGCTTTCTCCAAAGATGATACGAGCACTATGTGCGCTGATTTCCGAAGTAATTTGAACTTCTGTATTGATTCTGTAATTATCAGATGAGATTGAAAACTTAATTCTATTTATATTTACTATATTTCATTTCATTTTCAAAGCTTTTATTCAGATGATATATTTACATTTTGTTACTTAAATATCCCGCGATTTAAACAGCAATATCATCTCGGATTGTAGAAGAGGTATTATCAACTCTGTGTTACTTCCACACTCGAACTTTGGTAAATATACTCTAGCTCTGCTTACCATGGGGCTAGATGATGCTGTGTGGATTATCCAGCATTATTATTATTATTAATATAATAATAGAGACTATTCCTAGACCTATCTGATGCATCAACATCAGCCATCTTTACAAAGCCAAAGTTGTATAATAGGTTACAAAGCAAAAATAATTTGAGGACCTCTGTGGCGCGGTGGGCGAAGGTCCGCCTGCGACGCAGGAGGTTGCGGGTTCGATTACCGCCTCAGAACAATAGTGTGTACGATCTGTAGATATTTGTTCCGGGTGTTCTGATCGTTATATATGTATAATAAAAATATATACCTATGTCATTTATTGTATTAAGTATATCAGTTATCTAGTACCCATAACACAAGCTCTGCTTACCATGGGGCTAGATAATGCTGTGTGGATTGTCCAGCATTATTTATTACCAGCTGCGCCCCGCGGTTTCACCCACGTAGTGATAGATATTTTGGATAATATAATATATATCTATATCAATTGTAGCCTATGTGTTATTCTGATGTATAAGCTATTTATTATTGTAAAGTTTCATTAAAATCCATTCAGTAGTTTTTACGTGAAAGAGTAACAAACATCCATCCACCCATCCATACTTACAAACTTTCGCGTTTATAATATTAGTAGGAATAGATTATTTAATTTTAATACCTGTCAAAAGCCGTATAAGCCGCAGTATGTCCACATTGATGTGCTGGATCAGCTCGATGTCTGTAAAATCGGGGTTTTCTTCTGAGCTCGAGGACAGCTCCTGGAATAAGTCCTACTGGCTTTATTAATATGGAAGTTTATGTTTGAAAATCGGTACAAATTTATATTTATATTTTATTTATTTGGCACACAAAACAGAATACAATCAAATATTATACAACTAGAAACACACAATAATTAAAACTAGACTGTATCCCTAAATATGTGTACACAGCATGATCAAAGAGCAGTTTATGTGAAGAAAAAAAATTGATGTAAAGCCATTTTGTTGAATAGTAGTGCCATCAGCCAGCCAATTTTCAATTTTTTCAAATATGAACCCTGTAGTGAGAATGTGCAAAAACCGAAGAAGTGATGTACCAACCGCGTCGCGTTCTGATACCGTCAGTGTGCGTCCACACTGCGAGCCTAGCTCGGTTGCGACGACGGACGCGAAGTATCAAACATATGAAACGCGCCTTTGCGTCCATATTATAGTGACTAAGGCGGAAGCCTAGTGCGACGGGACTGAGCGAGACAGCGCGCGTAATTTTCAAACGCTCCTGTCCGCGCGTTCTGGTCACACTACGGGCCTAGGCAGCGAGCGACCCAATGCGCGGGTGGCGGGGGCCGGGGGGTATCAAACCAGTTCGGTCTTGTCGCTCGGCGTATGCGCGTCTGTATGTCGTAAAACCGCTACAAGAACTCGCGCGTCACTGTGGCCACCGCACGCTCGCCGCGCTCGCCTCAGGCTGCAGTCACCGCGCATTCAGTCTGGACGCACACTAAGTGTTGTGTCGGGATCGAGCTGCGTTCGTTAATACACTCATTTTTTGTCTTTTGCTACGAACGTTACCACTACCACCGGTTTCATTATTACAAGTGTATGTCTGGTGTCCGGCCTCATTTACTTGGCTCTTACGATCCACGGGTTGAGTAAAGCCGAGACCAAGCGACCGTAAATCTTTGTAATTACTTTTGATAATCATGTTTTGTTTTAATTTTGTACCTTTGTGATTAAGCTGATTCATTGTATGTGTGTGTTTTATGTGTCAAATAAATGATTTACTTACTTACTTACCTAAATTTTTTAGTTGTCAGTAGCGTAATTTCAGTCACATAAATTCTGCCCAGCAGAAAATCCTGCCAGACAGGCGCAATTTATTCAGTTGCTTTCCAATGTTTATAGCTCACACAATCTGTACCTGACTGACGCATTCCTCGCTCCCCTCACCCCCGAGAACACAATTCGGTTGGAACTATGCGTGTGAGTCAGCAGATAACTCATCTCGTCGCCGTGTGAATCAAACAGGACTTTTTTATGAATCCAAATGTGTGGTGTAGTAATATGATGTGTTAGCACTAAGGACACGTACGTTAGTATACCTAGATTAAGACATAGTAATAGCGCTCTGTTCCCACAGTGAATAAAGGGTCTTCAACAGATATGGACGTTTCTATTATGTAGGGCTTAAACCCACACTACAACCAACATCCCTACAAATGGATTAGAAATTACGCAACAGACAACTCAAAAAATTACGCTCGCTTGGCCTCGGCCTTACTCAGCCCGTGGATCGTAAGAGCCAAGTAAATGAGGAGGAATCAATTCTTTCACCACGAGCGCCACCGAATGGTTTATTGTTGACTCACCTGCAGCCTCGCACTGATTCTGTTAAACACAGCATTGAAGAAGTTTAGGCTGAGCGCGAACAGAACTTTGCTTGCCAGATGCCGCAGCAGCGAGTTGTGAATGCCTTCGTTACGAGAGTCTGCAAAAGATATTATTTATTACTACCGCGCTATGGCGCTCATTGGGGGAGGCCTATATCCAGCAGTGGACTGCTATGGGCTGATGATGAAGATGATTACTACCGCGGCTTCGCCCGCGTGGAAATCTATGTTTCAAATGTTTTATAAACATGAATAACTCTATGTATTAAAAAAAACCGAATCAAAATCTGTTGCGTAGTTTTAGAGATCTAAGTATACATAGGGACAGACAGACAGCGGGAAGCGACTTTGTTTAATTCTATGTAGTGATTATTTATTTTTAGCCATTGTTGTCTCACTGCTAGGCAAAGGCCTCCCTTTTCACCTTTTTCTCGCGATCCAACGATGCAACAGGCGACGATGGAAGCTGTGCCTCGACCTCGTCACGCCATCTCATTCTGGGCCTTCCACATCAAAAAGAGATCGAGCAATTAATTATATTTAGAGTTTCTCAATTCAATTTAAGCAGCAATTGAACCTGCCCTTCCTTCAGTAAGGGAATGCTCTAACAAACTTAGCACAAAATCAAGTAAGCGCTGAGTCGAAAAATTTTGGGAAAGTATCTCTTTAGTGTAGGACGCCCTCCAACCAGGTGAATGACGACCTGCGAAAGACTGCACGTAGATGCTGGATGCGTCAAGCTGAAGACAGAGCACTATGGCGCTCATTGGGGGAGGCCTATGTCCAGCAGTTATAGGCTGAAGATGATGATGATAATCTCTTTGGTAAAAATCCTAAAAAATCTCTAATAGATTAAATAATATCCCAAAAAGCTAGAAGGCTCAGTGTACGGCTCTCGGCTTTTTGGTATATTATTAATTTACTAGCTGCGCCCCGCGGTTTCACCCGCGTGGTGATAGATATTTTGGATAATATACAATATATCATTATAAATTGTAGCCTATGTGTTATTCTGATGTATCTTTGTAAATTTTCATTAAAATCCATTCAGTAGTTTTTACGTGAAAGAGTAACAAACATCCATCCATCCATACTTACAAACTTTCGCGTTTATAATATCATAGTAGGATTTGCACACTTACCAATAAACTGGCAGACCTCCCTCAGCAGTATCTTAACATTCATGGCCTCCTCATACTTGGCTGTATCGTTGGGCTGCGAACTGAGGCATATCTCCAATGTATCCAGCACAATCACCAGACTGTCGTGGTAGCTTTTTTCCAGCTCAGTTAGGGGACGGTTGTAACCGGTTGGGACGGTTGGTTGGTACTGTGGGATGAGATGAGTTGAGTTGAGGGTTACATTGTATTGTCAACAATAGTTAAAGATAATAAGTTTAGACGACCGATGCGGCGCGGTGGGCGAAGGTCCGCCTGCGACGCAGGAGGTTGCGGGTTCGATTCCCGCCTCGGAACAAATGTGTGTACGATCTGCAGATATTTGTTCAGAGTGTTCTGGTCGTTTTCTATGTATAATAAAAAATATCTATCTATTTAATGTATTGTATTATGTATATACTGATATACATAATCATCATCATCAGCCTATATTAGTCCACTGCTGGACATAGGCCAGATATACATAATACAATACATTAAATAGATAGATATTTTTTCAGCAGAGCTTGTGTTATGGGTACTAGATAACTGTATCTAGTACCCATAATACAAGCTCTGCTTACCATGGGGCTAGATAATGCTGTGTGAATTGTCCAGCATTATTATTAGTTTTATCAATTATTAGGAATATTTATTATCAATAACTTATTTATTTATTATAAACTAGCGGCCGGTCCCGGCTTCGACCGGGTCGTCATTTGTTTCAGGCAATTTTTAAAATTTTTCTCTTTTTCTGTCCGTAAGAAGCATCCTCGTACTTCAAGGAATATTCTAAAAAAAATATTAATGAAATCGGTTCAGCTACTCTCGAGATTTGCGCTTAGCAACACGTTCAGCGATTCGTTTTATATTATAGAGATAAGTTTTATCAATTATTATGACATTATAGTGTCAATATGGTAAACTAATTAAGGACATAAAGGTAGTAAAGAGAAATAACTTGGTTATGTACTGATTAATATTATTTTATTAGATATTTGTTCCGGGTGTTCTGGTCGTTTTCTATGTATAATAAAAAATATCTATCTATGTAATGTATTGTATTGTATTATGTATATCAGTTATCTACCCTTAACACAAGCTCTGCTTACCATGGGGCTAGATAATGTTGTGTGAATTGTCCAGCATTATTTATTATTTATTTATTTTTCATTTCATCCAATGGTAGACAAAAATTTAAATGAACAGAAAATCATAAAAATTAATTCTAAATTTGATAATCATTTTTAGTATAAAAATTTTCTATTTTTTTGCTTTAGTATGATAGTATTGTTTTTGTAAGCCAAAAGATATACTTTAGCAATTTATAGCTTTATAATCAATTAAAAGTCTTTACCAATTCATTGATCCGCTGCAGTATCTTCGTCAGCCCCCCAATCACCAGGGAGAACCGGTGCAGACTGATCTGCACCAGGCAGGCCTTGCACTGCTCCTCGTTGATGCGGGAGTGCAGGTTCTGTGCTCCCGTCTTGTACGGAAGCTGTAGATATTCAACAGGAGTTATTTTTAAAAATTAACCACTTTTTGTACATGTATTTGCTAAAAGTATACATTGCCATTCTAGTGAAAAGCACCATTTTTAGAGCTATAAGTAGAGACTTATGTTTTTGCTATAAATATAACTAGCTGCACCCCGTGGCTTCGCCCGCTTGGAAATCTATGTGTCAAATGGTTTATAAACATTCCTCTTGAACCACTATCTATTTAAAAAACCACATCAAAATCCGTTGCATAGTATTAAAGATCTAAGCATACATAGAGACAGACAGATAGCAGGAAGCGAATTTGTTTTATACTATTTGTAGTAATACATTTAAATTTATTTGATTGTTTGAACCGTAATTATAATGATAGTAGATCTGTAAGCCTCCATTATTATTATCGACTGTCTAATCTCTTAAATTTATGTATATAATAATACGCACAAATTCGATCATTAGTAATCATATAACACATAAAAAATGAGATAATGATAGACGTTATGCGTATTATTTAGAATAAATAAATAGAAAACACTTTTAGAAAATAAAAACCATGTTTGGGGAAACCTCAGCAAATTTTTGATGAAACCAATTACCAAAATATTGTGAAAATGCAGCTGAAAGAATGAATTTTCCCATGCATTTTCCCGAAATTTGTTTTTGCGTGGGCGTTTGCGCTGTAAGCGATTGGAGAGTCTTATGATTCAATAAATAGCCGAAACTGACCCATAGTTTATTACTTTCTTATTTTCTTTACATATTTCACGAAAATAGTACTCTGAGAAGCCCAAAATAGTGTTTTTGTTTATATTAAAAACAGGATGGGTGGGTCTTTACTTCAATAATTTATTTGACGAAATAGAGCGGCTTACCTGCTCTTCAAATCTGGCAATAAGCGAGTTCGCCCATTCTCCAGGCTTTTGAGTGCCCATTTTCCTAAAAATACGCGTAAATTATGTAAAAATTAAATAAAAAACAAAGTTTCACGGCTCCATTTCGTTATTTTCAGAATCGATTTTATTATGATCTCGTTCTACCATTTGCTTCTACCTACCTACAAATGGAATGTTGCTCTATTTCTAGAAAATAAATCTACCACACATCAAAATTGTTCCCAATCGCGTGACGTGTTGATATGATAATTATGAATGATAGAGTGCGTTTGGCGCGCCCCGCCCCGCCCCGCCGCGCGCCGCCGCCCGCCGCCGCTGCACCACCCCGCCCCGTCGTCGTCGCCACGCTAATTCGGGTACACCATTTGGAAGGGATAGATAAGATTACACATTGAGCACAAGAGTTTGAAGCCAACAGAAGGTAAACTCTGATGATGATGATGATTTTGTTTTTAAGGCAAGCATTAATCTATGAAGATACCTACTTAAATAATATTGCTTGATTACTACCAGAAACGTTTACACTTCTTGAGCTGGCAATAAGTTTCAGCATTACATTTCATTCCTGATACCGTCAATTTGACATTCAATGACAGATAATAAATTCTTCATTCATTGTTTGCTTTGCTTTGCTTGGGTCTTGTTGGATTTATCTATTGTTTTTACCGTTAATACATCCCTGAAGATAGTGTTATTCTTTAAAACATAGAGATTTCTCTGCAGTGTTTAAAATGATGGTAAGTTTTTTTTACGAAATTATGTTGTTCCCCACTTTTTCGTTAAACAGTTTTGGTTAGCGCCGGGGGCGTAACTCGATAATAATTTTGATGAATCTTCATGTTTGTAAAGATTTCTGCCAACCCTGAATCATATAATTGAAGATAAATACCGTATGAAACTATTTTTGATGGATTCCGCTTCGAATTAACCGTTTTCTACCTATTTCCCGTTATGACGTGGACCTAGCTTTTACCTGCGATTTTATTCATGTCTCGTGTTTATCAGCCGCTATTTCCTGTTATTTCCCGGTGTAATGACTATTGCGCTGTTTCTGTTCTTAGTTATGGTCATTGTTGTTGTGCTAGACACCTGACTAGCACAACAAAACAAATAAAACAGCAACAGAAGCATTTGACCATTACCAGCCTGGCAGGGTCTTCTAGACTCACTCCTTGCTACCCTACTTCGTACCACCGTCTATTTTGTTC
Organism: Eupithecia abbreviata; assembly: GCA_943735965.1. NCBI lineage: Eukaryota > Metazoa > Arthropoda > Insecta > Lepidoptera > Geometridae > Eupithecia > Eupithecia abbreviata. The sequence continues at coordinate 1,994,298 of OX031001.1, read as the reverse complement.
CTTCACGTCCAGTCCATCGCGTGCGATCCAGCGATCGCTCTCAGCGATAAGGCCGCCCTTTATACTTCCTTTAATTCTATTGTTTATATTTAGTAGAAGTATTTTCTATCAATATATCTATCTACTTCACACACAACACAAACAATTCATTATATTAGAGGGAATAATTATTTTGTATTTAATTTTTGATGCAGTTTTTTTGGGACATTGGATGTAAACCTGCTTTGATATGCCTGTCCTGTTATAGAAACACAAAACTTTACCCTCAATTTATAGAATAACATCTATTCTAATCTATAATTAAATATCTATTGATTAAATATCATCATTTATGTACAGGGTGTCATAATAATGAGTTGATAACCTTGAAGATGCTTGAAGGAGGGTAAGGCTAAAGTGAAACAATTAAAAAAAATACCTTTTTGGAATTAATACACAAATAAAAGTTGCACTTTTCAACTTTTATTTGCATATTGTAATAAGTAGGGTCTTCGTTTCGTTTCTTCCACACACAAACCAATCTATGATATTGTAAAGGTCTGAGATAGGCTGCAGACTGCAACCACAGGTGATATTGCGGCTAGCTGTTCCGGTTGACCCCAGTGCTGCCTGTGGTCACGGTTGCTACTATTTCCAAACACGTTTTGCGACACCACTGTTGCTGCAGTCGGTCTCAGCGCCCCACAGCTGCAGTGTTTCCGCGCTGATAAGTAGTGTCCCTTGCAACTGAAGTTTGCGGCCATCTTGGAATTGCACCTTATCTTGGCTAGTTACAGAAATAAAGATATCATTTCATATTCATCATCAGCCTATAGCAGTCCACTGCTGGACATAGGCATCCTCCAATGAGCGCCATAGCGCTCTCATTTCATACTATGATATGTCTATGTAAGTTTATTATAATGTTTGTAATGTAGGTATTTAGTGTATTTGTTATCAATTATTTTTTAAAGTGCCCCCATCTATATTGTTCGTTGATGTCCAGTCCATCCCAAGGTTGCCTGGAAGAGATCGCTCCCAGCGATAAGGCTGCCCTTTATACCTTTATTCTAAGTTTTTATCTCTGTATTATTTTCTGTTTTGTGTGGTGTAATAAAGTATTATCTATCTATCTATCTATGATGTATATTTTCCAGGACTGTGTGGATGAAACAACCCATGACCCCCTGTCAGCACCGGCCCAGTCACCGCCCTCTAATGCCAGCGACATAAAGATAGATAAGAAACCCAATGATAATGTGTCACTGGCAGATAACAGCCTTTTGGTGAGTAATTGTGCTTTTTAATTTCTAAGAAATTTAATTATAATTATAAGCACTAATACAGATGTGGCGCGGTGGGCGAAGGTCCTCCTGCGTCGCAGGAGGTTGCGGGTTCGATTCCCGCCTCGGAACAATTGTGTGTACGATCTGCAGATATTTGTTCCGGGTGTTCTGGTCGTTTTCTATGTATAATAAAAAATATCTATCTATGTAATGTATTGTATTATGTATATCAGTTATCTAGTACCCATAACACAAGCTTTGCTTACCATGGGGCTAGATAATGCTGTGTGGATTGTCCAGCATTATTTATTTATTATTATAAGCACTAATACAACCTCCTGCATCGCAGGCGGACCTTCGCCCGCCGCGCCACATCGGTCGTCAAATATAATGTTTCCTGGTTGACAGGTAGAAAATGCCTCGGCATTAAGCCCACCCTTTATACCCTTAGTAGTGCAATAAAGTTTAAATAAGTAAATAATGTTATGTAGAAATAAGAAATACACCAACAATTTTCATAAATAGTATTTTTATCAGTTTGGCTGTCAACAAACAATACAGTTGAAGCAAATCACTTAGCTTAATAATAGGTTTTCATACAACAACATAGATTAACACTAAATATGCAAGGTCATTGCAATTACATGAATTATCTCCACTCTTCAAAACAGACTCTCATAATCAGTGAGTAACCGTTGTTATTGCGAGACCAACTGTCGCTGGATTGACGAACTCTGGAATCTCGACGCCACGAGATCTCGGAGTTCGTCAATCCAGCGACGCGTAGTGTCGTCGCTACGTTAACAGTTTTTAAAACGAACAATTTGGCGTGTATTAAAAAATTTTCCAAATTGAAATGGGACCACCAGAGAAGCCAGCTTTCAAATATAAAAAAAACATCCAATTCCGTAAGTTTTAGGTAACAAACATAAAAATAAATAAAAAATACAGTCAAATTGAGAACCTCCTTTTTTGTCAGTTTCAGACATCCTCTACATTTTTTTAATTTTATTTTACGAGACCTGGCCAGCCCTAAATAAATAATATTTATATTTCAGGTGGACATCTCCGACGCTCTCAGCGAGAAAGAGAAAGTAAAGTTCACGGTCCACACCAAGACAACCTTACCCGAGTTCCGCAACGCTGAGTTCACTGTGGTGAGGCAGCATGAAGAGTTTGTCTGGCTGCACGACCGCTATGAGGAGAATGAAGACTACGCGGGGTATATTGTAAGTATCCTAACGTTGCCTAGGAGAGATCGCTCTCGGCGAGAAAGAGAAAGTAAAGATCACGGTCCACACCAAGACGACTTCACTGACCGACGACTTCTGTGGCACGGTGGGCGAAGGTCCGCCTGCGACGCAGGAGGTTGCGGGTTCGTTTACAGTGTCACTGAGGTCGTCTGAATAAATTAATCATTTACTATGTTAACAAATCCAAGTCCAGCGTTGGTTACTAGCATGCTACTCGTCTAACTCATGCTGAAGCAGAACCATTTTGTTACTGGACTTACACGTTTCCTAGGGTCTGTTTCACAATGTCCGGTTAAAGTAATGTATAACTATATAACTCATAAATTATTTGGAGGATAAAAGTTCTAAGAAAAGTTGCGTTTCACAAACATTTTATAAGTGGCACATTATATATATATTTATTATATATATATAGATTTACATGTTCCGTTTTTTAATGTCATTTCAACCACATTAATTTTACATAAAACACTCATGAAACCACTTAAATTCTGTACTGAAAGCATTTTTACTTTATTTTTTCTGTATCGTTAATTATCACTCAATATTTTATATAATACACCTATTCGAATGATTCGATAGTAATTGAATATTGCGTGTACCGAAACGTACTATGTAATTTTTTTTTCTTGTCATCTTCTTGTCAAAGTCCGACCATTCTCATCATTGCATTTTGTTGTATTCACATAAAAACATTACATGGTATATAATTGTCCTTGTGAACTCAAAATTGCGTCAATCCAGACGCAGAGCCATCTAGGAAGAAGTTGAAGTTGAACTTGTAATAAACGCGCGTGTGATTTTTATTACTTTTTTTAAATACTTGAAGTGCGAGTTACGATGTCAGCCAAGAAATCAGTGGATGCCCAAAAAAATATCATGATCAATTCAGACATCATGCTTGAATATGATAATATCCTGTCTGATGACGCAGATGTGGAGCTTCGAGAACCTCAGATAAGTATGTTATTATTCTACATTATGCATATGTCTCTACTTATCAAATGGTAAAGACAGTAAATAAATTTGGTTATATCGAAATACTGTAATGGCTGGCTCACATCAAAATATTGTACAGCGTTCATCCACCAGATCTGACCTTTTAATTGTTTTTCAGTTGATACGAGCAATCAAGAAACAACACGGAATAATGATTCTGATCATGCACCACCTCAAAAAAGAAAGATAAGTAAGTTAATTATTGTGTCTCAGTATTGTTGACGAACATACAATATGTACGTACACTAGGTACTGACCTTATGTTTAAATTTTCAGGTGAATATCAGGCGACCCCTAAAAAAACTGGTTTGAATGAGGCGAATGATGAGATAAAGGGGACTAATTGGAAGCCAAAATCTGTGCGTTCCAAAAGACATCCTGCTTTATGTAAGTCCGTTAATTTCGGAGAAATTAAATAAATAAAATAATTTCTTACTGTTTATTAGACGTGTAGGTCATAAATTGGAAGGCATGAAGTGTATAACTGTTAGGGGGACTAACTAAAATATTTATCCTACTAATATTATAAACGTCAAAGTTTGTGGATGGATGGATGGATGTATGTTTGTTACTCTTTCATGTAAAAACTACTGAATGGATTTTCATGAAACTTCACAATACATATCAGAATAACACATAGGCTACAATTCATAAAGATATATTGTATATTATCCAAAATATCTATCACCACGCGGGTGAAACAGCGGGGCGCAGCTAGTTTGGTATATAAAAAAGACATCTTATTTCAGCCTCTACGTTGAAAAGGCTGTTTGAAAGAGTGGCAGAGTCAAAATTGGAGATTGCTGAAATGCAAAAAACTATTCTGGAGGAAGAGCTGCTAAACAAAAGAAAGCAATGGGCATTTGAAGAAGAAGAAAGACAACATAAGAAACTAGTATGGGATCTGGAAAAAAAATATTTGTTGAATAAAATAGAAAAATGATTGACAACATTTTATTTATTTTCCTTCAATATTTATTTATTTATTGAGATAATAACATCATAACAGGTTTTTTTATTAAGCCCTCAGGCGATGTTATAACTACTTATACTAAAAATTACATATTTTTGTACATACACACAATACTAAATAATTGATAATTTTGTTTCAATAACATTTTGGGCCTTTTTCATGGCTTTCGGCAGGTTTTCGTAAAATATATCTACGCTGTTTTTGGACAGAACATTGAGTAAATATATAGCGAGTGACATAGGGGCAAACTTAAGTAGGTTGGTCCTACAAGTGGGCACCTCCAGCATGGCGGGGCGGCGGCGCGCGCCCAAATAGTCGTTGTACAATCCCCAGTACCTTCTAAGTCATAGTAGTGAAGAAAAAAAGTCATTTATTAAATTACTTCGCACTGTTGTGTTTCCTGCGTTTTCTAGTTGGCCTTGATTAATATGATAATCTTCATCTGGTTCATCTGCTTGATGGAAACTTTCAAAATGGTCATCTCGCATATTAATGGCAATATTGCGCAATTCTGCACGTGTCACTATTACTTTTTTTTATTTTTTTTTATTTTTCTTTCTTAGGGATAACAAACAGTATCACTTATAAATTAACTATAAACTATTAAACTTAAATAAACGTAATTCTAGAAGTGAACCAGCCCCGTTATCCACTTATTACTTGTACAAGGGGTGGTGTTAGTGAGCATTTGCAACAATGTAATTCACATGAAGAGTTAAGTACAATCGAAGATAGTATCAGTTAACAATACCAGGTTGATGGCTGTCTTATACAAAGCTGGTGAAGCAGCAAATGGATCTGTTTCAGAGAAGTACTTATTATATGCCGTTGTCATTCTATGCAGTGGAGCACGCCACGCCACGCTATTACAGCCTGTACACGAGACAAATTCAATAAAACTTTTTTGGACAAAACCGGTGTTATATCATGATTTCTGAAACAAGGATAGGTACAATTATAAATAATAAATAAATAATGCTGGACAATTCACTCAGCATTATAGCCCCATGGTAAGCAGAGCTTGTGTTATGGGTACTAGATAACTGATATACATAATACAATACACTACATAGATAGATATTTTTTATTATACATAGAAAACGACCAGAACACCCGGAACAAATATCTGCAGATCGTACACACAATTGTTCCGAGGCGGGTATTGAACCCGCAACCTCCTGCGTCGCAGGCGGACCTTCGCCCACCGCGTCACATCGGTCGTCAAAGATTACCTAGTAGGTAGGTAGTTACCTAGTACAGCGTGCTTTATAAAAAACCAAGTTGTAATGCCTACCTCTCCGAAGTAACAGAAATTGCATTTTCCATCAACGAATACACAAACATCACGGCTTCTTTAGTAAGCCTGAACCGCATTCTGAAGTCCGTATAGTCTAACGTCTCCTAATATGTTATAAGAGTTCTGACAAAATAATAGAATAGAATAGAAAACTTTTATTAGCACACACAAAAAAGACAAACGTACATTAAAAAAACACATTAAGCTAAATAAGATATAACACTAAAACTAAAATATAAACAATAGAAAATAAGTATAAAACTAATACTAAAACTAAAAGATAAACAATAGAAAATAGGTAAAAATAACATAGCCTGTCCTCAGTGCGCGCTAATTAGGTCCAGCCTCAGCTTAATGTCGCTACCGCCCGAGGACTGTAACGACGCTGGTTTTCAGGCTGAACCTATGGATGACGAATAAAAATCTTTTTACTTTCCTTTACAAATAGATTATTCTATCTCGAAATAAAGGATTCCTATGTGGTGATATGAGGTGATCCAAATGATGAAAATCAGCGCCGCATGTGTTGGCATGCAGCACAATGCAGAATATACTCCGTTTGCCTATTACAAGAAATTTCTTTTTTTGTGTTTAATTTTAGTTTAGATTAAGAAATGTCATCATCATCATCATCATCATCATCATCATCATCAGCCTATATCAGTCCACTGCTGGACATAGGCCTCCCCCAATGAGCGCCATAGCGCCCTGTCTTCAGCTTGCGGCATCCAGCATCTACCTGCAGTCTTTCGCAGGTCGTCATCCCACCTGGTCGGAGGGCGTCCTACACTACGTTTACCGAGTCGCGGTCTCCACTCAAGAACACGTTTGCCCCAGCGGCCGTCGGTTCTTCGCGAGATATGGCCGGCCCACTGCCACTTCAGCTTGCTAATCTTTGAGCTATGTCGATAACCTTGGTTCTCTGTCGGATGTTTTCGTTACGAATCCTATCCTTCAGAGAAACTCCGAGCATAGCTCTTTCCATAGCTCGCTGAGCGACTTAAAAAAAATGTATAGAAATAGTTGGAATAGTGTTAAGAAATGTATTGGCAATAAATGATTTTATAATTATTATTATCCAAATATTCCAATTATAAATTCAAAAAATTATAATATAATTTTTATATATAAATTTATAATATTATTTTTTGCAATAAATTCCAAATATATACCGTAATTGCGGGTTACTTTAGCTCTAGGGGGTAACATTGGCTCAAATCGAAAAAAAGTTTCATCTTCTCGCCACTTCGCAGCGATTAGAGTAATCGATTTAGTTTAAGCCGGAATTGATAGATGGCTTTACTGGCAACTAGATATGAATGGACATACGAACAAATCATAACTTCAAAGCGGCCATTTGCATTTTTGACTTGTACGTGTGATAACGTGCTGTTTTTACGTCTGCATACTTCTGAGTGTAACTGAGTTTTTAAGGTAAGTGTCAATGAAAATTACATTCTATTGTATCATAAATATGTTTAGGAGTAGAATTATGATAGAAACAGTTCATTTTTCACTACTTTAGATACCAAAATTTTAAATTTTAAATGTGGGGATACTTTGACTCGCAAATTCGGGTTATATTGGCTCTTGAGCCAAAGTAACCCGACTGTATCAATTTCAGCCAAAACAGACTTCATAGGTACCTATTGCATCTTCTACCGAGGACCACGGGGGCCTTGGGATGATGAAAAAGACGCCGTTGCTATTGCAAATGTAATGGACTCAATTCTGTTTTAAGATGAGTCTTGTTTGCCAACGGTTTCAAACGAACCAACTCTTCCAGGCATTGAGCCACAGAACGCTGCGAATTCTAAAGCTACAAATATTGCAATCGAAGAACTCTCTAACGAAGCTGAAATTGCTGTAAGCCAAGCTGTAGATTGTCTGAGTAATACGAGCTTAATGAAAAAAAAAGATATCGGAAGGAGACTATGTTATGATTATGTGGAACTCACGAAAATATCCTGGACAAGTTACTGCTGTCGTAAATGAAGAGGGAGCCCTGGTAAACTGCATGAAGAGAGGTAAACTTTATTGGCGGTGGCCAGTCTGCAAGGACGAGCAGCTCTATGGTTGTGACCATATTCTCAGCAAGATAGATGTCCCCAAATTTGAAAAAAAAAGGCTGTTTCTCAATACCTGAATTAGACGGCTAACTCAGAAAGAAACAAATGCTACCTACGTACGATTTATCTCAATAATAACACTGAATCTCAATTATAAGACTATGAATCTCAATAGTAATACTGATAGATTATTTTGAAAGACTGTTAGATTATTTTATGAGGCGGTTTAAAGGTTGTTTCAAGTTGATTTTTGTTCGTTATTCTTTAAAAATAATATGTCAAAATCTTAATTAGTCTATTATCTTTCATTATAAGTAATAATTTAATAATAAGTTACGTTTTTGTAAAATTTCAGGAAGAAGTTTGTTATAAAGTTGATTTTTGTTTGATTTTCATTTCGAATTTAAAAAAAAATATATGTCACAACGTTTACTTTTGTGTTATCTTTCATATCAAGGCCTTACTTTGTCTCTGTACTTGACACAGACCAGATTATGAACGAAATAAAATGACGAGCCATAGTAACCCTCCTTAAAGAACAACTTTGGCTCAAAGTTTAAAAAAAAATATAAATTTAACTGTCACATTTTTTGAATAAATGATTTTTTTAATAACTAGCTGCTATCCTTATTTATCAAATAAAACCATTTTGAGCCTTACAAGTCAATCAAAGTCTCTTAACACATAGGGATTTCCAAAAATCTATGGAAAAATTATCTAAAGTAACCCGCAGTTACGGTATATAAATTGGATCGCGAGGAGTGGAAGGAGAAAAGGGAGGCCTTTGCCCAGCAGTGGGACAGTAATGGCTTAAAATAAATAATAATAAAAATAAATATTCACAAATCAAGAGTTTCAAAAATCTCCATCGTAGGTATCAATAAAAACACCACGCTTGTTGCTCTCCGATAGTTAGGTGCCTACACAAAATGACGACTTAAATTAAATAACACAAAATTAAAAGTGATTTGTTTGTTTGTTTTAACTATTTTACATCTGTCAAACACTTGTCTATCAGATTACTATGCTATTTGCCGCTCCGTCTGAACAATAACTTATGGACGGCTGTATATCACAGTTAGCGCTATTTGGCAGTCGTGAAACGTAAGAATAAATAAATAAATAATGCTGGACAATTCACACAGCATTATCTAGCCCCATGGTAAGCAGAGCTTGTGTTATGGGTACTAGATAACTGATATACATAATACAATACATTACATAGATAGATATTTTTTATTATACATAGAAAACAACCAGAACACCCGGAACAAATATCTGCAGATCGTACACACAAATGTTCCGAGGCTGGAATCGAACCCGCAACCTCCTGCGTCGCAGGCGGACCTTCGCCCACCGCGCCACATGGTCAAATGAAATGTGACGTCGAATGATGTTTAACCAACAGATAAGTTACAAATAGCTTATATAGAACATCTGGACATTGTGAAACAGACCCAGTTTAAGTTTATTATGCTCTGTGTAAGTCTTATATCTTCTTTATATATAAAAATCTATTGCTGTTCGTTAGTCTCGCTAAAACTCTAGAACGGCTGGGCCGATTTAGCTGATTTTGGTTTAAAAATGTTTGTCATAGTCCAGGGAAGGTTTAAACGAAGAGAAAGAAGAAAACATGGTAAAATTGCGCCGAAATTTCTACGCGGGTGAAGCCGCGGGGCGCAGCTAGTAACAAATAAAAATGCATTCATTCATTCTTTCATACTTTCTTTAATTCATTCATTCTTTTATTCATTCATTCTTTCTTTGATTAATTCATTACAATAGTTAAAGTTAAAAGCATGATCCGGAATCGTCTTAACTATTATTATTGTGAACAGATTCCACCTGCGCCGCCGCGGCCTGACTTCGACGCGTCCCGAGAGAAGTTGCAGCGGCTCGGTGAGGGCGAGGGTGCGCTCACGAGAGAAGAGTTCCTGAAGATGAAAGAGGAGTTGGAAGAGTGAGTAATCAGTCATATTTATTCACATTTTCATTATTCGCCCGCTTGGAAATCTATGTGTTAAACCTTCTTGAATCACTCTATGTATTAAATAAAACCGCATTAAAATCCGTTGCGTGGTTTTAAAGATCTAGCATATATAGGGACAGACAGCGGAAAGCGACTTTGTTTTATAATAAGTAGTGAATTGTGTACCAAGATGGCTGAAATATTTCTTCGCTAATTTTCTCATGGTTACTGATTTCTAACAAATCAAGGGTGTAGGTTACGAAAAGGGGGAACCGTTAAATACTGCTTGCAGCGCGCGCACTTAGCATAGAAATAAAATATATATTATTTTTAGTCGTATTATAACAAAACTTTTAATCCCTAGCGAATACCTGGCCACCTTCAAGAAGACAGTGGCGATGCACGAGGTGTTCCTACAGCGTCTCTCCACGCACCCTGTGTTCAGGAACGACACGCACTTGCGCGTCTTCCTGGAGTACCAGCAGGACCTGGCAGCCAAGCCACGAGGGAAGATGGACCTTATTGGAGGACTGGTAAGGATGAGAGTGTGTTGGTGTGTGTTGGGGTTCAAAATGGCGGATGTTTTGTTCTATATAGCTAACAAGCTACAAAAAAGATGGACATTATTGAAGTACGGGTAAATATTACAATAGATTAGAAAGCATAACATTCGACCATTTTGTTCTGAAGACAAAATAGCGGATTTTTGTGTTCTGGAGAACAAGGAACATGGACGTTACCTTTGGGAATGGTAAATATCAGACTGCTCATTTCTATCAGTATTAGACTTTATGTTCGTAACAATAAGAGCTAGTTCAGTCCTTTAAGAAGACAGTGGCGATGCACGAGGTTTTCCTACAGCGTCTCTCCACCCACCCTGTGTTCAGGAACGACACGCACTTGCGCGTCTTCCTGGAGTACCAGCAGGACCTTGCCAAGCCAAGAGGGACGATGGACCTTATTGGCGGACTGGTAAGGATGAGAGTGGATTGATGTGTTGAAGACAAAATGGCGGATGTTTTTTTATAGCTAACAAGCTACAAAAAAGATGGACTTTATTGTATTACTGGTAAGTACCAGTATTCCAATAAAGTCAATTTTTCAGCACTCTCCAATCAATTGTACTTTATACTTATTACAATTGGTTAGAAGCGCAAAAATTCCGCCATTTTGTTTTGAAGACAAAATGGCGAGTTTTTGTGTTCTGGAGAACAGAGAACAAAGGAATATGGACGTTACTTTTGGACTGGTAAATATGCAGACTGCTTATTTCTATCAGTATGGTTAATAAATATTTTTAAACTTACGCGATCTGAACACATAATTATAAGTATTAATACAACGGGTATTTATCGCGTTTATTTACCACGGGATGACCAGTCATCCCGTGACCACGACAGAGTGTAATCCTGTTGAAACGTCGGGAAAAAAGGTAAATAAACGCGATAAATACCCGTTGTATTAATACTTATAATTAAGTATGTTTAATGTATCTAACAAAGGCATAGGAAAAAAATATTTTGGACCTTATGTTAGTACCAATGAGAGCTAGAATATAGGAAGTACCTTAGTATGGACTGGACATGAAGGAACAATACAGAATTTGATAGATACAAAAAAAAAATACTTACACTACATACACAACATTATAATAAACTTCCATAGACATAAGATTTATTTATTTATTTAACAACTTTTTTTTTTTAGAATGCAAGAGACTAAGGAATAATTATGTATGTTACTTTTAAACTGGTACGAATCAAACTTACCTACAATCAACAGCATCATCATCATCAGCCTATGTTAGTCCACTGCTGGACATAGGCCTCCCCCAATGGCCTCCCTGTCTATCAAAAGCCTGTTATACATATTTAAATAAATAATGCTGGACAATTCACACAGCATTATGTAGCCCCATGGTAAGCAGAGCTTCTGATATGGGTACTAGATAACTGATATAAATAGTACTATACATTACATAGATAGATATTTTTTATTATACATACATAGAAAACGACCAGAACACCCGGAACAAATAACTGCAGATCGTACACAGAATTGTTCCGAGGCGGGAATCGAACCCGCAACCTCCTGCGTCGCAGGCGGACCTTCGCCCACCGCGCCACATCGGTCGTCAAAATATTTAATATTTATCATTTTTTATTTATTACAGATGCGGTCAATGACAACCACAACAGATGAGATCTACCTCGGGGCTACAGTGAGAGATGTTAATGACTTCTTCGAGCAAGAGACTACATTTCTTCAGGACTACTACTCGCATCTGAAAGAGGCTGTGGCTAAAGTAGATCGTATGACGTCTAAACATAAAGGTTAGTTTCGTTTGGAAAGTAAAAGCCCCCAGCTAATGTTAAGAAATGGAATCATATTATAATAAATAATGCTGGATTACACGGCATTATCTAGCCCTAAGTTGTGTTATGGGTACTAGATAACTGATATACATAATACAATACATTACATCGATAGATATTTTTTATTAAACGTAGAATAACAGAACAGAACACCCTGAACAATAATCTGCGGATCGTACAAATATTTGTCCCGATGTGGGAATAGACCCCGCAACCTCCTGCGTCGCAGGCAGACCTTCACCCGTCGCGCCACAGTGGCCATTAATGCCTTATAATGGCAATATGTGCCGCTAAGTCAGATGTCAATGTCAAGTGGACGCACTGTCAATGTGAAGTAGTATAAAAATAAGTTGAATTGGTCACTCAATAAATCAGAAAATTCTACAACGAAACGTATGAAAGTTTTTTTAAAATATCTATCTATGTAATGTATTGTATTATGTATATCAGTTATCTAGTACCCATAACACAAGCTCTGCTTACCATGGGGCTAGATAATGCTGTGTGAATTGTCCAGCATTATTTATTTTATTTCTGCTCACAAAATTAGGAAATCACCGAAAACACAAACCCCAACAGGAGGAGATCGTGAAATATGTGAGACGATGACCAACATCTTGGTGAGGGTCGAGTATAAAGACTTTAACCCCTTAGCCCCCCCCCCCCCCCCCCCTTTTTAACCCCTTTTTTAATCCCTTAGCTACTATATGCGAGGACACATAAATGGTTATTAGTTTTTATTTAAGTTATCTGTTAAGTGTGTAAAACTGTTTGTCTTCCAAATAAAGCAAAATAAAAATAAATAAAATCATTTCTTCCTAAGGAAGAATTCTGGCCGAAAAATGTGCTGTTCAAACGTTTTCGCGGACAATTACCGGTCGCAGCACATACTACGTGTCAAACATGCCGACATAAGCGTGCTAGTTTCCATCCTGTACTAGACTTATGTTGCCTGAAATAAATGAATTATTATGTCTCTCATTTACCATGATCTCGGGCCATAAAGTGACCCGGTCCTTTGGAAGGCTTGCGTGGGGCCGAAGCCAACAGCACAGAGGCCCTTTGAGAAGTTAATCTAAAGGCGATGGCTACACATAGCGGGTATCATCCTCGGGTGCACAATATGATACACCCAAAGATGGTATCCACCAGGTGTAGAGACTATTGCAAAGAAAAATGAAAGAAATAAAACCAGGCTATTGTGATGGATGGATGGACTGGGTAATCGGGTTATAGGGGAGATTGCGGAATTATTATTATGTCTCTCATTTACCTCATTTTTGTCTCTTATTTATTATTATGTCTCTCATTTACCATGATCTCGGGCCATAAAGTGACCCGGTCCTTTGGAAGGCTTGCGTGGGGCCGAAGCCAACAGCACAGAGGCCCTTTGAGAAGTTATTATTATTATTATTAAAAAAAACAATACCTGTTTTCTTGCCCCAGAGGTCGCAGACGCGCACATAAAGCTATCTTCCTGCATCACACAGCTAGCTACGAGGGAACAGCCGACCACAGAGCGGTTCCTTACTAAAGCATCCGACACCTTCGATAAATGCAGGGTAAGTTACCAGTATGTTTGTCCACAGCTGGACAGCGTCCTTTAACTTGTGTCATATCCTGTGCTAGCAGTCTATACTCTGTTCCAGAATCCTAGATATTTTTAGTGAATAAAGGTTAAAGTAACAAAATCAAATAGATATTGGTGGAGAATATTTCAAGACGCTGGTATCATCGGAGCACGTAGAACTTCTCAGGGGTATTATATATTTAAAAAAGCGTGTTATTATTAATTTAGTCCTTTTATATTTTATGTATGCTAGTTTTAAGGTATATATTACTATGGACCGTAGAATAAGTCAAATATCACGAGATGTTCTGAAATAAAGGATACGTTTAAAATACGATTAAGCTGAGGCTGGACCTAATTAGCGCGCACTGAGAACAGGCTGCGTTATTTTTACTTATTTTCTATTGTTTATCTTTTAGTTTTAGTATTAGTTTTATACTTATTTTCTATTGTTTATATTTTAGTTTTAGTGTTATATCTTATTTAGCTTAATGTGTTTTTTAAATGTACGTTTGTCTTTTTTGTGTGTGCTAATAAAAGTTTTCTATTCTATTCTATTCTAAAATAACTTTTAATGATATTTGCAGAAGATCGAAGGTCGCATGGCGTCGGACCAGGATCTAAAGCTGGCGGACACACTGCGGTACTACATGCGGGACGCGCACGCGGCGAAGGCAGTCCTGGTGCGGAGACTCAGGTGGGTTGTAGCTATAGACAATACACAGCAATCGGATTAGATGCGTCAAGCTGAAGACAGGGCGCTATGGCGCTCATTGGGGGAGGCCTATGTCCAGCAGTGGACTAATATAGGCTGATAATGATGATGATGAATCGGATTAGATTGCTGTAAATTGCCGAATTAGCGAATTAACCAGAGCTTGTGTAATGAAATTAATAATGCTGGACAATCCATACAGCAATATCCAGCCCCAAGTTAAGCAGAGCTTGTGTTATGGGTACTAGATAACTGATATACATAACTAGCTGCGTCCCGCGGTTTCACCAGCGTGGTGATAGATATTTTGGATAATAATACAATATATCTATGAATTGTACCCTATGTGTTATTCTGATATGTAAGCTATATTATTGTGAAGTTTCATCAAAATCCATTCAGTAGTTTTTGCGTGAAAGAGCAACAAACATACATCCTCACAAACTTTTATAATATTAGTAGGATAGGATACAATAGATTACATAGGTAAGGTAGATATTTTTTATTAAACATAGATAACGTTAATTCATACGACGATCTCTGTGGCGGGGTAAACCACAATTAACGGTAAGCGACGCACAGTGGATCGAAAATGCCCTCTCCATAGACATAGGATTTTTTTTTGTAATTATGCTTTTTCTGGGTGGAATCCTATGTCTATGGGGAGGGCATTTTCGATCCACTGTGCGACGGTACGTGAAGCATCAATAAAACCAAAGATAATTTTAATTTTAAATTATAATTGACGACGGATGTGTCGCGGTGGGCGAAGGTCCGCCTGCGACGCAGGAGGTTGCGGATTCGATTCCCGCATCGGAACAATTGTGTGTACGATCTGCAGATATTTGTTCCGGGTGTTCTGGTCGTTTTCTAGGTATAATAAAAAATATCTATCTATGTAATGTATTGTATTATGTATATCAGTTATCTAGTACCCATAACACAAGCTCTGCTTACCATGGGGCTAGATAATGCTGTGTGAATTGTCCACAATAATTGTATAACTTGATATATAGCAATTTTAATATAAGTTTCTATTTTGATGTCTTTATTTTGTAATTAAATACTTTTGTTTGTCTATACTAATATTATAAAGAGGAATTGTTTGATTTTTTGTTTGTTTGTTTGTTTGTAATTAATAGGCTCCGAAAGTACTGGACCTATTTGAAAAATTCTTTCACCGTTGGGAAGCTACACTATCCCCGGTGAACATAGGCTATATTATATATTCAAAAAAGTTAAGGATCCGTACTAAAACCGTGCGAAGCCGGGAAAGTCCGCTAGTTTAGATATAACCTAGGTAATCTAACTCTGTCTATAATTTCAGATGCCTAGCTGCCTACGAAGCTGCTAACAGGAATCTAGAACGCGCGAGAGCTAAGAACAAGGACGTCCATGCGGTAAATATCTTAAACAACTGAAACACATTATTATTAAAGCCATTTTTTTATATTAGCCTGATTTGTCCCACTGCTGGGCAAAGGCCTTCCCCAAATCTTTCCATTCAGTGCGGTCACGCGTAAATAATAATGTAATAATAATAATAATGTCTCAGTCCATCCATCCATCACAATAGCCTGGTTTTATTTCTTTCATTTTTCTTTGCAATAGTCTCTACACCTGGCGGATACCATCTTTGGGTGTATCATATTGTGCACCCGAGGATGATACCCGCTATGTGTAGCCATCGCCTTTAGATTAACTTCTCAAAGGGCCTCTGTGCTGTTGGCTTCGGCCCCACGCAAGCCTCCAAAGGACCGGGTCACTTTATGGCCCGAGATCATGGTAAATGAGAGACATAATAATGTCCATGCCAGCAAATAGTTAAAAATGATTAAGAAATTAATTTGCAAAAAGGTTTTTTTTATATGTAACATACATATTAATAAAACCTCTCTAATTACATTTTATTTCATTTTTTGACAACGCCTTCTGTTCTTAACACGAAACCAAACACAAATCGTAGATCACGCGGTCAATTTCTGTTCAATTTTTTTTATGTTGTCGTCTCAGTGGCGCAGCCGCAAAAGGTCTGCCTGCAATGCAGTTTGCGGGTTCGATTCCCGTCTCAGGACAAATGTTTGTACCATCTTCAGGTGTTCTGGATGTTTTCTCTGTATAGTATTTTCATGAGAGGTTATACAAGCTCTTCATAAAACGTTTCTATTTATTTTTATTTTTTCTTCTTTGTTTTGATTTGATACTTATGCTATATTTGGAACTGTATATTTATTGTTTTAGCTGTTTTTCTTAGGTATATAGATATGTATAATATAATATGTATTTTGGGTATATATATATATTATATATATAAATTATAAAATGTCATAAATAGTTACTACTACTTATATTTGTATGTAATGTTAGCACGCCAACCCTTTATTTAAAACATGTGTTTCCTGGTTGGCAGGTAGAAAATGCCTCGGCATTAAGCCCCTTTCTACCTTTAATAGTGCAATAAAGTTTAAATAAACAAAAATAAATAAGTAAAATAAATCTATGTAATGCATTCTTTTTTGTTCTTTGCATTCTGTTGTGTCATTCTTAATTAAATCAGTTATCTGTTACCTACCTCAAACATAAACTCCGCTGTGTTGTGTGGATTGTCCAGCATTATTTATTTACGTCAACGCCATCTGTGTAACACCGAATAAACCACAAATCTCTTCGACACCAAATTGCACAAATCACTCGATCAATTCCTCTGAATGAATGAAAAAATACGTATCCTATATCTTCTGATAATCTAACTGACGGACTAAAAAGAAAAATATATTTTTTACCCAGGACACTACCCGATTGTCACGAGGCGGGAATCGAACTCGCAACCTCCTGCGAAATTATCTGAAATTAATTGTAATATAAAAATTGTGTTATACGTGTCCAATATCTTCTGATAATCTAACTGACGGACTAAATAAAAAAATATATTTTTTACCCAGGACACTACCCGATTTTCACGAGACGGGAATCGAACTCGCAACTTCCTGCGAAATTATCTGAAATTAATTGTAATATTTTAAATAATAATACGTGTCCAATATCTTCTGATAATCTAACTGACGGACTAAATAGAAAAATATATTTTTTACCCAACACTAAACTATTATTTATTTTATTTATTAAGGCACAAACAGTTTACAATATTCTTAAAATTAACAGTAATATATTTTTGTATAAACCAATCAAGATGCCACTAATAGAAACATTATATTAAAAAAACACAGCAACGTTACAGACGCTAATTTGGAAAACTAATAAAACAACAAATCAAAATAGACAAATCATGCATGAATGATACAAATATAAACATATACATATTATATAATATTTCGACGACCGATGTGGCGCGGTGGGCGAAGGCCCGCCTGCGACGCAGGAGGTTGCGGGTTCGATTCCCGCCTCGGAACAAATGTGTGTACGATCTGCAGATATTTGTTTCGGGTGTTCTGGTCATTTTCTATATATAATAAAAAATATCTATCTATGTAATGTATTGTATTAGTTATATCAGTTATCTAGTACCCATAACACAAACTCTGCTTATCATGGGGCTAGATAATGCTGTGTGAATTGTCCAGCATTATTTATTTATTATTTATATAAAGCAAATTAACCTAAGAGAGAAATAATTTAAGAAGAAGATAATTTTCATCTTTGTCATATGCTTTGTTAGAGGACAAGAAAAAATACTTTTATTATATATTATTGTATTCGTACGCATTGTGATTGTTTAACACCTTTTCTGCCGCACGCAGCCGTTGGAAGTTCAAGAGGTAAGGCACGCTTTATTTACTTAACACTTTGACTGCGGTTTTTTTTCGACGACTGCGGTCTTTTTTTTTACCTAAAAAATTCGTGCTGCCGCTCTACACAGCGGTTGTGTTGCGCCGCACATGCGTTTCGTTTGAAAAATATAACAGCTCTGCTGAGTCACAAAGATCTGTATTTTCTCAGCCGCTGCGCTAGTGTGGATTTATGCATATTAGTCACTTGTAGAAAACTCATACCGTGCGTTTTCAGCACTCAAAGTGTTAAGTACACTGTGTTTGTACGTCAGTTGTAAAGCTCCGTACTCACATACGGTTTTGCTCGATCGAGCTATCATGTCGAGTAAAAACTATGGCATAGGCTTTCGTCCACACATTCATCATTAATGACGACCGATGTGGCGCGGTGGGCGAAGGTCCGCCTGCGACGCTGAAGGTTGCGGGTTCGATTCCCGCCTTGGAACAATTGTGTGTACGATCTGCAGATATTTGTTCCGGGTGCTCTGGTCGTTTTCTATATATAATAAAAAATATATCTATAAATAATAATAATAAATAATGCTGGACAATTCACACAGCATTATCTAGCCCCATGGTAAGCAGAGCTTGTGTTATGGGTACTAGATAACTGATATACATAATACAATACATTACATAGATAGATATTTTTTATTATACATAGAAAACAACCAGAACACCCTCTATCTATGTAATGTATTGTATTATGTATATCAGTTATCTGGTACCCATAACACAAGCTCTGCTTACCATGGGGCTAGATAATGCTGTGTGAATTGTCCAGCATTATTTATTTATTTATTAATCTATCGAGTGACGCGCACCGTTCAGTATTCAACGAACCGTTCGAGCGAAAACATGTCTGTTCAACAAAGGAGACGGTGGCTTGGCTGCATTTAGCAAGTCTCGCAGTTCTTAATTATAAAAGAATTAAAAGCAATGAAAAAAAACTCTTAAATCGATATTTTTTATTCTACACGTGTTTTCACGACGATCAACAACGGCGGACTGACGACGCTCGACTCGCGCCACTCGCGGCAAACACACGAGTCAAGCTCGACGGCTCGCTCCGAGTAGGTGCGGAGGAAATTCCTTTTATTTAATTCCATTGAGCCGGCTCGATGCGAGTCTTCGAGCTGTGAGTTTTGCGGTCCACACGTTAATATTTACTCGTTTTGGAGTAAAACTATCGAGTAATACCGAATGTGAGTACGGAGCTTTAAAGTAAGTAAATAGTTGACCGCGACATGACATTGCTCAAGTTTAAGGTTCTTATGCCTGATAGTGGTCAATCTACTCTTTAAGACTAAACAAGTCGCTCATACTCCCATACAAACGTCGAAGAGTAACTACTAGACTGTTTGATGTTGAATATCCAAAACTAAGTCAAAGATAATCTCGTTATTATCTATCTTTGTACAACCAGAAACCTCAATACATTTTCGTATATCTCTTCGAAAAGCATAGGTCCTATCTTTGTACAACCAGAAACCTCAATACATTTTCGTATATCTCTCTTGGAAAAGGATTGGTCCTATCTTTGTACAACCAGAAACCTCAATACATTTTCGTATATCTCTCTTCGAAAAGGATTGGTCCTATCTTTGTACAACCAGAAACCTCAATACATTTTCGTATATCTCTCTTCGGAAAGAATAGTTCCTAACTTTGTACAACCAGAAACCTCAATACATTTTCGTATATCTCTCTTCGAAAAGAATAGGTCCTATCTTTGTACAACCAGAAACCTCAATACATTTCGTATATCTCTCTTGGGAAAGGATTTCATTTCATTTATTTATTTCACAAACAATTTAAATTGTGTCGGAAATTTTACATAGGCTTATAAACATAGACAATTAAAAGATGAGTATACAAAATAATTCTACAAATGTCAAAAAAAAATATTACAAGTAAACAATGTCAAATAAAGATAAAAATGTAAAATAATTATAATAAAAATGTCAAAAATATTCATTAAATTCATTTTTCTTTATACGTTAATGTTAATGTTAAATTATTTATCACAGATTCTCAGACTTAAATTTGTCGGCACAGAACTCCTCCAAAGAATAGTAGCACTTCTTTAATAAGTATTCTTTTAGGATAGGTCCTATCTTTGTACAACCAGAAACCTCAATACATTTTCGTATATCTCTCTTGGAAACAGATAGGTCGTATACCAATGGAAGGAAAGATACATTACATAAACTGATGTGTGTGTGGCAGATGTGAAACTATGTTGGAGATGATAAAGCGTTCTGATTGTGTAAGTGTAAAAACCATAAATAGACACACACAAATGTGTGTGTATGCACAAATTGCGTCACACACGTCCCCGACATTACGTGCTAGTAAATAGGTTTAATTATGTCTGTATGTTAGATTAAGGTATATATTTTATATGGGCCGTAGTTTTGAAGTATTTTCCAACCTGCACTAGACTAATGTTGCCTGAAATAAATGAATTATTATTCTCTCATTTATTTAAATATTCTCGTATCAAATACATTTTTTATTATAGAAAATACAATAAAACTATTCTACAGTAAAAAATATATCAAAACGGTAGATCACCGACCGCTCGCTAGAGTCAAGCGGCCGGTGACTAGGGCTGCAGAGAGAGGAACTTCCTGACGATACGTGCCGAGTCCAAGAGTACCGCCTTCTGGATTATTACTATTATAAATGTTTGTTCGCAGGCAGAACAAGCGCAATCGAACGCGTGTGCAAAGTTCGAGAAACTATCAGCGCGAGCCAGGGAAGAACTGATCGACTTTAGGAATAGAAGGGTTGCTGCCTTTAGGAAAAGGTGAGTGGATTTGCCGCGCGGTGTCGAATTAGAATTAGCATCACCTTAATAAAAAAAAACTTCAAATTTACCTTACCCGCTGGAAATATTAAATTTCCAGCGGGTAAGGTAAATTTGAAGTTGATTTTTAGATTTTTCAAAGAAAATTTTCTATATTTTCAATAATCGTCTAAATCGGTTCAACTGGTGATTGGCGAAAAGGTGTCGAATTAGAATTACCACTACATTAATATTTCCAGAGGGTAAGGTAAATTTGAAGTTGATTTTTAGATTCTTCAAAGAAAATTTTCTATATTCTCAATAATCATCAAAATCGGTTCACCCAGTCGACAGTTCTAAGTTAAAAAACATAAAAATAAGCCTTCCTTATAATTTGTAAATAATCTTAATCATTTATTTCGTCAATTACATGAATTACACGTCAATACTAGTTCTCAATCAATAAATTTCTTTCCGGCCCTGGTGGGGCACAGAGAGGGGCCTCGAGGCTTGGCCTCATTATACCGGCGTCAACTCGAGGGGTAATGAGGCCAAGCCCCTCGGTCCTTGGGTTTTGTGGGAATATCTTTGTTTTTTTCCCTACTTCTCAATGTTTTTTTTTTGGTAGCATTCGGTTTATAACTTCTTTTTTTTTTTTTAAATAAACCCATGGACTCTAACAAACCCAAGGACTCTATCATCATCATCATCATCATCAGCCTATATTAGTCCACTGCTGGACATAGGCCTCCCCCAATGAGCGCCATAGCGCCCTGTCTTCGGCTTGACGCATCCAGCATCTACCTGCAGTCTTTCGCAGGTCGTCATCCCACCTGGTCGGAGGGCGTCTTACACTACGTTTACCGAGTCGTGGTCTCCACTCAAGAACACGTTTGCCCCAGCGGCCGTCGGTTCTTCGCGAGATATGGCCGGCCCACTGCCATTTCAGCTTGCTAATTCTCAGAGCTATGTCGATAACTCTAGTTCTCTGTCGGATGTATTCGTTGCGAATCCTATCCTTCAGAGAAACTCCGAGCATAGCTCTTTCCATAGCTCGCTGAGCGACTTTGAACTGGTGGACCAGCCCTATCGTGAGTGTCCACGTCTCAGCTCCGTAGGTCATAACGGGTAGGACGCACTGGTTGAAAACTTTCGTTTTCAAGCATTGCGGTATGGATGAAGAGAAGACTCTACGTAGTTTCCCAAACGCTGCCCAGCCCAGCTGGATCCTCCTTTTGGCCTCCTTCTCGAAATTGTTTTTACCTAACTGCAGAATCTGCCCGAGGTATGTGTACTCGGAAACAGTTTCGAGAAGGTGACCATGTACGACCACCGGCCTTGGATCAATGTGTCCATTGATCATGACTCTGGTTTTATCCAAATTCATGCCAAGACCGATACATCGGGAGGCTGAAGCTAGGCCGCCCAGCATCTGGTAGGGAGGACTCTATACTAGTTCTAAATACGTTTCTACTCTTTATTTGTCATTCTCTTATAATAAAGTAATTCGTATATTTTGTCCACAGTCTGATAGACCTAGCAGAGTTGGAGATAAAACACGCGAGATCTCAGCAGGAGCTACTACGGAAGTCGTTGCAGGCACTCAAGGAATGCCAGTAGATTATTACTATACTAAGAAATGCTATATATTAGTATGGGGCCGATTCGGTTGTTGCTGACAACTAAATTAAATTGATAGCACTTAACACTTTGAGTGCTGAAAACGCACGGTATGAGTTTTCTACAAGTGACTAATCTGCGAAAATCCACACTAGCGCAGCGGCTGAGAAAATACAGATCTGTGTGACTCAGCAGAGCTGTAATATTTTTCGAACGAAACGCATGTGCGGCGCAACACAACCGCTGTGTAGAGCGGCAGCACGAATTTTTTAGGTAAAAAAAAAAGATCAAAGTTGTCGAAAAAAAACCGCAGTCAAAGTGTTAAAATGACGCTGTTGTTGTTCCGGGTGTTCTGGTCATTTTCTATGTATAATAAACAATATCTATCTATGTAATGTATTGTATAATATATATCAGTTATCTAGTACCCATAACACAAGCTCTGCTTACCATGTGGCTAGATAATCCTTTGTTTGTGAATTTTTTGTGTTTTTTAATTAGTTTAGTATGTTTTTGCGACATCTGAGTTGGCACCATTATCTTACTAATAAAACGAAAGTTTTAATAAATATTTGATACCTTCAAGCCAAAATTACTGAACACATTAAGCTGAAGTTTAGCATATATGTAATGTAAGATTTTGAATAGGCTACTTTAAACATGCGAAGTCGTGGGCAGGAGCTAGTTATTATTATAATAAAATTAATTATTATTGTTTATATAAAAGTCAGTTATGATTAGTTATTAGTTATTTTGCAATCTGTATGTTATTGAAGGTGGCTAAGCCTAGAATACTCGAACGCAACGCACATTAAAGACTAGCGTCGACAGGCCGATACGGACGCTCCGCACTGACCGCATCGAACGGATTTTAGTATTTTGACCCAGTAAATAAGTTAGTACCTATAAATAGATATAACATCGCCTTAGAGCCTTATAAAAAAACCTGTAAAGATGTTAATATATCAATAAATAAATAATTTTGTTGTGTGGTATCCGCTTCACATCCGCACCGTATGGAGCGAACGCATAGGGCTGTCGGCATTGCCGGCGATCCGTTTAGTGCGGATGACGGCATAACTCGATTACAAATGATCAGCAATCCGGTTGCTGCAGATACAGTCGATGCACCATCAGCATTACGCACAAAAAATCCGTCTGATGCGATTAGCGCGGACTGTCCGTTGCCGGCCTATCAAGGCTTGTCTTTATAGCCCGTATTATGAAAAATAGCTTAGTAGATATATGCTTGAGTAACAATTTCCTATGGAATACAATTAATTTCAGATAATTTCGCAGGAGGTTGCGAGTTCGATTCCCGCCTCGTGACAATAGGGTAGTGTCCTGGGTAAAAAATATATTTTTCTATTTAGTCCGTCAGTTAGATTATCAGAAGATATTGGACATGTATTTTTTCTTTAGTCAATCGAACAAATATTTACTTACAAAAATAAAGCGCGTCAAAGTTTATGAGTGGGGGCTCGTGACGTCACAACTTGCTAAAAAGTGTAGCGAGACGTGACGTCACGCGGAACTTTAACTGGCTATATCTTCATATTTTTTTGTTTTATTGACAAAAGAAAAAACAGGTCCAATATCTTCTAATAATCTAACTGACGGACTTAGTAGATCTTTTCAAGACACTGGCCTATTGTGTGAATGGTCTGCAAATAATTGTTCCGGGTGTTCTGGTCGTTATCTATGTATAATAAAAAATATCTATCTATGTAATGTATTGTATTAAGTACATCAGTTATCTAGTACCCATAACACAAGCTCTGCTTAGCTTGGGGCTAGATGCTGTGTGGATTGTCCAGCATTTTTTTTAAAAACGTTACTCAAGGCTAGATCTATATAATTGAGCAAGATTTCATAATACTTTAGAGCGTCTCAATACTTAAGTCGCGATTTTTTTACAGTTTTCATAGAAAATCTGTCAAAGAAATCATCAAATAATTTAGATATCTGCTTAATTCTTGATTTTTATGCGAGTATTCGGGCGTTCGTAAGTTTTTACTTGTGTTGAAATTATTGTTGTCATTCCATATTTTTTAATTTCCTTTATATTTTGCGGTATGTTATTTATTTATTATTATTTGTTATTTTAAGCCATTACTGTCCCACTGCTGGGCAAAGGCCTCCCTTTTCTCCTTCCACTCCTCGCGATCCAACGCTGCAACAGGCCATGATGGAAGATATGCCTCGAGCTCGTCGCGCCATCTCATCCTGGGCCTTCCACGTCGCCTCTTAGCGTTGGGTGGGCTCCACTCTGTGGTGGTCTTTGCCCACAAGTCGCTGGACATACGGCAGACGTGTCCAGCCCAGTTCCACTTCAGGCTTCCGGCTGCCTGACCAACGGTCACGGTAACGGTATGTTAGCATATCTTTAATTATATCGAGTATTTATCATGTAATTTTCTCACGATTCGACCGCGTTAGGGTGCAAAAAGAGAAGCCTCTTACGTATTGAGGGCGCGTGTGCCAATGTACTACTTTTGTTGCGTTAAGGGTCCGGTGACGCTCGCTCCCAATTTCAATTCGAGGCGCTTGCAAAAATCTCTTTGAATATCGCTGTCCCTGTTTAACCCTTGCGCCCCGCCCCGTGCGTGCGCGATAGCAATATTAGCCGTTCAACATTTGGTTTGTTCCGTAATACCAAAAATTATGACTGAAAACTTTTTGTATTCTTCACATGGTATTGTTATTCTGTTACTAGACAATATAAGCTGTGTTTCTTAATAAACAATGCGTAAGATATTGTTGTTTTTAATACGAAAAAAATAGGAAGAGAACTTGTCCATTTTCGCATAAAAATGTGCAGAATGCGATTGGCTTTCATTGAATTTTAGTTATATTGAAAAAAAAACTATTTAGGAACCTAGATAAATACAATTCAAATTATTCATTTATTTATTTTAAGACATTATTGTCCCACTGCTGGGCAAAGGCCTCCCTTTTCTCCTTCCACTCCTTGCGATCCAACGCTGCAACAGGCCATGATGGAAGATGTACCTCGAGCTCGTCGCGCCATCTCATCCTGGGCCTTCCACTTCAAATATAAATCATAAAATATTATGGTGCAAATATGCTTTAATTATAAATAATTTGGTATTACGTTTGTATGGGGGATTCGACCTCCGCTGGCCTCTTAATACGTTAGTTCACTGTTTCGCCACGAGACTTCACTTTTTGCACAGACTCTACGTCCATTATTGTCAGTGGATAACTGAATGTGAAATGTCGGGAAATGGAAACGAAAAAGGTATGCGAAAAACCATGATAAATAACTTCTGATGTATGATATACTGTACTTGTACGATGTTTGTTTATAGTTTGACCGAGACCGCTGTACCTCGCCTGAGGTATGCGAGCGGCGAGACGGGGGGGAAATATCGGCCGCTCCGATCCATCAGTCTGCCGTCAACGCGTATTCTTGCTCTTTTTTCCTCGCCCCCACCTCGCCGCACTTTCCTAAGGAGCGGTACAGCGGTTTCGGTCAAACTATAGTTATAGTTTCATATATCGATTAAAAGTTACAAAATCTCAAGAAACAAAACCTATCTTTAGGTATAACCCCAAATGATGACGTCATTCTCAATTCCGTTCTATAGATACGCAAGTTATACCCAATATTATATTTAAGTCTCTCTTATTAAATCACAGAATATGTTAGTTAAAACGTAAACGGATAAAATAAATTAATTATGTAAAAAAAAAATTTATGCAAGCATCTATTTTTGGCTAAAATGTTTCGTTTAAATTAAATATTATAAGCATAATGTAAGTAAAAATATTATAAACGGTAAATTTGTAAATTAAGGAAATATAAGAAATAAATATTCAATATTCTTAACTTTTGTTTTTTAATGAATACCCTGCAGTTTAAGTTTTTAACACTTTGATTGCTGAAATCACACCGTATGTGTTTTCTACAAGTGATTTCGTAAATCCACACTAGCGCAGCTGCTGAGAAAATACAGATCTGTGTGACTCAGCACAACCGTAATGTTTTTCGAACGAAACGCATGTGCGGCGCAACACAACCGCTGTGTAGAGCGGCAGCACGAATGGCCTAGGTTAAAAAAAAAGATCGCAGTCGAAGTGTTACCAATTTTAAAAGGCGGTTGTCGTGTGTTCTACAGGTATAAGTTATAGTTAGTTTAAGATGTAGAGGGAAGGATAAAGAACGAATCAAATCCCCGAGTGATCGTTTGACCCTGATTTAATATATTGCAAATAAATAATAATTTACAATAAAACGTAAGCATGTATACATTTGACGACCGATGTGGCGCGGTGGGCGAAGGTCCGCTTTCGACGCAGAAGGTTGCGGGTTCGATTCCCGCCTCGGAACAATTGTGCGTACGATCTGCAGATATTTGTTCCGGGTGTTCTGGTTGTTTTCTATATATAATAAAAATTATCTATATATGTAATGTATTGTATTATGTATATCAGTTATCTAGTACCCATAACACAAGCTCTGCTTACCGTGGGGCTAGATAATGATTGTCTGTGTGAATTGTCCAGCATTATTTAAATTTATATATGTGTAAGTAGGTGAATCTACTGAGCGATGTATTCCGTACAGCGGTCCTCAATTTCACTTTATCAATCATAGATAAATAAAAATCCTTTTAATCTACAAATTTATGTAGTCAAACTTTTGAAGGTATCATGGTTATTAACACAAAAGTCATTAACACTTCGAATGCGATTTTTTTTCGACGACTGCGATCTTTTTTTTAACCTAAAAAATTCGTGCTGCCGCTCTACACAGCTGTTGTGTTGCGCCGCACATGCGTTTCGTTCGAAAAATATTACGGCTGTGCTGAGTCACAAAGATCTGTATTTTCTCAGCCGCTGCGCTAGCGTGGATTTACGCTAGTCACTTGTAGAAAACACATACCGTGTGATTTCAGCACTCAAAGTGTTAATAACGGGATATTGAATTATTTGATTGTAGAGTTATCCAATATTTCGGCACAGTTTCATGCGTTATGATCACGGAATAACTACGAGTAAGTTCTTATTTGTAGACTGGTTTTCATACTTAGCACAAGTATGTTTTGGAACGCATTTTACCCGAGACGCGTTGCCATAGCAACGACCTATTCACAACAACATCTCATTCAAAACAAACCATAATTTCTCAAGTATTAAAAATTAGAATAAACGTGTGTTGTGTGTGCGACATGGGTTTTAGTAACTCCCGGTAAGTAGAACTTATGTATTTTCTTTCATATTCATATAATTTATTGTGATTTCATGCATACAGGTAATTGTTCTTAGGTGTAGTATCTTAGTAGATACACAATGCATAAAAACCCTGCCAGGGCATAACAATCTTTGGACTCGTTCTTATAAGATTGTTCTTTTAAGTGAATCTGCTGACACCTATTGTTAAACACGTCGTAAGTATAGGCATATATATATTATTGGGTGCCTTTTTATCAGCGAGAGATGGGTTATGTTTTTGAGTGTGTCTAGGTACCTATTATAGTTGGCGTCAACTCTTTAATACCTCTAAGCAACAAAACGGCTAAAGCGATTTTGATAAATGAGGTATTAAAATACTCGTCTGATATCCTATACGGTCCTTAGCTACATTTTCTAGTACTTGTCCTCTTATTTAGCGACAAAATGTGTAAAAGCAACGACCGACCGAGTCGGGCTTTTATAGCTTATTTATAAATTATCATTCATCAACCTATAATAGTCCACTGCTGGATATAGGCCTCCCCCAATGAGCGCCATAGCGCCCTGTCTTCAGCTTGACGCATCCAGCATCTACCTGCAGTCTTTCGCAGGTCGTTATCCCACCTTAAATTCTCAATGAAAAGCACTAATCTAAATTTGTGTTAGTTCCTATACCCACTAAAGTAGATAATTTGTTTTCTCTGTGTTGTCGTTCATAGCGTAGTAGGTATAAAATAAAAATATAGGGTTACCTACAACATTTTAAAATTTCGTGTAGGTTTTGGAGACTTGATTAATATGATTATAGGTACCTATCGCTTTTGTGAAAGCCGAAAGCCCTGGGTTATTTTAATTCTCTAGCACGATGTTGCGTGTTCCGTATCGGCCAATTGATGGACTCTATTACACCGAATTAGAGCATCAAGTTGCACAAAAAAACTAAACTAACAATTGCGTATTCTAGAGAAACAAATAGGATTTCTGACCTCGCAATTTACCTAGATTAGATCAACCTATGACCTTACACCTTGTCCTATATAGCTAATCTAAGTTAAAGCTGGTATTTATTGTGAATTATATCTTTCTCCCGACGTTTCGATTGCCTTAAAGCAACAGTGTCCGCTGTTGACTCTTCGCGTAAAATAAAATAGAGAATTGAAGTGTAGAAGGAGAATAATCCGTAAATAGATAGATAGAAAGCTTTTATTAGCACACACAAAAAAGACAAACATACAGTAAAAAAACACGGACTTTGCCCTATTAGAACTTCTAATCGCGACGGCATAAGAGACTGTCATTTTCAATCTCAATCTTTACCTACTCGGCTTACTGGTATAAAATGACAACAGTTGCAATTACGAGAGTAATAAGTACATAGTTAGTTAGAAATTAACGGCAAGAACACAAATATGCGCTACCGGCTCAGCATTAAAAGGTTCATGGACACGGGTGCCAATGCTGCGCTGGTTTTCAGTTTTCTAGGTGTTTATGTTCCAGATGATTTGTTGGATCAATATGGGCCAGTTGCCAGGACTCTTCGTCCTGTGCCTGGCTGCACCAGGCTACGCGAAGTGGGTGGAAGGCATGATCGATACTAAAGAGGTTCGTAAGAGTGCAAAAAGTTATGCATTCGTGGGATTTGAACGCGCGGTGATGGATTCGATATTTACCACTTAAATCACAGTTTCCATAGATGACGATTATTTTCTGGCTTTTAGATGTTTAAAATTCTTCTTTATTTATTTTAATTCCTTCTTTTTTGCGAGTAGCTGTAACACTTCGCATTTATATGTATATATTAATTTGATTTTCCTCGGTCCCATAGGCCCCAGCAGAAAACCAGCGCAAGTTTTTTTTTTAACATGTGCTTAAGCTGTGTTGGAACCATTTTGTAGCTAAAACTAAGTTAAATAGTATTATAATTATAATCGTATATCGTTTATATCGTACTGTTTCTATAAAGTAATGATTTAATTATGTGCATTATTAATGTTTTACTACAAATAAACGCATTTGATTTGATAGTTATAAATTTCGTTATAAATTTTGTGTTACCGATAGTTAAAAAGTTATATGATAGTTGAAAAAGTTTTGCAATCAATTCATTTTTAGGGT
Source organism: Eupithecia abbreviata (assembly GCA_943735965.1). Taxonomy (NCBI): domain Eukaryota; kingdom Metazoa; phylum Arthropoda; class Insecta; order Lepidoptera; family Geometridae; genus Eupithecia; species Eupithecia abbreviata. Next base: position 1,964,300 of record OX031001.1, on the reverse strand, counting down.
TCCGTACCCAAAGTGCAAAACGGTCCGTCTGTCACCAGATGGTAGGTATACAGCCTGGCGACAGACTTGATAGTGAGACTGTTGTAATTTTCACAGATGATGTATGCATTTCGATTGTATTTTTAGCGTTGTTATAGCGGCGCTATAATAACACATTAAAAATATAATATAAATAATGCTGGACAATTCACACAGCATTATCTAGCCCCGTGGTAAGCAGAGCTTGTGTTATGGGTACTAGATAACTGATATGCATAATACAATACATTACATAGATAGATATTTTTTATTATATATAGAAAACAACCAGAACACCCGGAACAAATATCTGCAGATCGTACACACAATTGTTCCGAGGCGGGAATCGAACCCGCAACCTCCTGCGTCGCAGGCGGACCTTCGCCCACCGCGCCACATCGGTCGTCAAAACACAGAATAGAAAAAATATTTAAGGGGTCTTCCATACAACAAACAGGATTTTTTACCGTTTTTATAGATAATGGTACGGAACCCTTCGTACGCGAGTCTGACTCGCACTTAGCCGGTTTTATTTGTTTTCAGAACTGGGCCTTCCTGTCTCGCTTCTGCTTCCTTTCTCTGAACGGCCAATTCGAGTACCTGATCGAATACGATAAAGAGATGGGCATACCAAATCTTCTCCTATACTACGATGACGACAGCCAGTGGCCAGCCGTCTACCATAGCAGTAAGGTAAGATCAAACAAAGTCGCTTCCCGCTTTCTGTCTGTCCCTATGTACACCTATTAGATCTCCAAAACTACGCAAAGGATTTTGATGCGGCTTAATAGATATAGACAGAGTGATTAAAGAGGAAGGCTTATAAACCATTTGACAATTAGATTTCCACGCGGCTAAACCGCGGTGCGCAGCTCGTTTAAGAATAATTCACAGCCCAGACTCAGGAGGCCTATTTTAATACGCAATTCATCATCATCACCTCCCGCAATAAAAAAAGTAAAAAAAAGTAAAAAATCATTTATTTCTTTAGGCTTACAAAATAAGCACTTAGACAAGTCATATTTTAAATATAAATTATTATCAAAAAAAAATATTTTACTGTTCACTTCAATTTTTTGTCCACTAGTGGAAGAAGTGAAAAGAAACCACTAGCATGTTCATCTCTAATATGTCTAATACATGGTTATTTGCCTATTTTAAGTCTAAATATAATATGATTCGATACATGTCAATATTTAAGTAAAGCTATGCACAACAACAAATTACTTACTACATACTATTGTCGGTGCGAAACTGAGCGACATCTGGCCAAGCATTAACATCATTGAGATAATCATTTATGGAGTAGAAAGCCTTCTTGATGAGATTTAGTTTTATGTAATTTTTAAATTTACGAATAGGGAGCTCAGTTGCTTCAGATGGAAGCTTATTATAGAAGCGCACGCTATTGCCCATAAATGATTTCCCTACCTTGTGTAATCTAAATGATGGGATGTGTAACTTGTTCTTGTTTCTTGTATTTCTATTGTGAACATCACACTTTTTCATAAGGCTATCCTTATTTTTGTGGGTATACATTAAATTTTCATAGATGTATTGCGATATTATGATCGACATAGCGCCCTGTCTTCAGCTTGACGCATCCAGCATCTATGTACCTGCAGTCTTTCGCAAGTCGTCATTCCACGTGGTCGGAGGGCGTCCTACACTTCGCGGTCGATTTATTATGGGATCCTATTTATTCTCTTAAAAATTAACTTCTGTGAGAGCATGGTAGTCTAGTCCTAGTAAAAATCTTCAAAAATGATTGGTTCTTACTTAAAAGAGCAAGATATAAGATCTTGCTTACCTAAGTTAGTACCAATTATTTTTGAGGCTTCCCCAAAGCCCTTCCTAAAGCTCTGCCTAAAAGGTATTACGTAAATTCATGAAAGAAACTAAGTTTAACCTTATGCATAAAGACGGAAGATCGAAAGTTAAGTGCAGGTAGTTTAGGTACGAAATTCCTGAATAATTTATACCGAACGATTTCCCTCAACGAAAGCGTTTCAAAGAAGCTTAGTCATTTATTTTCCTTCTATGGTGTCTGTTTTATGTATCTAAGTACTTAGGTACTACACACAGGGCTTCAAACGCGTTTGTTCTTGGAAGCAAGATGAAGTTGAACTCAGAATTACATGGCTAAAGATAAAGACCATTTATTGCACCAACATACGTAAATTCTGTTCTGATAGCGCAGGAACACGGCACTGACCTTCACTCACGGCTTGATCTACACAACATTAATTTAGAAATGTCTCTTTTGTGTTAAAACAATGTATATTATTAATTTTTTACTTTTAAGTCTTTTTAAGTCGTGTGCTTCTTACTATAGTTAGATAATTAAGTCTTAGCTATCAGAATAAATATATTTCATTTCATTTAAATAGGATTTTACAAACAGGGAGGTAGGTATCAACATGTTTTACCGATTACGGTGTAGGTTGTACAAATTGTGAGAAATGGAATGCAACAGATAGCTAAAATAATAATTAAATTAGAAGTAACGTCAAATAATAAAGTCCATAAAAACGATGAACATTATTCTATACATGTTCATTATAATAGAACTCGTAACTCGTGTTAACTCGAAAATTTCCTGTGGTGAACTTTTGACCTACAAAACGCGACGTTAGCCTCGTAGGCTTTAACAAGTAGATTTAGATTAGGTTGGTATAGGCTGGGCATAGGTAACTATTGTAGTATATTATGTATGTACCTTGCCTAGTTATATTATATACCACCTACCTACCTGAGTTAAATACTTAACCTTGTTAGTTATGGGTTGGTACTCTTATGCAAAAGTAGGTAAAGGTAGGAAGGTAGAGTACTTTTAGGTAGGCAAGTATATCATCACCACACCAACCTATATTAGTCAACTGCTGGACATAGGCCTCCTCCAATGAGCGCCATAGCGCCCTGTCTTCAGCTTGCCGCATCCAGCATCTACCTGCAGTCTTTCGCAGGTCGTCATCCCACCTGGTCGGAGGGCGTCCTACACTACGTTTGTATGTGTAAATGTCAAATAGTATAGGCAAGTAAATAGGAAAAGATATTGGAGTGCTAAGCTCTTGCTATGAGGATATTTGTTATGCATCTACTTATTTTTTTGGCGACCGATGTGGCGCGGTGGGCGAAGGTCCGCCTGCGACGCAGGAGGTTGCAGGTTCGATTCCCGCCTCGGAACAATTGTGTGTACGATCTGCAGATATTTGTTCCGAGTGTTCTGGTCGTTTTCTATGTATAATAAAAAATATCTATCTATGTAATATATAGTATTACCACAAGCTCTGCTTACCATGGGGCTAGATAATGTTGTGTGAATTGTCCAGCATTATTTATATTTTTTATATATTTATTTATGATAAATGCAACAAAATGGAAATTCAAATTCCTTTAGGACAAAATAAGCACTTGGTCTAGTAAAATTTTATCATTATCATCATCAGTCTATGTTAGTAGCGGCTGGACATAGGCCTCCCCTAATAAGCGCCATAGCACACTGTCTTCAGCTTGACGCATAAAAAATCAATGAGCTGACGATCTACTTCCAGAGCTGCAAAGAGAAGGAAGCTGTACTCAACCGCGGCCAGAATCAGATCATCCGCCTCTCCCACTGGTATCCCGAGACTGAGTACTCAGGCTGTGTGCTTACTAAGGCGAACAAGGAACTGCCTGCTTCGAAAAGGTAGGTCAAGATAATTAGCCTCTAACTTACAAACAGCCTCCTTCTTGTGCCTCCTTCTCTTTGCAGCTGCAAAGAGAAGGAGGCACAATATAGAAGATAATTTGCCTCTCCTATTGGTATGCTGAGATTGAGTACTCAGGCTGTGTGCTTACTAAGGCGAACAATGAATTGCCTTTTTCGAAAAGGTTGGTAAAGATAATAAGCCTCTTAACTTATGCACAGCTGCAAAAAGAAGCGCACCCCTTAAGGTCGCACTGCCGAGGGTGTGATTCATAATTCATTTATTGTTTGTGAATCAGGTAATTTACATTCAGTATGGTTAATTGAAATAAAATCACTCTGTTGGTATAAGCTATCAGGTTAATAACGCCTCACTAGATGTTGTTTGTTTCTTTGTATAAAATAATTTCACCAAAACATAGCTAGATGTCGCTACTAAAAGTAGACGGAGCCTGAATCGCGCTACCGTTTGGTTTCACATATTTAACGACATCTGAACCATAATTTTGAATAAATCAGTTCTCATTGGAAAAGAAACAGTTGTGTTATTTATAACTTAGTAAGCGAGTTAACACAGCATACATATGACGTATTTAGATCGCTGGATTCTGCCCCTTAGGCGTACAAACATTTCAATAAACATCGTAATAATAATGATTAATCAAGGGGCTTTCTCAAAGGGCCTCTGTGCTGTTGGCTTCGGCCCCACGCAAGCCTTCCAATGGACCGGTACGGTGATTAATTAAATCGCGACCGGGTTGCGACAGGCGTACATTAAGCAATCAGTGCTGTCAAACGCCAATTTTGACCAATTCTGACGTTGTAGCTGGTGTCAAACTAATACAAAATTGACGTTTGACAGCACTGGTCGCGAGTTACATAATCACCCGGCGGGTCTCTTTATGGCCCGCTTCATGGTAAAGAGATACATAATAATTACTGCTAACAATCATAATAATTATATTATTTCATTTTAAAGCAAACAATGTTATATAATCATGTAATTTCAATATTTAATGTGAATAACATAATCGATAAATAATAGCATCTTTTGAATCCAAAATCCCTTTTTTTCAGCACAACAGCGCCACCAAAACCAACGAAGAAACCTAACACCACAATCGCCCCCCACCCCTCATTCTACGACCAGTTCCTCAAAACAACTCCCATAACGCCAACCACCCCAACATCAAACACCACATGGTACGAGGTGCCATACAATACCAGTTCTACATACTCTGATACCATGGAGGGTGAACCAAAAGAAGTGGAAACCATAGAAGATGAAGAGCTATGGGAGAGTATAGGAGATGTGAACGGGACGAAAGCTGAGTTGAGAGATGTGGAGATATTATTTGATGGACCCAAACGTGGGGTAAGTCTGATGTTTTTTTGCAATATAGGAAGCAAGCTGGAGTGGCAGTTTGTCTTCTAATAGGCTCGCCATATCCAAGAATCTGTGGGGTTACAGTTCTTGAGACCGCGATACTGTCTTTTATTCTATTTTCGACATATTTCCAATGTTTTTAATAGTTATTCTGCAATTCGGGACTAAGACAAATACAGCTAACCAAAAACCATGAAAATCGGTTGTCTAGTTACAAACCCGACTTTGCACCCTTTTTTTTTATTGTGAGGAAATCCATCATGGATATCTTCCATACCCGGTGGAAGATTATGTCAGACTCCTACTGACTAAAACCTCAGGAATTTCTCCGGGCACATAACCAAACCCGATTAAGATTATGATGATCCGTGGAGAATTAATATTAACCCTTTCCAGCACAAAATAAAGCGCTCAACCAACGCCCTAGTCCAACGCTACCGCCGGCGTCTCGCCGAGTCTCAACCCGATGAGTCTCACAGCCGAGAGCGGCTCCTTGTCTCCTGCCACAACTCCAGACGATTCCGCTCCGCCAGAGAGCGCTGGTGGTTCATAGCGGTCAGCAACTGTGATAGTAAGAAGGTAAAGTAATACAACGCTACCCCCGGCGTCTCGCCGATTCTCAACCCGATGAGTCTCACAGCCGAGAGCGGCTCCTCGTCTCCTGCCACAACTCCAGACGATTCCGCTCCGCCAGAGAGCGCTGGTGGTTCATAGCGGTCAGCAACTGTGATAGTAAGAAGGTAAAGTAATACAACGCTACCCCCGGCGTCTCGCTGAGTCTCAACCCGATGAGTCTCACAGCCGAGAGCGGCTGTGAGACTCATCGGGCTGTAAGTATCAGCCCCTACAACTCAGACCGTGGATTCTGTGTATTTTTTGCCCCCGAAGCAAAAACGACGGGGTTTTATAAGTTTGACGTGTGAGTGAGTGTGTGTGAGTGTGTGAGAGTGTGTCTGTCTGTGTTATCGCAGCACCCAAACCGACGAACGATTTTGTTATTTTTTTTTTGTTTGAAATTTGAATTAATTTGGGTTCATAGTTATAATTGATGAAAATCGGTCCAAGATGGCCGCCGCCACAAAATGGCGTGTCGGGCGTTTTTAAAATTTACTTAAAATTAAGCTTACATTAAAATTAAATTATCAATCGTTAAACTGAAACTCACTTGGGTATTTCCATACCCTACCGTATACCTACATAAAACGTTGCTGTTTCAGGGCTTGACCATTAAATACAAGTTTCTGATGACAAATGGTCCCGAAGGTGACTTCTGGCGGGAACACTTTTCAGCTGATGAGTTTTGTGAGTTTTTAGAGTTATTTACTAACTATTTGACCCAATATGACAAATATCTCTTAAAAATCATACAGATGGTTGTAAAGAGATGTTTTCTAATTAAAAAGATTGTAAAACAAATAATATTTTGTAAGTCGCAGTGGGCCAGCCATGGCGGCCATATCTTGCGAGGTACCGACAACCGCTGGGGTAAACGTGTTCCTGAGTGGAGACCACGAATCGGTAAACGTAGTGTAGGACACCCTCCGGCCAGATGACGACTTGCGAAATACTACAGGGAGATGCTAGATGCGTCAAGCTGCAGACAGCGCTTTGGCCTATGTCCGGCAATGGACTAACATGGCTGACGTTGATGTTTATGATCGATAGATCATAATATCGATCACACGATCTTCTTATTTTCTTTTTCTTTAATTTGATTATAAACTTGTTGTTATTTCTTCCTCAGACGTTCTGCCAATACTCCTAGCCTACACATTCGCGTACATCATCATCATCATCGCCGTCGTCATCTGCAGCGTGGAGCTAAAGTCACGTCACCTGCTCCACTCCACCTACAAGTTGTTTCTTTTCTCCGTGTGCTGCCAGCACGTGGGCGTCGTGTGCCAGAGCCTGGCGGGGGTGAAGTATGCGGCGCAGGGACGCGGCGGGGAGGGCGCTAAGTTGACAGGTACGTAGATAATATACCTGGACACATACGTCCACTGCTGAACTTGTGGGTTGTGGTAATGGTGCTGGTAGATCCTCAAACAGCCCTTTGAGATTGGTTTTGGTAAGGTATTTGGTTAGTGTCACAGCTGCGATCAAAATACTATCTAGATTTCGGGTCACATATAAAATCAAATCTAAAAGCAGTCTCCGTAAATAAGAGCACACTTGAGGGGTTCACTGTTAAACCTTCAGGCGATTAGTCGTAGGTAGGCGAACCCGCAACCTCCTGCGTCGCAGGTGTACTTTCGCCCATTGCGCCACCAAGGTCGTCGTCTTTTCATAGTACCTCATCATCATCAACCTATCTACTGCCACATAGGCCTCCCCCAATGAGCGCCATAGCGCCCTGTCTTCAGCTTGACGCATCCAGCATCTGCCTGCAGTCTTTCACAGGTCGTCATCCCACATGACCGGAGGGCATCCTACACTTATAGTACCTAATCCACATAAAACTTTTCAGGCGAGTTCCTATGCGGAGTATCAGAGATGTCGTACGTCCTACTCCTCCTACTCCTCGGCAAGGGGTACACGGTCACCCGGGGACGGTTGAAACTGGGGTTCACTGTCAAACTGACGGTGTTTATGTGTGCATATATGGTGACATACGTGGTGCTTTTCATTAGTCAAGCTAAGGTAATAAATAAATAAATAATAAATTATGCTGGACAATTCACACAGCATCATCTAGCCCCAAGCTAAGCAGAGCTTGTGTTATGGGTACTAGATGACTGATATACATAATATAATACATTACATAGATAGATATTTATTATACATAGAAAACGTCCAGAACACCCGGAACAAATATCTGCAGAACGTACACACAATTGTTCCGAGGCGGGAATCGAACCCGCAACCTCCTGCGTCGCAGGCAGACCTTCGCCCACCGCGCCACATCGGTCGTCAAGGTGAGTACGAGTAGTTAAATTAAGCTAATTTTACTAAGGTTGGTTTTATAGTCAGGCCGCTGGACGCGCCGTTGGCTGGGCAGCGCGCTGATAACGTGTAGGTTTACTGATAAGCGTTTACTGAACGGCGCTGCACAAGCGCGAGACTTTGAAACGCAACTACTACCCCCAAACATATCCGCCCCCTGATTATGTAACTGCGACCGGTTTGCGACAGGCGAAAATTAAGCAATCAGTGCTGTCAAAAGCCAATTTTGTATGAGATGACACCAGGTTTCCCTCTGCCGGACAATCGGTGAACTAAAAACTGCTTGCTAAAATTGCGGTCGCGGTCGCGTCGCTGTTGCTGTTGCTTTTACATAATCAGCCTGCCGAACGCGCGCTCCAACGCTGCCGAAACGCTTATTTTATTTATTTTTATTTTATTTATTAAACACACAAAACACATTACAATGTTATCTAAAATAATCATAAAAAAGTAATTTTAATCTACATTGTACCGTAAAGATATGTGTGTACAGCTATACTTAGTAAATTATATTATAATAATTCGTACTAAAGGACTAATATTAACAAAAACAAAAACAATGTTTAACAGAAACTGGTGATAAAATTAAACAAGCACTACCTAGCTATAAGACCGGGCAGTACTCTAATCAATTCCATCACCAGGTAGGATGGCCCAACTTGGAGGACCAGCGATATGAGGACAATAAAGCCTTAATTTGAGCTGTTGTTAAGTGTTGCCTGTTAGTTATTTAATGACAGATTTATTTATATACATTAAATATATAATTACTTAGTTTGTAATACTTTATTATTTATACATACTTATCATTATATTATTATAATTTCGGGTTAAGTTTAAGTTTATTCGTTGTACTGTTGTATTTAATTGATATGCGAATATAGTGATTATAATTGTTATCGTTAATAAATTGAATTTACTAAGAAAACTGAGAAAATTAGATCTAATTTATAAAGTTTTCGTATCACTGTGTTTGTAATAAAACTCCTCCGAAACGGCTTGACGATATCATCAATAATTTACTAGTTTAGTCCATAATTCACTAACATCGTCAATAATGTACTAACATCGTCAATAATGTACTAACATCGTCAATAATGTACTAGCATCGTCAATAATGTACTAACATCGTCAATAATGTACTAACATCGTCAATAATGTAATAACATTGTCAATAATGTACTAATATCGTCAATAATTTCAACCAGACATTCGACCCCGGTGAAGTACTCTACCTGTATGAGAGCCCGGCCGGCTATGGCATAGTGGTGCTGCGGGTAACAGCGTGGATCGTGTTCGCTTATTCGACTATTTGCACTGTCAAGAAATATCCGCAGAAGGTAAGTAATTCGGTGAGGTGGAGTAAAGGTTCGTCAGACGTGGGTGCCGGTTCAATTCCCGTATAAAAATGTTTGTGTCATCTGTGAGTTTTCTAGAGTATTTTCTTCAGACTAATTTAGCTTCGCTTAGTCGGCTAAGCGACTGCCCAGCATTATTTACTATTATATATACTAATATTATGTATAAAGAGGAAAGGTTTGATTTTTTTTTTGTTTGTTTGTTTGTTTGTAATGAATAGGCTCCGAAACTACTGGACCGATATGAAAAATTCTTTCACCGTTGGGAAGCTACACTATCCCCGTTGAACAGGCTATATTATATTTTCAAAAAAGTTAGAGATCCGTACTAAAACTGCAATAATGTAACTCAAGGTGTAAAACAATATGTTTAACGCGGGTGAAACCTAGATAGAGTGATTCAACAGGAAGGTTTATCTGTATAATACATGCACCCGTGCGAAGCCGGGCCGCGTCAGCTAGAAATATAAACAAAGCATCACAAAAATCACCCAGGAAACGCACACAAGTTCCGTTTTCCCATCAATGGAAATGCCGCCCCAGAGAACACGCGCGATCCAAACCCGTGCGACGTATTTTTCGAAGCAAACTTGTGCGAATAGCTCGCCTGTTCTTGATACAGAAAGAGAGAATAAAGAATAAATAATTTTTGATAGCCACACACACACAATGTTATACAGAGTTACAAAAAAATTAAAACACACAAAAATACAGAACAACATAAGTCGTAGGGATTTAAACTTAAATACATAGGTACTCTTCTACGACCGTCGTTACAGAAAAGGGTTACACTCGTTTCATCAGAGAAACAATCATAGTTTCGGAGAGGTGGGATGTTTGTGACGCCGAGTGTAAAAAAAAACTGTAATTTTTGTTACAGACCATGTTCTATTGTCCTTTCTTCATCTGTGGAACCCTGTGGTTCTTCGCAGGTCCTCTCTTCATACTTACTGCTAACGGTTTGATTGGTAAGCTAATTTTATTAGAAATAATATAAACTTATTAGAAATAATATAACTTATTTATAAAAGCATATGACAAACACCCTAGACTATGTCATCATCATCAGCCTATAGTAGTCAACTGCTGGACATAGGCCTCCCCTAATGACTATGATACCTAGACTATGTAGAGACCCGTATGGTGATTATGTAACTCGCGACCGTAAATTAAGCAATCAGTGCTGTCAAACGTCAATTTTGACCAATTTTGATTGTTGTAGCTGGTGTCAAACTAATACAAAATTGACGTTTGACAGCACTAATTGCTTAATTTACGCCCGTCGCAAACCGGTCGCGAGTCACATAATTAATCACCCGGCGGAATAGACTTATTCTAAAAGATAACCCCGCGTTCAGCCAAATTTTCGAAAAGTTTACTCTATGTGTAAAAATTTATGTTACCAAATGACATCAAATTATTAAATCATTATTTATATAAAATCTAATTGTTTAGATGGCTGTTGGTTTTTATGATATAAATGATCTAAGATACCAACTAATTTAATTTGTCATAATTATTGCATGCTAGAATATAGTAAGACATGAGTGACATTATTTATAATTAAACCTTTATGTCATGTATGACGCAATAAATATATTTGAATTTAAATTAAGACTATGAAATATTGACTACGCGACGAATCCTAGTTAAGCCCTAAGGCGACGTTATATCTACTTAAACTAACTTATTAAATTGGTCTAATTTACAATATACATAACCTATAAATTAACCTAAAAATTATGAAATTTGTTCGATAACCTGCAGTGTCTTTTCCATGGCTTGTGGCAGGTTTTCGTAAAATATATCTAGAATGTTTTTGGACAGAATATTGAGTAGCGAGTGACATAGGGGCTTAGTCCTACAAGTAGGCACCTCCAGCATGGCGGGGAGGTGGCTTCGCGCGCACCCAAGTACCTAGTTGTGCGCGCGAACAGCCGCAGCGCCGCCGCACTGGTGTTGCAGCAATATGACGCTACAATTAGCATATTGTTTATTTTTCAGATAAATGGGTGAGAGAGAGCGTGGTGACAGCTGTACTCCTCTTTATAACGTTCTGCGGGCATATTATGTTCTTGGTAAGCGAGTGTCCAGCAGTGGACCATTATAGGCAGTAGGTATATATAAGCATGGACTGATTTGTATTTAAGAATTTGTTCTTGTTTCAGTTATTAACATTGCCAGTATTTGCCAACAAGAATTTTCCCTACCACGTCAGGACAACTCAAATAGGTGTTATGGAGGTGAGTGAATAATTAGCATTTATGAGGCTTTTGACGAGGCCTTTGCCCAATAGTGGGACTCACGATTTACGAGTATAAATTCGCGGCCAATTTCTTTTCCATTAGTTTTAATCCTTGTTGAACGCAGAAAAAAAATATAACCACAAAAAACTTACTGCGCCTACACGAAACGAACGTCTTTAAAAGGGCAGTGCATCTTAAAGCTGTGCAAATTTTATGTGTTTTTTCGGTGGGATAGGTATGCCAAGCTAAAATCCAATAAACAAATAAATAATGCAGTACAATTCATACAGCAATATCTAGCCCCAAGCTGAGCAGAGCTTGTGTTATGGGTAATGGGTTCCATCATAAGAACTTATCTATTTTATTAAGTATATCAGTCATCTAGTACCCATAACACAAGCTCTGCTCAGCTTGGGGCTAGACGATGCTGTGTGGATTGTCCAACATTATTTATTTATTTATTTAGTTTTTTTTTTGCAGGTCACTAATAATCCGACAATAGATGGTTTTGGACATAATGCATACCAACCTTCTAATGGCGCAGCTCAAACTGTGATAATACCTCTAACGAGGTAAGCGTCCTTAAAGATATCATCACTTTTAGTGAATATTGTATAAAAAACAATCGTCTATACCAATACTACCTATACTATATATAGCTCCGTGTCCATCCAAAGGTTGCCTGGAAGAAATCGCTCTTAGCGATAAGGCCGCCCATTGTGCATCTGTATCTTTGTTTGTTTGTTCTTTACTGTTTTTTTTCTGTGTTTGGTGTGCAATAAAGCGTATTTGTATTGTATTGTATTGTATCGTGCCAGCTTTAAAAATATATAAACGTACTATATTTCAGACGTACAGAAGAACTGATAGGGAATATTTACAGCCAATACATGGCAACTGCGCCCCCACTCTCCCTAGAAAACCAAACGCCAAATCTAAACGGCATGCCTCGAAGAATAGACTCCCCAAGAAACGCACTTTTACCCCAAAACAGTACAGAAACTAATAATTCAGACGATATAAAACCAACACTCCAAAAAGATAACGAAATCTTCACAGTTGAAAGCCACATTTCGAAGATAGAGAACGTACCAATCGCTAAAGTGTTGCCTGTTGAGAAAAATCTCCCGAAAAATGGGGAGACACCAGAGAGAAATGGGGTGCAAGTACAAAACGGAGTGCAGATGCAAAATGCGGTGCAGAATGGAGATTTACACAATGGGCTGTTGAGAGGGGAACTGCCTAGTATTATGCGGTCTAGAAGGAATATTCTAGAACCATTGAAGAGAGAAGAGGCTCCTGTGCCTTCGTGGTCACTGGCTAAAGGACCATGTGTGGTGGGAATGTTGAAAAAACCAGTTAATGAAGACGGTAAGTTGAAAGAAAAAAACCCTGAGTTCAGTTCGACGATAGTTTTGACACGTCATAGTGACGTCTGATTTTTATTTAGGCCAGCAGTAGACTAATGTAGGCTGATTATAATGATGATATAGAGGTGTGTACCCTGAAGTCTATTCGTGAGTGTATGATAAACAGGGATACGTGCCGTTTCGTTAAAAAAACTTCGCCGGTTTTTGCCATTCATTGGCTGCATTTTGATTTATCAACATCATCAGCCTATATTAGTCCACGGCTCGACATAGGCCTCTCTTATAAGCCCTGAAGCACCCTGTCTTCAGCTTGCCGGTTCCAACATCCGCCTGCAGCCTTTCGCAAGTCGTCCCACCTGACCGGAGAGCGTCCTACAATACGTTTGCCGAATTTGATTACAAATAAAAATAAAAAATAATCTTCGGAATTGAACAGTTGTAGTTAGGTATACTCGTAAATACTTATCGAATGTAAGAATATAGGCCATTTTCTAACAAAACTTGTGCTTCTTCCAGTAAGTTTCGTCTGTTCTATTTTAATTATTTATGTTAGGTACATAAATAATTAAAATAGAACAGACGAAACTTACTGGAAGAAGCACAACTTCTACTTCCACCTATTCTCTCTCCCAATAAGGTTTCCTGGAAGAGAACTCTTTTTAGGGTTAAGCTCGCCTTTGTTATTATTTTCAAGTACAAAGATTTGTATACCTATGTTTTATAGTGCTAGAAGAATTATTTAAAAATATATAATATAAGTTTTTGGGAGAAAAAACGGTTGACACGACTTAGGACACGGTTAATAATAATAAACAAAATCTTTTCTTTTCTTAGATCCAGAAGCATCAAACCTGCCCCTGAGCAGTAAAAAGGTACCACCAGTCCGCAACGGGCTTCGACAGAACTCTGGAGAAATATCTACCATCGTGGAAGGCAGGATTCAAAGCTACGTGAACGAAGCCACTGTAGACCTTTTCACGGCAGCTAACCTTAAGACTAACTAGTGATTTTCCCAGTCAAAACCTTTTGAAACTATCATGGTTATTAACACAAAAGTCTTTTAATGCGCGTGGAAATCTATGTAACCCTTCCTCTTGAATCACTCTACTATCTTCTAAAAAAGACCGCATCGAAATCCGTTGCTTAGTTTTAACACTTTGACTGCTGAAATCACACGGTATGTGTTTTCTACAAGTGACTAATATGCATAAATCCACACTAACGCAGCGGCTAAGAAAATACAGATCTGTGTGACTCTGCACAGCCGTAATATTTTTCGAACGAAACGCATGTGCGGCGCAACACAAACGCTGTGTAGAGCGGCAGCACGATTTTTTTAGGTTAAAAAAAAGATCGCGGTCGTCGAAAAAAAATCGCAGTCTAAGTGTTAAGTACCAAAGTCGGAAACTGTTCAAAAACTAATACTTACAGTAGCAATATTTTATAAGCAATAAAGTGTGTTGTGTGCTAGTCATTAAAATAAGATAAGATGTATTAAAAAAATCTTGATTTATATTTATGTATTTTATTTGAATTTGGTACCTGATTAAGATCAAAAGGATTACATCTAGATATTTATCTATAGGTACTAATATTATAAAGTTTTTAAGTTAGCTGGTTATAATCTTGGATTTTTTTTCTCTCTGTACCAGTGCAAAAACATAAAATATAAAAATAAAATACACATTAAAATAAATATATACACAATCATAAAATATTTCACTCTCGTCTTGTCTTCTGACTTTTGGAGGATGAGTTTACAAAACATATTTAGATTTCCAAGCAGTTTCTATTATCGGTTCGCAAATAATTTAAATGCTAACTAAACACCTGCATCACTATTATCAGATAAAAGTTATTTATTTTCAGGGTACCTATTCAAAATGTCAGACTTTCACTCTGACACATGTTTGTGGTAGGTAGTGGGTCATGATAATAAATTTTTGTCAACTCCGTCATAAATAAGGGTAAGAAAATAAAATATTATCTGAAAATGCAACTATAGGTAGGGCAGCTGATTCATCGATATCGATACATTTCAACAAGGAGCAACGCATCCCTATAATTTTCTTTGTGTTGGCAGCCTTGATTGTTTATGAGTGACATTGACATTCAAGTCACAACGGCGCATTCTAGGCAACGGCGGCGTCTGTGTGTTCCGAATTGTGGCTGTTAAGTAAGTCTTCCAGCCGGGTGATTATGTAACTCGCGACCGGTTTACGACAGGCGTAAATTAAGCAATCAGTGCTGTCAAACGTCAATTTTGTATTAGTTTGACACCAGCTACAACGTCAAAATTGGCGTTTGACAGCACTGATTTTGCTTAATTTACGCCTGTCACAAACCGGTCGCGAGTTACATAATCACCCGGCCGGTCTCTACAAAGATTTATTCTCTTCTCTAGTCAAAAACAACGTTTGGTAAACTGATTCTGCTCTATTATCTATGGAAGTTCAATCTCTTCTTACAGTTATTGTAAATCTTTTGTTGGATAAAAAATCTTATTGTATTCAGTGTCTCCACATGCAATGTAATTACAGTAGGTTAAATGTAATTCTACTTTTTCACTGTACACTGTATTATGTGAATACAGTATAATGAGGACACTTTCATTTCAAGTTTGAAGTTCTTAGTAAAAATAAGGAAAATTATCTAAATGGATTAAAGGAAAGTGCTAGTCTATGATTCAGAGGCGGCCGGCGGCGGCGGGTTGATTTGATACCTATCTACGCTACGCTACGCGGGAAGGGGAATTCCCTGACGAACAATCGAATTATGCAGTCAAATTACGTCTATCGTTATGGGTTTTAATAATGTGATAAATAGTAGCATATCAGGGTTCATCTTAATTAGCCCTTAGTATAGTAGCATATCATGGGTAATCTTAATTAGCCC
Organism: Eupithecia abbreviata; assembly: GCA_943735965.1. Taxonomy (NCBI): domain Eukaryota; kingdom Metazoa; phylum Arthropoda; class Insecta; order Lepidoptera; family Geometridae; genus Eupithecia; species Eupithecia abbreviata. The sequence goes on along the minus strand of OX031001.1, from coordinate 1,948,395 downwards.
TTAGTATAGTAGCATATCACGGGTCATCTTAATTAGCCCTTAGTATAGTAGCATATCATGGGTCATCTTAATTAGCCCTTAGTATAGTAGCATATCATGGGTAATCTTAATTAGCCCTTAGTATAGTAGCATGTCATTGGTCATTTTATTTAGCCCTTAGTATAGTAGCATATCATTGGTCATCTTAATTAGCCCTTAGTATAGTAGCATGTCATTGGTCATCTTAATTAGCCCTTAGTATAGTAGCATATCATGGGTTATCTTAATTAGCCCTTAGTATAGTAGCATATCATTGGTCATCTTAATTAGCCCTTAGTATAATAGCATGTCATTGGTCATCTTAATTAGCCCTTAGTATAGTAGCATATCATGGGTTATCTTAATTAGCCCTTAGTATAGTAGCATATCATTGGTCATCTTAATTAGTCCTTTGTATAGTAGCATATCATGGGTCATCTTTATTAGCCCTTAGTATAGTAGCATATCATTGGTCATCTTAATTAGCCCTTAGTATAGTAGCATATCATGGGTTATCTTAATTAGCCCTTAGTATAGTAGCATATCATGGGTAATCTTAATTAGCCCTTAGTATAGTAGCATATCATTGGTCATCTTAATTAGTCCTTTGTATAGCAGCATATCATGGGTCGTCTTAAGCAAATACCTTATTGTAAAATAATAACTGTAAGTTTTCTTAAATTTATTTGATTATTGATTATACAAAAATTTACACATGTATTTACATGCATCGTTTAAATTAAAATTATTATAGTTAACCAATGCCAATGCCTAGTTCTTGGTTATCCTTTGTGTTTTTAAAATTGTAATGTGTCGTGTCAAATAAACCTTTTTCATTTCATTATTTTATGCAGGCTATGTGTTACAATTTGTGGTCAGTGTTAATTGCAATGCCTATAATCATAAAAATAATAAACAAATAATTAATATTCGTTTATTTCTCTAGGTCTTACATACATAAACCTTGTCATTACATGTATATTTCATTATCATTCATTATATCTCTTTTTATTTTTTATATGATACATATGTACTTATTTATTTTGTTTGCGGAGGAGGGCCCTGACTCCGTTACACAGTTTTTTAACTTTTGCGGTAGTCAGCCCACAAGTGTACCCTATACATTAAATTTTATGTTTCAAATAAATTATTTTTATTCATTATTCATTTTTTCATTATTAACTTCTCTATTGCTCGGTTAATGTTACTTATTTTGTATGTATTTAAGCTGGCCTACAGCTCAAATACATACAAAATAAGTAAAAATAAATAAATAAAGATTTTGTATTTGTACATTATCGGTAAAATCAATTGAGTTTTCCCTATAGATAAGCAAAGTTCTAAACTTCTTACATAACATCAAATAACAAGAACATAACACTTGCAAAAACAAAATAAGCACCACAGAACACTTTCCAAATCAAGAAAACGTATAAAACAGATATTATGCAGTGTAAAATCATAAGATACATTTGCCTTTTGTATGCCCATTCGGTGTTGGTGAGGCCATCTTTGAGGATATACTTTCGTACACCAATGCACCAGATTCGTACGTACTCGTCCCAATCTATCGATGTCATGTCAAAGTTGAATATTGTCTTGTCAGTTTTTGACATTGAGTTGAACAGTCCTTCCAAGTTTTTGTCATCAAATAGCCAGCTGTTCATTGTGAAGTGACGCAGTGCGTTTTGCATTTTGTATGCTTTCTTGTATAATTCGACTGCTCTGAAATTAAATAAAAAAAAATAAAAATAATGATGGACAATCCACACAGCATTATCTAGCCCCATGGTAAGCAAAGCTTGTGTTATGGGTACTAGATAACTGATATACATAATACAATACATTACATAGATAGATATTTTTTTATTATACATAGAAAACGACCAGAACACCCGGAACAAATATCTGCAGATCGTACACACAATTGTTCCGAGGCGGGAATCGAACCCGCAACCTCCTGCGTTGCAGGCGGACCATCGCCCACCGCGTCACATCGGTCGTCGAACGCAATTCAAACGCAAATTATTCGTTTTATATATATCTTTAGACCTACAAAATAATCTTTAGTCCTAAAAAATAAGCTCTTAGACAAGTCAAATTTTACACCACAAATTATCATCAAATAAGATTATTTTACTATTCACTTAATTTTTTTTGACGAATTAATAAATAAATAGGTAGGAAAATAGTCATTATCTAGCCCCCAGTAAACAGAGATTGACATTTGTCCTAAGGCGGGAATCGAACCCGCAACCTGCAGGATGAACTTCGCCGCGCCGCCACTTCGTCAAATTTACCATACATCATAAATCATTTATTTCCTTTTGCAGGAATGTCGGTACAATAGATCGTCTTAACAATAAGGTTTCTATAATATTCCGCCTCTTAGCGTGCAAAATTATAGGTAACTACTTAGGTAATACTTAGGTTAGACTTTATAATACATATTTTTATTATATAGTCAAAAAAATATATAATAAAAATAAATGACAAAAAATAGTTGGCTACTGAATGTAATTAGGCTCTACTACTAGTTGGCCCGAGGAGTATTAATATAGTTTTACCTGCGCTCCTTTCCCAGTAAAAGTAGTACGAAGTCGACTGCGGCAGCGGGTATGAAATGTAGGAACAGGGTTTGAAGCATGAAGAGGAAACGCGAGCTCGTCTCGAATCCAAACGGGAAGTAAAGGGACTTGGGTGAACAAACCACTCTTTCATCCCTTCTAACTACCTGTAGGATGCGTCCTGAAAAACACGGTTAATCTGGGTTAGACATGGGTTAAACAAGGTTATTCTGGGTTAGACATGGGTTAAACAAGCTTATTCTGGGTTAGACATGGGTTTAACAAGGTTAATCTGGGTTAGACATGGGTTAAACAAAGTTATTCTGGGTTAGACATGGGTTAAACAAGGTTATTCTGGGTTATACATGGATTAAACAAGGTTATTCTGGGTTATACATTGATTAAACAAGGTTATTCTGGGTTAGACATGGGTTAAACAAGGTTATTCTGGGTTATACATGGGTTAAACAAGGTTATTCTGGGTTAGACATGGGTTAAACAAGGTTATTCTGGGTTAGAAGCTCTAAGACCGCATCTTGATTTGACTAGATAGCAGTTATGACTAAATAGGTGGGATGACGGACTGCAGGTAGATGCTGGATGCGTCAAGCTGAAGACTGGGCGCTGTGGCACTGCGCTCATTGGGGCAGGCCTATGTCCAGCAGTGGACTTACATAGGCTGATGATGAAGATAGGGGCATTGTGAGTAATGTATGAAAGTATTAAGTAAATAAATAACGCTAAGTAGAGCTTGTGTTATGGGTACTAGATAACTAATATACATAATACAATACATTACATAGATAGATATTTTTATTATACATAGAAAACAACCAGAACACCTGGAACAAATATCTGCAGATCGTACACACAATTGTTTCGAGGCAGGAATCGAACCCGCAACCTCCTGCGTCGCAGGCGGGCTTTCGCTAACCGCGCCACATCGGTCGTTGAAGTACAGACAGTAGCGTGTTTCTCGCCACGCTGCTGACAGTATAAATAGTGGTGCTGTCTCCGCCATTGTTGCGGCTTGCTGCGCTACCCGCTACAATGACGGCGTTGTTCACAAAGTAAGTGATCTTACCAAACAGCAGCGTGTTTCTCGCCACGCTGCTGACAGTATAAATAGTGGTGCTGTCTCCGCCATTGTTGCGGCTTGCTGCGCTCCCCGCTACAATGACGGCGTTGTTCACAAAGTAAGTGATCTTACCAAACAGCAGCGTGTTTCTCGCCACGCTGCTGACAGTATAAATAGTGGTGCTGTCTCCGCCATTGTTGCGGCTTGCTGCGCTACCCGCTACAATGACGGCGTTGTTCACAAAGTAAGTGATCTTACCAAACAGCAGCGTGTTTCTCGCCACGCTGCTGACAGTATAAATAGTGGTGCTGTCTCCGCCATTGTTGCGGCTTGCTGCGCTACCCGCTACAATGAGGGCGTTGTTCACAAAGTAAGTGATCTTACCAAACAGTAGCGTGTTTCTCGCCACGCTGCTGACAGTATAAATAGTGGTGCTGTCTCCGCCATTGTTGCGGCTTGCTGCGCTACCCGCTACAATGAGGGCGTTGTTCACAAAGTAAGTGATCTTACCAAACAGTAGCGTGTTTCTCGCCACGCTGCTGACAGTATAAATAGTGGTGCTGTCTCCGCCATTGTTGCGGCTTGCTGCGCTACCCGCTACAATGAGGGCGTTGTTCACAAAGTAAGTGATCTTACCAAACAGTAGCGTGTTTCTCGCCACGCTGCTGACAGTATAAATAGTGGTGCTGTCTCCGCCATTGCTGCGGCTTGCTACGCTACCCGCTACAATGACGGCGTTGTTCACAAAGTCGCACGGGACCATGCCGAGCTTGACGTCGGCGTTGGCGAGCATCGTGTGCAGTACGCCTAAGCCAGCGCCGATGATTAACTGGAAAGAAAACTAATTAAAAGTAGCTGTATATATGTAGAATATATATTTTATGATATTTAGGTACCTATGTAGTTTATTTGTGTAAGTATTATAAGTATTTTATTAATAATAATATAACCTACAAGCACAAAAAAAGTAAAAGTAAAAAAGTTAAAAATCATTTATTTCTTTAGGCTTACAAAATAAGCACTTAGACAAGTCATATTTTATATTTAAATTATTATCAAATACAATTATTTTACTGTTCACTTCATTTTTTTGTCCACTTGTGGAAGAAGTGAAAAGAAACCACTAGCATGTTCATCTCTTATATGTCTAATACATGGTTATTTGCCTATTTAAGTCTAAATATAATATGATTCGATACATGTCAATATTTAAGTAAAGCTATGCACAACAACAAATTACTTACTACATACTATTGTCGGTGCGAAACTGAGCGACATCTGGCCAAGCATTAACATCGTTGAGATAATCATTTATGGAGTAGAAAGCCTTCTTGATGAGGTTTAGTTTTATGTAATTTTTAAATTTACGAATAGGGAGCTCAGTTGCTTCAGATGGAAGCTTATTATAGAAGCGCACGCTATTGCCCATAAATGATTTCCCTACCTTGTGTAATCTAAATGATGGGATGTGTAACTTGTTCTTGTTTCTTGTATTTCTATTGTGAACATCACACTTTTTCATAAGGCTATCCTTATTTTTGTGGGTATACATTAAATTTTCATAGATGTATTGCGATATTACAGTCAGAATATTAATGTTTTTAAATAATTCCCTCAAAGAATCTCGTGGCTTTAATTTATAAATAGCGGGTACCGCCCTTTTTTGAAGAACAAATATGGTCTGGATGTCAGCTGCCTGTCCCCAAAGTAAAATACCATAAGACATAATACTATGGAAGTAACTGAAATAAACTAACCTAGCTGTGTCTTCATTGGTAATATATCTAATTGTTCGAACTGCATAAGCTGCTGAACTAAGTCTACCTGCCAGAGCCTCTATTTGCGACCTCCATTGAAGAGAATAATCAATATGTAACCCTAGGAATACAGTAGAGTCTACAAGGTGAACAATCTCATCCTTCAGCATTATTTTTGTTGGGAGTTCTCTTACATTCGGTAGCATGAATTTTATACATTTAGTCTTTTTAGCATTGAGTAGTAGGTTATTGGCAGTGAACCAATCTAGTATTTGTGAAAGCGAATTATTTACATCGTCATAGTTATATTTATTTCTATCAACTTTAAAAATCAATGAAGTATCATCAGCAAATAAGACTATATCACAAAGATCTCTTGCTAAAAATGGAAGATCATTTACATATACTAAAAATAAAAAAGGACGTAATATTGATCCTTGCGGGACGCCTAGTTCACGTTTTGATCCTCTAGATCTTTCTTTACCAATATCTACTTTTTGAACTCTATCAGCTAAATATGATTGCATAAGGTCCAGTGCCTTGTTATTAATTCCATAGTGTTCCAACTTCCTAATTAGTGTACCATGATCCACGCAATCAAAAGCCTTAGAAAGGTCACAGAATACACCAATAGCGTTTTTTGCTTTATCCCAGGCATCTAATATATGCTTTAATAGAACTGTGCCAGCATCGGTTGTCGATCTACCGTTGGTGAAGCCAAACTGATTTTTATGAAACAGCCTGTTAATGTTGAAGTGTGAAGTCAACTGAGTAAGGATAATTTTTTCGAAAATTTTACTTATTGCAGGAAGTATTGAAATTGGCCTGTAATTGGCCGGATCAGTATGGCTACCAGATTTGTAAAGAGGAACCAGTTTACTACATTTCATAAGATCAGGAAAAACTCCTGCGTCTACACAATTATTGAAAATATGGGCCAAGCAGGGAGCCACTTCCTTAATAATTAAACTTAGTACTTTCGTTGAAATGCCCCAGAGATCCTCAGTATTTTTTATGTTTATAGATTTAAAAGTTTTTACAATGTAATTACCATTTACGTGACTAAAGATAAAGACTTCCTTACATTTCTCAACAGATGATTCTAATAATTCAACCGCCTTTAAAGCTGAGGAATTGAGAGACCGGGTTACAATTTTAGGGATATCAGCAAAGAATCCATCAAAAGCATCTGCAATATCTTTTTCATTTATAAGAATTGAATTATTAACTTTTAACTTTATTTCTCTATTACGTGGCTTTGATTTACCAGTTTCGTTATTTATTAGTCTCCATGTCGCTTTAATTTTATTAGATGAGTTTGTTATTTTATTCTTCAAAAATAGGCATTTTGCTGTGTTGCAGACATTCTTAAATGTTTTCGAGTAGTTATTTACATACAAAAGAAATGCAGGGTCATGTAACATAGCTTCTCTAGCACCATATAGATCGTATAGCCTATTCCTACTTCTGTAAATGCCGGGAGTGGCCCAATCAGTAAACCCGACCCTATCTCTAACTGTGCAAGTTTTAAGTTTGAATACTTCATTGTGTTCTTTGTTTATAACATTAAAAAGTCTGTTAAATAAACCATTAGGGTCATCAGAATAAGGTATATTAGCTACTGCTAGATCTACTTTACATTTAAATTTACTAATACGGCTCTCTGTGATAGGCCTGTAGGTATATTCCTCAACTGTTTTTTATCATTCAAATTATTAATAAAATTAACACTCTGACCATAATGGTCTGATTTGAAATGCTTAATTACTGCTTTGTTAGTTGGAGATTGACTGCAGTAAATATTATCTAAACAAGTGGCAGAAGTTAGGGTTACCCTAGTCGGATCATTAAAAAGATGTTGTAAGTTAAAGCATTTGAATAAATTTATCAATCTATCAGCGAGAGGATTTGCTAAAATATCTATATTAAAATCGCCACAAACAATGAGATCCTTCCTACAAGTAAATACTTTTAGCATAGCTTCTTCCATAGTACTTTCAAAGTCTACCTGATTTGCGTCGGGAGGGCGGTATACACACACTATGATATGTCGCTCCAGTTCCACACAAGAAAGTTCAATAGTTCTCTCAATACTAAGTTTAACAATATCTTTCCGTTCTTTACATTTAATACTATTTTTAACTATAATCAGAGAGCCACCACGTATTGCAGTTTTTCTTTTATAGGAACTTGCAAGACAATAGTTATGATAAAAAGGAAGTAACTGATTTTTCACAATCCAGTGTTCTGTTATGCACATAACATCTACATTTAAATAATTTAAAAATAGTTCTAATTCTAGAACTTTGCTGGGTAAGCCTTGTATATTCTGATGGACTATATGAAATGTATTTGGCTTTCCCATTGTCGATGTGATCAGTCACAGATCCCCTAGTACTGTCCACGATCCAATCCATCCATGGTTGTCTGGTAGAGATCGCTCTTGAGCGATAAGACCGCCAATTGTATCTAGTTTTAAGTTTTTATGTTAGGTACATTGTTCATATAATCTAAGTGTGCAAATTGTGCAATAAAGAATATCTATCTATCTATTTATTAAGCCTCTCCTACACATGCGTGGTATTGCGCAATATTAGATTTATATTTAACACTAGCTGCGCCCCGCGGTTTCACCCGCGTGATGATAGATATTTTGGATAATATACAATGTATCTTTACGAATTGTAGCCTATGTGTTATTCTGATATGTAAGCTATATTATTTATTTGAAGTATATCCAGAAGCTCAAAAATAATACACTAACAATTTGATTAATCTACTAAAAAGCTTATTGGGTTTCGCGGTTTTTTTATTTATTATTAAATAAATAATACTGGACAATTCACACAGCATTATCTAGCCCCATGGTAAGCAGAGCCGCGCCACATCGGTCGTCATCAAATAGCATTTCTCCCGCAAAAACTAATTAAGAAATTTGATTTCTCAGCGCCGCTACTAACTCCGGCTTGTAGCGGCATCATGCTGAGACAGGGACCTTTTTGGCCCCTTATGTAACACGTATATGTTCCTATCTGTATGTTTTATCTATTTCCTTATATTTTTTTCTTGTTTGTATACTTTCTTACTATGTAATGTGTCGTGTTATGTGTTATGTATGGTGTCAAATAAATGTATTTTCTTTGTTTATATTTTCTGATGTCGGTTTTTAGTTTATTCGAAACAGACAAAATCATCAAATTGTAGGTAATATTACGATATTCCAAAAATATTACCTAGGTACACAGTTAAACGTGGGCAAACGTGTTCTTGAGTGGAGACCACGAATCGGTAAACGTGGTGTAGGTGTATAAGTTGATTCTATTCCAATTTATGGATTGGATGGAGTTGGATGAATTAAACTTTTTAATTTCACACACTTGGTTTATTGTTCGACTCATAGATTGGATCACAGAGAAAGGTAAGTGAGAGCTGGCCACAGACAACTTAATTAGTGTTGCCAGACCAATCACTCAGGTATGTCATACGACAGTAGGACGTCCTCCGGCCAGGTGGAATGACCTGCGAAAGACTGCAGGTAGATGCTGGATGCGTCAAGCTGAAGACAGGGCGCTATGGCGCTCATTGGGGGAGGATTAGGTCCAGCAGTGGACTGCTATAGGCTGATGATGATGATGACACAGTTAAACCGGTAAATTTTTTTGCAAACGTAGGGTTCCGTAACATGGTGCAAACCTATTTCGGTATAAAACCGATTTTTAGCTGTATAGAGAGGCAAGAGCTCACCCCAGACGCACCATATGCGCAGCTTATGTCGAGCCAACCCGGGCGCGGCTCCTTGTATGCAGCTTGCACTGAAACATGAAAAATACTTCGGTACTTCTCTAGGTACGCTTTAGATTTTTTTTTCGTTTATGTTTCACAGTAAGTCCTACTAATGTTATAAACGAGAAAGTTCATTGATACTCATTCACAAACCCTAAATAAATGTGTATAATAATAACCTATTGTATTGGATAATACTTCACTAGTAATTTTTGTTTTAATATGTTTATGAGTTTTTAATTGTACAATTGTAACTTATTAATAAGTATAAGAATCTACTTTTATAATAGGCAAAGGGAGTATCCCTTTGCCTATTGTAAGATTTTTTTTGTATTTAATATTAGTTTAGATTAAGAAATGGCAATAAATTTGATTTTATTATTTTTATTATTTTAAAGTTTGTGAGGATATGTTTGTTGCTCTTTCACGCAAATATACTGAATGGATTTTGATGAAACTTCACAATAATATAGCTTACATATCAGAATAACACATAGGCTACAATTCATAAAGATATATTGTATATTATCCAAAATATCTATCACCACGCGGGTGAAACCGCGGGCCGCATATTTTGACGACCGATGTGGCGCGGTGGGCGAATTATTGTATTATATATATCAGTTATCTAGTACCCATAACACAAGCTCCGTTTACCATGGGGCTAGATAATGCTGTGTGAATTGTCCAGGATTATTAAAAAAAAAATACTAGCTATGTAGTATGATATTATACTAGAAGAGCAACAAACATACATACATCTTCACAAACTTTCGCGTTTATAATATTAGTAGGTATAATCTAAAAGCTAACGTAAACGGTAATTCCGTTTGTCCGTAAGCCTCATTATTCTCTATCTATACGTAATACGTATATACTAATATTATAAAGAGGAAAGATTTGATTTTTTGTTTGTAATGAATAGGCTCCGAAACTACTGGACCGATTTAAAAAATTATTTCACCGTTGGGAAGCTACACTATTCCCGGTGAACATAGGCTATATTATATTATCAAAAAAGTTAGGGATCCGTACTAAAACCGTGCGAAGCCGGGAAGGTCCGCTATTGATACATAAATCCCTACCTATTCCTGGTCTGATGATGCAGACAGGCATGCCAGCGGTCATGGTCCTGACAAGCTCTTCAGCCACCGCCTTGGCGAAGGTATAGGTGTTCGGCCAGTCCTGGATCAACCTAGAATCATGTTAAATAGGTACAGTCAGCGTCGAATAGATGAACAACTAGAGTAGTCAAAATGATCTGAAAAACATAAAAGCAATTTGATATACGCAGTTCGAATTATCTTATTGTTGTAAGCACCCAAGGTGTTCAAAATATCTTACTACTCATTAGTAAATAAAATAAATAAATAATGCTGGACAATTCACACAGCATTATCTAGTCCCATGGTAAGCAGAGCTTGTGTTATGGGTACTAGATAATTAATATACATAATACAATACATTACATAGATAGATATTTTTTTATTATACATAGAAAACGACCAGAACACCCGGATCAAATATCTGCAGATCGTACACACAATTGTTCCGAGGCAGGAATCGAACCCGCAACCTCCTTCGTCGCAGGTGGACCTTCGCCCACCGCGCCACATCGGTCGTCATTGTTTCATAATTATATGAGCAGACAGAGTGTTCAAAATTATCTTAGCAAACAAAGCTCTCAAAATTATCTTAGCAAACAAAGCTCTCAAAATTATCTTAGCAAACAAAGCTCTCAAAATTATCTTAGCAAACAAAGCTCTCAAAATTATCTTAGCAAACAAAGCTCTCAAAATTATCTGTTTCAAGTATCTATGATGTCAATTATTCACTCAAAAGAGTTTGCAGAGACTACCTACCTTCGCTCGCATTACAAGTGCTTTTATATATACGGAGACAGATTTTTTAAAATTTATGATTTAAGTACGAGAATCAAAGTTCAAAGTCGCTCAGCGAGCTATGGAAAGAGCTATGCTCGGAGTTTCTCTGGAGGATAGGATTCGCAACGAATACATCCGACAGAGAACCAAGGTTATCGACATAGCTCAAAGAATTAGCTAGCTGAAGTGGCAGTGGGCCGGCCATATCTAGCGAAGAACCGACGGCCGATGGGGCAAACGCGTTCTTGAGTGGAGACCACGACTCGGTAAACGTAGGACGCCCTCCGACCAGGTGGGATGACGACCTGCGAAAGACTGCAGGTAGATGCTGGATGCGGCAAACTGAAGACGGCGCTATGGCGCTCATTGGGGGAGGCCTATATCCAGCAGTGGACTGCTATAGGCTGATGATGATGATGATGATGAAGTACGAGAATCATAGATTATGTCAATTTATACTTTGTTTCTTTAGTTTACAAAGGCCTATTAGTGTTTTTGTGGGGGAGGCCTATGTCCAGCAGTTGACTAACTTAGGTTGATGATGAGGCCCCAGGTACTTACATAGGAGTGATGCAATCCAACCGTGCTTCGTCCACACTCTCAGCCATAGCAATAAGGGCCTGCGGAGGGATAGGGCTTCGCTGAAACTGTTCGAAAACAAGCTGCTCGGCGAGGCTGGAGGTGGCGTGCGTGTAGGCAGTCGACACGTGGACGAATGACCTGCAAAGGTGGTGGATAAATAAAGCTAAGCTAGCCATTATTATCATATATTCTTTTTTTTTTTTAATTAGTCCACTGCTGGACATAGGCCTCCCCCAATGAGCGCCATAGCGCCCTGTCTTCAGCTTGGCGCATCCAGCATCTACCTGCAGTCAGATTCAGATTCAGATAACTTATTGTCATACTTCATACACATAATAAAATCACAATAATGTAACTTAAATTAAATTATGAGGCTATGACTCGTCAAACACGATATGGATACAATAGAGATAGGTAATATAGAACAATTTTGCTGTAAAGGGGCAGTAGAGAAAGTAAAAAAAATATGCTTTAATCTAAGGTTCTTAAATCTATCACTATTATCTACACTATATTTAGATAAGGTGATTCTACGAGGACGTCAGGTAACTTAGAGGATTTGACATTAAACTGACTGTAGTCGTTTTCTAAAAACTCTTTGATACTATACAGCGTTTTCTCAAGTAAGAGATTTCGTAATTCTTTATTGAACCGATTTTCGTTTTTAATTAATTTTAATTCTAGAGGGAGCTTATTATAAAGTTTTTGACCCATTATTTTAGGGAGCTGTTTAAGTATGTTTAGTCGGTGCTGGATCGGCTCTATTATCATTCTATTTCGCGCTGTGCGTTTATTACAGCCTCCTCTTATAGTATATTCACCTAAATGTAGTCTAACATACTATAATACCTCCATTACGTAGACTACAACAGATGTTAATATGCGGAGGTCTTTATTTCTTCTTAGGCGGAGGTTACTAAAATGATCGCGGCATGAATCTCTGTATTTTGCGTTTAATAAAATTAGTCTAAGTTGCTTTAGTGCGTAACTAATATTCAAGCGGGTCATGACTCGCTGGCCCCCCAAATCTTAGTTTAGGTATAAAAAATCACTAGAAAATACCTGGAACTTGAAATAAATTTTAACTTCAGACTATTCTACCTAGCTTGTAACTTAACAATATGGTTAACCGTATACACTGCGGTAAAAAAAAATCGTGGCTCGCTCCGCTCGCCGATATTACTCGTGTTTTGGGCGTTTTATTATGTTTCGTATCAGTTCTGCAAAAGCAACGGCACCTATTTTGCTACAGTCCTTTTCTATCAACTCAATCACCACAACAAATAGCGCAAAATCAGATTTTTTATATCAATCAGCCTGTATAGAAATGAAATAAAGTCGATTTCGCAAAATTTGTTAGTTATTTCATTTTAAATCTACAGCGACGATATGTGCTTTCCTCAGCGCGCCTTATTTTGTGCCACTAATATAGAGTGCAGGTAGATGCTGGATGCGTCAAGCTGAAGACAGGGCGCTATGGCGCTCATTGGGGGAGGCCTATGTCCATCAGTGGACTAACGTAGGCTGATGATGAAGATAGGGGCTTTGTCAGTAATGTATGAAAGTATTGTAAATAAATAATGCTGGAAAATTCACACAGCATTATATCGCCCCATGGTAAGCAGAGCTTGTGTTATGGGTACTAGATAACTGATATACATAATAAAATACATTAGGTACATAGATAGATATTTTTTTTATACATAGAAAACAACCAGAACACCCGGAACAAATATCTGCAGATCGTACACACAATTGTTCCTATATTGTTTAATATAGTATAGGCTGATAATGATGATGATGATGAATATAGAGTGGTGTGGAGTGGATGTGATTTTCTAGATGTCTAATTTAGAGGACCTACTCACTTTAAGTCCTTACAGGCCCTGCCCAGCAGCAGTACCTCCCTGGTTCCTCTCACGTTGATGAGCGTGGCCACTCGCAGACTCTCGTCGAACCGCGTCGTGGCAGCCATGTGGTAGATCACGCTTACCTGACGACAAATATCAAATATAAATCAATCCTACTAATATTATAAACGCGAAAGCTTGTCAGGATGTATGTATGTTTGTTGCTCTTACACGCAAAAACTACAGAATGGATTTTGATGAAATTTCACAATAATATAGGTTACATATCAGATCGCTCTGAGCGATAAGGCCCATGGTGCATCTGTATCTTTGTTTGTTTGTTTTTTACTGTTTTTTTTTCTGTGTTTGATGTGCAATAAAGCGTATTGGTATTGTATTATGTGCTGCACTCTCAAAAAATCTGTTATCTATCTCGTTTTGTTCTGTAATAAATGAAGTTCTTATTTTTTGTTTTGTTACTTTTCATTTACTGTTTGTGCTTGATCGTCACTTAGTAGACTTATGTTTTCCCCCATCCAAAGTTTGCCTGGGAGAAATATCTATCCCTATCAGCGCTATTGTATTGTTTGTTAATATTTAGATATAAGGTTTTTATTTTTTGTTATCTTTTTAGTGCAATAAAGTCCACATTTATTCACTAATTCATCTATCTATTTAGGGTCCGTTCAAGTATTACGTAAGCACTATGGGGGGGTGGGGGGTCTTTGTTTTGCTTATTTTGGATGACATGGGGGGTAGGGGAGTCTAGATGATGATTACGTCATCGGTAGTTATTTACTTTTTTACACGAATGGTAACCCTCACATTGTCTATGCTTGAAAACGAAACGCATTTTCGGGGATTCCCGCAAATAATGCATACGTTTAGGCACTCGCTTTAGAACCGATTAGGGGAATTACCGCGCGCTATTCACTTGTCTAAATTTCCTCTGTCAGTGTATTGTTTACTTGTGTATTATAATTATAATATTTAAAAATAAATACATTTACATATAATTGAAAAATGTTTACGTAAGCATGGGGGGAGGGGGCAACATTTTGTCAGCAAAAGTAAGCAAAACTCTTAAGCTTTGCTTACTTTTGCTGACAAGAGGGATGGGGGGTAAATAATTTTAATAAATCTGCTTACTTTATATTTGAACGGCCCCTTAGATAGATATAATTTTTTTATTGCATTTTAAATAGAAAACTATGTTCCGAAAAAACATAAAAATTTATTGCAATCGGCGGTCTTATCGCTCAAGAGCGATCTCTAGACAACCATGGATGGAAAGGATCATTATTCATTTATTTACCTCCTGAATCAGAGTCTCCCAGTCCTGGTCGCTGATGCCGAGCCTGGTCGCCGCCACGTCTCCTTCGATGCCCACGATCTGATCCGCGAAGTTTGGCTTTAGGCTGCGGACACGATCGAACACCTGCAAAATATGGATAAGCTGGACAATCCACACTGCCAACCAACTTGGGGGAGGCCTATGTCCAGCAGTGGACTGCTATAGGCTGATGATGATAAATAAATAAATAATTCTGGACAATTCACACAGCATTATCTAGCCACATGGTAAGCAGAGCTTGTGTTATGGGTACTAGATAACTGATATACATAATACAATACATTACATAGATAGATATTTTTTATTATACATAGAAAACAACCAGAACACCCGGAACAAATATCTGCAGATCGTACACACAATTGTTCCGAGGCGGGAATCGAACCCGCAACCTCCTCCGTCGCAGGCGGACCTTCGCCCACCGCGCCACATCGGTCGTCGAGTCGTATAAGTTCTGCCCTCTTTGGGGCTAGATGATGCAGTGTGGATTCATCATGGACGACCGATGTGACGCAGGAGATTGCGGGTACGATTCCTGAATTTTTTGTTTATTTTTAAGTTATGTGTGTCATAATTTTATATGGATTTAATGATCATCTGAAATAAACGAATAATAATAATAATATAGGTATTCGACCACTACAGACATAGCCTACCCTTACGAGTGCCATAAAATTCAAAACTTTTATTTCTTTAGGCTCTCTATCAGGGTTGGCATGATTAAAACAAGTTGTTTTAACACTTTGACTGCGGTTTTTTTTCGACGACTTTGATCTTTTTTTTTACCTAAAAAATTCGTGCTGCCGCTCTACACAGCGGTTGTGTTGCGCCGCACATGCGTTTCGTTCGAAAAATATTACAGCTCTGCTGAGTTACAAAGATCTGTATTTTCTCAGCCGCTGCGCTAGTGTGGATTTTCGCAGATTAGTCACTTGTAGAAAACTCATACCGTGCGTTTTCAGCACTCGAAGTGTTAAAACACGTGTTTAAAACAGTTTGAAATAAAACGATGTTTTATATTAAGAAAAAAACAGGGTTTAAAACTACCTTTAATTGCAAATGAATGTGTATAAATACCACAGACAGGCTGTGGTATTTATACACTGCATAGGTAACTCCCCGCCAGTAAAGTCCCGCAGGGAAAGTCCCTATGTCGGCCGTCGAAAGAAAGTTATTCACTGGATTAGTGGGTACGGTACCTATTCCCCGCTCTCTCTCTAGTTCTCTACCTACCTACAACACTACATACAAGGTGTATGTAAAGTGTTTTGTATTGATTAATAATAATAATAATTTTTAATAATTAGATTAGAGGTACTGAGATATGCAACAAAAGTAAATATTTATCGTTTTGTTAATTTTTACTAATGTGAATTAGGAAATAGTTTAGAAATGGATTATTTTATTATTCGCTATAATTGATTTGAAATTTTATTTATTATTTATTTTTAGCCATTACTGTCCCACTGCTGGGCCTCCCTTTTCTTCTTCCACTCCTCGCGATCCAACGCTGCAACAGGCCATGATGGAAGATGTACCTCGAGCTCGTCGCGCCATCTCATCCTTATCATTTGAAATTGATAAGTAAAAAAAAAACAAAAAAAAAACACTTGTTTTAAACATTTTGAACTGTTTGTTTTATAAAATATAAAAAAACTGTTTTTTTTCCAACCCTCTCTATCATTTTGACTACTCTAGACGCTAATATCAATTTGACACTGACTGTACCTAGGTATAAAATTTAACTTGTCTAATTGCTAGCCTAAAGAAATAAAAGTTTTGAATTTTATGGAGCTCATAAAGGTAGAACTATGTCTAGTAGTGGACGATATGCTGATAATGATGATGATTAGTGATGATCATGGAATATCGATCGTCTTACTGGATCTAGCAGCATGTCCGCGATTCTCTCTTGTGTGTCCTTCCCTTTCTTCGGCCGGAGTAGCAGGTACACCTTCGATATATCACATGATCTGCCGAACACAGAGATAATTACTTTTCTATACTAATATGATAAGGAGGAAAGGTTTGATTTTTTTGTTTGTTTGTTTGTTTGCTTGTAATGAATAGGCTCCGAAACTACAGGACCGATTTGAAAAATTCTTTCACCGTTGGGAATCTACACTATCTCCGGTGAACATAGGCTATATTATATTTTCAAAAAAGTTAGGCGTCCTACACTACGTTTACCGAGTCGTGATCTCCACTCGAGAACACGTTTGCCCCAGCGCGACCGATTTAATGATATATTGGCAGTTTATTTTAATTTTCTTTAGGTATGTGATTTTGGGGCAAACGTGTTCTCGAGTGGAGATCACGACTCGGTAAATGTAGTGTAGGACGCCCTCCGACCAGGTGTGATGACGAGTTGCGAAAGACTGCAGCATCTACCATGCTGGATGCGTCGAGCTGAAGACAGGGCGCTATGGCGCTCATTGGGGGAGGCCTATGTCCAGTGGACTGCTATAGGCTGATGATGATGATATCATTAAATATTCTGTGGATATTTAGGCGTCTACTGTTGCCATTATCAATATCGAGTAAAAATCAGCAAGTTTGTTGTATCGGAGCCCCTTTAAATATTTACTTTATTCTGTTTTTTAGTATTTGTTGTTATAGCGGCAACAGAAATACATCATCTGTGAAAATTTCAACTGTCTAACTCTCACGGTTCATGAGATACAGCTTGGTGACAGACGGACAGACAGACGGACGGACAGCGGAGTCATATGGTCTCGTTTTACCCTTTGGGTACAAAATGCTAATATAAATAAATAATGCCCCTCAATTGAATTTCCGTACATTCAAATCGTGAACTCATTTCACCTTTTAATTTGATTACTTGTGAGTAATGTACCTAGATAGGTATTTATATTATTTAAATGTGTTTTTTTCTATGGATTACTGGTCTGATATCATCATCAGCCTATTTTAGTCCACTGCTGGACATAGGCCTCCCCGAATGAGGGCCACGGCGCCCTGTCTTCAGCTTGACGCATCCAGCATCTGCCTGCAGTCTTTCACAGGTCGTCATCCCACCTGGCCGGAGGGCATCCTACACTAAGTTTACTTACAAATACTCTGATCATAGTGTGACCAATTACCCTTAAGGACCCTGTCACAGCATCTACGAGCCTTTTCTTGTTCGCATCTTAACTTTACCTTCAAAAGATTGAAGTGAACAAAAATTAAAGTGACCACTTTATTTCCTCTTTTAACTTGTGTCCAAGAGTCCTGTAGGGTCTTAAGGAAATAAAGCACTTTGTGACGTGTTCAAGAGCTGTGACGTATCCAAGAGTCCTGTAGGGTCTTAAGGAAATAAAGCACTTTGTGACGTGTTCAAGAGTTGTGACGTGTCCAAGAGTCCTGTAGGGTCTTAAGGAAATAAAGCACTTTGTGACGTGTCCAAGAGTTGTGACGTGTCCAAGAGTCCTGTAGGGTCTTAAGGAAATAAAGCACTTTGTGACGTGTTCAAGAGTTGTGACGTGTCCAAGAGTCCTGTAGGGTCTTAAGGAAATAAAGCACTTTGTGACGTGTTCAAGAGTTGTGACGTGTCCAAGAGTCCTGTAGGGTCTTAAGGAAATAAAGCACTTTGTGACGTGTCCAAGAGTTGTGACGTGTCCAAGGGTCCTAAAGGTCTAAAGGAAATAAAGCGCTTTGATGATTGCTGTTCGATGTTTTGAAGTTTGTAGTTTGATACCTGAACATCTTCTCTAGCAGCTGTTTCCCCATGAATCCTGTTCCTCCCGTGAGCAGCAGCGTGGAGTGCCGGTAGAACTGCTGCACGTCGGAGTCGCCTCGCGCTGCCGCCTCGTCCAGCGCGCGCGCGGTGGACATGGCTGCCACCTCCACTTGCATCGCTGGATCCATTGTGGATGTTCTGAAAACCCTCAATACAATACAATACAATAATACCCCGCTTTAAGCGACCGCGTTATGCGCGGTTTCGCTTTAACGCGAATTTCAAATTTCGCACATTACGCGAAGCTGTTATTAACATACTAGCTGAGCCCCGCGGTGATAGATATTTTTGATAATATTACAAATTATATTAAAGATAGAAAGAAAGTATATTTATTGGTTCACTGAAATAGTTACAACTTGTTACTACATATTATAAAATAAATAAGAACATAAAAGTAGAATAAAAATTAACTACGTATATAAAAGCAACAAGCGACTCTACAAAGCGAACCAATAGGTCCTGTCTCAGCATAATGTTGCTCTATTTCTTCACAAGAAGTAGAGCAACGCTGGTTTTCTGACAGAACCCTTTGAATTGTAGCCTACGTGTTATTATGATATATAAGTTATACTGTGTGTGGTGGGCGAAGGTCCGCCTGCGACGCAGGAGGTTGCGGGTTCGATTCCCGCCTCGGAACAAATGTGTGTACGATCTGCAGATATTTGTTTCGGGTATTCTGGTCGTTTTCTATGTATAATAAAAAATATCTATCTATGTAATGTATCGTATTATGTATATCAGTTATCTAGTTAGATAATGCTGTGTGAATTGTCCAGCAATATTTATTATTATTATTTATTTATTTATTTTAAATTATTTATAATCAAAAAAATAAATACTATTGTGAAGATTCATCAAAATCCATTCAGTAGTTTTTGCGTGAAAGAGCAACAAACATCCTCACAAACTTTCGCGTTTATAATATTAGTAGGATAGGATTTTACAAGAACGTAAAAGAAACGCTACCCAAAATAAATAAATATATTTTTCCGTTAGAAAAAGAATAGAATAGAAAAACATTTATTTGGACACAGGTACATAATACAGGCATAGAATAACAAACGGCGAATAAAGTAGTTTATCATGGGGGTGAGTGACACAAACAGGTGATATTAAGAAAATAAGACTACCTCCATGACCCTGCGCCGCAATAGGGGGTGGCTCAGCGTGTGCTGAACATGTAATACATACTGCTTTTACTGTTCTTAGAATTAAAGTGATGGATTTAAATGTTTTTTTATCTTATAGGTATAATTGTAAACCCCGATAATAATTATCTATACTAATATTATAAAGAGGAAAGTCCGATTTTTTTGTTTGTTTGTTTGTATTGAATAGGCTCCGAAACTACTGCACCGATTTGAAAAATTATTTCACCGTTGGGAAGCTACACTATCCCCGGTGAACATAGGCTATATTAGATATTACATTATCAAAAAAGTTAGGGATCCGTACTAAAACCGTGCGAAGCCGGGAAGGTCCGCTAATTACCCAATATAAAGATAAACGATTTATTATATTGAGTTATAGTTTATTATTATGGACGACCAATGTGGCGCGGGCGAAGGTCCGCCTGTGACGCAGGAGTTTGCGGGTTCGATTCCCGCCTCGGAACAATTGTGTGTACGATCTGCAGATATTTGTTCCGGGTGTTCTGGTCGTTTTCTATGTATAATAAAAAATATCTATCTATGCAATGTATTGTATTATGTATATCAGTTATCTAGTACCCATAACACAAGCTATGCTTACTATGGGGCTAGATAATGCTGTGTGGATTGTCCAGCATTATTTATTATAGAATTCTTTATTACCTTCTATATCGTGTTGTTCCTTAAAGATCCTTTTTAGAAAATTACTTGAAAATATCCAGTACGTCCGCTATGTAGAAACTTGCCATATAGGAGTCAGATTTCCGTATGCACTAAGAACCTAGCTAACACATTAACAACGTTACTAACATTAACAACTGCACTGTCGTAGGTGAAGTACCTGTACCTATAGGAAATAGGTAAAGTATAGGAAATAGTTTTAAGGTTAATAAGTTAAACTAATGAATTATGCAATATATTTAAATATAAGTGATTTGCAGTAAGTTTTTGCAACGTCACTTAATAATTGACGTATTACAACTAATTGTTTATCTGAAAATAAATAAATAAATAATGCTGGACAATTCACACAGTCATCCCACCTGGTCGGAGGGCGTCCTACACTACGTTTACCGAGTCGTGGTCTCCACGAAACCAGTGACAATTATGACAAATAATGACAGTGAATATTTTATTTATTTTACGAATTTTAAGAAAACTTACAGCTATGATTTTACAATAAGGTATTTGCTTGAGATAAAATGCGTGATTATCTAGCCCCATGGTAAGCAGAGCTTGTGTTATGGGTACTAGATAACTGATATACATAATACAATACATTACATAGATAGGTATTTTTTTATTATACATAGAAAACGACCAGAACACCCGGAACAAATATCTGCAGATCATACACACAATTGTTCCGAGGCGGGAATCGAACCCGCAAGCTTCTGCGTCGCAGGTGGACCTTCACCCACCGCGCCACATCGGTCGTCAAATGAGTTAATAATAATTACTACGATCTCTGTGGTGTATCGGGCGGTGATGGTCCATGCGATGGATTTAGCGGGATCAATTCCCGCCTCGGGACAAATATATTCTTCTTGCACGATAAAACATATGTATAGGTACAAAACATTATTTCGGGAAATGTCCGTAAGGTCTGCTGGAAGAGAACTCTTTTTAGTGTTAAGATCGCCTGATCTTAACACCAAAAAGAGTTCTCTTCCAGCAAACCTTACTTAATGTTTTCACGATCGGCAGATATTTTCTGTCATCATCATCATCATCAGCCTATAGGAGTCCACTGCTGGACATAGGCCTCCCCAATGAGCGCCATAGCGCCCTGTCTTCAACTTGTCGCATCCAGCATCTACCTGCAGTCTTTCGCAGGTCGTCATCCCACCTGGCCGAAGGGCGTCCTACACTGCATTTACCGAGTCGTGGTCTCCACTCCAGAACACGTTTGCCCCAACAGCCGTCGGTTCTTCGCGAGATAAGGCCGACCCACTGCCACTTCAGCTTGCTAATTCTCAGAGCTATGTCGATAACTTTGGTTCTCTGTCGGATGTATTCGTTACGAATCCTCTCCTTCAGATTCTTGATTTAGATTTTCTATGTACTTATAATAAAATAAAATCTATCTATGTAATGCATCTATTGTATTAAGTACCTAAAGCAGTCATCTAGTACCAAGACCAACCCTTATCACAAGCTCTGCTTATCTTGGGGCTAGATGATGCTGTGTGAATTGTCCAGAATGAAATAACCAGAACGGATAGAGATACGGGCATCAGATAAAAAAATTGAGCTTTAAACGCTCAGCATTGAATATGATTGTAGCTCAATTTGGCCAAAAAAAATTGTTACAATGTTTTTCCTTGCAGGTCTCTGATTTACTTATCTTGTACGTTGTAAATACCTACATGTAGGTATTTAAATGAGGACGCTAATAGGTAAGTAATCTATGTTGACCCTAACATGAATGAATATTTATCTATTTAATAACATAATGAGTTAAGGTTAACCGAGTCATATAAGAGATGAACATGCTAGTGGTTTCTTTTTCACTTCTTCCACTAGTGGACAAAAAATTGAAGTGAACAGTAAAATAATTTTATTTGATAATAATTTAATGAATAAAATATGACTTGTCTAAGTGCTTATTGTGTAAGCCTAAAGAAATAAATGATTTTTTACTTTTACTTTACTTTTAGTCACTAATCTTTACATGCAAACGGGAAGGGTAACTACTACACTGTTTAATGTTGACCATCCAAAACTATGGATAATATCAATTTATCTTGTCACTAGCTGCGCCCCGCCGTTTCACCCGCGTGGTGATAGATATTTTGATATTATAATTACTGATGATTTTTTATAATATACGTACAATATATCTTTATAAATTGTAGCCTATGTGTTATTCTGATGTATAAGCTATATTATTGTAAAGTTTCATTAAAATACATTCAGTAGTTCTTACGTGAAAGAGTAACAAACATCCATCCATCCATACTTACAAACTTTCGCGTTTATAATATTAGTAGGATCTTGTAATTATCTATATACGAGCGCACTTGTGGTTGGTAGGTAAATGTAGAATCCTACTAATATTATAAACGCGAAAGTTTATGAGGATGTTTGTTGCTCTTTCACGCAAAAACTACTGGATGGATTTTGATGAAACTTCACAATAATATAGCTTACATATCAGAATAACACATATGCTACAATTCATAAAGATATACTGTATAATTATCCAAAATATCTATCATCGAAACCGCGGGGCGCAGATAGTAAGTTATATTTTTAGCTATAAAAGTAACAAATAATATTTTTTTTATTTTTATTTTTGCACCTTTTGTATACACGTTGCGGCATTGTGACACGTGCTTACGTTGGCTGTTTCAATCGAACTAAACAAAATAAGAGCTCGCATTACAAGCGCGCTCTTATTTACGGAGACGGATCTCTTGCGCCGACCCGACATCTAGATAGTATATGTGATCGCAGTAAATAATCTTATTTGATAATAATTTATAATACTTTTTTATAGTACTTTCATTTCACTTCTTCCACTAGTGGACAAAAAATTGAAGTGAACAGTAAAATCATTTTATTTGATAATAATTTATATATAAAATATGACTTGTCTATGTGCTTATTTTGTAAGCGTAAAGAAATAAATGATTTACGAATACATCCGACAGACAACCAAAGTTATCGAAATAGCTCAAGCGGAAGTGGCAGTGGGCCGGCCATATCTCGCGAAGAACCGACGGCCGCTGGGGCAAACGTGTTCTCGAGTGGAGACCACGACTCGGTTAACGTAGTGTAGGACGGCCTCCGACCAGCTGGGATGACGAACTGAGAAAAAACTGCAGGTAGATGCTGGATGCGTCAAGCCGAAGACAGGGCACTGTGGCGCTCACTGGGGGAGGCCTATGGCTAATGATGATGTTGAATAAAGGGTTTGTAAGGCGCGCGTGTGGCAGTGTGGACGCCTTGGTGGCGCGTCGTCGACTCGTTTAACCCTAAGTATTATCTGCACACATTATTATGTAGAGTCAAAGTTAACGCATGTTATGGGTACGGCAGTGTACAATAACCTACCAGACTCCGTCACAGCTGATGGCAGTCTGCATTGCTTCAAAGTCACGTTGAAAAGAAGAACGTAGACCAGCGTTGGTTGCTAGCTAGCTAGTCATCTTACGACTTACTTACATGATTACTAACACGTTTAGTTTACCTTTAAGTTTAAGTTTATTATGTTCTCTGTAAGTCTTTTAACAAATAAATTCATTTCATTTCATTTTCATTTCATTTTCATTTCATTTTCATTTCATTTTCATTTCATTTTCATTTCATTTTCATTTCATTTTCATTTCATTTTCATTTCATTTTCATTTCATTTTCATTTCATTTTCATTTCATTTTCATTTCATTTTCATTTCATTTTCATTTCATTTTCATTTCATTTTCATTTCATTTTCATTTCATTTTCATTTCATTTTCATTTCATTTTCATTTCATTTTCATTTCATTTTCATTTCATTTCATTTTCATTTCATTTTCATTTCATTTTCATTTCATTTTCATTTCATTTCATTTTCATTTCATTTTCATTTCATTTTCATTTCATTTTCATTTCATTTTCATTTCATTTTCATTTCATTTTCATTTCATTTTCATTTCATTTTCATTTCATTTCATTTTCATTTCATTTTCATTTCATTTTCATTTCATTTTCATTTCATTTTCATTTCATTTTCATTTCATTTTCATTTCATTTTCATTTCATTTCAAACGTTAGCTTGTCGAGCAGAATTTCTACTCAGAAATTTCTAGGCCAGATATTAATCATAAGCTTTACTTTTTCTCCAAATAATGTAGTATGCATAAATAAGTTCCCATGGGATACAAATAACTTTAAAACGTTTCGAATACTAGAAACTAGTTTTTAATAAATAAGTACAATATAATACAAAAATAATTACACACCATAATAAAATCAATAATTACAAAAATCTGACGACCGATGTGGCGCGGTGGGCGAAGGTCCGCCTGCGACGCAGGAGGTTGCGGGTTCGATACCCGCCTCGGAACAAATATGTGTACGATCTGCAGATATTTGTTTCGGGTGTTCTGGTCGTTTTCTATGTATAATAAAAAATATCTATCTATGTAATGTATTGTATTATGTATATCAGTTATCTAGTACCCATAACACAAGCTCTGCTTACCATGGGGCTAGATAATGCTGTGTGAATTGTCCAGCATTATTTATTTATTGATACATTATATGCGACATGTACAATGGGCGGCCTTATCGCTTAGAAGCGATCTCTTCCAGGCAACCTTTGGATGGAAATAATTAAATGAATTTAAGAAAAGGCAGGGGGTGCACCACAGGTTATCTAAATAAGAACATAACAAGAATACTAAAAAACAAATAATAAATATTACAAATACCGAACTAAATAATACACTACTTAAATACATAAATAAATAAATAGTAAGTACCAATATTCATTCTTTTGGCAGGACAAACTCCTTGAGCTTTAAAAACTGGCGAGGATAAAGTTTTACGGTTTATATTTTTTTATATTTGTGTATAGTTTTTTTAAGTACCTACTCAATAAATAAACAATAAATATAAATCAATTTTATATTTCCAATAATAACAACTAAATATCTAACAAAGTCATAAGATTAATATAATATAATATAAATAAATATTAAGTTTTCATCAGTTTTTAACCAGAATTTTTACTCTATACTGTTTAAAATCTAATACATATTGTATTTTATTGTTTAAAATGCGACTTCGTCAAACAAAATATTGTAAAATGGGAAAGAAACGAATTTCTAAAAGACATAAAACTCAAAGAAGTCATGGCTTCATATATAAATATATATAAAAATCTTGGGACGAGTTTTGCTCCAACCCAAAATCTAACAAGGTAAAGGATCAAAGTGATAACTTCCTTTTCTAATGTAACTTATGCAATAGATAAGCAAATCAAATGTATTAGACACATAAGTTATATGAACATACGAGTACAGTGAGAGTACAAAAAATTTAAGTGAACATCAAAATAATATTATTTGATAGTAATGTATAAAATATGACTTGTCTAAGTGCTTATTTGTAAGCCTCAAGAAAATAAATACATTAGAATTTTGAATAAAGTGCTAATTTGTTTTAAATAAAAACACAACATTAATTATTTATATACACTAGCCGAACAAGAGGCATTCAGAGGAGATGACAACTGATGGTAGATCTTTATCATTAGTAGAAATAGAGTCGGGCCTAGCGTGCTTCCCTGGCTAACTCCTGAGCGTGTGAAATAGGTCTCTGACACATAATTCCGAACGGAGACGTATTGGCGACGGTTCCGTAGGTAACTAGCAAAAAATGCTAGGAGTTTTTGATACGAAACCCATCACAGCTAGCTAGCCTTTCGATATAGAATGTTTGTAAACAAACCACGACATAAATAACTAAAACTCGCTTGGGGTAGAGTTTCAGCTATATATATATAGTAAGCCATATCTATCTATTTTGATGGGTCAAAAAGCGTCCAAAGTAAATTCTTCAAATAGTTTCGAGTTTTGTAAAGTTTTATTAAGTACTAGCTGTTCCCCGCGGTTTCACCCGCGTCAAATTTGAATTTAACATTTCTAGATAAAGATAATATAATATAGCCTATGTCACGGGGTTTAGTGTAGCTTCCTAACGGTGAAAGAATTTTTGAAATCGGTTCATTATTTCGGAGTCTATACAAAACAAAATATCAAATATTTCCTCTTTATAATATTAGTATATATATCTATAATATAAAAATGAATCGCTGAATGTGTTGCTAAGCGCAAGTCTCGAGAGCAGCTGAACCGTTTTCGCTAATTCTTGTTTTAGAATATTCCTTGAAGTACGAGGATGGTTCTTACGGAGAGAAAAAAAGAGAAAAATTTAAAAAAAATCCTGAAACAAATGACCACCCGGGCGAAGCCGGGACGGACCGCTGGTTATAGATAAAAGTTTCGATTAAAAACTGATAAAAGACATTTTGTGCTTCACAAAGCCCACACATAAAACGCTACAACTCCAGAGTAATGCTTTTCATTGACTTGTTAAATCAGTTCACACAATTTGAAATCAAAAGTACCTACCTGGGAGACCAAAATTGCTTGAATAATAGGCTAGTGACCTAAAAAATCTACTTAGTCCGTCAATTAGATTATGGGACCCATGTTTTTTTCAAAATATGAAGATATAGCCAGTTAAAGTTCCGCGTGACGTCACGTCTCGCTACACTTTTAGCAAGTTGTGACGTCACGAGCCCCCACTCGTAAACTTTGACGCGCTTTATTTTTGAAAGTATTTGTTTGATTGGCAAAAGAAAAACTACGTGTCATCTCATCGTCATCCCACCTGGTCGGAGGGCGTCCTACACTACGTTTACCGAGTCGTGGTCTCCACTCGAGAACACGTTTGCCCCAGCTGCGGTTCTTCGCGAGATATGGCGGAATTTCAAGACAATTAGCATATTTAATTTTTATTATAATGTTTCACTTTATTCAAAGTGACGATGTATCACGAAGGTCTCGAAGATACCTTGACTCTTGTCTTGAAGAGACCCAGGTTGTAATTGAGCGGCAAAACGTTCTTAGTCTCCCAGGTTTAATCATATATTGATAGCAAGTTAAAAAAACATTAAAAACCATACATATATAATATTTTTCATATAAATGCCCTTTTTTTTTGGTACAGTAATAGTAAATCATTTCTTTTATACAACCGTGAATTAATTTTAATTACAAAATTCTATACAATTATTAATACCTACCTACTTTAGTATAGCCAAAGTTTTTTCAAATGATGTTAAGGTTAAACGAGTCGCTCGTCATCCTATCCAATACTGAGGATAATATAAATTTATCTCGACATTATCTATGTTTTCATACATACAAAACCGTAAAAAAATATACATTTAAAAAATACAAGCTTCTTACAAGCCCGTTCTTACATAGTTTATTAGTTTTTCTATAATAACCCTTCTTCTAAGAGTCTGTATATTTTTTTTTACGGCGTCGTTTTAGAAATGAAACATGCATTTCATTCTAGCGCGCGTATAGCGGGATATGTCAGGTGAGATAGCATACATATAGGCTTAGCTACCGACGAGTTTGCGCCGTTGACTCGTTTCACCTTAACTGGAAATATAAGGCTGCACTTTCAGGATGCCATGTTTCCAAATAATCGTATAATTATAATAAATAATTTCTAATACTTCCACCTTAGTATACCAGGACCTTAGCCGAGTTTTATGTTACCTACGTTGCTTTAGAGCGACCAGATATATTTGTCGAAGCCATTGAGTTATTTGTCCATGGCATCGACATTATAACATATCTGGAGGAGGCAATTTCAGTTGGGGTAGACGATCTCCTTCGAACATAAAGGTATGGAAATGTTATCCCACCTCTTTGCATCTGTGTGTTATATGTTTACGCCATCTAGTGACAAACGCCGGAACTACATACTCAGCCGCCGCCATGATGGTTCGATAGATTAGTGATAACCTATTTCCTAAAGATGACACCGGAGGCGCTGTTTCATAGTATATAGGTTGGAACGCCGGGCTATTTCGATAGATTGGTGATAACCTAGTTCCTAAAGATGACACCGGAGGCGTTGTTTCATAGTATATAGGTTGGAACGCGGGGCTATTTCGATAGATTGGTGATAACCTAGTTCCTAAAGATGACACCGGAGGCGCTGTTTGATAGTATTTAGGTTGGAACGCCGGGCTTTTTCGATTGATTGGTGATAACCTAGTTCCTAAAGATGACACCGGAGGCGTTGTTTCATAGTATATAGGTTGGAACGCGGGGCTATTTCGATAGATTGGTGATAACCTAGTTCCTAAAGATGACACCGGAGGCGCTGTTTCATAGTATATAGGTTGGAACGCGGGGCTATTTCGATAGATTGGTGATAACCTAGTTCCTAAAGATGACACCGGAGGCGCTGTTTCATAGTATATAGGTTGGAACGCGGGGCTATTTCGATAGATTGGTGATAACCTAGTTCCTAAAGATGACACCGGAGGCGCTGTTTCATAGTATATAGGTTGGAACGCGGGGCTATTTCGATAGATTGGTGATAACCTAGTTCCTAAAGATGACACCGGAGGCGCTGTTTCATAGTATATAGGTTGGAACGCGGGGCTATTTCGATAGATTGGTGATAACCTAGTTCCTAAAGATGACACCGGAGGCGCTGTTTCATAGTATATAGGTTGGAACGCGGGGCTATTTCGATAGATTGGTGATAACCTAGTTCCTAAAGATGACACCGGAGGCGCTGTTTCATAGTATATAGGTTGGAACGCGGGGCTATTTCGATAGATTGGTGATAACCTAGTTCCTAAAGATGACACCGGAGGCGCTGTTTCATAGTATATAGGTTGGAACGCGGGGCTATTTCGATAGATTGGTGATAACCTAGTTCCTAAAGATGACACCGGAGGCGCTGTTTCATAGTATATAGGTTGGAACGCGGGGCTATTTCGATAGATTGGTGATAACCTAGTTCCTAAAGATGACACCGGAGGCGCTGTTTCATAGTATATAGGTTGGAACGCGGGGCTATTTCGATAGATTGGTGATAACCTAGTTCCTAAAGATGACACCGGAGGCGCTGTTTCATAGTATATAGGTTGGAACGCGGGGCTATTTCGATAGATTGGTGATAACCTAGTTCCTAAAGATGACACCGGAGGCGCTGTTTCATAGTATATAGGTTGGAACGCGGGGCTATTTCGATAGATTGGTGATAATCTAGTTCCTAAAGATGACACCGGAGGCGCTGTTTCATAGTATATAGGTTGGAACGCTGGGCTATTTCGATAGATTGGTGATAATCTAGTTCCTAAAGATGACACCGGAGGCGCTGTTTCATAGTATATAGGTTGGAACGCGGGGCTATTTCGATAGATTGGTGATAATCTAGTTCCTAAAGATGACACCGGAGGCGCTGTTTCATAGTATATAGGTTGGAACGCTGGGCTATTTCGTTCTCATACCGCATTTATAATTATTACTACTCACATGTCTTTGTTCGTAGAACTTTCATTACAAATTTCACAAGTATTTCTTTTAATTGAGCTCCCATCTATACCATACTAGACAAGCAGGCAAAAACACTATGTGTTTACCTCGCCTTCCCGTTAGAAAATCAGAGTGGGATGTCTATATGTTTACCTTATCTTCCCGTTAGAAAATCAGAGTGAGATGTCTGTGTTTACATTACCTCCCCGTTAGAAAATCAGAGTGAGATGTCTATATGTGTTTACATTACCTCCCCGTTAGAAAATCAGAGTGAGATGTCTATGTGTTTACATTACCTCCCCGTTAGAAAATCAGAGTGAGATGTCTATATGTGTTTACATTACCTCCCCGTTTGATAATCGCAGGTTTAGGAAATTTTGGTCGCTCCTTTATGTTCGAAGGATATCCCACTTACTCAGTGAAGGGCTAGCTCAGTTAACACTACCATTGCCCACGCACAAGTGATTCAAGCACTGCTTTTAACCGCAACCTAGAAGTTGCGGGACGCACATAGGCCGGACAGTGAAAGCGTTAACATGAGCCTACTTGTCAGGCTGCTAAAAGCAGACTACATTTATCTTAGGATTAGTCGCTCAGTTAACTCAAGACTGCACTAATCGTGGTGAAATTGGCCCTTATTATACCTACCCAAATCAGGTTAAAACTCACTACATGTTTAATAGACTAGGCGCAAAGCTACATGACTGTACACTGGCCGCCGTCGTTGACTGGGGGGGCGAAGCCCACTGGGGGGGAGGCGATGTCACCCACCAGCTCGGTGGGGGGCTGCCCTAGGTCTTGCATCTGGAATAAAACGGGAGGGTTGTATGTTATTTAATAATTTATTGTCACATCGTCAAATCGATCATCAAAGAGTGTTTCAGCATCATTTTGACCCACAAAGCAGTTGGTCTGTCGGGTGTATTCGTTACGAATTCTATCCTTAGAGAAACTCCGAGCATAGCTCTTTCCATAGCTCGCTGAGCGACTTTGAACTGGTGGACCAGCCCTATCGTGAGTGTCCGCGTCTCAGCTCCGTAGGTCATAACGGGTAGGACGTACTAAGTAATATTACTATGCGCTCGCCCACGGCGACTTCTTGGAGCGATTCAGACCTGCGTTCACATCGATTCAGTCGCGATTCTACACGATACAGAGCGAAGCTGTCGCCTGTTTTAAACCCGCGACAGCAACGCTACAAAAAGTCGTAGTATGCGAGCGCTTTTATTGTTTTGGATCAAGCAAAACCCAGTAGTGCAGGACGTAGTGTAGGACGCCCTCCGACCAGGTGGGATGACGACCTGCGAAGGACTGCAGGTAGATGCTGGATGCGGCAAGCTGAAGACAGGGCGCTATGGCGCTCATTGGGGGAGGCCTATGTCCTGCAGTGCTGATCCAGCAGCTGATGATGATTATCAACACTTTCTTACTTCGACTTCAAATAGTTTATATTTTATGTATAATAGTGTATTTAAATATATATAATCAGTATTTATTTCCATTAACGTATAAACAAGTATTTAAGTATTTGTACATGTTTTGTATTGTATATAATTTATATACAATATTAGTATATATAATACCCCACCGTCTATACCTATACTATAGCTACGTGTCCATCCAAAGATTGCCTGGAAGTAATCGCTCTTAGCGATAAGGCCACCCATTGTGCATCTGTATCTTTGTTTGTTTGTTCGTTACTGTTTTTTTCCCTCCGACCAGATGGGATGACGACCTGCGGAAGACTGCAGGTAGATGCTGGATGCGGCAAGCTGAAGACAGGGCGCTATGGTGCTCATTGTGGGAGGCCTATGTCCAGCAGTGGACTGCTATATGCTTATGATGATGTTGATGTTTTTTTCTGTGTTTGATGTGCAATAAAGCGTATTTGTATTCTATTGATGATGAATCAAAACCCTACCTTCTGCATGAGATGCAATACGGTCTCGAATCGTTTCCTCTTCACGTCCTCAGGGTCCGACTCCAGCTCTGGCTCCAGCTCTTCACACACCTGCTGCATCAGCTGTTGCTGCTCGGAGAACCTGAATAATTATAATATTATATTAATTAATAGGAAAATTACAATTAAAGAAACGGGCTAAGTGCGAGTCGGACTCGCGCACCAAGGGTTCCGTACCATTATCTATAAATAATAATAATAATAATAACCGCAGGGCAGCTTGTGGCGAGCTGTTGGTGAGTAGCGACACCACGGGTACCGAGTACTCCCGGGGAAGTTCCTGGTTCTCGTCTCCGCTAGCGGAGTGGCATCCCAAGAGAACCAGACCCCCACCTCTTGCTTGCCTTCATTGGCCGGTCTGAGTGGAGTCGCGAGAGATGCATCTTAGGATGTAGACTCGGGGGTGGAAGTGTCTAATGGCGTAATAGCGAGGAAACCCGCTCACGAGCAGTCTTCGTGATGGTGAAATCGGGGCCGCACCTCTCGACACCCCTCAGTCGTTTGCGCCGATGTTGTTCCTCTCCGGTAATTTACTCCGGCTTTTTAAGGAACCCATCCAGCATTCGGCAAGCCACCGTCTGCCACTCTTCTTAACATTATGATTGACTTGTTTATGGCAGACGTCCGCAATCTCCCCTATAGCCCGATTACCCAGTCCATCCATCCATCACAAAAGCCTGGTTTTATTTCTTTCATTTTTCTTTACAATAGTCTCTACACCTGGCGGATACCATCTTTGGGTGTATCATATTGTGCACCCGAGGAAGATACCCGCTTAATATATGTTGTTTTAATTTTTTCTTAAAAACGTGCATTGATAAACTGTTTCTGATGTTATCAGGTAAGTTATTATAAATCCCGCCATGCTGGAGGTGCCCACTTGTAGGACCAACCTACTGAAGTTTGCCCCTATGTCACTCGCTATATATTTACTCAATGTTCTGTCTTAAAACAGCGTAGATATATTTTACGAAAACCTGCCGAAAGCCATGAAAAAGGCACAAAATTTTATTGAAACAAATTTATAAATTATTTAGTATTGTGTGTATGTACAAAAATATGTAATTTTTAGTATAAGTAGTTATAACATCGCCTTAGGCAGTTGTCTCACCGCCGGCGAGAAAACGACTAACTCTATCGGCTATTTTCTCGCTCAAGAAACATACAGTTAGATATACATTCCGTGTAAACAAAAGAGATGCATATACAAATAGTTGATCGCTGACTGTTCACACTGCCGGCGAGGACTCGCTTCACTAGTTTGTCGCTGGGCGACAAGAGCCAGGAAAATAACACTCGCTTAGCGATCAGAACGCACGCCGAGAGAGCAACCAGCGGTAGTTTCTCTACAATGCAGGTTAGCGCAGAACTGTCGTTTGGCCGCCGCGAGCGAGAGATGCGAGTAATCGCTCGTCTCACTCGCACACTCGCTTATAGCCGAGCTACACAACTATCAGAACTACGCACTCACTCCCCGCTTCACGCCGACTCGTGTCTACATTCCAGCTCTGCTCGCTACTCGTTCATCGTTGCCGGTGAGACAACTGCCTTAGGGCTTAATAAAAAAACCTGTAATGATGTTACTACCTCAATAAATTAATAAAATGTTATAAAAGATGTATAAGTATATTAATAAATAATGCTGGACAATTCACACAGCATTATCTAGCCCCATAGTAAGCAGAGCTTGTGTTATGGGTACTAGATAATTGATATACATAATACAATACATTACATAGATAGATATTTTTTATTATACATAGAAAACGACCAGAACACCCGGTACAAATATCTGTAGATCGTGCACACAATTGTTCCGAGGCGGGAATCGAACCCGCAACCTCCTGCGTCGCAGGCGGACCTTCGTCCACCGCGCCACATCGGTCGTCAAAAATAAATCTGTACACCTCCATACATTATGTTAAATGAATAAATTACCTCTGGTACTCCACGTCTTCGATCTTCCCCTTGTTGTCCGCGAGCCAGGCCGGGTACTTCTCCAGCAGATCTTTCAGGGAGGGGTACAGGACCTCCTTCGACAGCAGCGACTGCATCATACCGTGCATGAATGGTACGAACATGTTGTCATCCTGAAAATGAAATTATTATATTTTTAGTTATCCTACTAATATTATAAATGTCAAAGTTTGTAAGTATGGATGGATGGATGTTTGTTACTCTTTCACGTAAAAACTACCGAAGGGATTTTAATGAAACTTTACAATAATATAGCTTATACATCAGAGAAACACATAGGCTACAATTTATAAAGATATATTGTATTATTATTATTATTTTAGCACGGAGTGTCCCAATGCAGAACAAAGGCCTCCTACCTACCTATTGTATATTATCCAAAATATCTACTATCACCACGCGGGTGAAACCGCGGGGCGCAGCTAGTAATTTTTATTGGGAAGATCGCGCGTGACCGCTCTGACAGACAGCGGCATTAGGTGCTAC
This sequence comes from Eupithecia abbreviata, assembly GCA_943735965.1. Classification (NCBI taxonomy): domain Eukaryota; kingdom Metazoa; phylum Arthropoda; class Insecta; order Lepidoptera; family Geometridae; genus Eupithecia; species Eupithecia abbreviata. The sequence goes on along the minus strand of OX031001.1, from coordinate 1,914,139 downwards.
ATTCGCTACGTGTCAGCCTATAGTGTAGACAATAACACATTAATTGACGTCGGCTTTGGAGAGAGCTATGCTCGGAGTTTCTTTGAAGGATAGGATTCGTAAAGAATAAATCCGACAGAGAACCGAAGTTATCGACATAGCTCTAAGAATTAGCAAGCTGAAGTGGCAGTGGGCCGGCCATATCTCACGAAGAACCGATAACCGTTGGGGTAAACGTGTTCTTGAGTGAAGACCGCGAAACGTCAAACGTAGTGTAGGACGCCCTCTGGCCAGGTGGGATGACGACCTGCGAAGGACTGCAGGCAGCTGGGTACGGTAAGCTGAAGGCAGGCCGCTATGGCGCTCATTAGGGGAGGCCTATGTCCAGCAGTGGACTACTATAGGCTGATGATGATGATATGACGTGCTAACCTGTCCGCTTTCTCCAACGCTGAAGTTGCTGAACATATTGGCGAGGTCCTGCTCCGAGAGAGAGTTCTGCAGACCCTCGGAGTTGGTTGACAGGTTCTGCAGAGTCTGCGAGATGGCTGCTGACACCTGGAAAAGAGGTTTGTAGGTGGTAAGTTAGAATATAACAATCATTGTCGACCTCTGAGGCGCGGGTTCAGTTACTTCCATAGCATTATGTCTTATGGTATTTTGCTTTGGGGTCAGGCAGCTGACATCCAGACAATATTTGTTCTTCAAAAAAGGGCGGTACGCGCTATTTATAAATTAAAGCCACGAGATTCTTTGAGGGAATTATTTAAAAACATTAATATTCTGACTGTAATATCGCAATACATCTATGAAAATTTAATGTATACCCACAAAAATAAGGATAGCCTTATGAAAAAGTGTGATGTTCACAATAGAAATACAAGAAACAAGAACAAGTTACACATCCCATTCATTTAGATTACACAAGGTAGGGAAACCATTTATGGGCAATAGCGTGCGCTTCTATAATAAGCTTCTATCAGAAGCAACTGAGCTCCCTATTCGTAAATTTAGATTTTAGATATTACATAAAACAAAATCTCATCAAGAAAGCTACTCCATAAATGATTATCTCAATGATGTTAATGCTTGGCCAGATGTCGCTCAGTTTCGCACCGACAATAGTATGTAAGTAATTTGTTATTGTGCATAGCTTTACTTAAATATTGACATGTATCGAATCATATTATATTTAGACTTAAATAGGAAATAACCATGTATTAGACATATAAGAGATGAACATACTAGTGGTTTCTTTCTCACTTCTTCCACTAGTGGACAAAAAATTTAAGTGAACAGTAAAATAATTTCATTTGATAATAATTTAATGTATAAAATTTGACTTGTCTAAGTGCTTATTTTGTAAGCCTAAACAAATAAATGATATTGAATTTTGATGGGCGAAGGTCCGCTTGCGACGCAGTAGGTTTTGATTGTGTGTACGATCTGCAGAATAAATGTTTCAGGTGTTCTGGTGGTTATCGTGTGTACGATCTGCAGATATCTGCTGCAGATCGTACACACAATTGTTCCGAGGCGGGAATCGAACCCGCAACCTCCTGCGTCGCAGGTGGACCTTCGCCCACCGCGCCACATCGGTCGTCAACACTCAAGTTACTCTACCGGGTTCGGACTGAAAACCAGCGCTCCTTCACAAATGACCTGGGTTATTGTGATAGAGCAACAAGCTGACCTATTAGACCTACACACGCGCGCTTATCTACTTGCTGTGAGGGCTACTTAGTACCAGATGCTACTTTTTTTATATCATTATTTATTGATGGAGGTTTCACTTCTTCTTTATATTTTGTCTGTGCTACGTGTTTTCTAGAAAGTAAGTACTACTATGTAGTCTTAGTAGGTCTTATATTATAATAATATGTGTTACTAAACATGTTTGTGTGCTGTTAGTGTTTAATAAAAAAAAAAAAAAAACTTCTTTCTTTCTTTTTCGTTCGAGTTACCTCATCAATCTTCTCCTGTACATTCGGATCAGCGGGCGTGGGCTCCGCCGCTGTTGGTTTCATAACTTGGGCTGCAGCCTCTGAAATAAATAAATATAAATAAAGCTGGACAATTCACACACCTTATTAGCCACCTTATTAGCCATAAACACCAAGCTTGGCAGACGGATCGCAGTGAAGGTGTTAAATACATAGAAGGATGCTCTTGCTCTTTTCATAGTTCATTTATTTATTAGTGATACACAGGTATTCAATTCAATTAAAATTATTTATTATCAGACAACAAAGGTCCATAAAAACACATACACCTAATTACAACGAAGAAAATAAAACCAAAATAACTAAATCTAGAGTATTAGTAATTTCACCCAGTGGTGTCGTATTGGGTAGTTCACACTTAAAATTAAGACCACTGTGATCTGCCATTATGCGTACAATGTTACATATTTTGGATATAGAGCAAAAAACAATAATAATAATAATAGGCCCGCAGGGCAGCTTGTGGCGAGCTGTTGGTGAGTAGCGACACCACGGGTACCGAGTGCTCCCGGGGAAGTTCCTGGTTCTCGTCTTCGCTTGCGGACTGGCATCTCAAGAGAACCAGATCCCCACCTCTGGCTTGCCTTCATTGGCCGGTCTGAGTGGAGTCGCGAGAGATGCATCTTAGGATGTAGACTCGGGGGTGGAAGTGTCTAATGGCGTAATAGCGAGGAAACCCGCTCACGAACAGTCTTCGTGATGGTGAAATCGGGGCCGCACCTCTCGACACCCCTCAGTCGTTTGCGCCGATGTTGTTCCTCCGGTAATTTACTCCGGCTTTTTAAGGAACCCATCCAGCATTCGGCAAGCCACCGTCTGCCACTCACATTATGATTGACTTGTGCCGACTCTATGGCAGACGTCCGCAATCTCCCCTATAGCCCGATTACCCAGTCCATCCATCCATCACAATAGCCTGGTTTTATTTCTTTCATTTTTCTGCAAGTCTCTACACCTCGCGGATACCATCTTTGGGTGTATCATATTGTGCACCCGAGGTAGATACCCGCTATGTGTAGCCATCGCCTTTAGATTAACTTCTCAAAGGGCCTCTGTGCTGGCTTCGGCCCCACGCAAGCCTTCCAAAGGACCGGGTCACTTTATGGCCCGAGATCATGGTAAATGAGAGACATAATAATAGTAAAGCAAAAATAAAAAGTTTAACAATTGAAAATAATGCGTTTTCCAATTTGAAAATCAAACACGTCTCTATACTACATTTACATAGTAAACTGCGTCAAAATATTCATTCAAACTGTAAAATTAACATATAAATGACTAAAAAGGTTAGATTTAAATTTTGTGATGTCAGTACATTTCCTAATGTCAGTTGGTAAACTATTATAAATTCTGGGAGCCATTACATAAATACTAAAACTAAAAAGAGCTGTTTTCACGTTGTTGTTCTTAATTTGCAAACAATCTTGGCGTCGCTTGTTGGTGTTATAGGAAAATAGTCCAGGGTTTCGTCAAATGAATATAGTTTGACGGAGACCGCTGTACCGCGCCTGAGGTATGCGAGCGGCGGGACGGGGGGGAAGTATCGACCGCTCCGATCCATTAGTCTGTCGTCAACGCGTACTCTCGCTCTTTTTTCCTAGCCCCCCACCTCGCATCACTTTCCTAAGGAGCGGTACAGCGGTTTCGGTCAAACTATAGTACAATTTCAAATCAATTAATATTTTTCCTTCTCTGCTAGGTTCCCATCGACTCTTTCAACTTTGATGGGCCGAGTTGAAGGGTCGATTCTTACGCATAAATACACATGTTTGTCTCCTAACTAAGGAATACAGTTGTAAATTCATCACACATGAATAATATAAATGGTAAGGTTTGGATGTTTGTAATTTCTAACCCCAAAACTCGTCTTTGTAGATTTAATTATTAACTCATTTACTCTCAGATTCACAATCCATAAAAAAATAATGCACATACAAATTAAAAATGTCAAAAACAAAATCACACAATAAATAATAGATTTAAGGAGCTCTCGTCAAACGAACAAAATGTTACTTTAGCAGGATTGGATAAACTTCAATGTTTCGCCTGTAGGTGGAGCTAAAGTCATACATAGTTAGTCCCACAGATTTTCGACTCGTCGTCGGTTACTTGATTATTTTAGACGATCTGTGGCGCGGTGAGCGAAGGTCTTACTGCGAAGCAGGAGGCTGCGGGTTCGATTCCCGCCTCGGAACAATTGTGTGCACGATCTACAGATATTTGTTCCAGGTGTTCTGGTTGTTATCTATATTTATTATTTATTTTATTTTAAGCCGTTATTTTCCCAGTGCTGGGCAAACGCCTCCCTTTTCTCCTTCCACTCCTCGCGATCCAACGCTGCAACAGTTATTATCTATGTGCAATAAAAAATATCTATCTATGTAACGTATTGTATATCAGTCAAATCAAATCATTTATTTTGCAGGAATGTAAGATCTAATGTATTTCGGTACAATAGATCTTCTTAATAATAAGGTATCCTATACATTCTGCCTCGTCAGGGCGTGCTAAATTGTTACAAATTAGTTAGCAGTTCTGTATATCAGTCATATAGTACCCATAACACAAGCTCTGCTTAGCTTGTTGGCTAGATGATGCCGTGTGTATGTCCAGCATTATTTATTTATTTATTTCGTGGCTTAGTTGGTTAGAGCGTTCCCGTACTGAGGGAAGGTCGCGGGTTCAAGTCCCGATTTTTTTTGGATTTCTTAGAGATTACCCGGAATGTGGCTTACAATTTATATATATTATAACAAAAACGTTTGTAGATTTCTTACCGGCCATTTTAGAGAAGGTTTGTGCAATTTGGTCTTGTGAAATTTGATCCTCTGTAAAAAAAAAGAAACAATGGATGAAACTAAATGGTAGCAAATAAATATAGCGTTTAAATAAAGACGGAAAATATAAAATATGGGTGAAGATATAACATGTAAAATAGGCTATTTGACACAATTGAAAATATGCTACAAATTGAATAATTTATTGAATTTTATGTGTGACGAGACCGCCCTGTTTTTGGTTACAACTCTGGTGACGTCACATGCAAGTAAACATACATTCCTCGACTGATTGTTGTTCGCGTTTTGCGTTTTCTGGGTGTTAAATTCAATCTGTGAGCTATTTCTGTCAAATTTTGATAAATATTATAACTAATAGCATAAATATTCGTCCATGTTGTTCGTTGTTTACTTGCGTGTGACGTCACACGTGTCACGTGACCAGCGCCATTACAGAACCATAGTTTTTGGCGCGGTTTGGAAAATTTAAACTTTAACATTGATTTTTATAAATAATACAGTAGATCGCCCGGAAGTGATAATTTAGTGTGTTTATTATGTAACTAGCGGACCTTCCCGGCTTCGCGCGGTTTTAGTACGGTATCCCTAACTATTTTGAAAATATATAGCCTATGTTCACCGGGGATAGTGTAGCAAAAAAGCAATAATTGAGTGGAATTAATGGTAAAGCTGGCAAATGTAGTGGAGGACGCTCTCGGACTTGGTGGGATGGTCACTTGCGGAAGTCTGCAGGCAGATGCTCGATGTGTCAAGCTGAAGACAGAACGCTATGGCGCTCATTGGGGGAGGCCTATGTCCAACAGTGGACTGCTATAGGCTGATGCTGATGATGAATTTTATATCGTTACAAAGCACTGTCCGTCATAGCCTACAAACCAAAGTAACAACCTAGTATCACAAAATTGCATAAGAAGACAGGGCGCTAAAATGCAATCAGCATTGTGGGGATTCATCTGATAGTTGGTATTGTTTAATTGACCTAACTCTAGATTGTTCCTCCTTAGTTGTTATTACTAGTTTAAACAATAATAACAATAGATACCAGCTTGACCATTCATCATCATCAACCAATAATAGTCTAATGCTGGACATAGGCCTCCCCTAATGAGCGCCATAGTGCCTTCAGCTTGACGCATCCAGCATCTGCCCTGCAGTCTTTCACAGATCATCCTACCTGGTCAGAGGATGTCCCACACTATGTTTACAGAGTTGTGGTCTCCACTCAAAAGATGTTTACTCCAGTGGTTAACAAGTCAATCAATGTGCTTAACCTGAAGGTGACAAAAACCTACCAGGTACACCGCTAAAGCTGCCAAGTATAGCAGCCATATTGCTTTCAAACTGTGATGCTGCTTCCTTAATGAACTCTTCGCTCCACATGTTCTGAGGATCCGGTCCCTCTGCCTGTGAGTCATTAGGCTTGTCCGTCTTCTTTGTCATGTCCTGAAGGGCACCTGAAGGAATAAAAAATAAAATATGCTTACTTACTTTTTTCTACTTATTCTTATTTAGTTTTTTACTGTATTGCAATGTCGATAAAGAATGCAATTTGCATTCTTTATCTTTATATATAAAAATCTATTGCTGTTCGTTAGTCTCACTAAAACTCTAGAACAGCTGGGCTGATTTAGCTGATTTTGGTTTTGAAATGTTTGTCTTAGTCCAAGGAAGATTTAAACGGTGAGAAAACATGATAAAATTGTGCAGAAATTTCCAAAGGGGGCGCCGCAGGGCGCAGCTAGTTGTGTAAATGATAATTAAGTATTTTATTTTTAATACAAAATTGATAATTTATATTTTGTTTGCATGTAAATAAATGATATTTCTATGTCTTACATATGAGATATTTAAGTTACACTATTATTATACTTATGTGTGAAAGTGTGGAGGGATTTTTGAGACCTCTTCACACCATAACTCTAGCTATTTCATAAGCAAACAGTACCTTAAATAGGTCACAGCCATAATGCATTAGGTAGTCTAATGCATTATGCCTTTGACCGCTTAGATTAGCCAGTCTAGATGTAATCAGTTAAACTCTAGATATAACACTAATACCTACAATGATGCTGCTAAACCTATGTAGCCTTGAAATCAACGAAATCTTTTTAATAGATTTTAATAGGATAACCTTACTTATAAGAAGTACTATGTGTAAATACATGATTCACGTACAAAACAAACATTCAGCAATGTTAGATTGTGGTTTTATGTACACATCACGTCAATAACTTAGGTTTTATTTGCATTTTTATCCCTCGAGAGGTTATAGGTTGTGTAATCTTGCAAGGAGACAAAAGTTGTGAAATCGGTCACTTACTGTCCAGAAGATCTTCCAATTCAGGGTCCGCATCGTTTTTCGATTCGTCTTGTTTTTCCGACATTTTCAGACAAAATTCGATTCGTATTAGAAATTGAAAAGTACTGAATTAGAATTCACAATTTGATTGAATGAAAGAAATCAGATGACTGACCTTGCTTTGATTACTTGTCTGACTGACAGTAACAGATCAAACCTGTCTGTCAAATTCAAAATGACATGTCACAGTTGTTGTTTTGACAGTGAAGTTCCGAACCATATCATGGATATTAATTGGATATTACTATCGTCCAATAAGGTAGGTATATGGTAGGTATTTTAGTCTTTTATACTTTGAGCATTGATTTGGTTGAATGCTCAAAGCTTTTATAGCAAATTTCAAAAAATATTGAATTGAGATTATCATCATCATCATCAGCCTATAGTAGTCCACAGCTGGACGTAGGCCTCCCCTAATGAGCACCATAGCGCCCTGACTTCAGCTTGCCGCATCCAGCATCTACCTGCAGTCTTTAGTACTTGAGTCGTCATCCCCTGGCCGGAGGACGTCGTCGGTTCTGGACTATTATTTAATAGGTAGGTACACTAATAGTTGAGATAGCTTAAGCAAAAAACAATCTGTCCTTGTCGCATGTAATGTATTTTTTGTAGGTAAACTGATCTTTATTATTCTTTTCTCATGATCTTTTTCTTCGTTTGCCAGAGATAAAAAACACCGAGACTGCTACTTCTTCCTAAATGGTTCCCGAGTCCAGCCAAACCAAGGCCCAAATACCTCCGACGAAATTATACCGCCACTAAACACCGACCCATGCGTATCTATATTTATTTTATAATTACACAGAAACTTTTTAGTTACACAGAAACAAAAACACATCATTACAAATTTTATATACATATAGTTGGTTCTCATTACACTGCACAGTCATTAATTCGATTGTATTTAAAATATTATGCAATCATACATCATTATTATGTCAGTGTATCGTTCTTCTGGTCGCCTCAAAGGGTAATACTGAAAATCGGTGTTTTGCTCTTAGAGCAAAGCTTTTCGCTGAGCTATTGCCTTTTGACAGGCTGCAGCACGCACACAATTTTTAAATCTCCACTTTTTATTTGTTTTTACTATTACTTATTGTTTTTGTTTACTATTACTTTTACTATTGCTACCTTATATCATGTGCTGCAGTGTCGAATAAATGATTTATCTATCTATCTATCTATCTTTATCTGGTGAACAATATTTTGTATTTTATTATATTGTGAGTGAATTACTTATAGCACTGTACATTTTATATGTATTAGCTCTCTTTGATATCTAACGAAATGTTGCAAGTAGAAAAAACTTCGGTATGGGTCCAGGTCTTAGCATGGTATTCAAGCCCAAATATTAATTTTATTGTTTCATTTACACCACCGTCACCGTTTATCCGTACCGATCCTGTCCATCCAAAGGTTGCCTGGAAGACGCTTTCAGGGATAAGGCCTCCTATAGTGCCACACTAGATTTAATTAGTAGTTAATGTATGTTAAATTATTATATTATAAGGTGCAATAAAATAATTATTTTCTATCTAACTTATCAGAAATGTCAATAATTACTTAGGTTCTTTAAAAGTAGGCACTGATTTTTTACCGTCAGTTATTGGTAACGTTAACGTTATTAGTAAATAACGACAACAAATAATAAGTAATATGAACTGAATAACGGCTATTGGCTAACATTAACAAAAAGAGTTTTCATTAAAACATTACATACAAAAAAACTATCTTTACGTTACGTACATTACCTACCTACTTAACTTAACCTACATAGCATTATAGGTACCGACAACTTTAAAAATAGAGAACTTTTAAAAATAACACTATACTAAAACATATTACAAGCACAGCCAAGCAATTAATAAAATAGTATATCTTCTGTTGTTTTACAGCATATTTAGTGCCTTTCAACCCGTCTTTCACCACATATTTTCTTAACCCTAAAACCCATAGAAGTATCCATTCAGACACATTAATATCAGTTATGTCAAAGTTAAAAATAATCCTGTCAGTTTCTGACATATTCTTTCTCAATTCCACCGTGTTATCGTCTTTGAATTTCCAGTCGTTGTTTGTGAAATACCTTAGCACGATTGACATTTTGTAGATTTTCTTGTATAAATTCACTAATCTGAAACGAAAAAAATACAATTACTGGTGATATGATAAAAATGACACTCGGTATGTAAGTAAGGTCTACATAGCAGGTTCAAACTAAAGAAAAATACTATTTTCATACATACTTTTTTCTGTCATTCAGTCTTCATTCGCTTTCCTGGCGATCATTTAGGAACTTCATAGTATATATATCATATATATCAGCAAGACCACCATAGGTACGCTATTTAACACGTAACGTCACGCGCGTTATCAGCGTTATTGCGCTATAATGGAAAGGCGTGTTTAGCGTGAATAACGCTTTTTCACGCGTTATTCATGATAAGATTAGAGTAATAACGCTGATAACGTACGAGTATAGTCATAGAGTAATAACGTGATGCTGTCTTAGTATTCTAATGGTATAGTTTTATTTTAAGTGGAGATATAAATAGAATACATACCCAGACTTTTTCCCAAAAACTGAAGTTATTCCGTCAATCACATAAGCTGGTATGAAATGCAGGATTATTGAGTAGAACAGGTGTAAGTAATAATTATTAGTTTCCCAGACGAAACCGTACCATGACGCTTTGGGGGATATGTAGTTTCTGGCATTTTTGTTAAGGCACGTCGACACGTCCCCTGAAAAAAAAGAATGCAGTCAGTAAAATAATTAGGTAGTGAATGTGTTTCAGTTCGATCCGTTCAGTCAAGTAAATAATTTAATTGTTTTGAAGAAACCAATAACCCACTCCAATTCCCTTAGTTCAAAAAAAGAAGTTGTGCTAGATAGATCCTCACAAATACATCACTGAACATCTCGTCTCCCAAGCCAACCTAACCTGCACGTGGTACACCCTGCTAAATTACAAACTAGGATGTGGTGAGAATATCTATCAAATAATCGCCATAACTCAGACAATTTATAATTATTTACCATTACCTGACACTAGCTGAAAAGAGTCCAACCAGGCATATTGTCATTAACAAGGAATTATCATAATTGAAAAATTAACCAGCAAGGTCACTACGCTATTTAGCACATAACGTAATGCACGTTATCAGCGTTATTTCGGTAATTTTCGCGATAATAACGAGAATAATGCATGAAAAGGCGTTATTTACGCTCAAATGGGCATTTTCACGCGTTATTCACGTTTAAATTAACGTAATAACGCTGATAAAGTGCGTTACGTTAAGTGCTACATAACGTGGTAGCCCTGCAGTTCGTCTTTCGAGGTGACCAAGATTTGTGAGGATAAACTTACTCCACTGTATTCCTTTCCTAGCACTAGTAACAGCATACACCTTGGGCTGAGCCCCTCCCCCCTTCCCCGCTGCCCACCCCGCCGCTATGACCACGTTGTTCACGTAGTCTACAGGCACGAAGTCTACGTAAATATCTTGTCTGGCGCGAATAGTGTGGATGACGCCAAGTGTACTGCCTAGGGTCAACTGAAAAGTTTTTTAGATCTATAAATAACGTGAAAATATTTATAACGATAGTGAGCTGAAAATGAGAAAGAAAGAAAGAAAATAATTATTTATTTGACACCATACATAACACAAAATGGTTACGTAGGAGTATTATTATTACTAATTAGAACGGTTTAGGCTCAAAATTATACTAAATAATCAAATAATTTGTGGCGACCGATGTGGTGGCATCGCCGGGCGAAGATCCGCCTGCGAAGCAGGAGGATTTGGACAAATATTTGTTTCGGGTGTTCTGGGTATTTTCTATGTCTAGTAAAAAACATCTATCAATGTAATGTATTGTGTTATGTATATCAGTCATCTAGTACCCATAACACAAGCTCTATGCTTAGCTTGGGGCAGATGCCGCTGTGTGGATTGTCTAGCATTATTATACAATCTTTTGGAGAGGTATTTTCGCCCGCTGCACCACAGAGGTCGTAAAAATAATATATATCAAAGTGACAAGTACTTACTCTAGTAGACTATATTATAGGTTGATGTTGATGATGATGAAGTACTTACCCCACTTGCTCCAAAAACACAGCTCTCTTCTAACCAGCCTGGTAAAGGCTCTGTGTATGCATCGATTACTGTAATATTAAAAAAAAAATTTTTTTAGAAAACTGCTACAAAAATTACGTTCTCGAATTTCCTCGCCTTATTAAAACAAACGTTTCAAGAAAGCCAACATTACAAGGATAATTAAGACGTTATTATATCGATATAAAAAAAAAACCGCATCAAAATCCGTTGCATAGTTTTAAAGATATAAGCATATCTACATAGGGACAGACAGACAGCGGGAAGCGACTTTGTTTTATCCTATGTAGTGATAATACCGGTACCGCTACCGTTATTTCAACAACCGGTGTTTACAACGTGTTCTTGGGTGGAGACCACGACACGGCAAACGTAGAGTAGGACCCCCTGCGATCAAGTGGGATGACGACCTGCGAAAGATTGCAGGTAGATGCTGGATGCGGCAAAGCTGAAGACAGGGCGCTATGGCGCTTATTCGGGGAGGCCTATGTCCAGAAGTGGACTAACATAGGCTGATGATGATGATGATGAACCGTTAATTCACGTACCGATAGAAGGTCTGACGATACAGACCGGTAGATCCTCTCCCAAAGACCTTACCAGGTCTTCGGCTGCTGCCTTCGTGAAGCAATAGGTATTCGGCCATCCCGATATCAATCTGAAACAAAATAGCTTTAGATATTTTCACCCGCGTTAAACTCGAATTTCATTTTATTATGTGATTTTTTTACACTTTGGGTCAAATTATTGGAGTTTTAGTACGGATCCCTAACTTTTTTGAAAATAAATAAATAATGCTGGACAATTCACACAGCATTATTAGCCCCATGGTAAGCAGAGCTTGTGTTATGGTTACTAGATAACTGATATACATAATACAATACATTACATAGATAGATATTTTGTATTATACATAGAAAACGACCAGAACACCCGGAACAAATATCTGCACACAATTGTTCCGAGGCGGGAATCGAACCCGCAACCTCCTGCGTCGCAGGCCTACCTTCGTCAACCGCGCCACATCGGTCGTCAAATATAATGCATTTGTTCACCGGGGATAGTGTAGCTTCCCAACGGTGAAAGAATTTTTCAAATCGGTCCAGCAGTTTCGGAGTCTATTCAATACAAACAAACAAAAAATCAAACATTTCCTCTTTATAATATTAGTATAGACTAGCAGCGCCCTGTGGCTTCGTCCACGTTGAAATTTGAAAAATATGAAACGGGATAAATAGGTATAATAAGGTTTGCTGGAAGAGAACTCTTTTTAGGGTTGGGTTCGCCTTTGTATAAATTTTCTAGAATAAGTTTTGCGTTATGTTTTTCTTGCAAGAAATATAAATAAATAGATCAATTATTTATTTATCTTCAAATAGAAAAATGAATCTCCTTATATAATGAATCAATGAATGAATTCTTAATGAATGTTCTTACGGAGAGCAAAATTTAAAAAATAGCCTGAAGCAAATGACCACCCAGGCGAAGCCGGGACGGGCCGCTAGTATAGTATAAAACCAGCGTATAAAACAAAGTCGCTACGCAACGGATTTTGATGCGTTTTTTTAAATAGATAGAGTGATTCAAGAGGAAGATACTCGTACATTTGACACATAGATTTCCGCGCGGGCGAAGCTTCGGGGCGAAGCTAGTGTTGTGTTTGTCAGACAAAAGGAAAAAAAAAATACTTACAAACAAGTAATTTTATCAATTTTCTCCTTATCCATGTTCTCTGCCATCTGTATCAACATCTCTGGTGGTACGGGAGGCTTGTACAGATGGTCTCCCACTTCATCGCCGATCCGGTCCGCGGTCGCGAAGGCGTAGGCTGTTGATACGTGGACCAGGGACCTGAGAGATATTATTTTTATTTAACAGACAAAACACATTACAATTCTATCTAAAATAATCATACAAAAAAGTAGTTTTAATACTTCATCATCATCATCATCATCATCAGCCTAATAGCAGTCCACTGCTGGACATAGCCTCCCCGAATGAGCGCCATAGCACCCTGTCTTCAGCTTGTCGCATCCAGCATCTCCCTGCAGTCTTTCACAGGTCGTCATCCCACCTGGTTTGCGCGATATGGCCGGCCCACTGCCATTTCATCTTGCTATTCTTAGAACGTAGATAGAATATCCTAAAACATGTTCTATGAATATAATATAATATCTTAATACTAAAAATGTTTTAATGCCAAAATGTTTTTCTCCAAAAAGGAGCTGATGTTTCAAAAGAAACTGCACTTGTATCCCCTCTGGTTAAATTATGGGTGCCGTCGTACTGTCCCAGTTTAAAAACAAGACTGTATAGTACTAACGATATAGCTAAGTTATGTTTATCATCTCTGAATAACTGAGGCTATAGCTAGAACTAATTACTTATAATATCTCTTACCTGAGTTTAACAGAAGCTCTGGCCAGTCGCAGCACCTCTCTCGTCCCTCTGACGTTCAGTAACACAGCGCTTTGTAGTGGCTCGTCGAAACGGACGGTCGCTGCCACGTGGAAGATTATGCTAACCTGAAACGAAGATGAAGATAAAATAAATAAATAATAATATTTTTATAATGCTGGACAATTCACACAGCATTGTAGCCCCAAGCCAGAGAGTTTATAATTTCCGAACTAAGCGGAGCTTGTGTTATGTGTTATCTCTCGCAGAGGTAACGTGAATTGGCCCCCAAGATCGTGTGATTTGACTCCGCTAGACTTTTTCTTGTGGGGTTTTCTGAAGTCGCAGGTCTATGCCAATAAGCCACAATCGACCGTTGCCCTGAAAACCAACATAACGCAGGCCATCGCTCACTCAGTGCCACCATACGAAACCGCGGCGGACATTTGAACGATGTCATATTCCATCCGTAATGGTATAAATGGGCCTTTCAAATAAAACATAAATTTCGTTAATATCTTGCACACATCTTGTTTTATTCAATTTTAACATCGACCCGTCCTTGTTGAAAGACCCTTTACAATAGATTAATCTCTTATGTATTATGTTAACTACTCTATTACATTAGGTAATTCCTGTAAGAATAGAGGTCATAGTTTTGAATAAATACGAATACAAATTACATAGATAAATATTTTTAATTATACATAGAAAATACCAGAGCACCCGGAACAGTTATTTTCAGATCTTACCAATATTTGTCTCAAGGCGGCAATCGAACCCGTAATCTCCCGCAACTTAACACCCTTTTTAGTAATTAAAGATCAAAATTTGTTAGTTGTTTTACAAACCTCCTTGGTAATAGTCTTCCAATCACCTTCAGCCAGTCCAAGCTTCAGCTGCGCGATGTCACCAGCCACCGGGTAGATCTGGTCGGCGAACCCTGGCTGTGACTCTCGCAGTGGATCGAACACCTGGCGATGAGATATTTCTTCTAAACTAGGTCCTAATGATTCCTTCCATCTACGTGCGATCACAAATCATCATCATCAGTCTATATTAGTACACTCCTGGACATAGGCCTCCCCCAATGAGCGCCATAGCGCCCTGTCTTCAGCTTGACGCATCCAGCATCTACCTGCAGTCTTTCGCAGGTCGTCATCCCACCTGGTCGGAGGGCGTCCTACACTACGTTTATCGAGTCGTGGTCTCCACATTTGTGCGTCTTCATAGAACATAATATTATTTATTTATTTACTTTACTAATATTAAAAAGAGGAAAGATTTTATATTTTATTTATATTGAATAAGCTCTGAAACTACTGGATCGATTTAAAAAATTCTTTCACCGTTGGGAAGCTACACTATCCCCGGTGAAAATAGGCTTTTATTATATTTCAAAAAAATTAGGGATCCTTACTAATACTCCAATGATAACCCAGAAAGAGTCGAGTTACTAAAAAGTCGCGTGGTCGCCGCTCACTCCGTTCGGCTAACTATGCGATGTAGGCGTCACTGGGGTAGGGCAGGGGAGTCGAATGTTATGAAATAAACTGACGCGAATAAATTTTGAATACTAATAATTAATACCCCTGCGAAGCCGGGAAGGGCCACTAGTTAATTCTAATATTAGCTTGTTCGTCTACTATACTAACAGGATCTTGTAGCATTGAGACCAATCTCTGTCGGATGTCTTTATCTCTTCTAGGTCGCATCAGTAAATACACTCTTTTGATTTGGCAGGACCTGAAAAAAAAAATGAGGTTCTTAGCTGAAAAGTAATATAACTCCTACTAATGTTATAAACGTCAAAGTTCTTCTATATTCGTATTCTTCGTATTCTTTCCATCCAAAGGTTGCCTGGAAGAGATCGCTTCTAAGCGGTAAGGCCGCCCATTGTACTTGTATCATGTGATGTGTTTTATAATGAGCTGTAACTGGTGTCCAATAAAGTATTTTTGTATTGTTTTGTATTGTCAAAGTTTGTAAGTATGGATGGATGGATGTTTGTTACTCTTTCACGTAAAAACTGCTGAATGGATTTTAATGAAACTTTACAATAATATAGCTTATACATCAGAATAACACATAGGCTACAATTCATAAAGATATATTGTATATTATCCAAAATATCTATCACCACGCGGGTGAAACCGCGGGGCGCAGCTAGTACATACATATATATATAATGCCGGATAATTTCGTTATGTTCGTTCGTATCTATTTTATACCTAATAGTAACAAGCTGTACCTACATTATGGAGGATGGTTCTTACGGAGAGAAAAATGAGAAAAATTTTAAAAATTGCCTGAAACAAATGTCCACCCGGGCGAAGCCGGGACGGGCCGCTAGCTCCTACTATAATGAAAATGTAAAATTTATAGAACTTAACGACATCAAGCGTAACATGTGTACGGTGGAAATAAACAAACAAAGCGATTTCTCCCAGGCAACCTGTTTAGTCGACTCCTTCGACATCCACTGGTGAAGTTAAAGGGTCTGTTCTCACGCCGTAGCCGCCACGGATCCGTGACCACCAGGTACTTATCATACCTATGTGGGAAATACAGCAAGTTTGCTTCAAAACTTGATTTAAACAATTATAATTTTATTTTGTTGTTACTACCTAAAACCGGTTAGTAGGTAAGTAGGTCTTATAATAACCATCAATAACTCGAAGTAATTTATAAGTAACTAGCGACCCGACCCGGCTTCGTATGATTTTCGATATATAAATATAAAACTTCCTCTCGAATCACTCTATGTACCTATTAAAAAAACCGCATCCAAATCCGTTGCGTATTTTTGAAGATATATAGCATTCTATGGACAGACAGACAGCGGGAAGCTACTTTGTGTTTTTATACTATGTATGTAGACGAAAAGTATAAAATATTATATATAGCTATATAATATAAGTATAATATATAGCTTAAGGCGAAATGCACGCGAAATGAGTTCGTCTTTTCGAGACAAGGACGAACGAACGCCGCGCGGGGAAGGCGAGAAAGGGAGGCAAGAGCGGCGGAATGATCGGCCCGTGCGCAATTTCACTCCTTTTTATTTTTTAATTTGTTATTACTCTAAAATAATACTGTTTCTCAAAAAACTGAAACCATAATTGTCTAAAGTATTTATTAGGGAACATGTAGAAGAAATTTCATTACAATAATATTAAATAACTAGCAAATAAAACTGGTTTTTCCGTAGAGATATCTCTGTAAAAATGAAGATTTAGAGGAAACTTTACAATTTTTTTCTATCCCCGTGTTTCGACTCCCATAACTTACTAACTAATATCCTAAACTTTTGATCCTCATCAAAATATATTCGAAAAATAGGTGTTTTGTTCCCTTAAAATTGATTTTCCGTTAAGCCAAAACGTGGGTTTTGGGACTCATTTCACCTTAAGTATAAAAGTCTTTAGAAAGGGATATTTACTCTGATTTGATTTTTGAGTTTTGCCAATATTTCGGCACAGTTTCATGCGCCTTGAAACTACTTATAAATATTACTACAAACAATTCCTGTTAGTAGATATTTTTATGTAGTTTCATAGTATAGTAGCTGCTCCCCGCGGCTTTATAAACCTTCAACATGAATCATTCTACTCGTATCTAAAAGTACCTGAAAAGCTTCTCCACAAGCTGCTTGCCAATAAACCCGGAGCCACCCGTGATGAAGATGACAGCATCCCGATAGAACTCCTGGATCTCGGAGTCACCAGCCCTCGTGGCCTTGGAGATGGCATGTTGGCGAGGGGAGGCTGCGTGCAGTATAGCTGATGGATCCATTGTATTCCTGGACATAAAGAATAATACTGTTTTGATTCATCAGCAAGCTGAAGTGGCAGTGGGCTATGGAAAGAGCTATGGTCGGAGTTTCTCTGAAGGATAGGATTCGTAACGAATACATTAAAATAATTTCAATTTGAATTATTTAAAAATTATTTTCTATTTTTTAGTTCGGTTTATTTATAAAAGCGTGGTTTTTTAGTTATTTCAAAATATTATTTATTTTCGATCTGTCGCAGCGCATCAGCATTGCCATACAGCAGGGCAATGTAGCCAGCGTCGCGGGGTCGCGCGCCGACTGGTGTTGAAATGGATCAGTTGAGCTATTTGTAGATTGTTTGCAACATTCTGCAGTTAGCTCAATCATATCAATTGAAGCAAATTAGGTATATGGTCCCAGTCGACCGATTCAAAAATGTGATCAGGTAACTGGGACCGCGGTCCTAGTTATGTATGGGCCCAGTCGCCTGTATCCTCAATTGTAAATACTAGTTCGAATTTGTTTCTTTGACTGTAACTTTCTTTGTTAACAAAAAAATATATATATATTCACTGTTCTTACCTTCTTGTCGTATCAATTCACCACAAATGCGATACTTTTGCGATATTATATACTTATATATTTATATAATTTAATATATTTATAATATATTAAATTGTTGAGAATATGTGAATTAATTATACACTTAGATTATTTTAGGTTTACATTAAGCAATGACGCTCACATTAAGGAAAATATAACTTTATGAATATGTATGAGTTAATTTTAACAAGCTAATAATGACGGCAAATGTATATTTTTCGCTTAGTTGCTATAACAATCTAGGGCAACGTAGCGCAATTTCAAGATTGATGACTAAATGAAATATCAACTATAACAGTTTAGGTTGAATCGGTATGTTTGTTCGTAGCATTACTATCTAAATTGAAGTGAACTGTAAAATAATTTTGTTTGATTATAATTTATAAAATTTATTTATAAAGGCCAAGAAAGCGCTGGCGAGACGTCCTTAACGCCTTCCTCGGAGATTGGTGGGAGATCGCACGTGACCGCACTGAGTGGAAAGATTTGGGGGAGGCCTTTGCCCAGCAGTGGGACGAAACAGGCAAAAAAATTTTTTTATTTACAATATATAACTTGTGTAAGTGCTTATTTTGTAAGCATAAAAAATAAATGATATTGATTGAATTGAATATATTCATTTATAAAAATACTCATAATTATTTATTAAATTTTATCGGTACATGTATCTTCTATTATCTCTATAATATAAAAATGAATCGCTTGTGTTGCTAAGCGTAAATCTCGAGAGCAGCTGAACCGATATCGCTAATTATTTTTTAAGAAAATTCCTTGAAGTACGATGATGATTCTTACGGAGAGAAAAAAAGAGAAAAATTATAAAATTGCCTGAAACAAATGACCACCCGGGCGAAACCGGGACGGGCCGCTAGTATATTATAATTATACTATCCATAACAATATTATAAAGAGGTAAAGGTTGTGAGTTAGTTGGTTATCCCTGGATCTACTGAATCGATTTTGAAAATTACTGTCAAAATAGGAAAGTAAACAGGGTTTTCTGTATGTCTGTCATAATTTCAGATTTTCTGTACATTAATGTGACTTTTGATTATTATGTAGGTACCTACTTCAAATTCCTAAATAATGAAAATTAATGAAAATGTGTTTAAACTTAGTTTTAAAAAAATAATCTTCGAAATCGGTTAGCGTCGTATTGAGTTATTCGTCTCTTTGTCGCGCACATACTTGATGCAAAAATAAACTTACATGGTTTTCTCATGGATGCCGTTGTCAAAACTGGACCAAATTGAAATGGGATCACACGGGAAGCACCAGCTTTCTTTAAGGCGAAATGAGTTCGCTTTTTCGAGACAAGGACGAACGAACGCCGCGCGGGGAAGGCGAGGAAGAGAGGCAAGAGCGACGGGATGATCGGCCCGCGCGCAATTTCACTGGTTTTTATTTTTAAATTTGTCGTTACTCTAAAATAATACTGTTTCTCAAAAAACGAAAACCATAATTGTCTAAAGTATTTATTAGGGAACACGTAGAAGAAATTTCATCACAATAATATTAAATAACTAGCAAATAAAACTGGTTTTCCCGTAGAGATATCTCTGTAAAAATTAAGATTTAGAGGAAACTTTTAAGTCAAGTTTAGTCAATAGTGTTTCGACTCCCACACAAAGATAGGCGTTTTGTTCCCTTAAAATAGATTTTCCGTTGATTCAAAACGTGCGTTTTGACTTAAAAGGAAAATCAATTAAGAGAACAAACTAAACTACACTTGACTCGATAGAAGAAAATGGCAAAATTTCCTCTAAATCTTAATTTTTACAGAGATATCTCTACGGGAAACCCAGTTTTATATGCTAGTTATTTAATATTATTGTAATGAAAGTTCTTCTACGTGTTCCCTAATAAATACTTTAGACGATTATAGTTTTTTGCGAAACAGTATTATTTTATAGCAATAACAAATTTAAAAATAAAAACCAGTAAAATCGTGCGGGCCGGTCATTCCGCCGCTCTTACCTCCCTTTCTCGCATTCCCCGCGCGGCGTTCGTTCGTCCTTGTCTCGAAAAAGCGAACTCACTTCGCCTCAATTCAAATGAATAAAGATTCATGAAAATCGGCTCACACAGTCGAAAGTAATAAATAAGGTAACACACAAAAAAATACAGTCGAAATGAGAACCTCCTCCTTGAAGTTGGTTAAAAATTCGCTGAAACGTTCCTAGTACCTACCACTCTTCGAATCTTGTTATCACCACTAATTCTAACTTGCATTAACCTGACAATATTCAGTGGAATGTGTATAAATAGGCCTTTTTTGTTTGCTCACATCATAATATTCTTCGTATGCCAAATTAAAAATATCTATTAAAGAGAACAATGCCGTTCCCGCAAAAAAAAAAATCACTGAAGGTCGAAGGTCGCCTATTTTTGATATGGTGTTCGTATTCACCACAAACCAGCTTTGTTATAAAAATAAACATGTGAGGCAGTCTTTGGGACTGCCGATAGAAGTAAAAACTAAGGATTTACATATATATTTCACTAGCTAGATGCTGGCAAAAACTAACTAACTACCTACTCTATTATGCTTAGAACCTATGTGTCAAATAGATTATAAACCTTCCTCTTGAATCACTCTATCTATTTAAAAAAAACGCATCAAAATCCGTTGCGTAGTTTCAAAGATCTAAACATACACAAGGAGAGACAGACAGCGGGAAGAGACTTTGATTTATAAAGTAAAAGTAAAAAATCAATTATTTCTTTAGGCTTACAAAATAAGCACTTAGACAAGTCATATTTTATATATAAATTATTATCAAATAAAAATATTTTACTGTTCACTTAAATTTTTTGTCCACTAGTGGAAGAAGTATACTATGTATACTTGCTGAGGACTGAGATGAGTGGAAGAAGGGGAGGGAGGCCTTTGCTCTGCAGTGAGACACCCCGGGCTAATATAATAATATGTAGTGATAGTGATTTATATTGGGAAGCGTTCGGTGACGATGTCGCGAGTTTCACGCTTTTTTCAGTCAAAAAGTTCTCAACGCGCCTAAAGTTTTCACTTCGTCGTCAGATGCACAGGACTTATAGTGCACACGTGCAGTGTGTGCGCAAACACAGGAGCACTCTCATAATCAGATGGAACGTCAGACCGACAACGAAAACCCGCACGTCTTCGCCTCCGGACCGGCCACGGTTTCTGTGTGTGGCGGATTTTAAAGTCATTTTAATTGTTTAGGAATAAGGATAAGAATAAATTTATTGTAAAATTGTGTGAATCTAGACACGCGGCAGCGTGTCAAGCCAAGTTCAAGCAAAGGAACTGGCTAGCCAGCGCCGAGTGTATTATTACACGAACCACTTGGTGCCACTTTTGACCCTTCTATAACTCAAAGCCTCAATAACGCAAACACATAAAACTACGTGTGTTTAACCATAGAAGCCCAAATTTCATGAAGCTAGCTCAAACGGTTACAAAGATATGAAGGTCAAAAAGTCGTAAAAATCTAACCTACTTCCAGATGACCTAGAAGGATGAAATTTGGAATCCAGCTTGGTCATTTTGTGTAAGCGTAGGAAAAAATAAAAAAATAAAAAAAAAGTCAAAAAATAAGTGGTGTCCCCATACAAAAAAAAACAATTCTTATTCTCAATTTTTTTAGTATTTTCAAAACTACGCAGCGGAAACGCAAGAAAAAACATTAAATCTCAATACCTGCCTAGTTTTCTTTACAAAAAGTAATGATATCCCACCAAAAACATAAATGTAAAAAAGGAGAGCCAAGTTCAATACAAAAATTATGCTTGGCTGTGGGCTTCGCCGCAAAAAGAATGGAGATCTAAATGAGTGCCAAGTCAAATCTATGTAGGTTAGATTTGACTTGGCCAGTTTTCATTACATCAGTAATTTTATAAAGTTATTCAACATTTTAATTCTGATAAAAACTGGCCAAGTCAAATCTAACCTACTTTAAGATCTCACATTTTTAAATAACAGCAATTGTTATAGGTATCCAATAAAGCAAAGAAATAGAGTTTAATACTTGTTCATAATGTTATTTTGTTCCTATAAATACATATTTCTATTTTGCATACATGCACAGGATAAGTACCCATTTAAATTATTTTCCTTTGGTGACAGATAAGTAAAGAGTACTATTAACTTTATATATAAAGCTGCTAGCCGACTGTGGTATACGATAAAGAACTCAAAATAAAAAAATACTTCATTTCTATAGAACACAAAATAAAACCGGGCAAGTGTGAGTTATATTAGTACTTACATTTTGTACCTTTTCACTTTTTTAAATATTTTGTCTGTGTTACGTGTTTTCTAGTAAGTAGGTTCTATGTAGTCTTATATTATAATTTAGCTTTATATATTATAATATGTGTAACCTTGTTTGTGTGTTGTGTTAGTGCTTAATAAATAATTTTATTTCTTTCTTTATTTTTTTAGTTGTCTCGCGCACGAAGGGTTCCGTACCTACCATTCCATAAAACGGCAAAAAAATCATGCCTGTTGTATGGGAGCCCCCTTAAATATTTGTTTTATTTATTAAATTATTTATTTTTGTAGTGAATATATAATAAAATGTTCTGTGAATATATCAAGCGTTTACCTATTTCCGTTATCAATATCCAGAAAAACGAGCAAAAAAAAAATCACGTTTGTTGAATGGGAGCCCCTTTAAATATTTATTTTATTATGTTTTTTAATATTTTGTTATAGCGGCAACAGAAATACATCATCTGCGAAAATTTCAACTGTCTAACTATCACGGTTCATGAGATACAGCCTGGTGACAGACGGACAGACGGACAGACGGACAGACGGACAGACGGACAGACGGACAGACGGACAGACGGACAGACGGACAGACGGACAGACGGACAGACGGACAGACGGACAGACGGACAGACGGACAGACGGACAGACGGACAGACGGACAGACGGACAGACGGACAGACGGACAGACGGACAGACGGACAGACGGACAGACGGACAGACGGACAGACGGACAGACGGACAGACGGACAGACGGACAGACGGACAGACGGACAGACGGACAGACGGACAGACGGACAGACGGACAGACGGACAGACGGACAGACGGACAGACGGACAGACGGACAGACGGACAGACGGACAGACGGACAGACGGACAGACGGACAGACGGACAGACGGACAGACGGACAGACGGACAGACGGACAGACGGACAGACGGACAGACGGACAGACGGACAGACGGACAGACGGACGGACGGACGGACAGACGGACAGACGGACGGACGGACGGACGGACGGACGGACGGACGGACGGACGGACGGACGGACGGACGGACGGACGGACGGACGGACGGACGGACGGACGGACGGACGGACGGACGGACGGACGGACGGACGGACGGACGGACGGACGGACGGACGGACGGACGGACGGACGGACGGACGGACGGACGGACGGACGGACGGACGGACGGACGGACGGACAGACAGACAGACGGACGGACGGACGGACGGACGGACGGACAGCGGAGTCTTAGTAATAGGGTCCCGTTTTAGAAATAGAAATAGAAAGACATTTATTCATAACAACTTAATTTAACAAAAAACTACACACTTATAGAATAGGTACATGTACAGAGTTGTTACAAAAAGGCTCTCATCATCATCATTAGCCTATAGCTGTCCACTGCTGGACATAGGCCTCCCCAATGACCGCCATAGTGCCCTGTCTTCAGCTTGCCGCATCCAGCATCTGCCTGCAGTCTTTCGCAGGTAGTCATCCCACCTGGTCGGAGGGCGTCCTACACTACGTTTACCGAGTCGTGGTCTCTACTCAAGAACACGTTTGCCCCAGCGGCCGTCGGTTCTTCGCGAGATATGGCCGGCCCACTGCCACTTCAATTTGCTAATTCTTTGAGCTATGTCGATAACTTTGGTTCTCTGTCGGATGTATTCGTTACGAATCCTATCCTTCAGAGAAACTCCGAGCATAGCTCTTTCCATAGCTCGCTGAGCGACTTTGAACTGGTGGACCAGCCCTATCGTGAGAAAAAAAAAGACTCTAACTAAGCAAAATGCTGGCTTTTTTTTACCCTTGGGCACTCTAAAAATAACCGCTGTTGATCTACACCTTAACAATGATGTTTTAATTTTAATGAACTACATTATCCTCATTTACTCTGAAACGTTTGAATTTTGTGATTCATTGATTTATGATGTTAATAATATAATGTCGTGTGTATTGTAATGAATAGTGTAAATTTGACTTCGTCTAACTGCTTATTTTGTAAGCTTAAAGAAATAAATGCTATTGAGTTTGAATTTTATCAAACAAAGTGAGAATTTTAATTGAACTGAGCAAACATGATTAAGTTTAATAATATAATTTTGGGTTTGCGTATTTGGTTCTTATTAATTATATTTCTGCAATTCAGTTTTTCTTGTCGGTCTTATTATCGTGGAACGCAAAATCGTAAGTATATAGCGATGTAACCTATGTACCTACTTATAAACTATAGTATACGATAACGACGACGACCGATGACGGCCGATGTGGCGCGGTGGGCGAAGGTCCGCCTGCGGCGCAAGAGGTTGCGGATTCGATTCCCGCCTCGGAACAATTGTGTGTACGATCTGCAGACGTTTGTTCCGGGTGTTCTGGTCGTTTTCTATGTATAATAAAAAAATAACCGGAAAAATTTCTGACAGTGATTGCATTATTTATCTTGAATAGCCTACTAGAAATACATAAGATTAAAGATGAAATACCCAAAAAGATGAACATACATAGCTACAATACAAGAAATAAAGAAAAGTTACACGTACCTACTACTAGACTGGTAAAAACACATAAACAGGGTTTAACCCTAAAGCTTGATTTATATAACAAGTTACCACTAGAACTAACTCTACTTCCTTTTCAGGAATTTAAAGCAAAAATAAAGAACTTTTTAGTATGTAACCCATTCTATAGCATTACGAGTCACGAGTTTTTAACGTGCTCATTTGTCAATTTGTGATAAGTTATTATTGTCTATACTTATATTATTGTAATTTAGGATTTAATTTAATTTAAGAGTATTCATTGTACTGAAGTCTTAATTGACATGCCAATATTAGTAATAATGTTATGGTGAATAAATTGAATTTACTGAATTTACTGAATGAATATCTATCTATGTAATGTATTGTATTACCTATGTATATCAGTTATCTAGTACCCATAACACAAGCTAATAACTATTAATTAATTTAATGTTATTTATTATTAATTAATTATTTATTAAAGTGCTACCGTCTATATTGTTCCTTCATGTCCAGTCCATCCTAAGGTTGCCTGGAAGAGATTTGATCGCTCTTAGCGATAAAGCCGCCCTTTATACCTTAATCTTAGTTTTTATTTCTGTATTATTTTCTGTTTTGTGTGGTATAATAAAGTGTTATCTATCTATTAAAAAAACTGTCGAATTGCGAACCTCGTTTTCTTTTGAAGACTGTTAAAATGTATAATAATGTGTTTTTTTTTCTTAATTTCAGATAGCAACATTAGTGTCCTTGTCGATAATATCAGCGCTATTCGAAGTAAGTTTACCTCTAAGCAATAACTGGGTATTCCTTTTCCTCACAGAAACACCCCCACCCCCCAAACAGGGGCTGATGCCATAGTTGATAACTTTTTGTTACAAGTCACAAATTATATGATATATGTAACTAACACTAGATTGCATTTTAAAGTCATAAATTCATTATAAAGAAAGAAAAAGAAAGAAAATATATTTATTGATTCACTGTAGGTACAACGTGTTACTACATAGTAGGTAGGTACTTATAAAATAATAAGGAATAAAATAAAAAAATAACACTTTGACTGCGATTTTTTTTTCGACGACAGCGATCTTTTTTTTAACCTAAAAAATTCGTGCTGCCGATGCCGCTCTACACAGCAGTTGTGTTGCGCCGCACATGCGTTTCGTTCGAAAAATATTACGGCTGTGCTGAGTCACACAGATCTGTATTTTCTCAGCCGCTGCGCTAGTGTGGATTTACGCATATTAGTCACTTGTAGAAAACAAATACCGTGTGATTTCAGCAATCAAAGTGTTAAGTATAAAGAACAAGCGACTCTAAAAGCGAACCAATTGGTCCTGTCTCAGCATAATGTTGCATTATAATTATATATCGATTAGGCTATCAGCAACTTGTTTAATTGTACCATAAAAAAATGTATGGATTTTACGCTAGTCATAGATATCTTCTTAATTCTTATTTAAATGACGGCCGATGTGGCGCGGTGGGCGAAGGTCCGCCTGCGACGCAGGAGGTTGCGGGTTCGATTCCCGCCTCGGAACAATTGTGTGTACAATCTGCAGATATTTGTTCCGTGTGTTCTGGTCGTTTTCTATGTATAATAAAAAATATCTATCTTTTAATGTATTGTATTATGTATATCAGTTATCTAGTACCCATAACACAAGCTCTGCTTACCATGGGGCTAGATAATGCTGTGTGAATTGTCCAGCATTATTTATTTAGTAATAGGGTCCCGTCGTAACTTTGTCATAGACTGCGTATAAATGATTTATTATTCATTCCATGAACTTTTAGCTTATTTTATAAGCCTAAAGAAATAAATGATTTTTGACTTTGAATAATAAATTTACGCAATGTATGACGATGCGATGTCATTATTGTTTACTAGCTGCGCCCCGCGGTTTCACCCGCGTGTTGTTAGATATTTTGGATAATATACAATATATCTTTATAAATTGTAGCCTATGTGTTATTCTGATGTATAAGCTATATTACTGTAAAGTTTCATTAAAATCCATTCAGTAGTTTTTACGTGAAAGAGTAACAAACATCCATCCAACCATACATACTTACAAACTTTCGCGTTTATAATATTAGTAGGATTCTACCCTACAAGAGGTATCTATCCGATTTTTCCGCTTCAGTAGTCCAAACACCCTGTGTTTGGACTACTTCTAAGAACGAATTAAATAATAGGGTCCCGTTTTATCCTTTGGGTACGGAATCCTAAAAATAACTCTCCAACCTATAGAGTTATTTTTCAATGGCCATTTTTGACCTTTTTCGAGAGGAGTCTACGTACTGACTGTGTTTAACTAATTTAATACTGATGTTTCCTATAAAATTAATATACAAATAATCTTCTCTGTTCCAGAAATGATATTCAATAAATCTAACAATAACGAAGTTTGGTATCATGTAGGCGATAATTATTTATTATCATGCGAGCAGACATCAAAAAAATATACCTTAGCATGGACACAATTTGCAGGTTCGTGACCAATTGATAACTTCTAAAAAACTTAAATAATATCCCAAACATTTAAGTGCTTGACGGGATTTGAACCAGCTTCCAGCTCATGAACGGTTATTACGCCACTAGGTCAACCTGAAACCAGGGACGCGTAAAAACATACGGACGTCATCCTACGGAATCAAATGTGAAGAACAGCAATGGCGGACGAGTCGTGTGCGTGTTTAGGAGAGATGCCAACTGATGAAAACAAAATCCGATGATTTTCATAAAAGTTTCTACAAACCTTGACCTAAAATGATTTATAAAAGAATAAGAATAACAATAAGAACAGTTTTATTTGGCCAAAGAAAACAGGCTACACAATTAAAGCAGTAAACACACACAAAAAAAAACACAGTGCACAGTATAAAAAAACATAAATAAAATAAGCCTACAGAAACACAAAATAATAATAATACATGGCTGCCGTGCTAGCCTGCTGGCCAAAAAGGGTCAAACTCAGCTATGTGCTGAACCACGCATAGCGCGGAACAATGCTGGTTCAAGTGGCTATTATTTAAAAAAAAGTAGCGTAATGCTCGCGTAACATAAATGTTATTGTTTTTATGAGTTTTTTCGACCCTGGTTGAAACTTGTTACTAAAAAGAAATTTAATATAAATATATATAGTAACAAGTTTCAACCAAGCGCTATAAAAAAAATATTTAAAGAAAATAAAACTACGCCCTATTTTATCGACGGAAAATGTGTTAAAAATAACACATTTTCCGTCGATAAAATAGGGCGTAGTTTCCCTCATTTCAGTTTGTGCACCTTATGCAGACTCACACTGTATTTTTTCAGTCCACGCTTCGATTTCTTTTCCACCAAAAATGGCGAAGAAGATCACGATCAATACAAAATTGCATCGATTTGATAACGAAACGATATTTAGATGTGCAGCATATGAACATGAATCATTAAATCAAACAGTTTCCGTAATTTCATTTAAATTCGTTAATACGGAAAAAGGTAAGTTCATGGCTCAGAATGATAGTAAATATGTGCAAGGTGTTGCCAAAAATTGCGACAAATTAGCTTTAGTGTTCTATTTGTTTTAAATCCTTAAATAATGGAAAAGGGCTTAAGGGTTTTAATTTAAAAAAATAATCATCGTAGTCGGTTGCCGTTATATTGAGTTATTCGTCGATTTGTCGCGCACATACTTGATGCAAATATACGACTTAGGCAGTTGTCCCGCCGCCGGCGAGAAAACGACTAACTACCGGCTATTTTCTCGCTCAAGAAACGTACAGTTAGATATACATTCCGTGTAAAAAAAAGAGATGCATATACAAATAGTTGATCGCTGACTGTTCACACTGCCGGCGAGGACTCGCTTCACTGGTTTGTCGCTGGGCGACAAGAGCCAGGAAAATAACACTCGCTCAGCGATCAGAACGCACGCCGAGAGAGCAAACAGCGGTAATTTCTCTACAATGCAGGTTAGCGCAGGACTGTCGTTTGGCCGCCGCGAGCGAGTGATGCCAGTAATCGCTCGTCTCACTCACACACTCGCTTATAGCCGAGCTACACAACTATCGGAACTACGCAATCGCTCCCCGCTTCACGCCCCGACTCGTTTCTACATTCCAGCTCTGCTCGCTACTCGTTCATCGTTGCCGGTGAGACAACTGCCTTATATGGTTTTCTCATGGATGTCATTGTCAGAACTGGACCAAATTGGAATGGGACAAGGGAACACCAGCTTTCAATTAAAAATCATCAAAATAGCTGATTTATAATAACTTACCTGGTTAACATGAGAAACTGTTAAATACATAATAATGCTCCACACATCATCATCTAGCCCCAAGCTAAGCAGAGCTTGTGTTATGGGTAGGTACCTACTACTCGTAACGTAGGTACCTACTAGATGGCTGATATACATACTTAATACAATAGATTACATGGTATTCTTTTTTTTATTATACATAGATAAGAACAACCGGAACAAATATCTACAGATCGTACACACAATTGTCCCGTGGCGGGAATCGAACCTCCTGTCGCAGGAAAACCTTAATTCGCCCACCGCGCCATAAAGGTTAAAACCACATAAGTTTACCTAGATATTCTTCAGATCAATTGTTTTATATTTCTTACTAATATAAAAACCATTTCAGATAGCAGCAATATAACTTATCCTCCAAATTTGATGATCGACCCTCAGTGTTCGGATAAAGGTAAGGAGGTATCTAATAATAATTCGAAAATACAATATCTATCTAAATGTCAAAGTCGCTCAGCGAGCTGTGGAAAGAGCTATGCTCGGAGTTTCTCTGCAGGATAGGATTCGTAACGAATACATCCGACAGAGAACCAAAGTTATCGACATAGCTCAAGAATTAGCTAGCTGAAGTGGCAGTGGGCCGGCCATATCTCGCGAAGAACCAACGGCCGCGGGGTAAACGTGTTCTTGAGTAGAGACCACGACTCTCTCCAACCAGGTGGGATGACGACCTGCGAAAGACAGCAGGTAGATGCTGGATGCGTTAAGCTGAAGACGGGGCGCTGGTATGGCGCTCATTGGGGGAGGCCTTAGTCCAGCAGTGGACTAATATAGGCTGATGATGTACCTAATAATTAGAAAATGCAATATCTATCTATATATAAAAGAAAGTCGTGTTAGTTACACTTTTTATAATTCAAGAACGGCTGAACCGATTTGGTAGCTTAGAACCAGGAGACGGACATAGGATATACATAATATGCATACTATTACTTACAGACTACTTTGACACAAAGATTTTCACGGGGGCGAAGCCGTGAGGCGCAGCTAGTCTATATATAAATCAAAGTCGGGTGTGTTCGAACACTTATCACATCACACGCTTATTCGAGAACGGCTGGACCGATTTCTATGATTTTTGTCTCCGTCCCGAATATCAGAATAATTATTAAAAACATTGGAAATTTGACGAAAACATAAAGAAAAAACATTTATAAACCCATAAAAAATGTGTATGGGTTTTGCAACTTTCAACCATTTAGGTACTTTTAAGCGATACGAAGTTCGAAGGTCAGCTAGTTAAAATTATACCTAATTATGTCCTCAATACATTATGAAAAATAAATAAAATTAACTTATTATTAGTTATCTTATTTTCAGCTCTGCGGTATGTCATAATAGATGACAAACTTCATAATTATTCATTAATGTACCCAAATGATAGTACAAAAGTTTGCATACGCAACGATGTCGATTATACAAATGACAATGATATTTTATTATATCGGCGTGTTACTTACATGAATTATCCAAAACCAATAATCAAGCCCACAGTTGAAATTCCAGCCACAGAAAGTAAACAAACACAGTCACCAGAACAAGGTTAGTAACTAGTACGAAATCTAACCACGTGCCTATCTATATATCTATCTAATCAGCCAGTAATACCCACTGCTGAGTACAGGCCTCTTCCTTATCTCTGTACCCCTGGCGGTCCTGTGCCAGTCGGATCCACTGCTTCCCTACAGCCCCCACAATGTCGTCTGACCATCGGGCACCGGTGGTCTACCTTACCTAGACGACATAGCATAGGCCCTACGCCACCATTCGGTGACTGCTTCGGTGATCCTCTCTCCTACGTGCCTACTTAAATAAATAATTGCCGAGCAATGCTTTTCAACGAAAGTTTTCAACAAGTGCGTCCTACCCGTTATGACCTATGGAGCTGAGACGTGGACACTCACGATAGAGCTGGTCCACCAGTTCAGAGTCGCGAGCTATGGAAAGAGCTTTGCTCGGAGTTTCTCTGAAGGATAGGATTCGTAACGAATACATCCGACAGAGAACCAAATTTATCGGCATAGCTAATAACAATTAGCAAGCTAAAGTGGTAGTGGGCTGGCCACATCATCACGAAGAACCGACAACCGCTGGGGTAAACGTGTTCTAGAGTGAAGAACGCGACTCGGCAACGTAGCCTAGGATGCCCTCTGGCCAGGTGGGATGAGGACCTGCGAAGGACTGAAGACAGGGCGCTATGGCATATCCAGCCGTGGACCACTATACACACTATATAACAAGAAACATTTACCTTATTATAGCTTGTTAGTTTTCGAGTTGGAGTAAAGCTCGTCTCAAGGTTTTTATCGCCTAGATAATCAGATATTTGTAAAAAGCATTTTTACATAGGAAGTGATTGATAAAATTTGTTTGAATTTATTTATTGATATTGAAAAAAACTTTTCTAGTGACTCTCAAGCCAGATGATAAAAATGGTTATAATGAAAACCTTTGGGTGGCTGTTGGTGGAACAGTAGCAGCATTAGCAATATTTCTCATCATAATAGTTATTTGGAAGACGAAGAGAAAATCTTCCCCCGACATAATATCTTCTGATCCAACCTATGTAAGTACCTACCTATGCCATCACTTCACATGACACTGGATGTTTAGATGTTTGGATGTTTGTTATTGTTACCCGTTCACGTCAAATCTACTGACAGATCGGGCTGAAATTCCGCATACAAGTGGATCAGGTTCCCATGGTATAGGAATAAATAACCGTAAAACGTTTTGATATAAACAACGCTTGGGAAGCTTCAGCGCAGAAACTGGTAGATATGGCATAATTTGATTGTTCAAAAATTTCAGTGAAGAGACTCAATGAACACATTATGTATATTTAAATATCTTATTTATAAAATAATTAAATAAAAAATATAATAATGCTAGACAATTCACATAGCATTATCTAGCCCCATGGTAAGCAGTGCTTGTGTTATGGGTACTAGATAACTGATATACATAATACAATATATTACATAGATAGAATTTTTTTATTATACATAGAAAACGACCAGAACACCCGGAACAAATATCTGCAGATCGTACACACAATTGTTCCGAGGCGGGAATCGAACCCGCAACCTCCTGCGTCGCAGGCGGACCTTCGCCCACCGCGCCACATCGGTCGTCAAAATAAATACATAATTGAAAAATCTTTACATAGTATAAAATGAAGTCGCTTCCGCTGTCTGTTCGCTTAGATCTCTGAAACTACTCAACGGATTTTAATGCAGTTTTTAGCAGTAGATTCAAGAGTAGTTAGTTTATTATAATTTATTAATCACTCCATACAATTTAAAATGCGACTATTTTTGATAGTTTGACGACCGATGTGGCGCTGTGGGCGAAGGTCCGCCTGCGACGTCCAGACGGTTGCGACTTGCGGGTTCGATTCCCGCCTCGGAACAATTGTGTGTACGATCTGCAGATATTTGTTCCGGGTGTTCTGGTCGTTTTCTATGTATAATAATAAAAAAAATATCTATCTATGTAATGTATTATGTATATCAGTTATCTAGTACCCATAACACAAGCTTTGCTTACCATGGGGTGTGAATTGTCCAGCATTATTTATTATTTATTTATTTATAGTAATTTAGTTTTTGTTTTTGAGCTTATTTTGTACTAGCGACCCAGCAGACAGCGGGAATCGACTTTGTTTTATTACTACTATGTAGTGAAGCCTAAAGAAATAATAGTACCTACCTATCTTATTGATTTTCTGTTTCAGGCCACAGCCCAAGATATGAACAGAGTCGTGTACGCAGACCTAGATATGATGAGGGGATCTTCATTTTCGCCAAATCGAGAGGAAGTAGCTCCCTACGCCCAAGTCGTTGGGATTATAAAGAAGAAGAAGAATAAAAATTGAAGATTTTCTCAGGGAATTCTGTTAAACCAATCGCTTCTGTGTATGACAATGGTTTCGACATATAATGGCATTCTAGGTACCTTAACTAGCGACAATGGCATTGCTTTAGGTTTATATGGATCTAGATGCGCCCCGCGGCTTCGCGTGGAAATCTGTGTCAAATGGTTTGTAAATCTTCTCTTGAATCACTCCATCTATTAAAAAACGGCATCAAAATCCGTTGCGTAGTATTAAAGACCTAATCATACATAGGGACAGACAGACAGCGGGAAGTGACTTTGTTATAATTATGTAGTGAAGCGACAGAACAGCGCTACATGCATTTTACAATGCATTTTGCGATTTGGAGCCCACCTCCATCTTGATACTCCAAATAAGTAGGCAATAGAGGCTTGGAACTAAGTGTACAAAATATCAGATTACTTAGAAGATAAAAAAGCTTGGAACGAGTTTTGCTCCAACTCAAAATCTACCAACTTACAGATAAGCAAATCAAATGTACTAGTACTAGACACATAAGTTATGAACATACTAGTGGTTTCTTCTCACTTCTTCCACTGGTGGACAAAAAATTGAAGTGAACTATAAAATAATTTAATAGTATAAAATATGACCTGTCTAAGTGCTTATTTGTAAGCTTAAAGAAATAAAAACTTTTCATTTTAATTTTCATGTAGTATATAGTTCTCATTTTCTATAATTTTAATTTTAAAATTTTATTGTAATTGGCGTAAATTTTTTTTTTGTAAAGATCTGTATCTGGTGTTCAATAGTGTTGTATTTGTAGGTATTGCATTTGATAAGTGTTATTTAGCTAGTGTATCAATAAGGAATTCTTATATTTTGTAACTATAATCTGAATTGATTGACGATAGATAGACGACCGATGTGGCGCGGTGGGCGTAGGTCCGCCTGCGACGCAGGAGGTTGCGGGTTCGATTCCCGCCTCGGAACAATTGTGTGTACGATCTGCAGATATTTGTTCCGGGTGTTCTGGTCGTTTTCTATGTATAATAATAAAACAATATCTTTCTATGTAATGTATTATGTATATCAGTTATCTAGTACCTATAACACAAGCTCTGCTTACCATGGGGCTAGATAATGCTGTGTGGATTGTCCAGCATTATTTATTTTTTGTTGTTTCTATTGATTATATTATGCTCCGAAACTAGTGAAAAATTCTTTCACCGTTGGGAAGCTACACTATCCGCGGTGAACATAGCCTATATTATATTTAAGAAATGTGAAATTCGAATAAAAAAAAAACAATATATATTTTAAGCGTCTTTATTTCTCTCTCCTGTCCTTTCCATTCGTGCCCTGACCACTTCCGGCGAAGTATATTTAACATCATAAGCCTGACCCAACCAAACACACAAATCAATAAACCGAGTCGACACATTCAAGTACACATCACCCAGTTCCGAAGTCCTATAGTCTTGAGGAAACACATGGTGGAAGTTATGGTAGCCTTCCCCAAAGGTATATAACGCTGCGAATTTATTATTCGTTGGTAGTATCCGTTTGTCGTAAGGTTTTGTTCCGTATTTGTGGGCTACGCTGTTTATGATGAGTGCTATGTTTAAGGATAGTAAGACGCGTAGCAGGTTTAGGTGGTAGGCGGTGGTGAAGGTCTCGGACCATAGGAGGGGGGTTACAGCGGGGATGATGAAGGTGGATGATATTATTAAAGGGAGCGCGTACCTGAGACAAGAATTAAAAAATTATTTACACAAAAGCAAATCCTTACGGGTTTAAAGAGTGTTAATATTAAAAAATTATGTATATTCTTTAAAATATAAATAAATACCAAAAAAAAACAAAGAACACCCTCAATTATGTACATAGATTGATGTCTTTGATTAGAGAGGTTTCTAGTTAAGGTGATGGAATTTACAATGACCCCCGCTCTAGGTACAGACATTTGTCCCGAAGCGGGAATCGAACCCGCAACCTCGCAGGCAGACCCTCGCCCACCACGCCACAGAGGTCGTCGATGATATATATGATAATCTAGGTATATCAAGATAAGAAGATATATGAATCAACTTACTTCTGCTGGAAGCTCAGCACCGGGTTTGCGTAGAGCTCAGTCAGGTCGATTGCCTTCCCCTTGGCGACTGCCTCAGGGTGCTTCCTCACCAACAGCCAGCCGATGTGGCAGAAGAAGAACCCTCGGCGAGAGTTGTGGGGGTCCGCATCCGTGTCTGAATACTACAAAACACAAGGCATTATCTTGGACAAAGAACTTTTGACGACCTCGGTGGCGCGGGCAAAGGAGGTGACGCAGGAGGTTGCGGGCTCGATTCCCGCCTCGGGACAAATGTTTATACGATATGTAAATATTTATTCTGGGTGATCTAGTCGTTATCTATATAATAATAAAAAACTATGCAGTTATTGTATTATTTATATCAGTTATCTAGTAACCATAACACAAGCTCTGCTTAAGTTGTTATGCTGTGTGGATTGACCAGCTTTATTTATATATATTTAGAGAATCTCGCAGTAAATGTGAGATTCTCGTTTAAATGTATCTCAGTTTAAATGAACTGTAATGTTTTTATGAGAAATAAAGTTCTTTAAACCTAATTCATGGAACCCTCAAGAGTCTTGGGCCAAGACTCTATCATAACATTTGACGACCGATGTGGCGCGGTGGGCGAAGGTCCGCCTGCGACTCAGGAGGTTGCGGGTTCGATTCTCGCCTCGGAACAATTGTGAGTACGATCTACAGATATTTGTTTCGGGTGTTCTGGTCGTTTTCTATGTATAATAAAAAAAAACTATCTATGTAATGTATTGTATTATGTATATCAGTTATCTAGTACCCATAACACAAGCTCTGCTTACCATGGGGCTAGATAATGCTGTGTGAATTGTCCAGCATTATTTATTTTATTATTTATACCTTATGATGTAACCAATGGTTCCTGCACCAAGTGATGGCTGTGTGCGTGTTGGTGGCCGAGTGAAGTAGCATCAGTAGAATCTGCAGCGGAAGCTTCGCCTTGTAAGACTTGTGGGCCCAGAGACGGTGCACGCCGGCGGTGAGGCCCACCCCGGTGGTGATCTGGGTGAAGAGGGCTGAAAGGAGCTTTAAATTATTTTATTCTTTATTTATTTATTCAAAAAACAAAATCCACAGCCCTTTAAAACTTTAATTAACATACTTAATCACTACGATGCAGTAAAACGTAATAGACGAGATCCATTAAAAATATGTACTTTGCAATGGAACCATTAATTTATAATAAAATCCCGCTCTCCATAAGAGAATTGCCTACTGCGATGTTTCAGAGAAAGCTGAAGACAATACAGCTGATAAAAACTAAGAATTTATGAACGAAAGAATTTACACAAATAATTACCCACTTATGTTAGTATTTTTTATTATTTAATTAATGTGTTATTTAATTTTGTGTTGCTATTTATTAACATTAACTGATTTTAAGTATTTTTTCTCATTAATATATTGCATGTAACTAGAGAAATAATTGCATGCCCATAATGGGGCAAATTACATTGTTACGCTTTTTTATGTACGATCTTTTTCACATGTAATTGCAATAAATATACTTTGACTTTGACTTTGACTAAACAGAAGGCCAATACAGGGTTTACTTTATCTATAACTAGCTGCTCCCCGTGGCTTCGCCCCCGTGGAAATCTATGTGTCAAATTGTTTAAATGATAAAAAGTATCCTATGTTAGACTCCTGGTTCTAAGCTACCTCTCCACCAATTTTCAGGTGAGCCGTTCTCGAGTTATAAGTGTTGTAACAAACACGACTTTCTTTTATATATATAGATATAAAAATGAATCGCTGAATGTGTTGCTAAGCGCAAATCCTGAGAGCAGCTGAACCGATTTCGCTAATTATTTTTATAGAATATTCCTTGAAGTAAGAGGATGGTTCTTACGGAGAAAAAAAATTGAAAAATTTAAAAAAATTGCCGGAAACAAATAACCACCCGGGCGAAGCCGGGACGGGCCGCTAGTGTAAAATAAAGAAATTACTATCACTATAAAACAAATTATCTTACGCTTAAACAATTTGAATAACAAGAAAAAATATTAAAAACTTAATTTAAGGTGCAAAAAAGTTGGTAGGCCAAACTCGATGTGAAATGATTGAAACAAACCACGACACAAACAACTAAAACTCACTATAAGTAGGTATCTATATAATTTATATATATATATGGCCTATGTCCAGCAGTGGACTGATATAGGCTGATGATGATGATGATATAATTTATAATATTTTTAAATTCACGCGATCTGAACACATAAATTAAAGTACCTACCTACTACCTAATTAGGTAGTTAGGTAGGTATGTATTAAATTATTATGGGAGGAAGTATTTCCATTTGGGACTATATCATTTTCCTCAACATTTTTATTTAGAACGGTGATAAATCATCAACAAAGTGAAGTCAAAGTCAACACCACAAACCGCTGTACCGCTCCATAGGAAAGAGCGGCGAGGTGGGAGGTGAGGAAAATAGAGCAAGAGTCAGTGCCGGATTAGCCACGTAGCAAGAGTAGCAAATGCTACGGGCCCCGCGAACTGGGGGGCCCCGCGCACCAACGCGTCAAATATCTTGCATCTCCCATAAGGCATGTAAGATATTTTACGCAGACGCTTAGGCTATGCATTACTCCCACCTGAAAATCTAAAACTCGATTTCGTCACATTAAATCGTAGGTATAGGTTGTATAATACCTACCTCAAGAAACGTTTTAAACGTTAGTATCAAAATCTACAACAATAATTTAAAGATGTACATCTTTAAATACGTTGGCCGCTTAAAAACGCTGGCCGCACTAGTTATGTGTTTGTACTACTTACACTACACTACGCGGAAGTTGGTAGCATTGCAAAACTAACCGGGAATTCTCTGATATTGTCATCGATTGAGCTAGTCGTAAAACCCGAACAAATAAAATAGGATTTATAGACTATCAAACTATTCGAAATTGATGTACATTTATATTTGGCACAAATAAAAAATCGTTAAAAGCTCTTTAGATGTCAGCCATTGTTGAAAAAATTTGAAACATTTTGAAGTTCAGGTGTTTATTGTCATTATATCATAAAATTACTAGTGTTTTTGGAATATTTCGACAGCAATTACGAAGATGATTTGGAGAATAGCCTAGACAACGAATTAGTGCAATTCGCGGAGCTGCTGAAAACAGATGTGGCTACTGTTATTGACAGCAACAAACAAGAGTCTCTGGAACTGCAATTTCATAAACTTTTATTAAATAATTCTTTAGAGTCGTGTTTCCCAAACACAGAAATTGTTTTGAGAATTTATTTGTATCTCATGATTACGTACTAACTGCAGTGGCGAACGTTCCTTTTCAACATTAAAACGCATAAAAAATGAGTTAAGGAATACAATGGGCCAAGAACTACTTAATCATCTTACTTTGATGAATTAGAGTATGATTTGCTTAAAGAAGTTGACATAGAAAGTGTTATCTCTAAATTTGCTCGTCTTAAATCCAGAAAAGTTAATTTGTTATAGTTTGTTACTTTAAATAGTTTTTTTGATTGTTTTTTCGTCACCACAAAGTGAATCTAATGAAGTGATTGAGAGAAGAAAACTATTTAAAATTACGATTGCATAAGCTATATTAGGAACTAGTATAGTTCTCGACATTTGAATACTAAACGGCAATATTAAAAATTAGTGCGGAATAAGGTGGCTAAGGTTGTATGTTTGATTTTGTGTCTCTGTTAGTCTAGCGTTGTATTTTATTTGCATCAGTTTAGATTCTACCATATTATTGTAACACCATGGCCGAATGGCGAATAAAAAGGGTAGCCAGTTTCTTGTCAGTTCTTATAGTTCAACCCCAATCAGCTGACTGAACCAAGGCAAATTGGCTCAAACAGCTTTCCTAAGTATCATGGATGTCATTTACTAACATGAATATAAATTGAATTTGATTGTTTGTATGTAACTTTGCTTGTATAAAATAAATATTTAAAATAATATACGTCTGTACTATTTTATTACCCAAAGTTTTAAAAAAGCCAACCAACTTGATAAGAAATATAGGGATTTTATTTCAAAAACTGGTATCATTACAAGCACACAGATAGGTATACGCGTTCCTACATAGCCGCTTCGGGTTGTCCCGCACATACATGTTAGTTTTTATTATCTAATCTGAGTTTAAAACTAAAAAACTTAAGAACCAGGCAAACCAGGGGCCCCTTGGCCGAATTTGCTACAGGCCCCGCGCTGGCTTAATCCGGCACTGGCAAGAGTACGCGTTGACGGCAGACTGATGGATCGGAGCGGCCGATATTTCCCCCCCGTCTCGCCGCTCGCATACCTTAGGCGCGGTACAGAGGTTTCGGTCAAACTATAGTCCACTGCTGGACATATGCATAGTAGAACGGTGATTGCTATCTTGTTAAACTAATTATGTACTGTAGAGTAAGTCATTTACGGTAAATGAAAATGAAAAGTTTTTATTTCTTTAAGCTTACAAATAAGCACTTAGACAGGTCATATTTTATACTATTAAATTATTTTATAGTTCTCTTCAATTTTTTGTCCACCAGTGGAAGAAGTGAGAAGAAACCACTAGTATGTTCATAACTTATGTGTCTAGTACATTGGATTTGCTTATCTGTAAGTTGGTAGATTTTGAGTTGGAGCAAAACTCGTTCCAAGCTTTTTTATCTTCTAAGTAATCTGATATTTTGTAATAAGCTTTTTTACAAAGAATATGTTACACAATTTTTTTAAATTTATTTATTGATAATTTTTGCAACTCACTTGGAGTTTTGTTGTAAAAACTTACTAAATACAATCGTCGGCCACAAAGCGCGCGTCACGCCTAGGTACAGACCGTACAAGGCAGCCAAATGTAGATAAATATGGTAGGATACGGCTGTCCACACAATAACGTACTTCCTTGGAGGTAGCTCTATATTCTCATTTGTGACAATAAAATTTTCT
The DNA here is from genome assembly GCA_943735965.1 of Eupithecia abbreviata. Classification (NCBI taxonomy): domain Eukaryota; kingdom Metazoa; phylum Arthropoda; class Insecta; order Lepidoptera; family Geometridae; genus Eupithecia; species Eupithecia abbreviata. Next base: position 1,874,138 of record OX031001.1, on the reverse strand, counting down.
TCGACATTTGAGTCGGATGTCATTTCTGGAAAGAAAATTTTTCTTACGGTTTTGAGGACCTCAGTGGCGCAGTTAAGGTGCGCTGGCATCGCAAGTTACGGGTTCGTTTCCCGACTCGGGATAAATATTTGTACAAGTGTATAACGTTTTGATGATATTATTCCGCGTGTTTTTACCCAACTGCAGAATCTGCCCAAGGTAAGTGTACTCGGAAACAGTTTCGAGAAGGTGACCATGTCCGGTGGTCGTACATGGTCACCTTCTCGAAACTGTTTCCGAGTACACTTGGATCAATGTGACCATTGATCTTGACTTTGGTTTTATCCAAAGGTGGGATGACGACCTGCAGGACTGCAGGTAGATGCTGGATGCGGCAAGCTGAAGACAGGGCGCTATGGCGCTCATTGGGGGAGGCCTATGTCCAGCAGTGGACTGCTATAGGCTGATGATGATTCCGCGTGTTCTGTCTGGGTGTTTAAGGTTTAGTTATAAGTAGATATATTAAAAAAATTAAGTTTGTATTGTCAAGACACTATGGCGCTCATTAAGGGACGCAAATAAATAAATAAATAATGCTGGACAATTCACACAGCATTATGTAGCCCCATGGTAAGCAGAGCTTGTGCTATGGGTACTAGATAACTGATATACATAATACAATACATTACATAGATAGATATTTTTTATTATATATAGAAAACAACCAGAACACCCGGAATAAATATCTGCAGATCGTACACACAATTGTTACCCGCAACCTCCGGCGTCGCAAGCGGACCTTCGCCCACCGCGCCACATCGGTCGTCAATAAATAAAATGTCCAGCAGTGGACAAACATTTATGTATTATGTATATCTGTCACTATCCATCATAACGCAAGCTCTGCTTAGCTTGGGATGTATTATATTATCTGTGGCTTGGGGCTACATTATTATTAGAATAGCTGTGTGAATTCTTCAGAATTATTTAATTATTTAACACTTCGACTGCTGAAAACGCACGGTATGAGTTTTCTACAAGTGACTTATATGCGTAAATCCACACTAGCGCAGCGGCTGAGAAAATACAGATCTTTGTGACTCAGCACAGCCGTAATATTTTTCGAACGAAACGCATGTGCGGCGCAACACAACCGCTGTGTAGAGCGGCAGCACGAATTTTTTAGGTAAAAAAAAAGATCGCAGTCGTCGAAAAAAAACCGCAGTCAAAATGCAGTTATTAAGTAAGAACAAAATAATTAAATATAAGTAGGTACTTACTTACAGTTAAGAATTCCAACACGGTTAATTAAACTACTACTTACTGGAACATTCATTTAACTGTTTGATTCTGTAGTCTCTCCTTGCTGAGGACCGAGATGAGTGGAAGGGGAGGGAGGCCTTTGCTCTGCAGTGGGACACCCCGGGCTAATATAATAATAATAATTCTGTAAAGTCTTCTAGCGTTATCAAATAAAGAAATGTATGTAAATCAAATAGATTTAAGTGCATAGTAAAATAAATAACTTTACAATCTGAAATTGAATTGTTTTATTAAGAGGTTTGTATAAAATTGTGTTATTTTTGTATTGTATTGCTCTCATAAAAAAACGAGTACTTATTTTTGACGACCGATGTGGCGCGATGGGCGAAGGTTCGCTTGCGACACAGAAGGTTGCGGGTTCGATTCCCGCCTCGGAGCAATTGTGTGTACGATCTGCAGATATTTGTTCCGGGTGTTCTGGTCGTTTTCTCTCGCAACCTCCTGCGTCGCAGGCAAACCTTCGCCCACCGCGCCACATCGGTCGTCATCGGTGTAATAAAAAATATCTATTTATGTAATGTATTGTATTATGTATATCAGTCATCTAGTACCCATAACACAAGCTCTGCTTAGCTTGGGGCTAGATGATGCTGTGTGAATTGTCCAGCATTATTTTTTTTTGTTTTTTTATTGGCATAGGGCCTTTACAGCCGGTCAACGTGTTCGTGCGTGTATCACTCATACCATTTTCGCCGCTATTTGGCTGCATTTTGATACTGAATTCAGTTCAAAGATATTTATTTCACAACAAACATGTTACCTACTCACATGATGTGATTTTTAACATCATCTGAGACATAGAAAGCATACTCGGTAAACGTGGTGTAAGACGCTCTCCAACCAGGTGGGATGACGACTTGACGACCTGCGAAGGACTGCAGGTAGATGCTGGATGCGGCAAACTGAAGACAGGGCGCTATGGCGCTCATTGGGGGAGGCCTATGTCTAGCAGTGGACTGCTATAAAAAATAAATAAAGAGCTTTATTGTTCCAAAACACTAATTTTAACAGTATAAATAAAAGAACTTAAGTATAACTACAAATTTTTTTTTACATAAAAAAACTTTCTAGGTTTATTAATTATATAACTTATTTACTTAGGTAGTGTTAGGACCGCCTGGAGCGGTGAAAGCCTCCTCCAATGTACTCGGTTTTTAGCTTTCTCTGTTGTCGCATATGTTGGAACTATTTAATGTTTGGTAGTGGACTGCTATAGCCTGATATAATGTTAAAGCAGAGATATTATAATGATGATAGAAAGTATTGTTTAAAATTTATAAAAAAAGGTATACATTGCTTAAGGGTCTAGAGTCTAGTCTAATCAAAGTCGCATTCAGTTAAAAGATCTAATGAACTTCAGGAAATTCGCAGATATGATTAAATTATTTTCTTACCAAAATGTTTAAATACCTGCAAAATACAAGAGGTTTCAGTCTTAGGAAGAAGTCGAACACCTGGCCTTATCTCTCGACAAATGTCACGTATTTAATAATTGTATTATGTATATCAGTTATCTAGTACCCATAACACAAGCAATGCTTAGCTTGGGACTAGATAATGCTGTGTGAATTGTCCAGCATTAGCATTATGTCTCTCATTTACCATGATCTCGGGCCATAAAGTGACCCGGTCCTTTGGAAGGCTTGCGTGGGGCCGAAGCCAACAGCACAGAGGCCCTTTGAGAAAGTTAATCTAAAGGAGATGGCTACACATAGCGGGTATCATCCTCGGGTGCACAATATGATACACCCAAAGATGGTATCCGCCAGGTGTAGAGACTATTGCAAAGAAAAATGAAAGAAATAAAACCAAGCTATTGTGATGGATGGATGGACTGGGTAATCGGGCGATAGGGGAGATTGCGGACGTCTGCCATAAACAAGTCAATCATAATGTTAAGAAGAGTGGCAGACGGTGGCTTGCAGCATTCGGCAAGCCACCGTCACATTATATTATTATTATTTTTTGTATTGAATTAGTTGTTCTTGTTCTCTTTACCTACCTATCCCTTGTTCCTAAATCACCTTGAGTATTTTGATATTTTTACCTATTATCTATAGCAGTGGTCGGCAACCTTTTGGCAAGCAAGGGCTACAAGGTGGCAAAATAAAGTAAAGGCGGCCGTATTTGTGACATTAACCCTAGAAGCTCAATATACCTACGTATAATCGGTCATATCCCATAGAAAAAATAAAAATGCTATTAAAAATTGTTAAAACAGACGGAATTTAATTCGTACACGTAATACTCACATCATGTTTATATGTTTAGGCTTTATAGCTAGAAAAATAACCACCGTAAAGTGTGCATATCAGAGATAAGTTTGTTTTTACCTTGAAGCCTTACATTCAGTGTATTTAATTAATGAGTTATATCTGTCAAAAATCCTAGGTCTATTATATTAACCATTGAGTATCTATTAGCTCTGGAATAGATTTGCTTTTTCAGGGCAGGGCGAAGCGCGTTCTTAAGAGGCGCGCTTACTCATTAATTAATGCATTTATTTTGATATTTATAACTTATTTACAAAACATTCACGGGCCACAAGTAAGACGTCCGCGGGCCGCATGTGGCCCGCGGGCCGCGTGTTGCCGACCGCTGATCTATAGTATCACAATGTACTTGCCCAAAAACGCATGCATGTTTTAGTTTTAAGCTCTACTGTTGTTATTATTATCTCAGTCTTTTTCAATATCTCTTGCTATTTCGTGTTTAATACCCAGTTTAAGGTTCCGTATCTACTAAAGAACATACAATTAACACTTTGACAGCGGTTTTTTTTCGACGACTGCGTTTTTTTTTTTTACCTAAAAAAATTGTGCTGCCGCTCTACACAGCTGTTGTGTTGCGCCGCACATGCGTTTCGTTCGAAAAATATTACGGCTGTGCTGAGTCACAAAGATCTGTATTTTCTCAGCCGCTGCGCTAGTGTGGATTTACGCATATTAGTCACTTGTAGAAAACTCATACCGTGCGTTTTCAGCACTCAAAGTGTAAGGAACTCTGTAACTCTGTATTCGGAGCGCGTTAATGCACGCGACACAGTTATATAACCACTGCGTGCATTATCGTTTCCACACAAGTTATCTATTTCCTTTATATTTATTGTTCCAAATAAAGATTATTTTGTTTTTTTTTTTGTTTAAGTATATGCCCCGAGAGGTGGGCTAATGCTGCAACACCATGGGCCCCGGAAGGAAGCCGCGGGCGAGGTCGGCCAAGAAAGCGCTGGCGAGACGACCTTAACGCCTTCCTCAGAGATTGGTGGGAGATCGCACGTGACCGCACTGAGTGGAAAGATTTGGGGGAGGCCTTTGCCCAGCAGTGGGACGAAACAGGCTAAATAAAAAAATAAAAAAAAGTATATGTTCAATTTTCTTATGTGATTCTATACTACTTCTAACTAGTCTTAAGCTTGCTAATTTTGAGTAAATAAAAGCCCAGATAATAAATAATGCATTTATTCGTCTTCCATTATTTCCGGTAGATCTCTAGAACTTTCCTGATCGAAATAACTTTCCGGTATAACATAATTATCCGGCGGACGCATCGGCCCATACATTTTTTTACTATCACTTTTCTCGCTTTCATTTTCACTTACACCGCTTTTGTTATCACTTTTACCGTTTTTAGCATCACTTTTCTCACTTTGATATTCACTTTTCATATCAGTTTTATTATGTTTATCATTATCTAGACTTTGTGACTCATTATTTCTTTGTTTTGTATCTTTCTCAGTATTAACATTTTCTTCTTCTTCTAAGTCGTTCTCTGTCCTTCTATCTTGACTCTCTGTACTTTTACTTTCCTTGCTAGAGTTTCTTTCTTTACTAGACCTTCCTTCTGTGTCCTTCTGGATCGTTCTAGAATCATCTTCGTCTGAATCAACCTCTTCGACAAATTCTGCATCTTCTTGTTTTAATACTTTCCTCGGTGTAGGTTTCCTTTCAGCGTCAGATTTCAGCTTTATTCTGGAAGTAACAAAAACAATGATTGGTATAACATGAAATATCTAGATTTTTTTTAAAACTATTTCAAATTCTGTATTTTAAGTTGAAAATATTTGTCTAAATTATTATATTACTAGCTGCGCCCCGCGGTTTCACCCGCGTGGTGATAGATATTTTGGATAATATACAATATATCTTTATGAATTGTAGCCTATATGTTATTCTGATATGTAAGCTATATTATTGTGAAGTTTCATCAAAATCCATTCAGTAGTTTTTGCGAGAAGTTTGTAAGTATGGATGGATGTTTGTTACTCTAACAAACATCCATCCATACTTACAAACTTTCGCGTTTATAATATTAGTAGGATTTGTTCCGGTTGTTCGGGGTTTTTTCTACATATAAAATAATATCTAATCTATGTAATGTATTCTATAAAGTATATAAGTCCTCTAGTGCCTATATCATAAGCTCTGCTTAGCTTGGGGCTAGATAATACTGCGTGAATTGTCCAGCATTATTTATTCACTTATTTATTACTACTAATAAATAAATAAATAATGTTTTTAAATCTATACTTTATAAACCTTTCTCTTGAATCACTCTATCTATTAAAAACCGCATCAAAATCCGTTTCGTAGTTTTAAAGATCTAAGCGCACATAGGGACAGACAAGCAGCGGGAAGCTACTTTGTTTTATACTGAGAAGTTTACTTAAAAGAGGGTCGCAAAACCACTAAAATGTATTATTTATTTATTTATTAAGCCTTTATTGCCCCACTGTTGGGCAAAGGCCTCCCTTTTCTCCTTCCACTTCTCGCGATCCAACGCTGCAACAGGCCATGATAGAAATGTACTGAAATGTATTAGATTAAGTAAAAGAAACAAACTTTTTGATTTAATTGTTTGATGTAGTGATATAATATTTAGACGACCTCTGTGGCGCGGTGGGCAAAGGTCCGCCTGCAACGCAGGAGGTTGCGGGTTCGATTCTCGCCTCGAAACAATTGTGTGTACGATCTGCAGATATTTGTTCCGGGTGTTCTGGTCGTTATAATTATGTATAATAAAAATATCTATCTGTGTAATGTATTGTATTATGTATATCACTAAAGTCATTTAAAACGGGATATTTACCATGATTTGATTTTTGAGTTTTCCAATATTTCGGCACAGTTGCATGCGCCATGATCACGGAATAACTGAAGGCACTGCAAGTAAGTTTTTATGGGCAGACATACCGATCTACCCTCATTTTTTGTCTTTTGCTACGAACGTTACCACTACCACCGCTTTCATTATTATCGAACGCAGCTCGATCACGACACACAACACTGACGGTATCAAATCATGGTAAATATCCCGTTTTAAATGACTTTAGTGTTAATAACCATGATAGTTTCAAAAGTTTTATTATGTATATCAGTTATCTAGTACCCATAACACAATTATTTATATGTTACCTTTTCCCATAGACAACAGAGTTGAGTTTGACAAGCTTGCTGTCTTCTTTCTTCACGAGAGGAGGCATGTGCGCCGGTCGAGCCAGGTCGGCGAGCCGCTGCGTTTTGGACAACTCGCTTTTGAGCTTTTGTAGCGTCATCTGGGGAAATTAAACAAGTTTTTGTTATATATGTGCGTAATTGAATAATAGGTATTTACCTATGAAATTGCCGTTCTGCAGTACTGGACATTTCAAATCAAAATATTTTTTTTTTGCTAAGAATTCAAATTTCAAATTAATTTTATTTTAAAAACATGGAAAAATTCTTGCGGTTCCTCTACATGCGATGCTTTCGCTACTACCCTTATCTTTATCCCACCAAGTTCTTGTTGGGATGCTTAGGCTATAACTCGTTAGAGGTACGATGTGCCTATGACCAAATGGCCACAATCTGCAAGATCCTCCACGGAAAAATTGACGCTCCGAATTTGAGTGACGAGCTCTGTCGACTCTACGTTCCGAATAATTACTGCCGGGGTCGGAAACATAGGTTATTGGCCGTGCCGCAGTCCCGTACCGCAGCGCGGTCCATGTCGCCCATCCCTCGAGTACTCAGCGAACTCAACGCTCTCCTGGACGACAGCCCCGATGTTGACTTGTTCGCTGATAGGTGGACTAAATTATTGAGAGCGTGTTTTTTATTTTGTGAACGTCATAATTAATTAAAATTTTCTATGTGTTTATGAATTAATATGTAATAATAACTATTGTACTATGTAATATAAAATGTAATTTTGTTTTCTATTAATTAATGTAATTGGTTCATATAAACGTTTTAATTAATTAAATAAATAAATAAATGGAATTATTTTTCCTAAAGTAGTCATTTGTTTATTTATTAGTGTTACATTTTCATCGCATTTCAATCTTTTTCGTCATCATGGATACGTTAAAAATTCGAGTAATTATGGAATATGAGAACCGTCGTGGCAGCAACGCGGCACAAGCGGCACGCAACATCAACGACGTTTACGGAGCTAACACTACAAACCAACGCACCACCTGTTATTGGTTCGCTCGCTTCCGTTCTGGGAATTTCGACCTGAAAAATGAACCTCGCAGTCGTCCGAAGACTTTGGTCGACAATGACGAATTAAAGGCGATTGTGGAAGCTGATGGTACAGGTCATTTTATTTCTTATTAGATAATAATTTATATTAAAAAATTTGTCTTGTCTAAGTGCTTATTTTGTAAGCCTGTGAAAATAAAGGATTTTGAATTTTGTGAAAGATCTCTGTGGGTGATGAAAGTGTTAACGCTTTCATCACCCACGACGCATAAATATACCTGATGGTCCTCTAGGCAGTGAATGCGGTAAGGAGCTTTTTCTAAAATTACTGTCTTCGCTGACAGTAATTTTAAAAAATACTGATAATTCTGCGCACAAAAATAGTCTCCGTAAAGAATGCCGCCGACGTGGCCAAAATTCGGCTTGAACGCCATCATCATCATCAGTTAAGGGGCCTCCGGAGGGACGAATTCTTCATACAAACGTAATACCAAAATTATTTCTAATTCAAGCATATTTCCACTATAATATTGCATTATTTGTATTAAAATAGTATTTATCTAGGTTCCCAAATAGTTTATTTTTCTTCAAAATATATACCTAAAACGAAATGAAAGCCAATCTCATTTTGCTCATTTTTATGCGAAAATACACAAGTTTTCTTGCTATTTGTTTCGTATTAAAAACATCAATATCTTACGTTTTATTTATTAAGGAACATAGCTTATATTGTCTAGTTACAGAATAACAATACTTTGTGAAGAATACAAAAAGTTTTCAGTCATAATTTTTGGTATTACGGAACAAACCAAATTTTGAACGGCTAATATTGCTATCGCGCACGCATGGGGCGCGGCGCAAGGGTTAAACAGGGACAGCGATATTCGGAGCGATTTTTGCAAGCGAGGGTCGCCGAACCCTTAAATATAACTCACCTTGCTAGTAGATATCTCTGCTTTAACGCTCATTGTAGGCGCGGCCAGTGTTGCCATGAACTGGTCCAAATCGTCTGCGTCAGTTTCAGCGCGCGCCGTTTTCACTTGAGCGCGTAAACGTTCTAGTTGGCGCTCTTCTACGGTGATCTGGGATTCCAGCGAAGTTATTTGTTTAAGCTGGAACAGAAAGACGGGTTTTTGTTATTTTATTTCATCACAAACAAGCAAATTAAACAATCAAGTTTTTTTATGGATATCTTTGTACTATAATAATTATAATAATAAAAAACTGAGAAAGATAAACTTAGCAAATATCTTGACTTGGCTAACGAGGTTGTCAGCATGTGGGATGTAGATTCAGCGACCATAGTCCCGATAGTCGTTACGGTTAACGGCGTAATAGCGAAGAGCCTCGATCAACACCTGAAGAGACTCTCGCTAGGAAGTTGGATCAAGGGCCAGATCCAGAAGGCGGTACTCTTGGACTCGGCACGTATCGTCAGGAAGTTCCTTTCTCTGCAGCCCTAGTCACCGGCCGCTTGAGCCTAGCTTCGCGGTCGGTGATTTACCGTTTTGATATATTTTTTACTGTAGAATAGTTTTTTACAATTTTTATATTTTCTATAGTAAAAAATGTATTTTATACGAGAATTTTAATAAATGAGTGTATAATAATAATAATTATAACAAATATCTTGACTTGGCTAACGAGGTTGTCAGCATGTGGGATGTAGATTCAGCGACCATAGTCCCGATAGTCGTTTCGGTTAACGGCGTAATAGCGAAGAGCCTCGATCAACACCTGAAGAGACTCTCGCTAGGAAGTTGGATCAAGGGCCAGATCCAGAAGGCGGTACTCTTGGACTCGGCACGTATCGTCAGGAAGTTCCTTTCTCTGCAGCCCTAGTCACCGACCGCTTGAGCCTAGCGAGCGGTCGGTGATTTACCGTTTTGATATATTTTTTGCTGTAGAATAGTTTTATAATATTTTATTGTAATTTCTATAGTAAAAAATGTATTTTATACGAGAATTTTAATAAATAAGTGTATAATAATAATAATGCTGGACAATTCACACAGCATCATCTAGCCCCAAGCTAAGCAGAGCTTGTGTTATGGGTACTAGATGACTGATGTAAATAATACAATACATTACATAGATAGATATTTTTTATTATACATTGACAACGACCAGAACACCCGGAACAAATATCTGCAGATCGTACACACAATTGTTCCGAGGCGGGAATCGAACCCGCAACCTCCTGCGTCGCAGGCGGACCTTCGCCCACCGCGCCACATCGGTCGTCAACTATACTATTCTTATTACTAGACATATGTATAACACTATGAAATATTATATAATTTGTGTTATATTAAACAAAAGACCGATGTGGCGCGGTGGGCGAAGGTCCGCCTGCAACGCAGGAGGTTGCGGGTTCGATTCCCGCCTCGGAACAATTGTGTGTACGATCTGCAGTTATTTGTTCTGGGTGTTCTGGTCGTTTTCTAAGTATAATAAAAATATCTATCTATGTAATGTATTATGTATATCAATTATCTAGTACCCATAACACAAGCTCTGCTTACCATGGGGCTGGATAATGCTGTGTGAATTTGTCCAGCATTATTTATTTATTTGATAGTTGCTTATAATCTTCCATGTTCTATGTTTAGTTTTGTTCGTTTTAGTTTTGTGTGTCGAAAAGAAATACTATTCTACGAAGAAATACGTTGTATAAAATACACAGAAAAATCTGCTGTCCTTCTTATTTTAGGTTCCCTTTACTTGTTTAGTCGGCTCTTACGACACCCACGGGCTGAGTTGAGGGGTCAATTCTTCCGCCACAACCGCCACAGTTCTTCACTCACCAAGTCGTCATAAGTCAACACTCCGCTCTGCTCGGGTAACACTCCGCTCCGCTGCATCCTCACTTTCCGTTTCCGCTCGACCTGCCCCGTTCTGTCCAAGTAGTTGTCGTCGTCGCTGTCGTAGAAGTCGTCGGCGCTCCAGTCGCGTTCTTTGCGGCGGCGGGATTCTGCGAAAAGGATTTTGGTAATTTTATAATTTGACGACCGATGTGGCGCGGTGGGCGAAGGTCCGCCTGCGACGCAGGAGGTTGCGGGTTCGATTCCCGCCTCGGAACAATTGTGTGTACGATCTGCAGATAATTGTTCCGGGTGTTCTGGTCGTTTTCTATGTATAATAAAAAAATATCTATCTATGTAATGTATTGTATTATGTACAGGGGTCGGAATAGGTAGAGTTTTTAAGTACCTAATGACGAAAAATACCTAGGATAACATAACATGGATACGCCTTTTTAATCCCTGGATTGGGTATTGATTAAATGTTTTCTAAATTTCAGGGATTGATATTATTGTCTTCTAAAACATTTCTTTGTATGTTAAACACAAATTAAGTAGCGTAAAACACCTGGCCTTCCTCCAGTAGTTGGCCCCAAACTTTAATTATGTTAAATTAGTAAGATGTTTTTGATAGGTACATAAAAATTGTAATTTTAGATACGAGATAAGCACACTCGTGCTAAAATGTTAATTTTAAGTACTTATATATATACTACTCAAAATAAAATAAGGGCCACCCGAGTATTTTGGTTTCGAGACTATTTTTTGCTGACCCTCGCTACGAAAATTATTTTTTATGAATGCCATATTGTTCTCAAGTGTTGCGTTAACGATAATAGTGAAGCACTAGGGATATTAGTGTTGACGGTATGGTAAACAATTTTGATGTTCCACTTAATGTGAAGTGGGTAGAGTTTTGGTTTATTTTGTAATTTGATCCCAGATTAGTTTACCCAAGTCTACTGACAACTACGATTGTTCTCGGAAGTTAAACGTGTAATTTGATCATTTTAACGTAAAATGCCAAGAATTCGCCGCCATTTGAACAATGCTTCTGCTACCAGAGCCGTAACGATGGTAGAGGCTGGGCAATCGCAACGTTCCGTGGCTTTACAGCTGGGATGTTCGCGAAGGGCTATCCAAAACCTTTGGAACCGGTATCAGGAGACCGGGAGTGTATCCCGGCGTCGTGGCTCTGGAAGAATTCGAGCTACCATCGCTCAGGAAGACCGGTACGTGAGACTTACTGCACGACGTGATCGTAACGTGACAGCGCGGGCATTACAAAACCGATTACGCCGGACTACTGGTACCCTTGTCAGCGACCAGACCATTAGGAATCGTTTGCACGAAGACCAGCAACGTTCACGAAGGCCTGTAACCCGCACTAAACTGACCAGGGCTCATCGTGCAAATCGATTACGGTTTGCACGTCAACATCTTGAATGGGGTATGGAGGAATGGCGTAAGGTGCTTTTTACGGATGAGTGTAAGGTGAAGTTTTTTAGTGACGATCGACGTATGCGAGTGTGGAGAAGAAGCGGAGAAAGATTTACCGATCCTTGCATTCACGAACGTGACAGATATGGTGGTCCCAATGTCATGGTCTGGGGCGGGATCAGCTTACAAGGTAAAACTGACCTTGTTTTTCTGAATGAGGGCACTGTGACATCTCAGAGTTACATCGAACGGGTTGTCAGGCCATATGTGATCCCATTTTCACAACGAGCGGTGGACGGTTTCATCCTGATGCAGGATAATGCACGACCGCACACAGCCCGGGCGACTATCTCTGTCCTGGAGGATGCCAATATTCAAGTTATGGCATGGCCTGCGAACAGCCCTGACCTGAATCCAATTGAACACCTTTGGGACCAATTAAAACGCCGAGTCCGTGCAGCTGAAGAGGATGTCCACAGCCAGCAAGAGTTGATTCAATTGCTGAAAAGGTGCTGGGAGGAGATATCGCTAGAAAACATCCGCCATCTTATTGAGAGCATGCCATCGAGGCTTCAAGAATGTGTTTTGAAGAGGGGAGGACATAACCGATATTAAACAAAATAAAAATAAATAACTTAGCTGTGCTTTAGTCTACAATTTAATGCTATTGTCAGGTGTAAAACAGCCATAAAAAGTGATAAAACCCAAAAACATTGAAATATTAATTATTTTATGTCTAATTGCATTAAAATTCATTTAATTTAATTTAAAAAACATTGTTTTCTTTAATTTAAAACAATCAAAGCAAAAAATCCGAACCAAAAAATAAAAAATCGGAAAATTCGTGGTGGCCCTTATTTTGTTTTGAGTAGTATAAGTAATATACTAAGTACTTAAAATTAACGTCTAGTAATTAAGTCACTTGAATATAAAGCATACTGTAGTACAAAATTTATGTGGCCATAGCGACTTTGGAAGCCGAGTTCGGGTGTAGCGGCTGTTTTTAATGAATAATTTGTAACAACAGATATGGCGACTGGAGTCAACCGCCTAAAATACAAAGATTTATTTATTTCACAAACATTTCTTATCTTTTGTTTACATTCACACTTATGATTAGCAACTGTGGAGACCTTTTCCTTTTGTTTATAGGTATTAACTAAGTAGGTAGGTAAGTGTGTACGTTTCGGAGTCAAATTTATGGGTTAGTTTCAAAGTGATATTCTGAGAAGCAACAGATTAAGTAAACTTGCAAATGTTTTTAATAATAAATGAGAATGAACTATACACATCTAGATACGTGGCTTTATTTCTACTTTTGCTTGTAACAACATTGGGATAAAACGACGAAATAAGAGTAATCCCTTCAACGTCGTTATACGCGAAATCCACTGTATTTACAATTCAAACAACCTACAAGTAAGCCAAGGTCAAAAATATAAAAATCCAATACCAAAACTAAACGCACGCACACTCAACGCACCGAAGCAGACGAGTGAACAAAAATGTATATCCATCCTCTCTTCGAACCATCCCCCCATTCCCGCACCCCGCAACGTCCACCCTGCACCCCACCTTGTAGCCGTAGGAATTTGGACAATAGAAATGGAAATAAATAAAATTTAAGCGGTCTACACACTGTCTTGAGAAACAATAATTGCTTTCTGACTTACCGGGCAGGAATCAATTACTTTTATATTATTTTATAATATTAATATTCCTAAATATATTTTTTGAATGAAAGTAATGTTTCGAGTTCGAAGTACGTAAATAAGTTTTAGCAGATTATCGGGATTGATATACTATATCAATCCCGAGATTAAAAGGCATATCCATATTAAACTAGCGTAGTAGCGTATATGACGTCATTTGGTACTTATAAACTCTACCTATTCCGACCCCTGATTATGTATATCAGTTATCTAGTACCCATAACACAAGCTCTGCTTACCATGTGGCTGGATAATGCTGTGTGAATTGTCCAGCATTATTTATTTTATTTATTTATTTTTATAATTACTTTAATAATTTGTTCAGTGCAACACTATATCTGGATATTTAAAGTTCACCTAAGTTGAAACACGGTCATCCCACGTGACCCCCACACCCAAGGGTGATATATTGCCAAAATAGCCACATTTGGCAAGCGGATATGTTTTATAAATACATCTTTACATAGCATAAATTAAAAAAACCTTTAGTATAAAAGTGTGATAATGAAGTCGCTTCCGCTGTCTGTTCGTTTAGATCTTTTAAACTACTCAACGGATTTTAATGCAGTTTTCAGCAATAGACAGAGTAATTCAAGAGGAAGGTATATTAACTAATTTGACACATATATTTCCAAGCAGGCGAGCCGCAGGGCGCAGCTAGTAGCGCCCCGCGGCTTCACCCGCCGCCCCTATTATAAAATGTAAAAAATACACAGAAAAGCCACTGCTTAGCTTGGGACTAGATAATACTGTGTGGATTGTCCAGCATTATTTATTATTATTATTCTTAAATAGTGCGTCAAGCCGAAGATGAGCGAAAGAGGGCGCTGCGGCGCGGCGCTCATTGGGGGAGGCCTTTGTCCAGCAGTGGTCAACTAATATAGGCTGATAATGATGATGATTCCTAAACAGTACACTTACTTGCAAATATACTGCCCTTGCCCCCTCTCCTCACAATCATAAGTTAGCTCATGTCCCTCCCGTTCAAAGAAACCTCGCAGAGTTTTCTTCGGGTTGTCTCTTAAATACACTTACTTGCAAAGATGGCTATAATAATTCCTTAAACAGTACACTTAATTTGACACATATATTTCCAAGCAGGCGAGCCGCAGGGCGCAGCTAGTAGCGCCCCGCGGCTTCACCCGCCGCCCCTATTATATAATGTAAAAAATACACAGAAAAGCGACTGCTTTCCTCCGATAGGTTCCCTTAGTCGGCTCTAACGAGCTCCACGGGTTCAGTTAGAAGATTGACGCCTCTACCAGCATTCCCAGATGTTATTAAGACTAGTGTTCTCACCGTGCTTCGCTTGCCGCAACAGCCCCGCTCTATCGAGTATTCTGCAGGCTTCTAAAGCGCAGGCCACCACCGCTTCTTTCTTCTTGCCCGTGTGTATTGCCTCTGCGATCACGGAGCGCCCTCTAGCGTCGTCTATGGGAAGTTCTACTCTGAAAGTCAATAAGAATCAATGTTATAAAGCATAATCTAATTTTATTCTAGGAAATTAAGGACCGTGATAAAAATGTCTATAGTCTATCCATCCAGAATGTAGAATGTTTGTAAACATAAGAAATCAGCAGATTTTTAGGGTTATCACCACGAAATGATGCAGGCCTAATAGAATTCCAATGAATTCACATATACATTCTATTAGATTTGTTACTTTTTATAATCCTGACGTCAATTCTATGCAGAATCTAATTATTTCAATTTACAAATCGAAATTATGTGGTCAAAAACAAAGATTAAAATCACTTGAGATTTTTTGTCTTTGTAACAGTGCCATCCCTAACGAATCTCAGTTTTGACGTCCCGTGTTGCAAACAGTTGGTTACTTATTAACTACAATTTCGAATCAAGGATAGCACTATGACCATACATATGTCTTACAGAGAGTATTATTTTAATTTAGCCGGATTATTTAACATTTAATTTCACGCTGCATATTTGCTTAGCGACAATCTGTGCAAAGGTTATGAATTCTTCCAATTTCATCAATAATGTTTAGTGCTTCAAGGAAAATACTTTAAACAGGCACTTATTTACATTTAATTGAGTTGTCACAGGTGAAAAATCTAATGATTTTTATAATCCTTTAGCTTTTATTCCATTCTATAAGGATAGGTAATGATAAAAGTAGGCTGATTTCACAGGGATGCTTTGTTTATGCCACTTAACTATTTACATCAAATATCACCAGCCCAGTAAGGCACCCCCATCAAAGCTCAAGATGTGACCTAAATAAATAAATGTTTTTCACCCCTACATCAGCTGATTGAACTGTCAGTGGCTCTGTTTACAAACATTCTACATTCTGGATGGATAGACTATAGACAGAATGGTTGCAGGTTGTATCTGACTGGCATAAAGCATTATTTTATTTCCTTTTTTTTTCAATTTATTCTTGTAATTCTTTATTGTTCACAAAACACTTAAAAATAACTTAACTAAAAAAAGATATGTACATAGGCGAGCTTAACCCTAACAAAGAGTTTTCTTACAGCAAAACCTTAGGTTTATAGGAGAAGCGATAGAACAGATAGAGGAAGTGTACAAAGAAACAAATTAGACGTAGAGTATAATACATATGGTATGAGATTAAAATATACATACATAAATTAAAATAACAATAGCTCAATAAACCTAATAAATAACTTCAGTTTCAATATAAATAAAAATATATATAAATATATATATATAAATATACCTAGATAGATAGTTTTATGATAATAAGAAATGCTCTTTTAATTTGGTTTTAAATATGCTAAGCGATGGACTGGCTCGGATATCATGAGGGATAGAGTATCAAAATCTAGCCGCTTGCCCGTATTTATTGGTAAAATACTATTATAATATTACAAGTCACATAATAATTATAAATTACAGTTCATTAAATAATTAGACAATAATCAAATAATGGATAGATTATAATAAATTTATTATAACTAAGTAATAATATTTCGATATTATTTAATTTTTCGAACATAATCGTCAATACTGTAGAACGCCTTCTCGACTAGCCACGATTAAGTCTTCGTTTAAAGGAAGACAGACTCGGTGCTGCGAGTACCTGATCTGGCAGGTTGTTGTACAATGCGGGTCCCAGCACGTGCGTGAGTCCGTCCGTATTATTAACACTTTGACTGCGATTTTTTTTCGACGACTGCGATCATTTTTTGACCTAAAAAATTCGTGCTGCCGCTCTACACAGCGGTTGTGTTGCGCCGCACATGCGTTTCGTTCAAAAAATATTACGGCTGTGCTGAGTCACACATATCTGTATTTTCTCAGCCGCTGCGCTAGTGTGGATTTACGCATATTAGTCACTTGTAGAAAACACATACCGTGTGATTTCAGCAGTCAAAGTGTTAAATAGATAGAGTGATTCAAGAGGAAGGTTTATAAATCATTTGACACATAGATTACCACGCGGGCGAAGCAGCGAGGCGCATCTAGTAAATAATAAATGACGTCACCAAACGGCTCTACCGGAAGATCAGCGCGTTGGTTGTAACATAGGCATAACCAGACAGCGGGAAGCGACTTTGTTTTAACAAAGTCGCTTCCCGCTTCAGCACTCAAAGTGTTAAAGGAATGACGACAAAATAAATATGATATCATACTACACCCCCCTCCTCCCTGTGATATTTCGTGATTTTTGACCCCTATTGAGGATTTTTAAGTGTTTTAAACCAGTAATCAGTAATATTTATTCACATACGACATGGTACATAATCATCATCATCATCATCATCAGCCTATAGCAGTCCACTGCTGGACATAGGCCTCCCCCAATGAGCGCCATAGTGACCTGTCTTCAGCTTGCCGCATCCAGCATCTACCTGCAGTCTTTCGCAGGTCGTCATCCCACCTGGTCGGAGGGCGTCCTACACTACGTTTAAGTCGTGGTCTCCACTCAAGAACACGTTTGCCCCAGCGGCCGTCGGTTCTTCGCGAGATATGGCCGGCCCACTGCCACTTCAGCTTGCTAATTCTTTGAGCTACGGCTACTATTCTCATCATAATACATTGGTGGAATAACACAGCAGAGCTGCATATCTCGCCCGAATGCAGGCACGTGTGTATAAAAATCAGTAAAATTAAATGAGATGTCATTAATTAAATCAGATAATCGCAAATATTATTAAATTGTCAATATTAAAATTGTAAATGTTGTATTGTGAATATTAAAAATATCGATATTGTGTAGGATATTGTATTATGTATATCAGTTATCTAGTATCCATAACACAAGCTCTGCTTACCATGCGGCTAGATAATACTGTGTGGATTGTCCAGCATTATTAATTATTATTATTCTTAAATAGTGCGTCAAGCCGAAGATAGGGCGCTGCGGCGCGGCGCTCATTGGGGGAGGCCTTTGTCCAGCAGTGGTCAACTAATATAGGCTGATAATGATGATGATTCCTAAACAGTACACTTACTTGCAAAGATATTGCCCTTGCCCCCTCTCCTCACAATCATAAGTTAGCTCATGTCCCTCCCGTTCAAAGAAACCCCGTAGAGTTTTCTTCGGGTCGGTCAGATATAACTCCTCGTTCGTGGTCACTGCAAATGGATTCTCGGATAGATCTGTCTCATCTTCCGCATCCTCACCTGAAAAGAAACGTCAAATATAATAAATAAATAAAATAATATATTATTTCCTTCCTTTACGTTGTTTTTTTGAGTGATTTATAACGGCATGCGTCAAGTTGAAGACAGGGCGCTATGGCGCTCATTAGGGGAGGACTATGTCCAGCAGTGGACTGCTATAGGCTGATGATGATGATGATGATGATTTATAACGTGTTCTTGAGTGGAGACCACGACTCGGTAAACGTAGTGCAGAAAGCCCTGCGACCAGGTGGGATGGCGACCTGCGAAAGACTGCAAGTAGACGCTGGATGCGGCAAGCTGAAAACAGGGCGCTACGGCGCTCGTTGGGGGAGGCCTATGTCCAGCAGTGGACTAACATTTATATTTGAAAGAGAGAGACAATGAGTCGTCTGGTACCCATAATGCAAGATCTGCTTAGCTTGGGGTTAGATGATGCTGTGTGGATTGTCCAGCATTATTCATTTATTATATTTAGGGTTCCGTACCCAAAGGGTAAAACCGGGCCCTATTACTTAGACTCCACTATCCGTCTGTCACTTACCCATCCCCCAATCAATGCCCTGTTCCTCTCTCTTTCTTTCAGTTTCTAACTTCTCCCTCTCCTTCTGTTCTATAGCCTCGCGTATCATTCTGTCCCGCTCTAGCTTCATATCCTGCGCTTTCTGCTTTATCTCTGTCACTGTTAGTTCTGATTCGCCGTCGCAGTCGAAATCAGGGCCCTGGGAACATAATTTACATAATAAACATAATTCTAACCATCCAGAGGTCGCCTGGAAGGGATCGCTTCTAAGCGATAAAGCCGCCCATTGTACTTGTCGCATGTGATGTATTTTTTAATGATTTGATTATGGTGTAAAATAAATAATTTATGTATTGTCTATAATTATAAAGAGGACAGGTTTGATTTTTTGTTTGTTTGTAATGAATAGGCTCCGAAAACACTGGACCGATTTCAAAAACTCTTTCACCACCGTTGGGAAGCTACACTATCCCCCGTGAACATAGGCTATATTATATTTTCAAAAAGTTAGGGATTAGCCGGAAACGTCTGCTACTATTAGTATATCAGTCATCTAGTACCCATAACACAAGCTCTGCTTAGCTTGAGGCTAGATGAGGCTATGTCGATTGTCCAGCATTATTTATTTATTAAATTTCTTAGACAACTAATATCACTTAATATGCTCACAGTTAGTATATAAGTCCTGGTGCTGTTCCCAAACTTGATCTGGTGTCCGACTCTCACTCGAGTGTAGTGCGCAGGCTTCACTCTGTCCTTGTTCAGGAACGTGCCGTGGGTGCTCCCGAGGTCATGGAGGTACCAACCGGAGGCTGGCTCGTCGGCTTCAGCGAAGGCTTTGTATTGGAGGATGCAATGGTGTCTGGAATGATAAGCTGATGATAAGTTAATGGTTATGGTTGGTTTAATGACCTCTGGTTTGAAATGTAGGTAATACACGTAAAAATAGTTGTAATGCTTTGAATAAATAAATGAATAAAATTTAAGTACAGGTACATTACAATTTAATTTTAACCTATTATCATTCATTCAATTGGAACCTATTACCAGAAGATATTATATCAGCCACATAAATAAACGCCTTCAAGAATAAACTCGACAACTGGTTAGAGACAAAAATAATAAACTAAAAAAGTAACACAATAAATATATACAACACTGTGTGATATAGACACATCAGCTAGAAGCTGCTCGTCTATTAACAATAAATAAATTCAACACTGTGTGATATAGACACATCAGCTAGAAGCTGCTCGTCTATTAACAATAAATAAATTCAACACTGTGTGATATAGACAAGACACATCAGCTAGAAGCCGCTCGTCTATTAACAATAAATAAATTCAACACTGTGTGATATAGACACATCAGCTAGAAGCTGCTCGTCTATTAACAATAAATAAATTCAACACTGTGTGATATAGACAAGACACATCAGCTAGAAGCTGCTCGTCTATTAACAATAAATAAATAAATAAATAATAGTGTCCAGTCCACAAGAGCAACTGCCGACAAACTGTAGCAATTTGGCAGAATCTATATAACAGTAATGTAGTCTTTGATATAGAAATAAATAAATACAAAAAAAAACTTGGCAGTGATTTATAAAATCAGTCCAAACCTGGATATAGTAGGATGTGCCAACACAACATCACAGTCGGGCAGTCTCCCGAACACAAAGTATGGCTGCTGCGTCAGATTCACATTCTCCACTATCATTCCTGACTTCAGGACTTCAAGACCGTACTCAGATCCTGCAACGAAATCACATTATTATTATACACTCATTTATTTAAATTCTCGTATAAAATACATTTTTTACTATAGAAAATACAATAAAATATTATAAAACTATTCTACAGTAAAAAATATATCAAAACGGTAGATCACCGACCGCTCGCTAGGCTCAAGCGGCCGGTGACTAGGGCTGCAGAGAAAGGAACTTCCTGACGATACGTGCCGAGTCCAAGAGTACCGCCTTCTGGATCTGGCCCTTGATCCAACTTCCTAGCGAGAGTCTCTTCAGGTGTTGATCGAGGCTCTTCGCTATTATTATTAGCTTTTGTTACTTACATGTATTTCCAGGGTGGAAACATAATCCCTACATTAGGAATGCATTTTGGGAATTATTATTAATAATTCTTAAGAATTATTCTCTAGTCATCACATCAATAACGGTCTGCCTTCCACTTGTTGTTCACGCCCAATAGGGTTCACATTGTGGTACTAATCTATACATAAGAACCTACTAATTAAGCCAATGTGATGACAATAATAAATATATTGAGTATTGAGTAATATATTGTAGTAGTATAGCGCCCGGTCTTCTGCTTAAGGCAGTTTTAACTTACCTTTGTTTAATTCTAATTATTTTGTTAAATTGTTGTTATATGTGTTGTGCTAAGTGCTGCAACTGCACTTAGTACTCGAGCATCGCTGAAAACCAGCGCTGCACACCCATGTCAATGGAGCATTTAATGCTGAATGACATGTAAATTAATTTTACCAATAAATTGTATTTCTGTATTTCTGCTGAGCCCGTAGCCTATTTGTGATCTCGCCGTTAATATTAGTTCCTACTTTGTATTCTTTAATATTTTGAAACGCCAACAAATATTTTCTATTGTATTCTAAGAATTTAATGATATATATATATATATATATAGCTTACCATCAGGACAAAGCCCTGACCACTTAGGTTCTTTATATGCCACTGGCGTACTAGGAACTTCTTTCTTATCATCTTCGGGCGAAGGTTTAGAATTTACTTCTACCGTAGCCTCCTCTTTAGGCTGTTCTGGCGCTTTTTCTGGCTCCTTACTAGCTCTCTTAGGCAATTTCCCAATTCTCCCGATTAGTACAGGTTTTTTGAATGGTTCTGTGGACGATGCAGGCTCACTTTTTGTTTCAATTGGTGTCTCTTCCATTGCTAGGTTATTTACGACTGATTATAAAGTTTTCGTGTTATTATTGTGTTTAGCGGATCACATACAACAGTGCGGGTTATATTTTTAGTACGGATTTTCGTCTTTGTTACCTTATACTCTCGATAACTTCGATTTCAAAGCAAAATCAAAGATAAAATAAATAACTTATAAAAACAAAACAAATCACAATAACTTCAACTTCTTTTATTTTATATGAATGGCCAATTGGCCATTCATTTATTTATTTTGTGTCAGCCGTCCATACACGTCCGATTCTTTCATAAAATGAAATAAATAGACTAGTGTCCCAAAAAAATCTAATAGGTGCGTCAGTTCATATCAGAAGTTATTGGACTGGACACATTATGTTTTCTTGTTTCAAACTATGACTTTACGTCTTGCGATACATTTTTATATAGGTATATATTTTAGCACGAGCTCGAAGCTTATTTCACAAATAGATTTTCTGATAAACTACTTATGTAGGTATTACAAAACTTTGTTAAATATTTATATATAAACCAAAGTCGTGTTAGTAACACCATTATTTCTAATGCAAGAAGCTAGCCTGATTTTATTGAACTTTGATTTGTTGGGTTTTTTCCGTCCCGAATAGCAGAAAAACTCAAATTAGGTAAGTATGTTTCTATTCTGTAAGTATTTATTATGAATCTATCTATTCCAATAAGTATTGTGTAAATAAAATAAATAATGTAGAAATGTCTTGATTACCGACATTTATTTTTTAACCCATATATGCATAATAGAATTTCTTTGAACCCGGGGGCAACCATGCTATTTAAAACATAACATAACGCGCGTTATCAGCGTTATTACGGTAATTTTAACGCGGATTTCGCGTGAAAAAGCGTTATTCGCGTTAAATTATTATTTTTATTTGCGCCGTAACACGCGTTAATTTCTCTAAAATTAGCGTAATAATGCTGATAACGCGCGTTTCGTTATATTGTGTTAAATAGCATGGCAGCCCCCACGGTAGCCCTACAGGCGTTACTAACCTAAACCCTTGGTAACGCCCCATGCCTCTGGACTGGACACAAGGGTCGGGGTGATTTCCTGCGCCCGAGAGTCAAATCACTGATTGAACTATTTGGAAAGATAAATAAAATTTATAAATTACAGCAATTTAAGAACATGAA
Source organism: Eupithecia abbreviata (assembly GCA_943735965.1). Lineage (NCBI taxonomy): Eukaryota > Metazoa > Arthropoda > Insecta > Lepidoptera > Geometridae > Eupithecia > Eupithecia abbreviata. The sequence continues at coordinate 1,851,189 of OX031001.1, read as the reverse complement.
TACTGTGACGCTGTTTATAATTATATGTATTTATTTATTTCTGTATTTTATTTCTTTATTTAATAGTTTTGTGTATTTTATTGTCTATGTATCACACCGAGAATAGTAGGTATGTAAGTAATTTAATATTGTCCGTAGCTTAACATAAATATTGACCCTAAAATATCATCCTATGTTAGTCCGCTGCTGGACATAGGCCTCCCCCAATGAGCGCCATAGCGCCCTGTTTGCAGCTTTACACATCCAGAATCTCCCTGCCTGCAGTCTTTAGCAGATCGTCATTCCACCTAGTCGGAGGGCGTCCTACACTACTTTTACAGAGTCGGTAATCCCCTAATTAAGCCCTCCCAATTAAACTAACATCGAGCAATCGCCGAACTAAATAAATACAAGAAATTGAAGTTTTACAATCTGTAAACGTATTTCATTTTAGTTAATTTACTTCGAGGAAAGTCTGGCAAGAAAACAGCGGCGGCCGATTTTGTTACAAAAAGTGTAATTAAAAGGACAAAATTTCGGGCCAGTGCAGTGGAGCGAAGAGGTCGTTTTAAAGATTGGTCCCAATAAGGTTTGCTGGAAGAGAACTCTTTTTAGGGTTAAGTTCGCCTTTGTTTAAATTTTCAAGTAAGTATAAGTTTTGTGTTATGGTTTTCATGCACGAACTATAAATAAATTGGTTCTCTTTATGTCGAGTCTCTTTACGTCGAGATTGAGAGTCTATTTGTTCTTTCAAAATATTGCTATTATAGCTTTCTATATTACCGTTACTTACGTTGAGTTTGGTTCATAGGTAGGTACAGTTAGGACATAATTATGAAGCCAGTATCTTTGAAATATTGTTTTAATTTGTTTTCTACACGAAGCCTAGCCCTCTTCAAGAAACTTGTGCCTATTGACGTTTGAAAAGGAAGTATCAAGTGAAACCAATTAGGTAGGTACCTACCTATCAACAGCTACTATTTTACGAGGAAAAAGTTCGACTTTAGATTTGAATTGTAAAACTTCCTTGATTTCTATCCATGACTTTTTTTTTAACACATATAACATGCCTAACGAAGGATCGGCAAAAATAACATTATAGAAGAACCGTCTTCTTTAATGCACTATTTTTACCTATCCTTATACAATCAAAAGAATTATAAAAATCATAAAATAGGAGGTACTCCTGTGTAAATATATAAACATATTATATCACTTACGTATTAGAATAATACCCTAATACATACAAAAAAAAATAAGTACTTACCTATTAGTAGTACCTAGTGTTGATGACCTCTTCAGCCCACTGCACAAACACCTCCCTGGTTATTATGTACGCGTTCACTCGGTTTTTGCGGACAATTTGCGCGCCGCGATCGCAGTCCACCCTGTACTAAGTGATAGTGAAAGCGCAGGATTTAATAATATATGGTTTGATGTCCTTATAGCTCAATCTTCGGCCATATTATAGTGCCCGAGTGTGTACGCAAATATAGTGCATTATATTTCTCACTCTCATTATCCAATGTGACGATAGACCGATGAGACTGGGGAGAGGTCAGGCGAAGGACCAACGGCATAAAAATAAGCGTAAAATTTGATAAACTAACTACTTTTATAAATAACCAAATTTATCTATATGTAGGTAACTAATGTTATAAAGAGGTACGATTCGATTTTTTGTTTGTTTGCATTGAATAGGCTCCGATCTCCGAAACTATAAATAAATAATGACCAATTTGACGACCTCTGTGGCGCGGTGGGCGAAGGTCCGCCTGCGACGCAGGAGGTCGCGGGTTCGATTCCCGCCTCGGAACAATTGTGTGTACGATCTGCAGATAATTGTTCCGGGTGATCTGGTCGTTTTCTATGTATAATAAAAAAAATTCTATCTATGTAATGTATTGTATTATGTATATCAGTTATCCGGTACCCATAACACAAGCTCTGGTTAATATTGGGCTAGATAATGCTGTGTGAATTGTCCAGCATTATTTATTTATTTATTTATGTACCAATAATATAATAAAAAATATAATTGATGTACTCGTACCTTAACTACCCATATACAACAAACTGCATGGCTAGGGAGTGATGTTGTGTGAATTCAACAATATTTATTTATTATTTAGTATTGTAGGTACTAAAATTAAGCCTGTACTTAACTCTTAAATTCCGTATTTACTCATATTTCTATAAAATAAAGCCTTTGCTACATCGAATGCCTTCTTGGAATTAGCTTCTAAAGGCATTATGAACACACGTTAGCTAGGAAGGGAGTGATGTCGATGATTTACAAAACATCGATACTTAGTTTTGTTTATGTTACCGCTCACCAACTAAACAATATACTAAAGGTTCTAAAACTATGTGTTTAGTTTGTTGTATCTTCGAATCCTACTAATATTATAAACACGAAAGTTTGTAAGTATGGATGGATGTTTGTTACTCTTTCACGTAAAAACTACTGATGGATTTTAATGAAACTTTACAATAATATAGCTTATACATCAGAATAACACAATATACAATCTATAAAGATATTGAAGTGAATTATGTGATTCCTGCGCAGAAGAAGTCGCGGGCACCAGCTAGTAGTACATAACTAACAGAATAGGTTGAGATCACTAAAGAGAAAACGAATTGGCCAGTATCGAAGTCCAACAAATTGTCTGTAAAAAAACAAAAATATGATTTTAGATAGATAATACTCATAATAATAAAATCTGTCCACAGCTTTAGCTATTTGATTTCAATGGTCTATCACCAAGGACTTAGAAGATATGCCTGATTTTAAGATAAAGATCTCAAATAAAAATATCTTCTACCTGGTTGCGGGTTCGTTTCCTGCCTCGTGATATTTTTGTATTTTCCGGTGGTACTGGTTGTTCTATGGATACAAAATATATCCTTACATATATCTATATAATGCAGTGTATTAGGTAGGTATATTAGTTATCTAAGAGCTACATATTTTTGACGACGTTTCAACAGGCTTACACACTGTACGCCACACACGGGTCAGTCATCTAGTATTTTTTTTTTTAGTCATTTCATTTCATTTCATTTAGGTATTTATTTCACAAACAATTTAAATTGTGTCGGAAATTGTACATAGGCTTATAAATATATATATATAGTAGCTGAACAATCACGATTTTACAGATTGGCAAGTTGTATATTGGACTGCGACCGGTAATCGTCCAAGAAAATGCCGGAACAGCACATTCATCGGCCAGAATTCTTCCTTAGTGAAGGTCGAAATATTCTCAGTTGGAACCTCACCACAATTAATGATTTAAAGTCATTCTGACGCGACTCCAACCGCTCGACACTCATCAGGATGTTGGTCTTCGTCTTCACGTATAATAATTACTAGTGGACCGTCCCGGTTTCAGTACGGATCCTTAACTTTTTTTTTATATAATATAGCCTATGTTCACCGGGGATAGTGTAGCTTCCCAACGGTGAAATAATTTTTCAAATCGGTCCAGTATGTAGATTCAGAGCCTATTCATTACAAACAAACAAACAAAAATCAAACCATTCCTCTTTATAATATTAGTATAGTATAGAAGAGTATCAGATAACGAACAGAAACACTCGAACAACATACTTTGCAGGTAAAATATCGATATCGATGAAAAGATGCCCCATCCCTAGCCCCCATGACCAAACGCCTTAGCCACAACACCGCGCATTGTGTTAACGTTAACTGGAAGAAACTCAGCGATAAGTCTTTTATTAACCACGCTTTAATTTAGCTCTGATTTTCCGTCACAGTGCAATTTTTAGGGTTCCGTGCCTGGAAAAGAAATAAAACCGGCTAAGTGCGAGTCGGACTCGCGCACGAAGGGTTCCGTACAATAAAAACGGCGAAAAAGTCATGTGTTTTGTATGGGAACCCCCCTTAAATATTTCATCATCATCATCGAAGGTTAGGCGTACAAAATCAGCCTCAATGTGTGAATATGATCTATGGTGCCTTCATCTTCCTCTATCCTCCACTATTAATGTCCTGCGCGAAAGAGTAGTCTCCGTTAAGACCGCCGATATGGCCGAAATTCGGCTTGGACGCCATCATCATCAGCTCAACTCACCTTCATCAGCCTATAGTAGTCCACAGCTGGACATAGGTCTCCCCCAATGAGCGCCATAGCGCCCTGTCTTCAGCTTGCCGCATCCAGCATCTACCTGCAGTCGTTCGCAGGTCGTCATCCCACTTGGCCGGAGATTGTCCTACACTACCTTAAATATTTGTTTTATTTTAATTAATGATTTATTTTTAATATGAATATATTATTAAATGTAGCGTCTACCTAATGTAGCGTTTAATGTGCCGTTATCAATATCGAGCAAATAAATCACGTTTGTTGAATGAAGTAATAAATAAATAAATAATTCTGGACAATTCACACAGCATTATCTAGCCCCATGGTAAACAGAGCTTGTGTTATGGGTACTAGATAACTGATATACATAATACAATACATTACATAGATAGATATTTTTTATTATACATAGAAAACGACCAGAACACCCGGAACAAATATCTGCAGATCGTACACACAATTGTTCCGAGGCGGGAATCGAACCCGCATCCTCCTGCGTCGCAGGACCTTCGCCCAACGCGCCACATCGGTCGTCAAAAGTAAGTAGGTACCTAATATTGCTAGGATAGGATTGTGAAGTAAGCTCAACTAAAAAGGTTGCTAAGTTACGATGTACCAACCTATTTTTAACATTCTTTTCGGTGCCAAAAAAAAAAAAAAAAATGTGTTTCCATTCAAATTTCAATATCACGTAACTATTGTTAGGAATGGCGTTTAACACTTTGACTGCGGTTTTGTTTTCGACGACTGCGATCTTTTTTTTAACCTAAAAAATTCGTGCTGCCGCTCTACACTGCGGTTGTGTTGCGCCGCACGTGCGTTTCGTTCGAAAAATATTACGGCTCTGCTGAGTCACACATCTATATTTTCTCAGCCGCTGCGCTAGTGTGGATTTACGCATATTAGTCACTTGTAGAAAACACATACCGTGTGATTTCAGCAGTCAAAGTGCTAAGGGGGACTCCAACATCTCGTCTTCCAAGCCAACCTAACCTGCACGTGGTACACCCTGCTAGATAACGGTTTGATATTTTCACCAGAGCGTAGTGGCTCTGGTGAAAATATCAAACCATCTTCATAATTAAATAAGCCGCTGATTTTACAATTATTATCCATTACTTGACACCATAAAAGTGTCCAACCAGTCACAGTTGCCATTAACAAAGAAACATCATATTGTTAGGAATTGTTATTGTTAGAATTGCAAGCGCATCCGGGTGAGAAGCCTATCATAAATCTTGTTAGTCACAAATTGTAAAGGCTTTGTTGCTCTGTGATAAGATTTTATGCTTCGAAAGCTATGTTGGATGTACCGCTACCTTTTCTACAAACTTTGACTCCATAGCATAGATAAAGCTTGTTTTTTATTGTCTATGCTCAATACTCAACGTGCATTGACCATGTTCAAAAACAAAGTTTATACATTTTTAATATCAAAATGCTATTATGATGTGAACAAATTTTTATTAGATATAGATATTATACATTAAAATTTACAAAAAAAACAATACCTATAATTATTGACATTAAAAATTTACTAACCAAATACATAGTATTTAAGGATATTATAACATTTACTAATCAGTAATGTAACAACAATATGTTTCTATTTACATTTTATGACGACCGATGTGACGCGGTGGGCGAAGGTCCGCCTGTGACGCAGGAGGTTGCGGGTTCGATTCCCGCCTCGAAACAAATGTGTGTACGATCTGCAGATATTTGTTTCGGGTGTTCTGGTCGTTTTCTATGTATAATAAAAAATATCTATCTATGTATTATATTGTATTATGTATATCAGTTTTCTAGTACCCATAACACAAGCTCTGCTTACCATGGGGCTAGATAATGCTGTGTGAATTGTCCAGCATTATTATTAATTATTATTATTTGTAATGACTATTATAATAAGAGATTTATTTTATTTTTCTGTTGTGTCAACCTACTTTTCAAATGTTTTGTGACCATAGCCTACCGCAGGAAAAAATGTTGCATGCCCTAGACTAAGGCAAGATATGTACGGTACATATTTTATAAGTAAGCCCTCTCTGACCCATGTGTGCAAATAAATGATCTGTAATATGTATCTGTATCCAAATTTTTATAGCAAACATGTTGTACAGGGTATGGTATGGTATGGTATGGTAGTTGTACTTTTGTTTCCGCACTTAGACTCCGATTGGTCCTTTGTGCGTGGTGTGTTTGCTAGTTTAACCAGCCTAACTCCGTCCAGAAGCGCAGAATACTCCTGGGATCTTCACAGGCTTCGCGGAGTGACCTCGGGTGGTTGAGGATTTCTAGTCGCTGCGCTGTTACTCCCTCGCATTCCAGGACTACGTGGGCAGCTGATTCTTCCTCTGCATAGAGGGCTGTCTGTTGCTCCGATGGTGAAGAGGTGTTTGTTTAGTGGGCAGTGTCCTGTGATTGTTCCCACTAGGAAGCGTAGGTCTGATCTCGTCAGGCACAGTAAGTGTTTGGTTAGTCTTGGTGAAGCAGCTGGGAGTGCCGTTCTGGATTGGCGGCACTCCTGTAGGCTTGACCATCTCTCGGTATGCGTTTCTCTGGTTCTGAGTTGTATCCATGTTCGGATTTGTTGTACAGGGGATCTTAAAGCTAAAAATATTTCAAACATGCACCCTGCTAGGGCACGGCAATATTTAGCTAGGTGGCTACTTACTTATAATACTTACTAGCGGACCTTCCCGGCTTCGCACGGTTTTAGTACAGATCCCTAACTTTTTTGAAAATATAATCATCATCATCATCATCATCAGCCTATATTAGTCCACTGCTGGACATAGGCCTCCCCCAATGAGCGCCATAGCGCCCTGTCTTCAGCTTGACGCATCCAGCATCTACCTGCAGTCTTTCGCAGGTCGTCATCCCACCTGGTCGGAGGGCGTCCTACACTACGTTTACCGAGTCGTGGTCTCCACTCAAGAACACGTTTGCCCCATCGGCCGTCGGTTCTTCGCGAGATATGGCCGGCCCACTGCCACTTCAGCTTGCTAATTCTTTGAGCTATGTCGATAACCTTGGTTCTCTGTCGGATGTATTCGTTACGAATCCTATCCTTCAGAGAAACTCCGAGCATAGCTCTTTCCATAGCTCGCTGAGCGACTTTGAACTGGTGGACCAGCCCTATCGTGAGTGTCCACGTCTCAGCTCCGTAGGTCATAACGGGTAGGACGCACTGATTAGGTCTAATGAATGGTCTAATGAATGGTGGTAATGGTCTAATGACTGGTCTAAACCCAGTATAAAAACTTTCGTTTACAAGCATTGCGGTATGGATGACGTGAAGACTTGACGTAGTTTCCCAAATGCTGCCCAAAAAATATAATACCTATAGCATAATATGTTCGCCGGGGTTAGTGTAGCTTCCCAACGGTGAAAGAATTTTTCAAATCGGTCCAGTACCTAGTTTCGGAGCCTTAGCCTGCAGTACAAACAAACAAACAAACAAAAAATCAAACCTTTCCTCTTTATAATATTAGTATAGATTTCTATGGTCTTGGCCCAATAGGTACCTATTAATTCAATTTCGTTTCAAAAATATTCTTAGTGTAAATTAATCCTAGAATGTACAAACATACACAAATAAAAAATAAAAAACGCAAAATCGAGTAGCGACTGAATCATGCACTGGAAAACAATCCTAAAAACAGGAAATAGCAAAGTTTTTGTCGCATTGACACAACATTTTGTAAAAGAACTTTTTTGCTATCGGCTGAACCAAAAGGTGTGAGTCTGATTCATACTGGTTTGAAAAGGTCTCTGTTAACAAAAGGTACTCGGAAGGTACACGATGACAAATCTAAAATTCCTGTGAATATCTTTGACTGATTCGTTTTGACCACCTTGAGTTTTCTTATCTTCAAAATTTTGACTATAGGTATAGAGACGACCGATGTGGCGCGGTGGGCGAAGGTCCGCCTGCGACGCAGGAGGTTGCGGGTTCGATTCCCGCCTCGGAACAATTGTGTGTACGATCTGCAGATATTTGTTCCGAGTGTTCTGGTTGTTTTCTATGTATAATAAAAAATATCTATCTATGTAATGTATTGTATTATGTATATCAGTTATCTAGTACCCATAACACAAGCTATGCTTTCCACAAGGCTAGATAATTCTGTGTAAATTGTCCAGGATTATTTATTTATTTATTTATCTACGAAATAGTCAACTGAAGTGGCAGTGGGTTGACTTAGCCATAAAAAAAATCCAAAATCTCTTATTTCTAAAAGTCAGATTTTATACTAAGCATAAATTACTATCATTTAAGAAATAAAGCGTTTTTTATTTAGGTTCTGTTCACTTCAATTTCTGTTCACAAGTGGAAAAGTGTGTCTAAACAATGTCTGTTTTTCTATCTTAAGGGTCCGGCGACCCTCGCTTGCAAAAATCGCTCCGAATATAGCTGTCCCTGTTTAACCCTTGCACCGCGCCCCATGCGTGCGCGATAGCAATATTAGCCGTTCAAAATTTGGTTTGTTCCGTAATACAAAAAATTATGACTGAAAACTTTCTGTATTCTTCACAAAGTATTGTTATTCTGTAACTAGACAATATAAGCTATGTTCCTTAATAAATAACACGTAAGATATTGATGTTTTTAATACGAAACAAATAGCAAGAAAATTTGTCCATTTTCGCATAAAAATGTGCAAAATGCGATTGGCTTTTATTTAATTTTAGGTAAGTATTTTGAAAAAAAAACTATTTGGGAACTTAGATAAATACTATTGAAATACAAATAATACAATATTATAGTGGAAATATGCTTGAATTGGAAATTTTTGGTATTACGTTTGTATGAAGAATTCGTCCCTCCGGAGGCCTCTTAATATAATAAAATTAGATTTTAGATACCGTCAATATTAATGTGATGATAAGCACAACATTGAATTACTTACATAGGTACTTACTACTATTGCCGGTGCGAAACTAAGCGAAATCTGGCCAAACATTAACATCATTGACTTTAATAGGTAGATACATTACCTCGTAAAGAACCGACAACCGTTGGGTAAACGTGTTCTTGAGTGGAGACCACGACTCGGCAAACTAGTGTCAGACTCTCTGTGGCCAGGTGAGATGACGACCTGCGAATGACTGCATGTAGATCCTGGAAGCTGAATACAGGGCGCTATGGCGTTCATTGGGGGAGCCCAGGGGATGAAAAAGATCAATGGATGACCCCTTATAGAGCTTTATTTCCTTTAATTTGACCATACAAATTTCTTGCACACGTTACAAGTTACATTTTTACCCAAAAAACATAGCTGACATAAAGAAAAAAGTATTTACCTAAATTAAAACAAAATTTACAGTTTGCTAGAAGCAACAATTTTTAATTTACTTAACTCATTAAATTAACACCTTTATATACCTACTTTAGGTTGTAGGAGTATAAAAAAAACATAAATATGTATGGGTCCTAAATATAAATCAATTGTTGCTCGTTAGTCTCGCTAAAACTGAATAATAGCTTCACTGATATGAATTATCCTTTTGTTGTAAAGGGGTCTTTTAAAATTCTCACGTAAAAATCGTAATAAATCCCTAACAAAAAGGTGTCACGTTCATTCATTTTGCATTATTTAAAATCCCTTATCCATTTTTCAAGGTAATTTGACTACCGCAAAATCTTTTCATCGATTTTACTTTTCTTTTCAAATAATTCAAAGAAATAAATCAATAATTCTGCAAGCAAATCTATTGAACATCGGAATTCCACAGTTTTGAATTACGAACTCGAAGCCGGCACAATTAAAAAAAAACTATTCTCTCTGGATTAGCGTTGACAATGGAAAACGCGCCGAAATTCTACACCACAGACAAATTTGTCTGGAGCTGTCAAAAAATAGCTCGTTAATTTTCGACTCTACTGCTTTCAATTTAAAGAAGGAGGTCTTTTTCGTCGGGGTCTCGCCATTTTGGTTTTTAAATTCTAAAGATCTAAAGATTACTTGAAAGTTTGAACCTCCAAACCATTCGAAATAAGGTCTGATTTTAATTGGCTTCATCTCATCATCGGTAAAGATCTCAATAGTTAATTTGCGATGATGTAAAGCTGCAGCCAAACAAAGATCAGGGTCCCTATTCTAGTGACGTATAATTTTAATTAATTGACGTATACCTACTTCCGACTGTCTTCCCGAAATTTCGGCCACAGGGCGGCTAGTCTCAACGGAGACTAGACACAAAACGTAACACATTATTATAGTGCACAAGTGTTCGCAAAGACAGGTGCACTCTCTATTTCATCACCGGTCGTGTCGGTCTGCCTGCAACAAATAACTAACTATGTACATAATAATGATACTGTAACAAATGCACATGCATACTTAGTCTGTATCATTATTTCTGTAACAATGGGACGTGGATATGTTTTCCTAGGATAAGTGGGTTTTGAGATAAATTTACCCAAATATTTTTTCTTTTGTTTTAACGAAAACAATATCGCGAGATACTTTTCTAAATAAAAAACCCTTGGGTTGAGAGAACTTCATAAAAGTTTGAGTTCGATATGAAAATTATAATTGGTATGAATGTAACATTTCATTTGATATTTAATTTATCGCACACGACATTGAGCTAAGCTTAGAATAAGACCCCAAAGGTTTTAATACCCTACTGTAAATGAGTTCACACGAAATGCGAAACAGAATGGCGGATTAGTTTTTGAAAATAGAATCCGAGCAGATGTGTGTAATCTCACCTTTTTAGAATGAATTTGTGTTAAGGTTGTAACAAAGAGTTTTTATTATCTGGGCTTACGCTTCGATGTATTTTTTCTGTACTGCGAATAAGAAAAGTAGGGTAATGTTTAAAGTTCCGTTGAAATTATTGATTGTTTGGTGATAAAACGCACACGACTGGACAGATTTGGACAAAAAGTTGGTAAAAATTTTTGAACTGTCATGGTTATTAACACAAAACTATATCTGTCTGCCAACAAAAACTTACTCGCAGTGCATTCAGTTATTCCTTGATCATGGCGCATGAAACTGTGCGGAAATATTTTAAAACTCAAAAATCTAATCATAGTAAATTACCTGTTAACACTTTGACTGCGGACTTTTTTCGACGAATGCGATCTTTTTTTTAACATAAGCCATTCGTGCTGCCGCTCTACACAGCAGCGGTTGTGTTGCGCCGCACATGCGTTTCGTTCGAAAAACATTACAGCTGAGTCACACAGATCTGTATTTTCTCAGCCGCTGCGCTAGTGTGGATCTACGCATATTAGTCACTTGTAGAAAACACATACGGTGTGATTTCAGCACTCGAAGTGTAAAAAGTAGGTTACGTTGAAATTGGTAGATATTACGTAAAGTAGGTACAGGTACTACCTACATTATTGTAAGTAGGTAGGTAAATACCTAATCTTGTTGAGATTCTGAGACCCTCATTATAATTCAGTGAGAAACCCACGAACTGCCAATACAAATAAGTACCTAACTACATACCGGGTTATTTGTAAATGTGATGCAGCTAATTCGAAAAAGGACAAAGAAACTAGCGTGGTTAATTTCGTAGTGTTAAAGTATGGTTAATTTGTTTATCTATAAAACATTATATTATGACCCAAACAAAAGATAAAGTTGCAACAGGTAGGTCAATGTTTCCATTATAAAGACATTCGCAGATCGTCAAATTCACTTTAAAGATAATTATTACGTAATAATATCCCTTCTTAACTCATATGACTCAACACCCCTGATTTTTTATTAATTTAATTAGTTAATACGGTTATTGAAACCTTTGTAAATGACGACCTCTGTGGCGCGTTTGAAGTCCCTTTATTTCTATATGAGAAAACATAACGTTCTCTTAGTTAAGGAGAATTTGTTTTTTATCCAACTAGCTTCGTTGCTAGTTATCTCATTAAGCTTAATCAGGCATCTCTAACGCATCCATTTTTTGCCACGACCGGGAATGGAACCTACGCCCCCATGTCGTGTGGTGTGAATGTCATTCGCTACTGATTTACTGTTCGCATGATGCTGCACTATTTTGATTAAGCGTTTTATGAAAACTTAACTAGGTAGTTTTAAATCTAAGGCAACAGGAATTTTAGAAAAGGTTTGATAAAATGAGGATGAATGTTCCAAAAAGTTTATCGATCCGATGTTTTTTTTTACATCTGGGTAATGAATGCTATTTTTCGTGTAGCATACTAAACCATTATCCAGTATTTTGTGTGTTTGTATTTATTTATATAATAACTTTAATAGAACAATTATTAAATTTAACCTTTCTAAAATTGTTAACGATAGTTACAATCTAGGTACTTTAATTAGCACCTACAAATTATTAGTCTTTCACAAATTGTTTAGCGAATCACTACATAGTATAAGACAAAATCGTTTCCCGCTGTCTGTCTGTCCCTATGTATGATTGATCTTTAGAACTACGGAACGGATTTCAATGCGGTTTTTTTATAGATAGAGTGATTCAAGAGAAAGGTTTATGAACCATTTGACACATAGATTTCCATGCGAGCGGAGCCACGGGGCGCATCTAGTAAATAATATATTTTCTCAAAAAATCAGTAATCAAGTATGAGTTGTGCTACACTTTTTATTAAAGTAAAATATAGTAAATATAAAAGCTGACAAACAAACTCGGCCACATTTACAAATAACCAGCGCTTTGTGTTACCTTGTTGTTAGCGTGTATTCGGCGTACACACTGTTTGATCACAAATGTCACACGTCTCACTGTAAACACGGCCTTATTATACAGGCTGTTGTTTTTACCCAAAACTGATAGTTTTTTTGAAGGCGCGCTTTGCTATTTGAGATGCACATTTTGATACTAAAAAATCTTTAATTACAGATTATTTTGTATGGCGCCTCGTTTCTATAAAATAATTAAGTAATCACCTACTTTACTTGCTTACTATTAATAGCTAGTATACAATATTAGTAGGTACTATTAATAGTTTTAATTAGTACTATTAACAATTCATATTGTAAAACATTAATTAAAACAGTTGATAATTAAGAAGGCCTATTACAATGTTAATGAATATCTGATAGATAAATTCTATAATACGACAATTCATTGATTAATAATGAAATTATTAAAAATTAAATATATATCATCCATACCGCAATGTTTGAAAACGAAAGTTTTCAACAAGTGCATCCTTCCTACCCGTTATGGCCTAACCCGGGAGCTGAGACGTGGACACTCACGATAGGGCTGGTCCACCAGTTCAAAGTCGCTCAGCGAGCTATGGAAAGAGCTATGCTCGGAGTTACTCTGAAGAATAGGATTCGAAACGAATACATCCGACATAGAACCAAAGTTATCGACATAGCTCTAAGAATTAGCAAGCTGAAGTGGCAGTGGGCCGGCCATATCTCGCAAATAAACAACAACCGCTGGGGTAAACGTGTTCTTGAGTGGAGACCACGATTCAGGAAACGTAATGTAGGACGTCCTCGGGCCAGGAGGGACGACGACCTGTGAAAGACTGCGGGCAGATGCTGGATGCGTCAAGCTGAAGACAGGGCGCTATGGCGCTCACTGGGGGAGGCCAATGTCCAGCTGTGGACTTCTATAGTTGATGATGACCTAAGTACCAACGGTAAATCACTTTGTAGCATCCTGTATAATGTCACACCTATGTGTAGGGTGGTCCATTTATTTTACAACCTAATCTAATCTTCGTTTTTAAGCCGGGCCTAAACCATACATCAATAATAGATGTAATTAAAAAACTTGTTAAATTATGTATTTGTTTAGGTTCTTTATTACTTTGTTGTATTGTCATAGTGGTTGTATTGTTAAAAAAAAAAATATATATATATAATTTTTTTTTTTACCGTACATGCCATAAAACTGTGGAATGCCCTACCCATTTCTATACGACAAGCTAAGTCTCTCCCTATAATCAAACATATGGTCTATGAACACTTCCTTACCTCAACTGTTAATTGATATATTTATGTACATCATACCTATATTATATATTTATATGTGTATTTTATTTTATTTATATTATATATTTATGTATGTATTTATACTTATAGCTATGTATATCAGTAGGTATTTTATGTATGTCCCTATTAAATATTTTTCTGTATTACACGCCACCGTATACTTGTTCAAGCACTTCATGTCCATCCAAAGGTTGCCTGGCAGAGATCGCTCTTAGCGATAAGGCCGCCCATTGTACAGCATATTTTGTATTTGTTTTTCTTTTCCTGTCTTGTGTATCTTTTATGTATTTGGTGTGCAATAAAGAGTTATTGTATTGTATTGTACCTATTGTATTGTATAAAATACGACACACAAAAATTACACCAAAGCAACAAATGCATTGAATTATGCACAAAAACTCAAATGGAAATGGGCGGGGCATGTCGCGAGGCTTAAGGATCAGAGATGGACTCTAAAAGCGACATTATGGAAAGGTCCTCCAGGTAAAAGGAGCAGAGGAAGACCGCTGACACGTTGGGACGAGGAGATTGTAAGGGCAGCCGGCTCAAACTGGAAACAGACCGCACAGGACAGAGACACATGGGCATCTTTGGAGGAGGCCTTCACCCAATAAGGGGTTACACGTTAGATTCATTAAGTTATATAAACAACTAGTTTAAAAGAACTCTAAAAAACCATGTACTTAAACTTAATAATTTGTTGGAAATAAAAGGCTTTTTTATTTATTTATTTATTGTCATTGTGGAACCCTTTTTAAACTAGATAACACTTTCAGGGACCAAGATTCCGACCAGCCCCTGCGGGCCTCCGTCCGCCGAGGCTAGGCAGTGAATGCGTTAACTGCAGGGCGTGGCATGTTTTCGAGTGTTTCTGCAAAATTCAAAATCCATTATTTGTATAGGCTTAAAAAATAAGCACTTAGACAAGTCAAATTATATACCTACGTTAACTACAAAGAAAGAATACGCCTAACTAATTAATTTATAATATAAAGTATGACTTGTCTAAGTGCTTTTGTAAGCCTAAAGAAATAAAAAAAAATGATTTTTTTAATTTGAACTCACAGCTAAAGCAAAGTCATTCAGAGGTCTAAAATACAGAGATAGATTGATAAATTGTGACATTGAAATGTTATTAACAATTAAAATAAAATAAAGTAATTATTGCATTTAATCTGGTACTCATATTAAAGCCAACTTAGGTCTGGGTCCGCTACATTTATAATGTACTAGCGGACCTTCCCGGCTTCGCACGGTTTTAGTACGGATCCCTAACTTTTTTGAAAATATTATATAGTCTATGTTCACCGGGGATAGTGTAGCTTCCCAACGGTGAAAGAATTTTTAAATCGGTCCAGTAGTTTCGGAGCCTTTTCATTACAAACAAACAAACAAAAAATCAAACTTTCCTCTTTATAATATTAGTATAGATTTACCATTAATTAGAAATAAAGCAGCTTAATGTAATGGTTCATAAATTATTTTGGAATCTTTGACAACAGCGGGTTAGAAGGTCTAAACTAAGAATTGTCGCAAAATCTAAAAATAAACAGCGTGACCAATGGCGATCTGCCTTAACATCAAGTTAGCCATCTGCTTGTTAACAGCTGGATAAATGCTTAAGAAAACTCTGGAGATTTTTTTGGTAAGAAATAACAAAAATATTATTTTCATTTAATAAAATATGTTGGTTACATCCACAATGGGTGTAATAAAACGGAAATATTGACTTTCCACAAAAAATAACGATTCAAATAAAACTTTCAAAGAAAATGTTTATTTAAATTCAAAAATAGAATAGAATGATTCGACCATAGAGTTCTAGAGGCGTGTGACAGGCACTACCGGGCGGTAACAATGTCATAATCATGTGCTAGTACAAACAAAGACACTGGGGCGAAGAGGTCGAAACATTTTGAAAAGAAACTGAGTAAATTTTACGGCGTCCACGAGAACCATTTGTATGCCGTATTTCGAAATATTTCTCTATTAATTAATGTATTATTAATGATTACTTTATTAACAGAGAAAAATACAATAAAATAATAGAAACAAACCTCACCTAGCGGTTTTTCTCAAAAATAATAATTTCAAATGAAATTTGAAAGTAACTTCTAATTTTATTTCAAACTTAATTTAAAACCTAAAACTGTAATACTATAATGATCTCATCAAATCAAAACAAACTTACTTACTCATTTGGTATTCCAAGTCCAATTTAAGGCTCGTTCATAACGCTATTTTTCTAACCATTCACTAAATAAAAAAATATAAATGTGTTTTAAAGAGACCTCTTCGCTCCAGCACCCACACCACATGCCCGCAGCCCAACAATACAACGCAAATGAGGCGGGCATTAAAAAAAAACAAACAGAACGCATGCACCCACATTCCATCGGAGGTTTCTACAAGTTAGAAAAATATAAACTCCTTGGTTTGAGGACCGATTTCGTTGTCCATAGTTCAGCTGATAAAAAAGAGGTCCGAAATGTTCCCATAGCGAAGTGCAAGGAGGTTGCGTACGATGTCTTCTTCAAAAATTATAATTATGAAACTATTTTTAATTTTTGTTGTTCTGAAGTTATTAAGCTTAACCTGCAACAAACATATAGTTTACAATAGGGATAGAAGATTTTTTAGTTTTGAAGAATCTCTCAAATAGATTCCATAGTGTTAAATAAACCACAAAACAAACAGTTTTTTTTAAATTGATTGATATTCAAATGTAGCCAATGAGCGTCGAAAATAGTATACATTATATAACTGATACACTCATACCTAGTGAAAGACTAAGAAACTGGAAAACATTGCGAGAATCAAACCATAACAACCTATTTTTACAAACCTTACTAAACGCAAAATCCTTAACAAAGGAGTTCCCAGTAGTATATTAGTTTTAAAACGATCGTTGCAATAAACAAAAACAAATAAAATCCTAAACATTTCATGTTGTTTTACAACGTAATTAATCATAATAAGTAATGGTAGATATTACAATACGGATTTATTCGTTTTGATACTTTATATTACGAGGCTACTTTCCTTAGATAGATAGAAAACACAGTATTAAACATTTCAAAACAGAAAACAATACAGAAATAAATACATAGAATAGAGGAATTATAAAAGGCGGCCTTATCGCGATCTCTTCCAGGTAACCTTAGGATGACCTGGACATGAAGGACCCATAGGTACAGACGGTGGCAATCCGCAATATAAAAATATATTTAGATAAAAAAAACAATCAGATAAAAACGCCGCGTCCCGCCCTACGGCTGCCGCGAGTAATACCTAGCTTACAGCAAAAATAAACAAAGTACCAAGACGTTTTGGTCTCCTTTTATGTCAAGTTACTGAAGCGTCCAATACTAACATTCCTTTTTTAAACTTTACATTCTTATTTCAAGCTTACATGCACAGAAAAGGAAAAAAGGTTCTATGCCGGCCATCCAAGATATTTGTGAAATGTTCGAAAATGGAACTACATTCGACTCTCACTCCGTTGCTATTGGTTACTGTCATGTAGGTAGATTAGATACCCCGCCACAGCTTAGTGCAGAGTTAGTAAGAAGCATGCTTTAGGATGTTTTGACGAAAACTCGAAAAACTTGATCAATAAAATTATGATTAAACTCATTTAAAGCTATGATATCGATTCATAACTTACAAGCTTATTAAAAAGGCATAGCTTTTATATTTTTATTAGTAGTTATGTTAGTAATTTAGGTTTAAGCCTTTAATAAACGGTAGCATATAGGCACATACCAAACTATGACGTCATAAGATTTTAAATACTACTTAAATGTACTTCTTTGTAGTTTTGTAGTCATAAGATATTTTTGAAAAATAATAATTAATAAATAATAACATAATAATAATAAATAATGCTGGACAATTCACACAGCATTATCTAGCCCCATGGTAAGCAGAGCTTGTGTTATGGGTACTAGATGACTGATATACATAATACAATACATTACATAGATAGATATTTTTTATTATACATAGAAAACTACCAGAACACCCGGAACAAATATCTGCAGATCGTACACACAATTGTTCCGAGGCGGGAATCGAACCCGCAACCTTCAGCGTCGCAGGCGGACCTTCGCCCACCGCGCCACATCGGTCGTCAATTATTATTTGATTTATTCTTAAATTTTAAAAAATAATTTCGATTTATTGTCAATTTGTGATACTGAGTGAAAGATTTGAGGGAGGCCTTTGTCCAGCAGTGGGACAAATCAGGCTAAATAAAAAAAATTGACAATTTATTTATTCAAATAGTACGGCCAATCAATCAAACCCCTTAGGTACTCTAATTATGAATAAATATTATCTACTAGATTTTGCCGGCGGCTTGGCTCGCGTTATTTCTATGGAACCTACTTTTTATCCCATAAATCAAAACCCGAAGATTATTTCTATACCTTGGGAGTTCCCAAGCAACCCCACAATTCCCAAAATTTCTCAAGGTACCTAAAAGCAGCGTGCCGAGGTGGGAATCGAACCTCGTTTCTCGCTGCTCCACAGAGGTCGTCAAATCAATATTTGAATAAAATCTACTAGCTGACCTTCCCGGCTTCGCACCGTTTTAGTACGGATCCCTAACTTTTTTGAAAATATAATCTAGCCTATGTTCACCGCGGATAGTGTAGCTTCACAACGGTGAAATAATTTTTCAAATCGGTCCAGTAATTTCGGAGCCTATTGAAACAAAAAATCAATCCTTTCCTCTTTATAATATTAGTAAGTATAGATTAAAACATTCGATTAAACAAATAAAACTATATTTTCTAAAACACACCTAAAAATCAATAGGCAACTAATTCTAAATTTGTCGATTCGCGCGATAAAAATTAATTCACCAAATCTTTTTGCGCTAACAGGTGATAAACATAATAAAAATGTGAATTCTAACAGAATTTAACAGTTATCGGCCATTTTAGAAAATCCGAAACACCTCTAGATAATTTATTTATATTATCTCGTCTATGGTTCGGATGGCGTACATTTGACGCTTTGCAAAAAACATTGAAGATATTTTTTTTGTTAGTGGGTTTTATTTTGGTATTTTACATGATATAAATATCACAATAACGTGGCAGGAAATAATATATCCTACCATATTTTTGTAAATCAGATTTCATATTTACAAACATCAATATTTCTTTGGCTTAAAATAAGCACTACGAATGTAAAAGTTAGTAAGTTATGTCAAGAAAACCCTATTATAAACTTTTGTAATACATTACATTATAATATAACTTACATACTTAAGACATAAGATATGGTTACCAAATGTTACTATAGAAACAACGCGTGCGAAGCCGCGGAGTGAAACTAGTTTCAAGTAAACCAACAAACTTCATTATAGTTTGTAGCAGAGTACCGTCCAACTAAAACACAGACAATAAATAATTCTTAATTTAAATAATTCCTCGCTCAGACTGACACCAACCGACACTCGCCTAATAAATGGCACGCGGATGTGCGAAAGTATTGTCTCGTGGAGGTGGCATAACTATTTTTATTTTTTTATTTAGCCTGATACGCTTGGCAAGGGCCTCCCCCAATATTTCCACTCAGTGCGGTCACGCGCGATCTCCCACCAATCTCTGAGGAAGGCGTTAAGGTCGTCTCGCCAGCGCTTTCTTGGCCGACCTCGCCCGCGGCTTCCTTCGTTGTGTATTTACCAACTTAAAATAATATTTAAAACAAGCGTAATATTAACACTACTATGGTGAGTGAGAAAGAATGAGATAATACTTATTAATATTTTCTCATTCATTTTATTATTTTATTAATATATTATTTGTAACTCAATAAACAAAACATACCAAGTGTATACATCCGTACCGTTTTTACAGGACTTATAATGTTTACCTATCTAACAATTTTATGTAATCTAATTTTTTGCAAAACAGGTAGGTGAGACAATTAAGAGTAGCAGGGCTGCCACAAAAGAAACAATACTGATAGATATTTTTACGATTTTTGCTTGAGCGATGACTTAATTTTCATTAATTTTTACCGAATTATGTATTTAGTTACTTAAATTAACTTAACTTTTAATTATGGTAAATGTTTTCTACGTGCTATGTATTATCAATTATATGAATAATAAAAAACAACTTGATTTGGATTTTCTTTGAAGTAAAATATTATTATAACAAGGGAACTACACAGCATAGGTCACATTTTACAAATTGATTTGATCTTTGTTAAGTGTCTTCGTTTATTCAATTCAATTCATTTATTTATCTTTTGACACAAAAAACATGTTCTTAGATAAGTCTAAATACATTTTAAACTTATAGCTAATTAACAGCAACCTTAGCTTCAGTACTTAACTATTGCATCACAAAATATATTTTTATCTAATAAATATAAAAACATAGACATAAGATTGTCAATTGTTTGTTATGTAGGTATTTAGTGTATTTGTTATCAATTATTTATTAAAGTGCCACCGTCTATATTGTTCGTTCATGTCCAGTCCATCCCAAGGTTGCCTGGAAGAGATCGCTCTCAGCGATAAGGCCGCCCTTTATACCTTTATTCTAAGTTTTTATCTCTGTATTATTTTCTGTTTTGTGTGGTGTAATAAAGTGTTATCTATCTATCTATAAAAACAAACAAACATATTTCTAGATAAATACCGCATCCAATTACGTAAGCCATTTCGTAAGCCACATCAACCATTTGTCAAACCTCTTTCGTTTTTGAATGAGGAATGCGAAATCCAGACAGTTTTGACCATTCCGATTGATTATAACAAACCTCAAAACTATTTATGTACATAACTTTGAATAATGTACTTTAGCGTTGAAGAAATTCAACGCTAAAAAGAAATAGGAGCTAATCATGAAATATGAATATTCGGAGAGTTGTCTAATGTCTATACCTACCGTGTAGGTTCGTATAACTAAACAGGATCTCATCATCATCATCATCATAGTCCACTGCTGAACATAGGCCTCCCCCATCGACTACGGCCTCCATAGCGCACTGTCTTCAGCTTGACGAAAAAAATTGGTCGGTAGGTGCAAGGTACCTAAGAATATTTCAATTAAGAACCTACTCCTTTTTTGAATGTCTCTAAAAAGGTGTGTTAATTTGCTACTTAGGTAGTAATACCAAAAAGGTAGGTTAAGTAGACAGATATAAATATAAGGTATGTGAAACACTTAGCTTTGCTATCTGGAGCTACGCATGTCAAAACTGAGACCTCCCGACCGATTTGTAGGCAACGATGAGGCGGGCGCAGGCGGGGCTTTGGAGATATTTTTTGCCTCATCATCATCAGCCTAAGATAGTCCACTGCTGGACATAGGCCTCCCCCAATAAGCGCCATAGCGCCCTGTCTTCAGCTTGCCGCATCCAGCATCTACCTGCAGTCTTTCGCAGGTCGTCATCCCACCTGGTCGGAGGGCGTCCTACACTACGTTTACCGAGTCGTGGTCTCCACTCAGGAACACGTTTGCCCCAGCGGCCGTCGGTTCTTCGCGAGATATGGCCGGCCCACTGCCACTTCAGCTTGCTAATTCTCAGAGCTATGTCGATAACCTTGGTTCTCTGTCGGATGTATTCGTTACGAATCCTATCCTTCAGAGAAACTCCGAGCATAGCTCTTTCCATAGCTCGCTGAGCGACTTTGAACTGGTGGACCAGCCCTACCGTGAGTGTCCACGTCTCAGCTCCGTAGGTCATAACGGGTAGGACGCACTGGTTGAAAACTTTCGTTATTATTATTACATTCTGGTAAATTCTCTAATTTATCTCTAATTTTTATTATGTATCTAAATAATTAAATAAATAATGCTGGACAATTCACACAGCATTATCTAGCCCCATGGTAAGCAGAGCTTGTGTTATGGGTACTAGATAACTGATATATATAATACAATACATTACATAGATAGATTTCTTTTTATTATACATATAAATAGAAAACGACCAGAACAGCCGGAACAATTATCTGCAGATCGTACACACAATTGTTCCGAGGCTGGAATCGAACCCGCAACCTCCTGCGTCGCAGGCGGACCTTCGCCCACCGCGCCACATCGGTCGTCAAATAGCTCAAAGTGTCCGTTCTTAACGTCACTCTTTGTCCATACCCTCCTTATCAGCTTCTTAAGGCAAGCCCGCTATGATTCATGCCGCTGCTTTCCTTTTATCCTTAATGTGGCAACCATTAAGGAATGTCCTAGCAGTGTGACAACAGATTTTAGGGGTCCGTGGAGATAAACGGAACCTTTATGCCGAGGACTTGATAAATGACGTCATCCAAGTGAAGTGTCGGTAAATGTAGTGTAGGACGCCCTCTGACCAGATGGGATGACGTCCTGCGAAAGACTGCAGGTAGATGCTGGATGCGTCAAGATCAAGACAGCCTGTGGACTGATAGGCTGATGATGATAATGATGAAATGAAGTGTAGGATCCATCCGTAATGAATTCGTGAAACTACGATAGTTTTAAGTTCACAATTTTTATGCAAAGTGTGTTAATTTTATTATCTTGAACTTGAAAAATAAACTGTTTTTTTACTATTCAAACTATCGTAGTTTGATGAATTCATCACGGACGGACCATACAGACATGCGAAATGCAAAACCCTAGATTTTATTAATAAAATACCTATCACTTTTGGGCAAAAATCATACTATGCTGATTCAATAATAATACTTATTTTATTGTAAACTGTATTATACAACTGTGTATTTGTATTGTAAATATTAAAGGTAACTGTTGTATAGATTTAAATGTAGGTCCGTTGTAGTAAGCGTATGTATGTAAAGTGTTTACACTTATTAAGGGATTAGCAATTTTTACGTTATTTGCAAAAATGGCTAAGCGTGACCTGGCTAAAAGGTATCCTACACATCTGCATTCAATACACACAGTACGTTTTCCATGGTATTACATCGTCCCACTGTTTAAAGCAATATTTTTTAGGCTTATCATGGAGGTCTGAAAATATTCGTAAACTCACATAGTTCCCGCCTCTCACCGTTCAGTTTCGACCTACCGCCGCTCAGCAGCGCTGGCGTCATGCAAGACTAATTAAAGCGTATTAATTAAAACCTACGGAACCCAGGCGCAAGAAACACAAACTAACTTGTCGTTACAACTTAATCGGTCGCCCGAAGTTCACTTCGCTTTAAGTGCAGGTATGCAGGCACGTAGTATAATGTGCCGCGCCTGACTTTGGACACGTTATTTGACGATCTCGGTGGCACAGCGGGCGAAGGTAGCTTGCAGGTATGATTCCCGCCTGGGGACATATATCAGCTCGCGCACATCTAACAACTAGTTATATCTATATCTTGTTCATTTATGACGACCTCGTGGCTTAGCGGGCGACGGTCCACCTGCGACACAGGAGGTTGCGGGTTCGATTCAGTTCCAAAAAAAAATTTCGCTTACAATTATTATAAGTTCCGTCCATATCGAGAATTTTTGGAATAATATTTAAGTTCTTTGAGATTACCCCAAGTGCAAGGCCTTACGCAATATAATAACAAAACCTTTGAATTATTATCATTATTATGTATCTCATTACCATGATCTCGGGTCATAAAGTGACCCAGTCCTTTGGAAGGCTTGCGTGGGGCCGAAGCCAACAGCACAGAGGCCCTTGAGAGAGTTAATCTAAAGGCGATGCCTACACATAGCGGGTATCATCCTCGGGTGCACAATATGATACACCCAAAGATGGTATCCGCCAGGTGTAGAGACTATTGCAAAGAAAAATGAAAGAAATAAAACCAGGCTATTGTGATGGATGGATGGACTGGGTAATCGGGCTATAGGGGAGATTGCGGACGTCTGCCATAAACATATTATTATTATAATCTCATTTATTTAAATTCTCGTATCAAATAATTTTTTTACTTTAGAAAATACAATAAAATAATAAAAAATATTCCACAGTAAAAAATATATCAAAAGGGTAGATCACCGACCGCTCGCTAGAGTCAAGCGGTCGGTGACTATAGGACTGCAGAGAAAGGAACATCATGATGATGCGTGCCGAATCCAGGAGTACCGCCTTTTGGATCTGGCCCTTGATCCAACTTCCTAACGAGAATCTCTTCAGATGTTGATCGAGGCTCTTCGCTATGACGCCGTTCACCGAAACGACTATCGGGACTATGGTCGCTGAATCTACATCCCACATGCTGACAACCTCGTTAGCCAAGTCAAGATATTTGCTAAGTTTATCTTTCTCAGCTCTAACGAGGTTAGCATCATGCGGTATGGTGACATCAGCGAGCACCGCCCTCCGTTCTAACCGATCTATCAGTACAATATCAGGCTTATTCGCAAGAATAGTCCTGTCCGTAATGATAGATCGGTCCCAATAGAGCGTGGCACGGCCGTTTTCGAGAACTGGCGCCGGTGTGTACTTATAGTACGGAACTTCAGGACCAGTAAGTCCGTATCGGAGAGCAAGTTGCTGGTGTATTTATTATTATAATTTACCATGATCTCGGGCCATAAAGTGACCCGGTCCTTTGGAAGGCTTGCGTGGGGCCGAAGCCAACAGCACAGAGGCCCTTTGAGAAGTTAATCTAAAGTCGATGACTACACATAGCGGGTATCATCCTCGGGTGCACAATATGATACACCCAAAGATGGTATCCGCCAGGTGTAGAGACTATTGCAAAGAAAAATTAAAGAAATAAAACCAGGATATTGTGATTATTAGAATTATTATCATGTTAACAAGACAAGGTCGGTCGAGTCAGTTACATCATCAAAGTTAATTCATTGATTTACAAAGCACTTTTATTTTCATGATAAAAACGTAAACCTTTTACGAAACCTGCCCGGAATGTTAGTTATTTTTAAAAACCCCGCTCTTAATTCAGCTTCGCAAGCACTTTTGCACTTAAACCGAAGATATCAGAATTTATTATGTTGTTTCCTAAACTGGTTTAGGGTATATGAGACTCTAAACACAGAAATATAAATATTACAACTTAGTTATCTATACTAATATTATAAAGAGGAAAGGTTTGATTTTTTGTTTGTTTGTAATGTATAGGCTCCGAAACTACTGGACCGATTTGAAAAATTATTTCACCGTTGGGAATCTACACTATCCCCGGTGAACATAGGCTATATTATATTTTCAATAAAGTTAGGGTTCCGTTCCAAAACCGTGCGAAGCCGGGAAGGTCCGCTTGTAATATTATAAAGAAGCAAGGTTTGATTTTTTGTTTGATTTTCTGTTAATTTTAAGAATATTGTAAACTGTTTGTGCCTTAATAAACGAAAAATAAATAAATAAATGAATAGGCTCCGAAACTACTGTACCGATTTGAGAAATTCTTTCACCAGGCTGATGATGATGATGGAACGTTTAGATGTGATTTATATCTCTCGCACTGATTTAATGTATAAAAAGTAGCCTATGTTTTATTCAAGGTCTAGAACTATCTATATGCAACATTTCAGCCCGATCTGTTCAGTAGTTTTGGCGTGAAGAAGTAACAAACATCCATCCATCTAAACATCCAAACCTTCGCATCTATAGTAGTGTGATGACTTTGCTTGCGCATATTCAGAGTCCTGCGTTGATGACTTGTACGCAATCATCCGCACAGAACAGCATCCCTGATGCGCCGGGTGAGGGGCGGCACCAGTAGCTAAGTTAGAGTTAATCTTAGGTTGTAAGATGTCAATTTAATGTGTATATATAAGCCTGAAGTGGAACTGGGCTGGACACGTCTGCCGTATGTCCAGCGACTTGTGGGCAAAGACCACCACAGAGTGGAGCCCACCCAACGCTAAGAGGCGACGTGGAAGGCCCAGGATGAGATGGCGTGACGAGCTCGAGGTGCATCTTCCATCGTGGCCTGTTGCAGCGTTGGATCGCGAGGAGTGGAAGGAGAAAAGGGAGGCCTTTGCCCAGCAGTGGGACAATAAAGGCTTAAAATAATAATAAATAAATATATGTTTTGTCTTATCTGTGGACTGCCACCCGTGTTGACACGCGCCAATGGTTCTGTCTGAAAACCAGCGTTGCTCTTCTTCTTGTGGAGAAGTAGAGTAACATTATGCTGAGACAGTACCTATTGGTTCGCTTGTTGGTTTTGTATAATACATACGTAGTTAGTTTTTTTAATTTCTTCATGTTCTTGTTTACTTCTATTATTATTATTTAGTAACAAGATGTACCTACTTGTGAATCAATAAATGTATTTTCTTTCTTCTTTCTTTTAGCTATCTGAACGTTATAGCTGGAAGGCTGGACACGGGCTGCGCTTTTATGAAGCACTGGACGCACATTCATAATGCCATGCTTCTGATAACGCAGGATGTGTCCCTTTCAATAAAAATGTTTTTTTTATATTTTTTTTTATTTTTCTTTCTTAGGGATAACAAACAGTATCACTTATAAATTAATTATAAACTATTAAACTTAAATAAACGTAATTCTAGAAGTGAACCAGCCCCGTTATCCACTTATTACTTGTACAAGGGGTGTTAGTGAGCATTTGCAACAATGTAATTCACATGAAGAGTTAAGTACAATCGAGGATAGTATCAGTTGACAATATCAGGTTGATGGCTGTCTTATACAAAGCTGGTGAAGCAGCAAATGGATCTGTTTCAGAGAAGTGCTTATTATATGCCTTTGTCATTCTATGCAGTTTTGAAATTACATATTATTTTAATACATATATTTGTAAGCCATATATTTGAAGTTACATATATTTGTAAGCCTAAAGAAATAAACTTTCATTTCATTTCACATACGTACCTACTCTAACTCTTAACTCTCTATGGCTGTAACATGTATTTTGTGAAGCTGAATTAAATAAATTGAATTGAATATTGCGCAAAACTTTATCTGCTATGTTAAATACTTGTAGAATGTATAAATAGTAAAAACCCATTATTTTATTTAATAACTAGCTGCGCCCCGCGGCTTCGCCCTCGTGGATATCTATGTGTCAAATGGTTTAAATGATAAAAAGTATCCTATGTCCGTCTCCTGGGTCTAAGCTACCTCTCCACCAATTTTCAGCCAAATCGGTTCAGCCGTTCTTGAGTTATAAATGGTGTAACTAACACGACTTTCTTTTATACTAGCTGTTCCCCGCGGTTCACCCGCGTTAAACTGGAATTTCACTTTATTAGGTGAATTTTTACACCTTGGTTACCACGTTATATTATTGGAGTTTTAGTAAGAATCCCTAACTTTTTGAAAATATAATAGAGCCTATGTTCACCGGGGATAGTGTAGCTTCCCAACGGTGAAAGAATTTTTCAAATCGTTCCGGTAGTTTCGGAGCCTATTATTCATTACAAATAAACAAACAAAAAATCAAACCTTTCCTCTTTATAACATTACAAAAGAGTTTCCATACAGTAAATTGTTATCAAACCTTTGTTGTCAAAAGAGCGTTGCTAGGCAACCACGTTTATTTAGAAAAAATGGCGTATTGATATGCAAGGAATTTTATAGGTACATTTTTCACACATTGGGTTACATTATTGGAGTTTTAGTAAGGATCCCTTACTTTTTTGAAAATATAATATAGCCTTTGTTCACCACGGATATTTTGGCTTCCTAACGGTGATAGAATTTTTCAAATCGGTCCAGTAGTTTCGGAGCCTATTCGATACAAACATACAAACAAAAAATCAAACCTTTCCTATTTATAATATTAGTATAGATATATATATTAGTATAGATTTTTAGCACTCTTGTCGCCTGAAACACAGGATTAGCTAGTTCAGGCTAAATTGTTATACTTAGCTGTATTTATTTATTAAGTGCACTTATGTTTTA
Organism: Eupithecia abbreviata; assembly: GCA_943735965.1. Taxonomy (NCBI): domain Eukaryota; kingdom Metazoa; phylum Arthropoda; class Insecta; order Lepidoptera; family Geometridae; genus Eupithecia; species Eupithecia abbreviata. The sequence goes on along the minus strand of OX031001.1, from coordinate 1,823,324 downwards.
TCTAGCGATAAGTTTTCTTTACTAATATTATAAAGAGGGAAGGTTTGTTTTTTGTTTGTTTGTTCGTAATGAATAGATTCCGACAGTACTGGACCGATTTGAAAAATTCTTTCATCGTTGGGAAGCTACACTATCCCCGGTGAACATAGGCTATATTATATTTTCGAAAAAGTTAAGGATCCGTACTAAAACCGTGCGAAGCCGGGAAGGTCCGCTAGTGTTTAATAAGAAAAGGAAACAAAAAATAATTCAAATTATTTATTTTATAAAATATAATAGTGAAAGTTTATTTACAAAAAAAATTACAATAATTTAGTAGTAGGTATAAATACGTTTATATAAACAAATATGTATTAAAACATAGAAAAGTTAAAAAAAACATGGCAAGAGTTAATTTAAATCATTTTAAAATTACATTGCAGGAACCTAGTTTTAGAAATTGTTTGCATGCCAATGTGTTTTGGTGAAGTATGTGACACTACCTATTCTAATGTTTAACACTTTGACTGCTGAAATCACACGGTATGTGTTTTCTACAAGTGACTAATATGCGTAAATCCACATTAGCGCAGCGGCTGAGAAAATACAGATCTGTGTGACTCAGCACAGCCGTAATATTTTTCGAACGAAACGCATGTGCGGCGCAACACAACCGCTGTGTAGAGCGGCAGCACGAATTTTTTAGGTTAAAAAAAAGATCGCAGTCGTCAAAAAAAAACCGCAGTCAAAGTGTTAAGACCTTGTATTATGACATGACCATACATATTTCTTGCAATAAATGAAATTGAATTGAATTGATACACAAAAGTATAATTAAAACATAATATGAAATTTCATGTTGTAATTAACTACATAGTAACGCACACAGATCCCCTTTTCAATCCAACGATCCTATCCATCCACGGTTGTCTGGTAGAGATCGCTCTTGAGCGATAAGACCGCCAAATTGTCACATATCTTGTATTATTATTGTTTATCTTGTTTGTTTTATTTTTAAGTTTGCAATAAAAGTATTGTCTATCTATCTATCTTTAATATTAAACAAAATGGCAATTTAAATACAAACATATATTTACAATTCGTATATTTAATTACTTATAATTTAAATATATTTAAAACTGGCACATACAGGACATTTATTATACTAGTCAAATTATATACAATAAATAGTTATTTATTTGGTATCAAAAATGCTCAAAATATCACGTATTAGAACTCTGAGAAGGTTAATAGAAATAAATCAGAATATATACATATGTATAAAATGTCACAGCCAAAATTTTTAATCGGCTAAGTATCTACAAATTTATAAAAAACAAGCTGTGCCCCGCGGATTCACCTGCGTGGAAATCTATGAGTCAATTGGTTTATAAACCTTCCTCTTGAATCAATCTATTAAAAAAAGCCAAGTGTTCTTGAGTGGAGACCACGGCTTGGTAAAGGTAGTGTAGTACGCCCTCTGACCAGGTGGGATGACGACCTGCGAAAGACTGCAGGTAGATAGCTGGATGCGGCAAGCTGAAGACAGGACGCTATTGCGCTCTTTGGGGGGAGGCCTATGTCTAGCAGTGGACTGCTATGGGCTGATGTTGATGTTGATGATGATTAAAAAAAGCGGCATCAAAATCCGTTGCGTAGTTTTAAAGATCTAAGCATAGGTACATAGGGAGAGACAGACAGCGGGAAGCGACTTTGTTTTATACTATGTAGTAATATATTTTCTCAGTGTTAATTAAAAGTAATAAGTATTTTTCACTTTAACCTTCTCAGAATCAAATTTTGACAGCTATCTATAAGTCTGCATACATTTGTCCACTTGGCTCAAAACTTTCCCTATCCGTTCTTGTAATATTTTTGCATTTTTATCCGGTAATGGCGGCAAAATGTCTCTTATAACTACATTATTCTTCTTATGAAATATATCACTTAGCTTTGCACCCACTGACTTGGAATATAACTCCTTCAAACTGTCTATAGTCCTCTTTCTAAACACACACAAATTGTCTAACATTAAACTGTGATATACATTATACTTTTTTATTAATCTATAGCCATGTAGTAGACCGCTTTCGTTGTCTAAAAACACAAGAAGACCACTGTCCATCTTCTTAGCTAGGTTATGAGCCGGTCCATCCATAATATTGACATTCCATTGGAAATTAAAAAGATTATTGACGATTCTATCCAGATTAGCAGTCAAATAATCGAATATAATCAAATCTGACCACTGCGCTAGTTCTAGAAAGTCTTTGACAGTTTTCTTGTTTAAGTTCATGTCTATATGATCGAAGTTTTGTACCTCTAAATCCTCTGATTTAACCTTTTTGCTTCTTAGTTTATCTAAAAGCGTTCTTGCATCTGTGTCATTTTCTTTCTGTGACATCTTTAGGATATCGTATTTATTTAAATGACGATTTGACGGCTTGAATACTTCGGGAATTGTCGCTGATTCTAAGCTAGGAATGTACTGGGTTAGTACCACAGCTCGGTTTGTGTTCCATTGGGCTACTGCTATGTCTTTAGCAACGTTTCTCCAAAGTTTATCTTTCAAATCAACGACTTTGACAACAGATGGTGCTAAATTTGTAAGGTTTAGCAATCTTCCAACGTAGAAACTGAATATTTCTCCTTGGATCTGATCGGTGTTTTGTCTGTATCGAACACAAGCTTGTATACCATCCTTGAAAGTCACTAGTCTGTTTTGCATTCGACCACATCCTGGCTCCATTTTTAGTATCTCACTTTGGCTGACATAGCTGTCCCAGATTTCAGCTGTGTTCTCGCCGTATCCTTGTGGCATCGCATTTTCGACCTCATTTCCCCAATATACGTTATTATATAGCACAGTCATGTCATTAGGAATAAATGTAACATTGACTTTCGTTATTCTATGTCTGTGGTTTGTATCTTTATTATCTTTTAGTATTTCCTTCATATCTTCCGTCAAGCCTTTAGGATAAACTTCTTTGTCGAATTTGCTGTGCTCTCCAGTGAAAGAAACGGCTGTATATCTATCTCTTTCTTTTACTTCAGTCTTGATAGAGTTTGGGCTGATGAAATGTCGTGGTTTTTCGTATTTTTTAATTTCGGGATTTGATCCCATTAATATTATTCCGATAGATAGTCCTAGAATGAAGCTAAGTATAACGCTGAGACAGCAATATGTATAGAGTCCAGTTTCCCTTGGCATGTTTCTTTTTATTTCGTCTCTATAAAAATTATCATAGATAACATAGTTCGATCTCTTGCAAAATCGTTTTAGGTCTACTTGCGCCATTTTTTCTTTACTTTTCGCTTTGTCAACCGCTTGTATTGTTGGGATTCTGTTGTTTTTGGTGTCATGAAGTCTTTCTTCTAAAGACTCCATTTTGTCGTCGGTTTTCTATTCAGCGCCGGCCATCTTGGATTCCTGAAACAAAATGAAAAGAACATTATTTTCCTATCATATTTTATTGTGATTTCATTGGTTGGTATTGGCACACAATGCATAAAAACCCTGTCAGGGCACAACAATTTTTGGGTTCTGTCAGAATCAGAATCAATTCTTTAATTATTTATTGTACTCATACAAAACTTAAAAATAACTTATATAAAAAGATATGTACATAGGCGAGCTTAACCCTGAGTTAGAGTTTTCTTCCAGCAAACCTTAGCTTCACAGGAGTGGCGATGGAATAGATAGAGGAAGTATACAAGAGACAAATTAGACTAATAATACAATATGAGTATATAATATACATACATAAATTAAAAAATTATAGTTCAATAAACCTAATAAATACATTTAGTTCAATATAATAAAAATAATTATATATATAGCTAATTAAATATATATATATATAAATATATCTATCGATGTGGCCGTGTGACCGATGTGGCGCGGTGGGCGAAGGTCCGCTTGCGACGCAGGAGGTTGCGGGTTCGATTCCCGCCTCGGAACAATTGTGTATACGATCTACAGATATTTGTTCCGGGTGTTCTGGTCGTTTTCTATATATAATAAAAAATATCTATCTATGTAATGTATTGTATTATGTATATCAGTTATCTAGTACCCATAACACAAGCTCTGCTTACCATGGGGCTAGATAATGCTGTGTGAATTGTCCAGCATTATTTATTTATTTATTATTATTATTTATCTATCAATCGTTTATTTCGTCGACCCGCAAGCAGGTGTGCAAATATTAAACACATTACTTGTTAGATGTAAGCTGAATTAATTAAAATTCTATCATTATGGAACAATATTAAAATATTTTCAATGTAAAGGTCTGTTCCTGAGTGAGTGAGTGTTCTTGAGTGGAGACCACGACTCGGTAAACGTAGTGTAGGACGCCCTCCGACCAGGTGGGATGACGACCTGCGAAAGACTGCAGGTAGATGCTGGATGCGGCAAGCTGAAGACAGGGCGCTATGGCGCTTATTGGGGGAGGCCTATGTCCAGCAGTGGACTGCTATAGGCTGATGATGATGATGATGATGAAAGGTCTGTTCCGAGTACGAAAATAATCAATTTTAATTTTTAAAAGTTTGTGAAAATTCACGCCTTCAGAAACCAATGGGATAAAAGTTTGAATGGCTGATATAAAAAGTAATTCAATAACAACCAACCCACGACTTTGCTTCTAAAGGCGTGACTAACAATTCAATAAATAACCCATAATTAAAAACATGCAAATGGAATCGTGAGAAGCGACACATAATAACATTATTTTTGACAGATATTGACTCTAATACCGCGCTTCCGGTAGTGTTGAGTCAATTGAGTGCCTAAATAACATTTTAATTGGAAGATTAAGTTGTTAAAATACTATTTGTTACGGACTTAAATAAGTTGGAATTAATATGCGTAGCATTCTAATTCGGATTGATAAGGTACTGGTTATTACATAATTAGAATCTTTGAGACTTCATCCGTAGTTTTTATTCTTTTAAAATTAAACCGGGAAACAATTTTGCGGACTTAAAAAAGTTCAATTATAAATAAAATATATTAGGTACTAATATTATAAACGCGAAAGTTTGTGAGGATGTTTGTTGCTCTTTCACGCAAAAACTACTGAATGGCAAAAGCCTATGTCAAAATAATGCTTATAAATAAATAAATAATGCTGGACAATTCACACAGCATTATCTAGCCCCATGGTAAGCAGAGCTTGTGTTATGGGTACTAGATAACTGATATACATAATACTATATATTACATAAATAGATATTTTTTATTATACCTACATAGAAAACGACCAGAACACCCGGAACAAATATCTGCAGATCGTACACACAATTGTTCCGTGGCGGGAATCAAACCCACAACCTCCTGCGTCGCAGGGGGACCTTCGCCTACCGCGCCACATCGGTCGTCCGTATGTCAAGGTGTGTTATGTTAAAAATGTTAAATTTAAATATTGTGAAAATGTTATATAACTTTTGAAATTTATAGTATTTAACGACATCAATTGTAACATGTGTACCTACGGTGGAAATAAATAAACAACAATAGATTTTAATGAAACTTTATAATAATATAGCTTACATATCAGAATAACACATAGGCTAACAATTCATAAAGATACATTGTATATTATCCAAAATATACCACGCGGGTGAAACCGCGGGGCGCAGCTAGTTAAATATAAAGTCACGTCGTAGCTTGGGGCTAGATGATGCTGTGTGGATTAAAAAGCCAGTGTACAGCATTATTTAGAATGAACGAAGTATGAAGTTGCAAATATATTTTCATTTCATTAGAGTCTGCAAAAAGAGAAGTCTCGTGGCGAAACGGTGAAAAGCTAACATACTGGTATGAACGCAACAAAAGTACCTTTAGCACAGACTCTATATTATCATCATCATCATCATCATCAGCCTATAGCAGTCCACAGCTGGACATAGGCCTCCCCCAATGAGCACCATAGCGCCCTGTTTTCAGCTTGCCGCATCCAGCATCTACCTGCAGTCTTTCGCAGGTCGTCATCCCACCTGGTCGGAGGGCGTCCTACACTACGTTTACCGAGTCGTGGTCTCCACTCAAGAACACGTTTGCCCCAGCGGCCGAGATATGGCCGGCCCACTACCACTTCAGCTTGCTTATTCTTTGAGCTATGTCGATAACCTTGGTTCTTTGTCGGATGTATTCGTTACGAAGAGACTAAATGCGTTTTTTTGTGGTCTCTATAGGCGAATATTTTATTTACAACTCTAACAACAACAAAAAACAAACATCTATATATATAAAAGAAAGTCGTGTTTGTTACAACACTTATAACTCGAGAACGGCTGGACCGATTTAGCTGAAAATTGGTGGAGAAGTAGCTTAGAACCAGGAGTCTAACATAGGATACTTTTTATCATTTAAACAATTTGACACATAGATTTCCACGGGGGCGAAGCCGCGGGGAGCAGCTAGTAGGTATATAAAAATGAAAGACAAAACAGATATTTTTGCAATAGAGTCACAAAACGGTCTCTGTCTCAGCACGAGTTAGTTGTAAGCGCGTTACAACCAACGCTGGTCTTCCGGTAGAGCCGTTTGGTGACGTCATTTATTATTTACTAGATGCGCCTCGCTGCTTCGCCAGCGTGGAAATCTATGTGTCAAATGATTTATAAACCTTCCTCTTGAATCACTCTATCTATTAAAAAAAACCGCATCGTAATCCTTTGCGTAGTTTTAAAGATCTAAACATACATAGGGACAGACAGACAGTGGGAAGCGACTTTGTTTTATACTATGTAAGTGATTTGCCTTTTTTTTAACACTTTGACTGCGGTGTTTTTTCGACGACTGCGATCTTTTTTTTAAACTAAAAAATTCGTGCTGCCGCTCTACACAGCGGTTGTGTTGCGCCGCACATGCGTTTCGTTCGAAAAATATTACAGCTCTGCTGAGTCACTCAATGTGTTAAGTTTAACACTTTGAGTGCTGAAAACGCACGGTATGAGTTTTCTACAAGTGACTAATCTGCGAAAATCCACACTAGCGCAGCGGCTAAGAAAATACAGATCTGTGTGACTCAGCAGAGCTGTAATATTTTTCGAACGAAACGCATGTGCGGCGCAACACAACCGCTGTGTAGAGCGGCAGCACGAATTTTTTAGTTTAAAAAAAAGATCGCAGTCGTCGAAAAAAATCAATTGTTAAGTTTTTTATTCGTCTATTTAAGATTGGTAACCCTACTGTACATCGCTATATGGATGATTTTAGTTTTTAAACAAACGATCACCATATTGTTACAACAATTGTCACAGCAGCCATTTTGTTTTCTATAGGACCATAGATATTTTTACAGTTCTCGATTATAAGCAATGACAAGTCATTTCTAAGCACAGTACCACAAGCTTATCAGTCCATTAGGCAAGTCAATTTATATATGACATAAAGTATGTACACACACATTGTATATTATGTGACTCGCTGAGACTGTACTCGGATACTATTTGTCAAAGGTAATCAAGTCGCGTTACGTCGACTTGATTGCGTTTGACAAGTAGTATCCGTGTACACAGCGGGCGGAAGTCTGCCTGCGATACAAGAGCTGCGGGCTCGATTCCCGCCTCGTGACAAATGTGTTCTTACCTACATCTGCACATAATTGTGTGTGTTTTCTATTTATTATTATTATTATTATATTAGCCCGGAGTGTCCCACTGCAGGGCAAAGGCCTCCCTCCCCTTCTTCCACTCATCTCGGTCCTCAGCAAGGAGAACCCACTCCTTATTGTATCGATCGAGCTCATCCCGCCATCTCCGCCTAGGCCTTCCTCGTGGCCGTTGTCCGTCCGTTTTTTATGTATAATAAAAAAGTGAGTAACTAAGTATATCAGTCATCTCATACCAATAACATAAGCTCTTCTTAGTTTGGGGCTAGATGCTGTGTTAATTGTCCAGCATTTATTTATGTATAAACTAAGTTTCTGCCTGCGGCTTCACACGCGTTGTGTCTATGGAATCGTTAAATGGTTATATCTATTCCATAGATAGATAGATAGATATATATTTATTTATTGATACAAATTTGTTACATTTTGTTTATAGTATCTTAAATCCTAACATAGGTTTATCTAGACACTAGAGTTGTCTAAACAATAATAAGGTTAAAAAATAAAATTAAAGTAATTAGCGCGGTAGGCAGTCACGCAACAAGCACAGTGACTTCGCTGTCCGTTGCATGGCTTGGCAGCCGCGCACAGGCGATCCACCAATCACGAGCGAGCAGCGACTCCACTGCGCCTGAGTTCAGCTACAGGATGCTCCTTGATGGTTAAATATAAGTTTATGTAAAGATATGCCAGCTTGAAATATGAAAATAATGAAATGAATGTTAAGATAAATAATATTTTATTAATACGATGAAACAATTTTATGAGAAAAAAATTATAGCCTATGTATTATTCCAGGCTATACGAGCTATGTCTATGCGAAACTTCAGCGCGATCCATTCAGTAGTTATGGCGTGAAGAAGTAACAAACATCCATCCATCCATCTAAACTGAAGGTTTTGATGTATTTATAATATTACATTATGTTTAAATCCCTACGACTTATGTTGTTCTGTATTTTTGTGTGTTTTCCTTTTTTTTGTAACTCTGTATAACATTGTGTGTGTGTGGCTATCAAAAAATTATTTTATTCTTTATTAGGGTCCATGTGAGTAAACAGATATGTTTGTTGCACTGTAGATACTCAAAAATTCCGTTAGAAAGTTAAGAGTGCTTATGGTTAAGAAAATACGGAGTTCTGAGAGCCAAGACTGGAAAAAACCGAGACTTGAGATTTGAACTAGCTTTTGACCGTAACTTTACTTGTGCCGGATACTGCTTGTCAATCAAATTAAGTCGACCTCTGTGGCACAGCGGGTGAAGGTCCGTCTGCGACGCAGAAGGTGGCGGGTTCGATTCCCGCCTCCGGACACACGTTTGTGCAATCTGCGGATATTTGTTCCTGATGTTCTGAGTGTTTACCTACCCCTTTAACCTAGTAGTTTATTCATGTACAATCGCCGCCAAAAAAAAACGATGATTAAGAATGTTTGGCAGTGATTGTATATACTTTTTTTTTAATTAGTCCCGTATATGTATTTTTTTAGACAGGGCGCTATGGCGCTCATTGTTGCGCGACTAACATAGGTTGATGATGATGATGATGTATTTCCATATTATCACGTAAGCGAAACCGCGAACAGAAGCTAGTAATCATGAAATTGAATCACCATAACGATATAACTACATCGATCAGCAAAAACAAACATATTAACCCTAAACTGCATCATTAAACAAACATACTCGCATTAACCCTAAACTGGACCGTTAAAAAACTAGAAGAAAAAGTTTGAACGTGTTAATAACGGGTATAAGCGTTAAATCGGGTTTGGGAGCGATACGAAACAATAATAGTGAACGTGACCCTATCATTACGGTGTTCTGGCCCCACCCGGCCAGTGGTGGGCTTATCCGGCTAAATTAAAAGACGGTAAAGGAAATTATTTTGTTGGTACCTAGACCCATAGATACGACCAGATTAAATAATACTAACATACGATCACACAAATACATCCGACAGAGAACCAAGGTTATCGACATAGCTCAAAAAAATATCAAGCTGAAGTGGCAGTGGGCCGGCCATATCTCGCGAAGAACCGACAGCCGCTGTGGCAAATGTGTTCTTGTGTGGAAACCACGACTCGGTAAGCGTAGTGTAGGTCACCCTCCGACCAGGTGGGATGATGACCTGTAGATAGGGCGCTATGGTGCTCATTGGGGGAGGCCTATGTCCAGCAGTGGACTGCTATAGGCTGATGATGATGATGATGAACAGACGATCGACTTTGGTACGCTCTGGACTATATTCGATCGTGATTACAACACAATTCGAGTTCAAAGGGACGAGAGACAAATAAAATTAAGAACAAAATCTATAATCAATATTAAAATACTACTACAGATACTTTTATTATTGCTATAAAAATAATTTCTGTATTATGTATTGTTAGTTTGGTATATATCACCACGCAGTACACTGGCTGGTTACCGTCACGCCGTGCAGAGAAGCGGTCATTTGATTTTCACACCTCAGCATAATAACAGTAACACAGATTACATGTCATAATAAATGACCACTTCAGAGACAGTCCACGTGACAGTTTTTAGAATATAACTAGGGGACTAGGGACGACGGACGGCTTTTTGAAAACATAATATAGCCTATGTTCACCGGGGATAGTGTAGCTTTGCAACGGTGAAAGAATTTTTTAAATCGGTCCAGTAGTTTCGGAGCCTATTCATTACAAACAAACAAAAAATCATACTTTTCCTCTTCATAATATTAGTATAGATAGAATAAAAAATGTTTATTTGTGTTTAAACATATAAAACAATACAGAATAGGAACTAATAAAAAAAAATTAAATAACGAAACAGTACAAAGCTTATTAAATTAACAGCGCGAATACAAATAAGCTAACGGCTCAGCATTAAATGCTTCTTTGAAATAGGTGATATTATTCTTACAAGTATTTTATAAAGCAATTATAATGCAACGCGAGAAGTCATAAAAAATCACTGAAGATAGGTATTAGGCCCTATTAGAGCGCTATGCATCTTGTGGGGATAATAAAACAATATAATTATATAAATAATGCTGGACAATCCACACAATCATCTGTCCCCAAGCTAAGCAGAGCTTGTGTTATGGGTACTAGATGACTGATATACATAATACAATACAATTTTCGAATTGTCGTCCGTGACTTCAACTAGTAATTAAGGTCTTTGGCTGAAAAACAGCAACAATAAAATAAAGTTCAGCACACGCTGAGCCAACCCCTATTGCGGCGCAGGGCCATGGAGGTAGTCTTATTTTAGTCCTAATATCACCTATTTGTGTCGTTTACCCCCATGATAAACTTCTTCTTTGTTTGTTTATTCTATGCCTGTATTTTGTACCTGTGTCTAAATAAATGTTTTTTCTATTCTTCTTCTATTCTTCTACATAGATAGATCAAGAGACTTCATCAAGAGGCTTTAGTCGGACTTTTACCCGTCTTTTCCACAAAAAGCCGGACATGTCCCATCAATACACCGCACGGGCGGTGGGCGGACCCAAGCCATAATTACTGTGTTTATATAAACTAGTAATTGATATATTTGAGGTTACCGGATAATTGTAGGTTTTTTTACCGACTTCGAAAAAAAGAGGAGGCTATATGTTTGGGTGTTTGTTTTTTTATGTATGGTCGCGGATTTCTCTCATCTATTGTGGATCGATTGGGATTATTTTTTGATATTGTATAGAGAATAATTCCAAGATGGCCACATACCAACTGAACCGAAAAAATATTTTAAAAAAATCGCAAAGGCGCGCAGAAGTAGTATTCGATGCGAATTGGTATGCCCTAACAGCTTGTCCCATTAGTCGATCTTACAATACGACTCCTGCGCAACTAACTATAATATATTTTTTTTAATCAGTAGATTATTGAACAAAACTAAAAGGAGACTTCACAAACAATACAACCACTCTTTAACAATTTGACTGCGATCTTTTTTTTAACCTAAAAAAGTTCGTGCTGCCGCTCTACACAGCGGTTGTGTTGCGCCGCACATGCGTTTCGTTCGAAAAATATTACGGCTGTGCTAAGTCACACAGATCTGTATTTTCTCAGCCGCTGCGCTAGTGTGGATTTACGCATATTAGTCACTTGTAGAAAACACATACCGTGTGATTTCAGCAGTCAAATTGTTAAAACTTTTGAAACTATCATGGTTATTAATACTAAAGTCATTTAAAACGTCATTTAATTACCATGATTTGATTTTTGAGTTATCCGATAACTCAAAAATCAAATCATGGTAAATATCCCGTTTTAAATGACTTTACAACCACTCTTTATTATATTTCTCTGTCTTTATTATTATACAAGACAGGAAAAAGACAAATACAGAACATGTTGTACAATGAGCGGCCTTATTCAGTAGCGTAGCTATCGTAGGGCTGGGCGGTGCAGTGCACCAGGGCCCTGGAGCTCAGGGGGCCGTCTCATCTAAGCTTTGAAAAGATAGGGTCAGCCAGCTTCCGAAGCTAGGCTTCAAGCCTGCTCACAAGTGTTTTTTTAATGATTTTAAATGAACATCAACAATCACAGAATTCTCTATTTTTTTGTTGTTGTTATTTGGTAGTTTGGTTGAGTACGTCCGTAGCACATTGTATCAGCGATAAGCTCACGTGCTTGACGCCCTTGACGGTCGTGAGATCAATTCAACTATTCCACGCGTCAACTTTTTAGTTAATTTTTCATTCGCTCTTACTTTGCATCTATTCTAATGTATGATGTTCATTGCTACGTGGAAACTGTAAAGAGGGGCGGTGAGGGCCTGATTTCTTCTCTATGCACCGGGGCCCTTGTCCACCTAGCTACGCCACTGGCCTTGTCGCTCATAGCGATAAGGCCAGTGGCGTAGCTAGGTGATCTCTGTCAGACAACCTTTGGATGGACATGAAGTGTTGGAACAAGTATAGACGGTGGCGTGATATACAGAACAATATTTAATTGATATAATATTTTTAAAATTATAATTAAATTAAATTTAACTGCTTGTTAAGTTATTTCTTAAATACTAATCTTTCAGAAAGAAATTGCGACCGTCTTGAGATCATTTTGGATGCGGCTAGCTGAAGACAGGGCGCTGTGGCGCTCATTGGGGGAGGCCTATGTCCAGCAGTGGACTATCATAGGCTGATGATGATAGTTAAAAGGTCTCAGACATTCTGTCCTATAGGGTTAAAAGCTATGATTGAAACTGCATTGATGAACCGTATTTGATAAGAGTTGTATCATAGGATAGGTCACTGCATTCGTGACGGCTTTGTCGTACCGACTTTCTACAGGGTGATTACAGGTGAGTTGCACTTTTCGCTTTTTTTTTTAATATTTTGTCGATGTTACGTGTTTTATAATAGGTACCTAAGTAGGTACTTTGTAGTCTAATATAATTGTGTGTAATTAGCCTGGTTTGTGTGTTGTGTTAGTGTTTGATAAATAATTTTCTTTCTTTCTTTCTTTCAGTAAGTATATTTGTTTAATAAATAATTTGACGTGTTTTGAAAAGCTATAATATGAAAATAATTAATACTAATTAAATAAATCGACGTCAAATTCCATAATACAATACAATATAATAAATAATTCGGCGTTTTTAACACTTAGTTACTCGCGCATAAAAACATACATAAGTATTCGCGTAGAAAAAACTACCAAATACATACAAAATCAGACTTTTATTTATGATTAAGATTTAAGAATAAGCGTTGTAAATTCGAAACTCCAATAACTAGAGACGATCAAACAGTCGCTGGGGTGTTAAACACCCCACGCGAGTAATTAAGGGTTAATAAAATCAAATTCAAATTCCTTAATAGAATAGACTAGATAAGTATGATAGAAAATATAATATAATAATATATGATAGAAAATCATTTATTGCCTTTATTAAAAAAAACACAAGATAGAATTAGACTAATACCTATTTATTACTCAATACTCAATGGTTTATTGCTTACCACATGTAAGCAATAAACCATTGAGTATTGAGTTAAACAGATAGGTCTTAAAATACTGACGACCGATGTGGCGCGGTGGGCGAAGGTCCGCCTGCGACGCAGGAGGTTGCGGGTTCGATTCCCGCCTCGGAACAAATATGTGTACGATCTGCAGATATTTGTTCCGGGTGTTCTGGTCGTTTTCTATGTATAATAAAAACAATATCTATCTATGTATTGTATTATGTATATCAGTTATCTAGTACCCATAACACAAGCTCTGCTTACCAAGGGGCTAGATAATGCTGTGTGAATTGTCCAGCATATGCATAATAAATTAATAACACTCCTTTACAAACATTTGTGGTTTCCTTTTAGTGTAATTATTATACTTTGTAATATTATTTGAAGTAAATAAATAAATAAAAACTAAAACAGACAAAAAGATTCAGCATCTTGCTGTTATGCATAAAAATAGAAGCGAGCAATTGTCTAGCAACGGTAATCGATCCCCTGCGTCCTGGTTGACTTCTCGTGCACTACGCCACCGAGGTCGAAGTAATATTTTAGTATGTCCCACCCACATTGGCGCCATTCGAAATCTTATCCTAAGAAATTGTGTCTAGATATTACGAAATCTAGAATACTGGGCATTGTTAGGAAATTTGGCCAGCATATACCTCACCTGAACAGCCTATTTTAGCCCACTGCTGGACACAGGCCTCCCCTGATTAACACCATAAGGGCTTTTATATTATAATAATAAATTTTAAATAATAATGGACAATCCACACAGCATTATCTAGCCCCATGGTAAGCAAAGCTTGTGTTATGGGTACTAGATAACTGATATAAAAAAATATTGTGGGAGGTAAATAGGTATAGGGTCTATTTATATAAAACTAGCGGACCTTCCCGGCTTCGCACGGTTTTAGTACGGATCCCTAACTTTTTTGAAAATATAATATAGCCTATGTTCACCGGGGATAGTGTAGCTTCCCAGCGGTGAAAGAATTTTTCAAATCGGTCCAGTAGTTTCGGAGCCTTTTCATTACAAACAAACAAAAAATGAAACCTTTCCCCTTTATGATATTAGTATAGATATAGACAAAGTCGGGTTAATTATTGACAACCTCTGTGGCGCGGTGGGCGAAGGTCCGCTTGCAACGCAGGAGGTTGCGGGTTCGATTCCCGCCTCGGAACAATTGTGTGTACGATCTGCAGATATTTGTTCCGGGTGTTCTGGTCGTTTTCTATATATAATAAAAAAATATCCATCTATGTAATGTATTGTATTATGTATATCAGTTATCTAGTACCCATAACACAAGCTCTGCTTACCATGGGGCTAGATAATGATGTGTGAATTGTCCAGCATTATTAAACATTATTATTAGAACACTTATAACTCGAAGATTTTCATGGCTTTTAGCTTTTTGATTTATTGTTTTCGTCTCCGTCCCGAATTGCATAATTATTTAAAATATCGAAAAATTAACTAAATGTTCATATGTTTCGTAACTGTCAAACATAGTCAATGTTAGGCGGTACGAAGTCCGCTGGGACAGCTAGTTTTAATTTTGACAAATAAACGTAGTTGGAATGCGACATTTTTGAACACTTGGTATGCGACATTTTTATTTTCGGACATTAGTCGTGCGGAGGTTGTAAATATGTCCTTACTAAATAAGACAGCTCGGAGTTTCTCTGAAGGATAGGATTCGTAACGAATACATCCGACAGAGAACCAAAGTTATCGACATAGCTCTGAGAATTAGCAAGCTGAAGTGGCAGTGGGCCGACCATATCTCGCGAAGAACCAACGGCCGCTGGGGTAAACGTGTTCTTGAGTGGAGACCACACGACTCGGTAAACGTAGGACGCCCTCCGACCAGGTATGATGACGACCTGCGAAATACTGCAGGTAGATGCTGGATGCGTCAAGCTGAAGACAGGGCGCTATGGCGCTTATTGGGGGAGGCCTACTATGTCCAGCAGTGGACTAAAATAGGTTGATGATGAAACATGTTAGGCGGTACGAATCTCGCCGGGCCAGCTAGTTTTAATTTTGACAAATAAATTTAATTGGAATTGGACATTTTTGAATACTTGTAAGTTTTTTATTTTCGGACATAGGTCGTGCGAAGGTTGTAAATATGTCCTTACTAAATAAGACAAAAAAACCATCAAATACAGAATGTCGCCATTTTGTAATCATTCATTTTTAAGTCAAACCAAAATAAAAAGCACAATACATTAATGTCATATGACTCCTAAAAAATTTCAAAAAAATAAAACTTCTCAATCGATCACGCATGACAGATTTCCCTCCACTTACGGTTCACGGGAAAACATAAGTTATGTCACTAAAAATAAGGCTTAAACTCGTTTGTGTTGACAAAAGATCTCGGTTCGAGATTTGAAAAATGTCAATCAGTTTAGTACAATGCTTGGTCTTTATACCAAGGAGTTAGAGTTGTTTTTATTCGAAGGAGGTTTGAGTTTTTCTTTTTTTTTTAGCTCCATTTGGCATTTGAAGCTTGAACATACATACAAGATGTCAGAAAATACAAGTTTTGTTTAGTAAGGTACAGATTATTTTGGTCTTCTGTTTTTTCTTGTTGGGAATTCCTTTGGGGATTTTGATGACGATGAAAAGGTGCATGTGTGAAAGAGGACATTTATTTATTTACTAGCTGCGCCTTGCGGCTTCTCCCGCGCAGCAATCTATGTGACAAAGGGTTTATAAACCTACCTCTAGAATCACTCTATCTATTTAAAAACTCCGTATCAAAATCCGTTGCGTAGTTTTAAAGATTTAAGCAAACACGGGGACAGAGAGACAGTGAGAAGCGATTTTGTTTTATACTATGTACCTAATTAAGAAACTACAAGGTAAAGTTTATATGGAAAAATATTATTCCTTGGTTAGATTCACTCAAAACTCGGTATATATAAACTACAAAGTAAATAATTAATGACGTAGATTTCACAAAACCATCCCTAGAGGGCGTGCAACAAATTTTTGAATTATTTATGGAAAAAATGGCCTCGTTTGCACATTCCCTCAAAATTAATAACAAGATACCTACGCGTGTTATTGAAACTCAGGGCTCAGCAATAAGTAAAAATATGGCATTCCATAACAATACCATTGTCATAGTAAAGCGACTAGTTTAGCATAATAAGGCCGATGGTTTGATGTAATAATGCCATAGATATTAAAAATAAAGGAAAAGGATGTAGGTATATTTGCAAACATAGCACTGCTATGGCTTCGGAACAAAACGAGGGACCGCAAACTGACCGCAACCACCGGTGGTTGACACAGCTAGATGGAGACAGCTAAATCATTTTAATTATCTGCTCGTGACTCCGCAAACGTAGTGTAGGACGCCCTCCGGCCAGCTGGCCAATCCAGATGAAATTGTGTGTTTGAAAAGTTAAACCTATACCAATTAATTGTAAATTTTTGAGCTCTAAAATAATCTGGGGGTTTTTTGTTTTGTTTTTTCTTTGTTTTGTATTTTTAAATATATAACTGTGTAACCTCCATTATTTTAGTTTTAAATATATAACTGTGTAACCTCCATTATTTTAGTAATTAAGTTTGTGGCTAGCTCTTAGTTATCCTTTGTGTTTTTTAAATTGTTATGTGTCGTGTCAAATATACCTTTTTTAATTTCATTTCATTTTATTTTCATACCTGCACTTTGACTGCGATCTTTTTTTTAACCTAAGCCATTCGTGCTGCCGCTCTACACAGCGGTTGTGTTGCGCCGCACATGCGTTTCGTTCGAAAAACATTAATGCTGTGCTGAGTCACACAGATCTGTATTGTCTCAGCCGCTGCACTAGTGTGGATTTACGCATATTAGTCAATTGTAGAAATCACATACGGTGTGATTTCAGCAATCAAAGTGTTAAAACCTCTGTGTCGCTGAGTTTTGACGTTCTGCAGTACACACAGACTAGAGAAACATTCGAGCTAACAACACACTGTTACTAACAATCTACAGGTAGCTCAACTCATCCATATCAATGATAGATAAATCGACAAAGTCTTTATTTGCAATTTGACACACATACATCACTACAGTATACGTAGTATAAAACAAAGTCTCTTCCCGCTGTTTGTCTGTCCCTATGTATGCTTAGATCTTTATAACTACGCAAGGGATTTTGATGCAGTTTTTTTATTAGATAGAGTGATTCAAGAGTAAACATAGATTTCCACGTAGGTGAGGCCGCTGGGCGCATCTGGCTGGCAGCCCTTTTTGGCCAGCAGGTTAGCACGCTAGTCATGTATTATTATGTCTCTCATTTACCATGATCTCGGGCCATAAAGTGACCCGGTCCTTTGGAAGGCTTGCGTGGGACCGAAGCCAACATCACAGAGGCCCTTTGAGAGAGTTAATCTAAAGGCGATGGCTACACATAGCGGATATCATCCTCGGGTGCACAATATGATACACCCAAAGATGGTATCCGCCAAGTGTAGAGACTATTGCAAAGAAAAATGAAAGAAATAAAACCAGGCTATTGTGATGGATGGATGGACTGGGTAATCGGGCTATAGGGGAGATTGCGGACGTCTGCCATAAACAAGTCAATCATAATGTTAAGAAGAGTGGCAGACGGTGGCTTACCGAATGCTGGATGGGTTCCTTAAAAAGCCGGAGTAAATTACCGGAGAGGAACAAATCGGCGCAAACGACTGAGGAGTGTCGAGAGGTGCGGCCCCGGTTTCACCATCACGAAGACTGCTCGTGAGCGGGTTTCCTCGCTATTACGCCATTAGACACTTCCACCCCCGAGTCTACATCCTAAGATGCATCTCGCGCGACTCCACTCAGACCGGCCAATGAAGGCAATTATTATTATTATTGTTGTTTCTCTGTTGGTTTATTTTATTTAATTTTATGTGTGCTGTGTTTTAATGTGTTATTGTACCTATTGACACCTGTTTTTTTTGGACAAATAATTTTTTGTTATTCTTTCTTATTCTATTACAGGCTGCTGTGCTGATGATAATGTAGGTAAATCAGCTGTTTCAATCCAGCTGTGGCTGCAATCCGATAGTTGGTAGGTCAGGTTACTCTTTGTTAGAAGTAAGTACTTTACGATACTTGGTTAAGTATTAAGTACTTTAGTGACTCCAGAGTTGCCAATTATTAAAAAAAAATGTTGCTAGAATAGCCAGGACAGGGAAAGACAAGTTTAGGGTACAACATGCCAAACGGCGCGAACTCTTCATCATCAACCTATGATAGTCCACTTCTGGACATAGGCCTCCCCCAATGAGCGCCATAGCACCCTGATTATTAGCTGTGTGGTGCCGGCCTAGATAGAATAGCACCACCCCAACTCTTCCCGTGGGTGTCGTAGGGGGCGACTAAAGGACATACACCGGGGGCGGCAGCAGCGTAACTTGCAGCACGCTCACTACACTGCGATCCCCAACCCGCATGCCCAGCGTGGGGATTATTGGCATATGAACAGACCCGCCAAATTACTTTATTTTATTACATTTTGCATATTAATTTCGGGAGACCACGGTTATGCCTTTAGAACGACTCAACGGGAGGTATTTTGCAATAAATGTTTTTATCTTCTGACTCCTGACATCCTTACTGGTCATTTTTTCGTCATTTTTTACGAGCAGGAAAAATATAAAGTGGCTTTAACAAAGCTTTTTTACTGGTATAGTGGTTATACGACTTTTGAACTGGATACAGACAGAGGTTAGTAGGTGAATGGTGAAAATACCAGGAAAGGTTTTTGTATACTAGGCGGTGGATTTTGTTAATAAATAAAATAAAATAAAATAAAATACTATGTATTTTTTAAATAAATAATTTATAATATTTATGGATCGATATAGGCTGATGATGATGATGATTTAAATATTACACATGAACAGTAAAATAGACGGCCTTATCGCTGATAGCGATTTCTCCCACGCAACTTATTATATTATCATCATCATCACATCATCATCATCAGCCTATAGCAGTCCACAGCTGGACATAGGCCTCCCCCAATGAGCGCCATAGCGCCGTGTCTTCAGCTTGCCGTATCCAGCATCTACCTGCAGTCTTTCGCAGGTCGTCATCCCACCTGGTCGGAGGTCGTCCCACACTACGTTTACCGAGTCGTGGTCTCCACTCAAGAACACGTTTGCCCCAGCGGCCGTCGGTTCTTCGCGAGATATGGCCGGCCCACTGCCACTCAGCTTGCTAATTCCTTGCTATTTTTTTTATAAATATTATAAATACTTATGTACAATAATGCTGTAAGGTTAGGAATCAATAATGCTGGACAATCCACACAGCATCATCTAGCCCCAAGCTAAGCAGAGCTTGTGTTTATGAGTAGGTATAGATACTCATACTTAATATAACACATTACTTTGGTAGATGCTAGAGCTTAGAGATTTTTATTTCACATAGAAATACTAAAAAAAAAAAAAAAAGTTGCAGGCGGACCTTCCCCCGCTTCGCCGCATCGGTCGTCCAATCGACGTTTTGTATTGTTATTATTATTAATTAGTATGTAGAAGAAGAAGAAGAAGAAAATTATTTATTAAACACTAACACAACACACAAACAAGGTTAATTTCACATAATTACATTAGACTACAAAGTACCTACTAGGTACCTATTATAAAACACATCGACAAAATATAAAAAAAAAAAGTGAAGATACAAAATGTAAGTAGTATTGTATATGGTACTAAGTAGCCCTCACAGAAAGTGGATAAGCGCGCGTGTGTAGGTCTAATAGGTCCTGACTCAGCTTGTTGCTCTATCACAATAACCCAGGTCATTTGTGAAAGAGCGCATATGTAGGTATATCAGTCATCTAATAACCAATGAACCCATAACACAAGCTCTGCTTAGCTCTGCTAGATGATGCTATATGGATTGTCCAGCGTTATTATTATCATCTGCTATTTCTTTTATCTCAGATCTCAGAATACCTAAACGTGTACTTCTGTGACTTTGAGAATTCAATTTGGTTGAATTCTCAAAGTTCTGTGACGATACCATTGTCACAGTGAAGTGACTAGTTAAGGGGCCTCCGGAGGGACGAATTCTTCATACAAACGTAATACCAAAATTATTTCTAATTCAAGCATATTTCCACTATAATATTGCATTATTTGTATTAAAATACTATTTATATAGGTTCTCAAAAAGTTTTTTTTTCAAAATACTTACCTACCTAAAATGAAATGAAAGCCAATCTCATTTTGCACATTTTTATGCGAAAATGGACAAGTTTTCGTGCTATTTGTTTCGTATTAAAAACATCAATATCTTACGTTTTATTTATTAAGGAACATAGCTTATATTGTCTAGTTATAGAATAACAATACTTTGTGAAGAATACAAAAAGTTTTCAGTCATAATTTTTGGTATTACGGAACAAACCAAATTTTGAACGGCTAATATTGCTATCGCGCACGCATGGGGCGCGGCGGGTTAAACAGGGACAGCGATATTCGGAGCGATTTTTGCAAGCGAGGGTCGCCGGACCCTTAAGCAGAATAAGACCCACGTTTGGTCTCAAGGAAATGTCTAAAGCACTTTAAATTTGTATGAATGAATGATTGATCAATGATCACGCATGTTGTAACAAAGGCCATGTGTCGCAATCTAAGAAAACAAATAATATTCATTTTAAAGTTAAGATGTGTCAGTAGTCAAAATATGTATGCGACAGAATTTTTGGTTATCCAAGACATAATAATTTATGAAATTTCACCTTTCTTAGCGGGAAACCGAGCTTTTATTATCAAAAACAACTTTACCTACAAACATATACGATTCAGAATGAAATAACATAAGAATTTTGATACTAACAACGTGTTTCAGAACAAACTTTGAATCGTATTTCTCGTAGCAAAAGATCGAAAATAGATCTACTTTTTGATGTCATTTCAAAATGGCCGACGGACTGTCTTTATAGGTTAGGAAATAGAGGTTATATTACTACGTTTTGGAGGGAAAATAAGTTGGTTTTCGAAAGCCGGTATTCTCTACAGAATGGTATGCAATATCTCATATACTTTACTAGGGTGACTTACAGAGATACATGCCAGTATTTTGTTAGAAATTAGACAATGATTTGTAAAGAGTTTAAGTTTTAACAGACTTTGAAAAACGAAGAAGGTTCTATGTTCGGCTGTGGTTCTATGTGCCTATGTTTTTTATGTAGGTATGTTAGAGGAAGAAAGAAAGGAATTTATTTGACACCATACATAACACGACACATTACATAGTATGAAAATATAAAAACCAGAAAAAATTATAAGGAAATAGATAAGACATACAGATAAGAACAAATACAATTACTTATGGGGCCAAAAAGGTCCCTGTCCGTTGTAAAGAACGATTTTGAAAAATAAATTATCCCAAATGTCATTCTCGAAGGATCTACAATGTATTTGTTACAAATATTTAAACAGGGTGAATACGGCATTTGAAATCTGTTTTTAGTATTATTCAAGACAATCAAATTATAAATTGCTAGTTACTGCCTGCGGCTCTGCACGCATTGTTTCTATGGAGACGTATATAAATAAATAATAAATAAATAATGCTGGACAATTCACACAGCATTATCTAGCCCCATGGTAAGCAGAGCTTGTGTTATGGGTACTAGATAACTGATATACATAATACTATATATTACATAGATAGATATTTTTTATTATACATAGAAAACGACCAGAACACCCGGAACAAATATCTGCAGATCGTACACACAATTGTTCCGAGGCGGGAATCGAACCCGCAACCTCATGCGTCGCAGGCGGACCTTCGCCCACCGCGCCACATCGGTCGTCGGTCGGTCGTATATATACATGTTAACGTTCAATAGGTTATTTCTATCCCATGGGAACTGATTTATGTTTTTTACCTCTTCAAAAACTACTGAAAATTTTGTATACAGGTTTATAATATTACTTATAAGTATATTTATAATATCTCATAACCTACAAGCACACAGATCCCCTGGTACTGTCCACGATCCTATCCATCCATGGTTGTCTGGTAGAGATCGCTCTTGAGCGATAAGACCGCCAATTGTAATTTTTAAGTTTTTACCGTACATAGTTTCTATTTAAAGTGCAATAAATAATTTTCTAACTATCTATATAAATATATCAAAAGTATTTTTAGAACTCTAAACATAGGCTACTTTTTATATCAGTTGTCATGGGATAGAACTAACTTTAAAATATTTCCATAGAAACAAAGCATGCCAACCCACGGGCAGAAACTAGTGTTCGATAACCCTAATTTCTCAGGACTTGAAACAAAAAAAACAACAGAAAATAAACGTTATGAATTATGTATGATCAATAAAATCTGTCTATGAAATATTTGAAGTAGCATAGACAAAAGAGTTTGACATATATGTACGTACATCGTAAAGAGGTTTTATATCAAAGCTTTACAAAACAAAAACATAAACTTTGTCATCCTTATAACCATTTATTAGAATAGAGTCGTCTATCCTAACCGGTCCTTGGACGGGAATCGAACCGGCGAGATAGCATCGGAGTTGGTGGTATTCCAAAAATTTTTTGACCGAGCCTGTACTGTTGGTAAAAAAGTTAAGAACGCATTATGGTTTAAAAATAACGCATGCTTTTGAAATGACGTTTTAGTTTAGATTTGGAATGCGTTTAAGTTTTTACGTTTTGTTAAGAATTCGTTTTTTTGTCTTGTTTCTTATTCTTTGTTTTGTTAGGTATATTAGTGTTTGTAAATTCTTTGGCAATATTAATTTCTTTTATATCATATCATATTAAAAGAAAAGGTTTTGGTTGTTGATTAGAATGATCCAGATTTTGTTTTGAGAAAATATTTATGACATTGAAGGAAAGAAAACCAATTGGGTAGGATCCCTTCCTATAAAAACTCCAAAAACTATTAAAATCATTACATAAACGTTTACGTAAATAGGTACAAATGATTACAAATATTTAAATAACCACCCAAATATTTAAATGACAATGATGTTTATGCTAACGGTAACCTCTAGATATCATTCATATATGTAATTTTTAGGGTTCCGTACCGACAGCCAGGACCCACTCGGCTCCTGAATCATAGATAATATTTTTTATACAACAAAGGCATAACAGAACCAGATAAATATTGAAAACTTTTGAAAATATCATGGTTATTAACATTATTTTCATGTGCCATGATTAATCCGTGATCATGGTACATGAAACTGCCGAAATATTAGAAAACTCAAAAATCAAATCGTCCAAATGGTAAATGTCCCGCTTTAAATGACTTCAGATAAATATTGGTGGTAAATATTTTACGGTATTGGTATCGGTGCAAAAAGATGAAAAGTTTTGTTTATAAAAGTATTATATTATAGAAAGTATTTAATGATCGTGTCTCGTCTGTTTTTGAACACGAATTTGTGGCTTTTCTATTTTTGCATAATAGAAACATATTTTCAATCAAAAACCAAAGTTACATTTTGAATAATGCGTACAGAAATATCGACGTTATGCGATCGCTAGGTACTACATCCGAATAGGATAAACATTTATAGATAGTATGGATTATCGATGCCCTGCTGTTTAAGAAGTCATCATCAACCTATGTTAGTCCACTGCTGGACATAAGGCTCCCCCAATGAGCCATAGCGCCCTGTCTTTAGCTTGACGCATCCAGCATCTACCTGCAGTCTTTCGCAGCTCGTCATCCCACCTGAAATTATCAAAAAGTGGGTACGGAACCTTTCGCTTGCAAGTCCGACTCACACCTAAACGGTTTTTTATTTTTTTTCCGCCACGAGGCACTGCTATAATGTGCATAAGTATTATTTTTTATATTTTTATAAAAACCTGCCAGTATTATCGATTGAACTGGCCAATTCGTTTTTTAATTGTTTTTTGATTTCGCGTTCGGTTTTCGAAAGTTTTTGTTCTTATTTTAGAGTTTTGATGTGGATTTGACGTGAGATGTAATGATGAGGTGATGGCGTGCTAAATATTTATTACTAGCTGCGCCCCGCGACTTTGCCCGCGAGGAAATCTATGTGTCAAATGGTTTAGCCAGCGATTGTCCCAGCGATTGTCGGTCCACCTGGTAAGGCGTCATCATAGCCACAGGGCGTTCTACACTACTTTTGCTTAGCCGTGGTCTCCAAAACACGTTTAGCGGTTGTCGGTCCACCTGGTAAGGCGTCATCATGGCCAAAAGGGCGTTCTACACGACGTTTGCTTAGCCGTGGTCTCCAAAACACGTTTAGCGGTTGTCGATCCACCTGGTAAGGCGTCTCAGGGCGTTCTACACGACGTTTGCTTAGCCGTGGTCTCCAAAACACGTTTAGCGGTTGTCGATCCACCTGGTAAGGCGTCTCAGGGCGTTCTACACGACGTTTGCTTAGCCGTGGTCTCCAAAACACGTTTAGCGGTTGTCGGTCTATCTGGTAAGGCGTCATCATAGCCACAGGGCGATTTAAAAAAACACGTTTACCCCTGCGGCTGTCGGTCCACCTGGTAAGGCGTCACAGGGCGTTCTACAAGACGTTTGCTTAGCCATGGTCTCCAAAACAAGTTTAGCGGTTGTCGCTCGGTTTGATCAAAATAGTCCGTACAGCTATCGCCTCCTTACAGGTAACGTATCTCAAACCTGGCATTCCGCAAGCAACAAAAAGCAGACAAAGGCATACTTCAAGTCCCGAGATCTGTTCCACGAAGCACAATTATTTGTTTAGTTTTTGCAATCAGTTAATTGTTAGTAATTTTTAAATGAGACTTTTTGGTGGTTTTTAAAACACGCTCGTAACCAATAAGTACATTATTATATTTCAAGATGTACCTAATTCGATGTTGTCTATCTATAGAGATAGACAAGAAAAAAAGAGGTCGTCAAATAAAGAAAAGAAAGTTTTTCTTTATTTGACGACCTCTGTGATGGGCGGTGGTCTGCCTACGAAGAAGGGTGCAGGTTTGATTCCTGGGACAATTGTGTGTACGATCTGCAGATATTTGTTCCGGGTGTTCTGGTGGTTGTAGTATAACAAAAATATCTATCTATGTAATTTATTGTATTACATATATCAATCATCTACCCATAATACAAGCTCTTCTTAGCTAGATGATGTTGTGTGGATTGTCAACATTATTTATTGAGAGAACACTTTCAATAATCACAACGATCGCAGTGAAGGTGTTTAAAATAGAAGCTGCAGAAGAAAGCTGCTTTCCTTCCTCTAGTAGGTTCCTTTAGTCGCCTCTTACGATACACGGGCTTTTAAAGGGTCGATTCTAAACGGTGACCTTATCGCTCTATAAAATCTCTCCCAAAGAAGCCCACGCCGTCCCATACTTTGTAAAGAAATGGTAATTTGCTGTCAAAAACAACAAATAATCAGTGTGGAAGAAGTTCTTTTGAATTTACATTAATATTTTATCAATGAATTTGATTTTAATTCAAAATTACTTCGAAATAAGTGTGTTTTTCTAGATCATATCTTAATAGATGGCAAACGGAAAAGGGCTTGGGGCTAGCAGCCATTCGTTTTGTTTTATTTTTAATCAGATAGATAGTATGCCACAAAGAGGGGTCCTGCTGAGCGGCTTCTATGGCTCTTTGTAGCCGCTCCTGACCGCTTTTTGTGTCGTCGTATGGAGGCCTATGTCCAGCAGTGGACGTGTGTGGGATGTCATGATGAGATAGTATGCATAGGTACTGAAGATAAGATTTAACAAAAGCTCAAAAACTTCTTATTTGATAATATGTTTACAAAATATAACTCGTCTATGTGCTTAAGTATTTTGTAACCCCAAAGAAATAAAGGAATTAAAATTTGAATATTTTAAAACTTCCATCAAAATAACACAGAATCTAAGTACTTATGTAATTAGTTTCAGAAGGACGTAATAAGTTCATCTAAATAAATAATAATAAATAAATAATGCTGGACAATTCACACAGCATTATCTAAGTATCCTTAAACTTCATGGTTCCAAGAATAATCTGGTTGTACCTAGCTGGTGAATCTGGCCTACTTATCAATTCAATAGATAAATATCAAATAAATAATATAATTAATAAATTATCGTTAAACAAAATGATTAGCAAGCTGAAGTGGCAGTGGGCCGGCCATATCTCGCGAAGAACCGACGGCCGATGGGGCAAACGCGTTCTTGACTGGAGACCACGACTCGGTAAACGTAGTGTAGGACGCCCTCCGACCAGGTGGGATGACGACCTGCGAAAGACTGCAGGTAGATGCTGGATGCGGCAAGCTGAAGACAGGGCGCTATGGCGCTCATTGGGGCAGGCCTATATCCAGTAGTGGACTGCTATAGGCTGATGATGATGATGAAACAAAATGAATCTATTCTACGTTATCCTATTATTCATTTCGTTTTCCTTAGTGTTTTAAATGCTAAAAAAGAGCGTGTCGAAATATTTTTATTTTATTTTTTATTTAGCCTGTTTCGTCCCACTGCTGGGCAAAGGCCTCCCCCAAATCTTTCCACTCAGTGCGGTCACGTGCGATCTCCCACCAATCTCCGAGGAAGGCGTTAAGGTCGTCTCGCCAGCGCTTTCTTGGCCGACCTCGCCCGCGGCTTCCTTCCGGAAGCCGAAATAATACCTAATCTATTTTGATCGACTCCTTTATGGTCCTTTAATTCCTTTTACCGGAATTTCCAGTCAGTTTGTTAGATTTCCATGGAAGTAAATTCCCCAAATGGCCATATATTTTAAAATTTATCTACTTCATCAACATCATCAGCCTATAGCAGTCCACTGCTGGATATAGGCCTCCCCTAATGAACGCCATAGCGCCCAGTCTTCAACTTGCCGCACCCAGCATCTACCTGCAGTCCTATGCAGGTCGTCATCCCACCTGGCCGGAGGGCGTCCTACAATACGTTTGCCGAGTCGCGGTCTCCACTCAAGAATGCTAAAAAAAAGTGTGTCGAAATAATATGGCATACTGACTAACGTTCGATAGATAGTATGCCACAAAGAGCGGTCCTGCTGAGCCATTTCTACGGCTCTTTGTGGCCGCTCCTGGCCGCTTTATGTGACGTCGTATGGATGCCTGGTATTGTCCACTATCCTATCCATCCATGGTAGAGATCGCTCTTGAGCGATAAGACCGCCTTTTGTATCTAATTTTTATTTTACATTGTTATTTTATACTAAGTGTGCAATAAAGAATTATCTATCTATAGAGCCCTATGTCCAGCAGTGGACGTGTATGGGCCAATATCATGATGAAAGAACATTATCTACCTACCTACATAAAAGTGTATTTCCCTGAATTTCCACAATTCACTTATCTGAAAGTCAATTTTCTAGAACTTTCCTTTAAATTTTTCGACGTCCCTCGACCACAACATAGCCATATAGATCTACTCGAATAGTCAACTGATAAAACTTGTTTGGATAGAGACATTTAGATAATCAAACTTATAGTTACCAGTTTTTAATTTTAATTTCTTTATCACACTGAAAATTTATATTTTATCGGAATAATAGATTTTTAGTGCCTAGCTTTTGTAAAATATTATCTTCAATAATGAATCCTACTAATATTATAAACGCGAAAGTTTGTAAGTATGGATGGATGGATGTATGTTTATACTCTTTCACGTCAAAAGGACTGAATGGATTTTAATGAAACTTTACAATAATATAGCTTATACAACAGAATAACACATAGGCTACAATATATAAAGATATATTGTATATTATCCAAAATATCACCCACCACGCGGGTGGTAGTAATTACAGTTAGTAATTAATAAATAGGTCGGTAAAGATATTTTTAAGAACCTCTATAGTATAATTAATAATGTTAATAAATGTTATTTCATAATTCACTTTTTGTGCCTTTTGTGACTTGTTTTTTTGCCACTATGTCTTCTTCATGACAAAATACGTCTTAATTCTTAATAACTTCTGACTATTCGTGACAATTTATGTAACTTAAGTTACATTTGATTTAACCCTTACGATTAGCTTACATTTTACCAAAAAATATAATTTTGTTCATATTTAAATTTGACCCACAAGAAATCATTACAATCAATTTATATAACTTCAGTTAGTTTTGGTATAACCCTTACGATTTGCTTGAACTCTACCAAAAACATATAATTTTGTTCATATATAATTTGACCCACAAGAAATCATAACAATAAAATACTCATAACTCTTTATAATTTAATTAGTTTTTCAATCATTTTCACATACATAACTTGGATATACATATACGTGGGAACTGAGAAAATATTAACAAAATGGCGTCCAAAAAGGATTATACTAATCACGCTATATCAACTTACGTTCCAAAAAGTTTTAGGTTTTTCGATTGAATTACAATATTTTATCAAATAAAACACATTTAGAACCGGTTTGAGAGTTGTTTTCTACCTGTAATAAATTTGAATTTGTTTAAATGGACGCAAATTTGTCCGGCTATCTATTATTTGATTTTGGGAGGAGGCTGGGGCTAAATACTGCATTAACAAATAATATTATCAATAGAAATGGTAAGCGACAGTTTCTCGGAGAGCCTATATTACATTAGAAGAAATAAATTAATAGTAATAGATAATTACCCACTCGCTTCCTAAATCTGGAAATTGTTCTCAATGCATCCCGTAATAAATAAACATAATTATTAAAATATTGACAAGACGAAAACAATAGATATCTATACCACCTTGCTGCTTGGCTGTAAAATTTTGATTACAAAAAACATTAAAAAATATAGTAAAAGGTATTTATTCTGCGTCTCAAAATTACAAGCAAAGTAGGTTCAGTATTTTAATGTATCAACGTAAAAATTTAATGCAAAAGTAAATCAATATTATTTATTTTTTGAACCCATTTGCCCCAGTTTCCCCAAGCACACATTAAATAAATCAAAAAAAGTCAATTGCCGCGACAAACGTGTTGCCTAACAGCTATTGACTTTATAAAGCTGTTTCAATCGCATTCTCGGGTAATAAATCGTCTATTTTGTCAAAACAGTACAATCTGGATGCGTCTGTATTAGGTGGAACTAGCCTCTACCTGTGACTTTGCTCACGTGGTAACTATATCAAGGAAAAAAAAAATGTTAACAACACGCAACACAAAAAACAGAAATTCTAGATTTTGCGTTGACTTTCAAGGGAAAATGTTTGTTAACAACACGCAACACAAAAAACAGAAATTCTTTTGCGTTGACTTAAATAATAAGAGTAGGAAAAAAAATATTTGACCAAAGAAAACAGGCTTCAGTACAATAACACACAAAAAAAAAGTGTAAAACACACAAAAACACAGTATTAAAAAAAAAAAAAAACCTACAGAGAAACAAAAGTGAAAGATATAAGAAAGATCAAACATCAAAGCACTTTACTTCCTTTAGACCGTACGCGACTCTTAGGAACGTCACAAATTAAGTGATCACTTTGATAATTGTCAGCAAGTAATCATATTATTAAGTCGGCATTGTAGGAAAGATAATTGGAATATTTGATAGGTATTATGATTTTAATGTTGTATTCAATTTTAATACGACCGATGTGGCGCGGTAGGCGAAGGTCCGCCTGACACGCACGAGGTTGCGGGCTCGATTCCCGCCTCGGAAAAATTGTATGTACGATCTGCAGATATTTGTTCCGGGTGTTCTGGTCGTTTTCTATGTATAACAAAAAATATATATCTATGTAATGTATAGTATTATTTATATCAGTTATCTAGTACCCATAACACAAGCTCTGCTTACCATGGGGCTAGATAATGCTGTGTGAATGGTCCAGCATTACTCATTTATTTATTTAATTATGTTCTTATGTTACTAAAGGTACTTTAGCTTTTTGTTATAATATATTGTTGTATGATTAAATCGCATTTAATAAATACGAAATGTAGTAGGAAAAAAATGTTCATGTAGTCCGATCGGCAGGACAAAGGCAGTCGGACCACATAGCCAGAGGGTACCAATTTTGTCAAAAACTCAAAGAAAGAGATTTTAAGGTTAATTATGGAGACAATGTTTGTAAGTTTGGTCAGAACAGAAATAAAAAATACACAATACAAGTCTATTTGGTTCCTTCACGTTCAGTCCATCGTAAGGTTGCCTGGAAGAGATCACGCCGCCCTTTATACTTCCTTTTTTCGATTGTTTATTCCTGTATTGTTTTCTGTTTTGTGTGGTATAATAAAGTGTTATCTATCTATCTATCTAATACAACACCTATAGCAGTGAGGAATCATCTGCCAACCTAAACTTAATGATTTTATGGCTTTGCCCACGTAAGCGAACCCAGGTATTTCAACTTCAACTTCTTCCTAGATGGCTCTGCGTCTGGATTGCCGAAGCTTGCGATGCTATCATGAAACGAACCCAGGTGAACCTGTGATGTTAAACAAGAGACAAACTGTTGTCTATGGTCATGTCACATAGATCATAGAAAAAAAAACAAATTAACCCACTTGCATTTATAATGAAAATGACCTATCCATCCATGGTTGTCTGGTAGAGATCGCTCTTGAGCGATACCGCCAATTTGTATCTAGTTTTTTTTTAAGTTTTTTATTTTACATTGTTATTATAAACTAAGTGTGCAATAAATAATTATCTATCTATATAAAATTATAAAATAGCTTTATTTTAGTATGGAAAATACATTTGTAAAATTGATTTTAGGAATATCCATTCCAATAAATAATACACTAGTAATTTCATCATCATCAGCCTATATTAGTCCACTGCTGGACATAGGCCTCCCCCAATGAGCGCCATAGCGCCCTGTCTTCGGCTTGACGCATCCAGTTTCTACCTGCAGTCTTTCGCAGGTCGTCATCCCACCTGGTCGGAGGGCGTCCTACACTACGTTTACCGAGTCGTGGTCTCCACTCAAGAACACGTTTGCCCCAGCGGCTGTTGGTTCTTCGCGAGATATGGCCGGCCCACTGCCACTTCAGCTTGCTAATTGTCAGAGCTATGTCGATAACTTTGGTTCTCTGTCGGATGTATTCTCTATATATACGTAATTTAAGCTAATCTAAATTGAAACACAATTTTTTATTATTAACACTTTGAGTGCTGAAAACGCACGGTATGAGTTTTCTACAAGTGACTAATCTGCGAAAATCTACACTAGCGCAGCGGCTAAGAAAATACAGATCTTTGTGACTCAGCAGAGCTGTAATGTTTTTCGAACGAAACGCATGTGCGGCGCAACACAAGCTGTGTAGAGCGGCAGCACGAATTTTTTAGGTAAAAAAAAAGATCGCAGTCGTCAAAAAAAAACCGCAGTCAAAGTGTTAACTTATGGGCTGATAGTTTTTCTGTTGAAACGTCAAACAAAAACACTTCAATTTTACATATATCGATGTCAAATATCAAACCGAAAGATGCTTTATTGAATTTATAAATAAATTATATAAATTATCGTATTATTCATATAAATAAGACGAATATTGGCCAGCGTAAAATTGGTTTGATATGTTAATATAAAACAGCCCACCTTTACGAACATAAATTATTATGTAATCACTTACTGACGACGTAATGAAAAAGAGTTGGGGATGACACATCTACTTTATGTACTATGTATCTGACTAAAGGAATTAGAGCTAGACTATTTAAACATATTAATAATTTTAATAATGTTTTTTTTTTTTTAAATTTAAACATCTTCCTACAAATAAAACTAATAAAAAACATCGAAAGTTCGAGCCGTTGTCAAGATTTTTGACCGAAGACAAAATGGTGTTTTTTTTTTTAATTTTATTTCTGTTTTTTTGTTGAATTATTATTTGTTATTATTATTGTATTTTTTTGTGTAAGTGTGTAAATGACTTTAGTATTCATTGTGTATGACATTGTGTATTATATTCAATAAGGTCCGCATGTGCATGTACAAAATTTCAGATACAATTCTATTACTGTGATTGTTCTGATTATGAATTATGTCGATTCTTTCTAAATTTTCTAAGTTAGGTAGACCTAAAAAATATGGTATTCTATAGACAGATACTAAAAATACCTAAATTAGAATGTGTTTGAAAATAGCAAAACTCTATAAATTTAATGCCACAATTACTAAATGGCGATCCATTTAATAGTTATTCTTCGTTGTCTTCGGATAAATTCGATCACTTAAAATTTTGCACACAAAGATCACTCCTGGGTTAAGATATAGGCTACTCTTTATAAGTATTATTTAAGGGGTATTTATCTCGTTTATTTACCTATTCAGTCATCACGTGACCAAGACAGTGTGTAAACATGTTGAAACGTCGGGAAATATACGTAAATAAAGAAAGAAAGAAAGAAATTTATTGATTCACAGTAGGTACAGCTTGTTACTACATAATAATTATCTATAAGTAAACAAGAACATAAAGAAATAAATAAAATTAACTACGTATGTATTATATGAAAGCAACAAGCGACTCTACAAAGCGAACCAATAGGTCCTGTCTCAGCATAATAAACGCAAAATTTATGAAGAAAATAGTTTTCTGTTGCATTTTTATATGATTTGGGATTTTTTTGTCAATAAATGTTTTTCTATTCTATTAGAATATAATAGAAAAACATTTATTTGGACACAGGTACAAAATACAGGCATAGAATAACAAACGGCAAATAAAGTAGTTTATCATGGGGGTAAGTGACACAAATAGGTACAAATAGGCATTACACATACTATACTTGATGTAACGCCATCTCTGATTCTAAAGCGGAACGATGTTGTCCAAGCCGGCAATTTACGAATAAAAATCAAAAGAAAATTAAGCAAATAGCGGCGAAATTGATATAAGCGATACACTCATGCACGAATCTGAATCGAACTGCGGAACAGGGAAAATATAGGCAGTTCCATCTAGGATTTGTGAAATGGCCAGATTTTAATCAGCTTTTTCTTTTTTGGAAAACGCAAGAGGTGATTCCAACGAGCCAGGAGTAGGTATAAATGTAGCTTCGGGCAAAATCTACACATGCTGTGATACCCTTTTTTACCCTAATTTATGTTTTTCTTTACCTACTTACTTCTTTTGTTGTTGTACTTTTAATTTTAGATTTAGTGTCTAGTATTAATTATTTAATTGGGAGACAATTTTTTTTTTTCTTGTTTTCTTAAAAAATTTATTATAAAGGTTTGATTTTTTGTTTGTTTGTAATGGCTCCGAAACTACTGGACCGATTTGAAAAATTATTTCACCGTTGGGAAGCTATATAATCCCCGGTGAACATAGGCTATATTATATTTCCAAGAAAGTTAGGGTACCGTACGAATACCGTACGAAGCCGGGAAGGTCTGCTAGTAAAAAATAAAATTAATTCTATTTACGTTAAAGTACTAATAGATGGCGTGGATTGTTATCGGAGCGGAGCTAGGTTGTCAATAGAATGTCCTGTCCAAATAAAGAGGATCTATGGCACTTTACTTTATTATGTATTCATGTTATCTTCTATTTAAATTTGTTGCGACATAATCATCATCCCTATTAGTGTATCGTTCTTCTGGTCGCCTCAAAGGGTAATACTGAAAATCAGTGTTTTGCTCTTAGAGCAAAGCTTTTCGCTGAGCTATTGCCTTTTGACAGGCTGCAGCACGCACACAATTTTTAAATCTCCACTTTTTAATTTTTTTATAATATTACTTATTGTTTACTATTACTTTTACTCATTTACTATTACTTTTACAGTGTCGAATAAATGATTTATCTATCTATCTATCTACTAGGTATTTTGTGTTCTTGTTAGGTTAGTTGGTGGTTTCTTTTATATTTAAGTTTTATGAAATGATATCATTATGTAAGTAGTGTAATATTTAATTATATCTGATTTTAATGTGACATTTATAATTATTTTTGTATGTATTATGGGTAAATACGAAATAAATGAGTTAATAATTTACATTCGCGACACTACGTAAAAATGCGTCTTCTTTTCAGTTTATTAGAGGTTTATTACCCGATTGATAAGGTTTGCTGAAAGAGAACTCTTTTTAGGGTTAAGTTCGCCTTTGTAATTATTTTCTAGAATAAGTTTTGTATATAGTTTATCGTGCAAAAAGTATAAAATAAAAAGATAAATAAATAAATTGATTTAGAAATCTACCAAGGTCCAATTAAATAAAAGCAAGCGATCTATCAAATCCGTGAGAAAATAAAAAAGGAGCGACTTCGTGACTCTTGACCCCTTGAAATTACGAGTTGAAATTACGAGGTCACGCACAGTTTTTGACACAATGGCAACGTGACGCCATCTTGTCCATAGACAATATTTTTTATTGTCACTCTCGCTGGACTATTATTTTTTAAAGTCACACTTTGACATTTTACATCGTGAGCTACGTGAGGAACTGGAATTTAAAGAAATGTGAATGGGCTGTGAGAGAAAATACTTTGATATGCATTATGGGAATATATCTTTACAAGGGAAATACAGCTTTATAGCAAACTAGCGGACCTTCCCGGCTTCGCACGGTTTTAGTACGGATCCCTAACTTTTTTGAATATATAATATAGCCTATGTTCACCGGGGATAGTGTAGCTTCCCAACGGTGAAATAATTTTTCAAATCGATCCAGTAGTTTCGGAACCTTTTCATTACAAACAAACAAACAAAAATATCAAACCTCACTTTATAATATTAAAGCAAAATGTGAACAAAGGTCTACCAAATGAAGCTAAGAAAAACAATATAGGAGTCCAAACGATATTTTGGTACCTCATTCATCAAAATCGCTAAGCTGTTTTGAAGCTTCGAGGCAACAAAGAAATTCTACCATTCACATAGAAACACCCGATAAACATTACCCACACCTCATAAGTAAAATTAAACCTCAGACCCTTAGACCTTACACAGAGGTTAAGAAAAATGAAAATGAAAAGTTTTTATTTCTTTGAGCTGAAGACAGGGCGCTATGGCGCTCATTGGGGGAGGCCTATGTCCAGCTGTGGATTGCTATAGGCTCATGATGATGAGGTACATGTTGATGCATCTGTCATTATAATCTAATTTACTTTTATACATATTAGGCAGGTACTTAATTATTATCTTTACTAATATTATAAAGAGGAAAGGTTTGATTTTTTGTTTGTTTGTAATGAATAGGCTCCGAAACTACTGGACCGATTTGAAAAATTCTCCAGTGAACATAGGCTATATTATATTTTCAAAAAAGTTAGGGATCCGTACTAAAAAGCCGGGAAGATCCGCTAGTTATTTTGTATATACATATGTAGATGATGCTGTGTGGATTGTCCAGCATTATTTATTTACTTATATATTATTTATTTACTTGACGATCGATGTGGCGCGGTGGGCGAAGGTCTGCCTGCGACGCAGAAGGTTGCGGGTTCGATTCCCGGAACAACTGTATGTACGATCTGCAGATATTTGTTCCGGGTGTTCTGGTCGTTTTCTATGTATAATAAAAAAATCTATGCAATGTATTGTATTATGTATATCAGTTATCTAGTACCCATAACACAAGCTCTGCTTACCTTAGGGCTAGAGAATGCTGTGTGAATTGTCCAGCATTATTTATAAAGCATGGAGAATGGCTGAATAGCTGGAGTACAAGTACCTACGGGTTTTACTTAAACATTAGATAGTAGTCGAGAAGTTACTTAATTCGAATGAATGCAGTCTAACAAGATAGACTGACTGATACAGTAGAATAATGACTTCATTTGAGTTAATTTGATAGTACATTCGATAGTTTGGAATGCCAATGCGGCCTGTATTTTACACCTTGGGTATAGAGTGTCGGATCCTATGAACACTTTGAGTGCTGAAATCACACGGTATGTGATTTCTACAAGTGACTAATATGCGTAAATCCACACTAGCGCAGCGGCTGAGAAAATACAGATCTTTGTGACTCAGCACAGCAGTAATATGTTTCGAACGAAACGCATGTGCGGCGCAACACAACCGCTGTGTAGAGCGGCAGCACGAATTTTTTAGGTTAAAAAAAAGATCGCAGTCGTCGAAAAAAACCGCAGTCAAAGTGTATTATAAACGTTTGTAAGTATGGATGGATGTTTGTTACGCTTTCACATAAAAACTACTGAATAGATTTTAATGAAACTTTACAATAATTTAGATTATACATCAGAATAGCACATAGGCATTCATAAAGATATATTGTATTTTATCCAAAATTTCTATCACCACGCGGGTGAAACCGTGGGGCGCAGCTAGTTTGATAATAATATTATATTTTTTACTAGCTGCGCACCGCGGCTTCGCCCGCGTGGAAATCTATGTGTCAAATGGTTTATAAACCTTACTCTTGAATAACTATATCTATTAAAATAAAATACTTCAAAATCCGTTGCGTAGTTTTAAAGATCTAAGCGTAGGTACATACATAGGGACAGACAGACAGCGGGAAGCGACTTTGTACAGTACAGTTTAAAGCTACCTTTTAACACTTTGACTGCGGTTTTTTTTCGACGACTGCGGTCTTTTTTTTTACCCAAAACATTCGTGCTGCCACTCTACACAGCGGTTGTGTTGCGCCGCAAATGCGTTTCGTTTGAAAAATATTACAGCTCTGCTGAGTCACAAAAATCTGTATTTTCTCAGCCGCTGCGCTAGTGTGGATTTACGCATATTAGTCACTTGTAGAAAACTCATACCGTGCGTTTTCAGCACTCAAAGTGGTACAGAATACTTTGTACTCAAACAAACATCAAAGTGCTTTACACCTTTAGACACCACATGCCTCTTGGACACGTTTCAAATTGCATAATTAAAAGTAGGCAATAATGTGATCACTTTGATTTTTTTCACTTCAATCCTTTTGAGGAAAGTAAAGTAAAGAAGCGAACAAGAAACCTACCTTGTTGGATGGTTTTATATTATTTTATTTTATTAATGAACAAAATCCACAGCTCTTAAAAATAAATAAACTTATCTTATAAATATAACAGACAGCCAATAAAAGGATTTACATTATTATTAATAGAAAAAATAAGGACGACGTCACCAAAAATGCCACAATAGAGTATATAGTAAAAGATGTCGGAACAATACATTAAAAGAATAGAAAAAATTAACAGCCTTAACACTTTGAGTGCTGAAAACGTTTTCTACAAGTGACTAATATGCGTAAATCCACACTAGCGCAGCGGCTGAGAAAATACAGATCTTTGTGACTCAGCAGAGCTGTAATATTTTTCGAACGAAACGCATGTGCGGCGCAGCACAACCGCTGTGTAGAGCGGCAGCACGAACTTTTTAGGTAAAAAAAAAGATCGCATTCGTCGAAAAAAAACTGCAGTCAAAGTGTTAAGACTATAATATAAGAAAAATATAATTTTAGCAAAAATTTGAAATTCATGCTAGACTAGGAGGTTTCGCTCTTCCTTGAATACATTTTTATTTGATTCCCATTCTTTGTTCAGACTTTTTGTGTGTAGTTTATACGCGTTTCTGATTTTTACTGTTATTACCTAAGTCATTTCTTTTTCGGCATTTTTTATTCTTATTATTGTATTGTATTGTATTTATTTAACTCAGATAATAAAATCCATAGTATACATTCAATTAAACATTATAACATTAATTAAATCATAATAAATAATAAAACAAGGATCAAAAAAATAACAACATGGACAGGACCACAGAACAAAAGAACCAGAGGCAGACCAAAAGAGAGATGGATAGATGAAATTAACAAATCAGCTGGCATAGACTGGTTAATCAAAGCCCAAGACAGAAAAGCATGGAGTAAAATGGAGGAGGCCTTCACTCGATGAGAGCTCCTTAATACGCATCATACATTTTTAATTTAATTTAAATCTAATCTTTTATATAATTAAGTGTCATATATTATTATTCTATTCATTATGAAATTTTGTAAATTCTATGTATTAAGGAAATAAAAAGGCTTTATTAGTATTATTATTATAAATAATAAAACATTGATACATTGAATAAGATAAAATAGTATTAAATTAAGAATGAGTATAAATAAGAATGGGATTAAAATTAAATTAGATTAGTTTCACAAATAAATAAAATAAAATTATGTGCATTATGTTATTAATAGGTAGGCTGTAAATTTCTATAATGCTACATGTATGATTATTTATAATAAATAAATTAGCTAAGATTTAACAACAAAAAATGTTATATAGTATACTAGTGGACCTTCCCGGCTTCGCGCGGTTTTAGTACGGATCCCTAACTTTTTTGAAAATATAATATAGCCTATGTTCACCGGGGATAGTGTAGCTTCCCAACGGAGAAATATTTTTTCAAATCGGTCCAGTAGTTTCGGAGCCTATTCATTACAAAAAAATCAAACATTTCCTTTTTATAATATTAGTACCTATAGATAGTCGTGAGTACTATTTTTGTAGGTCAATTGCTACTTTTTCTTGCTTTTGCGACTGCTAATAAAAAACAAGAAAATGAACCAATGAGTCGCAAATATTGTATGATTGATTCACTTACGAATGCATCTTCGACTAATAGTTCTGACTTCTACCAAACATCTTCACAGCTTTTGCCTTTGATAAGTAAGTAACAGTAGGTACTTACGAAAAAGGCCACGGTTGTATCTAATAATCTTTATGTAATGTTTTGCATATTCCCGGACTCATTATAAGGCCGAGAAATGAACCTACAATCTTTGGCTTAAACGGTCGCTTGCTTCCACTAACCCAATACGGCTCTACGAATTCCACCTCTGAATATTTGTGCAGATATTACAATCTACAAATAAAATCATAGATCATTATCTAAAATAATAAAACACAGATACCAACCTTTTAGAGAAATTCCAATCAAAAACAGTCAAGCCACACACCACTAACACAAATTCTTCATCCAAAACTGTAAATCGCACTTTACAAAAGTCACTATCAAAGTTTAATTTTTAACTCGAAAACGCGTCCGTTCACATTGAATGCTCTAACAAGACTGGAGTTTTGAACCGACTGTCTTGAATAAGAGATCACTCTATCTCGCTCTATCGCCTGCATTTCCACGAGTGTAAGCGAAGCGGGTATATTGGTATGCATTATGGTACTGCGCAGGACCTTTTTTTGTGATTCTTTGAACGATCGGAGATCTATAGGGAATGATCTATAGATCCTTGAGCACCGTGAATTATGTTTCAACCATTGACTACCACGGTACTATGAATATAAAAAGTAATTGGTTTGTTTGGAAAGACAAAGTCAAAAAAGATGTCTATATTTTTTGTGGAGAGTTTTTATATTGTGTTATGGTTTATGCAAACTTCTAATTAAAGAACGAAAACAAAATGATATCATTTGTTTGTTCTTCATAATTATTTAAAGACAAGCGGACCTTCCCGGCTTCACACGGTTTTAGTACGAATCCCTAACTTTTTTGAAACTATAATATAGCCTGTGTTCACATTTCGTTAAAATAAATCTTTATTTTAAGATTATATATAATAATATAATATATATTATATATTATCGCACGTGACCGCACTGAGTGGAAAGATTTGGGGGAGGCCTTTGCCCAGCTGTGGGACAAACAGGCTAAATAAAAAAAAATCTTTATTTAAGTATTTATATCTACTACTATCTTGTTATCAAGGAAATATATGCAAAGTTTCAGACCGATTTGTTCAGTAGTTTAGTTTCGTGCAAAGGAACAAACAAACAAACAGACAATACTTAACATTACGCAAAAATATTTACTACTAGTAGTAGTACTAGTACGAATATGTAAGTTTTATCTAGTGTTATATTAATACGAACGACGCCACGGGCCTACGTTAGTCAATCTACTATTTGACTGGGTAAGGTCGTTTTTATTGACGGGTACCTATAATGTTTATTTTAATGTACAGGCTAAACTTAGAATTATTATGTTTTTTGAAAAGTTTTTAGTATTTTAATGGTAGATGTCGTTAAATTGTCTAAATAATAATGACTGACGATACTATTTATATATTTTAATAGTTTTTATCTTTGAAATAATGTTTCCGATACTTTTGTAGTAGACTCGCATAACTCAAAAAGTTAAATAGACTTAAAATGCTTGGAATTCTTTTTTCGTGGGAGTTGTTAACCCAAATTCTTTTTGACGACCTCCGTGACGCAATGTTCGCGGGTTTGATTCTCACCGCGGGCCCAATCCTTTTATAAGTACTGTGTTGTTATATAGTTGCGGATTTAATTGGGCTTCGATCGGGTGGATATTTGTTTCATAAACATTTTGCGATGAACGTACAGTAGGTAAACATTTTGCGATGAAAGTAGAGTAGGTAAACATTTTGCGATGAAAGTAGAGTAGTTAAATGACTGAGTAAATGTTTATGCACGAAAGTCTTTTATTTTTTCGGGTTAATATATAATATCATCATCCATCATCATCATGAGCCTGTAGCAGTCCACTGCTGGACATGCGCCTCACCTAAAGAGCGCCATAGCGCCCTGTCTTCAGCTTGCCGCATCCAGCATCTACCTGCAGTCTTTCGCAGGGCGTCATCCCACCTGGTCGGAGGGCGTCCTAAACTACGTTTACCGAGACGAGGTCTCCACTCAAGAACACGTTTGCCCCAGCGGCCGTCGGTTCTTCGCGAGATATGGCCGGCCCACTGCCACTTCAGCTAGCTATTCCTTAAAGCTATCTATACTAATATTATAAAGAGGAAAGATCTTATTTTTTTGTTTGTTTGTAATGAATAGGCTCCGAAACTACTTGACCGATTTGAAAAATTCTTTCACCGTTGGGAAGCTACGCCATCCTCGGTGAAAATAGGCTATATTATATTTTCAAAAAAGTTAGGGATCCGTACTAAAACCGTGCGAAGCCGGGAAGGTCCACTAGTATATAATATAGCCTATGGCACTCTTAAATAACGTGTCTTTCTATTTAGTAAAAGTATTTTCAAGGGAACGTAGCTTATAAAAATGAATAAATTCCTTCTTAAAATATTTCGCTGTTATGTCCTTGCCAGGCTTCGATGTTTCGCTTTATCTTTGGACCTTTTTGAGCATTCCTCAAGGTTTTCTAGGTATACAAGTCGGAACGTGTTTCATTAAGACTGATTAATATATATTAATCAGTCTTAATGAAACACGTTCCGACTTGCTTTTCCTGACGATGTATCACGAAGGTCTTGAAGACCTATCTTCATGACAAGAGTTATCTTGTAAGAAATGGTTTATAAAACTTTCTCTTGAATCACTCTATCTATTAAAAAAACCGCATCAAAATCCGTTGCGTAGTTTTAAAGATCTAAGCATACATAGATAGATAGATAGATAGATAGAATATACTTTATTGCACAAAAAGTTGTACATAGGCGAGCATAATGCTAGATAGCATTCTCTACCTGCTAACCTTTGGGTAGTGTGGACAACAGTTTGGTAGGTAGTGCCATATAATAGAGATAATAAAATATACTACTCATAATGATACTAAGCTACTTATATATACTTAAACATTAATATATATACCTATATAAATAATTAATATATAATTATAATTACATAGGGACAGACAGACAGCGGGAAGTGACTTTGTTTTATAATATGCGCTATTTAGTGATCTATATCACTAAATAGCGCATAGTATAAAATAAATATATATAATAGATTCCGACAATGGTTTTTTTAAATTTGATAGAAGCTCTCATTTAACATCATAATGCTAACTATATATTTTTTTAATATTCTTATTTAGATAACCTGTGGTACACCCCCTGCCTTTTCTTAAATTCATATAATTATTACCATCCAAAGGTTGCCTGGAAGAGATCGCTTCTAAGCGATAAGGCCGCCCATTGTACCTGTTGCATATAATGTATTTTTGTAATGATTAATTTGATTATGGTGTACAATAAAGAATTTTTGTATTTTATTTGTATTTTATTGTATATAAATAACTTTATTATTTAAATTTATTTTAGTGTAAGTAGCATAAGTTATTATCATAAAGTACACATGTTCGTCGCTTTGTATAATAAGCAAGTTGAAATTGATTATTTATTTGTTCTAAGCACTCTTTCAGCCTGAAAAACAGGTTTTCACCTAGTTCAGGTACCCACATTGTTGTTTCCATCAGAATTTAATTAAGGTACTTTTTGTTACTCTTTAGTCCTAAGATATTTTTGAATACATTTTATTTATTTATATAGGGTACAAATTAATTAAAACTAAGGTGCGAGTACATTCTACTCGTTCACTGCGTACGAAACATATATATAAGGCAGACTGTCATGCAACAGGTCAACAGGCTAGAACTCCAGTAAAGACTTATTCAAGACTAAGCGCCCTAGTAAAAAAATTAATTCCATCATTATCATCAGCCTATAGTAGTACAGAACTGGACATAGGCCTCCACCAATGAGCGCAATAGCGCCCGGTCTTCAGCTTGCCGCATTCAGCATCTACCTGCAGTCCTTTCGCAGGTCGTCATCCCACCTGGCCGAAGGGCGTCCTACACAACTACACGTTTGCCGAGTCGCGGTCTCCACTAAAGAACACGTTTACCCCAGCGGCCGTCGGTTCTTCGTGAGATATGACCGGCCCACTGCCACTTCAGCTTGCTAATTCTTAAAGCTATACCTATCAATAACTTTGGTTCTCTGTCGGATGTATTCGTTTCGAATCCTACCCTTCAGAGAAACTCCGAGCATAGCTCTTTCCATAGCTCGCTGAGCGACTTTGAACTGGTGGACCAGCCCTATCGTGAGTGTCCACTTCTCAGCTCCGTACGTCATAAATTCCAAACAAAAGACATAAACGCGCTTCTGAGCGTTGATTTACTAGTTACAAAAAATTAAATAATATCCCAAAAGAAAATCGTTTTATACGGTACCCCTTTGGCTTACGCACTACGAGTATAATATGTAATAACAGAAACCTTACCCGTTTTAATTTATCATCATCATCAGCCTATAGCAGTCCACTGCAGGACATAGGCCTCCCCCAATGAGCGCCATAGCGCCCTGTCTTAAGCTTGCCGCATCCAGCATCTACCTGCAGTCTTTCGCAGGTCGTCATCCCACCTGGTCGGAGTTCAGTTTTTCACTTAGATATTATTT
Source organism: Eupithecia abbreviata (assembly GCA_943735965.1). NCBI lineage: Eukaryota > Metazoa > Arthropoda > Insecta > Lepidoptera > Geometridae > Eupithecia > Eupithecia abbreviata. The sequence continues at coordinate 1,779,715 of OX031001.1, read as the reverse complement.
TTAAGGTACGAGTTTCTGCCCGTGGCTTCGCACACCTTGTTTCTATAGAGATGTTTTAAGAATATAGATAGATAGAAAACACTTTATTTTACCACACAAAACAGAAAACAATACAGAAATATAAACTTAAGAATAAAGGTATAAAGGGCGGCCTTATCGCTAAGAGCTATCTCTTCTAGGCAACCTTGGGATGGACTGAAAATGACTGGAATCTGTGTCTTATTCCAGGGCAGCTTTGGATCTAGACATAGGCCTAGCCTTTTTAAATTAATTATTTGCTTTATATTTTACTGGTATAATTATTGTTTGTTTATTCTCTTCCACCGTAGGTGCACACTTGATGTCGTTAAGTTCTATAAGCTTAAAAACTATATATGTTATATTACAATTTTATATAAGTAACACACATTTTGACATAGGAAACACCATAAGGGACTGTGTTAAGTTATTAATAGATATACAACATTGTGGATTATAAATAAAGTTTGCTCGCCACACTGCATAGCGGCGCGGGGATAAGAATTGTTAAAATATAGGCACCTTTTTTAGTCAGACAGTAGCTAGCGAACAAGTTTCACGCATACGCCAGAGAGCGCGGTCAAAAACTGGGAAGACGAAAATCCCAGCACAGCTACGGTAGCAAAAGCCGAGTCCGCCCGCTCAGAGACCTCAACCAGCCAAGTCCCGGCTACCGAGGACAGCGGAAGCGAACCTAGAGGGCAAGCACAGAACACCCAGATCCCTAGTAAAAAAGTAAAAGTAAAGTAAAAAATCATTTATTTCTTTAGGCTTACAAAATAAGCACTTAGACAAGTCATATTTTATATATAAATTATTATCAAATAAAATTATTTTACTGTTTACTTCAATTTTTTGTCCACTAGTGGAAGAAGTGAAAAGAAACCACTAGCATGTTCATCTCTTATATAGTGGTGGACATATAATTAGAAACACTACCCACGGAACTTAACATTATACAAGATATTTGACCTTAATACTTTTTATTTCGAAATGAAACCACAAATAGCATAAAATATGTTCAATAACTAATCATTTATTTAAAAAAACAACAAAATATCAACTAAACAAGTACAGATTCAATATTACATTTCATACAAACAACTAAATGAGTTTTAAAGTACCAACAGTAATGGACAACTAATTAGAAACAATACAAAAAAATAAAAGATAAATCATATTTAATAGGTTTAATTATTTAGAATTATATTATTTAGGTAATAGATACTGTGTATTGGCTACTAAAACTTATAATTAATATTTTGTTGCGTATCCTTTATTATCAATCACAGCTCAACGACGACGTGGCATTGATTCAAGCAATTTCATACATTTTTCTAGTGGGATTCAATTCCATGCTTCTACAAAAGCTTCGTAGAGTTCGTTGTGACTGGAGTTACGTTTGTTTGAGACTTTCTTTTTTACGACATGCCACAGATTTTCTATGGGATTTAAATCAGGGCTATTTGCAGGCCAGTCTAAGACGGAAATACGCTGTTCCCTAAGAAAATATTTTACACTGTTGGCAGTGTGTTTAGGGTCCTTATCATGCTGAAAGATCCAGGTTACAGGCAAATTGTCGTCAGAGTAGGGAATCATTGTCTCTTCTAAGATATTTTTGTACTGCAGTTGATCCATTGTACCTTCAATCTTACGAACGGGTCCAACTCCACATCCAGAAAAACATCCCCATACCTTGATATTGCCGCCTCCGTGCTTGACTATGCTTCTAGTGTATTTATAATTAAAAGCATGGTTCATTGGACGTCTAACGTAGCGCTTTCCGTCTGAATTTACCATGTTTATTTTAATTTCATCTGAGAATAAGACTTTTTTCCAATCTCGGACCGGATCATCGTCCAATTGACATACTTTTTAGCGAATAAGAATCGCTTCTCTCGATGTTTCTTGGTAAGAAGCGGCACCTTTCGAGAAACCCTCCCAAACAATTTTGATTCCACTAATCTACGACGTACTAGTCTTGACGAGACATTTCTAGCGTCATCAGGCGAAAAAACTTCATTTTTAATCTGGTTAGAGCCTTTAAACGGGTCTTTCTTAGCAATACGTACGATTAGCTTATCTTCTCTGGGCGAAGTTTTCCTCGGTCGAGCCTTTCTAGGAATATTTTCAATAGTTCCGTGTCTTTTGTAGTGGTCAATAGTATTGAAAACTTTCTTTACCGAACATTTTAAATGATTAGCTATTCTCCTGTACGTCCATTCTTGGTCGATGTGCAAATTAACAATTATTTGCCTAGTTGACGCGTCACAACTTTTATTTTTGCCCATTTTGAACAAAAAATTGTAAACGGATTTTCAATTTGATGGTCAATTGCCGCCAAAACGATGGAAAATAGCTAAGAAAGAAGTTTTTTTTTTCAATTTCAAAAATGGATTGTGCCGTGGATGTTTTTCTAAAGTGTTTCTAATTAGGCGTCCAAGAGGCCCGTAACAGAAAATAAGCTATGTATGCTTTAAACTCTTTTTATGATGAAATTTAGATAGTTTTGTTTTTTAATGTATTCTATGAGTATTCTAAATTGAGTGGCTATATTGTTGCATGATTATTAAAAATTGAATTTATAAATTTTTCAAGAATGGATTACATGGACTTCAAACTTTCATAATTCATATTAAGTGTTTCTAATTATATGACCACCATATGTCTAATACATGGTTATTTGCCTATTTAAGTCTAAATATAATATGATTCGATACATGTCAATATTTAAGTAAAGCTATGCACAACAACAAATTACTTACTACATACTAGGTATTGTCGGTGCGATGCAGTCGCAGGCAGCCAGGCTCCTCAGGAGAACGGCTACCAGGACGCCCAGAAAGGGCCGACCCAATGACCCCTCGTCAGTAGGCGAGGGCGGGTGAAATCCGCAGGAAAAGGGTCACACCTGAAACTGCCTCCCCACGAGATACGACCCGTGAAGAAAAGTCAGACAGTAGTCCACAAGTCAATGCTTCGAGCTTTTAAACCCGCGCCGCGCCTCCCCAAGTTATACAGTTTCGCACCGACAATAGCATGTAAGTAATTTGTTGTTGTGCATAGCTTTACTTTAATATTGACATGTATCGAATCATATTATATTTAGACTTAAATAGGCAAATAACCATGTATTAGATATATAAGAGATGAAAATGCTAGTGGTTTCTTTTCACTTCTTCCACTAGTGGACAAAAAATTGAATTGAACAGTAAAATAATTTTATTTGATATAATTTATATATAAAATATGACATGTCTAAGTGCTTATTTTGTAAGCCTAAAGAAATAAATGATTTTTTACTTTTACTTTATACGAAGATCTTTCATTTCTCGCCTGTCCATCCAAGATACAGTCTACTAAAATAGGCAGAAGGAACAAACTTATCACAGTAAATTATTAGTCAAGAAGTCTCAATATTCCAGAGAATATTTCGGATAGGTCATCACCCGCGCGGTATGCGGCGGGTAATCAACGTCAGAAGACATCTGGCTGTAAGGGTGCTGTTATATAAATACTGCATTATTATAAAATAATGTAGTTTTGTATAACATCACCCTATTATACCCCCTATTATATAAATAATATAAAATTAAAGCTTTTCAAACTATATATGGTTATTGATACTATAGTCATTTAAAACGGGATATTTACCAAAAATATTGGAAAATTCAAAAATTAGATCATGGTAAATATCCCGTTTTAAATGACTTTAAATATAAAATTATTAATTACTGGCTGTTCCCCGCGATTTAGCCCGCGTTAAACTCAAAATTCACATTTATAAATTTTAATATTGCCTATGTTCACCGCGGATAGTGTAGCTTCCCAACGGTGAAGGATTTTTCAAATCGGTCCAGTAGTTTCGGAGCCTATTCAATACAAACAAACAAAAAATCAAACCTTTCCTCTTTATAATATTAGTATAGACTAGCTGTGTCTTCACCCGCTTGGAAATCTACATATGTATGTGTCAAATGATTTATAAACGTTCCTCTTGAATCACTCTATCTATTAAAACGCTTCCCGCTGTCTGTCTGTCCCTATTTATGCTTAGATTTAAAACTACGCAACGGATATTGATGCGGTTTTTTTTAAATAGATGGTGATTCAAGAAAAAGGTTTTTTTTCTAGATAGCTAGTTTAATTTAAACGTTACTATTTGTACCTACCTACTTCAAAGTGAACCAATAAACGAATTTTGTTTCTTTCTTCTTCTTCTTACAAGTTTTCTTTTCCTTCCTCTCAAGTGTGGACTAGCCATAAAAACCCATCAAAACCCCGCTTCGCAATCCTCCACATCATTAATCACTATCGCAAAATCCCGATTCATTGTCATAATTAGATTACAAAATAAAACAAAATGGCTGCCAATTTCGGGGTTCGCAAAATGGCGGCCAAATTAATGATTTTTCGGAATGAAAGTTTATTATCGTGTTCAATTGTGAGTAATTACGTTCATGACGGTTTTGAATGATTATGGATAATGATTGCGAAGTTTTAATCAGTTTTTAATATAGATCGAAACCCGAATGTCTTTAAGACTGGATCCAAACTTATATCATCATCAGCCTATGATAGTCCACTGCTGGACATAGGCCTTTTGACAGACAACAACAATACAGTTTTGTCTTCAGTGTTGATAAGTATACTGCCCTATATATATCAGTATTATGTACCTATATCAATTATCTAATAAATAAATATTGTTGGATAATTCACACAGCATTATCTAGCCCCAAGCTAAGCATTATCTTTTTTTTTAAATAAATAATGCTGGACAATTCACACAGCATTATTTAGCCCCATGGTAAACAGAGCTTGTGTTATGGGTACTAGATAACTGATATACATAATACAATATATTACATAGATAGATATTTATTATACATAGAAAACAACCAGAACACCCGGAACAAATATCTGCAGATCGTACACACAATTGTTCCGAGTCGGGCAACCGACCTTCGCCCACCGCGCCACATCGGTCGTCTATCTAATACCCATAACACAAGCTCTGCTTAGATAATGCTGTGTGAATTGTCCAGCATTACTTATTTATTTATGTTCGTACCTACCTACAGGACGCATAATATTGATGATAAATAAATATAATAAAGAATTAAAATCCATATGGGAAGACGACATGCGAAAGACTGCAGGCAGATGCTGGATGCGGCAAGCTGAAAACAGGGTGTCTATGACATACCTGACTGATTGGTTGTTTTGACGACCGATGTGGCGCGGTGGGCGAAGGTCCGCCTGCGACGCAGAAGGTTGCGGGTTCGATTCCCGCCTCGGAACAATTGTGTGTACGATCTGCAGATATTTGTTCCGGGTGTTCTGGTCGTTTTCTATGTATAATAAAAAAAAAAAAAAACTATCTATGTAATGTATTGTATTATGTATATCAGTTATCTAGTACCCATAACACAAGCTTTGCTTACCATGGGGCTAGATAATGCTGTGTGAGTTGTCCAGCATTATTTATTTATTTATTTATTTATTGGGCTGGCAACACTAGTTAAGTTAAAGTCATTTAAAACGGGATATTTACCATGATTTGATTTTTGAGTTATCCAATATCAAAATCAAATCAATTTAATCAAATCATGGTAAATATCACGTTTTAAATGACTTTAGTGTTGATAACCATGATAGTTTCAAGGTTTTACTAATTAAGTTGTCTGTGGCCAGCTCTCACTTACCTTTCTATCTGTGATCTAATCTATGAGTCGAATAATAAAACAAGTGTGTGAAATAAAAAGGTTTCTTTCATACAACTCCATCCAATCCATAAACAAAATTAAAACCAACTCATACATGGTGCCGAAAAACGTTCAGTCGATGCAATCCGTCATACATAGTATTTTCAACGTAACCTCCGCCGTCAAAGTATGCACGCCGCCGCTACTATGGCGCTCAATACTCAATACTCAATTACTCAATATATTTATTGTTGTCATTACATTGGCTTAATTAGTAGGTTCTTATGTATAGATTAGTATCACAATGTGAACCCTATTGGGCGTGAACAACAAGTGGAAGGCAGACCGAGGTTGTTTTTAGTAAAATATAAATATGTAGGTACTAAGGTAAGTAGTAGGTACCTACTTGTCCAGTAATTTTAGTAATGATTATATTTTATTTGCCTTATCATAATGTCAGTTTTATTTATTTATGCTTATCATAATGTCAATTTGTCATTTAAAAAATCATTTATATCATAATAGCATTTGTCAGTTAATAATTTCTTTTAGTATTTTATGACATTCATTCATTTTCAGACGTCACAAATACATATAACCCTAATTTGGCATTTAAATTATTTCACGATACTATTATTCTTTTTTATAACCTGTGCTTCCCAATAGTAAAGTTGAAAATATTTACACAAAGAAAGCCCAAATGGATCTCTAATGGCATAAAACTTTGTAGTAAGAAAAAGAGGAACTTATTATGGAAATATAGACGTAATCGTAACACACACAACAAGGAAATGCTAATTTCTTACACGAAACGATACAATAAAATAATCAGGTTAACACAGAAATCACAAAACGAATATTACATTAAAATGGCACCAAACAAATCAAAGGCTACATGGAACATAATCAATAAATATAACAGTAACGCACCTAAAGAAAATACAAGTAAATTAAAAGTAAATGAACATATAATTACAGATCCAATTGACATTGCAAATATATTTAATAACTATTTCATTGACATTGTAAATAAAATTGACCATCCTAACGACATTCACTATAATATTAAATACAATAAATCTAATTCCATATTCTTGACGCCAACAGTACCTCATGACATCTTAAATATTATTAAATCTTTAAAAAATACTAAAAGCGTTGGATTTGATAGCATTTCTACTATAATCCTTAAAGAAGTTGCATTATTTATTTCACCAATTTTATGCAATTTGATTAACAATTGTTTACAACAAGGTGTTTTCCCGGATACTCTTAAAATGACCATAGTAAAACCTCTACATAAAAAAGGAACACGAGATAGTGTGGAAAATTATAGACCCATAGCTCTTATCCCTGTATTTTCTAAGATAATAGAAAAGGTTATTTATAACAAACTCTATAGCTACTTAGAGGACAATGTAATTCTAAGTAAGGATCAGTATGGTTTTAGGCAAGGTCGGTCTATAAACAAAGCCATTTTTGACTTTCTTAACAATGTAATGACTAATAGGGATAATAACAAAAATGTAATAGCGCTATACATGGACATGACTAAAGCCTTCGACAATGTTATTCATGATACACTATTGCATAAACTAGATGTCTACGGAATTAGAGGTACAGCAAATGCTCTCATAAAGTCATACCTTAGTAATAGAGGTCAGGTGACTCATGTTAATAAAATATGTCTAGAATCACAAACTGACAAAACTTACGAATCATGCGCTAGAGTGGTGTCACACGGGGTACCCCAGGGTAGTGTTCTGGGACCACTCCTATTTTTGATTTATATTAATGATCTACCCGAAGTGACTATGCATCCTATAACGTTATTTGCAGATGATAGCACGGTTTTATTTATTAATGATAAGACACATAATTTTGAACATGACATTAAATCTACCTTGACATCTATTATTAATTGGTTATCTTCAAACAACTTAAAGATAAACTTGACAAAAACTTATTTAATGAATTTTATACAAAGAAGTCACAATAATCTTAACGTCGGTATTGACTACTTCGGTACCAAAGTAGCTGAAGCAAGCTCTACCAAGTTTTTAGGGCTCAACATTGACAATAAATTAAATTGGAAACATATTGACATTATCTCTAAAAGACTAAAACAATTCTCTTATGCTCTTTTTAAATTAAGTCAAGTATCTAATCTGTCAACCTTACTCACTGCTTATCACGGAAACGTATCTTCTACTTTAAGATATGGCATCATGTTTTGGGGGAACTCGACTGACAAACTCAAAATATTTAAAGCCCAAAAACGTTGCATAAGAGCAATTCGTGGTTTACGAAGACGGGACTCCTGCAAAAGTCATTTTATAGAACTTAAACTACTTACATTTCCGTGTCTGTACATTTACGAAGTTGCAGTATTTGTTAAAAATAATCCCGACTTATTTGAAAATGTTGCAATTGGAAGCCGGTCTGAGGGCAGACTACGCACTGTGCCATGCAGAACAAAGTTGTTGCGTTCAAGTGTATTTGGCATGGCGCCTAAAATATATAACAAAATTCCTAAAGTAGTTCGTGATTTGTCCAGTAACCAATTCAGTGCAAAACTTAATGATTTTCTAATTATAAAAGCTTATTATACAGTAAATGATTTTCTAAATGACCGTATTGTTTGAAATTTTTATACTTAATTGACTATGTATGTACCTATCTTGAATTGTTATTTAATTAAATTATCAATACCTTATTAATTTGCCATATTATGAAATTTACAGATTGTACTATTTTTTGACATTGCTTATTGAATGATTACCTTAACTTTATATTGACATTGATTCATTTAAATAAAATTTTCATAATAAGACATTCATTGAAAATGATAAGTAATTAAATTAAATAATTATTTATATAACTGCATGCTTTTTATAAGATAATATAATTATGGTAGGTATATTGTATAAGCTAAAATATTAATTGTTTATTAAAATGTTTGTACGCCTAAGCGGCAGAATCTAGCGATCTAAAATAAGTCTTATGTATCTGACTATCCATTACCCTGATTCACAAACAATAAATGAATTATGAATAAGGTATCAGATTCTATGTCTTTTATCGCGTTTGGTAGTTTGTTATACATTTTAATCACGTCAATGCGCTCATTAGAGGAAGCCTATGTCCAGCAGTGGACTAACACAGGCGCATGATGATGATGATGATTAAATAATGTACCTACATATTTTTAATTAAGAATCTATAATTATAGTCATCGAATAATTTTCTTATTAATTTGTATTTTTTAAAAGCAGTGTCATAAAAGACTTTTATTTCGCAATTAACTACGCTCGAGCAGCGTTAAATTAAGTTTAATCATATTAATATATAAAAATGCGAAAGTTTACATGGATGGATGTTCTGTTTAATACTTCTTCAAGCAAAACTACTAAACGGATCGGGCTAAAATTTTGCATAGATGTAGTTCTAGACCTCGAATAAAACATTGGCTACTTAAATTCTGTTAATCAGTTCACATGGGAAATAAATAACCTTTAAATATTTCCATAGAAACAACGCGTGCGAAGCGGCGGGCAGAAACTAGTTTCTAATGCGTAGTATTTAAACGAACGCATTAGATTTATATAGATGTTGTTTTTTTTTCATATCTACTGGTAGAAAAATGATTATATTGATATTATTTATTTCATGTAAGTCCGATTCATCCGAATTCTCTTTCTCTCTCTCTCTCTATACTCTTACTCTGAATGCATCATACAAAATACACGTATCGCGACACGTTACGTCGACCGACTAAGCGTGGACGGAAACGTAACAGACTCTGTACGCTCGACGCAATAACGCATCGGTTGAGTGTGAATGTTTTACTATATGTATATTTGTTCTGGCGTAACGCGACCGATAAAACGCGACGCATTTGCCGTCAGGTTTGTCATCATCATTATCATCAGCCTATGTTATTTACAGCTGGACATAGGCCTCCCCCAATGAGCGCTATAGCGCCCTGTCTTCAGCTAAAAGTGTTTTATTTAGGGTCGGTACATACCTGACAGTGAACCGTAGTGTACGACGCCCTCCGGCCAGGTGGGATGACGACCTGCGAAGGACTGCAGGTAGATGCTGGATGCGGCAAGCTGAAGACGCTCATTGGTGGAGGCCTATGTGGTTGATGATTGATTTGATAGGGTGTATTAAATGTTACTGTAAATTTTGTCGCAGATGCGGTCCCTAGTACCTCCATAGAGAAGGGCAGTGTGGTTCCTCACGCAGAGGAGCTGCATGGTATGATCAGCCGCCATATCCCAGGGTTCAACACTACGGAGCCAGGGTCTATCATCGACTACATCCTCAACGGCAATGGTAGGGCATCAGTATAACCAGAGACCAGTTTATACTTCATAGTTAATTTATTCACTACTAATTGGTTACATGTCAAATTATATTTTGACGACCGATGTGGCGCGGTGGGCGAAGGTCCGCCTGCGTCGCAGGAGGTTGCGGGTTCGATTCCCGCCTCGGAACAATTGTGTGTACGATCTGCAGATATTTGTTCCGGGTGATCTGGTTGTTTTCTATGTATAATAAAAAATATCTATCTATGTAATGTATTGTATTATGTATATCAGTTATCTAGTACCCATAACACAAGCTCTGCTACCATGGAGCTAGATAATGCTGTGTGAATTGTCCAGCGTTATTTATTATTTATTTATATAGTAAAAAACTAGATACATCCACATTATAATACATGGATTGGGCTATCAGCCACTTCTTTAGATGTACCTTAAAGAATTGTATGGATTCTGCGCTGGTGATAGAAGTTGGAATACGATTGTAACCAGCGGTCCCCATCACGTGCTGCAGCGACTTATTCGCCAACTCGCGGGCGTGAAAATAGAAATCATCCGCGAGTTGGCACCTTCCAATTTTACCTATGTTTTCTGTCGTCAACTCGCGTGCACATCATAAACGGGGCTTTGTACAGTCAGATGAATAAACGAAAACTGCCAAGACGACTATATTATTGTAGCAGAGTTCCTCATACAAAGTACCAGGTTAACAGAAATATAGTGGAGGCTGCGCAAGTGAACGATGGAACTTGGACGATGTCTCTAATCGCCGAGGTAGCGCCTTTAGTCGGTCATATTTTTGCCTGGTCTAACTGGTCTCTGGTATCAAAAAAAAAAAAAAAAAAAAATATCAAAGTAGTTTATTGCTTTAACTTAAATTAATTAATATATTACAGTGGTATCAGTGTGGCTCTGCAGCGCGGCTATAAGTTTGATATTTAATATAGATACTTAAATATGTAACATTTACATAATAATGACAGTTAAAGTAGGTACATAAAGTTGTATAACTGATATGAATAGAGAGTTCAATGTGTACGCGCATATTGTGCGTTTTACGCTTCATCTTTGTATACTATGTTACGTCGTCGTTTAGTCAAAACGAGAGATAGGCCTTTTGCGAGGTAGATATTTTGAGAGGTAGACCTTTTGACAAATACACGTAATGGGCGCTATCAAACTAGCGCCGCCACCTTTTTTATCTTATTAAGTTGAACAAAGGAAATATCAAAATAATAAGGTTGCCTGGAAGAGATCGCTTCTAAGCGATAAGGCCGCCAATTGTACCTGTCGCATATAATGTATTTTTGTAATGATTAATTTGATTATGGTGTACAATAAAGAATTTTTGTATTGTATTGTATCAAAATTGACATTGGGGATTGTGTGGTATTTATGCGTCTGTAATGCAAAAGTCACTATAGTGTATTTGTACATAATTTATATATAACATTAGTCTATATAATACGCCACCGTCTATACCTATACTATAGCTACGTGTCCATCCAAAGGTTGCCTGGAAGAAATCGCTCTAATCGCTCGAGCGATAAGGCCGCCCATTGTGCATCTGATTCTTTGTTTGTTTGTTCTTTACTGTTTTTTTTCTGTGTTTGATGTGCAATAAAGCGTATTTGTATTGTATTGCCACTTATAACAGGATATATACCATGATTTGATTTTTGAGTTATCCAATATTTCGGCACAGTTTCATGCGCTATGATCACGCGTAGCCAAAGACAAAAAATGAGGGTAGATCGGTATGTCTGCCCATAAAAACTTACTCGCAGTGCCTTCAGTTATTCCGTGATCATGGCGCATGCAACTGTGAAATATTGGATAACTCAAAAATCAAATCATAGTTAATCAATATGTATATACCTATAAAAGAAAGTTTACACTATTTATAACTCAAAAACGGCTGAACCGATTTAGCTGAAAATTGGTAGGAGGTAGCTTAGAACCAGGAGACGGACATGGGATACTTTTTATAATTTAAACCATTTGACACAGAGATAAGATTTGCAAGGGGGCGAAGCCGCGGGGCACAGCTAGTAGTATAATATAAAAGAAAGTCGTGTTAGACACTATTTATAACTCAAGAACGGCTGAACCGATTTAGCTGAAAATTGGTGGAGAGGTAGCTTAGAACGTAGGATATTTTTTATCATTTTTAAACCATTACCAATTATACATAGGAACAAAATATTTAATAAATCAATTAGTTTCTAACAATATATATCAATATCATCATGACAGTATCAAAAGTTTCTGCGTCTGTATTATGTAGTTTTTTACCTTAAAATCATTATGCTTTATATGTTGAGTTGTCCTTTTGCTTATTTATGTTGTGTTGTTCTTTTACATTAGCAAAATCATCTTGATGCAAAATGTATAAGTTCCTAACCGATCATATTCTATTTAAGAAGCTTAGGACACTCTGAAACAGACACTGGCAAGAGTCGTAGCGAAAAGCAAGCGGCGCCAAAACAAAAAAGAAGTTGAAGTTATGTAGTTTTATTTTGTACAGTTTAGGCAAACATAAGAAGTGCAAAATGTATAAGTTCCTAACCGATCATATTCTATTTAAGAAGTTTAGGACACTCTGAAACAGACACTGGCAAGAGTCGTAGCGAAAAGCAAGCGGCGCCAAAACAAAAAAGAAGTTGAAGTTATGTAGTTTTACTTTGTACAGTTTAGGCAAACGTAGGAAGTTGCCCTCGGTGGCCACCAAACCCTTTGTTCGCATCTCTGCCTAAACCTTACAAAATTAAAATATATCAGAGGCTTTAAAAAAAGCCTACAATAAGAATCACACATCACATTATCTATACTAATGTTATAAAGAGTAAAGGTTTGATTTTTTGTTTATTTATTTGTAATTAATAGGCTCCGAAACTATTGGACCGATTTGAGAAATTCTTACACCGTCGGGAAGCTACACTATCCGCGGTGAACATAGTCTATATTATATTTTCAAAAAAGTAAGGGATCCGTACTAAAACCGTGCGAAGCCGGGAAGGTCCGCTAGTTCGTTATAACGAAAGTATTGACAATTAAAACAGTTGATTTATTACATTTTTCTAGCTAACATCAACTCAAACATCGGCCTAGACACATCAATCCTGGATCCATCTGGCATCAAGAAAATCGTAGAAAAAGCTTGGAGAGAGCACCGCGAGGATGGTTTAGAAGAAGAATCTCTAATGTGGGACATGTTCCCTAAGGATACGCCAGAACAGAAGGACCTGATAGATAAAATAAAGGTTCTTTTACATTATACTTAGCTACTAAGACCAGGTGGGATGACGACCTGCGACAGACTGCAGGTAGATGCTGGATGCGGCAAGCTGAAGACAGGGCGCTATGGCGCTCAATGGGGGAGGCCTTTGTCCAGCAGTGGAGTAATATTGTCTGATGATGATGATGATGATGATGATGATGATGATACTTTTCAGACTGATTATAGACGGAACCCGGGTCGATCAGGAAAGAAGAATAGTTTTGGGTATCAGCAGCTTGACGTTGTGGCAAACATAGCTCTGAGGCAAATGAAGCAATCTCTTTATTCTACGAAGTAAGTATAATAATTAATAATATAGTAAGTATAATAAATAGCGACACCACGGGTACCGACTGCTCCCGGGGAAGTTCCTGGTTCTAGTCTCCGTTTGCGGAGTGGCATTCCAAGAGAACCAGATCCAGATCCCCACCTCTTGCTTGCCTTCATTGGCCGGTCTGAGTGGAGTAGCGAGATATGCGTCTTAGAATGTAGACTCGGAGGTGGAAGTGTCTAATGGCGTAATATTGATTAAACCCGCTCACGGGCAGCCATCATGATGGTGAAATCGGGGCCGCACCTCTCGACACCCCTCAGTCGTTTGCGCCGATGTTTTTCCTCTCCGGTATTTAAGCCGGCTTATTAAGGAACCCATCCAGCATTCGGCAAGCCACCGTCTGCCACTCTTACCACTATGATTGACTTGTTTATGGCAGACGTCCGTAATCTCCCCTATAGCCCGATGACCCAGTTCATCCATCCATCACAATAGCCTGGTTTTATTTCATTCATTTTTCTTTGCAATAGTCTCTACACCTGGCAGATACCATCTTTGGGTGTATCCTATTGTGCACCCGAGGATGATACCCGCTATGTGTAGCCATCGCCTTTAGTTTAACTTTCTCAAAGGGCCTATGTGCTGTTGGCTTCGGCCCCACGCAAGCCTTCCAAAGGACCGGGTCACTTTATGGCCCGAGATCATGGTAAATGATAATAATGGACAATTCACACAGCATTATCTAGCCCCAAGGTAAGCAGAGTTTGTGTTATGGGTACTAGATTACTGACTGATATACTACAATACGTAACATAGATAAATATTTTGTATTATATATGTATATACATCGAAAACGACCAGAACACCCTGAACAAATCTGCAGATCGTACAAATATTTGTCCCGAGGCGGGAATCGAAACCGCAACCGTGAAAAGAATCAACTGGGCTACGAACAAATGAGAAAATCAACAGATGATACACAAGGAAAAGAGAAATACTTAATACTCAAAAACAAAGTCAAAGAAATCATTCAAACTACTAAAAGCGATTACGACCAAAAGCTTTTCAAAAACTGTAAAAACAAACCACTTAAAATGTGGAAGCTGATTAGCGACTTAAGTGCTAATAGAAAGAAAATCAGCTTTGTTCCTGCTAAACTTGAAACAATCACGGGACCAATTACTGCTGTTTCAGATATATGTGAGCATTTTAACTCTTTCTTTGCTAATATTGGAGAAAACTTAGCTAATGAAATCCCTACAGAATACCACAACAGTAAGGCGTATATGGAATTCTCTAAAAGACCAAATGATGAGACGTCAGCGAAACTACTTGACCTAGCTCTTACGACACCTAATGAAATCAGCAAAATTATAGATAATCTAAACGCTAACACGAGCACCGGGCTTGACGGAATAAGTTCTAAAGCTGTTAAATGTGTAAAAGATCTAATAGTTAATCCTCTGGTTGAATGTTTCAATAGTTGCATCATAAATGGAAATCTTCCACATTCATTAAAAGTAGCCAAAGTGATATTTAAAGCTGGTAACAAAACTGATGCTAGTAATTTTCGTCCAATTTCAGTGCTTCCCGTCATCTCTAAAATTCTAGAGAAAGTGATTTACAATAGGCTGGAACAGTACCTTAACTCCAACAAACTTCTTTTTCCTAAGCAATATGGCTTTCGCCCCTTATCAAACACACTTTCTGCTTGCATAGATCTCGTAACAACCCTTAAAACTAAAATAGATCAAAAGCAAATAGCCGTAGGAGTATTCATCGATTTGAAAAAGGCTTTTGACACCATAAGTCACAAATTGCTATTAGAAAAGATGCATGGCATAGGAATAAGAAAAACTGCGCTCAAAACATTGGAATCTTACCTAACTAACAGACACCAAATTGTCAAAATCGGGAATACCCAAAGTACCTCAAAACGAATAACGTATGGCGTTCCACAGGGCTCAATCCTTAGTCCATTACTATTTCTGATTTTACATTAATAATATAAGTGAACTAGGACTTAAAGGTGACATATCTTTATATGCCGATGACACCTGCTTATTTTATTATGGTAGCGAAATCACCTCAATTATAGAAGATGCTCAAAATGACCTTAACATTCTTAATACTTGGTTTCAAAACAATCTGCTAACAATCAACATAACAAAGACAAATTATATGATTTTCAGTGCTAAAAATAAAAGAATTCTTGATTTCCCGCCGCTCACTATTAACAACACCCCGCTAAACAAAGTAAACAAAGAAACATACCTTGGATTAACCCTTGACAGTCGCCTTACCTGGAAACATCACATCAAAAAAATCGCCTTGAAATTGACATCTCTCATGGATGCGCTTCGTGGTACAGTTCGCTGCTTCCCAAAATCCGTGAGGTACACTATATAGAACTCCATCATAAAATCCCACATTAATTATTTGATAGAGGTCTGGGGCTGCGCTGCCAAAACGAATATAAAAATCTTACAATCATCGCAAAATAAAATAATCAAACTACTCTTTCAATATGATTACCTAACGTCAACGTCTAAAGTCTACAAGGAAACTAATCTTATGACCTTATCTCAAATATATAAATTTAACACATGTATATTGATAAGGAAAATACTTAATAATAAAATACATACAAAAATATATTTTACGAAAAAATCAAAAACTAACATTAAACATTCACTCAGACGACCAAATGATCAAGTACTCCAAGCACCGAGAACAAACTACGGTAAGAAGAATATTATTATACGAGGGAGCCGACCTTTACAATAAAATACCAAACTACATCAAAGAAGTTAACACTTTGAGTGCTGAAAACGCACGGTATGAGTTTTCTACAAGTGACTAATATGCGTAAATCCACACTAGCGCAGCGGCTGAGAAAATACAGATCTTTGTGACTCAGCAGAGCTGTAATATTTTTCGAACGAAACGCATGTGCGGCGCAACACAACCGCTGTGTAGAGCGGCAGCACGAATTTTTTAGGTAAAAAAAAGATCGCAGTCGTCGAAAAAAAACCGCAGTCGAAGTGTTAACTCATTAACTTACCCTTGACTACGATGCCACTGAAGACCTCTTAAGCATCTTAAAGTAAAGGTAAAGATTACTATGGTTTTATTCCATTGGCTCCATTATGTAAGTGAAAATTATATAAATAATCCAAACTCCTCTTTTGCACATCTACCCCCCCCCCCCCCCTTTTTCTCCTTGCCCTCAAGCCAGTAACTCCGCTCTCCGCATACGTAATCAGTGAGTGACGCATATTTTTGCAGATTTTGTGCTCTTGATTTGTTTAATTATAATTTTTTGTATCACCTACATATATAATTGATTAGTTTTATTTTCTTATTGTATTTGTTTGTTTGCCCTGTATCAGTATCAGTTTCTTTAAATCTGTATCGTTAAAGTTACCTTTGTAAACAGGCTTCCCGCGACACAGGCTTGCCTCGTGCGGGGGCCGCCAGAAATGTGTACATATATCATAAGTGAAATGGCAAATAAATAATTTTGTATTTTTTTTGTATTTTGTATTAAATATATTCAAAAAGAAACTTAAGAACCATATTTCACAAGATTTTTCTGAATTTAAGAACGCAGCACAAAGTATAAAAATAAAAATAAAATATATCAAAAACTAAACAAAAACATAAAATAAATTGAGTTACCATTTAAAACCTTGAAATATAAATAAACTACATAATACTAAAATAAAAACATTTTTTTTTAATCTATCGAATACCATCTACAATCATTTAAACTAACATAAATAACTAACTAACCATGTTGTCCAAACCAAACCACTTACCAATAACCTTACTCTCAAAGCAACTGCTAATTAACACGTAATAGAACCGCTAACAAGCAATACAATACAATACAAATACACTTTATTGCACACCAAACACAGAAAAAAACAGTAAAGAACAAACAAACAGAGATACAGATGCACAATGGGCGGCCTTATCGCTAAGAGCGATTTCTTCCAGGTAACCTTTGGATGGACACGTAGCTATAGTATAGGTATAGACGGTAGCAACTTGCATTGTTTTAGTTAAAGCGATGAAAAAATATTTCGGTCTACCCGCTTTTACATTATAATTTTTTCTACACAAATTGAATCTGGAATATTTACATAAAAGTTAGGATATAGTTTTAAGAATAGATATAATATATATAAATTTTAGTACATAGTATAGATTTTTGTGTTGTATAAAGCAGTAAGTAAGTCACGTACCTACGAAAACATCTCCAACTGTTAGTAACAAAAGTCCGCTTTGCATATTTACCTACTTAAGATAATCTTATATTTCTCTATAAATGAATGTATATTCTTTTGAGAAAAATAAATTTCTAAAACCGTAAACCGCTACCTCCTCCGTCGCAGGCGGACCATCGCCCACCGCGCCACAGAGGTCGTCAAAAAAAGTAAGATACGAGTACTAACCAGTTTCTTTTCTTAACTTCCTTTTCAGGAATTATAACAAAATAAAGATTAAATCTTTTTTTTTTTTGAGTTACTCCGTGATCATGGCGCATGCAACTGTGCCGAAATATTGGATAACTCAAAAATCAAATCATGGTAGATATCCCGTTTTAAATGAGTTTTAAACTAAAGATTGATATAACAATTACCCAATCTTCCTTCGATAAATTCAAATTTAAAAATACTACCTATTCAGCCAATCACAGCGGTGCAAGATATCGCAGTCTTCATTCCAAAATTCAAATTCTGAATAAAAAGTAGCATACTATCTAATCAGCCAATCACAGCGGTGTAAGAGCAAGACATAATGCTTTCATTAAGCTATCTTTTCCTTGACATGATCCAGTAGTTTTTTGTGAACAAATCACGGATTTTTGGCACTTACTCTATTTTAATTACATTTTTCAACATGATGCCTTCATACTAGCCAAATTAAATTTACAGGGTTTATTCTTCATGAAAGCAAGATGTTTTTAAGATAGGTTGCAGAAAAAAATTATATACGAAATATATTTTTTAGAACCATATAAAGTTAATGTAAATATTAGATTTTGAAAAGAAATTTAGCTATATATTTTTATAATTGGTTTTATATAAATCTAAGAGTTAAATTGGTATAGAGGTACCAAAGTCCCACTATTTATCTTGTTTAAAAAAAATAGACAGGAACTCAGACTAAATATTTTGGCTGCAATTGCAAAATTAAGGATGAAATCTGATTTCAACTAAAATTTTACTAAAATCCAAATAACTTTTGAACCAGTGAATATCGCGGAACATACAGGGAGGTTCAATCGATAGGTATTGAGGTTTCCCACCCCCCATCCACCGATAATCTACCCCTCATGTTACACTCTGTATAACTTATTGTTCTCTAATTTTATCAGCGTTGTTACGATGTGCATTTCTTATTGATTGTAGCATTTGCTGCAGTGTCGAATTGTATATATATATATGTACCTATTTATTTATTATTATAGAATATACATAATCCTACTAATATTATAAACGCGAAAGTTTGTATGTATGAATGGATGGATATATGTTTGTTACTCTTTGACGTAAAAACAACTGAATGGATTTTAATGAAACTTTACAATAATATAGCTTATACATCAGAATAACACATAGGCTACAAAATATAAAGATTTATTGTATATTATCCAAAATATATATCACCACGCGGGTGATACCGCGGGGCGCAGCTAGTTACTTATATTAACACTCTTTAAACCCGTAGTTTGACCAGAATGTTACATTCCTCGGGTTTCAATCTTAAAATAAAGTGTACATAACTTTGTACGTAGGTACAAGTGAGATAGCTTAGCTAGCTTACATACTGAGTGAATAAATGTCTTCTCTGTCTGTTTGTTTGCAGGGAGCGTCTAGAAGCCACATCGACTTTTCGTACCAGATACGGGAACCTCCCCAGTTATAAGATAGCGCTGTATACCGCCTTGGTGCACCAAAGCATCGAAAAGATGTCCGGTTATTTCGTAACAATGGAATCCTGGTACAAGTACTGGGACGTCCATGGAAACTGGGCAAATCGAAAACGACATTCCATACACTTTCTGTGGTACCTTATATTCTACGAGAAGGTATTAGCTTGCAACGTTGATGTTACTGACACGGTAAGAAGGGCTATTGGCTTACACCAAGAATATATGGCTGCTAACCCAGCTATTAAATGAATATCTGTCAACGCATTGGTATTTTAAATTCTTAAATAAATAATATAAAGTGCTGGACAATTCACACAGCATTATCTAGCCCCATGGTAAGCAGAGCTTGTGTTATGGGTACTAGATAACTGATATACATAATACAATACATTACATATATAGATATTTTTTATAATACATAGAAAACGACCAGAACACCCGAAACAAATATCTGCAGATCGTACACACAATTGTTCCGAGGCGGGAATCGAACCCGCAACCTACTGCGTCGCAGGCGGACCTTCACCCACCGCGCCACATCGGTCGTCAAAATTAAATTCATACTATATACGATCGCGTTAGGAATACGATGCTACGCTCTTTGACAGGTATTGTCGATGTGGGAGTTAAAACCGCCACACTGAAATGAACGTGGGCGGGGCACATTAGCCGAATGCACCCCGAGAGGTGGGCTAATGCTGCAACACCCTGGGTCCCGGAAGGAAGCCGCGGGCGAGGTCGGCAAAGAAAGCGCTGGCGAGACGACCTTAACGTAACGCCTTCCTCGGAGATTGGTTCAGATCGCACGTGACCGCACTGTGTGGAAAGATTTGGGGGAGGCTTTTGCCCAGCAGCGGGAAGAAACAGGCTAAATAAAAAATCATACTCTCTACACAACTGTTTTCGTAACGAATACATCCGACAGAGAACCAAAGTTATCGACATAGCTCTGAGAATTAGCAAGCTGAAGTGGCAGTGGGCCGACCATATCTCGCGAAGAACCAACGGCCGCTGGGGTAAACGTGTTCTTGAGTGGAGACCACGACTCGGTAAACGTAGAGTAGGATGCCCTCAGACCAGAGCCTTATTGTCTAACTCTCACTGAACATCATTTTCGACATTTCAAGCCCAGTCTGGTCTTCGACTGTCACTTTGGTATTGTGTAAGTAGCTGACACAAGTAATACCATTACCAGCGAGATTGAAGCCCAGTGAATGAATGGAACTTCGTGTTTTGACAGATTTTGGTATTGTGTAACGCCGAAATGAATATCAGTAGCCATCTCATTACCATGTGAAACGTCAAATGAAGCAGGGAGCTCATTCGTGCCTTGTTTGAAAATATTTTGATCAAGTCTCTATCCAAATAAGAAGATTGTGGTTAAAATTGTGTTTGAAGGATAGGTACCTAATAAATAAGGACCTAATAGACCTAATAAAGGAAGAAAGTAAGTAATCATTATTATCTGAACATCCAAACATGAGTAGATAAATTCATTTCGTCACAGAAAATACAAAGCATTCTCTCCAATGATGTAAGTGCATAATACTGATTCTCTCAATGAAATGTCTCCTTTCCAACTTCACAACAGTCATGCCTCATGATATTTCACCTAATATTACAAGTCTGTATATATTGAGAGCACAATATTATACTATACTCTGATTCAAAAACCTGGATATTTTTTGTATACAAAAGGATTACAAAAACCAAGGAATATTGTTGGAAAATATTAACGACATTGGTATCATCCAAGCTAAGCATAGAAGCTCGAAACCATTTTTGTTTATGAAAGCTTTCATTCATCTTTTTATTCATATAATCTTTATTTTTCGAATTCATTTAAACATTTTTTACTCCACATGTGAGATTATGCATGTTGTATTGCTTTTACCTCGTTGTTTTCTGTTATTGTTAACTTTTCATTCAAAAATGTCTATGTTGACATAAAATATCTCGGATTCTAAATCGGAGTATAATCCTGTTACACATAATTACTTGATTTCAGGCATTATGGCGCAAGCTATTTTTATGGCAGCTACGGAAGAAAAATTACTGAGAAAGCATCAGCGTTTATACCGTAGAGACTTGCGGGCTGGCCAGCAAGCCGCTTATGTTGCCGAACAAACTATTGGAATACTAACAAATGTGAAGTACTTGTACAGCCTTGTGAACAACGCAAGCATCTCCATCGCGTCGATAAGGAGGAGATGACATGCCATCGTGTGCATCAACCCCGGACACTACATCATCCCTCTTTGAAGGTGTACAGCTTTCTACTTCATAGACAGCGAGCACTTATCCCATTGGGTAAGTGCTCGCTGTTCATAGATGATTATAGTATGTAAAATATTCAATATTGTGCATAGCTTTAAATAAATATTGACATGTATCTAAAATCACATTATTTTTAGATAAGCAATTCAAATGTATTAGACACATAAGTGATATATGTATATGAACATACTAGTGGTTTCTTTTTCATTTCTTTCGACAAAAAGTTGAAGTGAATAGTCAAATAATCTTATTTGATAATAATTTATAGTAGGTATAGCATTTTACTTGTCTAAGTGCTTATTTTTTTTTATTTATTTACAAAATTTTGTTAGCCTAAAGAAATATTCAACAAAAGTAGCCGCGTTGGTCTTGAGATTGAACATGATTGTGGATTCCCGGGGGAAGAGGTCGCCAGGAGGGTTTTGCATCTGGCGGTCTTGCTTGTAGGGGAGTGAGAGCCTTGAGGTGAGCATGGCGGGAATTGTCAGCTTTACCACGAACTCATTTATCGAGGGTGTTTGCAGGTCACGTGCGATGACCGTGTTTCGTACGTATCGACTCGCGCCAGTACAGACTCTGAGAGCGCAGTAGGGCGCAGAGGCAATAGGGCTGCAGCAGCCCTATTGCCCAGAACCAAGCAGAGAGGAGGATTCATGCCAAACATAACATCGCTCTCAGAGTCTGTACTGGCGCGAGTCTGCGGTATAAACGCTGATGCTTTCTCAGTAATTTTTCTTCCGTAGCTGCCATAAAAATAGCTTGCGCCATAACGCCTGAAATCAAGTAATTATGTGTAACAGGATTATACTCCGATTTAGAATCCAAGATATTTTATGTCAACATAGACATTTTTGAATGAAAAGTTAACAATAACAGAAAACAACGAGGTAAAAGCAATACAACATGCATAATCTCACATGTGGAGTAAAAAATGTTTAAATGAATTCGAAAAATAAAGATTATATGAATAAAAAGATGAATGAAAGCTTTCAAAAACAAAAATGGTTTCGAGCTTCTATGCTTAGCTTGGATGATACCAATGTCGTTAATATTTTCCAACAATATTCCTTGGTTTTTGTAATCCTTTTGTATACAAAAAATATCCAGGTTTTTGAATCAGAGTATAGTATAATATTGTGCTCTCAATATATACAGACTTGTAATATTAGGTGAAATATCATGAGGCATGACTGTTGTGAAGTTGGGAAGGAGACATTTTATTGAGAGAATCAGTATTATGCACTTACATCATTGGAGAGAATGCTTTGTATTTTCTGTGACGAAATGAATTTATCTACTCATGTTTGGATGTTCAGATAATAATGATTACTTACTTTCTTCCTTTATTAGGTCTATTAGGTCCTTATTTATTAGGTACCTATCCTTCAAACACAATTTTAACCACAATCTTCTTATTTGGATAGAGACTTGATCAAAATATTTTCAAACAAGGCCCGAATGAGCTCCCTGCTTCATTTGACGTTTCACATGGTAATGAGATGGCTACTGATATTCATTTCGGCGTTACACAATACCAAAATCTGTCAAAACACGAAGTTCCATTCATTCACTGGGCTTCAATCTCGCTGGTAATGGTATTACTTGTGTCAGCTACTTACACAATACCAAAGTGACAGTCGAAGACCAGACTGGGCTTGAAATGTCGAAAATTATGTTCAGTGAGAGTTAGACAATAAGGCTGCTGCAGGTGGAAACAGCATCTACCTGCGAAAGACTGCAGGTAGATGCTGGATGCGTCAAGCTGAAGACAGGGCGCTCATTGGGGGAGGCCTATGTCCAGCAGTGGACTAACATAGGTTGATGATGATGATTACTCTCTACTAGCTGCGTCCCGCGTGTAAATCAATGCATCAAATGGTTTATAGAGCTTCCTCTTATTTATTTATTTAAAGCATTACAACTATTTTAACAGGTATTACCTAATGCAATAGTGTAGTCAACCTAATTAATCACTAGCATAGAATTTAACAAAACTAATAATCCAATATACATATGTCAGTGAGCAAAAATAATCCAATATACACTACTCAACAAAGTCTAGGGAACAAGCAATAATACTTCAACTTTTTTGTGAAAACTCGTAAAAAAGTACTGGTCACTAAAATTTATAAATTAAGGCTGGAAGAGGAATAAATCATTTGTTCGAAATTCAAAAAAAATTAAAACAAAAGTGCGAAAGCTTTTCAAAATAAGAAGGAAAAACCGAACTTGGTCGCAGAGTAAGGGGTCTGCTAGCATAAAGTTGTTGTGATTTTTGTCATGTATCGATTTTTTTCTTGTGAAAAACCATTACTGCTAACTTTTTCGATATTTTTGAAACTCTAAGCGTTATGTCACGTCGTCATTTAACGCGGGAAGAGATGCTTAGGGCTGTGGGTATGTTGGAAGCTAGACGCAGTCAACGCGATATCGCGGCCGCTGTTCACACACATCCAAGCGTAATTTGCCGATTATGGGCACGCTACAGGGCTACAGGAGATGTAGCCGAACGTCACCGAGGAAGATACAGGGTCACTACCCAGAGACAAGATCGATTTCTGCAAAATGCTGCAAGAAGGCAGCCCCAGATTACAGCTCGCCAGTTGGTAGGAAGACTCCAGTCCCAGCACCAAGTGGTTATCAGTGACCAAACTGCCAGGAGAAGATTACATGAAGTCAATCTCCGCGCTCGCAGACCATTAAGAGTTCCAGCTTTGCGACGTGGAAATCGAGGGCGTCGTTTATTGTGGGCTAATGCACATTTGCGATGGACCGACAATCAGTGGGCACGTGTTCTCTTTTCCGATGAGTCTCGCTTCGGATTTCATCCTGATTCAAGGAGAGTGCGTGTTTGGCGTGTTCCTGGTCGCCAAAGTAGACTCCGAAATCCTCAGGAAGTTCATCCTTATCAAGGCGGAACGATCATGGTGTGGGCTGGAATTCGCCTGGGTGGGAGAACTGATCTCGTTCGCATACGAGGCAATTTGAACGCAGAGCAATACATTGAACAGGTAGTGCATCCTATGGTCATCCCCCACCACCAGCAGTTTGGCCAAGATTTCGTGTTCATGCAGGATAATGCACGCCCACACACCGCAAGACAGGTGATGAATGTGTTCAGCGAGCACAATATCACGGTATTAGAGTGGCCTGCTCAGTCCGCCGATCTCAATCCAATTGAGCATGCATGGGATTTACTCGGAAGAAGAGCTTTCAGTGATTTTCCTCAAAATTTGAACACGGGAGAAGAACTTTTTTCGCATCTCTCCAGAATATGGAGCCTTATTCTACAGGCGACAATTGATAACTTGATACTCAGCATGCCACGCCGATGTAGAGCCGTGGCTAATGCCCTGGGAGGTCCAACGGATTATTAAACAGCTGCAAATAATGTTTTTTCATTTAATTTCCACGTAAGCGTCATATGTTTTTGTAATTTGAAGAATTTTTTTTTTGTTTTAGGCACTATTTCAGTTTTTTTTATTAAACCTTAATTTTTTACATGAACGCTTTTTATTTAATTGCATAACTGAAATCAAAAATAAATTTCGCTTCTTTTGATGTATAACATCTGGGACAAAAAAAAGTTGAATTAAAAGTATACACTAAAATATCCTTGTTCCCTAGACTTTGTTGAGTAGTGTACATGTCAATAAGCAAAATAGAATACAATCATAAATGTCCTCAAGAAAAATAATTCAATACAGTGAGCAAAATAAATTAAATTGTCAGTATCATACACAAAAATATTATTATTTACAATAACATAAATTGAATAGTATAGCCCTTGCGAACTCGGTCAGTGGACAGTGGAATACATCAATGGCACAGTACACATATAGAATATATATATATACTTACTATACTTATATTACTATATATATACTTATTATATTACTTATATATATACTTATACTGAGTCAATGGTCTCCGCTACCCGATTGAATAACTGTATGGTGCGCGTCAAAGGGGCTTTGTTCCCTTGGGTTGGATATCATCCCACGGAACTCCTTCATCACATACAGCGAAAGCGCCATATCCCTTCTGATTTCCAACTCGTTGTATCCAACCATACCCAAAACAAATAGGGTTGGATACATCAAGGGATAGACAGGGTAGACGCCATATCTTTTCCAGTAAAGGTATCGAGTGAACTTGTTCTGTATGCGCTCCATCATGAGACTATATTTAGCTTCCTGAGGAGCCCATACAGAAGCTGCGCTTTCCATCTGGCTTCTGACCAGGGCATTATACATTGCTGTTAGAGCCCTAATGTTTGTAAAAACAGTTGCTTGTCGTAAAACGAATCCTAAAATTCTGTAGGCCTTTTTACAAACGCTCACAATATGGGCTCTGATCCTCAACTCGGTGTCCAGTCGAACCCCAAGATCTCTCACCGATTCCACCCGCTTCAACTCCGCTCCTTCTATCTGGTAGTTGTAGTGGATTGGGGATGTTGCTCTACTAAATGTTATTATGGAACATTTGTCCACATTAAATTGCAACTTGTTTCTCTGGCTCCACTCCACTACCGTATCCACGTCTTGTTGAAGACGGACACAGTCTCCTTCTTCCTTGAATCTCTCTATCTATTAAAAAAACCGCATCAAAATCCGTTGCGTAGTCTTAAAGATCTAAGCATACATAGGGACAGACAGACAGCGGGAAGCAACTTTGTTTCATACTATGTAGTTATACGAAAGTTCGGATGTTTGGAAGGAAGTATGGATGTATGAGTATGGATGGATGTTTGTTAATTATTTGCGCTAAAACTACTAAATGTTTAGATCTTTAAAACTACGCAACGGATTTTGATAAGGTTTTTTAAATATGTAGAGTGGTTCAAGAGTATGGTTTAACAACAATTTGACACATAGATTTCCACGCAGGCGAAGCCGCGGGGAGCATTTAATCTATACTAATATTATAAAGAGGAAAGGTTTGATTTTTTGTTTGTTTGTTTGTTTGTAACGAATGGGCTCTGAAACTACTGGACCGAACGTAGCTTATATTGTCTAGTAACAGAATAACAATACTATGTGAAGAGTACAAACAATTTTGAGATCGCTTCTAAGCGATAAGGCCGCCCATTGTACTTTTATCATGTGATGTCTTTTTAATGATCTGTATCTGATGTACAATAAAGTATTTTTGTATTGTATTATAATTTTCAGTCATAATTTTTGGTATTACGGAACACAATCTCGAATTGAAGTTGGGGGCGAGCGAGCGTCGCCGGACCCTTAAGTTCTTTTAATCACTTATTTTGACAAGGTTTCATCCCAAACTGATCGCGTGTACATTATTTCCAAAGATACACAAGTTTTTTCAACCTCAGATATCTTAAAAAGCACTTCGTTTTAATATTATTTTCCACTTTTTATTCGCATTCGCGTTTGCAATCAATAATGAACTCTGTCTGGTTGGGATAAAAATGTTTCTTGTTCTGTCTGACCTTTGGCTGTCTAGGTTACTATGGATACGACTTTTCGAATGCACGCATTTTTTTATTTATTTAAAGCATTACTCTCTATTCTCTGAAGGAATTCGTAACGAATACATCCGACAGAGAACCAAGGTTATCGACATAGCTCTAAGAATTAGCCAGCTTAAGTGGCAGTGGGCCGGCCATATCTCGCGAAGAACCGACAAACACTGGGGCAAACGTGTTCTTGAGTGGAGACCACGACTCGGTAAACGTAGCGTAGGACGCCCTCCGGCCAGGTGGGATGACGACCTGCGAAAGACTGCAGGTAGATGCTGGATGCGGCAAGCTGAAGACAGAGCGCTATGGCGCTCGTTGGTGGAGGCCTATGTCCAGCAGTGGACTGCTATAGGCTGATGATGATGAATATCCACAGTAAACTTTCGTATTTTTAGTCTTTTAAAATAAAGGATACATACAAAATGGTATAATTGAAATCTGTCTCTACGGATACCGAAATAAATAATATTGGGGTATGCATACACTAAGTAATGTAGCGACATCACTACATAGTATGAAACAAAGTCGCTTCCCGCTGTCTGTCTGTATGCTTAGATCTTTAAAACTACGCAAAGGATTTTGATGCGGTTTATTAATAGATAATAATTATGAAGTTTTATAAACCATTTGACTCATTGATTTCCAGGCGGGCGAAGCCGCGGGGCGTATCTATTACTTAATATAATTTGACGATGATTTAAATTTGACGACCTCTGTGGCGCGGTGGGCGAAGGTGCGCCTGCGACGCAGGTGGTTGGGGGTTCGATTCCCTCCTCGGGACAAATTTTTGTGCGTTCTGAAGTTATATGAGATGATGCTGGGTGGATTAAACATAGAGATAAAATCATTAGTAATTTTAAATTATAAGGTTATTTGTAAAACATTTGTAAAACGACACTCTTTTCTGTCGTACGACTCTGTATTAACAGTGTCAAGATATTTATGATGCACTGTTTATTTAAGTCTCCATATATACCTATACAAACCTACCTACCGCCAGGCTTGAGGTACATTGTAAACCCTCGCGTTATGGCACTTATGGTTCGGGAGTGTCGTAAATGGCTTAGCAATTTGGGTGTTCAAAAGTGTTTAACACTGGTAAACATTATGACTTTATCATCATACCTTCCTACCAAATAGACTATATTTTACGCAATATGTAAAACATAATATTTGTTTTTAATAGAAGATTTGGATGTGTAGCCATTGATGCGCAAAAATGACAGATAAAGTTGCCCTTGGTGGCCACCAAGCTCAATTTCCGCATCGCTACCTAAACTTTACAAAACAAAACTACTGCTATTACCCATAACACAAGCTCTGCTTAGCTTGGGGCTAGATGATGCTGTGTGAATTGTCCAGCATTAATTATTTTGTTTATTTATTTATTATTACAAAGACATTAAAAAAAGCTTACCATATAAGGTATCACAAAATGCTCAACGTAATGTATATATATATTATAGTATATACATATATGTGCGAAACTCTCAAAATCTTTAAGAGTCGTCATTTCAATTTAATTTAATTTTAGTTCGTAAGAATTACTAACATTTATTATAAGATCAACACTAACAAATTATGGATCTATAGTAGTCCGAAATAAAAGAATTTTAATTTAATTATATATATTAGTATATACATATATATATTTCCTTTGTTCAACGCAATATTAAGATAAATAGGTGGCGGCGCTCGTTTGCCTCGGAGTATCAATTCAATTTATTTATTTCAGCTTTTCACAAAGTACATGATACAGACATAGATAATAATTAAGAGTACACAATTTAAAAATAAAATCCTCGTAAGCGGAAGGGACACATCCTGCGTTTACAGACGCATGACATAATGTGTATGCGTCCAGTGCTTCATAAAAGCGCAGTCCGTGTCCAGCCTTCCAGCTATCTCTCCTTCGTAGACCGAGACACGTTCTTGGTGACCCCGCTGACCCACTAACTGACGCTAACCCGGACGTGACGGCAACAACTCAGCTTCCGCACACTACTCACCCGACTAATAACCGACACCGCCGGATGCGGGGACGAAGAATTCCCCGTTTCCGCCCTTAGGTGCACTCGTGCACCTAAGGCGTTACCTCCCTACCCTCTTATAGCATCTGGCAACAGCCCAAGCCGGGCTCGCACCTAAGTGGTGGCCCTTGTGCGTGTTGCCCCAACCTAATTTTTACCGGCGAGGCGCCCTCTGCGCCTGCCAAAAGTCCGGTAACGCTGTCATGGCCATCTGAGGTCAACCGCATTATTGTCCATTCGAAAAAAAAAGCCTTCCAGCTATAAGGTTCAGATAGCTACTGCTACTGGTACTGGTAGTATCGCTTTAACAGAAATTATTGGATTTGTAATCGACATTTTGCAACTGACTTTGCTAACCAACTAACGACACCAACAGTGTGAATAAAATTCATAAATATCGCGCGGCATTACGATCTTGTAAAACAAATAAGATTTTGTATAAATATGCGAGGTTTCTTTTATTTTTAATGCCCGAGCAATTTTGTTCAACCTTTTGTGTCAAATAAGTCACTGTTTTGTTTTTTAGTACGACTAAATTATGGATAATTTTAGTTGTGTATCGGACTAAAATATAAATCGATTATTATAGGTAGAAAAAAAGCAGATAGACAGCCAAGGAAGACCAGCGCTATGGTACGATCTCATGAGCGGTCAAATCGGTCTCCACGAGCACATGCTGATTGGAGACCGATTTTGTTAGTTCTCTATAATCTGAGTTTAATTTATAAGAGTCTCTGTTCTGACAAAGTAAAAATATTTTTTACCTAATTTTTTTAATATTTTCTTAAGGCAACAGTTAGATAACAAACGACATCCGACTGAGAACCAAAGTTATCAACATAGCTCGAAGAATTAGCAAGCTGAAGTGGCAGTGGGCCGGCCTCGCGAAGAACCGACGTGGATCGTGTTCTGGAGTGGAGACCACGACTCTGTAAACGTAGTGTAGGACGCCCTCCGACCAGGTGGGATGACGACGAGGTATTTAGAAAATAGGTATAAAACAAAGTCGCTTCCCGCTGTCTGTCTGTCCCTATGTATGCTTAGGTCTTTCAAACTACTCAACGTATTTTCATGCGTTTTTTTTAAATAGATAGAGTGAGTCAAGAGGATGATTTATAAACTATTTGAGACATAAATTTCCACGAGGGCGAAGCCGCAAGGCGCTAGATGCTAGTTTTTACAAATATTCTTAATCTTATAGTCAGTTTGGATATTTTGCCAGTGACGTCGCCGCTAGCTGTTGGTGAGTAGCGACATCACGGGTACCGAGTGGTCCCGGGGAAGTTCCTGGTTATCGTCTCCGCTTGCGGAGTGGCATCCGAAGAGAACCAGATCCCACCTTGCGCTTGCACGCTTGCCTTCATTGGCCGGTCTGAGTGGAGTCGCGAGAGATGCATCTTAGGATGTAGACTCGGGGGTGGAAGTGTCTAATGGCGTAATAGCGAGGAAACCCTCTCAAGCAGTCTTCGTGATGGTGAAATCGGAGCCGCACCTCTCGACACCCCTCAGTCGTTTGCGCCGATGTTGTTCCTCTCCGGTATTTACGCCGGCTTTTAAAGGTACCCATCCAGCATTCGGCAAGCCACCGTCTGCCACTCTTAACAGTTATAAGACTATGTTTATGGCAGACGTCCGCAATATCCTCTATAGCTCGATTACCCAGTCCATCCATCCATCACAATAGCCTGGTTATATTTCTTTCATTTTTCTTTGCAATAGTCTCTACACCTGGCGGATACCATCTTTGGGTGTATCATATTGTTCACCCGAGGATGATACCCGCTATGTGTAGCCATCGCCTTTAGATTAACTTTCTCAAAGGGCCTATGTGCTGTTGGTTTCGGCCCCACGCAAGCCTTCTAAAGGACCGGGTCACTTTATGGCCCGAGATCATGGTAATGAGATACACAATATGTAGATCATTCATTTATTTGTATAGTACAGGATGCAAGATGAAAACTATTTATTTATTTATTTTATACTTAATGCACGATAAACTATATACAAAACCTATTTAATACAAAGGTGAACTTAACCCTAAATAGAGTTCTCTTCCAGCAAACCTTATTAGGAGAGATAGACAAAGTGAAGAGAGAAGTGGTTATATCTGCATAAATAAAATTATAAATAGACAGAAGATAAAATTTTAACTTACTTATTTAAGTTTTAACACTTTGATCTTTTTTTTAACCAAAGCCATTCGTGCTGCCGCTCTACACAGCGGTTGTGTTGCGCCGCACATGCGTTTCGTTCGAAAAACATTACAGCTGTGCTGAGTCACACAGATCTGTATTTTCTCAGCCGCTGCGCTATTGTGGATTTACGCATATACGTCACTAGTAGAAAACACATGCGATGTGTTTTCAGCACTCGAAGTGTTAAACTACGGACCATATAAAAAATATACCTTAGCCTAACATACATAAATTAAACCTATTTACTAGCACGTAATGTTGGCGACGTGTGTGACGCAATATGTCCTGCTGCGTTAGACTTCAAGGGACAAAAATCTATCCAAAAGGTCACTCGAAATATTTAACTGATTTTGACGTTATAAAGGCCGAGGGTCTTTATAACGTCAAAAACGTCGCTGTGTGGATTGTCCAGCATTATTTATTTATTATTTATTATTATTATTATGTCTCTCATTTACCATGATCTCGGGCCATAAAGTGACCCGGTCCTTTGGAAGGCTTGCGTGGGGCCGAAGCCAACAGCACAGAGGCCCTTTGAGAAGTTAATCTAAAGGCGATGGCTACACATAGCGGGTATCATCCTCGGGTGCACAATATGATACACCCAAAGATGGTATCCGCCAGGTGTAGAGACTATTGCAAAGAAAAATGAAAGAAATAAAACCAGGTTATTGGTGATGGATGGATGGACTGGGTATTATTATAATTATTATAAGCCACGATCCTAGTTTTGAGAATAGTTTTTGACTCACGTAATTACTTGGAGATACAGCTATATTTAGAAACAGATAATATTGACTGAGGATTTAGTCAAAGGAAACAAGTAATTCAATTCAATTCATTTATTTACCTTTTGACACAATATATATCTTCTTAGATAAGTCACAATACATTTAAACTTATAGCTAATTAACAGCAACCTTAGCTTCAGTGCCTATCACATGACAAAATATATTTTTATCAGCCAAACATTCGTCAATTGTATAATAACTCTTATTCAATAGAATTCTTTTAATACATACAAATAAATAAATAAATAATGCTGGACAATTCACACAGAATTATCTAGCCCCATGGTAAGCAGAGTTTGTGTTATGGGTACTAGATAACTGATATACATAATACAATACATTACATAGATAGATATTTTTTATTATACATAGAAAACGACCAGAACACCCGAAATAAATATCTGCAGATCGTACACACATTTGTTCCGAGGCGGGAATCGAACCCGCAACCTCCTGCGTCGCAAGTGGACCTTCGTCCACCGCGCCACATCGGTCGTCATAACAATAGTTTAATCAACAAATAGTTCAATGTCAGGTTTGTTTCTAAATTCGAATGGTATTTTATTATAATCATCAGCCTATAGTCCACCGCTGGACATAGGCCTCCCCCAATGAGCACCATAGCGCCCTGTCTTCAGCTTGCCGCATCCAGCATCTACCTGCAGTCTTTCACAGGTCGTCATCCCACCTGGTCGTAGGAAAAAATAGTAAACTACATACATATATGTAAAATACTCGAATCGGTTTTTTTTTTTCACGCTACGTCGCCAAAGAGGTCTGAGCCCTACTAAATTTAACTAATAACCCTAATACATAAAAACCACTGGGTGATATTATTTAGATTTAGTGATTTTGGTTTTATTAAAAAAATATATCTATCTATGTAATATATTGTATTATGTATATCAGTTATCTAGTACCCATAACACAAGCTCTGCTTACCATGGGGCTAGATAATGCTGTGTGAGTTGTCCAGCATTATTTATTTATTTTTATTATTTTTCTTCGTTGTTATTGTATGTTCTTTTTTGTAATTTTGTGTGTTTTTATGGACCTTTGTTGTCTGAAAATAAAGAATCTGAATTGAAAAAAATTAATAAAGCAATCAAACAAGTATTTTCTTACGCTCGGAATAAGGAGCATCCCCCAACCACATAAAAAACTTAAAAACATAACCAAGTCAAAAATAATCGTGTCGTTACCTATAAAGCGGCCAAATATCTCATATTATTGATGACTACGCACCGCTTTGAATGCATTACAATACATCTCTTTTTCCACGTCGGCTAAAGGGCTAAGAATGCTACCCCTTGTGTTATCAAAAGATCTGTGATCATATTTTGAAGCGAGTTCAAACTTATTTTAAATAAACCTGGTCATTTTTCACACAGCGCCATCTAGCCCCAAAGGAAACAGATCATAATGTTATGGGAACTATAATAGATGAGTTATGATAATATACTGCTGGGGCAAACGTATTCTTGAGTGGAGACCACGACTCGGTAAACGTAGTGTAGGACGCCCTCCGACCAGGTGGGATGATGACCTACAAAAGACTACAGGTAGAAGCTGGATGCGGCAAGCTGAAGACAGGGCGCTATGGCGCTCATTGAGGAAGGCCTATGTCCAGCAGTGGACTGTTATAGGCTGATGATGACGATGTGATGATGATGATAATATACTAGGTTGCGTGGGAGAAATCGCTGTCAGCGATGAGGCCGCCTATTGTCCTGTTCATGTGTAATATTTAAATAAAAGGTGTTATTTTGTTATGTTTTCAGTGTAAATTTATTATATATTTATTCAATATATACACGCAATAATATAATACAATATATCTTTATTGCACCTTCAATACAACATTTTTTAAAAATAATAACGGCCGGGTGATTATGTAACTCGCGACCGGTTTGCGACAGGCGTAAATTAAGCAATCAGTGCTGTCAAACGTCAATTTTGACCAATTTTGACGTTGTAGCTGGTGTCAAACTAATACAAAATTGACGTTTGACAGCACTGATTGCTTAATTTACGCCTGTCGCAAACCGGTCGCGAGTTACATATTCACCATACCGGTCACTTTATGGCCCGTAGTGGCTCAATCGGCGGCAATACATACTCTATATCTGTACAAAACACGCAAACTGACCTATTATTGGACGACCTCTGTGCTGCGTTTGGCGAAGGCAAGTCTGTGACGCAGGAGTTTGCAGGTTCGATTCCCGCCTCGGGACAAATGTTTGAGATATTAGTTCTGGGTGTTCTGGTCGTTTTCTATGTATAATAAAAAATATCTATCTATGTAATGTATTGTATTATGTATATCAGTCATCTAGTACCCATGACACAAGCCCGACTTAGATTGGGGCTAGACGATGCTGTGTGGATTGTGCAACATTATTTATATATCTTTGCGTTCCCACTAAGTCCTAAAAATGGTATCATTTTGAGATTCGTGAACGGAGGTACGGTAAAATTTTACGCCAAACGAAAATTCCGATGTTCCAAAATTTAACCCAAAACCATCAATGATTCGCTCAATATTTGCTAAATGCCCCAGGAAATGGTCCATCAATGCCCACAATTGGGCAACAGCGTGAAGTTATCGCCGATTCCGACCAAAGTTTACCTGAATGTGTGGAGCCTGATCTTCAAATGGCCGACGATAAAATAAATATGCTTATTTTGACGCCATTTAGAAGAGATCCATGTTATGAAGTGTTTTACTTACTGGCGTGGTGACCTGAAATGGATTTTGATCTCAGAATCCAAAGATGGCCAGTTCTCTCGGTTCTCTGCCGTTTCGGTCCAGTCGACGGCACAAATATATAATATCTAGCGGACCTTCCGGCTTCGCGCGGTTTTAGTACGGATCTCTAACTTTTTGAAAATATAATATAGCCTATGTTCACCGGGGATAGTATAGCTTCCCAACGGTGAAAGAATTTTTCGAAAGGTAGATGTCTGCTAATGAAATTAACTAGGGTAGAGAGGTATTTTAACTTCATTTAAATCATTAAATAAAACAGACTCCCAAACAGAATACCATAGAGTAATCCACCATCACTCATAGACAAGATTGGGATCTTCATACGATAGAGATCGCCGGCCTCCTTCGAAAAACATATTTAATATTTTGAAATGTATGTAGGATAAGGCAGGTAAAAAGGCGGTTTCCCTTTTGGATGTTCAATTGTATCTGCATAGTCTATATCTAAACTAATATTATAAGGAGGAAAGGTTTGTTTGTTTGTATTGAATAGGCTCCGAAACTACTGGACCGATTTAAAAAAATATTATTATTTTCACCGTTGGGAAGCTACACTATCCCCGGTGAACATAGGCTATATTATATTTTCAAAAAAGTTAGGGATCCTTACTAAAACTCCAATAATGTAACCCAAGGTGTACAAAATTCACCTAACAAAGTGGCATTCGAGTTTAACGCGGGTGAAACCGCGGGAACAGCTAGTATTTAATATTTTTAAATGTATGTTGGATAAGGCGGTTTC
Source organism: Eupithecia abbreviata (assembly GCA_943735965.1). Lineage (NCBI taxonomy): Eukaryota > Metazoa > Arthropoda > Insecta > Lepidoptera > Geometridae > Eupithecia > Eupithecia abbreviata. The sequence continues at coordinate 1,743,870 of OX031001.1, read as the reverse complement.
CCTATTGGATTTTCAATTTTATCTGCATAGTATAGAACAAAGCATTATAAGTTGTCGTGTGCTCTAAAAATTAGCAAGCTGAACTGGCAGTGGGCCGGCCATATCTCGCGAAGAACCGACGCCCGCTGGGACAAACGTGTTCGTGAGAGGAGACCACAAGTCGGTAAACGTGGTGTAGGACGCCCTCCGACCAGGTGGGATGACGACCTGCGAAAGACTGCAGGTAGATGCTGGATGCGGCAAGCTGAAGACAGGGCGCTATGGCGCTCATAAAGGCGCTCACATAAGCCACACACGGCAACTAGCATAGGTAATAAATAATAATAATAAATAATGGACAATTCACACAGCATTATCTAGCCCAATATTAACCAGAGCTTGTGTTATGGGTACTAGATAACTGATATACATAATACAATACATTACATAGATAGATATTTTTTATTATACATAGAAAACGACCAGACCACCCGGAACAAATATCTGCAGATCGTACACACAATCTTTCCGAGGCGGGAATCGAATCGCAACCTCCTGCGTTGCAGGCAGACCTTCGCCCACCGCGCCACATCGGTCCTCAAAATAAGTAACAATAAAATACAAAGCAAGTCAAAAGCAAACATTTAGAATATCCAAAAATGTTAAATTTATATCAATTTGATATTTCTTTATGATGGACCCTTCCTTGTTAAAAAAGGTCCTTTTCTAAGACCGAAGTTGCAGTCATTTTTGAACTATAGCTTTTAACGAAATGTCTGGAGATCTCTTAGGCCCGTGTTAGCTTGATCAGTCATAGATCTATGATTGAGTAAATAATAAATAAATAATGCTGGATAATTCACACAGCATTATCTAGCCCCATGGTAAGCAGAGCTTGTGTTATGGGTACTAGATAACTGATATACATAATACAATACATTACATAGATAGATATTTTTTATTATAAATAGAAAACGACCAGAACACTCGGAACAAATATCTGCAGATCGTACACACAATTGTTCCGAGGCGGGAATCGAACCCGTAACCTCCTGCGTCGCAGGCGGACCTTCGCCCACCGCGCCACATCGGTCGTCAAAAGTGAGTAACGCTTTTCTTTGATTATCAGAATAGAATAGAAATAGAAAAAAAAATAGAAAAAAATAGTATAGAAGATAAGAAAGCTTGGAACGAGTTTTGCTCCAACTCAAATCTAACAGCTTACAGATAAGCAAATCAAATGTACTAGACACATAAGTTAGGAACTAGTGGTTTCTTTTTCACTTCTTCCAATGGAGTACAAAAAATTGAAGTGGACATTGAAATAATGTTATTTGATAATAATTAATAGTATAAAATATGACCTGTCTAAGTGCTTATTTGTAAGCCTTAAGAAATAAAAAACATTTCATTTTGATGAAAACGTCACTCAAGCATAGACCGATGACAGAGAAAGCTTCATAAGAAGCGCATATTGCGCTCAAAAAATAAAAATTAGCGCATTTAAAGTTTGTGTTTAAATTTTTACTGTTTAGTTTGTTGTTATCAGTTTTTGTTATCAGTTTTCGTTCAGTATTAAATTCATAATAATTAATTTCATAAACATTGCACAATACAAAAAAAAATACCATATTTATTTCTTTAACTTAATTTACAATAATGTAACAGGGTTTGAGATTCCCTTTTTAAGTAGCTAATATAAAAACCTGTGTTAGGGATTATCGCTCTTCCGAATATAAATAAGTACTTAAAATATTAATTAAATTTTTATTATTACTGTATTATAATTTACTGTATTATTACAGGAGTGGAAGGAGAAAAGGGAGTCCTTGCCCAGCAGTGGGACAATAATGGCTAAAAATAAAATAATGAATAGTATTTATACTATTTATTATTTTATTTTATTAAATATTATTTATAAAATACCTAAGGAAACCAGCCAACAATACCCTCTTGATTTATATTAATTAAAAAGCAAGCCAATCAGTAGCCCAAAATAAATTTCACAAAAAACGTTCGAGCACGTAAACTCAAAACCCATAAAACACATCATTTCCCAAAATCAAACTGAATCTAATAATTATTGACGTCAATATAAAAATTCCGCAAAATTCCAAGTTATCTTGACTTGCCACTCGCCTCCGGGCATTCGATGGAATCTCTACTTTTCAGAATAACTGCTGCATCGAGCCAAAAGTTTTTTGTCTTTTTTTAGATGTAAAGTAGCGCTTGCGTTAGGCTTTGCTTGTTCGGATTTTTTCAGTTTTTATATTGTTTTTTTTCACTTCTTATTTTATTTTTAGCAGTATTAGGGATACCTAGTCAAAAAAAAGCTATTAGGAAACCTACCTCGATGCAAGAAGTTGTGGGCTTGATTCCCGCCTTGGGACAAATATTGGTACAATCTGCAAATATTTGTCCCGGTTGTTCTGGGTATTTTATAAGTAAAATAAAAAGTATATATCTATGTAAAGTATTGTATAAAGTATATCAGTCATCTAGCACACTAACACAAGTTCTGTTTAGCTTGGGGCTAAATGATGCTGTGTGGATTGTCCAGCATTATTTATTATTATTTTATTACTGAACGGATAAGGATGAAATTTTGTATAATGATAGTTTAATACCTGAAATAAAATTTTAATTCCATAAATTTATATTCAATGAGAACCAATTCCTGGGATAAAAAGTACCTAGCCTATGTTTTATTCCTACCTAAATGCAAAATTTCACTCCAATCTCAACAACAAATATCCATACATCTAAACATCCAAACTTACGCATTTATAATTTAGTGTGATGTGATATCATAGTAGGACAAACATCCAAACAAACAACCTCTAATTTATCAAAGGACCGCACGCTGGGAGATAAAACACGAGACACGCAGCGCCACCAAGTTACATATGCAGGTGGACAAAATTGGAACTAATGCTCCGTCAACGAATTGAAATGAAGATAAAATCAAAAACACCTTATTTCATTTACAAAAAAAACACCTTATTTATTTACCTTATTATTATTATATATTTATACATAATAATTATAAATTGGATAACAATTATTCAATATAATTATTATGTTATAAGAAATAAAGTATAAAATTGGACTTGTCTTCGTGCTTATTTTAATAGCCGTAACAGAAATAACGTTTTTGAAATCAGAAAATATGAGTCACGCATTTATTTTCTTTGATTTAAAGAAATAATACAATTTTTCATACACACGTTATCTGTCCGATAAATAAGGAAGCTTCACATCGCTATTCTTAATAAAGAAGCATAGTCTATGAAAATATTTTATTCTATCAAAGATAATAAATGCGTGGACGGAACGTAATGTCAATGTCGCCGCCGCCGGATCGTAGAATCAGCCCCTTAAGGCTAGGCCAATTGCAAAACTGCGCAATACAATTTTATTTATATTATTTTATTTTTATTTGGTACACAAAACACATGACAAGCAATAATAGAATAACACAAACAAATAATTAAATATGATCTGGCTTGAAACATAAACTGTGTGCACACAACAAATAATAGAGTGACACTTTGACTGCGGTTTTTTTTCGACGACTGCGGTCTTTTATTTTACCTATAAAATTCGTGCTGCCGCTCTACACAGCGGTTGTGTTGCGCCGCACATGCGTTTCGTTCGAAAAATATAACAGCTCTGCTGAGTCACAAAGATCTGTATTTTCTTAGCCGCTGCGCTAGTGTGGATTTACGCATATTAGTAAACTCATACCGTGCGTTTTCAGCAGTCGAAGTGTTAAGAAGTAGTTATACATAATAAAATTTTGAGAATCATAATACAATTTTAAACAACCTTATAATTTAGGATCGAGACAAAAAAAAGTACTGAAATACATACTAATTAATAACAAAGAATTAAACAACAACTCCAATTAATTGCTACTGATAGTTGAACGATCAACGTTCAGCAATATGGCTTATAGCCTCTCTTCGCATTAAATGATCGAGATATTCCCAATAAATCAGCGTTCGTTTTGCAATCAGCCTAGCCATTCTACAAACAGGCTGTTTCGAAGATCCGGCTGCGACAGCAAATATTGATATATCAGTCGAGCTACCTATAGATTGTATGTAACAGTCTGCAGTTGGCTGAATTATTTTTTTGTAAATACTAGGTCAATTTATATACAATAATGCATACATATATAGATATTTTTTATTATATATACATCGAATATACTCAGAACTCCCGGAACAAATCCCAGATCGTACAAATATATGTGCGACGGGAATCGAACCCGCTGCCTCCTACATGGCAGGCGGTCCACCCGCTAGGCGACAGAGGTCGTCCAGACTGACTGAATGTATAAATTTGTATCGACACACGGCAATGTATTTAGATGTTTTAACTTTTTCTTGTTGCCTCTGACTTCAACCCAAATAAGTGGGTTTCATTTTTTGTTTTTTGTTTGAAGGAATTTGTTTTCGATATGTCACAGATAGTGTTTTGTGCGGTTTTTTAGGTTGGTAATTGTTTTTTAGGTTCTTTTTTTTGGCGACCTCTGTGGTGTAGTGGGCGAAGGTCGGTCGGAGACGTATAGGTAGCAGGTTCTTGGTTATTTGTTTGTATTCTTTGTTATTCCTAAACTATGTGTCTGGATGGTAGACCTTGCATGAAAGATGATTATTGTAGAAGTAGTTTTTTTTAATGCTGGACTACCCACACGGCCGCTGGGGCAAACGTGTTCTTGCGTGAAGACCACGACTCTGTAAACGTAGTGTAGGACGCCCTCCGACCAGGTGGGATGACGACCTGCGAAAGACTGCAGGTAGATGCTGGATGCGGCAAGCTGAAGACAGGGCGCTATAGCGTTCATTGGGGGAGGCCTATGTCCAGCAGTGGACTGCTATAGGCTGATGAAGATGATGATGAATTGAAAATGTCATCAAGCTAAAAATTCGTTAATAATATGCAAAAAGAACAGAAGGTCAAATAAATAATGAATATGATTGTATCTATTGCGGAGTAAATCACGAGAAATTTATTTATTGACTTAATTGAAAGTAGAGAAGTGAATAAGATTGAGGTAAATTTTTATTGTTTTATTTTCTCGTGAAAAGTATTATTTTTCACTCGGGCCAAACCCTCTCCTCCGTAGACCGAGACACGTTCTTGGTGACCCCGTTGACCCACTCACTGACGCGAACCCGGAAGTGACGGCAACAACTCAGCTTCCGCACACTACTCACCCGACTAATAACCGACCCGGCGGATGCGGGGTCGAAGAATTCCCTGTTTCCACCAAGGCGTTACCTCCCTACCCTCTTATAGCATCTGGGAACAGCCCAAGCCGAGGTTCGCACCTAAGTGGTGGAAAATACTCTAGCCAAACCCACCCATTAGAACTCGGTCTGATCGTCTTTACTAACAACCTCGTCTATCATGGGGTGGTTTGGACCCTGGTTAAAAAATATAATACTCTATATAAATAAATAAATAATGGCGGAAAATTCACACAGCATTATCTAGTCCCAAGCTAAGCAGAGCTTGTGTTATGGGTATTTGATAATTGATATACATAATACAATACATTGCATAGATAATATGTAGATATTTTTTATTAAACATAGAAAAACTACTAGAACACCTTGATTTGTTCAAGGTTTTCTAGTCGTTTTTCTATGTTTGATCTGCAGATCGTAGAGACATTTACTATTTGATGACATTTATTATTTGTATAGTAGCACGTAACGGAACTGAAGTAACAAGTCAAAGACATTCAAGTATGTTCCGAACAATACTTTAGTATTAACTTTGTCACTCTAAATTAGAACCAAACTCCTTTTTGGTCTCTACGGCACAGGGTATCCTAGTGTAGAGATCAAAGTGAGATCACTATAATATTTAGTCCTAGTATATTAGCAAAATATGAATAATCTTAAGTTGATCTGATTGTGTTTCTATGTATGCATGTATTTTTGATCAAATAAATTATTATTATTATGTCTCTCATTTACCATGATCTCGGGCCATAAAGTGACCCGGTCCTTTGGAAGGCTTGCGTGGGGCCGAAGCCAACAGCACAGAGGCCCTTTGAGAAGTTAATCTAAAGGCGATGGCTACACATAGCGGGTATTATCCTCGGGTGCACAATATGATACATCCAAAGATGGTATCCACCAGGTGTAGAGACTATTGCAAAGAAAAATGAAAGAAATAAAACCAGGTTATTGTGATGGATGGATGGACTGGGTAATCGGGCTATAGGGGAGATTGCGGACGTCTGCCATAAACAAGTCAATCATAATGTTAAGAAGAGTGGCAGACGGTGGCTTGCCGAATGCTGGATGGGTTCCTTAAAAAGCCGGAGTAAATTACCGGAGAGGAACAACATCGGCGCAAACGACTGAGGGGTGTCGAGAGGTGCGGCCCCGATTTCACCATCACGAAGACTGCTCGTGAGCGGGTTTCCTCGCTATTACGCCATTAGACACTTCCACCCCCGAGTCTACATCCTAAGATGCATCTCTCGCGACTCCACTCAGACCGGCCAATGAAGCAAGCAAGAGGTGGGGATCTGGTTCTCTTGGGATGCCACTCCGCATGCGGAGACGAGAACCAGGAACTTCCCCGGGAGCACTCGGTACCCGTGGTGTCGCTACTCACCAACAGCTCGCCACAAGCTGCCCCGCGGGCTTATTATTATTATTATTATTTGTCCGGAGGTGGGAATCGAAGCAACCTCTGCATCGCAGGCAGACCTTTGCCCACCGCGCCACAGTGGTCGTCGCTTAGCTTGGGGCTCTTGATGATGCTGTGTGAATGGATTGTCCTGCATTATGCTTATATTTATTTTAATTCTTCTTTTTATAAAAAAAACTAGCTATTTCCCGCGGTTTCACCCGCGATGAATTCAAATTTCACATTTCTAAATTTGAATATAGCCTATGTTCATCGCGGATAGTGTAGCTTCCGTGAAAGCAACGGCGAAAGAATTTTTCAAATCGGTCCAGTAGTTTCGGAGCCTATTCAATATAAAAAAAACAAACAAAAAAAATCAAACCTTTCCTCTTTATAATATTTGTAGATATTATGGATTTTTCATTTTTGATTCTTACTAACATTTGTTGTAAGAATTGTGCGTTGAGATCTTTTGTATGAAAAATCTGTACAAATCTAGATACAGTAAGTACTGACCGATGATGATGATGATACAAAGAAATACCTTTTAATTAAATTTTGTAGTTAACTCTGGTATTTTTTTCATAATTTTATTATTTTAGTTTTAATCACAGTGATAGCCAGTCTAATGGAAAATAATTATAAATTTTCTGAGTTATCAAATTATGGAGATGGTTTGATATTTTCACCAGAGCCTAGTTCGTTATCTAGCAGGGTGTACCGCGTGCAGGTTAGGTTGGTTTAGGAGACGAGATATTGGAGTCTTTACACCATACAAATCTTTCGATCCAAAGTTAATGAATCTTGAAAAATACAAGTCTACTTTTTAATCTTATTTATGTGGTCAGATCATTTGTAAAACGTCAATATTAAGTCTTCATCGACACAATGGCGTAATTTCGCTTTCAAATGAACTTGGGGATTATTATTAATGAAAAATTCGCAATAACGATTGTTAATGAAGGGACTGATTAATAAGAATTTTATGAACATGTAAAATTGTATTGACATTCCAGAATTATTTTGAATATCCCATAATTATATTGTTTTTCAATACTCTATGTAAGTGAAATTCTCGAGCATTTCATGAAGTGAGCAAATCTACGATATGGCCACGACATAATGTATGTATGTTGGTAAACGTAGTGTAAGACCCCCTCCGGCCAAGTGGGATGACGACCTGTAAAAGACTGCAGAAAGATGTTGGATGCGTCAAGCTGAAGACAGGGCGCTATGGCGCTCATTGGCGGACGCCTATGTCCAGCAGTGGACTAACATTGATGTATGTATAACAGTGATGTAATATAGTACCTACTCCAATTTTCTGTTTACTTAGTATTTATTTTAGTATCAAGTTTCGCTCGTCTTACAATTTACTTATTAATAACTTGTGCACTTTTGTTAAAATATCCGATACCATGTTAATTGTTTGATAAAAATAAATAAAATGAAATTACAATTTAGGTGCACTAAGGGAGTTTCTCTGAAGGATAGGATTCGTAACGAATGCATCCGACAGAGAACCAAAATTATCAACACAGCTCTAAGAATAAGCAAGCTGAAGTGGCAGTGGGCTGGCCATATCTCGCTCAGAACCAACAAACGCTGAATAAACGTGTTCTTGAGTTAAGACTACAACTCGATAAACGTAGTGTAGGAGCCCTCCGGTCCGGTAGGATGACGACCTGTGAAAGACTGCTGACAGTTGCTGGTTGCGTCAAGCTGAAGACAGGGCGCTATTGCGCTCATTAGGGGAGGCCGATGTCCAGCAGTGGACTAACATAGGCTGATGATGATGTCTGCCATGGATTTGCCAACCACATTTCCAATGCAAAATCAAGAACAGACATCGCCAGAATCCTAACAGCTCAACGTCTGTCATCAACATCGTCGGCAGTTATGTCAGCCATTTTGTAATTTACATCTCTTCGAAACGTAGGTCCAAATTAATCGTCCCGGAATCTACTTAAGGCTCGGGCCGATAGTCAGAAAAACGCTACGTTTTTACAACGTAATACGGACCCCTAAAAACGACAAAATGTCTCGGGAACCGTTAAATACACTGTAGTTCTTTGACGTCGATGTGGGAATGTATTAGATATGGCATTCGTCTCGTTCTTGTTGAAATAGAGACTCAGGTTTTCAGATATATAATATGTGAGTACTGGGTAGTTTCTGCACGCGAATTTGCACGTGTTTCTTTAAAAGTTTAAAAGGCCTGTCCGTATCGTTTATAAAAAAATTACTATCTATGTACTAATCTTTTGTGTTACCCTTATTATTTATTCGTAGGTGTTACCTATGCATTTCCGTTATCTAGTACCCATAACACAAGCTCTGCTTAGCTTGGGGCTATAGATGATGCTGTGTGGATTATAAAGCATTATTTATTTATTTATTAATCGTTTAAATTATCAGGCAAACAAAACCGGTAATTATTCTATACCTATATTAAGTTATCAATTCATATAGAAATCCAAAATACCACCTCCATTATCAACCTACATCCTACAGTCACCCGAATATTTCTTCCAAAACAAAAACCCAGTAAACTGGACCAAAACATCCATCAAAAAACGCAAAAATACCTACACGACGAGGAAAATTATCTTTAATTATTACAATTGTAGCAAGCGGACTCTCTCCCAGTACCTCATCATATTTCCGTTTGAAAATCGAACGCCCCGCCATATTGGACCTTATTCTGACGTTTGTAGAACTGTCAAAGTTTTCGCGGGAGGTTGTATATGTTTGCAAGATGGCGGGCGGAGTTGGTTGTAGTTTTTTGCGTGAAAATTTTTCGTTTTCGGGTGTGGCCTTCAAGACTCCGCCTTAATAATGACTGCAATAGGCCGTAATGGGTTGACATGCTTCCGTAATAACTTTTTGGGAAATGGTGATTTTAAAAATAATGAGAGAAAATTTTTGGTTGTTTAATTTCATTTTGTAATTAGCTTGATTTAATTATTTCTGTTAATATCTTGGATGTAGCTCCCTTATTTCCTTAACTAGCTTGAGTTAATGGCTTTTTCACGAATGAGAGAAAAAAACCAATTTGAATTCAGATTTTATAAGAATAAAGGGCCACCTCAACGGGGGTGTGTCGCCGTGGCGATAGTCGTATCTTCATCATCATCAGCCTATATTAGTCCACCCACAGCTGGACATAGACTTCCCCCAATGAGCGACATATTAATAGTCGTGTATCTTTCCTACCATTTAATTCAATGACAGCTCTAGGGACATGTCAGAATCGTCCTAATCATTTATTCTGTTGTTTCATGTTATAACATATATAGGTCTTAGGTGTAAAATTCCCTATCTACCTCTACCTGTTCCATTGCCCTGGAAGAAAACTCTTTGTCTGGGTTAAGCTCGTCTATGTTCATATAAATAAATAAATAATGCTGGACAATCCACACAGCATTATCTAGCCCCATGGTAAGCAAAGCTTGTGTTATGGGTACTAGATAACTGATATACATAATACAATACATTAAATAGATAGATTTTTTTATTATACATAGAAAACGACCAGAACACCCGGAACAAATATCTGCAGATCGTACACACAATTGTTCCGAGGCGGGAATCGAACCCGCAACCTCCTGCGTCGCAGGCGGACCTTCGCCCACCGCGCCACATCGGTCGTCAATCCTATTTAGTTAAGTTACGTTATGTACCTCTATTATAGAAAATAGAATAGAATAGAAAAACATTTATTTGGACACAGGTACAAAATACAGGCATAGAATAAACAAACGGCGAATAAAGTAGTTTATCATGGGGGTGAGTGACACAAACAGGTGATATTAAGAAAATAAGACTACCTCCATGACCCTGCGCCGCAATAGGGGTTGGCTCAGCGTGTGCTGAACATTATTATATTCAGCGCTGTTTTTGAGCCAAAGACCTTAAATACTAATTGAAGTCACGGACGACAATTCTGTGACAAATGGGTGAAATATATATTAAAAAAAAAACAAAAGTTGATTATTATTGTGTATAAAAGAATTAAAGAAAATTTTGCTATAGGTAGGTAAGCTGAATAGCGTTGGGGCGCTACATTTTGTATTTATTTAATTTCTTATAGTTTGACCGAAACCGCTGTACCGCGCCTGAGGTATGCGAGACGAGGGGGAAATATCGGCCGCTCCGATCCATCAGTCTGCCGTCAACGCGTACTCTTGCTCTTTTTTCCTCGCCCCCCACCTCGCCGCACTTTCAAGGAGCGGTACAGCGGTCAAACTATATCTTAAACTACATTACAGTTGTATCGGTTCTGACAAACTGTGTGACAGTTTGTCGGCAGTAGCTCTCCTGTACAAAATTATATTGTATTGTACAATCAGCGTCAGATTGATATGAGCGTCTAGAGTAGTCAAAATGATCTGAAAAACATGGAAGCAATTTGATATATGCAGTTCGAATGATCATACTGTTACTCTACTGTTAATCTTACTACTCATTGTCTCATTTATGTGAGCAGTCAAGGTACCTGTACCTACTTGAGACTAGATACCTACCTACCCCCAACAGGGATTCCCGCCTTGCTGTTGCATAGTAGCCCCGCTGGTCACCGCGGTAAAGCTAAGAGGAACCCATGGGGCTGTGCCAACGCAGACGGCGACACAGCCGGCCCAGGGACAGACCGCTAAAACATAGGCTATTTTTCATGCCATCAGTTCCCATGGGATATAGGTAGAGATGGGTTTATACCGGGCATTTTTCGGGCGTATTGAAAAAAAAAATATTTTTTATTCCAGTTTTCCGCGTGCGAAAAAGCTTTTTAAACTATCATGGTTATTAACACAAAAATCAATTATAACGGGATATTTACCATGATTTGGATATTGGAAAACTCAAAAAAAAAACAAATCATTGTAAATATCCCGTTATAAATGACTTTTAACGCGTGCGAAGCCGCGAGCAGAAACAATCTAGAGCATTAAAAACTGTCGGAGTAAAGGATATTTACTGACAGACGTGTGTCGCTGGGCTCGCCTTGTCTCGTCACCTTGAAGGTAATAGCTGAAAATCAGTGTTTGCTCATAGAGCAATAGAGCAGCAAAACTTTATTTTCATTACAACTTATTATCGCATGAGAAACTCGAACGAGTCGAATTCGCCGGAATTCCCGCGGCGCCGCGGGCATCCGCGCGACTCGTTCCAGTTTCTCATGCGATAATAAGTTTTATTGTAATGAAAATAAAGTTAAAATTCATATGACACTGAAATTGCGCTCCGCTTCGCTGCGCTTCGACGCTCTTTTGGTGTGAGTTGAGCCTTAATTTTGTAGGTACTTGTTATGATTAAGCCAATTGTATGTGTGTGTTGTGTGTGTCAAATAAATGATTTACTTACTTTACTTACTAAAGGGATAATAACAAAGCCAAATTTATGTAAAAGCATACTTTATTCTTACATTAACAATCATTACATCGTATTCACAGCTTTGGTCTATGTAGAGCGTACATCATGCCCCAATATTCTTTAAAATTTATAATAATATCTCTTGTCCAATAAAGCGTTTTCTCAATAAAAAAAATAGGACAGTAAAAACTTTCGTTGTTTGAAGAATACAGAATGTAAGGATTACTTAGACTTAGTTTGTGTTGAAAGAACACCTAACGTTTCAACCCTAAACGAGTGATTAGTGTGGTCGAGCCGCGCGCGTACAGTCGCGTCTCTGCGAGCGTTGGTGTGGTGATCTTCCAACACGAACTAGGTTGTAGTTAACCCGCTTACACTCAAAGTAAAACAAGTTCGGCCAGATTGAATAGAGGGCGCTTTGGTGCGGGAAAGTGTCTGTCAAATGAGTCTTTATTTTCAAAAACGTTAATAAATAGCTAAGAGAGCGCTAGTGCATCGACACTAGCGCTCTCTTTTAGCTATTTCTTAACTTTCATGTCGAACCATTCTAACCCATAGGTACATCGAAGGTAGTATGAAAACTTCTTATGCCATGGCGAGGTCAGTCTAGCCATGTTTTGAGATAGAATTTTCATGCTCTATGCATTATATGATTTTTTTAGGTTTGTGGTCGATCTGCTGTCAGTTGGTATTTTGCATAATCCATGTCGAATGATATATGTATAAACTATATAGAGAAATTTATATCTCAACCAAGTAACACGACGGCAAAAAAAGGCGTTTTCATCATGTCAAAAAATAGATCCAATAGATGGCGCTTTTAGTTTGAAATTATATGGCATAGACTCCGAATAGGTTGGCATAACACTATACGACAACCTTTAATTTCATTCTTCGGCGAAACTTTCTTCTGAAATGAAAGAATATTTAAATTACAGGACTTTATGATAAAATTGTAAAATTTTCTTTGTCATTTTAATTATCTACCTTTTATGATTATATTTTTTTGACATGACTTATAAAGCCTAAGAATATTGTAGCTAACTAATTTGTAACAATTTTACACGCCCTGACGAGGCAGAATGTATAGGAACCTTATTAAGAAGATCTATTGTACCGACATTCCTGCAAAAATAAATGATTTTGATTTGATTTTTCGATTTTGAAAGACACCTGACGCCAAAGCAATCTTTATTTTTTTTAGAAAACGCCTCATTTCTAGTGTTTACATTCCACAGACCTACTAGTTTTCAAAGTTTGACGAAACAAAATCAATAACGATTTAATTTAATCTACAAACTCAATATTTAGGCCAATATTTTAGGCTAAATTAATAAAAATTTATCTTTCAGACAATTTTCTAAAAAAATCTTGTACGCTCCTTCACTCTAACACCTATATCCCGCATTCCTTAATCTATGGTAAATATTCACTATAACTAGAAAATAAAAGAATAAAAAAAACACTAGCGTTTCCCACTAATGTGCGCAATAGATTGTACTCTTACAGCGTAACGAAAATGCAAAGAATTCGGAAAATATCGAGCACCATAGATCGACTTCTGATAACCACGCAACGTCAGGCTTCAAGCGTTAAAAGTGGGAGATATAACCCCACAAGATACTACGCAGTTCAAGTGTTAAGAGTGGGAACTATAGCCCCTCGAAATACGTCACACATCAAGGGTTAAATTGGGACTAAAGTCTTAACAAGATAAATACTTATTTGTAGCACACTTCAAGGATTAAAAATGTAGTTCCAATATTAAATCATGAGAGTGAAAGTGGAAACTGACTTAAAAAAATTAGTTTTTGAATTCGGCTGTATGTATTTTTAGCCGACTGTTCGTTGATATCTCCTTCAATTATGGACTGGAGGAAAATTCTTTGTATGGACAATGTTTACGCGGTGGTCTCATAAAAACATTAATTCCTTTTATTTGATACTAGCTGCGCCCCGGGGTTTCACCCGCATGGTGATAGATATTTATATTTTTTCTGATATGTAAGCTATATTATTGTGAAGTTTCATCAAAATCCATTCATTAGTTTTTGCGTGAAAGAGCAACAAACATACATCCTCACAAACTTTCGCGTTCATAATATCATGTAGTAGGAAGTATTTGTCGCGAAAAACTTAAAAAACTTTGTCAGTATGAATTTGAAGTCGGTTTTTCGCTTTTTCAAGCTAATTACTTCATACATTTTTAATCAACGTTTCCAAGAGTCCTATGGTATAAATATTAATATCAAAGTCCTTTTTTTGTGACTTTGATATTGATATTTCATACAAGAAGTATAAATATTTAAATGACACATGAAGTAGTCGTGCATGGTTATCGGAATTCGACATAATTCTCTAGTCATGGCTAAGAATACATTTTTCAAAAATCAACATAACAAACAGAGATTTGGAGGATCACATAATATCCACATAGTTCTTAAATCGTGAATCACTTAGGCAGTTGTCTCACCGGCAACGATGAACGAGTAGCGAGCAGAGCTAGAATGTAGACACGAGTCTGCGTGAAGCGGGGAGCGAGTGCGTAGTTCCGATAGTTGTGTAGCTCGGCTAAAAGCGAGTGTGCGAGTGAGACGAGCGATTACTCGCATCACTCGCTCGCGGCGGCCAAACGACAGTCCTGCGCTAACCTGCATTGTAGAGAAATTACCGCTGGTTGCTCTCTCGGCGTGCATTCTGATCGCTGAGCGAGTGTTATTTTCCTGGCTCTTGTCGCCCAGCGACAAACTAGTGAAGCGAGTCCTCGCCGGCAGTGTGAACAGTCAGCGATCAACTATTTGTATATGCATCTCTTTTTTTTACACGGAACGTATATCTATTGTACGTTTCTTGAGCGAGAAAATAGCCGGTAGTTGGTCGTTTTCTCGCCGGCGGTGGGACAACTGCCTTAGGCTCAAGACTGTATTCCAACTAGACTGCAAATTTCCAGTTTAAATGCAGTTAGTGTAGTACAACTGAGAAAATAAACTGTAAACCGTGTAGGGGCCGAATTCTGCTAAACAATCGCTTTACTATATCAATGGTGTCGACGAAGAATCGTCCATAGTTGAAAGAAACTCTAGATAGTTCGTACGGTGCTATTTGCACGAAGAGATTGCTGAAATGTAAAATTTTAAAACGCGTCCCTCCAATTGTAGTTTCTTTAATTTCATCAAAGGTAAGGGGGACTCCAACATCTCGTCTCCCAAGCCAACCTAACCTGCACGTGGCACACCCTGCTAGATAACGAACTAGGCTCTGGTGGAAATATCAAACAATCTTCATAATTTGATAACTCGGATAAATTATATTTTTCCATTACTTGACACTGGCAGTGTGTCCAACCAGACACAATTGCCATTACCAAAGAATCATAAAGGTAAAATGGCAAAATGTGTCATTCTTAGATGAAACCATTGCTATAGTAAAGCGATAAATTTAGTACAGGGCCCTTGCCGATTGCAGTCGACGTACATTTAGCGTGCTGTCATTAAAATTGCACGCTAACTGCACTGTAATACAGGTACAGAAGTCAAATTGAAAACCTTTATGGATCTCGATTTATATATATATATATATATATTCCATGTGAAACTGTAAGCGAAAGGCAACGTTCAAAATGCGTTGTTTGAGATAAACACAGGCTGTTCTATTCACGATGAAACAAAATGGTGGGGTCTGCATCGCTTGGGCAGTTTCAGCGGTGCGTAAAAGCTGTGCCCTATAAGGAATTACCCCTAATAAGGATTGCATTAGGAGACGCCTCCAGCAGTGGACTATAGCGGCTATAGTGGCTAGTGTTGTTGTTGTAAGTATTACTAATGAAACAATTGAGTTATCTATAGACTGTTGCAAACAGATAGAGGTATCTGAATTAATCCGATTTTCCTCAAGAGTTGAAGAAAATCTTGATCTCATAGAAACAAGATATAAAATACTAGACTGAGAGCAGTAAAATTTTCAGTTCATAAAAGAAATGAAGCACATTGATGACAACCCCCACCTTATATGTTTAATCGTTTACAAAAGGAACACCCTGTATGCAAATATAAACGTTGCAATTATCGAGCATCGAGGTGAAAATAACTCGCACTAATACTTATATAAAGAAGCAAAAAACAACATCAAGTATATATTACAGTATTGTCCAAAAATCTTATAACCTATAACCTCTTGTATCTGCGAATGGCAAGATGCATTTCATGATGGAATTTACATAAAATTATAAAAAACAAAACATCGAATAGGTTAATATTTTCTTATTCTATTCTCATTTAGATAAATTGCCAAATAAATTCGATTTTATCACTTTCATTCAACATTTCTCTTTGACTACCCGCGTGTTGGAAATAATGTGACATTGAATTGGGACCGTTTCATAGACTGCGGTGAAACCAAAATCAGGTTTTTCAAATATTCGCGCGACTGCGGAGCGACCTGCTGCAGGCTGCTCAACCCGCATCGGTTTTGGCGCGTAGTAGCAGTAAACAAATTATTTCTACACTGCTCTTACATTATATCAAAGGGTTCCTTGAAAAACAAAGACAGGTATAAGCATGACCGAATGAAAGTTCAGAAAAATTTAATCATAGATCCATTCAATTGTTCGGGCCGATAAGGTCACGCCGATTTTGTGATAAATCACTGTCAAAACTAGTTTGTTTCAGTCTCTCTAAAGATAAAATACCAATAGTTAAAATATTATATATACGAGCTCAAAATTTTGGATTAAAACAGTTTAAAAAAATTTAATTGAACAGTGAAATTTGAACTTACGTCTGTTTTTACATTGCATGAAACCGTTTTGAATGAAATTGATTGACTGAATTCAATATTCAATATTCAGGATTCAACAAATTGAATGAAAGTATCATTCAATTTGTTGATTGTATGAAACAGTTTAAAAAACAGTATGAACCGGCCCCAACTCCAACACGCAGTAGAATCGAACATTGGCAAAAAGTAATCATTTAAAAACATTGGTAAAAAGTATCATTTTGGTAACTTCTCACATATAGTGCGGAGAATTTGAAAAACCTATATTTACAAGTTTCAATTTAGGCCTTATTCAATAACAAAAATTTGATTTAAATTAGTTTTTCCAAAAACCCCGGTAACGAAAATGATAATATCTAAAAAACAAACATAAAAACTAAACAACAGCTATATCTGAATTTATACTTATTGAGAGGAATATGGATAACTATTTATTAAAAATGTTTAGGAAATGACCTTACGATAGACAATTAAAGATGTGAGTGATATTGCCAATTCTTACAAAATTTAATTAAAAATATCGATATCGATTTTAATTATCGAACTGAGTAAATCGTGAAACTTTTCGCAGTAATTTAAAAGAATGTAGACATTTATGAAAACAACTTAACAAAGTTACTATAAAATAGAAAATATAGAAAAAAAAATATCAAAGACATGAAACAGCTCATAATATCATGAAAAAAATTCAACGTTTTTATAAAATTTTTAGGTATATGTATGAAAAAAACTACCAGACGACTTAACTGATGAAAGATAGCAATAACAATATATATAAAACAATACGTAGATTGTTTATCTTATTATTTCAATGATTGAAAAAACTAATAAAACAGGATTAATTACAAAAAAAACAATATTCAGAAAAAAAAAGAAATTATAAATTTCTTATCGCTGCTGTAACTAAATATAAAATACAGTAATAATAATAAATTTTCATATTTTTGACTACTTTGACATTTTTTTAGTTTTGGCAATTATTTTCGCCTCGCACTGGTTCCCCTTAACTTTTACACTTATGTAAGACCGAAATTATCAGTACATTTCACGATATTATGTACAAGGTCACTGTGTTTTTGCTTGTACATAACTAAAATTAATATAATTTTCTCGAATAATTACTATAATTTTATATATATTTTTCATAAATTTTTGACTAGAAATCGACCTAGCAGGATTTTATCTTTGAGAAAAATCTTAGATCTCTTTTCCATTATAACAAAAATAGAATCAACTTTGGGTTTTTTTTGACTTAGGTCGTTTTCAATTTTACCTAAAAACAATATTCATTGCACATCATTATTTAACTTTGAAAGTAAATTTAAATATCATATTTAATAAAAATCATGTAGTAAAAATATAATTTGGACATGATCGTAAAATCTGTATACAGGCAAAAACACAGCAAACATAAAAATATGGTACAGACCGTGCACATCTTAATAAAACTAGGAAAATTTAAAATACTTAAACGAAACCATGAGTATGTAAGTAATAGAATTATCTAAATAGGGTCTGCACGATTTTTTTTATATAAAATATACAAAGTATAAAAAAATATTCATGGAGATATAGAATGTCATCAAGGGTTTTATTCGACTGTGGAATGTTTCACCTCACTGAAGAATACGCGATAAATCCTGAAAAAGAAACACGATTCTAATTAAAAAACATAATTAATATGAACGCACCAGTAATATGGCAATTAATTACAATTAAATTCGAAAACGAACGAGAGATCTCAATCAACAGATTTCTTTCCGGCCCTGGTGGGGGCACAGAGAGGGCCCTCGAGGCTTGGCCTCATTGCCCCGGCGTCAACTCGAGGGGTGACGACCCCTCGGCCCTTGGGTTAGTGAGAATTTCTTTTTTTTCCCCTTCTCATCTCTGTTTTTTTGGCTGCATTTGTTTGTTTTTTTTTTAATAAACCCAAGGACTCAATGGTGGTTCCGCAGGGATCAGGTCCCGCGGAAGGGGTCGCCATGGGTGGTCGTCTTCCTGGGGCCGGGGCTGGGGCGGCGCTATGTTGTGGAGGTGCTGAGAGATCTATCATATTTGAAAATGAATAAAAGCTTCCGAAACCAAAAGTTGTTTCGAGATAGATAGGTAGATAGAAAACACTTTATAAAACCACACAAAACAGAAGACAATACAGAAATAAACAATAGAATAAAGTAAGTATATAGGGTGGCTGGGGCAAACGTGTTCTTGAATGGAGACCACGACTCGGTAAACGTAGTGTAGGACGCCCTCCGACCAGGTGGGATGACGACCTGCGAAAGACTGCAGGTAGATGCTGGATGCGGCAAGCCGAAGACAGGGCGCTATGGCGCTCATTGGGGGAGGCCTATGTCCAGCGACTGATATAGGCTGATGATGATAGGGTGGCATTATCGCTGAGAGCAATCTCTTCCAAGCAACCTTAGGATGGACTGGACATGAAGGAGCAATATAGACGATTAAAAAGAAAAGAAATACTTAACACTACATACCATAAAGGCAACATTATAATAGACATAGACATAAGATAAGGCTATCAATGTTTTATATGGATAAATAATGCTGATGCAGCAGTTTTTTGATGATAGGGAGTGATTTTGCGCTAAAGATAAAGATTTTTTATTTGCTAAAGAAATGACATTGTAAGGTTACAGGTAATAGGTATACATTTCATGGTTCAACATGCTTGACCGTTAGTCGGTATGCAAAGATATTTGAGAGAACGACGTGCACTAGTTTAAAGTGAATTAAATTTTTATCATTAAAAAAAATCGTCAATATTATAGTAACATTTACATATTAACAACATTTTTAATTTCTTTCTAAAGAGTACACCATTTAGTTCTTTCAACTGTTTAGGTAGCTTATAAAAAATTTCCAACATTTTTAATTTCTTTCTAAAGAGTACACCATTTAGTTCTTTCAACTGTTTAGGTAGCTTATTAAAAATTTCCAACATTTTTAATTTCTTTCTAAAGAGTATACACCATTTAGTTCTTTCAACTGTTTAGGTAGCTTATTAAAAATTTCCAACATTTTTAATTTCTTTCTAAAGAGTACACCATTTAGCTCTTTCAACTGTTTAGGTAGCTTATTAAAAATTTCCAACATTTTTAATTTCTTTCTAAAGAGTACATCATTTAGCTCTTTCAACTGTTTAGGTAGCTTATTAAAAATTTCCAACATTTTTAATTTCTTTCTAAAGAGTACATCATTTAGCTCTTTCAACTGTTTAGGTAGCTTATTAAAAAATTCCAACATTTTTAATTTCTTTATAAAGAGTACACCATTTAGCTCTTTCAACTGTTTAGGTAGCTTATTAAAAATTTTAGGAGCCATACTAACAACAGTTTTTCGCATTGATGCTGTGTTAGCTGGATGTGTTTGAAGTCTACTGTTATCTCGTCTGTTTCTACACACTTTGTCAGATAGCCGGGGAAACAGATGAGGATTATTCTTGACATAATGAAAATGAAAATGAAAAGTTTTTTATTTCTTTAAGCTTACAAATAAGCACTTAGACAGGTCATATTTTATAGTTCACATCAATTTTTTGTCCACCAGTGGAAGAAGTGAGAAGAAACCACTAGTATGTTCAAACTTATGTGTCTAGTACATTTGATTTGCTTATCTGTAAGTTGGTAGACTTTGAGTTGGAGCAAAACTCGTTCCAAGCTTTTTTCATCTTCTAAGTAATCTGTGGTAATAGAGTGCTACCTCTAATATGTAGAGGAACGGAAGTGTCAGAATTTTAATGATATGAATTTTTCTAATGTCCAGAGGGAGAGCATTCCATAGACGGTTGGTTTCTTTACTTTGCTTTGATGGTTTTTTAACCCCATTTTATACAAAAAAACTAATCTATGCGTCAAATTGTTTATAATAAAATTTTAATAATAAAATTTTATTGCCAAAAAAGAATTATTACAAACACAACATAATTCATTTGTAGTTTACATTAGAAACAAATCCAGTATATCGAGATTCTAGTCCAAACTATTATGTAGCCTCAGTTGCCTAAACTAGACTGAAACCATAAACAATATAAACCTTCCTCTTGAATCACTCTATCTATTAAAAATACCGCATCAAATCCGTTGCGTAGTTTTTAAGATCTAAGCATTCATAGGGACAGACAGACAGCGGGAAGCGACTTTGTTTAATACTATAATAATAATCCATTTATTTCAGGCAACTTAAGTCTATAGTTTGACCGAAACCGCTGTACCGCGGCTGAGGTATGCGAGCGGCGAGACGGGGGGGAAGTATCGGCCGCTCCGATCCATCAGTCTGCCGTCAACGCTCACGGCGGTAGGTAGCTTTCCTACCGGACGGTCTTTGTCAGACGCACATGAGATAAATATCCAAAGATGGGTCGAGCGCTATCTCGTGATGTCAAGACCGAAATTTTTAAAGTAGTCGAATATTTTAAGAAAACAAAAGCAGACAGAGATTATACATATAGGCTACTTTTTATCGTGGTACCACGCGAGCGAAGCCGCGGGCGAAAGCTAGTAAAAAAATATAAACATCGTTTCATAAAATAAACATATCGCTTACGATATCGTTAGATCTATCCGACAATACGTATCTCATGTGTACTCTTGCTATTTTTTCCTCGGCCCCCACCTCGCCGCACTTTCTTAGGGAGCGGTACAGCGGTTACGGTCAAACAATAGTACAGGATGGAAATACTTCAAAACGACGGCCCCTATAAAATATATACCTTAATCTAACATACATAAAATAAACCTATTTACAAGCACGTAATGTCGGCAACTATATAGTGATATACAAATTCTTAGGTAGGGGTCAACTTTTGTTGTAAATGAGTGGGGGGGGGGGGGGGGTTAAATAAGTACCTCATATCTGTGCAGTAACTGCGGTCCATTGTAGTGTGCGGTCTCGCTATAGAAGAACGGTCGCTTCATCGTGTTCTGCCCTAGAACAGACAAAGCTTACGTAGAAATATAATTGTATTACAAACATCTCTTCGTTTCGTTATCGTCTTCAGTTATCTAGTACCCATAACACAAATTTTGCTTAGCTTATAGAAAACGACCAGAACACCCGGAACAAATATCTGCAGATCGTACACACAATTGTTCCGAGGCGGGAATCGAGCCCGCAACCTCCTGCGTCGCAGGTGGACCTTCGTCCAGCGCCACATCGGTCGTCAAAATATAAACTAAATATTCACTAGTTTAACAAAAACATGTCTTTTTGATTTTAATTTTAAGTCTAATCTATAGATAATTATTATAATACATAGTTATAATACATTTATTATAATCTAATTATCAGTTATTTGATTATTTATAAGTATTAATACAACGGGTATTTATCGCGTTTATTTACCTATTTTTCCCGACGTTTCAACAGGTTTACACACTGTCGTGGTCACGCGCAAACGCGATAAATACCCGTTGTATTAATACTTATAAATATGTGTTCAGATCGCGTAAGTTTAAAAGTATTTTTTTGATTATTGTCTAATTATTTAATTAACTTTAATTTATATTATTATGTGACCTGTTATATTCGTTTTTTACCAATAAATTGATTATTCTGA
This sequence comes from Eupithecia abbreviata, assembly GCA_943735965.1. Lineage (NCBI taxonomy): Eukaryota > Metazoa > Arthropoda > Insecta > Lepidoptera > Geometridae > Eupithecia > Eupithecia abbreviata. The sequence goes on along the minus strand of OX031001.1, from coordinate 1,721,513 downwards.
TTATTCTGATTATGATGGATAAATGTGACGATTACTTACATAGCTGAGTATGTGCTGCTAGGGCGTTTTGCTTCGCGATCAGCAGTTCTGGCCCGGGGCGGGGCAGTGGATCGTAATAACCGGCTGAATAAACAAATAGTACATCAATAAATAAATAATGATAGACAATTCACACAGCATTATCTAGCCCCATGGTAAGCAGAGCTTGTGTTATGGCTACTAGATAACTGATATACATAGTACTATATATTACATAGATAGATATTTTTTATTATACATAGAAAAATACCAGAACACCCGTAACAAATATCTGCAGATCGTACACACAATTGTTCCGAGGCGGGAATCGAACCCGCAACCTCCTGCGTCACAGGCGAACCTTCGCCCACCGCGCCACATCGGTCGTCAAATCTCGTCGTTAAATCAATTGCAAGAATGAGCAAGAAGTGGACCGGAGTGGTAACAGCGTGGCGGGGACCACCTGGTAAAAGGAAAAGGGGACGTCCACTTGAAAGATGGGTCGACGAAATTTTGGAAACAGAAAATAATTGGGCGGCCATAGCGAAGGATAGAAAGAAATAGCACAATAAAACTTTCGAAACTATCATGGTTATTAATACTAAAGTCATTTAAAACGGGATATTTACCATGATTTGATTTTTGAGTTATCCAATATTTCGGCACAGTTGCATGCGCCATGATCACGGAGTAAGTGAAGGCACTGCGAGTTTTTATGGGCAGACATACCGATCTACCCTCATTTTTTGTCTTTTGCTACGAACGTTGCCACTAGCGACACATTGGATAACTCAAAAATCTAATCATGGTAAATATCCCGTTTTAAATGACTTTAGTAGAAATGGCACAGTCTGGAGGAGGCCTTTACTCAAATAGAGATCAAAGAATTATAGAAATACTTATTTAATAATGCTCAATAATTAAAGTTTTCTTATTTTATTTTAACAATGTTCAATTTAATTTGATTATAATTCAATTATTATGTAATTTATTCTTTGATAATAAATGGCTAAATTATTATTAATTATGTCTCTCATTTACCATGATCTCGGGCCATAAAGTGACCCGGTCCTTTGGAAGGCTTGCGTGGGGCCGAAGCCAACAGCACAGAGGCCCTTTGAGAAGTTAATCTAAAGGTGATGGCTACACATAGCGGGTATTATCCTCGGGTGCACAATATGATACATCCAAAGATGGTATCCGCCAGGTGTAGAGACTATTGCAAAGAAAAATGAAAGAAATAAAACCAGGTTATTGTGATGGATGGATGGACTGGGTAATCGGGCTATAGGGGAGATTGCGGACGTCTGCCATAAACAAGTCAATCATAATGTTAAGAAGAGTGGCAGACTATTTTTTTTTTTTTTTTATTAATTATTATTATTACATCAATTTGACTGGACCTTGTTCAAAACTTATAAATGAGATAGGCCCTATGTTTAGCTTTGAGCTTAGTATCATTATGAGTAGTATATTTTATTATCTCTATTATATAGCACTACCTACCAAACTGTTGTCCACACTACCCAAAGGTTACCAGGTAGAGAATGCTATCTAGCATTATGCTCGCCTATGTACAACTTTTTGTGCAATAAAGTATATTCTACCTATCTATGTTTCCCGCCAGAATATTAAAATTTTACTGGAAATAGCATTGACTTCCGCTAGATGTCACCAATCAGGTGTCTCCACGTCACCTCGTAGGCGCGCCAGTGGCGCCAATAGTTTGTGCTTTTGAGCGCCATGATCTTTTATTTCATTGGCGGCAAAATGGTTCATAAACCTTCTTCTTGAATCACTCTATTTATTTAAAAACCGCATCAAAATCCGTTGCGATGTTTTAAAGAAGCTTACTTAGGGACAGACAGACAGCGGGTAGCGACTTTGCTTTTGCTACCTGCATGCAAAATGCAACCCGATTAATTGAGTAGTTTTTGCGTGAAAGAGTTAGCAAACATCCATACAAACTTTCGCTTTTATAATATTAGTAGGATTGTGAAGTGTGTGTTACCTGGCATATTGCTATGGCTAGTAGGGTAGCACGGGTAAGGACTTCCTTGTGGCTGCATCACGCTATCACCACCTGAAACAGAATAACCTTGTGTTATAACCTCCTTTCTAGCCATCTAGCGAGATGAAGTTGAACCTCCTTTTTAAAATACTGGCTGGAAATATCAATTATACCTGATGACGTCACACAAGTGTCATTGGCGGAACAGAAGAGCTAAGTGCCAGACTTGACCAAAGTGGAAGAAAGAAAGAAAGAAAATTATTTATTAAACACTAACACAACACACAAACAAGGTTAATTACACATATATTACTACTACAAAGTACCTACCTACTTAGGTACCTACTAGAAAACACGTAACACAGACAAAATATAAAAAAAATAAAGTAAAAAGTACAAAATGTAAGTAGTATTTGGTACTAAGTAGCCCTCACAGAAAGTGGATAAGCGCGCGTGTGTAGGTCTAATAGGTCCTGACTCAGCTTGTTGCTCTAACACAATAATCTAAGGTCATTTGTGAAAGAGCGCTGGTTTTCAGTCAGAACCCGGTGGAGTGGCAGACACGATCTCAGATACAGCGGAATGATGAATAAATACATACAAGATTTTATTCAAAAAAATAAAAAATAAAATAAAAGATAATAATTATGGGGTGAGTAAAGCTATGCTGCTGTGTAGCTAGCTGTGATTTTTTCATAGATAGCTTGTACATAATTATGTACAAGCTATCAGTGAAAAAAAAAATAAGTTACATAAAATTAAAATAAAAGGAAGACCATAGTACATAATTCTAAGCAATTTAGTTCGTCCAAGATTAGAAACCAAGAAACAAAGAAGTCATGCCGTAAAACTGTCAAACCTGGAACAAACAGCGAGAAAAACTTGGGTTTTCAGGTTCAGAAGGGATAGATAGATAGATAATAATTTGACGACCGATATAGCGCGGTGGGCGAAGGTCCGCCTGAGACGCAGAAGGTTGCGGGTTCGATTCCCGCCTCGGAACAATTGTGTGTATGATCTGCAGATATTTGTTCCGGGTGTTCTGGTGGTTTTCTATGTATAATAAAAAATATCTATCTATGTAATATATAGTATTATGTATATCAGTTATCTAGTACCCATAACACAAGCTCTGCTTACAATGGGGCTAGATAATGCTGTGTGAATTGTCCAGTATTATTTATTTATTTATTTATTTATTTATAATGCATTTATTTGACACTGCAGCGCATTATACACATAGGTCACAATAGTAATAGATAGATAGATAATTCTTGTTTGCACACTTCGTTTACAGGAACAATGTAAAATAAAAAACTAGATACAATTGGCGGTCTTATCGCACAAGAGCGAACGAGAGTAATGGTAACACACACAACAAAACTTTTTAAATTGTTTATACAATTACTTATTATTCTGTATTATTATTATTGTTTCCCTGTAGGTTTATTTAATTAAATTTTATGTTTGCTGTGTTTTACTGTTTTAATGTGTTGTTTTATTAACCCATTAGAGGTCAAACCAAAACTGGCAATGTTTTTCTATTATTTTTTAAATTTTCTTATTGAAATATGAACTAGAAAACACAAAACACAAGAAAAAGTTCAAAAACAGTTTTTTTCATGAAATTACAGGGGTGGCCTCGCATGGGGACCTGTTTTTTGGCCAAATAAAATTATTTTCTTTCTTTCTTACTTATTATAGTAAAAACAATTTAAAAAGTAGAGATTTTAAATTGTGTGCGTGCTACAGCCTGTCAGAAAGGCAATAGCTCAGCGAAAAGCTTTGCTCTAAGAGCAAAACACTGATTTTCAGTATTACCCTTTGAGGCGACCAGAAGAACGATACACTGACATAATAAATGATGTGCGATTGCATAATATTTTGAATTTCAATCATTTTGGATGTATTTTATCATCACAAGAGATGTATTTTAACGTATGCAATCTGAACCCATAATTATAAATCAAATCAAATAACTTATTTGCTATGTATGATAAAAAAATATCTGCCTATGTAAAATAAATAAATAATGCTGGACAATTCACACAGCATTATCCAGCCCCATGGTATGCAGAGCTTGTGTTATGGGTTCTAGATAACTGATATACATAATACAATACATTACATAGATAGATATTTTTTATTATTATAATACATAGAAAACGACCAGAACACCCGGAACAAATATCTGCAGATCGTACACACAATTGTTCCGAGGCGGGAATCGAACCCGCAACCTCCTGCGTCGCAGGCGGACCTTCGCCCACCGCGCCACATCGGTCGTCAAATAATGTAATGTATTGTATTATGTATATCAGTTATCTAGTACCCATAACACAAGCTCTGCTTAGCTTGGGGCTAGATGTTGTGAGGATTGTCCTGGAATTATTATTTTCTATATAATTACCGTTTTCCGGTTCCTGTTTTACTTGTTGCTGTATATGGTCCAGTAAGCGTTGCTGCTGCATCCGCCTTTCGTTGTATTGATTTGCATCTGAGAACAAACATTTATGGTTTTTGTAAACTACTACTAAACAGGTAGAGGCTGGATGCGGCAAGCTGAAGACAGGGCGCTCATTGGGGGAGGCCTATGTCCAGCAGTGGACTGCTATAGGCATGATGATGATGATTTTCTTATATGAAATTTGAATTTTGTGACGAGGCCTATGTCCAGCAGTAGAGTAAGTACTATAGGTGGATGATGACTTCTTTACATAGTATAAAATGAAATCGCTTCCGTTGTCTGTTCGCTTAGATCTTTGATCACTTTAACTGTGGTTTTTTTTCGACGACTGCGATCTTTTTTTTACCCCAAAAAATTCGTGCTGCCGCTCTACACAGCGGTTGTGTTGCGCCGCACATGCGTTTAGTTCGAAAAATATTACGGCTCTGCTGAGTCACAAAGATCTGTATTTTCTCAGCCGCTGCGCTAGTGTGGATTTACGCATATTAGTCACTTGTAGAAAACACATACCGTGTGATTTCAGTAGTCAAAGTGTTAAACTACTCAACGGATTTTAATGCAGTTTTCAGCAATCGATAGAATGATTCAAGATAAAAGTTTATAAACTACTAGCTGCGCCCCGCGGCTCTACCAGCGTGGAAATCTATGTGTCAAATAATATATAAATCTTCCTCTGGATATTTTAATTGATAGAACAAAATAATGTACGACTTTGCAGAAAACATCTTTATCTACAAAAAGTATCGCGACAGCATTATGTCTAACTGTTATAGTTAATTCACAATAGGCGTTATTTGCCTGCGAAGGACTGCAGGCAGACGCTGTAGACAGGGCGCTATGGCGCTCATTGGAGGAGGCTATGTCCAGCAGTGGACTGCTATAGGCTGACGATGATGATGATGTGTTGTTTTATTTTTAAAATTTAAATGGAATGCCGTCGCTTGAAAAGTCTATTTATTTGTACCTTGCTATGAACCCTTATCAAAATAAATTACTTCTTATTTATGACTGCTTCAATACCATATAAGTATTTTATTGTTATTTTTATTTTTGTTTTTCTATTTTATTATGTTAATTGTTCCTGTTTTTTTTTGTGTATTTTTGCTCTATTTTTATATATGTACGTTCTTAAGATAAATATTAATTATTTTATATATAATTATCCTAAATAATTACGCCACCTTCAGCTTTAATACGTACCGATCCTATCCATCCAAAGGTTGCCTGGAAGAGATCGCTTTTAGCGATAAGGCCGCCGATTGTGCCACTAGATTTAGTTAGTATTAACACTTTGAGTGCTGAAATCACATGGTATGTGTATTCTACAAGTGACTAATATGCGTAAATCCACACTAGCGCAGCGGCTGAGAAAATACAGATCTGTGTGACTCAGCACAGCCGTAATATATGGAACGAAACACATGTGCGGCGCAACACAACCGCTGTGTAGAGCGGCAGCACGAATTTTTTAGGTTAAAAAAAAGATCGCAAGTCGTCGAAAAAAAACCGCAGTCAAAGTGTTAAGATCCTTTATTATTTTTTTGTATTGATGGTGCAATAAAGATATATGTATTATATTGTATTGTACCTTTATATATTTTATTGAATATTCAATACCGGCATTCTATTCAAAAGATATCACGAGCTCAAAAATGTAAGTAAAAAAGTCGCGTGGTCGCCGCTCACTCCAATCAATAAATTTCTTTCCGGCCCTGGTGGGGGCACAGAGAGGGGCCTCGAGGCTTGGCCTCATTACTTCGGCGTCAACTCGAGGGGTGACGACCCCTCGGTCCTTGGGTTTTGTGGGAATATATATTGTTTTCCCCCTTCTCAAAGTTTTTTTTTTTGCTTCATTTGGTTTGTATATTTTTTTTGTGTTTTTTTTTTTTTTGCCGCTCACTCCGTCCGGCTAACTATGCGATGTAGGCGTCACTTCACTGGGGTTGGGGAGGGGAGTCAACGTTAAGGATCTATGTATGTTTGTTGCTCTTTCACGCAAAAACTACTGAATGGATTTTTATGAAACTTCACAATAATATAGCTTACATATCAGAATAACAGATAGGCTACAATTTATAAAGATATAATGTATACTATGCTGCTGTGATAGATATTTTGGATAATATACAATATATCTTTTTTATTATATCTCGCAAACCTGCGCGTTTACAACATTAGTAGGATAATTATCTATACTAATATTATAAAGAGGAAAGGTTTGATTTTTTGTTTGTTTGTAATGAAGCTACTGGACCGATTTGAAAAATTGTTTCATCGTTGGGAAGCGGTGAACATTGGCTATATTATATTTTCAAAAAAGTTAGGGATCCGTACTAAAACCGTGCGATGCCGGGAAGTTCCGCTATTTTATTAAAATTATAATAAATGCCCGTGCGAAGCCGGGAAGGGCCGCTAGTATGAGAATAAAGTTCAAGTTATGGTATACAATACAATACAAAAATTCTTTATTGTACACCATAATCAAATTAATCATTACAAAAATACATTATATGCGACAGGTACAATGGGCGGCCTTATCGCTTAGAAGCGATCTCTTCCATGCAACCTTTGGATGGAAAGAATTACATGAATTTAAGAAAAGGCAGGGGGTGTACCACTGGTTATCTAAATAAGAATACTAAAAAACATCAGGTATGGATGATGATGATGATGATGATGATGATGCCATACCTAACATACCTAATTGCTCCTTGGTCCGCTCGTAGAGATACTTGTCGTCGTCCGTGATATCAATTTCCTGTTTTATGTGGTTCTCGTTGAAAAAGCTCTGGGTCTCCATTCTGTGTTGATCCTAGAATAATAAAACGGGTGCGTTTTTAATATGAAGAAAAAACTTAAACACTAGCTGTTTCCCGCGGTGTCACCCGCGTTAAATTCAATTTCAATATAGCCTTTGTTCGCCGCGGACAGTGCAGCTTCCCAACGGTGAAAGAATTTTTGAAATCGGTCCTGTAGTTTCGGAGCCTATTCATTATAAACAAACAATTAGTATAGACAAGCTACTGGCTGGTCCACCAGTTCAAGGTCGCTCAGCGAGCTATGGAAAGAGCTATGCTCGGAGTTCCTCTGAAGGATAGGATTCGTAACGAATACATCCGACAGAGAACCAAGGTTATCGACATAGCTCTGAGAATTAGCAATCTGAAGAGGCAGTGGGCTGGCCAAAACCGCCATGAACCGACAACCGCTGGGGTAAACGTGTTCTTTGAGACTACGACTCGGTAAACGTCATGTAGAACGCCCTGCGACTAGTTGGGATAACGACCAGCGAAAGACTGCAGGCAGATGCTGGATGCGCAAGCTGAAGACAGGGCGCTATGGCGCTCATTGGGGGAGGCATGTCCAGCCGTGGACTAACATAAGCTGATGATGATGAGAACTCTAACAAACTTATAACTCTAACGTGTCGCTCGTGCAATAACAGCAAGTTAAAATTATCCTACTATTCAGAAGCTCAAGGACTTCTGTAGTCCATTTAATAAACTCTTACAAACTATAGTATTCAATTTAACTTATACCATTATTTATTATCTGTTTTATTGTGACAAATTATTATAAATGAATTTATTTTAATTTTTTAAGGAGGCCTTTGCCCTGCAGTGGGACACCCCGGGCTAATATAATAATAATAATAATAATTGAGCCTCGATCAACACCTGAAGAGACTCTCGCTAGGAAGTTGGATCAAGGGCCAGATCCAGAAGGCGGTACTCTTGGACTCGGCACGTATCGTCAGGAAGTTCCTCTCTCTGCAGCCCTAGTCACCGGCCGCTTGACTCTAGCGAGCGGTCGGTGATCTACCGTTTTGATATATTTTTTACTGTAGAATAGTTTTATACAATTTTATTGTATTTTCTATAGTAAAAAATGTATTTTATACGAGAATTTTAATAAATGAGTGTATAATAATGTCTGTCTGCTTTTTTTTGCACAATGCCCTATGGTGTTTCCTTTGTCATAACATAAGTTAGTATGTGTTATAATAAAAATGTAATTTATCTTTAAAAATAGTATTTAACGACATCAAGTGTAACATTGTGTACCTACGGTGGAAATAAATAAACTGAAATTAAACTGAAACTATAACTCTAAGGCTGGTTTTATAGTCAGGCCGCTGGGCAGCGCGCTGTTAACGTTTACTGAACGGCGCTGCACAAAAGCGCGACTTTGAAACGCAACTACTACCCCCATACATCTACGAACTCTAACAAACTATAAATACTACAACTCTAACAGAACTAATTATAGGTAGAACATATTTCTGAACAGAGCTTGCAATAATTATAATAAATATTTCAATTAAATTGATATTTTCAACTCAACCCTTGTCTCATTCCGTAGAAGCATTGCAGCCGATGCTGCCGCCAATAGCTGACTTAGTTTAGTTTTAATTATGTTAAACTCTATTGATCTGTTCACTAGTTTTATGTTTAAATTTGTTAATAGTGGAGACTTCACTGGTCTATGTAAATCATTAGGCTCAACTCACACCAAAAGAGCGTCGAAGCGCAGCGAAGCGGAGCGCAGTTTCAGTGTCATATGAATTTTAACTTTATTTTCATTACAATAAAACTTATTATCGCATGAGAAACTCGAACGAGTCGCGCGGATGCCCGCGGCGCCGCGGGAATTCCGGCGAATTCTATAAACGGAGCCGTGCGACTGCGCGAGAAGTCGCGGGAAGTCTCGAGAATGCTCGAGCAGTCGCGAGCCGCTGGCAATATCCCGCCCCTCGCACCCGCTCCCCGCGCGCGTCTGTTGCGCGCGAGTATTCGCATTCATTCTTTGCAGTGCAACGAATACATATGTGATGGAAATGGATGAAGAAAAGCTTATTTATTTTTGATTTTATTTTTGATTATTTTATATTTATTTATTTTTTAGTTTTGTTGAAAGTGAACTGCGCATAGGAGAGCGACCCGTGAATTCATCGCGGGCGGGCTCGAGAAGGCGCGCGGACTCCCGCGACTTCTCGAGCATTTCAGCGACTTCTCGAGCAGTCGCGGAAGTCCGCGCGCCTTCTCTACCGAGCGGGTCGCTGCGCTTCGACGCTCTTTTGGTGTGAGTTGAGCCTTATTGTAACTCTTTATAATGTCTATGTACTGTCTGTCTTCCAAATAAACAAAAATAAAAATAAAAAATAACCTGTCGCTCGTGCAATAACTGCAAGTTGTGCTGTTGATTCCGCAGCAGCTCCGCGCTGTCCGGGTACCCGTTCTGATACATGTAAGGGTTAGGCTCCCGCATGCAAGTCTTGTAGTAGTACACGTCGGGTAGTTTATGAACTATAACTCTAACAAACTATAAATACTACAACTCTAACCTGCCGCTCGTGCAGTAAATGCAAGTTGTGCTGTTGATTCCGCAGCAGCTCCGCGCTGTCCGGGTACCCGTTCTGATACATGTAAGGGTTAGGCTCCCGCATGTAAGTCTTGTCGTAGTACACGTCGGGTAGTTTATGAACTATAACTCTAACAAACTATAAATACTACAACTCTAACCTGCCGCTCGTGCAGTAACTGCAAGTTGTGCTGTTGATTCCGCAGCAGCTCCGCGCTGTCCGGGTACCCGTTCTGATACATGTAAGGGTTAGGCTCCCGCATGTAAGTCTTGTCGTAGTACACGTCTGGTAGTTTATGAACTATAACTCTAACAAACTATAAATACTACAACTCTAACCTGCCGCTCGTGCAGTAACTGCAAGTTGTGCTGTTGATTCCGCAGCAGCTCCGCGCTGTCCGGGTACCCGTTCTGATACATGTAAGGGTTAGGCTCCCGCATGCAAGTCTTGTAGTAGTACACGTCGGGTAGTTTATGAACTATAACTCTAACAAACTATAAATACTACAACTCTAACCTGCCGCTCGTGCAGTAACTGCAAGTTGTGCTGTTGATTCCGCAGCAGCTCCGCGCTGTCCGGGTACCCGTTCTGATACATGTAAGGGTTAGGCTCCCGCATGTAAGTCTTGTCGTAGTACACGTCGGGTAGTTTATGAACTATAACTCTAACAAACTATAAATACTACAACTCTAACCTGCCGCTCGTGCAGTAACTGCAAGTTGTGCTGTTGATTCCGCAGCAGCTCCGCGCTGTCCGGGTACCCGTTCTGATACATGTAAGGGTTAGGCTCCCGCATGTAAGTCTTGTCGTAGTACACGTCGGGTAGTTTATGAACTATAACTCTAACAAACTATAAATACTACAACTCTAACCTGCCGCTCGTGCAGTAACTGCAAGTTGTGCTGTTGATTCCGCAGCAGCTCCGCGCTGTCCGGGTACCCGTTCTGATACATGTAAGGGTTAGGCTCCCGCATGTAAGTCTTGTCGTAGTACACGTCGGGAAGTTTCTGATAGCTGTCTAATACCTGGAATTAATACAAATAATAATAATAATAATATAATATAAGACTTTATTCAGATAACTAACAATTTTCCTTAAATCTAACTTATTTTAGCACATGTTATCTGTTTGCCCTAGTTTGCTATGCCAAACTCATGGATCATGGTTATTAATACTAAAGTCATTTAAAACGGGATATTTACCATGATTTGATTTTTGAGTTATCCAATATTTCGGCACAGTTGCATGCGCCATGATCACGGGTTACTCCATGATCATGGCGCATGCAACTGTGCCGTGTGATAACTCAAAAATCAAATCATGGTAAATATCCCGTTTTAAATGACTTTAGTATTAATAACCATGATAGTTTCAAAAGCCTCTTCCATTTTCTTCCACTCATTCCTATCCCTGGCGGTTCTTGACCATAGTTTTCCAGCGATAGCTTTTAGGTCATCTTCCCACCTCTTAAATGAATAATTAATACAAAAAGAAAATATTTATTTGCGTTTCATATAAAATAATACAAATAAGAAATAATGAAAAGAAAAATAAATAACAAAACGTTATGATGTAGAGAATTAGAACTACTTTTTGTATGTTTATTTTAGATGGCATTGTTGTGTTTTTATTTTTATAACGCTTTTATTACCTTCACCTGTATGTATGTTTGTTTGTTTGTTTGTAACCGACCCTTTTGGACTCGATTTTGACCCACTTTGAACGGTCAGATTTAGAGTCAGATCTAGATACTGATAGAAGTTAAGAAATTACATTACATTGAAGCAATATTTTAGCGACATTGAAGCAATATTTTCAGAAAGCACCCCCCGCTTTTAACATTAAAATAATTTCTTATATTTATCACTCTTATCCATAAGTTGAATTATTTTCAACTTTTTAGTTCGGTTTATTTATAAAAGCGTGGTTTTTTAGTTTTTTTTTAACTATTACCTATTTATTTGTGTTTAATAACAAAATGGAAAAAAAAGGGTTATTTATTTTGATGACCTCTGTGGTGTAGACGAAGGTTTCTCCTGCGACGCAGGAGGTTGCGGGTACGATTCCCGCCTCCGGACTAATGTACGATATTTGTTCTGAAGGTTTATAGAAACTAGCTGCGTCCCGCGGCTTCGCCGGCGTGGATATCTATGTGTCATATGGTTTACAAACCTTCCTCTTCTATCTAAAAAAACCGCATCAAAATCCGTTACGTAGTTTTAAGCAAACACAGGAATAGACAGACAGCCGGAAAAGACTTAGTTTTATACTATGTAGTGATAGATAATTACCTGTTTTTGGTATAAATCTTTGAGGTCATATCCATTTGTATGAGATTTTCTTTCTAAAGCATATTTCTCCGCTTCCTTGTTATACTCTTCGTTCGTCTGTGGTATATAATCTTCCGAACTTTTGGTATAATCTTTAGCTTTATAATTATCTTTTTGGTAACTACCGCTACTACCATCCTTTTGGTAACTACCACTCCCATCCTTCTGGAAACTACCATCCTTTGAGTAACTACCGCTCCCCTCTTTCTGGTAACTACCATCTTTTGAGTAACTACTACCATCTTTTTGGTAACCATCATCTTTGTACTCCTTCTGGTAGTTTCCATCTTTATATCCTTCTTTAGGATAATCTCCATCTTTAGCATACGCCGCGCCATCTTTCGCATAACTCGCGCCATCTTTCGCATAACCCTCCCCATCTTTCGCGTAACCAGTCTCTTCTTTCGCGTAACCGTAGGGGTCGACCTCAGAGCTGTAGGATTTCTCGGATACTTCGCTGTAGCTGTTGTTGGGTTGGGTGTCGTCGTCTTCGTTTAGCACAGGGTCTGTTTGCATGAAGGCGTCTTGCTTCTTGGGCTTGAGGCTCTGTGGTAAAGGTTGGGGTAGATTGGTCATGTGGCCTAGGGTTTGAAGGCGATAGGCGAGCTGGAAAATGAAATTGGTATTAATATGTTGGTACGACATGCAGATATCTTTGCTGGGTATTTTTCTTAAAGTCAATAGACCATCGTTTAACCACAATCTGATGTGGCTGACGATGTATCACGAAGGTCTAGAAGATATTTTGATGATGATTAAGATGTTTACTACGAAGCATAAAATATATATCTACATAATATAATGTATTGTATAAAGTATATTAAATCAGCTACAAAATCTACAGTCCTACCTGATTTCCTGTCCATATTTGACAAAAGACCTGCGTTTGGAGGGAAGTAATCAGTACGGTCTATATTAAATACATTATTATATTAGCCCGGGGTGTCCCACTGCAGAGCAAAGGGCTCCCTCCCCTTCTTCCACTCATCTCGGTCCTCAGCAAGGAGAACCCACTCACTTATTGTATAGGTCGAGCTCATCCCACCATCTCCGCCTAGACTTTCCACGTGGCCATCGTCCGTCCGGGACCCAGTCAGTGGCGATCTTCGCCCACTGCTGGTCTGACATACGCCACACATGTCCAGCCCAATCCCACTTGAGTTTGGCGGCTTTTTGGGCAGCGTCGGCTATTTGCGTTTTGGAGCGCAGTAACGTGGGTATTTTTTCAGTTAATTAAAAAAATTTTTTTTCGTTTTATCCTGTTTGTAGATCTTTTTAGCGACAAACACAAACATCAAAAACATGGTGGCTACGCCCTTTAGCTACATGACATGATGTTTGAGTCGGTACACATCTACAGCCTAGTGATACACTGATGTACGCTAGCCTCCCCCTGAGTGCCCTTATCATATGGGGCGTAATACCAATATGATATTTATTAGCGACGACCGATGTGGCGCGGTGGCCTGCGACGCAGCAGGTTGCGGGTTGGATTCCCGCCTCGGAACAATTGTGTGTACTATCTGTAGATATTTGTTCCGGGTGTTCTGGTTGTTTTCTATGTATAATAAAAAAAATCTATCTTTGTAATGTATATTGTATTACGTATATCAGTTATCTAGTACCCATAACACAAGCTCTGCTTACCATGGGGCTAGGTAATGCTGTGTGAATTGTCCAGCATTATTTATTTATTAAAGCTATGATGTATATTAACGCTGTTTCGGAGGTAGAAAGGGAGAGAGGAGGGCAGGAGAGAGAGACTTACAACACTGTTGTCCGGTTCCTGCATGTTCACATCGGGTGTGCTGGATTGGGGCAGGGGGTGGTGAGGCAGAGGCATCTGCCATTTCTTGCTCTCGTCGCTGTAAAAGAACAAAACATGCAGTGAATACGGTGTTTCTACAACATCACACTTATCACACTAATATAATAAAAGTGAAAGTTTGGATGGCTGGATGTATGGATGTATAAATAATGCTGGACAATCCACACAGCATCATCTAGCCCCAAGTTAAGCAGAAAGTATGGATACATTTGCAGATGTATAGTATAGATGGATTTATTTGATGTTATTTTTTAGAAATAACAAAAATACATCAATATTTTGGTTATTTTAAAAAAATACCAAATTATTAGGCAAACAATATTTCTACAGAAGTACTAAACTGTGCTTGAATTGTGCGTGTATAGGTCTACATGGAATAACAAAAAAGCAACTTTTTGTCACACAAATCAGTAGAGAAATCACCCTTAAACGGTTCCATAGAAACAACGTATGCGATGGAAATGCGAAAGTTTGGATGGACGTTTATTACTTCTTCACTCAAAGTCTCCGGTTGACAAAAGCTGGCAAAAGTCTGAACGGATCGGTCAGAAATTTTGCATAGACGTCGATCAAGATGATCTGAATGAGACGTCTGAAATGATACCTAAGCTACTTCTTTGTCGTAGTTTTCCTCTGTTACTGGTATTAACTCATCGGGCCAACTCTACTGCCATACGTGCCGTAGGGTATTCAAGAACGTATGCGATGGAAATGCGAAAGTTTGGATGGACGTTTATTACTTCTTCACTCAAAGTCTCCGGTTGTCAAAAGCTGGCAAAAGTCTGAACGGATTGGTCAGAAATTTTGCATAGACGTCGATCAAGATGATCTGAATGAGACGTCTGAAATGATACCTAAGCTACTTCTATGTCGTAGTCTTCCTCTGTTACTGGTATTAACTCATCGGGCCAACTCTACTGCCATACGTGCCGTAGGGTATTCAAGACCAAGTTCGGTCTAGCGAGCCATATAAGGGCTCATGATAGAACAATCCGTCAAGTCATAGAAATCGATGAGGAGGCCTATATATTGACGAGCGTCTTCTACTATCACTAAAGAAGGCTTATACGAATGACGGTGTACTTACCAGTCTTCCTTCTTGCCATCCCTGTATTTAACAATGCGGCTCTTACGGATGACCATCACGGTTCCCTACGGGGTGGAGCTTGGGAAGGTTCTGTGAGGGGACGGCGTCTTTGCTGAGCGTCTTCCACTATCACTGGTATTGACGAGCGTATTCTACTGTCACTAAAAAAGGCTTATACGAATGACGGTGTACTTACCAGTCTTCCTTCTTGCCATCCCTGTATTTAACAATGCGGCTCTTACGGATGACCATCACGGTTCCCTACGGGGTGGAGCTTGGGAAGGTTCTGTGAGGGGACGGCGTCTTTTCTGAGCGTCTTCCACTATCACTGGTATTGACGAGCGTATTCTACTGTCACTAAAGAAGGCTTATACGAATGACGGTGTACTTACCAGTCTTCCTTCTTGCCATCCCTGTATTTAACAGTGCGGCTCTTACGGATGACCATCACAGTTCCGTCGGGGTGGAGCTTGGGAAGGTTCTGTGAGGGGACGGCATCTTTGCTGAGCGTCTTCCATTGACCTGGTGAGAAATTGTAATGTATTTAGTTTAATATGAGTAAAAACCATTATCGCTCAATGTTTTTAGCAGAAAATTATTTTTTGAGCAAGAAGAGTGCTGAAAATGGATTTGAAATGAGATGACTTTGTTAACCGACTTTAGGAGGAGGTTTTAGGAGTATGTTTGCTTGTTCAAAAAAAGCTTGGGGCGAGCTTTGCTCCAACTCGAAAACTCTAACAAGGTAAAGGATCAAATTGGTCACTTAATTATTTTCTAGTTTAACTTATGCAATAGATAAGCAAATCAAATGTGCATAGGTATTAGACACATAAGATGAACATACTAGTGACAAAATATGACTTGTCTCAGTGCTTATTTGTAAGCCTAAAGAAATAAAAACTTTGATTTTGATTTTGTATGTTTTTTTTATTATAGTTTATGTTGGACATCATCAGCCTACGACAGTTGACTGCTAGACATAGGCCTACCCCAATGAGTGCCATAGCGCCCTGTCTTCAGAGCTTGGGGTCCTACACCCCCTCCGACCAGGTGGGATGACGACCTGCGAAAGACTGCAGGTAGATGCTGGATGCGTCAAAATCAAAGTTTTTATTTCTTTAGGCTTACAAATAAGCACTGAGACAAGTCATAACACTACGTTTACCTACCGAGTCCCGCAAAAAGAGGATCGGTATTACAGGATAATATATGTATATAAAGATGTGTAAGAATAAGAATGGCTGTGTGGTGTCGGCCTAGATAGAATAGCACCACCCCAACTCTGCCCGTGGGTGTCGTAGGAGGCGACTAAGGGACATACACCGGGGGGCGGGCAGCAGCGTCCCTTGCAGCACACTAAATTGCACTGCGATCCCCAACCCGCATGCCCAGCGTGGGGATTATGGGCATTCCCCCCCCATATGAGTAGACACGCCAAGAAAAAGTGGCCCCTAGTTCCCGGCCGCCTCGCTATTCCTGGCCATGGCAGCGGCCACGGTAACGGCGGGGCAGGGGGTGCTAAGAATCCCCGGGCTACACTAGGCTGCCACTCAGTAAAAAAAAAATTTGACCCTGGCTACGTTTAACGGACGCACTCTGAGGCTTGACCACCATCTAGCGCAGTTGGAAGTGGAGTTAGAGAACATTAAATGGCATGTTCTGGGGTTATGTGAAGTCCGTAGAGAGGGGGAGGACACCGTGACCTTAGACTCGGGCCATCTTCTCTACTTTCGCGAGGGTGATAAAACATCCCAGGGTGGCGTAGGCTTCCTCGTCAATAAGGCCCTCTCTAACAACGTCCAAGAAATCTCCAGTGTGTCGACCAGGGTAGCGTACCTGATCCTTCGGCTGTCCGAACGGTACAGCATGAAGGTAATTCAGGTTTACGCACCGACCTCGGCACACTTGGATGATGAAGTGGAGGATATGTATGAAGACATATCCAAAGCCTTACATAACACCACTAAGGCCCACTTCAACGTTGTTATGGGGGACTTTAACGGCAAGGTGGGAACCCAGACTGGCAACGAATCCCGAATAGGCCCGCATGGTTATGGAGTCAGGAATCACAGGGGGCAAATGCTTGTCAACTTCCTTGAGAAGGAGGGGCTGTTCTTAATGAACTCTTTCTTTAAGAAACAGCCTCAAAGGAGGTGGACATGGCAAAGCCCCGACACTGTGACTAAAAATGAGATTGACTTCATCATGACGGATAGCAAGCACATATTCAGAGATGTCTCTGTGATCAACAGGTTCAATACCGGATCTGATCACCGACTCCTCCGAGGCTCTCTGAATATCAACTTGAAGCTTGAAAGAAACCGTCTGATGAAGTCCACGCTCCGACCTGACCCAATCCAAATCATGGCGGGCACCGAGAAGTTTCAGCAGCTTCTTGGGAATAGATTTGTTGCCTTGGAACCCACTGATGACGCTGACGAGACCCTACACAATCTGGTTGAAACGTTGAGGGACGAGGGCATCAAATTCTGTCGAAAGCAGCGTACTGGTAAGAAGTCCAAACTCTCGGATGAGACTCTTGTGCTGATGACAAAAAGACGGGAGACCACCCAAGCGACTTTGTCAGAGAGGTCAGACCTGAACAAGCGGATTGCGAAGATGGTACGGCACGACCTTCGGAGCTTCAACACGCGCCTCATTCAAGAGGCGATAGAGCGAAACCGAGGGTCCAAAGTATTCACTCAGCAGCTTGGCAGGAGCCACCTGACAAAGCTTAAAATGCACGACGGGAGGACCGTATTGTCAAAGCCGGAGATATCCGCCGAGATAGAGGATTTCTATGGCCGATTATACGCTGCACATGCCCCTCGTTACCGACGAGATGACCGAGATTCCAGAGCCACCCTGACACGCCACTATACCGACGAACTGCCTGACATCAGTCAAGACGAGATCGTGTTAGCTCTAAGGCAGCTTAAAAATGGAAAAGCCCCCGGTGAGGACGGAATTACTTCAGAGCTTCTTAAAGCCGGAGGAGCTCCTGTAATACAGGAGCTGCAGAACCTCTTTAACACCGTCCTTCACAGTGGGAGAACTCCAAAGGCGTGGAGCGGGAGTTTGGTGGTGCTCTTTTTTAAGAAGGGAGATAAAACCCTTCTTAAAAATTACAGACCCATTTCACTCTTGAGCCACGTCTATAAGCTGTTCTCACGGGTAGTCACGAACCGTCTCGCCAGGAGACTCGACGAGTTCCAGTCACCGGAACAGGCTGGGTTCCGCGGAGGATATGGCACCATAGACCACATACACACAGTGAGGCAGATTATACAGAAGTCCGAAGAGTATAATCAGCCCCTGTGTCTGGCTTTTGTGGACTATGAGAAGGCATTTGACTCCATCGAAACCTGGGCTGTTCTGGATTCCTTACAGCGATGCCAAGTAGACTATCGTTATATCGAGGTGCTGAGATGTCTCTACGAGGCCGCCACCATGAGTGTCCAAGTACAGGGCCAGCAGTCTAATCCCATCCAATTGCGTAGAGGAGTGAGGCAGGGGGATGTCATATCCCCGAAACTGTTCACTTCCGCATTGGAGGATATGTTTGGGTTGCTGGACTGGAAAGGAAAGGGCATCAACATAAACGGCGAGTACATCTCACACCTGCGATTCGCTGATGACATAGTCTTAATGGCGGAGTCGCTTGAGGAACTGAACCGGATGCTGGACGGCCTAGCTTCAGCCTCCCGATGTATCGGTCTTGGCATGAATTTGGATAAAACCAAAGTCATGATCAATGGTCACATTGATCCAAGGCCGGTAGTCGTACATGGTCACCTTCTCGAAACTGTTTCCGAGTACACTTACCTTGGGCAGATTCTGCAATTGGGTAAAAACAGTTTCGAGAAGGAGGCCAAAAGGAGGATCCAGCTGGGCTGGGCAGCATTTGGGAAACTACGTCGAGTCTTCTCGTCATCCATACCGCAATGCTTGAAAACGAAAGTTTTCAACCAGTGCGTCCTACCCGTTATGACCTACGGAGCTGAGACGTGGACACTCACGATAGGGCTGGTCCACCAGTTCAAAGTCGCTCAGCGAGCTATGGAAAGAGCTATGCTCGGAGTTTCTCTGAAGGATAGGATTCGTAACGAATACATCCGACAGAGAACCAAGGTTATCGACATAGCTCAAAGAATTAGCAAGCTGAAGTGGCAGTGGGCCGGCCATATTTCGCGAAGAACCGACGGCCGCTGGGGCAAACGTGTTCTTGAGTGGAGACCGCGACTCGGCAAACGTAGTGTAGGACGCCCTCCGACCAGGTGGGATGACGACTTGCGAAAGACTGCAGGTAGATGCTGGATGCGGCAAGCTGAAGACAGGGCGCTATGGCGCTCATTGGGGGAGGCCTATGTCCAGCAGTGGACTGATATAGGCTGATGATGAAGAATAAGAATAAGAATAAGAATGAGAATGAGAATGAGAATGAGAATGAGAATGAGAATGAGAATGAGAATGAGAATGAGAATGAGAATGAGAATGAGAATGAGAATGAGAATGAGAATGAGAATGAGAATGAGAATGAGAATGAGAATGAGAATGAGAATGAGAATGAGAATGAGAATGAGAATGAGAATGAGAATGAGAATGAGAATGAGAATGAGAATGAGAATGAGAATGAGAATGAGAATGAGAATGAGAATAAGAATAAGAATAAGAATAAGAATAAGAATAAGAATAAGAATAAGAATAAGAATAAGAATAAGAATAAGAATAAGAATAAGAATAAGAATAAGAATAAGAATAAGAATAAGAATCATTTATTTGCTTAAAACATGAGTATTAACATGGTGTGAGCATGCAATTATGTTAAAATATTATATCGTCGCCTGCCTGACTAAGTGACGTAACCAACATTTTGGCGTATTTGACTTTTTTATGTTGGTTTTTTCTACTTTTGAAGACGAACCGTTCTGTCTAATCGGTGTATCCGTATCTTCTTCCTGGGTCTAGATGTACGTTGACGTATCTACAGTTTTTAAAAATTAAAATTATTCTAAACGTCGTAAGTACACTTACGACGTTTAGTATGATTTTCATCCATACAAAATTTTGTTCAAACAAGTCGTAAGTGCAATTACGTCTTTTAGTAAGACACGGAAATTACTATGTTTGCACTTGTATCTGTTAGGGAGTGCAAAGGGGGAAGTAGGGCGGGGCTCACGGATCACGCCACCCGAATCGCCCGATTGGGAGCAGTGACCCGCCACGTCGGCTAGCAGCAGGACGTGCGTCGACGCAGCAGCGCAGAGCGGCGGAGATATTTTATTCGTAAGTACTACTTATTATACTAACCCGGATAAGTTTAACGTGTGTATGTATCTGTGTGTGTCTGTGGCTTCATAGCTATCAAACGGGTGAACCATTTTTAATGCTGTGGCAATTATTTTTATTTTACATGCACCAGTCTTTCGGATCATGCTTATGAGATTGTTCTTAGGCTATTTTTGGCCAATTCGGTGCTGCCGTGTCAAATTGTCATAAAAATGTATTTTATTATAAATGTTTGCCGTTAACTATTATTTTATGTACTCACATCATTATAGTAATTTCCCGACTGCGGAGGCACGGTAATGTTATCTATACCTACAGTACATATTCTATCTTGATACTTACTTACGGCCGGAACGTGTGTCAAACCTACCTACGCGCCTCGTGTTCTGTAGTAACTCGGTATTAAACAAGTCGCGAATAGCAGACAGAAACAAACGAACGGTGTGAGCTTTTTTAGCAGCAGAAATAAGTATGTACAAGTACTCACTTTATATAGTAAAGTGTAATTATACTGTACTGGAAAAATACTGTAGGTATAGATAACATTACCGTGGCGAAGGGTTATGTTTTTATGTATGTATGAGATTTCTTTGTAACACTCTACAGCCTAAACGAGTGGTTGGATTTCGGCGTGTGAGATGTCATAATATCGTCTCGAATCGTCATATATTAATAAATAATTAATGCTGGACAATCCACGCAACATCATCCAGCCCCAAGCTAAGCATAGCTTGTGTTACGGGTACTAGACGACTGATATACTTAATAAATATTATAATAATATTACGTTAGTGTATTTATTTTTGTTTAAGGTTCATCAAAATGGATGAAAACCCAGATGTGATAGTGAAGTGGCTGGATGGCACTGAAAACTGCGTCTCGACGAAAGAATTGAGGAGTGTTAATAAGGGCGACAATGTAAATGAAATCGGCACCAAAGTGAAAATGTTGTATAAAAGGAGATGGTATTTTGGAACCGTAGTGATGACCGAAGTTGACGGTCAACAGGCTTCAAATGAAATACAACCTGCCTGCGCCGAGTGTTCATCAGATGATGAACCATTGTGTAATCTAGCCAAGCGGCTAAATGCAACGTTTTCATCAGATGATGATCCATTTAAAAATTACGATGTTGAAGAGCCAAACGATCCAGATTTTGTTTGGCCACCAATCAGGCCAAGAAACGATTCTATATCCAGTGACGCTACTGTCTGCGCTGACGAGGTAAATTCTAGAAATCAAATAGAATCAAGATCACACATCCAGTCATCACAACCTCAATCACAAACATGTGAAAATATTGGTTGTCATGAAGAAGTTTTTAGTACTTGCGTTAGATGTTTTATTCTTCAGTGTTGGGATCATTTTATAAATGATGATTCATGTGAACACCATTTTGTACGTCAGGTGCAATCTCCTAGTATCTTGATGAATAAGGATAATGCTCACCCTTCCGAACAGTTAGTCCCAAATGGTTCTAAAATCGACGGTACTCAAGCAATTTTCGGTCCAGAAACGCTTCAAGTTTATGATTTTCTTGAAAATGTACATTCCCAAATGCCAGTTGGAGATGCTTTTAAAGATGCTAGTGAGAATGTTAATCACTGCTCTGGTCCCTCCAAAATGCCAGTTCAAGATCCTTTTGAAGTTACTCCAGATAATGTTAACAACTGCGTTAGTCCCTCTGAAATGCTTGTTCGAGATGCTTTTGAAGTTATGCCTGAGAATGTTAACCGCTACGTTAGTCCAACCGAAATGCTAGTTGGAGATTCTATTGAAGTCACGCCTGAGAATGTTAACCGCTACGTTAGTCCTTCCGAAATGCTAGCTCGAGATACTTTTGCAGTAACGCCTGGGAATGTTAACTGCTGTGTCGATGTCTCCCAAATTCCAGTTCCAGAAGCTTTTGAAGTTGATGGAGCTCCAAGAGAAGTAGAAATGTCTAAGAATGAGAAGATAGATAAGAAGAAACAAAATAAACTCATGAAAGATCTAGGGAAAGAATATAAAACACAGGTTAGAAAAACGACTATGCCAGAAAAAACACTCGGCCCTTCTTGTAATATCGAAAATTGTAGAAAACAAAACCGCAGCTGCCACGTCTTTAATGACGATTCCCGCAAAAACATATTTGATGGTTATTGGGCACAAGGTAATGTTCAACGACAGCGTGAATTTATTGCTAGACACATTGAAAAAATAACAACTCAACGTAAAACTGCTGGATCAGAATCAAGGAGAAAATTTACCCTTAAATATTATTTGACGTCAGATGCAGTAAAAATTAACGTTTGCCGAAATTTATTTCTAAATACCTTAAACATAAGTGAACGTACCCTCAGAACAGTAGTTGAAAAATTGACTGACACTGGAATAGTTGAAAAGGACAAACGCGGAGGACGAGTGGAGAAACTTAAAGAAGCCGATGAGATATCTCGAGAATTGATCGAAAGGCATATAGATCGATATCCAAGAGTCGAGTCACATTATTGCCGTGAAAGTACCTCTCGAGAGTATTTACACTCAGACTTAACTATAAAGAGAATGCATGACATGTTCATGAATGACCCGGAGCATTCTTCTTTGACGACTAGCTTATCTACATACAGGAGAGTTTACAATTCTAAAAAGTTATCTTTTCACCACCCTAAAAAGGATCAATGCAGCATATGCATGATGTTTCGCGAAGGGAACGAAGAGGTCAAGGCTAAACTACAAGAAAAGTACGACAGACATCAAGAAGAAAAGAAACTGTTTCGAGAGAAAAGAGCTGAGTGTAAGCAGCAGTCAAAACAAGCTCCGGAAATTGCACAGTGTGCAACATTCGATCTACAACAGGTAATAAACTTACCTATTTCCAACGAAAATGCGGTATTTTATAAGAGGCGTTTGTCTACTTATAACCTAACAATTTATGATATGACCACAAAAGATTGTTATTGTTTCACTTGGCATGAAGGCCAGGGCAAAAGAGGAGCATCAGAAGTGTCTACGGCACTACATATTTTTCTTAAGAAAAGTGATGAAAAAGGCTTAAAATTCGTTTATTTGTTTGCGGATGGATGCAGTGGACAGAATCGTAATTCGATTGTAGCTTCAACTTTGATGTATATTATCAACAACTGCAGAAGTGTTGAAGAAATTACGCTACGGTTCTCTGTGCCAAACCACGGTCAAAGCGAAGGGGATTCAGCACACAGTGCAATCAGTTACGCTCTAAAGAAAACTGGAGATGTTTTTGTGCCTGCGCAGCTTCTACCAATATTTAAATTGGCTAGAAGAAGCAAACCATACCATGTTATCGTCCTAGAACACACAGATTTTCTCAATTTTAAAAAGCTGTCAGCTGATTTACGCCTACTCTCAGTGCGAAAAGATGATGTTGGATCTCGGGTAAACTGGACCGAAATGACAGAATTTTCTGTTCGTAAAACAAACCCCACCACTTTGTTCTTCAAAACAAGCCATAAAGAAGCATCTTACAGATCTTTGACGTTGAAAAGAAATATGTCCAATTTTCTGCACGCTGGAGTTAGTACTCTCAATGAGACGCAACCAAAAATCTCAAAAGAAAAGTACGAAGATTTGATCTCGCTAACCACTGGTGATACGCCAGTCATCAGATTGTCCGAGCACGTGAATTTTTATAAATCTCTTCCACATCTTGAATGATGATTTACAAACCGATATTCATTGATTGAATGATAGACATGTCAATGATTCTTGCATAGAAACATTAACGCAATAATACCCAATTTTTTGTCACTAGATAATAAATAACAATGATCCAGTTGTTATATTTAATTTAAATTAATATGTTAAAGTAAGACTGATTGCACAATTATTAAACAAACACCTAGTCTACGAACGTGTTACCTAATTATCATTATTATTTTTTAAAGCCTTTATTGTCTTAGACATAACTGTTTGTATGGGTATTTTGTTGATAAGGAGTTCATGTTAATATTCTATTTTTCCTACTATATAAAAATAGAAACTTATTAATTAAGTACCTACTGAAAGATTATCTTCGATAGATCTCATTTCGATTTAAAATAAAAAAATGTTCCTTTAGTAATATTACTAAGTAAGTTATAACGTACCAAGTACGCCATTGTGATTTATTGTAACCTACCTTTAATTGTTTGATTAAACTGTAATTGATTTAAAATTAACGAATTTCATTTCAAAAATACCCAGACCTATCTGAAATTTGAAGCCGAAAATTTCAATATGAAGTTCTGACGAAGTGACGTATCTACTTTAAATTGATTTATTGAAGAAACCTATTCTTAATATAATAGCCAAACCACGTTATCAGGAAGGCCTTATTTTGAAGTATATTGGTGTGCATTTTCATTTGAATCGATTCATAGATATGCGTTTTACAATCACAATTGCATGCAACTCTTAACAAAAAAGCTTATACTGTAAAATGACCATTGTGTCAGTTACGTCAGTTAGTCAGATTAGCGACGATATATGAGCTACATGTTTTGCCAATACTGGCGTGCAAATAGGTGTAATACGATAATGCCGGATCTACGGGATTTGCGGGACTGAAAACTGACCAAAAAGTTCGCAGATGTCGTTCTGAATACATATTTTTTCCTTCTGGCCTCAGTATCAATAACAAGCTATTTATTCAGATGCCAAAATTTTGAGTTGCATTTTCAAATCGCGCGTCTAGACATTCTGTGGCACGGTGAGCAAAGGCTCTCCCGCCCCGGGACAAATGTTTATACGATCTGCAGATTTGTTCCGGGTGTTCTGGTCTTAGCTTAGCTTGGGGCTAGATGATGCTGTGTGGATTGTCCAGCATTATTTATTTACTATTCACGATTGCAATTCGTTTCTGCTCGCATCTTAGCAAGCATTTCGCGTCCAATTTGAAAAATTCTTTCACCGTTGGGAAGCTACACTATCCCCAGTGAACATAGGCTATATTATATTTTCAAAAAAGTTAGGGATCCGTACTAAAACCGTGCGAAGCCGCAAGGTCCGCTAGTATTTGATATTTACGTAGGTATAATGTGGTTTAGAGGAGATTTGTTTTATATGAGTACAATACAATATACCTTTATTGCACCATCAAATTTAAAGAAAATAATAAAAATAGGATCTTAATACTAACTAAATCTAGTGGCACATTCGGCGGCCTTATCGCTAAAAGCGATCTCTTCCAGGCAACCTTTGGATGGATAGGATCGGTACGTATTAAAGCTGACGGTGGCGTAATTATTTAGGATAATTATATAATATATAAAATAATTAATATTTATATTAAGAACGTAATAAAATGAGTAACTGTGCCTACGCATTGAAAGTGTGCGGTTTACCCGTACATTTGTTGAATGACCATTTTCAATAGCCAACTGTAGGTATTTTGCGGCGGCACCGTGTTCTTTCTATTTATATACAGACTAGCGGACCTTCCCGGCTTCGCAAGGTTTTAAGTAGTACGGATCCCTAACTTTTATGAAAATATAATATAGCCTATGTTCACCGGGGATAGTGTAGCTTCCCAACGGTGAAAGATTTTTTCATATCGGTCCAGTAGTTTTGGAGCCTATTCATTACAAACAAACAAACAAAAAATCAAACCGTTCCTCTTTATAATATTAGTATAGATTTACATTATTTCTCGTGATCTTTGTGATCTTTCCTTCAAGAAATATTGCTTACTGTATATGTAACACTACATAGTATAAAACATAGTCGCTTCCCGCTGTCTGTTTGTCGCTATGTATGCTTATATCTTTAAAAACGCGCAACGGATTTTGATGCATTTTTTTTTAATAGATACGAGTCATTCAAGAGGAATATTCATAAAGCATTTGACACATAGATTTCCTACCTAGCTAAGCGCTAGCGAAGCTACCCTATCCCCGGTGCACATAGGCTATAATATATTTTCAAAAAAGTTAGGGATCCGTACTAAAACCGTACGAAACCGGGAAGATCCGCTAGTACCGTATAAAAAGACGCGACAACAGATAACTTTGGGTTTAAGTATGGGCGGTTTGTATACAAACATTCTACAGCGAGTTTTGCTGGTGTATGTAAATTAATAGTATCATAATAAAACTGAATAATGAATTACTGAGAGTTCTTCCTTATTTGAATAACATTACATACGTCATGGGGTTTCCCGCTTAATTTATCACTTTGACCACGCAAAAGGAAACTATATTGTTTGTATTCATCAAAATACGGGTAAAATTGGAGGGGCAAAGTGGTTGCCTGAAAGAAAACGATCTTAGCGATAAGGCCGCCCGTTGTGCATCTGTATCTTTGTTTATTTGTTCTTTAGATAGATAGATAACACTTTATTACACCACACAAAACAGAAAATAATACAGAGATAAAAACTTAGAATAAAGGTATAAAGGGCGGCCTTATCGCTGAGAGCGATCTCTTCCAGGCAACCTTGGGATGGACTGGACATGAACGAACAATATAGACGGTGGCACTTAAATAAATAATTGGTAACAAATACACTAAATACCTACATTACAAACATTATTCTGTCTTGATGTCATAAAGCGTACCTATATAGGTATTTGTATTGTATTGTGTTTTTTGCCAAGTTTTAATGTACATTTTTTTAGGTTTATTTTATCGTGAAAAGACCATTATTTGACCACAATCTCACCTGATGGAAAGTGACGATGGTAAAGTGTCTAGAAGACAGCTATTAAATAAATATAAATGAATAAATAATGGTGGACAATCCACACATCATTATCTAGCCCCAAGCTAAGCAGAGCTTGTGTTATGGGTACCAGATAAGTGATATTTATAATACAATACATTACATAGATAGATATTTTTTTTTATAGAAAACGAAAAGAAAAACATAAAATAAAAAATAAAAAATAAAAAAAATTTACGTCGCAGGAGGACCTTCGCCCACCGCACCACAGAGGTCGTCATATCTGCGTCCTTAATAATTAGATTGTTTTGAAAAAACAAAAATTCGACTCAAATTCTATACTGACCGGGTTTCCCACGGCTATAATAATAATAATGATCTTTATTTCAGACTACATTTATTTTACATGGGTCCATATAAACTTAAAAGTACACAATAATAATTAAAAAGTCACATAAATCTACAAAAATTAAAAATAAACATGAGATGATTGAAGGGAAAAATAACAAAAACAAAAATAATCAAAACAAGAAATTAATATACAAAATTACAAAAAATATTTAACGATTTTGAACGTTACATCATTATTATTTGTAAAAGCGTGCAGCCTGGAAGAGTGATAAATATTTATATATATATATATGCAGTCAAACCTATTCGCGAACACGCTCAGAATGCTGTTGGAGCTGGCCCCGACTCTGCGCACCAGAGATGTTCCCCGCTTGCGCATGGTTGTATAGAAACAATCCACGCGCGCCTCGGCGAACATCCCTGATGCGCTGCAGAACCGGGGCAGCCCCATCAGCACCCTAAATGCGTTGTTGTACTGCACTCGTAGGGCGCTGTACTGTTTTTGCGTATGGCTCACCCACAGGCTGCATGTGTAAAAATTATAACAATAGGCTTTGAAAAGCGTTGTTTTTACCTCTCTAGAGCAGCGAGCGAACCTGCGGGCTATTATGTTCGCTCTTACGGACAGCGCCCTCCGTTCTCTCTCAATGTCTGCATCGTCTTTCAGGTCAGAGGTTAGGAGATGTCACAAGTATTTAAATTATCTAACTATCTTTAATGAAGTTCCATACAACTTTATGGACGGTATGTAAGATACGGGACAGCTTCCTCTGGCCTGAAAAACCATGCATTCACTCTTCTTCTTCTTCTTCTTTTCGGCTATGCTCAATGGAGGAAAAGTATCTTAAATATTGTAGATAGAAAACTAATACTGAAAGAAGACTTCATTTTGATTTTAAAATCAATTCAAACTGCATTCAAAGCTTTTTTGAATAATCGCCTGTCTGAACCGGGAATCGAACCCGCCAATTGTAAATAGTTTCACGTGCATAAAGATACATTTACTCTACGTGCATCGCAAAATGTAGTTGAAGCAAATGTCCACCCGAGCGAAGCCGGGAGGGGCCGCTAGTAAAATTATCGAATCTCTGATCTCTATGGCCTCGAATTCAATATTTGTTTCGAATGGAATGACGAAGTGTTGAGGCAACGACTTATAAAAATAAACAAGAGTAAGTGTCGGTACATATCTGACGGAAAATGCGCCGAACGTATCATCGGTCGCGTCTATTCGGTCAAATCAGACCTGTCACATTACGCGTCTAGTCAGTTCAAACGGCCTGTAGACAAACGATCTCCGCTGATGTTACGCCTAGTCCGAATGCATCATACAAAATAAACGTATCTATCGTGACACGTTACGTCGGCCGACTATGCGTTGACGGAAACGTAACAGATGCTGTACGCTCGACGCACTAACGCATCATCGGTTGAGTGTGAGAGGTTGAATGTTTTCTATACTAATATTATAAAGACGAATGTTTGATTTTTTGTTTGTAATGAACAGGCTCCGAAACTCTGGACCGATTTGAAAAATTCTTCCGCCGTTGCGAAGCTACGCTATCCCCGATGAATATAGGCTATATTATTCATTAAAGTTAGGGATCCGTACTAAAACTGCGCAAAGCCGGGAAGGTCCGCTAGTTATATATATTTGCCTTTTCTGGCGTAACGCGACGAATAATACGCGACGCATTTTCCGTCAGATATGTACCGACCCTTAAATTGAGAACCGCCATCATTTTCAAGTCGGTAATAATTAATTTAATTAAATATTTATTTCATATTTAAACACTTGAAACCCATATTAAAATTCAAAATCCGTTCTCGCAAGGACGCGTTTTGAGAGAACCACAAATTATTTTGTGTGAATTTCATTGTTATAACAATTATAAGAAACAACCTTGCACCGGGGTGATTTTGCATAACAATAAAAATATGCAAAGTGTATCTGTGCACAAATATTATTTAAGTTTTATGTCGGAGACTTTTGGCAAAATTCGTCATACAATAGCTGCATTACGCCTGGGTGCTTGCGGGTTCGATTCCCGCCTCTGGGCTATATTTTGTGTATGTGGTATGCCTTCTGGCGGTAGCTTTGATTTTAGGGAAATATAATTTATTTTAATTTTTATCTTATACGGTTGTATTTTGGTAAAACACAGCTTTACATCATAACAATAATTATTGTAATAAATAAATAATATCATGCAGGAAGCTAAATGCATATGTACACGCATTAAATGATTTCATGACTGAGAAAAAAAAATTAGATTTAAGGAAATGACATCTCTAGCTTTTCATTATTTATCAATTTTATTTAAATATGTAAATTATTTCCTAGTAGGTATAAATTTAAATTTAGTGACAATTATTGTAACCAGATCTTGCACGCCACAATGGTAGAAATACATTGTGTCTTATTTAAACATACACCACATATGTACCCTATTTACATATGTATATTTGATGCAATAAATATTTACTTTACTTTGGACTATTCACACAGAATATATCTATCCCCAAGCTACGCTGCATGAGCTTGTGTTATGGGTACTAGATAAATGATATACATACTTATTACAATACACTATATATATATATATATAGATTTTTTTTTACTATACATAGCAAACATCCAGAACTGAATAAATATCTGAAGATCGTACACACAACTGTCCCGAGGCGGGAATCGAACCCGCTACCTGCATCGCAGGCGGACCTTCACCCACCGCGCCACAGAGGTCGACAGAACAAGAAATAATGGAATTACCCAGATATGTTAGGGTGCTTATCAGTAGTAGGCCAGTGTCCAGCAGTGGACCAGTAAACGCTGTAGATGACTAGTCAAAGAATATACATAGTCTACTAAAACTTTTGCCTTCATATCCGATAACATCTAAGAACATAACACAAGACCGCATATTCGCATGTTTTCCTCAAATCTACGCGTATTGCGACCTTGACATTTCAAGTCCACATGTGCTGTTATCAAGAAGATGCCAAATATACAACCAAATAGTAACTAAATCATGTTATAATATTTCTGTTTTACAGGGTTGGCGTGATTAAACTATTTTGATTTATTAAAGATTTTTTATCGGGTACTAGCGGACCTTGCCGGCTTCGCACGGTTTTAGTACGGATCCCTAAGCTTTTTGTAAATATAATATAGCCTACGTTGAACCCGGGATAGTGTAGCTTCCCAACCGTGAAAGAATTTTTCTAATCGGTATAGTAGTTTCGGAGCCTATTCATTCAAACAAACAAAAAATCAAACCTTTCCCTTTATAATATTTGTATAGACTAGCAGAGCGAAGCGGCTTCGCCCGCGTGGAAATTTCTGTGCAATTTTGTTTATTTTTATTAATGTAATATCCTTCTACGATGATGCAAACGTTTAAAAAAGATGCATTAAATCGGTAAAGCCGTTCTCTAGTTATAACGTGACCAGGAGAAATAGGGGTTCATTTATATGTATATAAATACTAGCGAACTTTCCCGGCTTCGCACGGTTTTAGTACGGATCCCTTGATTTTTTTAAATACAATATAGCCTATGTTCATCGGGGATAGTGTAGCTTCCCAACGGTGAAAGAATTTTTCAAATCGGTCCAGTAGTTTCGGAGCCTATTCATTACAAACAAAAAAATCAAACCTTTCCTCTTTATAATATTAGTATAGATTAGTGTGATATCAGATTAACAAACTTAAAGGCTTATACTACTTTTCTATACTTTTGTGTTCCCAATCGATCGATTTCGATCGATTCAACTTCGGAGACGAGATGTTGGTGTCCCCCTTGCACCCCTCACGCTCGAATTACTCAATCGCAACTCACGTTTAAGCACGTCTCAAGCCACGATCTTTTGAGAGTTTTCAATGTAAATCTCTCAATAAATGAATAGAATAGAAAAAACATTTATTTAGACACAGGTACAAAATACAGGCATAGAATAAACAAACAAAGAAGTTTATCATGGGGTTAAACGACACAAATAGGTGATATTAGGACTAAAATAAGACTACCTCCATGGCCCTGCGCCGCAATAGGGGTTGGCTCAGCGTGTGCTGAACATTATTATATTCAGCGCTGTTTTACAACCAAAGACCTTAATTTTTTGTTGAAGTCACGGACGACAATTCGGATGGAAAATGATTACGTTTGAGTATTCGGGGTTAGTATTGAAAACATTTTTGACTATTCCTGTTTCTCAAACACATTTTTTGTCCCACAACGATTAACGCGTTCTCCGCCAAGCCTCGGAGCGTGTCGCTATACACAGCCTGATAGATAAACGAGGGGCATTCCTAGTGTTTAATGTAATGAATGACACTCTCAATGTCCATGTTGTAATGTCTATCAGCATGGCCATGTTGCAACGGCGCGCTTCGGCAGATCGCCCCTATTAGAATTGACAGTCAATACCTGATTTTCTTGACAGCACTGTAAACATGAGGCCTGTCTAAAGTAATTTAAAACGGGATATTTACCATCATTTGATTATTGAGCTTTTCCAATATTTCGGCACAGTTTCATGCGCCATGATCACAGAATAACTTATATAAAATAATATTGGAAAACTCAAACATCAAATCATGGTAAATATCCCGTTTTAAATGACTTCAGTGTTAATAACCATGATAGTTTCAAAACTTAAAGGGCTAATAAGGCCTGTCGTCGTTCCCTCTAAAAGTATTCGAAGGTCGCCATCCCAACGAGGGCGTCCTACACTACGTTTAATCACTACCCCAGAAACACAACCCTTTCTCCACACAAAAAACACGTTTCGGAACCTAGATTGCTTGGTGCGTCGTCGTTGGCACTCACTCATAGTACTAGCGTACGTTACCTGAGCGAGAATAAATACTATAGGCTTGCAGAGGGGCCATAGAGTGCACGCATAATTCGATCATTCGATCAAACATCAAAATCGGTTCACCCAGTCAAAAGCTACGAGGGTAACAAACATAAAAAAACAGTCGAATAGATAAGCTGCTTTGGTGAAGTCGGTGAAAAATGGCGCGCAACCTGCCCTTAATAATTAAGGAATTGTTGGCCCTGAATTTGTAGCGTCTTACTAATGGCTTTGCCACACTGGATGCGTTCTGCGGTCTTCGGTCAAATTGAACGCAGTTGTTCATATTGACCTATATGAACAACTGCGTTCAATTTGACCTGACCGCAGAACGCATCCAGCCAGTGTGGCAAAGACTTAAATCTGGGCCGGACGCTGGGTATCCCAGTCCTTAAAACACTTTCACGGCCCTGTGTTCTTGAGTGGAGACCGCGACTCGGCAAACGTAGTGTAGGACGCCCTCCGACCAGGTGGGATGACGACCTGCGAAGGACTGCAGGCAGATGCGTCAAGCTGAAGACAGGGCGCTATGGCGCTCATTAGGGAAGGCCTATGTCCAGCAGTGGACTACTATAGGCTGATGATGATGATGATATATTGGATTCTAAATCGGAGTATAGACCTACATCTATGCAAATCTCAGCCCTTTCCGTTCAGCAGTTTTGACGAGAAGACAAACAGATATCCATTTAGCATTTTTATTACTAAATCTACTTTATCACGCGACCATCCATTTCTGTGTATATATTTCTCTCTCGCGTCATCCGCGAATATCAAATTAAAGTCGTTCTTTTTGTATTCTTAATCTTATTTGCATATGGACAAAAAAATATCGCCCATGCTAACTTGTTTGTTTACAGAGAAGCTGGTTTCCAGGAAAGAAGAAAGATGTATTGTGTTACTCAATACAATAAATAAATAACGCTGGACAATCGCAGCACGGAGCTGAGACGTGGACACTCACGATAGGGCTGGTCCACCAGTTCAAAGTCACTCAGCGAGCTATGGAAGGAACTATGCTCGGAGTTTCTCTGAAGGATAGGATACATCCGACAGAGAACCAAAGTTATCGACATAGCTCTAAGAATTAGCAAGCTGAAGTGGCAGTGGGCCGGCAATATCTCGCAAAGAACCGACGGCCGCTGGGGCAAACGTGTTCTCGAGTGGAGACCACGACTCGGTAAACGTAGTGTAGGAAGTCCTCCGTCCAGGTGGGATGACGACCTGCGAAAGACTGCAGGTAGATGCTGGATGCAGCTAGCTGAAGACAGGGCGCTATGGCGCTCATTGAGGGAGGCCTATGTCCAGCAGTGGACTGCTATAGATTGATGATGATGATCCACGCAGAATTATCCAGCCCCAAGTTAATCAGAGCTTGTGTTATGGGTACTAGATAACTGATATGTTTAATACAATGCATTACTAGATAGATATTATGAATTGAAAACTTCTTTAGGCGTGTTGAGCATTTTTTGAGTGAACAAAAAGCGTGAAACTCGCGACATCGTCACCGAACGTTTCCCAGTATAAATAAAACATAAAATTACTTAGTTTTCACTTCCATCGGCAGTCCACAAAGACCGCCCTGCATGTTTATTATTATTACACATATACTACACAAATATTTGCAGATTGTAAAAAAATGTGTCGCAAGGCAGGTATCGAACCTCCTGCGTCGCAGGCGGGCTTTGCAAGAGGTCAATGTTGAGGGCTCTATTCCCGCCTCGGAACAAATGTTGGTACAAACTGCAGATTTTTGTTTTCGGTGTTGTTTATCATCATTATCGTGTTTTTATGGGTATATACCTGTTTATATAGGACGCCAGTTTTTTATGTAGTAATAAAAAATACGTCACGTAATGTACCAAATTACTTATATCAGTTATCTTATCTTGTACCCATAACAAAAGCTCTGCTTAGTTTGCTGGATAATGCTGTGTGGACCGTCCACAAACATTTATTAGCTTTTATCATAGTGCCCTTTTTTTTTTCTTTTTACCATTATGGTAATGCCCATAATTCAAAGTATTTTTTTATTTCTTAACACTTTGAGTGCTGAAAACGCACGGTATGAGTTTTCTACAAGTGACTAATATGCGTAAATCCACACTAGCGCAGCGGCTGAGAAAATACAGATCTTTGTGACTCAGCAGAGCTGTAATATTTTTCGAACGAAACGCATGTGCGGCGCAACACAACCGCTGTGTAGAGCGGCAGCATGAATTTTTTAGGTAAAAAAAAGATCGCAGTCGTCGAAAAAAAACCGCAGTCAAAGTGTTAATGCTTACAAAATAAGTACTTAGACAAGTAAAATTTTATACCATAAGTTATACTTAAATAAGATTGTTTTACTGATCACTTAATTTTTTTGTCCACTAGTGGAAGAAGTGAAAAAGAAACCACAAGTGCATTCCAATCTATCCTCCAAACCTTGCTGGAAAGCAAGTTGGGGATCGCAGCTTAGTGGTATTGTTCTGATACGTTCTGCAGGAGGCGCTCCTGCCTGCCCCTCCGTGGATATCACTTAGTCGCCTCTCAACACAACCATGGGAAGAGTTGGGGTGATGCAAATTCTTGGCCAGCTATACACCACAAACTACAACATGGTGTCCAAAAACTGTAGTTGTTAGCATTCACATGTTGATAACAACCCAACAATCTGATCCTTTGAACTTTGCCACAATCGCACAACCTTTAATAGAACAACTGAAGTTGGTAAATACCCAGAACATGATTCACACTTGATAAACCAGAAATTCACATAACAAAGTGTAGCAATAATGATAATTTTAAAGAGGGGAGGAACTAAAAATGAGAGGATTTTGCCCATCAAAATCCTAGTTCTTTAAGGAAAGTATATCCTATCATAGACACAGACAGCTTCTTCACTTTCTTGCCTAGCACTTTGACTGCGGTTTTTTTTCGACGACTGCGTTCTTTTTTTTTACCTAAAAAATTCGTGCTGCCACTCTACACAGCGGTTGTGTTGCACCGCAAATGCGTTTCGTTTGAAAAATATTACAGCTCTGCTGAGTCACAAAGATCTGTATTTTCTCAGCCGCTGCGCTAGTGTGGATTTACGCATATTAGTCACTTGTAGAAAACTCATACCGTGCGTTTTCAGCACTCAAAGTGCTAGCAGGCAGTGAATGTGTTTAGAAAGTGGTGCAATCTGCCAGCCATGTACAAGTGCATCCTGGGCCATGAAAGTGTTAAGTAAGATGATGGTCAAATGTTTTATCATCACATCACACATTGAATGTTTAGATGGATGGATGTTAGTTATTTCTTCACACCAAATTTACTGAATGGATCAGGCTCAAATTTTGCACAGATGTAGCTCTAAGCCTGGAATTAAACAAAGGCTATTTATCCAATAGCAGATAGATCGATAATTATTTTTTTGCACACTTAAAAATAAAATAAAGAATATGGAGGTCTTAACGCTCAAGAGTGATCTGTACTAGACAACCGTGGATGAATAGGGTTGTTGGATTGAATAAAACAGTTCCAATGGGATAGAAATAGCCTTTAAACAGTAGATACAATTTTATGTGAAGCCATTGACAGAAACTTGTTTTTAAAAAGTAAAAAAGCACTGACAGATGTACCTAGTGGTAAAAAGAATTGTAAATGAGGAAGTTTTTGACCAACTGTGAAGTTATTAATGCCGTTTTCCTTATCAGTTACTGATGGGCTGGACATGCATTTTAACTTGAATTTTTTTAAGTAGAGCATTATTTAACAATGTTTTGCTCCTTCTGATATTGTTTGTAAAGATGTTTGGCTGTCAACACTAAAAATATTAATTAGATCTGCGTGAAATTTTACATAGAAATGTAGATGCATCAATGTAGTAGTGCTATTTAATTTGAAACTTGGGAATAGGAATAGCCTTTGACATAGGCTAGTATTAGTGTCTATACAATGTGTTTTAACAGTGTTTTTAAAATTTATTATTAGGATGCATTTTCAAAACACTGTAACAACACATTGTATAGACAAAATAAATAATATTAATAATAATAATGCTGGCCAATTCACACAGCATTATCTAGCTCCATGGTATGCAGAGCTTGTGTTATGGGTACAAGATAACTGATATACATAATACTATACATTACATAGATAGATATTTTTTGTTATACATAGAAAACGACCACTGACACCCGGAACAAATATCTGCAGATCATACACACAATTGTTCCGAGGCGGGAATCGTACCTGCAACCTTCTGTGTCGCAAGCAGACCTTCGCCCACCACGCCACAGAGGTCGTCAAATCACTAATGTCTATGAGACACTAATGTCCCCTTATTTCATTCATTTTTGGGGTTCTTATTTCACAAGTAAAAGCATACATCCATTGTTGACAAATTTATTGCAATTTGATGCAAAGTTAATTACCTATCCATGGATCTTTTGATTTAGCGTAATTAGCCTTCAGGAAACTTGCATGAGTGCAGATTCATTCTAATTGTTTATGTAGTTGCTTGTCAATGTTTTGGTCAGAGACAAATTGGTCAATAGATTTTTATGAAATTAATGAAACTGTAGTCATGCATAGATGATCTTATTGAGCTTAGAAGAGGAGTCAAATACTATTGCTGGCTATGTGTATGTGCAACAAACACAATGTACAAATCATTATGTGTGCACAGTAAGTTCAAAATCACTTGTCAAGGTCAGAGCTCAAATTGTGAACCAAAAATGCTTGGAAAAGAATAATGAGGCTGTGTAAGATATCATGGCAGCTATTAGAAAGAGTGCATAAGTAATAAAAGCCTAAAGACAAGTTATTTACGATGTTTACTGGTTCAAATCAGTAAAAAACGTTTGCTTCATTGCAGCACATAAGCCTCTTTGTTTACGCCACGATTCTGTAGTAATTTGAGCAGAAAGTGAGTGTCGATGAGTCATAACATGCTTAAAAATAATGGAACATGGAAAAACCAAAATACCTTTGTGCTTACCCATGGTAGTGACGTTATAGTCAGCTTGAGTGAAGTGGAGACTGCAAACTTTAGAGTATTTTGTGTACGGTTTGCCGCGCTTCAAAATTTCGTTCCATTTGTCCGCCATAGGCAAGTCGCGAGGGAACCTATGGAATTTCACGTTCTTCGTCTTGCCGGCAAGGGAGGTGCATTGTGGGACAGTGCAATAATAACCCATCTTTACGAAACTTTACTGCTTTTGTTTCACAACATCGGTAACCGAAAACTTGTTGACGCACCGCACATCAAAACTCACTGGTGTCCCCGGCGTGTTACATAAAACTCAAGGGATCAATTATTATTTGTTGCAATCGTTATCACGTTGGTAAAAAAATGGAATCATCACACAATAGCCTTGAATTATTTGACATGTATCACCTTTTTCCTTCCCACTTTTCAGAAAAAATGGCTACTTTAGTGTCATAGACAAAATCATTTTTCATTTCCTGATTGATGGGAAACGATTAATCGACTAAAATGGTTGGATCGATTTGAAAAGCCTAGTAGCCAAGTAAGAATCACAACCATAGACAAAAAAATATATTGCATCTGGCAACCTCCGCCATTTTTTCTGTTTTGGTAAATGTCGGCGCTTGGTGTCTATGCGCCAAGTTTTGTTTGTTTTCGTAAAATTCCGCCTTTACACCATCGTACCAACTGTGTTTATAATTTAGATATGTTATTTTATGTGGTAAATTGTGCGCTGAGCTAACAAAATGCCTTACTACTGCACCGTACCGCGATGCACATCAATGGCTGGTAAAGCGAAGAATGTATCATTTCACCAGTTTCCTAGGGATGAGGATCTGGCTAGATTGTGGAACGATATACTAAAACGAGGGAAACCATACACAAAGTACTCGAAAGTGTGTAGTTTGCACTTCAAACCCGAAGACTACACGATTACCAGTGTCGGAAAAAACAAGGGTAAGTTCAACAAATTTTCTAGGCAGGTAGCATTAGCTACCTACCTGTCTATTCAGGTACCTACTACCTGTGCTAATTACGGGTGCTGTTACCGAACCAAAGCCCGATTTTTTAGGTACCTTGCGCGTTGTAAAGGCGTTAGACCTAACTGTTCTTATTGTTTGGTTTAAGTTAGAAAAGTATGTTTAGATTTAAAAGGTATGCATAGAAAATAATTGTAGGTAATTTGCGTTTTTGTGTAGGCAGTGCTGAGTATATCATAAATAAGAAATTGAGTGTGAATTTTATGAATATAATGCATTAAGAATGAATAAAATGCAGAGTTGACTTTGTTTATGTATTTTTGACACACTTTACAATATGTTTATTTTTATGTATGTAACCTCTAGTACTCATTTAGAAAGAAAATAATTAGAAACTGGAGAAATTGTCTACAGTCCTGTAATTTTTTATTTTATTTTCTGTGGTATTGTTGGCATTACAATGCCCTTATTACAAATTTTCTTATTAAGACTTATGTTTATGATGGGAGATTTTTTAACCTACTTATTATATCCCACCTCTGTACAAAGAACTCATATATTTCCAGCCTTCTTTTGCTTTGGATGACTGCTACCAGCCAATCCTCATTAGGGCACGCGGCAGCGTGTCCAAGCCAAGTTCAAGCAAAGGAATGCGCCAAGTGTATCATTACACGAACCACTTGGTGCCACTTTTGACCCTTTTTCATTCAATTCATCCACTAGTGTACAAAAAAATTGAAGAGAACAGAAAATCAAAAACTATGTTAAGATAATAATGTATAGTATAAAATTTTACTTATCTATGTGCTTAATTTGTAAGCTTAAACATTTAAAGAAATTTGAATTTGAAAATGTTAAAGGTTTTAGATGAAGACAGCCACAATGTAATAATTATTCCAACTATCATCATCATCATCAGCCTATATCAGTCCACTGCTGGACATAGGCATACATTCCAACTATACAAGTGCTTTATCCATAAAGAAAGCTTGTGATGCTATCATGAGACGGACATTGGCAGAATTGCTTCAATCCAGACGCAGAGACATCGAGGAAGATGTTGAAGTTTAGTGCTAAAGAGTCTCTTCTTAAGCATTGGTCCTAATGTTTATTCGTATATATTCACAACAGCAAACGACTATTATTATTAACTCATTTATTTCAGATTAACCCATAAAACATACAAATATAATTATAATGTTAAAGTAAATTCAGCTTAAATTAAATATAAGACAAGGTACATAATGATATCATTTCATAAAACTTAAATATAAAAGAAACTAGCTACTAACAAGAATACAAAATAATGGAGATGTCGCAACAATATCAAATTCAAATAGAAGATTACAAAATAATACCAACTATACTCAGGTCTAACTAATGGACGACCGATGTGGCGCGGTGGGCGAAGGTCCGCCTGAGACGCAGGAGGTTGCGGGTTTGATTCCCGCCTCGGAACAATTGTGTGTACGATCTGCAGATATTTGTTCCATTTTCTGGTTGTTTTGTATATATAATAAAAAAATTATCTATCTATGTAATGTATTGTATTATGTATATCAGTTATCTAGTACCCATAACACAAGCTCTGCTTACCATGGAGCTAGATAATGCTGTGTGAATTGTCCAGCATTATTATTTAGTTATTTATTTACTGCTGGACATAAGCCTCCCCTAATGAATGCCAAAGCATCCTATCTACAGCTTGCTGCATGCAGCATCTGACTTCTGCCATGGTCTTTCACAGGTCTTTATCCTCGTTAGGATGTTTTTCCGAATGTTCGCACTGTCGTAAAATATTTTCCCACAATACTTTAATGAAGATTTCTTAGCATTTAAAAGTAACCAAATGATAATGTAAAAGTAACTAAATTATAATGTAAAAGTAACTATATGATAATGTAAAAGTAACTAAATGATAATGTAAAAGTAACTAAATGATAATGTAAAAGTAACTAAATGATAATGTAATCATCTATATGTACATGGTACATAAACTCTTATAGTATTATCCATTTTTATGTTTATTTTTTTCTATTTTTGTATTTATAATTTTATCCAATATTATTTATATGACCTTTATTTTAATCTACAATACAATATAACTTTATTGCACCATCCATACAAAATCGGCGGCAAAAATTATAAAAATACTAAAGGATCTTAATACTAACTACATATATCTATAAGTATATCCATCCAGAATGTAGAATGTTTGTAAACAGAGCCACTGACAGTTCAATCAGCTGATGTAGGGGTGAAAACATTTTTTTATTTAGGTCACATCTTGAGCTTTGATGGGGGTGCCTTACTGGGCTGGTGATATTTTATGTAAATAGTTAAGTGGCATCAACAAAGCATCCCTGTGAAATCAGCCTACTTTTATCATTACCTATCCTTATAGAATGGAATAAAAGCTAAAGGATTATGAAATAAGACTAAAAATCATTAGACTTTTTATGCTCACAAACGATTTTCAACTGTGCCAACTCAATTAAATGTAAATAAGTGCCTGTTTAAAGTATTTTCCTTGAAGCACTAAACATTATTGATGAAATTGGAAGAATTCATAACTTTTGGACAGATTGTCGCTAAGCAAATATGCAGCGTGAAATTAAACGTTAAATAATCTGGCTAAATTAAAATAATACTCTGTAAGAAATATGTATGGTCATAGTGCTCTTTGATTCGAAATCGTAGTTAAAAAGTAACCAACTGTTTGCAACACGGGACGTCAAAACTGAGATTCGTTAGGGATGGCACTGTTACAAAGACAAAAAATCTCTAGTGATTTTAATCTTTGTTTTTGACCACATAATGTCGATTTGTAAATTGAAATAATTAGATTCTGCATAGAATTGACGTCAGGATTATAAAAAGTAATAAATCTAATAGAATGTATATGTGAAATCATAGGAATTCTATTAGGCCTGCATCATTTCGTGGTGATAACCCTAAAAATCAGCTGATTTCTTATGTTTACAAACATTCTACATTCTGGATGGATAGACTTATAGTGGCACAATCGGCGGCCTTATCGCTAAAAGCGATCTCTTCCAGGCAACCAATGGATAGGATCGGTACGTATTGAAGCTGACGGTGGCGTAATTATTTAAGATAATTATATATAAAATAATTAATATTTATCTTATGTACATTATAAAAATATAGCAAAAAAAAACAGGAACAATTAACATAATAACATATAAAATAAAACTAAAAATAAAAAAAATCAAGAAAACTTATCAAGAGTGGTCAGATAGTGTTGATGAACCATACTTTTGAAGATAGGAGGGGATTTTTTTTCTACAATCGCTATCTACGTAGTAAAAACTAATTTGACGTGTAATTCATGTAATTGACGAAATAAATGAGGATGAGTATCAGTAAAAAAAGTAGTGTCGACAAAAAAAAATCGAAGATTCCACAACCCATTGTAATACAAAAAAAAAACCTTATCTCTAATGAATACCTTCCAGGTCAATGGCGAACACTCCGCAAGGATGCGGTGCCCTCACAGAACCTGCCTTCAGAGACACCAGCTCCGTACTCCAGGAAGCAGTGGGACTCTTGGAGCCAGGGCAGCGCTCCCGTCATAGATCCTTCGGTGAGCAATGTGTTCTAGGACCTCATCTAGATTTCAGGTCACATACAAAGTCGAAGCTAAAAGCTGTGTCCGTAAATAAGAGCGCACTTGAGGTAAGTAAATGTAGAATTAGTTACATAATTAGCATTAAACTAACAAAGAATATATTATTTTTATTTTTGCAACTTTTGAATACACGTTGCGGCATTGTGACACGTGTTTACGTTGGCTGTGTTTCAATCGAACTAAACACAATAAGAGCTCGCATTACAAGTGCGCTCTTATTTACGGAGACGGGTCTCTTGCGCCGACCCGACATCTAGATAGTATTGGTGATCGCAGTAGGACCTGGTAAACCACTGCAGGGAGGCATGCACCGGCATCAGCGAGCTGCTTGCCTTCCTGGAGGACATCGGGTGGTTAGACTAGCCCCCCCACCCGACACGCAAAAAGGGC
Source organism: Eupithecia abbreviata (assembly GCA_943735965.1). Lineage (NCBI taxonomy): Eukaryota > Metazoa > Arthropoda > Insecta > Lepidoptera > Geometridae > Eupithecia > Eupithecia abbreviata. Next base: position 1,679,271 of record OX031001.1, on the reverse strand, counting down.
CTACCTGTGACCAAGTTGCGGAAACCAGTCCAGAAACAAGTAGACGTAGACCACTGCAGGGTCATCGCTATAGCGCCCTGTCTGCCGCCGCATCCAGCGTCTACTAACTACCAGACCGCCGCCGCGCGCTATCCCACCTGACCACAGGGCGTTCTACACTATGTTTGCCTATATCGTCTATACCCAGTGGATAATTTGATTACCCTAGCGGTTGTTGCTTCTTCTGGATAATTTGAGCTTTGTCGATCTTTGGTTCTTTGTCTCTGTCATATCAGAGATAGAACACGTGTACCAACCCGTCGTAGGGTTGGTCCACCTGTTTAGTCACCCCCACCACTTTAGTCACACCCATCCCCTCGGTGACCACCTATCCGACGGGAGTATACTGAAAACCAGCGCCGCATGTCTTGGCATGCAGCACAATGCTGAGTATACTCCCTTTGCCTATTATAAGAAATTTCTTTTTGTATTTAATATTAGTTTAGATTAAGAAACGGCAATAAATTATTTTATTATTATTATATGTGGTTTAAGATATTTATTTACTTCTCAAAAGATTAATAATCACTGGTGAGAAACAAAATAAGCTTATTATTATGTTAGTAGTTCGGTACGAGCTATATTATTAAAATTATGTGGGTAGTTAGCAAAAATACTATACAGAGCAAAGTAAAGGCGCGCACACACTATACACAATTTCTGAAATATTAAATAACATATAGGTAATAATGTAAGCTTGACTATTTTTAGGGACAACTTTGTAAAATGTGGCACTTAAGGCGAACTTTAAATTGAGCTAGAGTGTTTAGGTCTTTAATATTTTTTATATGTATTTATTAGTATTACTAGGAGTAGTATATTTTATTACGTTTATAATTAAAAGTTAGTTCTTTAATCTAGCACTAACTACTAAAAATACTTATTATAATTTGTGTTGTAAAACTTTTAATAAATAATTTCCAGATCCAGCATCAGATGGCGCAAGCGATCTACATGCAGACGATGATGGCGATGCAAGCCGCGGGAACCGAACCCCCGGTCCACCAGAATGGTAAGGCACCATCACCACTATGCCTACAGCGAAAGATGTTAAACGAGCTTAGATGTTTTGTATTTCGTTGTATTGTATTGTGGTGAACTATAATTTGTCGCCATATAAGAGAGATATAGAACAAGCTAGTAGTAAATATAAATTTTTTATAGTAATAAATAAATAAATAATGTTGGACAATCCACACAGCATCATCTAGCCCCAAGCTAAGCAGAGCTTGTGTTATGGGTACTAGATAACTGATATACATAATACAATACATTACATAGATATTTTTTTTTTTTATTATACATAGAAAACGACCAGAACACCCGCAATAAACATCTGCAGATCGTACAAACATTCTCGAGGCGGGTATCGAACCCGCATCCTCCTGCGTCGCAGGCGGACCTTTGTCCACCGCGCCAGAGAGGTCGTCAATAAAAGAGAAATCATTTATTAATCTTCTTATTACCCACAGGACCTAAACCAGAGCTCCCAAACACATCCTACCATGAAGACATGAAGACCAAGCAAAACGACTGCACCTACCGATGCACCGACTGCGCCAAATGCTTCAAGGACCCCGATGTCTTCATACTACACAAGCGGTCACACACTAAAGACAAATCAGAGAAAGAAAACTACAATGTGAACCTCACTCTACGCTCCAATCCTATCCTTGCTAACTTGCTGAAGACAGATAACTTTGATCCGAACTTAGTTTCTATGGAGAATCTGTTAATGACAGCGATTGCAGCAAATATGGATTATTTAAGGAATTACTCGACTATCAAGGAAGAGAATTTTGATGGATATGATAACAGAAGAGACGAATATGAGAATCGAGAAGCTTACAGTGATCGAGAGAGAATCGAAGAGAATCGAGTAGATGTAGACCGTAATAGAAACTGTTTTAATCAAGATAATGTTAATCGAAGCAATAGAATCGATAGCAGAAATAATTCCGATGCGGTTTACGATTTAAATCGATTGAAAAGCGATTTGAATCGACGCAGCGTTGAGATTCACGTAAGGAGTGATTTGTTACATCCGAATAATGATTATGTCCAAGTTAAAAATGATTTGACTCTGCCCATAGGTGAGGTAAAACAAGTTACAGAAAGCGGGAATGATAAGAGTTATATGGAACGTGAAAATCATAATGGTGACGCAAATTGCAGTGAAAATAACGTTGAACGAATATGTCGCAGTGAAAATGATCAAAATGAGCAGGGAAATAACGTGAAATGTGTGGATAACAGAGTAAATGGATATGCAATGAATTTCACGAGTCAAGAAGACCAAATTCCATACAAAGCCAGTTTCTATAGAGAGAGCTATCTATCGAAAAATGCTCTGATAGCTCATGAAACATTGTTAGAACCAAATTGTTCACTGCAGTATGAAAATTTCCCCTCAAAAGACGAGGACAGTTCAAAAAGTGTTTTAAATAATACTTCTTCCTGTGATATGAATGACATGAACGAGTCTATGGACTCAAACGGCCTGGTAATAGATGAAAGTGCTTAGTAAAGTTTATTTTTAAGTTAGAAACCTCTGTTCATGCCATTTTTAAGTTCATCTGGCATGAGATATTTTGGACTGTGTTTAGGATATAAGAAAACGTGTAAATGCAGGATTTTTGCGGAGCTGATAAAGGGAAACTCGTGCTGTTTGGGACCTGTAATAATAACCTGTGTACTTCTGGAATGGGATTGAAAATTACATCAACTCCTACGCTGTCCTGCTCAGGGCCAGTACTTGTGAAAACGAAATCGTAATTTCTAATTCGTTTTCGTGCAATCACTAATCTTCTAATTGAGTTTGTTTTGCACGAAACGAAACTTCGATTTTCATTTTCTGAGTACGCCCCCAGTTTGTAACCGATCTGAGCGAGACAGCAAGTGATGACGTCACAATCAATCCTATTCTACCAGCACGCAGAATTACAATTATCATATCCTAATAATAAACTCACACACTACTACACTGGACTTGTTTCCAAATATAAACTACTGGGCCGGACACGTCTGCCATATGTCCAGCGCCTTGTGGGCAAAGACCACCACAGAGTGGAGCCCACCCAACGCTAAGAGGCGACGTGGAAGGCCCAGGATGAGATAGCTTGACGAGCTCGAGGCACATCTTCCATCATGGCCTGTTGCAGCGTTGGATCGCGGAAGAGAATGGAAGGAGAAAAGGGAGGCCTTTGCCCAGCAGCGACGCTGCAGCAGGCCATGATGGAAGAATAAATAAATAATAAACTCACTTAGTAAGTAACGTTTATAGGTCACATGCTGACAAACACTTACTCTTACTAAATAACCGAACAACGCACGAGGACCTTTATTAGATTAAATTAATATTCTTATTTCATACAGATAAGTAAAAATTAATCTGCCATATTTTACCAACCTATATACATAAATATACCATCAAATGTACAAAATAATTTTGTAGCTACGCACTTTACTGAAAAAATGTATTTTTATCTAAGCTTTCATATACTTGAAAAATATATAAAGCTATTGCATTACTGGAAAAAATATATGAAGTTATTGCATTACTGGAAAAAATATATGAAGCTATTGCATTACTGGAAATATATGAAGTTATTGCATTACTGGAAAATATATGAAGTTATTGCATTACTGAAAAAAATATATGAAGCTATTGCATTACTGGAAAATATATGAAGTTATTGCATTACTGGAAAAAATATATGAAGCTATTGCATTACTGGAAATATATGAAGTTATTGCATTACTGGAAAAAATATATGAAGCTATTGCATTACTGGAAAATATATGAAGTTATTGCATTAATGGAAAAAATATATGAAGCTATTTCATTACAAGGAAATAAAGGGATTGAAATGGGCGAAACTACCGCCATCTATAATTTGAATTGCGAATGATGCTGATATAAGTTGTGTCCATAAAGAAAGGTATTAAATTGCAATGCTATCTAACTTAGATCACATTTGACAAATATGATCTAAGCAGTTGAATTATGATCAGTATGACATTTTTAATCCCAAACTTTATCTACTTACACGACTTATAGAACGATATTGGTGTCGATTCCGATGGCAATGTAACTAAATTCATATATCACTCTAAAATGATACAATTTTTTATTTATTTGATTAAATTTTTTGTGATGTAATTTTGATGATAATTGACAGCCACCATAAAACAAATTAAAAAAAAAATTATATTACATTTTCTTGGATACAGATCAAAGTATAAAGTATTTATTTCACCAAGAAGATTAGTTTCTGATCATTAGTCGCGTAAATAAAACTTGGGACTGAAAATGACCGGCTATTTCATGCTGTCTCGTATCATATTGAATCAAAGATGTTCTATGCGGCAGCAGAAAGAGCTTGTCATTTACAATCACAGTTTTTAACTACGTGTATTATTTTCGTTCCCAATTTTGATTAAATGATGGCGCTAGTTTCGTTCATTCCTACTCTTTACAAATATCTAACTATAGAAGTATTTTGGTATGTTTGGTGTAAAAGATTAAAACATTTTTGTACATATAATTTGTATAGGGCGGTGTAAAACTTCCAGTATGAAAATACAGTTTTTGCGGACAAAAAACACATTTCTACGAAAAAGTACAATAATACAGTAGAAAATAGAAAATCAGTATCAGCCTATATTAGTCAACTGCTGCACAAATGCCTCTTTAACACTTTGATTGCTGAAATCACACGGTATGTGTTTTCTACAAGTGACTAATATGCGTAAATCCACACTAGCGCAGCGGCTGAGAAAATACAGATCTTTGTGACTCAGCACAGCCGTAATATTTATCGAACGAAACGCATGTGCGGCGCAGCACAACCGCTGTGTAGAGCGGCAGTACGAATTTTTTTGGTTAAAAAAAAGATCTGTCGTCGAAAAAAAATCGCAGTCAAAGTGTTAATAAGCGACATAGGGCCCCTGTCTTCAGCTCGCAAAACAATTTAAAGCTGAAAATTTGTATGTTAGTTTTCTATGTGCGCAATTTTATGCTGGACGACTTATATTTATTTTAAGTAATTTCTGATGAATGTATTTCAATGTAATATTCAGAGAGAAAAGTAAAATTTGGAACACAATATTTCGATCTCAAAAATACCTTTTTAAAATAATTAATTTGCTACATTAGTAAAAATGAATATTAAACATTATTTTGTATTGCTATTCCAGTTTATTTACTACATCGTTGCCAAATTTCATCAAAATCCGTTTAGTAGGAAAAACAGTTTTGTAAAAACCATGTTTTACTTAAATGGTATTTACAAAACTGTAAGTTTGAGAATTTACTAACATTTTTTTAACAATTTTACCTTTTCTCTCTTAGTTTTACAGGGAACGTATTTGTTTAAGTTTTAAGTACTTAAGTAAATTAGATGTACTTATCCCACCATAGTTATGTAAAGACACCAATAATTAAATATCAATGTATTTTTCTAGAATAATTTTAGAAGACATAAAGTACATACGTAATAGATTTAAGTATATAATTTAGAACATTTATGCAAGAATTATTAAGAAATATGCTGGCAACATTTACGCCCATGATATTGAAATGTGTCATTAATCATTATATTCGCACGTTAATGCTAATGCTAGGTTCACATGTAACGCGCATCAACGCACGATCAAATTTACAGATACTTCAGATAAATAGCGCTAACGCGCGTAGCGAATATTGGTCGCTACTCGTCAGTCTAGTAATAAAATAATTGCAATCACTAAAAAAACACTCAACTGAACAGAAAACGATAGTTACATTGATTAATCAAAGTACGTGTCATCGCGCGGTCGCTTGCGTCTAGTCTTTTCTGAGTTCTGTATTCAACTTCTTGCTAGATGGCTCTGCTTCTGGATTGACGCAGTTCTGCCAATGTCCGTCTCATGGTGGCATCGAAAGCTTAACGCGTGAGCGCGCGCATGTGAACGATTGTAAGGTAAATCCCAGGGTTTTTAGACGCGGACGTACTCGGCCTGTCGAGGTTGAAGGACTATTATGAAATCCCGTCAATACATTTATATTTGTTCCATTTTTTACTGTTGTACAGATATTTTGCTAAAAATAACCCCTCGGGGTTTTTTCTGATGCCTTTTCAAAGATAAACGTGGTATTATGTGTAATTTAAGTTTTTCTGTATATTTTTGTTTTAGTTTATGTTTTGCTGAATTGAATAGTTCATTGTTTACACTTTAATTATTAAGTGATACTTGGTTTTTGTACTTAAAAATGTTTAAAACAAGTTAGGTTTAAATTTAAAAGGTCTGTAGTAATTTAGTTAACGCATTCAATGCTGAGTCTTGCGAGCAAAGCTAAGAATGCGTTGTGTTATGTAGAAGTCTTTAATTTTCGATTTACCTTTTAGGGTATATCTGAAAAGACTGCCCAACCACCGATTTAGTCCACCTATGTAAAGATTTAGCCTTAATTATGCGTAACTTCCAAAAACCTTATTTACCGCATAGAAGTACAAAACATTTTTTTTTTCGGATGTCACTACTATAGGGTAAAATAATCAGTAATGGTCCACCACTTAGTGAGCCACATTAAAAAAAAATAAACAAGCGACAGCGTGTATACAAAACTGGTCTTAAAAAATACCTCACGATTATGAAGGTTTTTCAACACTTGCAGTAATTTTTTTAAGATCTTGTATCTTTTTTTATTTATATGAGCATTTTATACAAAGCCGTTTCTCCCGCTCTTTTATAAATGTATTTCTGTACGGTAGAATATGAGATAGCTATTAAAATTATTGATTCATTCAAATTGAGGTTAAATCTACAAAACCATACAAACTACAAATGGTAGTATATTTTTATACAGAAACAGTTTTATCTGAAGCCATATCATACACGATTTACATTATCCAATTAACAAATATTGTATTGGTTGTCGGTAAAATTGCAAGACTAAAACTGGAAAATTTTGAAGTATTTGTAGGTTTATCACATCACTCATTCCCTGTATTTCGACTCCCAATGCCTGCATTTTCGTTACGAATAAAAACCAATGGGCAGGGGAAATTGTGTGAGTGATACTGTTACAAATACATCTGATTTGACTTGCAGGTTCTTGAATGGGCCAAGTTGGGATGATTTACCTTATGCGTTGTTTAATGCCACTGTATTTTGGATAATGTAAATTATTTCTCAGAGCAGTTAGATCAAGTATTTTTGCAAATAATTGTATTTGGACAAACTTATATTTAATTAATTTTAACTCTGAGAATACTACATAAGGACTAATTAACTATATAGATTAGGTATAGATATTTAGTGCCTTAGATTATTCTAGCATAATATATATCTAGATAAAAACTGATTCAAAAACTAACGAAGCCGGCTGTCCTAGACGTAGGACTACATTAACCGAACTATATTAACCGATTTTTATCTTTTGGTTTAATTTCGACTTATCTGTATTTGTCTGAGTAAACCCTTCACAGCATTGATTAGCTTCTAACCCCTAACTGGTCCCAACTCACAAATATTGGTGTCAATTCTGATATCGCCATTAATAGCTAATATTTCATTGTGGCCAATACTGAGTTAACTTGAAATTAAGTAAATATAGAAGTAGATATTTCAAGTTACTTGAAGTTAAGTAACTTGAATTATTAAAAACAGTGACTTACCTTTGTATGTAATCTGTGCTTCCTTTACGAATGAAATAATAATTGATTTGATAAACTAAAAGTACCTAAGTACTTCTAATACCCTAGTATTTACCTAGTTTTTTTAAGTTTTTTGGTACAAATACTTATTCTTATAGAACAACCAATTTTCGTGACTGCCTTTGGATCATTTTCGATAAATATAACGAAAACGAATTAATAATAAAATTACTTTTAAAATAACTGAGTAACTTCAAATTCCGCTGTACTTACACAGTTTTTCGGGACAAAAACTTATGTCTCAAGAACAACAATTTTATAGGAACACCTCGGAATTATTCTCTATACAATAGCGAAATAATTTTCCAAATCGCTTAGTAATGGGCGGACAAAAACAAATACATACCGAACATAACTTCCTCCTTGTGTTTCGTTTCGTCGTCTTTTTAAAAGGATTGCAAAAGTGTTAGTTTTGTCTAGTTAATTTAGTTTTGGCAACATTTGAATTGACACCATTATCACATAAAGTCAACTTCACAAAAACTAACAACATACCTATACAACAATATCTAAACTTATCGCTTGAATAAGCTTCTGATATACGTTGGTTATAGGAAATACTCCAAAAATCGATTTTGTAAAAGATATTTTTTTGTTAAACCAATACAAACTGGCAGCTGAACCTTTTTAGTATTTTTATTGTTATTTTCAAATAATTTAGATTAAGAATTGTAACATTATGTTTTAAGTTCAAAAAGGACTGAACTATTTTGTAATTGCTTAAAAAAATTAAGGTCCATCTACACGGATGTAAAGATTTTGGCTCTACTGACATCGGCCCCCTGATTATGTAACTGCGACCGGTTTGCGACAGGCGAAAATTAAGCAATCAGTGCTGTCAAAAGCCAATTTTGTATTAGATGACACCAGGTTTCCCTCTGCCGGACAATCGGTGAACTAAAAATTGCTTGCTAAAATTGCGGTCGCGGTCGCGTCGCTGTTGCTGTTGCTTTTACATAATCAGCCTGCGGATAGGTATCACACTGTTTTTTTTTTTCAAAATTGCGGCACAATATTATTGTTATTTATTTGTGTAGAGAACACTCAGGACATTTTTATTTGTATATATTTCTTTATCAAAAATATAAATTTCAATTGCTTTTAAGAAATGTTTGGTAGTTGATTTTTGATGGCCATCTATAAAAATCTTGAAACCCCTTTAGTATACAAGAAACTCCTCTATAGAATGTCCCTTACACTTCCTATAGGCAAAGCTATTGAATATTTGGTCTTTATTTATGTACCATATAATTTCTATGTCCTATAACTGTGAATGTAATTTAATTATAATTAATCTAATTTAAAGGTTTGAAGTGTTAAAAGTACACGGAATTTTATGACCTGACAGGCTGTCGTAATTGCCTCTTACAACAACCTCAGGCGAGTTAAAGGGTTCGATTCTTACGCTGCGACCGCCACATTTTTCTGAGGGTGACCTTAATTTTTTGCATATACAATAGTGAAGTCCTAATCCATGTATACGTCATAATGTACTCTATATTAATGAGACTGTAACTTGTATTGATCTCCTCTGTAAAACGACTTAATAAATATAACTTAGTACATTTTTAGTTTCATTTTCTTTTACCTACAGGTAGGTACTAACAAAAATTTTAATTACTGATTGGAACCTTATTCCATGGGAATAATGTCGTCATCGCTGCCACTGCCAAACCCACCCACGGAGTCCAGTTGACGGTCACGCACGAGTATTCATAATATTAATCCCTAATGATGCCCTAACTAATGCATATTACGAAGTTTTGCTTGGGTGGGACTGACGCTAGTTTCCTAATTCAGGAATGTAGATTTTTTTACATCATAAAACCCTAGGGTACCTACTACCAAACTGCCCAGACTTGAACGCATGTAATAGAAGATGTACAACACATTTGGCTCATCTATGTATACCTACTTTTTTATGTTTCTATTGATGCTAACACTACTGTTAGCCGGAGTTGTATTATTCAATACTTACTCTTCTATGCTAACTACTTATATTCGTCACAGTACCAATATCCCATGTAGAAAATACTACGTCATTTAAAACGAAATATTTTCATGATTTGATTTTTGAGTTTTCCAATATTTCAGCACAGTTTAATGCGCCATGATCACGGAATAACTGAAGGCACTGCGAGTTCGTCCCCGATCCCGTTTTAAATGACTGTAGTGTTAATAACTATGATATTTTCAAAGTTTTTCATGTAGAAAATGTTCATTGAACATGAATTTATCGTTTAAGTCCATTCTGAAGATGCACGCATGATCAAATGATTAATTCGGTTTGTTTACAAACCGATTATCGACTAAGTTTAAATCGAGTTTGGCTAGTTATACATAGGTATATATCCTACTTTATTTCGCGTTTTCATTTTCTCGAAATTTTCCTCGATAATCTGACAATCAACTGCGTAATATGAACTCTACGTAGGTTCAATATAAGCAAATTATGTACGTAATCAAATTTTTCATTGGTTGTATCTAACTGCCTTGAATTATAAGGGGAACTCCCGCCCATAGACAAAACTAGCGTGCTTGAAAGAGAGGAATGAAAATCAATATGGCGGGCCCTTTTAAATTACCTCACCTTCTTACATCCACGTTGGACGGTCTTAGAGGAGGTTTTTACTAAATAGTATTTATTATTTAGCTTTAAATCTATTGGAATTGTAAGATTAATTTGTGTTGTGTTGTGAAGTAAGTCCTGGTAAGGTAAACTTTTAATATATTTGCCTATTAGATTGATAGTATTCTTTTTTTGCTTCTTCAGATCAGACACAGGCAGAAAAATCACAAAAAACCGTATTAATTGACCCTGTATAGATAATAGGGTAGGCTGGTGGCTACTAAAGTCGCATAAAATACTTCATTTTTTAAAAACCCAAATAACTGCGGAACTCATTGCGTTTTTTTTTTCAAATTGTAAGCAATTTTAAATTTTACTGTTTCTTACAGTCATGATGCATCATAGAGCGAAAAACAAAAGCAAAATAAAGTACCCCTGATTAAAAGGAATTGAAATAATAAATTATATTAACAATTACTTATAGCAAATATAAAAAAAACCTACCTAACCTACCCTACCTATTGTGCGGACTATAATAATAATTATGTTTATGTACATAAAGGAAGGACCCAATATAACATCTTTTCCATCCACAGATCACCTACTATAATCTGTGTTTCCATCCATTATTATTTTATTCTCCGTGAAGGCCCTATAGCTAGCCTATGCTAGAGGCTAGTGTAGGTACGTACCTACCTACCTAAGTACTACCGATGTAACATTTTTTTTGTAATTAAAGGTAGGTATATGATTTTATTTTATTCCCTTTCTTTGTTTTAATTCTATTTTTTACTGTTGGTTACTAACTAAACATTTTCTTTTTCTGTCGTTATGTGTTTTTTTTTATTATTTGCATAATGTAGGTACCAACTTAGGTGTAATTGACTGTAATTGTTTATGATTATTTATAATAAACAATTTAACATTATTTCATCTTCCGCCCATTCTCCTCCTGCCTACTATTTAACTTACTACCTATTAGGAAACTACCTACGTAGACCTAACCCTACCGGTCCTAACCTTATGGTTCCTTATTATCACACACTAGCTGCGCCCCGCGGCTTCGTCTGCGTGGAAAATTCTGCGCAATTTTACCTTCTCACCGTTTAAACCTTCCCTGGACTAAGACAAACGTTTCAAAATCAAAATCATCTAAATAGGCCCCATCTCGAGTTTTTGCGAGACAAACGAATAGACAATTGATTTTCATATATAGCTAGCTGCGTCCCGTGGCTTCGCCCGTGTGGAAATTATGTATGAAATAGTTTATGAACCTTCCTCTTGAATCACACTATCTATTTAAAAAACCGCATCACAATCCGTTGCGTAGTTTCATACTTTGCAAACATAGGGTCAGAGACATTGTTTTATACTATATATATATATATAAATATAATGTGTGTATTTGTTCACTGTTGGGGCCTCCTTGGGTTTCCCTGGAGCACGGAGGCACGTTGGCAGCAGATAGGGGGTTTCCCGCCACACTCGGCAGGCCGATTGGTGATTGGCGTAGAAATGTTAAAAATGTATATACATACGGTATACCTACCTACTACAAATAGGGTTCCTAGATCAAAAAATTTAAATACCGCAGAAAATTCGGAACATTTTAATGATAATAGAATTCCCCCTTTTTCCTTTTGTTTCCATCGTTTCACCGTCGCTGGTCGTCGCGCGTCGCGCTGGTGAAAAGTATTGTTGATCTAAATAGGGGTTTCAAAATATGTAGGTACCTAGGTTTTTAGTGTACCTAGGTAAGTATGATCTAGATATATTTATTGTTATGAATAGTGTTTATGGCGTAACATTAGGTATTCCAAAGGTTAAATCTTTGAGGTATATATTCCATTCTTGGAATTTTGAGTGTAGGGTTCTCTTGCAATCTGTGATTAGGTAGGAATTTAAAAATTTATCATCACTACCTTTTTGGATAATACCTACCTAAAACAATACCTAACCTTATTGATTTATTTATTTTCCTTACATGTGTGTATATTACCTATACATGTCAGATCTTAATAGTTAATGTATATAGGTACACCTACTTAGCTATATAGCTTAGATCAATAGTACATACACCCTGTAACGCTGTGAAAGAATTAATCTAAAATGAAAAAAATAGAGTTTAATTTGTATAGGTTTTATGGAATACTTACTCGTAGCTATTTCGAGGTCAGATTAATCATGCGTGACATATTACTTGATATTGTTTGTTTTAAATAAAGTAATTTTTCATATTGTACTTGTTTCGTAACAACTGCTTAAGGCCTCCTCTACATGTGAGCCAACATGCTCGCTATAATTACGGCCAACATCACCCTCTTCTTACTTGACGTCCGTCACTCCATCTGAATATTTTTTATATGTATATACCTCAGTTTACCTACTCCTTACTTGTTCTAACATAGGTGTATATTTCCAATCAAATAGAAAGAAAAGAGTCATAAAATAGAAGAGGGTGGGTGCGGTCTATACCACATCTACATTTACACAGAACAAGGTCAATTTAAAAGATATTATTTTATTTCAGTATGCGTCCAGAGCGACCGCAAGCACGTTACATAATTTCACGTGTCTTAAATTTATCTAAAATCGTAAAAAGTTATTTTTTGTACTGTGATTCACAGTACAAATAAAAATAGTAGGTACATTATTTTTTTGTACTGTGATTTTAAATAAATTTTAGACACGTGAAATTATATAACGTGCTTGCGATCGCTCTGGATTTGGAGGCTTGTTGAATACTAACCATATGGCTAGTGTGATGTGAACATGACGGCCATTATCACCACGGCCAACTCTTTATCCAATACTACACCAACACTAACAAACACCCACACTACACGATGACCATTACGTGTTGGTAATAATAAGCATAATTAATTATAGCGAACTTGTTGGCCAAGGTTTACAGGAGGCCTAATATATTACCTAACTACTTACACTATTTGACATCGTTTCTCAAGGTAAATACCCCAAAACGTTCCGTTCCACATCGACAGGACTTGAAAATTTCAGACAGTTCTATACTGTTTCGTCTAACATTTCGCATTATTCTGATCAATAAAATCATATAAAATTAATACTGTATAATAAATTATTAGATCGTTCAAATGTTCTCGAAATGAAATTATAGCTTAAAAAATCGCTCGTCTTAGCTAAAGATTATGTATTTATAGAACCTAACCTGGCAATACAAAACTGTACAGCTCGAGTGGGAGTAAAGCGTGAAACGAAAAGTATTGAGTAACCCTCGAATACGATAGGTAGGTACGCGAGAGAAAGAAAAGAATATTTTGTCTTTGAACGTAGCGTAGGTAGCTAGCTGTCAAACTTTTGCTAACAGAACGGGGAAATCCCAAATTTCAGTACAATTTTATACACAGAAAAGAGAAACAGTGGAGTTTAAGTGCTTAAAGCGATGGAAACGTTAAGTTAATATAAAAAGTTACTGTGTGTGTTCATTGTTTGTGCTGGTCCGTTCCGTCTTTCATGATTCTCATTACAAAACATAGGAGGTTATCGCAAGCTACACCATGTCAATAAACAACGCAAAGAAACCCCTGATTTTAAAGAAATTGGTCGTACAACCGAATAGCAATCTGCAAATGCACCATCTAAAGAGACTAACAGGGACTTTTAATGTAAACGGGAGCGGGAATCCCAATCAAATCAACAATAATTTGATCAAATTGGCTGCCATTCCACTCTTCAGAGAAGATGTAATATTCGAATCGAAAGGCGAGAGCTATGTACCCAGGGAATACCGTTCAGTTACGATTATGAACAAACTCAACAACTTGACTAACAACTGTAAAACTATAGCTATATGCGTCACTTTAGACGGCAAAACTATAGAAAAAACGTCCGATAAACTGACAGAACTTATTGGCCAAGAGGCTTACAACACATTGTTCTACGCTGTATGCTCCGTCATAAACCAGGAGTATAGGATTAAGGGCATACTAGCTCTTTTAACACTTAATAATCCCCCGCTCTTTACATCTATGGCAGATGCAAACAAAGTTGAAACCTGTTCACAAACTGACGAAACAAAAGTAAATACAAAATGCAGGAATAAAAGGAAAAGAGTCCGGAAAGTCCTAGCTCCTCATATTGTTAAGCCGGAGGACTATACAAGGAAATATATCATTGATCCACGCACAGGTATTCCTCGAGAAGAGAATTGTGACAAAGAACCAAAGAAAAATCCTCCAACAGAAATAATAAAGGGCGAAGTTGAGCTTGATAATTTAAAAACGGAGATTGTAGAAAACGAGCTACCATCTGAAAATCCCATCTTACCCAATGATTCCATGTTACCTGATAATTTCATCTTACCTGATAATACAACGTTACATGATCTGGGATACTTCCAAGATGACTCGAATGATAGTTTAAAAACAATGACTTCTATCCATACGTTCAAAACGTTTCCCGGCCTCTACAACAACCCATTATCTGTAATTAATGCCAATATAGACAAGCATATTCGAGAGATACCTGAGCCTAAATTCTCTCTCATATTATCTGATAAGAGTGAAATCAAATTGATACATAAACCTGAAGATGTTTTCCATATAGCTACGAAGGAAAATATGGAATTTTTGAACGAGTCGGACCGGAAGAAGCTTGTGTTCCATCAATTAGAGATTGATAAGCAGCATTGTTGTACGTCCAGGGATGAAGATGGAAATCTGTGAGTATTCTTTGATCACACTGTCTTGTCTCAATCCCAATTGTCTACTACTGTAGGTAGTCCATACATACATATGTCCAGCTGTGGACTAACATAGGCTGATGATGATGTAGGTTCCTCCCCAAAGCTAGGGTGGTCTGGGGGATTTGCCAATATTACGCTTGGCAGGCGAACTGGTTGTTTGTATATTTATTTGAAGGAAAATCAGAGGCTTATCATTAATAATAATAAACTAACATACTGATTAATACTAAAAAGCTTATTGAAGGTTTTCACAGATAGATAATAGAATAATACAATAAAAAAGACTTTGAACATAAAGTGACTGGTTTTCAGTTTGCAAACAGCATCTACTGCAGTCAATTTGTTCAAAATATAATAAATCTACGGAAGAATAATAATAATAATAAATCCATCACAATAGCCTGGTTTTATTTCTTTCATTTTTCTTTGCAATAGTCTCTACAGCTAGCGGATACCATCTTTGGGTGTATCATATTGTGCACCCGAGGATGATACCCGCTATGTGTAGCCATCGCCTTTAGATTAACTTCTCAAAGGGCCTCTGTGCTGTTGGCTTCGGCCCCACGCAAGCCTTCCAAAGGACCGGGTCACTTTATGGCCCGAGATCATGGTAAATGAGAGACATAATAATAAATAAATAATGCTGGACAATTCACACAGCATTATCTAGCCCCATGGTAAGCAGAGCTTGTGTTATGGGTACTAGATAACTGAAAGAAGCTACTGTGCTTCTTCTAGTAGGTTCCCTTTGTATAGTAAAGTAAAGTAAAAAATCATTTATTTCTTTAGGCTTACAAAATAAGCACTTAGACAAGTCATATTTTATATATAAATTATTATCAAATAAAATTATTTTACTGTTCACTTAAATTTTTTGTCCACTAGTGGAAGAAGTGAAAAAAGTCAACTCATATGACATTCCTTCATATGACATCAATACAACACAGGCTGAGTTGTAATAGTCTATTTTGCAGTACAATGACCACATTAGTATGAGTTATAAGTATTTTTTTTAATCTATATTGAATTGTTACAATATGCTAGATTTCAGGTAAAGCAAGCTATTGCCCATAGCTTTCTGTAAATAAACGCCTTAAATATTAAAAAAAATAATGCTGGACAATTCACACAGCATTATCTAGCCCCATGGTAAGCAGAGCTTGTGTTATGGGTACTAGATAACTATACATAATACTATATATTACATAGATAGATATTTTTTATTATGCATAGAAAACGACCAGAACACCCGGAACAAATATCTGCAGATCGTACACACAATTGTTCCGAGGCGGGAATCGAACCCGCAACCTCCTGCGTCGCAGGCGGACCTTCGCCCACCGCGCCACATCGGTCGTCATTATCTGTATGTACCTATTAATTTACATTGGGGGAATTTGCCTCGGTTTATTTTATTTTATTTTTTAATCACACAAAACACATTACATTACAACACTATCTAAAATAATCATTAAAATAACAACATGTGTGTAAAGCTATACTTAGTAATATCGGTTGATATGATATTATGGTCGTTTTCTATGTATAATAAAAAATATCTATCTACGTAATGTATTGTATTATGTATATCAGTTATCTAGTACCTACCCATAACACAAGCTCTGCTTACCATGTGGCTAGATAATGCTATGAGAATTGTCCAGCATTATTTTATTTCATAATGATATTGTCAAAGAGAACTGGTCCTTTTTGTGAACTGGCTTTTGACGGCGGTTTCGCTCCTCTGAAGCATAGGATTCAGCTAATCCTTATTCCATACTATTATCATAAATTTAAAAGTAACTCTGTCTGTGTATAAAATTATATATGTGGTGTTAATATGTGGGCCTAAAATTAACCGACTTCAAAAGAGGAGGTTCTCAATTCGTCTGTATCATTATCATGTTTTGTTTTTTTATGCTTGTTCAAAACTTTTGACTGGGTGAACAGATTTTGATGATTTTTCTTTTATTTGAAAGCAATTTGGTCCAGTTCTGACTTAAAAATCCATTATTTTTTATTAATTTAACTAAAAACCAAATTAACTAATAAAAATAATAATTTTAAAAATTAAATTTTAATATTAATTTATAAATTTTAGAATTTTAGAATAAGCAATAAAATTTAAATTTCCAAACAATAAAATGTTTACATTCACATCGACGAGGATGGGATTCGAACCCACGCGTGCAGAGCACATTGGATTAGCAGTCCAACGCCTTAACCACTCGGCCACCTCGTCCTACTGAGCATGCGCGAAATTAACACCAACTACCTACGCGATCAAAATAGTACTTTTTCAAACTCAATTATTATTATATACACACATGTCTTATCTTTATTATATACTATTTTCTGTCCGCGGCTTCGCACGCATTTTTCTATAGTCGTCTTACTGAGCATGCGCGAAATTAATAATACTAGTTCTAATTTGATTGTAATTTTCTTCAATAATAACAAAAGGAATGTATTTTATTTAATTACTTAGGTTTACAGCATGAACTTATAAGATAGAGTTTATTTCTAAAAAGGATTATTACAAAATATCAGATCGTCTAGATAAAAAAGCTTGGAACGAGTTTTGCTCCAACTCAAAATCTAACAACTTACAGATAAGCAAATCAATTGTAACTAGTACTAGACACATAAGTTATGAACATACTAGTGGTTTCTTCTCGCTTTTTCCACTGGTGGACAAAAAAATTAAGTGAACATCAAAATAATGTTATTATATGTACATAAAATAACAATGAATAGTATAAAATATGACCTGTCTAAGTGCTTATTTGTAAGCCTAAAGAAATAAAAAAAACTTTTCATTTTCAGTGTATATTTAATTTAATCCTAGCCTTACAAACTATTGGTATGTTATTTGACGACCGATGCGAGACGCAGAAGGTTGTGGGTTCGATTCCCGCCTCGGGACAATTGTGTGTACGATCTGCAGATATTTGTTCCGGGTGTTCTGGTCGTTTTCTACGTATAATAAAAAAAACTATCTATGTAATGTATTGTATTATGTATATCAGGGTTGGCATGATTAAAACAAGTTGTTTTAAAACACGTGTTTAAAACAGTTTGAAATAAAACTATGTTTTTTATTAAGTGTTTCAAAACACAGTTTAAAACCAGTTTTAAACAATGTTTAAAATATGAAGAAAAAAACAAGGTTTAAAACTACTTTTAATTGTAAATGAATGTCTATAAATACCACAGACAGGCTGTGGTATTTATACACTGCATAGGTAACTCCCCGCCAGTAAAGTCCCGCAGGGAAAGTCCCTAGGTCAGCCGTTTTATACACTGCACACTGCATAGGTAACTCCCCGCCAGTAAAGTCCCGTAGGGAAAGTCCCTATGTCGGCCGTCGAAAGAAAGTAATCCACTGGATTAGTGGGTACGGTACCTATTCCCCGCTCTCTCTCTAGTTCTCTACCTACCTACAACACTACATACAAGGTGTATGTAAAGTGTTTTGTATTGATTAATAATAATAATAATTTTTAATAATTAGATTAGAGGTACTGAGATATGCAACAAAAGTAAATATTTATCGTTTTGTTAATTTTTACTAATGTGAATTAGGAAATAGTTTAGTAATGGATTATTGTATTAATCGCTATAATTGATTTGAAATTGATACCTTTAAGGTAAAAAGTAAAAAAGAAAACACTTGTTTTAAACATTTTGAACTGTTTGTTTTATAAAATATAAAAATAATTGTTTTTTTTTTCAACCCTGATCAGTCATCTAGTACCCATAACACAAGCTAAGCAGAGCTTGTGTTATGGGTACTAGCTTGGGGCTAGTTGATGCTGTGTGAATTGTCCAGCATTATTTATTTATTTAAATCTTTTAGCAAGCATTTTACTTGACACAAAAACGTATGGTATTGAAGTTATTATACTACCAATTCTATGAACAGCAACTGTGTTTGGCAGTGATATCATTTGATCTAAATTCATTTTTTCAGCCCTATCCACTTAGCAGTTATAAATGAGGATGTGGAGCTACTGAAACGACAGTGCGTGGTTCTGAAGATGATGGGCGAATCTGTTGATATACCGGCCAATAATGGATTGGTAAGCAAATTATTATTTTTTTACTTAAAAATACCCATGCAATCTGATGAATATTTTGACAACTTTCTTTCAGTAAAGTCGACTTTTTGGGCTTTCTCGAAAAACGCAAGTTATAAATTGCTGGCGCCAGCAATTTCCATTTACATTTTGAAAAAAAAAGTAATCAGTAAATCACACGGTATGTGTTTTCTACAAGTGACTAATATGCGTAAATCCACACTAGCGCAGCGGCTGAGAAAATACAGATCTTTGTGACTCAGCAGAGCTGTAATATTTTTCGAACGAAACGCATGTGCGGCGCAACACAACCGCTGTGTAGAGCGGCAGCACGAATTTTTTAGGTAAAAAAAAAGATCGCAGTCGTCGAAAAATATTACAGCTCTGCTGAGTCACAAAGATCTGTATTTTCTCAGCCGCTGCGCTAGTGTGGATTTACGGATATTAGTCACTTGTAGAAAACTCATACCGTGCGTTTTCAGCACTCAAAGAGTTAAGGGGGCTCCTATACGTACATACATGTGTAGTGTATATTTTATTAAGTTTTTTAGTATTTGTTGTTATAGCGGCAACAGAAATACATCATCTGTGATAATTTCTGTCATAACTGACGACCGATGTGGCGCGGTGGGCGAAGGTCCGCCTGCGACGCAGGAGGTTGCGGGTTCGATTCCCGCCTCGGGACAATTGTGTGTACGATCTGCAGACATTTGTTCCGGGTGTTCTGGTCGTTTTCTATGTATAATAAAAAATATCTATCTATGTAATGTATTGTATTATGTATATCAGTTATCGAGTACCCATAACACAAGCTCTGCTTACCATGGGGCTAGATAATGCTGTGTGAATTGTCCAGCATTATTTATTATTTAATTTCAACTGTCTAACTATTTCGGTTCATGGGATACAGCCTGGTGAGTGGTGACAGACGGACGGACAGCGGTCTTACTAATAGGGCCCCGTTTAACCCTTTGGGTACGGAACCTTAAAAAATATTCCAGAGGATTCAGTATTGGTCCTGAACAATAAATAAATATATCGTGGAACAAAAACAAAGTTTACATATAATTAAAAATTGAAAGCGATGTCATCTGCAGATGTTTAAAAACTGTTAAAACATAAACGTAGTTTTTTTAAAACAATCAAATAATAAATACTGATATGTCAGTTTACCCAGTTTACTTGGAATTTGAAATACAATATGCCTATTGTGTATACAGTTGCATCACATTTGCATTTTACTTGGTACGTTATCGAAGGTGATTCCCGGTACGAATAACAATGTAATGTGTTTGCATACGTCATTATTACTGGGTGAATTCCCGCGTTGCTACTTTTGACTATCGGTACTATAGCGGTAATTATGCTATTTTCATTTCGATTCATTCAAGTATTTATACTAATATTAGAAAGAGGAAAGGTTTGATTTTTTTGTTTGTTTGTAATGAATAGGCTCGGAAACTACAGGACCGATTTGAAAAATTCTTTCACCGTTGGGAAGCTACACTATCCGCGGTGAACATAGGATATATTCTATTTTCAAAAAAGTTAGGGATCCGTATTAAAACCGTGCTAAGCCAGGAAGTTCATCTAGTCATAGATACTTTGCCAAAATATCGATACTTTAAAGTATCAAAGTGGATAAAATGTAAATTTCTCCTTCCAGACGGCTCTAAAGCTAGCGATCGACTACCACACATCTCCCCACAGCGTCACAATGCTGGCCACGCTCCTTCAAAACGGGGCAGACTCACTCTTGACCGATTCGGAACAACACAGCTGCAGCGTACACAGCGCGGCTGAACTCAGGACGGACCATCTAACGCACATCCTGCACTGGGCCAAGGCGCGTCACAGGTGACTCATGTCATGACTCACAACAGACACTTATGACTCATTGGTGGTTGACTATTGTTATTTATTTATTTGATTGTCTTTCACTTGTTCGTGTTCTTGAGTGGAGATCACGACTCGCTAAACGTAGTGTAGGACGCCCTCCGATCAGGTGGGATGACGACCTACGAAAGACTGCAGGTAGATGCTAGATGCGGCAAGCTGAAGACAGGGCGCTATGGCGTTCATTAGGGGAGGCTTATTAATAGTTAGTCCACAGCTGTCCAGCAGTGTACTAACATAGACTAATGATGATGATGATGTCTTTCACTTATCAATCACATGACCAATGAGTCATGTGATTGATATAATTCATAAATAAAATCAATTTATTTCACATTACTGTGATCAATATTTTGTTAGTAAAATTAAACGTTAGTTATACCTAATACTAGAAATTAAAACTAAATTAAATTAAATGACTCTCCCCATGAAACATTTCCACAGGGGAGAGGTGATTCTACCTGATATAGTGTTTAGGATGGTGTTGGGGCTGTCGCGTATCATTAGGGATGCGGTCTTTTTACGGAGGATGGCAGTAAAGCCATGCGTCTGATATTCCGCAAACATTCCCTACTGGGGGAGGCCTATGTCCAGCAGTGGACTGCTATAGGCTGATGATGATGATGATTCCCTATTGTAGTACTGTACGTACACGTAGGGTCTCCAGCGTCCGCTTGGTGTAGCTGATCCATAGGTTCTCGGTGTAGAAACCCTGGCAGTAGGCTTTGTCCACGTTATATCAATAGAGATATTGTTGATTGATGACCCAGTTGCCTCCCACACTAACGACTAAAAAATCATTTATTTCTTTAGGCTTACAAAATAAGCACTTAGACAAGTCATATTTTATATATAAATTATTATCAAATAAAATTATTTTACTGTTCACTTCAATTTTTTGTCCACTAGTGGAAGAAGTGAAAAGAAACCACTAGCATGTTCATCTCTTATATGTCTAATACATGGTTATTTGCCTATTTAAGTCTAAATATAATATGATTCGATACATGTCAATATTTAAGTAAAGCTATGCACAACAACAAATTACTTACATACTATTGTCGGTGCGAAACTGAGCGACATCTGGCCAAGCATTAACATGGATACTAAGGACTCATGGACCCTTGGACACTAACGACTCATTTGATAATTCCAGGGATATAATAATGGATAACGAAGACTTGCAGAAACCAGGCTGGCAGTATAAAACACAGGAAGAACTGATTCAGATGTTACTGGAATACATTAGCAATCTATTTGATAAACAAGGTAAATACATTATTGCTTTCTGTTTGGTGAAATTGGCCTTAAAACTTTGAGTGCTGAAATCACACGGTATGTGTTTTCTACAAGTGACTAATATGCGTAAATCCACACTAGCGCACCTGATAAAATATAGATCTTTGTGACTCAGCACAGCTGTAATATTTTTCGAACGAAACGCATGTGCGGCTCAACACAACCGCTGTGTAGAGCGGCAGCACGATTTTTTTAGTTAAAAAAAAAGATCGCAGTCGTCGAAAAAAAATCGCAGTCAAAGTGTTAACTATATCCTGAGTTTGTGCGCTGGGAGGTGCGACACAGTTTTAAACATATGCGCTTTCCAGTGTTCTCTTGTATTTAATGATATTATGTTGTCTTTGTTCATCTATTCTAATATTATAAAGAGGAAAAGTTTGATTTTTTGTTTGTTTGTAATGAATAGGCTCCGACACTACTGGACCGATTTGTTCTAAATAAATAAATTAAATTGAAATATGAATGAATAATACTGGACGTATAAATAATTGTACTGACTGTGCGAGTCGTGTGTGACTCACGGAGACATTTTAACTCATTAACCATGACACATTGTGGCCCATGGATCCACTAATTGACTCATGATATCATAAGTCCTTTATTTATTTACTAGCGGACCTTCCCGGCTTCGCACGGTTTTAGTACGGACCCCTAACTTTAAAAAAAATATAATATGGCCTATGTTCACCGGGGATAGTGTTGCTTCCCAACGGTGAAAGAATTTTTCAAATCGGTTCAGTAGTTTCGGAGCCTATTCAATACAAACAAAAAATCAAACCTTTCCTCTTTATAATATTAGTATAGATTTTATTTATTCTTCTTGCACGATAAAATCTATCAAAACATTATACTAGAAAAATTTTAACAAGGGAAAGCTTAACTCTAAAAAGAGTTCTCTTCCAGCAAACCTTATTGGGAGAGTGACAAAGTTTTGAAGTGGGTACATGTGCATAGATAGATAGATAGATAGACAATACTTTTATTGCACACTTAAAAATAAAACAAACAAGGTAACAATAATAATACAAGATATGTGACAATTTTGTGGCGATCACAATAGGCCTATCATCGCTGCCGTGATACGAAAGCCACCACCAAATAAGACCTGTCTAAGTGCTTATTTGTAAGCTTAAAGAAATAAAAACTTTTTATTTTCATTTTTTCATTTTCCACCCCAAAGCAAATAATAATATGTGACAATTTGGCGGTCTTATCGCTCAAGAGCGATCCCTACCAGACAACCGTGGATGGATAGGATCGTTGGATTGTAAAAGGGGATCTGTGTGCGTTATTATGTAGTTAATTAAATAAATAAATAATGCTGGACAATTCACACAGCATCATCTAGCCCCATGGTAAGCAAAGCTTGTGTTATGGGTACTAGATAACTGATATACATAATACAATACATTACATAGATAGATATTTTTTATTATACATAGAAAACGACCAGAACACCCGGAACAAATATCTGCAGACCCGCAACCTCCTGCGTCGCAGGCGGGCCTTCGCCCACCGCGCCACATCGGTCGTCAAATGAATTCGTCATTACAACATGAAATTTCATATTATGTTACATACTCATATTATGTTGCTCTTGAGCGATAAGACCGCCAATTGTACTTAATTTTTAAGTTATTACTGTACATAGTTTATAGTTCAAGTGCAATAAAGAATTTTCTATCTATCTATCTATCTATGTTACATAATTACGCATAAATAATTACAATAATAAATTTTACACTGGACCATAAAAATACGTAAAAAATTCCTTACATCGCGTGCGCTGCGAAAGCTATCTAGTTTTTAACACTTTGAGTGCTGAAAACGCACGGTATGAGTTTTCTACAAGTGACTAATATGCGTAAATCCACACTAGTGCAGCGGCTGAGAAAATACAGATCTTTGTGACTCAGCACAGCTGTAATATTTTTCAAACGAAACGCATGTGTGGCGCAGCACAACCGCTGTGTAGAGCGGCAGCACGAATTTTTTAGGTGAAAAAAAAGACCGCAGTCTTCGAAAAAAAACCGCAGTCAAAGTGTTAATAGATAGTGTGATTCAAATAAGAGATTGTATTTCTTCTTGCAGGCTACAACCCCCTGATGCTCGCTTGCAAACACGGTAACTACGAGAACGTGAAACTGCTGTTAGAAGCGGTGCCCACTTCTGTCAACCTGCAGAATCCCAACAGTGGGAACACAGCGCTGTTTATCGCGATCGCCGCCGCTTGTAATGTTGCTGCTGGTATGTCGAATAATCACCATTAAAGATCAATTCATTTGGCCATAATTTTTTTTAATTTATTTCTTATGAATATACATAATTACTTAAGTATATTAACACTCTTATATACTCTTATCGTAGAATAACATAAATAATAATAATACACACTAACTACACACAAATACATTTAAAAATAAACACACATAGCATAACAAGCTCTTGCTACGTGTTTTTGAGTGGAGACTTTGATTTGCAATATTATTGGATTCGATTCCCGCCTTGGGACAAATGTGTGTACGATCTGCAGATATTTGTTCCGGGTGTTCTGGTTTATCTATGTATAATAAAAAATATCTGTAAATAATACTAAGATACTATTATTATGTATGCCAGTTAGTACCTACGTAGATGAAGGAAACAATAGATAGCCAAAGCCCATTCAAAGTTGCGTTCCTCCGAAATTCTGGATAATACTAGATGGCGTTGATCCTTATTCCGAAAATCGTTATATTCTACGATTAAATTCGGTAAATGAATCATTTGATAATCATAACAATTTAAATTAGTTTTTGATACTTACCGGTTGATATATTCAAATTTTCTTTTATTAATAGATAATCGTCCCGGTAGACTAGTCTCTAAAGAATAGTGATAGATGGCGTGGTTTATTTTATTCCATGGTACCTATAACCGTAGCCTACAACACAAGCTCGCACAGCTAAGCATTATCTGCTTTGCTTGGGGCTAGTTGATGCTGTGTGGATTAAAAAAAAAATGCTGGACAATTCACACAGCATTATCTAGCCCCATGGTAAGCAGAGCTTGTGTTATGGGTACTAGATAACTGATATACGTAATACATTACATAGATAGATATTTTTTATTATACATAGAAAACGACCAGAACACCCGGAACAAATATCTGCAGAGCGTACACACAATTGTTCCGAGGCGGTAATCGAACCCGCAACCTCCTGCGTCGCAGGCGGACCTTCGCCCACCGATTTTCCAGTATTATTTATTATATTTATTTATGGGAGTCACATTTCATTTATGTTATTCTCACACACCAGTGTGCGCTGGAAACTGTCCGCAGAGCGATTTCAAGATAATATATATATCTTTTATATGAGTATCTCTTTGGGTTTGCTTTTGTATATAATATTTTTATGAGTATCTCAATACTCAATGATTTATTGCTTACATATGTACAAAAGTTCTTAAATATATATATATATATATATAAGTCCAACATGCACCCTGCAAGGGTATTGCAACATAAATTTAAAGTTAAATGCAGTGGCTATATACAATAAAGTTAATAATATGCTTAATTTACCATTTCAAGTTAAAATTATAAACCAATTATATTATATCTAATCACTCTGAAGAGTCACATAAAAAAGAAACAAGATTATACCTTATACTCTCTTTAAGTTTGCTTTCGTATATGTTATTTTTATGAGTATATCTCTTTAAGGGTTCGGCGACCCTCGCTTGCAAAAATCGCTCCGAATATCGCTGTCCTTTAACCCTTGCGCCGCGTCACATGCGTGCGCGATAGCAATATTAGCCGTTCAAAATTTGGTTTGTTCCGTAATACCAAAAATAACGACTGAAAACTTTTTGTATTCTTCACAAAGTATTGTTATTCTGTAACTAGACAATATAAGCTATGTTCCTTAATAAATAAAACGTAAGATATTGTTGTTTTTATTACGAAACAAATAGCATGAAAACTTGTCCATTTTCGCATAAAAATGTGCAAAATGCGATTGGCTTTTCTTTAATTTTAGGTAAGTATTTTGAAAAAAAAAAACTATTTAGGAACCTTGACAAATACTATTCAAATACAAATAATACAATATTATAGCGGAAATATGCTTGAATTGGAAATCATTTTGGTATTACGTTTGTATGAAGAATTCGTCCCTCCGGAGGCCCCTTAAGTTTGCTTTCGTATGTTATTTTTTCGAGACATATAATTTTTTATTTTTTTTTCGTTATTGTTAAATATATTTTATTTTAAAAAAATGCTGCACAATCCACACAGCATTATCTAGCCCCATGGTAAGCAGAGCTTGTGTTATGGGTACTACATAACTGATATACATAATACAATATACATTACATAGATAGATATTTTTTATTATACATAGAAAACGACCAGAACACCCGGAACAAATATCTGCAGATCGTACACACAATTGTCCCGAGGCGGGAATCGAACCCGCAACCTCCTGCGTCGCAGGCGAACCTTCACCCACCGCGCCACATCGGTCGTCGATAATATTCTATTGTTTCTTTTTTCAGAGCAAGGCAACAAATCAAAAATCGTTGACCACTTCAAGAAGACAATAGAGATCCTACTAGACTACGGCGCGGACGCTGAGATAGAAAACAATAACAATTTAAACGTACATCTACTCCTTAGTGAGTTTGGGTGCGCGGAACTCTCTAGTTTAGTCCTCAATAAAATCGCAAATCAGAAACATTTCGGCGGCGACATGGATCCCACAAAACCTTTCAACAAATATCACCTCGTTATGGAAGGCAATACTGTTAAAATACAAGAATTTGACAGTAAATGTACAAGCACCCTGAAATATGTAAGAAAAAGTGCGGCTAATAAACCTAACGTCCCAGTTTTGGTTAAAGGGGTTAATATTAACAAAAGTACGGATAGTAAAAACACAAATAATGAAGGAAAGGATAAAAAACTAGTTATAGTCGAAAATATTTTACTGAAATCTCCGCTGAATGCTGAGAAACCTGGCGAGATGAAAAGTATTTCATTACAATCTCAAGTTAAAGTCAAAGAGATATCTGCCTTGTTAAATGTTGAGAAGGTTAACTCTAAAGATTTTGTTTTAAAGACACCTGCTAAGGAGAGCAAAGTTGTTCCGCCAAAACGGAAAATTAATGTTGGCAACACTTTTGGTAAAAAGCAAAAGAAATGACACGAGTTTAAATTTAAATGAATTCTGTTTTTATAGAATTTTATAGGTATAGGTACCACCAGCCTAAAGAAATGTGTTGTTAACTTATTGAGCTGTAAATATATAACTTATTTAATAGTAGTTAATGTATTAGAATTAGTTGGATGACTCGATTTAAGGCATTACCCCAAGAAAAACTAGCGCTAGACAAACTATTTTTTTCTTATTATTGCGTTGAACAATGGAACTATAAAATGTCAATAAAACTTTCATGGTTATTAATACTAAAGTCATTTAAAACGGGATGTTTACCATGATTTGATTTTTGAGTTATCCAATATTTCGGCACACTTGCATGCGCCATGATCACGGAGTAAGTGAAAGCACTGCGAGTTAGTTTTTATGGGCAGACATACCGATCTACCCTCATTTTTTGTCTTTTGCTACCAACGTTGCCACTACCACCGATTTCACTATTATCAAACGCAGCTCGATGACACAACACTGACGGTATCAGAACGCGAAGCGGTTGGTACATCACTTCTTCCGTTTTGCAAAAATTTCATCGGGCACGGTTACATTTTGTCATACATAGGTAGGTATTATAAGCTTTTTTAATGTTTCTGTAATTGTCTTCATGTATACTAGCGGACCTTCCCGGCTTCGCACGGTTTTAGTAGGAATCCCTTACTTTTTTGAAAATATAATATAGCCTATGTTCACCGGGAATAGTGTAGCTTCCCAACGGTGAAAGAATTTTTCAAATCGGTCCAATAGTTTCAGAGCCTATTCATTAGAAACAAATAAACAAAAAATCAAACCTTTCCTCTTTATAATATTAGTATAGATAGTTTACTTACAGAGATATGAAGTTGCCCTTGGTGGCCACCAAACTCTATTTTAGCATAAAACCTAAACTTTACAAAAAAAAAACTTACAGAGGCATTAAAAAAAGGTTACAATAGGTATCATAAACTGCCCAATGAAATTTTTGATATTTCATTAGTTCATCGTAATAATAAGATAAAATAGGTGGCGCTAGTGTGCCTCTGGGCCGCCTTAAAGAGAGCGCAAATCTTTATGAGCGATTTAAACCGATTAAACTTACGCAATCTGAATACATAATAGGCTAGTGTCCTAAAGAAATCTACTAAGTCCGTCAGTTAGATTATTAGAAGATATTGGACCCGTGTTTTTTCTTTTGTCAATTAAACAAAAAATACGAAGATATAGCCAGTTAAAGTTCCGCGTGACGTCAGGTCTTGCTACACTTTTTAGCAAGTTGTGACGTCACGAGCCCCCACTCCTAATTTTTTATTTTTGTAAGTATTTGTTTGATTGACAAAAGAAAAAATACGTGTCCAATATCTTCTGATAATCAACCTGACGGACTAAATAGAAACATATATTTTTTACTTCGGACACTACCCTAATACAAAGGGTATTTATCGCGTTTTTCTACCAAAAATTTTGAAAAATAGGTAATACCTATATTATTTTGTTTGTAAGGTGAATTAGTCGGGAGTTTTCTTATAATGGGTCCAAGATGGCCGCCACCACAAAATGGCGTGTTTAGTTTACATTTTATATATAATTTTAATAATGAGGTTAAGTGCTGTTACAATAATGATTATGCATTCAACTCACGCATATTTTCACATAGCTATGTTCACGGAGCTCATAAAGATTTGCGATTACTATAGAAATTAAGATAACTAGCTATATGTACTTACCTATTCAAATAATATAATGAGTGTAAGTTTGGAACAGGAAAAGTAATAACATAGGTACTTGGAAGCTAGATTATGATAATTAAGAATATCTAAGGAAGTGTTATGATATTTAAAATGTAAGAGGTTAAAACTGCAGGTAAGTAAGAAACTTGCACTGTTCAAATTCAAATATATGTATTGCGTCAAACACGGTATAAAGGTTTAAGCCTAATAATGCACTCTGTCTCACTATATTCTGGCATGCAATAATTATGACTAATTAGGTAGGTATCTACTTCAACTTCTTCCTAGATGGCTCTGCGTCTGGATTGACGCAATTTTGCCAGTGTCCGTCTCATGATAGCATCGCAAGCTTTAGCCTTATGTAAATTTGTATATAATAATGATATAAAATTATAATTATAACTTTTTAAGATTTAAAAAATCATTTACGTCATAAAAATTCCTGTCATTCAGACATGTAAACAATTTCGTTTTATTAGTAAATAAATTATCGCTAATAAGTCCCAAATAAAGACACGACGAGCCATTCGTTGATATATACCTTCTTGGAGGTAGATTAAGTAATAGATTATGCCTGTGTTTCCTAATTATGTAATTTATTATTGTCATAATAATGAAAATGGATTTAATTTCGGAATTTTGTACTGTAAATTCTAATTGTTTTTCTTATTTTTGCGGAATGCAACAGTTAGGTAGATTTACCTACATAAACATAAAATGATGTCTAAAAGTTTTGTCTTTTATTTTAGCCTAAGTACTTATGTTGGTACCTCTGTGGACAAAGGGCAGGCGAACCTTTGCCC
The DNA here is from genome assembly GCA_943735965.1 of Eupithecia abbreviata. Classification (NCBI taxonomy): domain Eukaryota; kingdom Metazoa; phylum Arthropoda; class Insecta; order Lepidoptera; family Geometridae; genus Eupithecia; species Eupithecia abbreviata. The sequence goes on along the minus strand of OX031001.1, from coordinate 1,649,262 downwards.
ACAGAGGTACCAACGACGCAGGAGGATGCGGGTTCGATCCTCGCATCGGGATAATTCTGTGTACCTACTATCTGCAGATAATTGTTCCGGGTGTTCTGGTCGTAATCTTTGTATAATGTATATCTATGTAATCTATTGATTAAGTATATCAGTCATCAGTAACCGTACCTATAATAGTACCCATACCACAAGCTCTGCTTAGCTTCGGGCTACATAATGCTGTGTGGATGCACTATGTGTTTATTACCACCAAGTCAGGCCCAAAAAGTGGACGTCCAACGCGACGACGATCCGACGCGTTTGGTTGATGATATAATCAAAGTTCCTGAGCACTCCTGGATTTGACAGGCCCAGCACAGAGGAGGCGAAAAATAAAGGAGGCCTATACCAGGGACCAGTTTATATAACTGGTCCCTGCCTATACTTACTGAAAATGAAAATGAAAATGAAAATGAAAAGTTTTTATTTCTTTAAGCTTACAAATAAGCACTTAGACAGGTCATATTTTATAGTTCACTTCAATTTTTTGTCCACCAGTGGAAGAAGTGAGAAGAAACCACTAGTATATTCATAACTTATGTGTCTAGTACATTTGATTTGCTTATCTGTAAGTTGGTAGATTTTGAGTTGGAGCAAAACTCGTTCCAAGCTTTTTTATCTTCTAAGTAATCTGATATTTTGTAATAAGCTTTTTTACAAAGAATGTGTTTAACAATTTTTTTAAATTTATTTATTGATAATTTTTGCAACTCACTTGGAGTTTTGTTGTAGAAGCGTATACATTGCCCTTTAAAAGATACATTTATCTTGTGTAGCCTAGTTGTGGGCACAGCGAGTTTATTCTTATTTCTAGTATTTACATTATGTATATCACTTTTTTTAGTGAACCGATTGATATTTTTATGAGTGTACAACAAGTTTTCATAAATATATTGACACGGTACTGTCATTATGTTTATTTCTTTGAATTTTTCACGCAGGGATTCTCTGGGACCCATATTATAGATCGCACGAACAGCCCTCTTCTGCAACACAAATACGGTGTTTACATCTGCAGCGTTCCCCCACAGTAGTATGCCATAAGACATAATACTATGGAAGTAGCTGAAATAGACTAGTCTAGAAGTTTCAACGTCTGTAAGCAGACGGATTTTTTTAACTGCATATGCTGCAGAACTAAGTCTCTTCGATAGTTTATCTATGTGTGGGCCCCATTGAAGTTTACTATCTAAGGTTATTCCCAAAAATACGGTATTATTTACAATTTCTAGCGTTTCTCCTTTTACGTTTATATCGGCCTTAACTTGTTTTACATTAGGTAGAATAAATCTTAAACATTTTGTTTTGGTTTCATTAAGCAAAAGATTATTAATACTAAAGATTATTAATACTCAGCCAGTGGGTGTGATAAGGGGCTGTAATGCTATGTTCACATGCACGCCGTGCAGCCCGGTGGGCTGCATGGCGGGCTGCGCGGCATGCAGCCAGTCCCAGGCCGGCGAAAATTCACGCTGTTCACACGCACGCCGTCGTGTCGCGCGCGTGAAAACAGTCACCGGGCGCCCGCACATTCATCCTTTGAACTTTGCCAAAAAACCGACACTCGCCCACGTTCACAGGCGCGTTTACGAGCTCGGGCGTACCGTTTACACGCTCGGGAATGTGAATGTGCACGTTGAATGTCGAGTTGAACGCCCGCGTGTGAACGTAGCATAATAAGTAACGTTCTTATATTAAAAATTATTTAGGTACGGTGGTGGATAGCAAAAAAATTGCAAATAGGTATCTAGGTACGCAGCGGATATTATGGCTTGGGCTATACGCGTAAGATATTGTTGTTTTTAATACGAAACAAATAGGAAGAAAACTTGTCCATTTTCGCATAAAAATGTATTGCGATTGGCTTTCATTGAATTTTAGGTAGGTATGTAAATTGAAAAAAAAACCTTTATTTTCATAAGGTCAGACTTTCAAATGGTCAGATTTTCAATTAGTCACCCTTTCAAATCGTCTGCTTGGTACAGTCATATCCAATTCACACACGTCGTCTACTAATGGTAAGTAATATATATACATACATATGCAGGAACCTAGATAAATGCTATTCAAATATAAATAATAAAATATTAGTGGAAATATGCTTTAATTAGAAATCATTTTGGTATTACGTTTGTATGGGGAACTCGTCCTCCGCTGGCCTCATAAGTAATAAAAAATCTGCTAATCCTACTAATATTATAAACGCGAAAGTTTGTAAGTATGGATGGATGGATGTTTGTTACTCTTTCACGTAAAAACTACTGATTGGATTACTATAATATAACTTATACATCAGAATAACACAGGCTACAATTCATAAAGATATACATATTTTGGGTAGTAATAAAAAAGCTAGTTAATAATATGGTTGTACCTATATTATGCAACTTGACTTTGCAATGTTAAAAGAAAAGACCGAAATAGTTATATTTCTATTTATTACACAGTGACTCAATATAATAATAATAAATAACAGTCTACAAAATAAATAAAAATAAAATCTTAATCTTTAACCCGTTTTCAATTTGTTCAACAGAGTAAAAACACGCTGTTAAATTTATTTTTCTAGGTGTAAGTAAAAAGGTGCTTAGATAAACAAATCTAAACTTAAAATATAGTTGGCAAATTTTGAAAATAATCTGTATACCATGCTGAATACTTTATACAAAGTAAATCTTTTATTGGCCTTAAGTTTAGTTATTAAATATGTTAATATTAGTTTTAAAGGCTGTGGATTTTGTTTCTAAATAAATAAATAAATACCTACCAAAAAAAATACTGCTAAGTATTTACAAATAATATAATGAGTGTACCGTCCCGGTCGCCTAGTAGACCAGCTGTTGGCGAATGGTGTAAGCTATGCTGTTATGTGAAAGCTATGTTACGTAATTTGTTTTTTAAATATAAATAATTTATTTGGTAACAAATCGGACAAAATTTTTCAAAACATTTAAGTCTAGTCTACACCTGGAATAAATCAGGCTTTTATCCCTCACCATATTCTCATAGGAAAGAAATATACTTTGAATCTTTCCAAGGAAACAACGTGAATGAAACCTCGGGCAGATACTAGTTCAGTATAATTTTATCTATAGAAACAAATTTCTCTATCAACAATCATCCTAATATTAACTCTGGCTCCGTATAATGTGGCTTCAGCATCTCTTTCGCTTGATCCCAAACCTTCTTCGCCACCGATGCATCAGTTTCCTTCCCCGACCAAGTCTTCCCTGGATGTTTCCTCTCATAATGTCTCAATACATTCGACTTATGAGTGAACTGCTTAGTACAGATACCACAGTCAAAGAACTTCCCACCAACATGTACTTTCATATGATACCTTAACCGACTCTCGCGTGGGAAGGTTTTGTTACACAGATCGCAGACAAGCTGTTTGATTCTCGCATGGTTGACCTTATGCCGCTCCATGTTATGCTTGTGTGCGAAGAGCTTTGAGCAAATGGAGCATTGATAGGGTCTTTCACCGGTGTGGACTCTTAAATGTGGCTTTATTAATCCGGAGTGTGTGAAAGTTTTAGGGCAGTATAGACATTTGTGAGGCCTGGTCCCAGAATGCCATTGCAGATGCCTTTGAACAGCGCTCTTGTATTTAAAGGTGAGCTTACATAAATCGCATTGGTACGGGCGATCTGTGTCGTGTTTCCTTAAATGACTTTTCAGTAGAAACTTTCTTTTGAACTCTTTTTGGCAGACGTGGCAGGTTAATTCTTCAACGGCCTTGCACGGTCTTCTCTGATGTTTTAAGAGATTGGCTCGGACTGCGAAGGATCTATCGCAGTTCTCACATGGATGTGGTTTATCTTTCAAGTGTATTCGCTTATGTTGCCATAAGTTAGAGGATCTTTTGAAGACCTTGCCGCATTCATGACACTTAAATTTATTTGGGTCATGCTGTTTGAGGTGGTTTTCTAGTGATTCTTGATTTGTGAATTGCTTTTCGCATATGGTGCACTCTCGTTTTATTTGGCTGTGTATAAGAACGTGTCTTTGGAGGTTTTGTAGGTTCGCAAAGGTTTTCTGGCAAATTCCGCAAGTCTTCTTTTTGGTAGGTTTGAAGGTGAAGTGTCCTTTTATAGAATCTGGAAAAGTTTTTAAAGTTAGCTTATTAACACAAGATCTGTAGGGCTAGATGATGCTGTGTGAATTGTCAAGGATTTTTTTTATTATAGTTTGACCGAAACCGCTGTACCGCACCTGAGGTATGCGAGCGGCGCGACGGGGGGGAAATATCGGCCGCTCCGATCCATCAGTCTGCCGTCACGTCAACGCGTACTCTTGCTCTTTTTTCCTCGTCCCACTTTCCTAAGGAGCGGTACAGCGGTTTCGGTCAAACTATACTCTTAGTTCCTGCTTGCAGCTTCGCATGCATTGTTTCTAAGGTTAAATTAAAAGGTGATAGAAATAACCCATGGAAACTGATTTGTGGGATAAAAAGTCTAGATTCAAAAAAGGCCTACTACTGCCTGTATTCATAATTTCAGGCAGTAGTTTTGTTGTGAAGAAGTAACAAACATCCAAACTTTAGAACTAATATATTAGTGTGATTATTTTTACATAGTACCTACGTGTTTGTTTTTCTCCATAAAGGTTACTTACCTGAATCTGAATATTATAATAAATTTAGTATGAATATTGAACATCTCTACCTACCGTCTTTTATTTGTAGTTGGTACCTACCTACATATGTTTATTTTATAACAGAACTAATACCTAGAGTAGGGAATAAGTTTACCTATGCTGTGTATGTATGTACTCTGCGCCCCGCGGTTTCACCCGCGTGGTGATAGATATTTTGGATAATATACAATATCTTTATGAATTGTAGCCTATATGTTATTCTGATATGTAAGCTATATTATTGTGAAGTTTCATTAAAATCCATTCAGTAGTTTTTACGTGAAAGAGTAACAAACATCCATCCATCCATACTTACAAACTTTGATATTTATAATATTAGTAGGATTTAATTTTGATTAACCAGACTGTGTTCATTCAGTGAACGCTCAAATGTTGACTATATATATGGAATATTTTAATGCATTGACAAATACTAAGATCATTACCCTTTCTTGTATTTCTTTCTTATTTAATTGATTGGAAAATGAACGACTTAAACTAACTTAATCAGTTTCAGTAATAGCAGAGATTAAGTACTAATAATTTAACAATATGTGAACACAAATGAATTAATTCTTTTTCACTTATTTTTTATCTTATACATCAGCTGTCGGAATATTCACAAAAAAGTACCTATATTATATAATTTACCTATGTAAGTTTGTATATCACTACATAGTATAAAACAAAATCGCTTCCTGATGAATGTCTGTCCATATGCAATCTTTAAAACTACACAACAGATTTCGATGCGGTTTTTTTAATAGATCGAGTGATTCAAGGAAGGTTTCATCATCATCATCATCATCATCATCAGCCTATAGCAGTCCACTGCTGGACATAGGCCTCCCAATGAGCGCCATAGCGCCCAGTCTTCAGCTTGCCGCATCCAGCATCTACCTGCAGTCTTTCGCAGGTCGGCATCCCACCTGGTCGGAGGGCGTCCTACACTACGTTTACCGAGTCGTGGTCTCCACTCAAGAACACGTTTGGTTCAAGGAAGGTTTATTAACTATATATTAGACACATAGATTTACACGAGGGCGAAGCCGCGGAGCGCAGCTAGTTAATCCTAGTGATATTATAAACGTCTAAGTTTGAAGGTATGGATGGATGTTTGTTACTCTTTCACGCAAAAACTACTGAATGGATTTTGATGAAACTCCACAATAATATAGGTTACACATCAGAATAACACATAGGCTACAATTCATAAATATATTGTATATTATCCAAAATATCTATTACCACGCGGGTGAAACCGCGGGGCGCAGCTAGTAATATAATATGGTTGTTATGAAAATACTTACCATCTTCATCAAACTTAATATTCTCAGTTTCCTCAACTACTTCTATTTTGACCGTTGTTCCTAGCTTCACAGAGTAGCTTTCTTCCGAGTTCTCCAGCTTTTTCATAAAGGTACATGGTTCCGCTTTGATCCTGTAATGGAAATACTGATATTCATATATAATGTTCGAGTTAGTGTAGTGATAATTAGTGTATGTGCAGAAGTGCTATCTTAAAGAACACACGAACAAAGTGTCTTCACCTTAAGTATAGAGACAATAAGAAAAGTGCCAATGGACACGTTCTTAGTAATATGTTGATATAAAAATAAGTTAGAACTAAATTACCCATTAGCCAATTCCATGGCTAGATTGTAATTATACTCTAGTGTATTTAACATTTACATAAGTATACTAGACAATATAAAAAAAAATATATATATATAATGTTCAACTCCATATTTATATTTATGGCTCTGCATCAAGTTTTTGTACTATATACTAGTATTTAGTAGATAAAAACTAGTATCTATCTATCTATACTCCGATTCGAAAACCTGGATATTTTCTGTATACAAAGGAATTACAAAACCCAAAGAATATTGGTGAAAAATATTTAACGACATTGGTATCATCAAAGCTAAGCATAGAAGCTCGAAACCATTTTTGTTTTTGAAAGGTTTCTATCATTGTTTTATTCATATAATCTTTCGTTTTCTTTGGATTCTAAAAAGTATCTTAGCTTATTCAGGTCTAGAACTACATGCATGCAATATTTCAGCCATTTTTATACAGTAGGTTTGGAGAGATGAAGTCAACTTAAAATCTTATTTTTATCAGTTTTATGTGCTCTGTAACCCTTTCGTTTCTGGAGCTAGTATAAATAGAACGAGTGGGGCGTGTCGAATTGCTATAAAAAACATGTCGCACTGTATCGATTTTGATAAAACTTTTACTTGTAGTCTTTCATGATGGTATTTAAGCTGAATTTATAAGAGGGAATATAAAGTATTCTTCAAGAGACATGCATTTCGATAGGTATTCAGAGCAGTTCGGCTAAAACAGGCAAAAAAATAAACAATTTGATATTTTACCGACCGTATTTCTTCTTCGCCCAAACTATAGGTTTCAGGTACAGGGCTAGCCCGTTCTTCTTTCACAAACACAATTTCTGTCATTTTTAGAGCGTATTGTAACGTGAAATCATAGTTTTTATATCGAAAATAGACAAATTATCGAGAAAATCAGATTCTACACATCCATCCGCTGCAGTGCAGTGCAGAGCTCAAACAAAATAGGTACCTACCTAACCTACTACCTACATAATGTACTATTTATATTTTGTAGAAGTCTAGTGTTGCTACATCTTATTCATAATCCATACGATGACAGAGAAATAAAAATTCAGAATCCAATTAAAACTCCACATCGATTTTTCTTCACCGCTAGAAACTCTGCAAAATTGATACATAATAGTACAGTTGGTAATTTATTCGTTTGGCTTTGATCGTGAACAGGTAATTCAGAATAAATAAAAATAAATAAATAATGCTGGACAATTCACACAGCGTTATCTAGCCCCATGGTAAGCAGAGCTTGTGTTATGGGTACTAGATAACTGATATACATAATACAATACATTACATAGATAGATATTTTTTATTATACATAGAAAACGACCAGAACACCCGGAACAAATATCTGCAGATCGTACACACAATTGTTCCGAGGCGGGAATCGAACCCGCAACCTCCTGCGTCGCAGGCGGACCTTCGCCCACCGCGTCACATCGGTCGTCGAATCGGAACAGGACTACCAGATGCGAACAATAGCCAAGAAGTATGGATGGATTTCGTACATTTTGTTTTGCTATGACAACCCTGACGACAAAATTCAGCACAATGACAGTGACATACTTTAGTGAAATAGGGATGGACACAGCTACCGCAGGCACTGTCAACTCGACTAAAATAAGATTTTAGTCGATTGTAGTTCGAAAGGCTCTTCTAGTTTACGATTGGTGCTGACTGAAGCGGTATTCGCGGGAAAGCTTAAACTTAGAAAAGAAAAACATCGAAAAAACTCAAAATTATTGATTTAAGTCCGGGCAAGCAAATCTAACTAGTAGGCAAGTAATAAATAAAACGAATTGTAACTCATGATTGGTATAGATAAATTTGTATAATTATTAAATTATTAGACAATAACAATAACTATTTACAACACAATTTGGCAGTCACATTTACACATCGATCCAATTAGTACAATAAAAAAGCTTTGTTACAACATGGACAACATATCGATAAATATATCAATAGTACTCTATCTAAAATCTTAGCTATATTAATATTTTAAGTCACATACATAAAAGACTGGGATTGACCAACTCACATGCTGTATCGCTTAGATCATGATAAATCAAATAAGATCAAAGAGAGAACAAGAGACGCGATCATTACATAAGCAACTTATCTGATAATATAACAAAACAAACATTGTTGTTTTGTCTTTTCTTATAGATTAAAAAATAATAAAGAAGATTAAAAGAACGTTCGTTTTCTGGTTTATTTTTCGTTTGGTTATAATTATAACCCACCTAAAAACTTTATAAAGAAGGAAAATAAGAGCCAACAAATTAGAACAAGTATTTACAATCAAAACAGTTCAGCTAACTGCAAACAATCTAGAGGCAGCTGAACTAATCCATATACTAGTCATAACCGAACCGTCGGTCGTCCCTAAGGCGCTGCTGGCTGCATTGCCCTGTTGTATAACTTTAACAATATAAACATCATTTTAACTACTTGCCTTACTATCATATATAAGTAGGGGCACTTGTACAATAGATCTTCATCGCAGGAGGGTCAAAAAAAGGACCACGTCTAGACAATGATAAAGGCAAATATCGATCACACTAACACCCTAATTATCTACCATAATAACCTAATAATCTACCATAGCACATTCCATCATCACCAATTCTGGACGAAAACCTTTGAAATTCTAAATTATTCTGTATAATACGATACATTATTGTGGCAAAAGAATCATTGATTCTTGTCATCATGTGCCTATAAATCATTATTTCTTATTCAAGTTTATTATGTTTAGTTTTTCTTATTTTTATCTGCGATGGAATGGAGACGGCGGCAGATATATTATGCGCTTAGGGGGAGATGTTGTTTGTTTGTTGATTAGTTAGAACGACATAATTGCAGTGGGCTGAATCGCGACTACGATCTTTAGGAAATATATTTACGTGTAAATACCAGTTGTACTTATTTTACAATTTAAATTATTTTAATTTTTGACATCTTTATTCTAATTTCAATTTTGAATTGACAATTTGTTTTATTTAAATTTGTATGAATTTATGGTATATTATATATTTTCTATTACCGTATTTATTTATAAAAAGTATTTTACAAGTAAAATATTTATTTATGACTACATGTTATATAAACCAAGTAACCTAATTACTGTTAAAAATAAAGAACTGCAAACATATTCTGTAAATTGTTAGTTTCTATATGTGAGCGTCATTTGTTTGTAGGCATTATGTTGTAGTGTGAGCGCTTCAAATTCTTGATGAAAGATACTCTAGATTGTGTCCGATGACATTTGCACGGAAATATTAATATGTAGAATGGTTTCAAACTTGACAATAACAGCGTGCGTCCATCTGTATAGTTAATCTGTTTATCTATACTAATATTATAAAGAGGAAAGGTTTGATTTTTGTTTGTAATGAATAGGCTCCTAAACTACTGGACTGGAAAAATTATTTCACTGTTGGGAAGCTACACTATTCCCGGTGAACATAGGCTATATTATATTTTTCAAAAAGTTAGGGATCCTTACTAAAACTCCAATAATGTAACCCAAGATGTAAAAAAATCACATAATAAAGTGAAATTCGAGTTTAACGCGGGTGAAACCGCGGGGAACAGCTAATTAAATAATAAATAAGTTAACTTTTATCTAAGGTAGTACTAAAATGTGCCATTCTATTACGATACCATTGTCATAGTGAAGCGACTAGTTTAGCAGAATATGAATGGACAACACACACAGCTACATATTTATTTGTCGTTGTATGTATTGTTTACCAAGCAATTTTCGTCATCAAGTGTTCAGCTATATGATGTTGTCAATTTTCCAAAAATATCACCAATATCATCTACACTAATATTTAACATCACATCAATTTTATACATATTTAATTATATCAATATAACTAATAATTTTTTATTGTTGAATCATATATTTCTAGTTTTCTACTAGTCATAGATTGTTTATATATATATAAATACTATATTACTAACTACTATATTATCAACGTGTAAACCTAGTGTTGTGTATCGTGATCGAGCTGCGTTCGATAATAATGAAAACCGGTGGTAGTGGTAACGTTCGCAGCAAAAGGCAGAAAATGAGGGTAGATCGGTATGTCTGCCCATAAAAACTAACTCTCAGTGCCTTATTCCGTGATCACGGCGCATGCAACTGTGCCGAAATATTGGAACACTCAATAATCAAATCAGGGTAAATATCCCGTTTTATATGAATTTAGTGTGTAAACCTTCTGAAACGTCGGGAAAAATAATAGCAATAAATACCTGTTAAATAGTACTTACTATCTGTTCAGATCACGTTACTTTAAAAATATTTATAGATTGTTTCCACTCTCAAAACAATTGAAAGACTTTGTAAATAAAAGCATTTAAAGCCCACATTATGAAAGATTGGTTTCTGCCCGCGGCTTCGCACGCGTTGTTTCTATGGAAACGTTTTATGGTTATTTCTATCCATGGGAACTGATTTATATCATAAAGTAGCCTATGTTTATTCCGGGCTTGGAACTACCTGTATGCAAAATTTCAGCCCGATCCGTGACAAACATCCATCCATACATAAAAACTTGCGCGTTTATAATATTAGTAGGATTTCTCAGTCCTAGATCCATGCTTAAGTGACATATTCTGTTTAAAGACATTTAAATTTCACCTAAAAAATATAACATACACTTGGATGGGAAAGAATCTTATATTCGAGAATATTGACTAAATGCATAAGTAATTACAGATTTTTTGACATAAAAAAGCGTTAATTAAGCATAGATCAATAACTGCACAAGATTTGGCGACCGATGTGGCGCGGTGGGCGAAGGTCCGCCTGCGACGCAGAAGGTTGCGGGTCCGATTCCCGCCTCGGAACAATTGTTTGCACGATCTGCAGATATTTGTTCCGGGTGTTCTGGTCGTTTTCTATGTATAATAAAAAATATATATCTATGTAATGTATATCAGTTATCTAGTACCCATAACACAAGCTTCTGCTTAGCTTGGGGCTACATAATGCTGTGTGAATTGTCCAGCATTATTTATTTATTATTTATTTATTTATAATGCGGGCCTGCATCATCCGCCCGTATTAGTCAAATGCTGGACATAGGCCGCCCCTAATGAGCGCCATAGCGCCTCAGCTTGCCGCATCCAGCATCTGCCTGCAGTCAAATTATCATCCCACCTGGACGGAGGGCGTCCTATACTACGTTTTTCGAGTCGTCTCCACTTAAGAACGCGTTTACTGCGTTGTCGGTTCTTCGCGAGTAATGGCCGGCCCATTGCCACTTCATCTTGTTAATTCTTAGAGCTATGTTTACTCTATTTTGGATTAATGCGGCGTAAGCGAGCAATTCTTAATGTTTTTAATTGAATTCTTAATGTTTTTCATCCGAAATCTTCCAAAATCGTCATATTTCAACCAAACTAAACCTTCCTCAAGAATGATTCTGTTCACTAGTGAAAACCCTATGAAAATCGTAAGTAATTCAGTAATTTTTGAGTATTTGTCGCGTTCATACATGAACATACGAGGGTCATTTGTATTATCGAAGGCTCTTGTCTTTTGTTGTCTATTCCGTGACGTAATAGCCCATTTCACCACAGTACTCCACCAAGAAGTAGAGTCATCATCATCGTGATGGATCGTCAGATTGTATTATCGAAGGCTCTTGTCTTTTGTTGTGTATTCCGTGACGTCATAGTACATTTCACCACAGTACTCCACCAAGAAGTAGAGTCATCATCACCGTGTTGGATCGTCAGATTGTATTATCGAAGGCTCTTGTCTTTTGTTGTCTATGCCGTGACGTCATAGCCCATTTCACCACAGTACTCCACCAAGAAGTAGAGTCATCATCACCGTGATGGATGTCAGATTGTATTATCGAAGGCTCTTGTCTTTTGTTGTCTATTCCGTGACGTCATAGTCCATGTCACCACAGTACTCTACCAAGAAGTAGAGTCATCATCATCGTGATGGATAGTCAGATTGTATTATCGAAGGCTCTTGTCTTTTGTTGTCTATTCCGTGACGTCATAGTACATTTCACCACAGTACTCCACCAAGAAGTAGAGTCATCATCATCGTGATGGATGTCAGATTGTATTATCGAAGGCTCTTGTCTTTTGTTGTCTATTCCGTGACGTCATAGTCCATGTCACCACAGTACTCTACCAAGAAGTAGAGTCATCATCATCGTGATGGATCGTCAGATTGTATTATCGAAGGCTCTTGTCTTTTGTTGTCTATTCCGTGACGTCATAATCCATGTCACCACAGTATTCCGCCAAGAAATCGAGGAATAAAGTGAACTTTCCCGTAGAAGATCGACTCCATCTTGCTGACACAGCTTTCATGCAGGATGATAGGTTTTCTAGTATCGACTGTGGACAAGAGAAAAAAAAACAGTTGGTTTACAAATACAAAGTAAAGTACAAGAAAACTTATTTGTTATTGAGTAAGTAATTAATTCTGTAATTTTAGTAATGTTTAAATTAGGTTCGTTTTTTTTTTTTTTTTTAATGTATTCAGTTATCATTTCCGGAAAGGGTTCTAGCTCATTTTGTTCATATTTTGAAATGTATGTTATTCAAGTAGTATAAGCTGTTTGTTTTTAATATTAACTAGCTGGCCCAACAAATATCATTCTAATTTAGAATCAGAGATGGCGTTACACACGAAAAAATATTATAAAAGATACATTTGCCTGCGACGCAGGAGGTTGCGGGTTCGATTCCCGCCTCGGAACAATTGTGTGTACGATCTGCAGATATTTGTTCCGGGTGTTCTGGTCGTTTACTATGTATAATAAAAATAATAAAAAAAATATCTATCTATGTAATGTATTGTATTATGTATATCAGTTATCTAGTACCCATAACACAAGTTCTGCTTACCATGGGGCTAGATAATGCTGTGTGAATTGTCCAGCATTATTTATTATTATTATCATCGACGACCTCTGCGGCGCGATGGGCGATGGCCCGCCTGCAACGCAGGAGGTTGCGGTTTCGATTCCTGCCTTGGGAAAAATATTTGTATGATCTGCAGAAAAATATCTATCCATGTATTGTATTATGTATATCCAGTCATATAATACCATAACACAAGCTCTGCTTAGCTTGGGGCTAGATGATGCTTTGTGAATGATGTGAATAATGCGGGGAGAAGCTAGGTTACTTGTTAAGAACTTCATCATCATCATCATCATCATCAGCCTATATCAGTCCACAGCTGGACATAGGCTTCCCCCAATGAGCGCCATAGCGCCCTGTCTTCAGCTTGCCGCATCCAGCATCTACCTGCAGTCTTTCGCAAGTCGTCATCCCACCTGGTCGGAGGGCGTCCTACACTACGTTAAGAGCTTACCTGTGTCCAATCTTGCCTATAAACAGCTAAACACTGCTCTGTCAGAGAATCTTCAGATAAATAGTCCTTCTTCAGCAAAAACACAATCATATTTGCTAAGGCCTCCCATACATCACTTTGTTTGCAATTTGACACACTCAACATCACTATGTTCCTAGGGCATAGGATCCTGTCAAAGTATTCTAGTAAATGTTCATTTGTTTCTTCCATCGTTACATTGATTTGATCACTTTTAGATTCACTTCTACCATCACTTGGCCTTGATTCACTTTTACTGTCACTTTGCCTTGATTCACTTTTACTGTCACTTTGCCTTGATTCACTTTTACTGTCACTTTGCCTTGATTCACTTAATTTAGTATCGATAGTCAATTTATTCACTGATTTAGTTTTTATAGTGATAGGTGTTATTCGTTTCAAAGGAGTGGATGCAACAAATTTATTTTGATCAGTTTTCGTCACAGGGGAATTTAGACGCTGTTTAAAACTATTATCTGTCAAATTAGCATCAATTGAATTCGAATCTTGTCCAATTGAATTCGAATCCTGCCCAATTGAATTAGGATCTCGTCCAATTGAATTCGAATCTTGAACAATTGCATTCTGATCGATCTTTTCCGTCTCAGCAGTATTAGATTCGGTCTCCTCATCACTTATAGGGGTAGGTATTCTGTCATCGGTAACATTTCTCAGTTCAGGCGATAAGTCCTCCCTTCTCTCCATTATAGATACGTTTTCTGGTGTGTAGTGCTTTCTGTCCGGGCAGCATGTGTTCCAAATTGTGTGTAGCTTGAGTAGAAATGCTTCGGTAACTTCCTTTGGCCTTTTTGATACTGAAAAAGAAAAAGTAATTTTTTGTGAGTTTCTGTTGCTTGCTAAGGTGCAAACTGTATGCGCAAACACAACGTGGTACGGCAGGGCAACACTACCAGTGAGAGGTCAGGCGTAGGACCAACGGTTTAGGGTGCTTTCCGAGGTATGGGTCTGTAGCACATCCTGAAGGCCACATTATGAACTATTCATTTTCAAATTGGTAAACGCATTATTTTCAATTCTTAAAGCTTTTTTTTTGCTTCACTATTATTATATGTTTTGTCCTTTATTTTTTATAATCATGTTTGTTTTATATTTTTGTGTATTGAGTTACATATAAACTTATTCTATTATATTATTATTTATTAATTTGGTTCACCAAAACAAGAGTTGTGAGAAAATTTGAGTTACAGAATACAGATTTTTTTATAATAGACTATGAATTATTGATATGTGCACAAACTTCTTATAGCTAAACACCACTTCCATTATTGATTTTTTGCTCTATAACTAAAATATGTAACATTTGTACTCCTAATCGCAAATCACAGCTTAATTTTAAGTCTGAACAACCCTGTAATACCTGTGTATCACTAATAAATAAATGAACTATGAACGCCTCTGGACTCCGGGCGCGATGTCGGTGCTTGTGTGGCCATCTAGTAGCAAGCACTAGCAGTACATTGTTGTCTATGATAGTTACCATAGAGCAGACACAGGTCTAGAGTGAGCTGCAGTAAAGCCCGCTGCGTCGGCGCGCGACAGAACACGTTGCTTGTTGAAGCTGCGCTCGCGCACGCGGTCAGAGTGGGCGCGATGTCGGTGCTTGTGTGGCCATCTAGTAGCAAACACTAGCAGTACATTGTTGTCTATGATAGTTACCATAGAGCAGACACAGGTCTAGAGTGAGCTGCAGTAAAGCCCGCTGCGTCGGCGCGCGACAGAACACGTTGCTTGTTGAAGCAGCGCTCGCGCACGCGGTCAGAGTGTGCGCGATGTCGGTGCTTGTGTCGCCATCTAGTAGCAAACACTAGCAGTACATTGTTGTCTATGATAGTTACCATAGAGCAGACACAGGTCTAGAGTGAGCTGCAGTAAAGCCCGCTGCGTCGGCGCGCGACAGAACACGTTGCTTGTTGAAGCTGCGCTCGCGCACGCGGTCAGAGTAGGCGCGATGTCGGTGCTGGTGTCACCATCTAGTAGCAGGCAGATGTGTTCCTGAAACGAAAGTCAATGTTATTATTATTATTTAATTATAGACTTTTCTTTACTCTCATGATCCCTCCCCTCCGGATTCACCCTTGATTCTATAACTAACTTTGACTTACTCAGTCAAAGTGTCTTTTTGGAGGGATCATAGGGGACCCCATAAAAGACACCCCTGGGCTGAGTCATCAAATTTATTTCCGGCCCTGGTGGGGGCACAGAGAGGGGCCTCGAGGCTTGGCCTCATTACCCCGGCGTCAACTCGAGGGGACACCCCTGGGAATCTCTTTTTTTCCCCCTTCTCAGTTTTCTTGGCTGCATTTGGTTTATTATGATGTATATTTTTTTATGTGTTTTTTTTGTAAAAAGCGGCTACCGAACCGAGAGAAAGTCGCCAGCCAAAAGTATGAAAACATCGCGTCTCGCTTCACTCGTCTTTATTAGAAGGGTTTAGTGCTCCAGACTTTTTTGCGAATCGTGAAATTATTGCAGAATTATTTCTTGTTTTATCATCTTCATCAGCCTATATTAGTCCACTGCTGGACATAGGCCTCCCCCAATGAGCGCCTAACGCCCTGTCTTCAGCTTGACGCATCCAGCATCTACCTGCAGTCTTTCGCAGGTCGTCATTCCACCTGATCGGAGGGCGTCCTACACTACGTTTACCGAGTCGTGGTCTCCACTCAAGAACACGTTTGCCCCAGCGGCCGTCGGTTCTTCGCGAGATATATACCGGCCCACTGCCACTTCAGCTTGCTAATTCTCTTGTTTTATAGCTGTTCGTTAAGTCGAGATCAAGTCACTAATGTGATTTCATAGATTCGATGAAGAGTCGACATCTTTTGTAGATTCCAATTCTTCAGCCTATTTTTTATTTTCTACTAACTTCTAATAAAAACTACCACATTCTACCAATAACTACCAACACGTACCTTCATATGTATAAGCACGGTAGCGGGGCTCTCATCGTAGTTGCACAGAGAGGCACTCGGTAGCGTGGGCGTGCGACAGGGGACGCGCATTTCGCTTAAGGACAGTAGAGTCTTCATTTCGGATTCTATGTCTTTGCAGAGGACCGCTATAAATAATACAAAAGTTGACACATGAAATAAAATATTTGGCAATATCTTCTCTTTCTATTGAAAGCGTTGCCTTTCAAGCCCTAAGGAAATGAAATGAATGAAATGAAATGAATGTTTATTTCTTTAGGCTTACAAATAAGCACTTAGACAAGTCATATTTTATACTATTCATTATTATATTGATGTTCACTTCAATTTTTTGTCCACCAGTGGAAGAAGTGAGAAGAAACCACTAGTATGTTCATAACTTATGTGTCTAGTACATTTGATTTGCTTATATGTAAGTTGTTAGATTTTGAGTTGGAGCAAAACTCGTTCCAAGCTTTTTTATCTTTTAGATAATCTGATATTTTGTAATAAGCCTTTTTACAAAGAATATGCTTCACAATTTTTTAAAATTTATTTATTGATAATTTTTGCAACTCACTTGGAGTTTTGTTGTAGAAAGAAGACTTAAAGTCAAGACTTAGGTCTTGAAATAGATATCCCAATGGGCATGTACTATACATGACATGGCTCTTAGCAGTGGCATTAGCCTAATGAACTAGGAACCTTTTTATGATGTTAGTAAAGAAAGTAAACGACGACCGATGTGGCGCCGTGGGCGAAGGTCCGCCTGCGACGCAGGAGGTTGCGGGTTCGATTCCCGCCCCGGAACAATTGTGTGTACGATCTGCAGATATTTGTTCCGGGTGTTCTGGTCGTTTTCTATGTATAATAAAAAATATCTATCTATGTAATATATTGTATTATGTATATCAGTTATCTAGTAGTCATAACACAAACTCTGCTTACCATGGGGCTAGATAATGCTGTGTGAATTGTCCAGCATTATTTATTTATTTATTTTTAAATACAAACCTGTGGTATTCCAGTGGTCATTTATCCAGTTTCCGAGGCGATTTCTAGAAGCTCTGCACGCTACGCTATAACAAAACAAAAATCTATTAATTTATTTTAGTAAGCAACTGGCTTCACATTCTTCACAGCAGTCTGTAATGATAACACTTTTTGGTACTGTAGAAAATACTCTTGATTTTGTGTTATATTGATATCTATCAGTCACGTGTACAGCCGCGTGACTTTTCCGTCGCCTGATGCGAGCGACCAATCAGGCGCCAGTAAGCCCGGGTGCGCGGGGGCAGGGAGTGGCTTTGAGCGCGCGCTACGCGGCACGTAGGGACGAGGCGGCGGCTTAGCTGTTGGCGAACGGAGGAACGGGTCGGTCGGTCGTCTCGGGTCAGGTGGCCGAGCGAAGCCACGCGGTTACGGTAGATTGAGTTAGATTCTGTGTGTGAGTGAATAAACCGCAAACTTAAAATACCTACTTTGTGTTTTTATCAGAAAACCGACGAACCCTGCGTCTAAGTTTCTAATAGGTACAGTACTTAGATTAAAGAAACTACATATGGTCAAAAGTGTCAATGTTGAAAACATTCTATCCATCTCTCCTTGCAAATAGCACCGCACGCACTATCTATATAGAGAGACAATACGATTATTCTTCATCGCACAACAAATAAAACAGATACAATAGACAGGAAAAAGACAAATACAAAATGTGTTGTACAATGGGAAGCCTTATTGCTTGGAGCGATCTCTGCCAGGCAACCTTTGGATGGACATGAAGTGTTAGAACAAGTATAGACGGTGGCGAGTTATACAGAATAATATTTAAATGGGACATACTAACAAATACCTATTGAGAGCTATAAGTATAAATAATAAATACAAACATAACTATATAATATACATAAAAATACACATATAAATATATAACATAGGTATGATGCATATAAATTAACAGTTTGATGTTGAGGTAAGGAAGTGTTCATCTATACTAATATTATAAAGAGGAAATGTTTGATTTTTTGTTTGTTTGTTTGTGATGAGTAGGCTCCGAAACTACTGGACCGATTCGAAAAATTCTTTCACCGTTGGGAAGCTTCACTATCCGCGGTGAACATAGGCTATATTATATTTTCAAAAAGTTAGGGTACTAAAACCGTGCGAAGCCGGGATGGTCCGCTAGTAGACCATATGTTTGAATAAAGGGAGAGACTTGGCTTGTTGAATCGAAATGGGTAGGGCATTCCACAGTTTTATGGAATGTACGGTAAAGGATGAGCTATAGGAATGGAGTTTACCATGATACCATTATAATAGTAAAGCGATTCTTTGGCAAAATTGGGTTACATGAAGTCTTTGGCTAGATGAAACCACTATGCAAATAAAGTCATAGGTTAGTGTACCTCTGTAAAGATTCAAGATGTTTATCTGCCAGAATATATGTAACAATGTAGGTCTTAACACTTTGACTGCGATTTTTTTTCGACGACTGCGATCTTTTTTTTAACCTAAGCCATTCGTGCTGCCGCTCTACACAGCGGTTGTGTTGCGCCGCACATGCGTTTCGTTCGAAATTACAGCTGTGCTGAGTCACACAGATCTGTATTTTCTCAGCCGCTGCGCTAGTGTGGATTTACGCATATTAGTCACTTGTAGAAAACACATACCGTGTGATTTCAGCAGTCAAAGTGTTAAATTTATCATACGAGCAGATATATTCTACCTAAAATAGGCATGCAAATGTTAATTTTACAAATTACCATTTAAACAATATTAAAATTTATATTTTTAAATTACAAATATTTAATTGTAGATAATATATACAAGTCGCTACCTCTGTAGATGATATATACAAGTCGCTACCTCTGTAGATAATAGATATATGTATATGAATACCTCTAAAGTCATTTAAACCACGATATTTATCGTGATTTGATTTCTGAGTTTTACAATATTTTTATTTTTTAATTATCATGGTAAATATATATATATAAGTTAAAAAGATGCACACACCGGCGCATGGCAAAGGTTTCGTTACGACTGGTTGTATATGTAATCTGCTGTATGAGCTATTTTGGCTCGTACACCGTTTTAAAGGACTTTTGTGTTAATAACCACGATAGTTCCAAAAGTTTGATAGATAGCTCTGTAGAGAATATAATATTTGAATACCTCTGTAGATAATATAATATATGAATACCTCTGTAGATAATATAATATATGAATACCTCTGTAGATAATATAATATTTGAATACCTCTGTAGATAATATAATATTTGAATACCTCTGTAGATAATATAATATTTGAATACCTCTGTAGAGAATATAATATATGAATACCTCTGTAGAGAATATAATAATATATGAATACCTCTGTAGAGAATATAATATATGAATACCTCTGTAGATAATATAATATATGAATACCTCTGTAGAGAATATAATATATGAATACCTCTGTACATAATATAATATTTGAATACCTCTGTAGATAATATAATATTTGAATACCTCTGTAGAGAATATAATATTTGAATACCTCTGTAGATAATATAATATTTGAATACCTCTGTAGAGAATATAATATATGAATACCTCTGTAGAGAATATAATATATGAATACCTCTGTAGATAATATAATATATGAATACCTCTGTAGAGAATATAATATATGAATACCTCTGTACATAATATAATATTTGAATACCTCTGTAGATAATATAATATATGAATACCTCTGTATAGAATATAATATATGAATACCTCTGTAGATAATATAATAATTGAACACCTCTGTAGATAATATAATATATGAATACCTCTGTAGAGAATATAATATATGAATACCTCTGTAGATAATATAATATTTGAATACCTCTGTAGATAATATAATATATGAATACCTCTGTAGATAATATAATATATGAATACCTCTGTACATAATATAATATTTGAATACCTCTGTAGATAATATAATATATGAATACCTCTGTAGAGAATATAATATATGAATACCTCTGTAGATAATATAATAATTGAACACCTCTGTAGATAATATAATATATGAATACCTCTGTAGAGAATATAATATATGAATACCTCTGTAGATAATATAATAATTGAACACCTCTGTAGAGAATATAATATATGAATACCTCTGTACATAATATAATATTTGAATACCTCTGTAGATAATATAATATATGAATACCTCTGTAGAGAATATAATATATGAATACCTCTGTAGATAATATAATAATTGAACACCTCTGTAGATAATATAATATATGAATACCTCTGTAGAGAATATAATATATGAATACCTCTGTAGATAATATTATAACTGAACACCTCTGTAGAGAATATAATATATGAATACCTCTGTAGAGAATATAATATATGAATACCTCTGTAGATAATATAATAATTGAACACCTCTGTAGATAATATAATATATGAATACCTCTGTAGAGAATATAATATATGAATACCTCTGTAGATAATATAATAATTGAACACCTCTGTAGAGAATATAATATATGAATACCTCTGTAGAGAATATAATATATGAATACCTCTGTAAATAATATAATATATGAATACCTCTGTAGATAATATAATATATGAATACCTCTGTAGAGAATATAATATATGAATACCTCTGTAAATAATATAATATATGAATACCTCTGTAGATGCGGCGGCGCCTGAGGCAGTAACGCAGTCAATGCGGCCCGCGTGCGCGCGGCCAACGGAGCGCGCGCGCCCTCTAACGCCGCCGAGCGAAGCTGGGAGAGGGCGGTTGTATAGATCGCAGTGACGGTGGCTAGGAGTGTCGCCTGGAATTAAAGACGATATCCGAACTATAACAATCATATTGCATAAATCCTACTAATATTATAAACGCGAACGTTTGTAAGTATGGATGGATGGATGGATGGATGAATGTTTGTTACTCTTTCACGTAAAAACTACTGTTGGATTTTAATGAAACTTTACAATAAACTAGCTTATACATCAGAATAACACATAGGCTACAATTTATAAAGACATATTTTATATTATCCAAAATATCTATCACCACGCGGGTGAAACCGCGGGGCGCAGCTAGTAATATAATAAAAACCATATTTTATTTATTTTTCAACTTACGCGATCTGAACACTTAATTATAAGTATATATACAACGGGTATTTATAGAGTTTATTCACGTATTTTTGTGACAGTGTGTAAACCTGTTGAAACGTCGGGAAAAATAAGTAAATAAACGCGATAAATACGCGTTGTGTCAATACCTATAATATTTTATTTTACTCGCCCTGTTCGTTTCTGTACGACACAATCTTGCAAATTCAAGCTCAATCGGATCCTGAACCGATTGAGCTAAAATTTGGCACACCCTATATAGCTACTACTCACGTGATCAGTGCCCCTTCCGTAGCTCACAGTCCGTTGCACTTGCTCGCTAGCACGCGTGCGAGCTGCCACTAGCTCGCGCGCGGTTAGCTCGCGCACGGCCGCTGACGTCACGCGTTCTATCACCATCTCTAGCACGCGGCGAGTGGAAGATGGCTGGGATTTCACTAGCTCTTCTTCTAGCCGGGCCTGGAAAAGTTAATCAAAAGGGTTTAAAAACAAAAACTTCCTTTCATGTTATCTCTAAAATCCTACGCATCTGCAGGATTGATGGTCTCAATCCCACTAATTTTGTATACAACGATTAGTAACGCCATCTATCATAAGGAATGTGAAACCTGTGTCACTTCAATCGTAACGAATACGTTGTTTCGTGTTCTCTTCTTTACTTTACCTTAAAAAGATTCAAGTTAACAATAAATCAAAGTTGTAGGGGCTCGTCGAAGGTGTAAGACTTCAACTAGGGCTGGTCGGGAGTGATGATCAAGTTAAACAGCTCAGAACACTACAAAGTCACTGCACTGCACTGTTCACTGTTTACTTTCCTTTACTTTCCTTAACACTTGCTCACTTGTAAAATAAGAACTAACTAAACTTGCAAACAAACTCGGCTTTTATACCTCCGCTGAACTAAACTAGAAAATTTTCCGGGCTATACCTATCTCTTTCTATATTCCAGAACATTTCTGATTTCCCTTTCTATCCTTTCTATTGGTTCGGCAACAGGTACATAGCTAGGTAGGTATATACGGGCCGGTCCCTAACAACAACACTGTATTCTATGGCGCTATCGGAGACGTTAGAACTATTGCTTGTTCTATGCAATGCTTCGACAACAGGTACATAGCTAGGTAGGTATATACGGGCCGGTCCCTAACAACTACACTGTATTCTATGGCGCTATCGGAGACGTTAGTACTATTGCTTGTTCTATGCAATGCTTCGACAACAGGTACATAGCTAGGTAGGTATATACGGGCCGGTCCCTAACAACTACACTGTATTCTATGGCGCTATCGGAGACGTTAGTACTATTGCTTATTCTATGCAATGCGGAATTCTATTCTTAATTTAAACCTTATTTCATTGACATAATGTCGTCGTCGCTAATAAAAGTGATCAGTTTATTTCCTAGTTTTACTTATATGAAATTCAAATGAAGGTCTAAATGAAATAAAGCAATCTGATATTTGATATTTGTTTACCTGCAACTCCTTCTCCTTATTCCGACTCCTGGCTTGCGGATCCACGTTCAGACTAACAGGCGTAATATGTCGAAAACTACCGACGTCCTTCTGTTCATTCGACAATCGACACGTCGACAACAATGTATTCACATCCCTAAGACAAGGACACAATTCGAATATCGATTCATCGACTAAATCACAGCTGTCGATGCTGTCTGTCCCAACACTATTGTCTATGGTTTCGGATTCGGAGAAGTGAGGTAGATCGAATAACCATCCGAGAAGCGATTTTAGGTAAATAATCGTGTTTTTCTTTAGGTTATTTTCTTGGGTGAGAGTTAGTTTTGTATGGTAGACTTCTAGTAGTATTTTTAAGATTTTTTGGTAGTAAGGTAGATGTAAGGTAGTATAGTCTAGCATTGATAGATAGTGGACTATCCAAGGGATAGTTATGGCCATGCGACCGTTGTCTATGGCGTTTTGTAGGAGGCTTTTGATGTCTATGGTCGGTTGACTCTGAAAATAAAGAATCAGATATAAAATACCAATAATATTAACTAAATACTAATAATTAGAAGAAATGGTCCGTCATCGGTTTGACGACCGATGTGGCGCGGTGGGCGAAGGTCCGCCTGCGACGCAGGAGGTTGCGGGTTCGATTCCCGCCTCAGAACAATTGTGTGTACTATCTACAGATATTTGTTCCGGGTGTCCTGGTCGTTTTCTATGTATAATAAAAAATATCTATCTGTGTAATGTGTATATTATGTATATCAGTTATCTAGTACCCATAACACAAGCTCTGCTTACCATGGGGCTAGATAATGATGTGTGAATTGTCCAGCAAAAAAATTTTTATCGCTGCCACTGCCCAACCCACCCACGGAGTCGTAGCTGACGGTCACGAGTATTCATAATATTAATCCCTAATGGAGTTGGGACTTTGGGAGGGACTTCTTCATGAAAATCTGTCACTGGCTCGCGGACCAAAACAGCAAAATAATAGCAAAAACAAAAAAAACACGTACGAATAATTGCAAGAGGGCTATCAAAGAGGAAAACGGACGCCAGACGAATGAAATGTCCAATGCTTTCAAAATCAATCGTACCCATAACACAAGCTCTGCTTACCATGGGGCTAGATAATGCTGTGTGAATTGTCCAGCATTATTATATTATATTATATTATAATATGTATGCCGTATGTCCAGCGACTTGTGGGCAAAGACCACCCAACGCTAAGAGGCGACGTGGAAGGCCCAGGATGAGATGGCGCGACGAGCTCGAGGTACATCTTCCATCATAGCCTGTTGCAGCGTTGGATCGCGAGGAGTGGAAGGAGAAAAGGGAAGCCTTTGCCCAGCAGTGGGACAATAATGGCTTAAAATAATAATAATAATATATGTATGAAGTATACTCACATAACTTCTCAGCGCCAAGTTATTTTCCAGCACTTTTTCCTTCGGCACATTATAAATCTGCTCCTTATTCAGTGTAATAATGTTATTATTCTTGCTAGTGATCTCTGTGGGTACAGGAGAGTATGGCAGCGAGGTCAGGTAGCCGAGGAGTTTGGCTAACAGCACTAGCTTCTTTGCTAGCTGTAGATATTCTCGCGTGATGTCGATGTTAGCTGAAACAGAAAATATTTATTATAATGTTTGTAATGTCGGTATTTAGTGTATTTGTTACCAATTATTTATTAAAGTGCCACCGTTCTGTTCGTTCATGTCCAGTCCATCTCAAGGTTGCCTGGAAGAGATCGCTCTCAGCGATAAGGCCGCCCTTTATACCTTTATTCAAGTTCTATCTATTATTTTCTATTTTGTGTGGTGTAATAAAGTGTTATCTATCTATCTATTTATTTATTGAGGTAATACCATCATTACAGGTTTTTTTTATTAAGCCCTAAGCCGATGTTATAACTACTTATACTAAAAATTACATATATTTGTACATACACACAATACTAAATAATTTATAATTTTGTTTCAATAACATTTCGTGCTATTTTCATGGCTTTCAGCAAGTTTTCGTAAAATATATCTACGCTATTTTTGGATAGAACATTGAGTAAATATATAGCGAGTGACATAGGGGCAAACTTAAGTAGGTTGGCAAACTGTCAACAACAACGAACAGCAAAAAATCCGGGCCTCGAACGGTATAGTTAAGCCACTGCTCAGAACCGCTATTTATGGCGTGTATGAGGGAGGCCTATGTCCAGCAGTGGACGTGTATGGGCTGATGTAATGATACGTACCGTTACCTCCATTTTCGACCGCGAACTGAGTACCGTCTGACGTTACGATCTCAGTACACAGCACGTCGCGCAGATGTATGCGGAAGGATTCATTCTCGGCGTGTATGAGGGAGACCTATGTCCAGCAGTGGACGTGTATGGGCTGATGTAATGATACGTACCGTTATCTCCATTTTCGACCGCGAACTGAGTACCGTCTGACGTTACGATCTCAGTACACAGCACGTCGCGCAGATGTATGCGGAAGGATTCATTCTCGGCGTGTATGAGGGAGACCTATGTCCAGCAGTGGACGTGTATGGGCTGATATGATGATACGTACCGTTCCCTCCATTTTCGACCGCGAACTGAGTACCGTCTGACGTCAAGATCTCAGTACACAGCACGTCGCGCAGATGTATGCGGAAGGATTCATTCTCGGCGTGTATGAGGGAGACCTATGTCCAGCAGTGGACGTGTATGGGCTGATGTCATGATACGTACCGTTCCCTCCATTTTCGACCGCGAACTGAGTACCGTCTGACGTCAAGATCTCAGTACACAGCACGTCGCGCAGATGTATGCGGAAGGATTCATTCTCGGCGTGTATGAGGGAGACCTATGTCCAGCAGTGGACGTGTATGGGCTGATGTCATGATACGTACCGTTCCCTCCATTTTCGACCGCGAACTGAGTACCGTCTGACGTCAAGATCTCAGTACACAGCACGTCGCGCAGATGTATGCGGAAGGATTCATTCTCGGCGTGTATGAGGGAGACCTATGTCCAGCAGTGGACGTGTATGGGCTGATGTCATGATACGTACCGTTCCCTCCATTTTCGACCGCGAACTGAGTACCGTCTGACGTTACGATCTCCGTACACAGCACGTCGCGCAGATGTATGCGGAAGGATTCATTCTCGGCGTGTATGAGGGAGACCTATGTCCAGCGATGTCCAGTGGACGTGTATGGGCTGATGTCATGATACGTACCGTTCCCTCCATTTTCGACCGCGAACTGAGTACCGTCTGACGTTACGATCTCAGTACACAGCACGTCGCGCAGATGTATGCGGAAGGATTCATTCTCGGCGTGTGATATGAACTCTCTGTAAGATTATAAAATCAATTAAAACACGGATTAAATTGATAAAGTCCCAAAAAATGCGGGTTCATGTCAAGTTGAAGAAGAAATTTTTTGGACCATGATAACGGAATAACTGAAGACACTGCGAGTTCGTTTTTATGAGCAGATATACCGATCTACCCTCATTTTGTCTTTTGCTACGAACGTTACCACTACCAAAAATCAAATCATGGTAAATATCCCGTTTTAAAAGACTTTAGTGTTAATAACCATGATAGTTTCAGAAGTTTTATATAAAAAAAATTGAAATATTATTAAATTTCAGAAATTAGTCTCCTCAGTGTAAGCTGATTACTTCATAACTGTATAGTATACAACAAAGTCGCTTCCCGCTGTCTGTCTGTCCCTATATATGCTTAGATCTTTAAAACTACGCAACGGATTTTGATGCGGATTTTTTATAGATAGAGCGATTCAAGAGGAAGGTTTATAAACCATTTGATACATAGATTTCCATGCGGGCGAAGCTGCGGGGCGCAGCTAGTTCATTTATAAAGGTTCTTACAAAAAATAAAATGTCTAAAGTAATATTATTGACAACCGATGTGGCGCGGTGGGCGAAGGTCCGCTTGCGACGCAGAAGGTTGCGGGTTCGATTCCCGACTCGGAACAATTGTGTGTACGATCTGCAGATATTTGTTCCGGGTGTTCTGGTTGTTTTCTATGTATAATAAAAAATATATATCTATGTAATGTATTGTATTATGTATATCAGTTATCTAGTACCCATAACACAAGCTCTGCTTACCATGGGGCTAGATAATGCTGTGTGAATTGTCCAGCATTATTTATTATATTTATTTATTAAACATTTGCACGACTATCAAGTCAAATATAGTGATACCTACTCTATTTCAAAACCTTCGCCGTTAACATATATTAAGGCGAATAAATACTATTTCATTTCATTAAAAAAAGATGATAACTTACTTGTAAAAAATCTCATTGGCATTGAAACTGGGCAGTCTATGTGACTCTGGTGCGGCGGGGCAAGTCAGGCGACGTTGTAGCTTGCTGATCTTAGACTCCTACGACAAAATAACGATAAAATATTAATGCTGGACAATCCACATAGCATATCTAGGCCTAGCCTATGTCGATGCTTATTTGACCGGGCGTCTGGCATCAAATCTTTCGGCGGCGGCGGCGTCATCGGCGTGTATGCAAAAATAAGTTAAAGAGGCCTCAAGCCTTATTACCACGTTTACCAAGTCGTGGTCTCCACTCGAGAACACGTTTGCCCCAGCGGCCGTTCTTTGCGAGATATGGCCGGCCCACTGCCACTTCAATTCTCAGAGCTATGTCGATAACTTTGTTTGTCGGATGTATTCGTTACGAATCCTAAATGTTTATGGATCAGGGCACGCGGCAGCGTGACCAAGCCAAGTTCAAGCAAAGGAACGCGCCGAGTGTATCATTACACGAACCACTTGGTGCCACTTTTGACCCTTCTATAACTCAAAACGTCTTGAACGTAAACACACAAAACTACGTGTGTTTAATTATATCTATAAGGACATGTAGAAGCCCAAATTTCATGAAGCTAGCTCAAACGGTTACAAAGATATGAAGGTCAAAAAGTCGTAAAAATTCACATTGACTGACTGACATATATATAGTACCTAAACCTAACCTACTTCCAGATGACCTAGAAGGATGAAATTTGGAATCCAGCTAGGTAATTGTGTGTAAGCGTAGGAAAAAATCAAAAAATAAAAAAAAGTCAAAAAATAAGTGATGTTAGCGACGACGACCTTATGTCAATGAAATAAGGTTTAAATTCGAATAGAATCCGCATTGCATAGAATAAGCAATAGTAGGTACTAACGTCTCCGATTGCGCAATAGAATACAGCGTAGTTGTTAGGGACCGGCAAATAATAGATTCTGTTTTCGAAGTAACTACATATTTTTACTACCTCACACTAGATGTCACTAGTGTAGGGGACGTACTAAGAATTTTCGTACCAGGGGGGAGTAAAACGTATGCATGCATACGAAGCATAAAAAGTCTTTTGATATGATTAAGTTATACTAATTTCAGAGTCAGTGCAAATAACAGACAAATCATAACTAACTAAAAAAATCTTTAAAATTTTATTCACAAAATTCATTTTCCAGCAAAAATAACTGTTTTGATTAGTTGTTGTCGGTTGGTTGCCCAATCATTTTCTATGGTTGCAAAATGCTTAAAACGAATACCTATATATTTTTCAGATATTGATTTAATCAGAAGAATAATATGATTATCAGTATTATTAACAAGAACAAATCTCCGTATATTTCCTCGGAGTCCAGTCTTGTCTATTAATTTTTGTGATCCATTGCTGTCTTATATTATCTTGAGATGGAAATCTAGAACATACACAATTTAAAATTGCATTAATAGGTGGGCTTCAATTTCATTAAATTTACTAAACAACTACTATTATAGTAGTTGTCTCACGGAGGAAAAGTACTTTCAATATAGAATATTTATTATAAAACATTCCATAGTTGCATTCCATACATGCTATGTTTCAACATTCAGTAAAATAATTGGATCCTAAATACGGCCCTGGCCCTGTTTTTCTTTATAAGTTAATGGTTGACGATAGATGGCGGCTTGTTTAAAAATGACTATAAAAACTAAAAAATTAAAATTTTGGCGACTAAAAAGTCTTTAGGAACTTAAGTTGAAGTAATTTCAGTACATATGATTATTAAAATATATTAAAACTGAGCCCTACGTACCTATAAATGTTTATTTCCCATGATACAAAGTATCGCCATCTATTGTCAAGTAGAATTATATTTGGAAACGCCGAGTCGCAATGGAAATGTTCGAGAACTTTTAAAATATTGATGCGGTATTCAGAAAAATCCAAAAAGAATTATATTGGTCAGTTGTGTAGTTGAACAAATTTCAGTACATTTGATTATTAAAATATATTATTACTGAGCCCTACGTAGGTTTATTTCCCATGATACAAAGTGTCGCCATCTATTGTCAAGTAGAATTATATTTGGAAATGCCGAGTCAATACCTGCCTAGTTTTCTTTACAAAAAGTAATGATATCCCACCAAAAACATAAATGTAAAATAGGAGAGCCAAGTTCAATGCAAAAATTATGATTGGCTGTGGGCTTCGCGGCAAAAAGAATTGATATCTGAATGAGTGCCAAGTCAATTCTATGTAGGTTAGATTTGACTTGGCCAGTTTTTATCAGAATTAAAACGTTGAATAACTTTATAAAATGACTGATGTAATGAAAACTGGCCAAGTCAAATCTAACCTACATAGATTTGACTTGGCACTCATTCAGATATCAATTCTTTTTGCCGCGAAGCCCACAGCCAATCATAATTTTTGCATTGAACTTGGCTCTCCTATTTTACATTTATGTTTTTGGTGGGATCTACTATTCTCCTTAGTCGTGAAAACCTCTTAAAAGCCTTATTTTTCTATTATCTTGTTTTTTTTATGTGTAGCTGGGTTTCCTGGAATAAATAAATAAATAACATTACCTGTGCACTGAACAGCGTGGCCTGCATACAATGCTGTACAGTGAGCGTGGCTAGATGCGCGTGCGCACCGCCCGCGCAGAGAGCCTTCACTCGCGCACGGAACCCACTGTTGGACACGCCTGTACTGCTGCTGGACTGGCTTTCTGTGTACCATCTGTGGAAGAAAGGACATGTTGTTATATAGTGCCTATAATACAAGCTCTGGGCCCTAATTATCGCTTAATTTATGTTGTACTAGCGGAGATACAAAAGTTTGGAACGAGTTTTGCTCCAACTCAAAATCTACCAACTTAAAATTAAGCAAATCGAATGTACTAGACACATACATAAGTTATGAACATACTAGTGGTTTCTTCTTACTTCTGCCACTGGTGAACAAAAAATTGAAGTGAACTATAAAATAATTTAATAGTATAAAATATGACCTGTCTAAGTGCTTATTTGTAAGCTTAAAGAAATAAAAACTTTTCATTTTCACCGTCCCGGCTTCGCACGGGTATAGGAATTTTTAAGGTATTTTTTTTTACACCTTGGGTTACATTATTGAAGTTTTAGTAAGTATCCCTAAATCTTTTGAAAATATAATATAGCCTATGTTCACCGGGGAACGTGTAGCTTACCAACGGTGAAATAATTTTTCAAATCGATGCAGTAGTTTGGGAGCCTATTCAATACAAACAAACAAAAAATCAAACCTTTCCTCTTTATAATATTAGTATAGATGTAATCCTACTAATATTATAAACGCGAAAGTTTGTGAGGTTGTACATATGTATGTTTGTTGCACTTTCACGCAAAAACTACTGAATATAGAATACTGAATACTTACATATCAGAATAACACATAGGCTACAATTCATAAAGATATATTGTATATAATAATATTATAAAGAGGAAAGGTTTGAATTTTTGTTTGTTTGTATTGAAAAAACTCCAAAACTACTGGACCTATTTGAAAAATTCTTTCACCGTTCGGAAGCTACACTATCCCCGGTGAACATAGGCTGTATTATATTTTCAAAAAGTTAGGGATCCTTACTAAAACTCCAATAATGTAAAGCAAGGTGTGAAAAAATTACCTAAAAAATTCCCTCCATCGCGTCCGCTGCAAAAACTACATATTGATGATAGAACATAATAATGTACTACGACTTTGTAGAACACATTATTGTCTACAAAATGTGTCGACAGCATATGTCTAACTATTATAGTTCAGTGACAATAAGTTTTTTTTATTTTTTTATTTAATTGAAATGCCGCCGGCGTCGCTTGAATCTAGATAAACCTATGTTAGTATTTAAGGTGCTACCAACAGGTAAACTGTAACATATTAGTAACAATAAATAACTATAACTACTAATAACTGCGACAACGTAATATAGGACGCCGTCCAACCAGGTGGGATGACGAGATGCGAAAGACTGCAGGTAGATGCTGGCGGCAAGCTGAAGACAGGGCGTTATGGCGCTCATTGGGGGAGTCCTGACCGAGCAGTGGGCTGCTATAGGCTGATGATGATGAGTAACAACTGTACTAACCGGACAATTTCATAGAACATATCCCTTTGCTTCTTAAAGTAGTGAAAGGCTTGCGTCGTAGGGAAATTATCCGCTGAGTCCGTCTCCATATTATAGCACACCACGGATGGCGCCGAGGCTCGCTGGGCTGGCGGAGGCTTCTCGCATCGCACGCAGTAGCAGTTCAGAAGGAACTTCGCAAGGTCTGGGTAGAAGCTGCGGACTTTTTTGTTTTCACCTGAAAAAAAAACAAAAATCTTTCCATTAGTCGCGCATGGGACCACACGGGCAGCACCGGCTTTCAAATAGTGTTTTAAAACACGCCAAATTATTTGAAGTCGGTTTAAAAAGAACGAAATGGTTGATCTGACCCCTGCGCCGCGCATGGTGTTAATTAGTCTATGGTATACCACGGGGCCTCGTCGCTGCCATCCCGGTGTGAATTCAATCATTTAGGTTGTGGCGATCACAATAGCCATTATATATACACACATATCATGGCCGCTGTGCTACCCAGGCCACGCAAAGATAATAATAATATAATTGGTATTTAGGTTCGGTACATATATATCTGACGGAAAATGCGTGGAGCGTATCATTGGTCGCGTCTATTCGGTTAAATCAGTCCTGCCACTACGCGTCTGTCTAGTCAGTTCGAACGGCCTGTACACGTACAGTACACAGACGATCTCCGCCGATGTTACGCCTAGTCTGAATGCATCAATCAAAATACACGTGGCACGATACGTTAAGTCGACCGAAAATATGTTGACGGAAACGGAACAGACGCTGTACTGTCGACGCACTAACGCATCCTCTGTTACTAGATATATTTGTCTGTTCTGGCGTAACGCGACCGATATAACGCGACGCATTTTCCGTCAGATATGTGTGACCTTAGACTTACCCAAAGTCTTCAAGGAATTTTTGTCCAAAATAACTTCCAAAGTTGTCCTCAAGTTCCATAACGACTTCACAGCGAAGTAAGAACTATTATGAATCGACTTCAGTAAATAATCAGTATTATTCTCGTTTAAATTAAATTCCACATTATTATAATCATCTTCAAGCTGTTTCGATATCACCAGAGATATTAAGAAGTATACTTCAGTAATTATGCTGAGGATCTGGTTGTTTTTTAAGAGGCTGTCGTATATATTGATAAGTACGTTGATTTTGTCTTTCAGTAGAATTTTGGTTACGTCAGCAGTCACATATGTTTGAGAGACTTCGACTGTGTCTTTTTGTGTCAGCTTAATTTGTGGTACAGTGGCTACTTTTTGAGGAGTGGATGTGCTTAAAATGTTGAATTTCTCCATAAGCTTGTGCCTTTCTTGCTTAAGTATGTTTCTTTCGACTTCGAAGCTGTTAGTTGTTTCTTTTGGTTGGAATTTCTGTTTGAATGCTGAGTTGTCTTCGAGAGGAGATAGCTGTTGAAAGTGTTCAGAGCTAAAACTGTTTAGTGAGAGACTTTTTTGTGACTTATCTATGTTTGTTGGCTTAATCCTCTTCTTCTCTCCCCTCAATGAGCTTGATTTCCTAGCACCAATCTCGGGAAAAATTTCGGAATTGCTCAAATCAAGCTCTATTTTACATTCATTCTCGCTTGAAACGTTTTTCTTAGGCTTTTTCTTGGAGCTTTTTGTGGCAGTTACGAGAAAGTCTCCGAGGCAGCTTTTCTCGTGGGACCTTGAGTGCCTATGACTTATCCTAGGTGTGTCACATCTTTCCCCCTCTTTAATAAAACTTTTTGGAGTTACCGGACTAGATAAAGACAAGTTTGGATAGTCAGATGGTTTAACTCCATTCTTCAACGGAGTACTCGATATAGCGATTCTGTCAACACTAGTGGAAAGCCTTGACTCATCAGAGGAAACAGATAGGTTTTCTCTTCGTTCATCAGGGAACAGTTTCGTTTTGACTTTCCTCCCGGAACGTTTTCGGTCTCGGTTTGGAGATTCATGGCTTTTTTCAGTCTTAACGGAGATATTGTCGCGGTCATCACTGGTTGGTTCGCTTATTGAGCGATGGTGTTTTCTTCTACTACTATGGACCTTTTCAGGTGTGCTGTTGTGAAGAATTTGCACAGCATTGCTGTTTGTCAATAGTATGCTGAAAGAAATTCGCTTATTTTGAGATGTTCACGAAAGGGAAAATTTTGTTTTTTTCATAGAGACACAAGTTGTTGTTATTTTTTTTGCGTAATGTTTTGGTGCAACTTTTACGAGACATTAAAGGTGTTATAATATTTACCTATCAGTCTGGTTCCTCAAGTAAGACAAGAAGCAAGAAACAAACTCGCTTTTCTTGCAGCATAATAAAATACAATCGTCCTGAAAGCAAAGATAAACGTAAGAAAAACAATATAAGCAAGGGCGATACGAGAGTTTATTATTATAGGTTACTAACCTCGATTGGTTCGTCATTTAGCCATTTAATCAACAGCTCGCTATCCAGTTTCCCTTTAAGGACACTTTCTATTATTGTCTCGGGCATTATTAATTATTAACATCGCTGTAAAAGCATAAAATCAATAGTTGCGCGCTCAATTTGGACGTCGCCATTTCTTCTGTAATTTTTTTTAACTGTCATTTTGTTTGACATTATTTTAAGCTCACTTTGGCCATACATATTTTAGTCGATTTTTAATGGAAATTATCGAGTGAAACAAGATGTTTTCTCGGAGTATCACCTACTTGATTTTGACATTTCTTCATTTTCCCCATCTACCAATAGGTAGAACCAATAGAAAGGGCACTCAAGTGAGAAAGCTTGCGATGCTATCATGACACGGACTCTGGTAGAATTGCGTCAATCCAGACGCAGAGCCATTTAATCTAGGAAGAAGTTGAAGTTGAATGAAGGGCACTCAGTGGCCAAGTCAATAAAAAAAATGTTTGTTTTGTTTTCATAACCTGATCTGATTTATTGATAAAATCACTGAAAAAGAGGTTCAAAAATGACGGAAGCATTAAATTTGAACACTATTTGTCGCTGTTGTCATTCAGAAGGCACTTTCAAGAGTTTGGAAAGCCGATATACCGAAGACGGTGAAGAAACCTACAACACGATTCTGGTTGAAACTTTTAATATTTACGTAAGTATTTTATTCTTAGAGAATATTTTATTGGATAGCTTTGGACGAGCTATTATGCCATGTCTAATAGCATGAAGTTCTTACTCTTCTAAGTGTCGATTTAATATCTATTACAGTTATCACATGCAAGAGAATCATACATTTGTGCCATTTGTGAGAAGAGACTCCACGATGCGATACTGTTCAAAAGACAAGTGTTGAACTGCGAAGAATTATTCTACAATATCAAAGGTATAATTTAAAACTACATTTGGTATCCGGAGTCAAGACCCTGCTATCATCCATAGCAGGGCAGAGCTCACTGTTGAATTATTCCTACTTAGGTTTTTGAATTATATATCAAACCCATTTGCAGCGACGAGAATTGTATGTGAATATATCTGAATTGATCTACTGGTGGCTTGGTGGTCAAATACGGATCTTGGCCTCTGACACAAATTAAAATATTACTATTCAATATTAAGTTATTTAAAATTTCTGATGTGTCCAATCAAATCACATATCACTTTTGAGTTTTGAAAGATTTCTCCAGGCATAGACATTCATAGTCATTCAAGTAATTTATAACAAGATATTTACCATGATTAGACTAATTTACCATTATAAAATAAATAAATAAATAATGCTGGACAATTCACACAGCATTATCTAGCCCCATGGTAAGCAGAGCTAGTGTTATGGGTACTAGATAACTGATATACATAATACAATACATTACATAGATAGATATTTTTTATTATAGAAAACGACCAGAACACCCGGAACAAATATCTGCAGATCGTACAAACAATTATTCCGAGGCGGGAATCGAACCCGCAACCTCCTGCGTCGCAGGCGGACCTTCGCCCACCGCGCCACATCGGTTGTCATTATAAATGAACTATGTGTTTTAGAAGCCATGATAGTTTCAAAAATTTTATCGACATGTCATTCTGTATGTAGAACCAAACCAAATGTGGTTCACATGATCTGAGCTGTTCCACACCCTGCTAGATAATAAGATAACGAACTAGGCTCTGGTGAAAATATCAAACAATCTTCATAATTTGATAACTCATTGATTTTACAATTATTTTCCACTATATGACACTGGCAGCCAGACCAGTATCCAACCAGACACAGTTGCCACTATTCCTCAAAACATAATTGTACCTATTTTATTTTTCAGAGTACCAATGTAATAAAGATGAAGCTAAGGAAGAATTAATTAAAGATATTGCAGGTATGTGTATGTGTAGTAGGTACCCTAAAAATATGCTAGACTCTTTAAATTAATGAATGAATGAATGAATTAACACTTTATTGCACTTAAAACTATAAAACAACACCTTATATCTAAATATAACACATAAAAAGTACAATTACAAAACAAAACAATTAAAAAACTCTTTAATTATTTATTGTGCACATACAAAACTTAAAAATAACTTAATTAAAAAGATATGTACTTAGGCGAGCTTAACCTTACTTAGGTGAGTTTTCTTCCAGCATACCTTAGGTTTACAGGAGTGGTGATGGAATAGATATGGTGTATAGATATAAGGTCATAGGTGGTGAGAGACTCTTCTTCTCTTGTCCTAAAGTAAGATAGATAGAAAATTCTTTATTGCACTGTAAATAGAAAACTATGTACAGAAATAACTTAAAAATAAATTACAAGTAAAGTAAAGCTTTGAGATAATGTATTTTGGCAAACACAAAAGACCGAAGAAAAGTATGTCCAACAAAAAAAAACATATTAAACTGATAAACTTACATAATAAAACTAAATGAATAACAGTCTGCATATCAGTTAGCTCTAGTATAAGTAATGTCTATTACAAAATATATTTTGATATATTTTTAAAACTAAATGAATAACAGTCTGCATATCAGTTATCTCTAGTATAAGTACTGTCTATTACAAAATATTTTTTTTTGTCATATTTTAGTATCTTATGTTTAAATATGTTCCTTTGTATTTTGTATCTCATCTTCATCAAACTATAGCTTTGTGATGACGGCCTAGAATAGCACTACCCCAACTCTTCCGGTGGGTGTCGTAGGAGGCGACTAAAGGACATACACCGGGGGCGGCAGCAGCGTCCCTTGCAGCACAAACACATTACTACACTGCAATCCCCAACCCGCATGCCCAGCGTGGGAATTATGGGCATTACCCTCAATGTATAAACAAGCCTTTGTTTCTATAATAAAGATTATTTCTATTTATTTTCAGAAGCTAAAACCGAAGAACCAGACCCTTCATTAGAAGATGATGAGCCACTCAGCAACCTGAAGAAGATAAAACAGAATGACCAAGAAGACTGGTCACCTAACGATACACACCATTATGGTGACGGTGAGACAAGGTTCCTTGTTTTATTGTGTGATTGTGTGACGTACGACGACTGCGATCACTTACCATAGTACACATCAGGGTTGTTGCCAATATCAGCATCAGCGTCAGCTGATTATCAGCTTCATTTTCCACATCAGCATCAGAATCATCATCCGCATTGATCGTTGCTGATGCTGATGCTGATGTTCGAGTCGCAAAGTAAGGCAGATTTACGCTGTACGTACAGATGTACTATAACTCTATGTTCATGATACTCAATGGTTTATTGCTTACATGTGGACAAAAGTTCTTAAAAATATATATAAGTCCAACATGCACCCTGCAAGGGTATTGCAACACAAATTTAAAGTTAAATGCTAGGTGGCTATATACAATAGAGTTAATAATATGCTTAATTTACCATTATATTATATCTAATCATTTATGCCGTATAGATTATGCCGACGCTTGCTATCCGGATCTCACTGAAGAACAATTAAACAAGCTTGAGCGCCTCCAAAACTTCAGTATTAGGTTCATATTTGGCCTTCGCAAATATGACCACGTTTCCGAATATCGCGCAAAACTCAAGTGGTTACCCATCCGACTTCGCAGGAATACTCATATGTTATCCCTCTTGTACAGTATCTTATTCTATTCTCCAAGCCCTTCTTATCTCAAGGAGCGCTTCAAATTCCTCTCAAACTCTCACTTACTCTCTTTACGTTCCTCTGAAACCCTCATCTTGAAAGTCCCTGCTTACTCTACCTCTTTCTATGACAAGTCATTCACTGTACAAGCTACCCGTCTATGGAATGCTCTCCCTCTGGACATCAGACGTGCAAAATCACTCCCTATATTTAAAAAGCTGCTGCATCAGCATTATTTATCCATATGAAATATTGATAGCCTTATCTTATGTCTATGTAAGTTTATTATAATGTTTGTAATGTAGGTATTTAGTGTATTTGTTACCAATTATTTATTAAAGTGCCACCGTCTATATTGTTCGTTCATGTCCAGTCCATCCCAAGGTTGCCTGGAAGAGATCGCTCTCAGCGATAAGGCCGCCCTTTATACCTTTATTCTTAGTTTTATCTCTGTATTATTTTCTGTTTTTGTGTGGTGTAATAAAGTGTTATCTATCTATCTATCTATCTAATCACTCCTAAGAATCACATAAAAAAGAAACAAGATTATACCTTATACTAAAAGCTTTAAACGTACTAAAACTCTGGGCTCGTACACATTATACATTTGTTTTCGTGCATATGTTAAGAGTATCAACTGTAAGTGTCATAAGAATAAGTTTTGGATGAAAAGGAATCAGTAATAACACATAGTTTCAGCTCAACTATTGTTTTTAAAATATAATTTACCTTTAATACAATTCCAGTATTGATAATACTTAGGTTAAGTATTTAATAATATAAAGTATTTTTTTCGGTCAATTGAAACTTAGAGAATTATTTTTATCTTTTATTGAAATACATAAGCTAAGAAAATGCAATATTTATATAAAAAAATCATAATAATGAGCACATTTTAGGAAAAAAACATAAAATCAGCATCAGCATCCGCTGATGTCTATTACAAAAAAATCTGCATCAGCATCAGCATCCGCTGATGTGACAAAATTATGCATCAGCAACAACCCTGGTACACATATGGACAAATACTATCTAGATGTCGTCGGGGCGACGCAAAAAATCCGTCGTGTAACTTTTGAATACACATTTTGGCTTTGTGACACGTGATTACGTTGGCTGTTTCAATCGAACTAAACAAAATAAGAGCTCACAGTACAAGTGCGCTCTTATTTACGGAGACGGATTTTAGCTTTGATATTAACACTTTGAGTGCTGAAAACGCACGGTATGAATTTTCTACAAGTGACTAATATGCGTAAATCCACACTAGCGCAGCGGCTGAGAAAATACAGATCTTTGTGACTCAGCAGAGCTGTAATATTTTTCGAACGAAACGCATGTGCGGCGCAACACAACCGCTGTGTAGAGCGGCAGCACGAATTTTTTAGGTAAAAAAAAAGATAGCAGTCGTCGAAAAAAAACCGCAGTCATAGTGTTAAGTGACCCGAAATCTAGATAGTATTCGTGTTCGCAGTTTGACGACCACTGTGGCGCGGTGGGTGAAGGTCTGCCCGCGACGCAGGAGGTTGCGGGTTCGATTCTCGCCTCAGGATAAATAAGAAAGAAAATATATTTATTGATTCACTGAAGTAGGTACAACTTGTAACTATTATAAAATTAAAACAAACATAAGGAAATAAAAATTAACTTTGTATCTATAAAAAAAGCATGTATAGAAAACACCCAGAACACATATCTGCTGATGGTACAAACACTTGTCGAATACTACCACTTGTCCCGAGACGAGAATCGAACCCGCAACCTGTTGCGTCGCAGGCGGACCTTCGCCCGCTGCGCCACAGAGGTTGTCGACCAAGTTAGTTTAAAAAAATGGTTAATTAACCAACCTGTTGAATCATTCTATCTATTAAAAAAACCGCATCAAAATCAATCATACATAAATAAATAAATAATGCTGGACAATTCACACAGCATTATCTAGCCCCATGGTAAGCAGAGCTTGTGTTATGGGTACTAGATAACTGATATACATAATACAATACATTACATAGATAGCTATTTTTTTATTATACATAGAAAACTACCAGAACACCCGGAACAAATATCTGCAGATCGTACACACAATTGTTCCGAGGCGGGAATCGAACCCGCAACCTCCTCGCCACATCGGTCGTCATACTCTTCGTCACATAGGGACAGACAGACAGCGGGAATCGACTTTTATACTATGTAGTGCCTTTTACAATTAAGTTAGGAATGAATATGAAACTTGCAAATGTTCCTTGTTACAGAAGATATAAAGCCGACGAAGAAAAAAGAAAAGAAATACTCCTGCAGCTTTTGTGAGAAACAATTCACATACAACGGCTCCTTAGAAATGCACCTGAAATTACATACAGGCGAAAAGTCATACATTTGTCTGCTATGCACCGACAGCTTCCATACAAACAAGGAATTAACCAAACATTTCGGAACAAAACATAGAAACGGAACATCCTACCCTTGTACATTATGCTCTAAAATATTAGACAAACCAAAACTACTGAAAAACCACATCAATATCCACTTTGATAAAAGATTCAAGTGCTCGGTATGTCAAAAGGAATTCCAACGAAAGAAAGGATTAAAAGAACATATGAAAACTCACACTGGCGAACGAAAATATCAGTGTGAAGTTTGCCACAAATCATTTGGTCATAACCAAACATTAAAATCACATATGTACACACACACCGGCGAAAAGCCATATATATGTGATGTATGCGGCCGGAGATTTCCACAACGAACACATTTAAAGAGACATATATTTATAATTCACAATAATATAAAGCCACATTCGTGTGATGTCTGCAAAAAGAATTTCTCGTCTAAAAGTTACCTAGCCATACATGAACGACAGCATACAGGCGTTAAACCATATTCCTGTGATATTTGTAAGAAAGATTTCACTGCTTATACAACTTTAAAGGTGCATATGCGAGTGCATACCGGGTTAAAACCATATATGTGTAGTTTTTGTCAACGTCAATTCGGTCAAATGGCCTCATTCAAACTTCATTTGAGAACTCACACAGGAGAAAGGCCCTATGCCTGTAAAGTCTGCCGCAAATCATTCTCTGATAACGGATACTTAAAAATACATATGCGTTTGCATTCGGGTGAGAAGCCATTTTCTTGTGAGGTTTGCAAACGTTGTTTCCGTGAATCGGGCCAGTTGAAGCGACATATGGTTATACACTCCGGGTTAAAACCATATACATGTAAAGTTTGTAACAAACAAATAGGTAATCTATCAAAGCATATGAAAATACATAGTGATTTGAAGTTGTTTAACTGTGATATATGTAAAAAAGAGTTTTCTGATAGTGGTAATTTTAAAATGCATGTAAAAATGCATACGGACAAAGCTGTGGTTTGTAATGTGTGTTGTGCTCAGTTTAGTCAAGTATCTGGGTTGAGAAAACATACATGTGTTAAAGATATTAATGTAGGAGTAAGTGAACAATTTCTTGTGTGATATTTTTTTAGTTAACACTTTGAGTGCTGAAATCTCACGGTATGTGTTTTCTACAAGTGACTAATATGCGTAAATCCACACTAGCGCAGCGGCTGAGAAAATACAGATCTGTGTGACTCAGCACAGCCGTAATATTTTTCGAACGAAACGCATGTGCGGCGCAACACAACCGCTGTATAAAGCGGCAGCACGAATTTTTTAGGTTAAAAAAAGATCGCAGTCAAAGTGTTAACACTTTGAGTGCTGAAAACGCACGGTATGAGTTTTCTACAAGTGACTAATCTGCGAAAATCCACACTAGCGCAGCGGCTAAGAAAATACAGATCTTTGTGACTCAGCACAGCCGTAATATTTTTCTAACGAAACGCATGTGCGGCGCAACACAACCGCTGTGTAAAGCGACAGCACGAATTTTTTAGGTTAAAAAAAGATCGCAGTCAAATTGTTAAGCCATTTTGTTACTGGATTTACACGTTTCTTAGTAAGTTTATTATGTTCTGTGTAAGTCTTATGTATAACAAATAAAAATTCATTAATATTTATAATTATAATATCTTATTTATATAACAGAGACAGAGAGTGAGAGAATGGAGGATCGGAGGTACCCCGAGGCACACTAGCGCCGCCACACAGACTGTTTTTTTCTTCTAAGTCCGACTTCTGCCCACAAGTGGGGTTTACCGGACAACCTTAAACAATTTCTTATTTTGCAGTATTATTTTCAAAATGCTTATTTTTATAAAAGTTATAATTACTTCTGTTTATTTATATATTGTTTTTACCTAACTGCAGAATCTGCCCGAGGTATGTGTATTCGGAAACAATTTCGAGAAGGTGACGATGTACGACCACCGGCCTTGGATCAATGTGTCCATTGATCATGACTTTGGTTATATCCAAATTCATGCCAAGACCGATGCATCGGGAGGCTGAAGCTAGGCCGTCCAGCATCTGGTTCAGCTCCTCTAGCGACTCCGCCAATAGGACTATGTCATCAGCGAATCGTAGGTGTGAGATGTAGTTGCCGTTTATGTTTATGCCCTTACCTTTCCAGTCCAGCGTCTTAAACAACGTTTTTATATATTTAAGAATATAGGAATTTTAATCTGTTTAGTCATTAAAATGAAATGAAATGAAAATATATTTATTCTGATAGAGCTAAGACTTAATTATCTAACTATAGTAAACAAATACAGCACACGACTTAAAAAGACTTAAAAGTAAATCATGGTAAATATCCCGTTTTAAATGACTTTAGTGTTAATAAC
This sequence comes from Eupithecia abbreviata, assembly GCA_943735965.1. Classification (NCBI taxonomy): domain Eukaryota; kingdom Metazoa; phylum Arthropoda; class Insecta; order Lepidoptera; family Geometridae; genus Eupithecia; species Eupithecia abbreviata. The sequence continues at coordinate 1,606,802 of OX031001.1, read as the reverse complement.
CATGGTAGTTTCAAAAGTTTTATTATTTTTTATATTTTTATTTTTATTTTTATAAATGCTGGACAATTCACACAGCATTATCTAGCCCCATGGTAAGCAGAGCTTGTGTTATGGGTACTAGATAACTGATATACATAATACAATATATTACATAGATAGATATTTTTTATTATACATAGAAAACGACCAGAACACCCGGTACAAATATCTGCAGATCGTACACACAATTGTTCCGAGGCGGGAATCGAACCCGCAACCTTCTGCGTCGCAGGCGGACCTTCGCCCACCGCGCCACATCGGTCGTCAATATGTTTTTATACCTATCATTTTGTTTATTCCGCAGTATTCTATTTATTTACGCTTATTTATATCAAAAGTGATTTTAAATTATAACTATTTTAAATACATTTTACATTACCTATTTTACAAAATGTTTTTATTTTACTGCCTAGATAGAAGGTTTTAAATATTTGTCTTTCCTCAAGAGCCTGTATTAGTCCACTGCTGGACGCATCCTCCTGATAAGCACCTTATCGGCTTTTATCTCATAGGGGTAATGCCCATAATCCCAACGCTGGGATTGCAGTTAGGTGGTAAATTGTCATGGTAGGTACATAAATAAATTATACTGGACAATTCACACAGCATTATCTAGGCTCAAGCTAAGCCGAGCTGGTTATTGGTACTAGATGACTGATAATACTGATATATGTACATACATAATACAATACATAACATAGACAGATATTTTAATTATACACTAGCGGCCCGTCCCGGCTTCGCCCGGGTGGTCGTATATCAGGCAATTTTTTTAATTTTTCTCTCCGTAAGAAACATCCTCGTACTTCAAGGAATATTCTAAAAAATAATTAGCAAAATCGGTTCAGCTGCTCTCGAGATTTGATCTTAGCAACACATTCAGCGATACATTTTTATATATTACGGAAGATAGAAAACGAACAGAACACCCGAAACAAATCGAGATGATCGTACAAATATTTGTTCCGAAGCAACAAACAGCAGAACATAGAACATCCTTCTTTTTTAAAAGTCAGTTGAAAATAAGGAATTACAGAAATAAATAAAAACTTTTAATTAATTTCTTTAAAAGGCATACAACCTTACAAAAACCTGTGAACTTAACGCCATTTCTGATGAGGAAACAAGGAAGATGACTTTTGAAAATTACTCGATACTTGACATTTAGGAAAATACCATAGTATTAATTTTATTGGATTCTGCAACTTATTGTCCAGTTCATCGAATTAACTACATTTTTAAAGTTCATCCGGTCTAAAGTCGCACTCTATGCAACTATATAAATATTTTCATTGTACAGTTTATAATACATGGATCAACAACATAGTAGGTAGGTAAGGTACCTACAACTAGGTACCTATAACTGTACTGTATAACTCAGAATAACGCGTAGGTACTTAGAGCTTTGTATAATTAATGAGTAATGTGACCGAGTACATACCATACTTACATTTATGTCATATTATGATCTAAAGGTGGGTATATGGGGGATACTCATGTAAATAAAAGAGCGAATCACTGCAGTTTATTTGGAGATGGTTGTATTCTTCTATTACAAGTAAAATAACGTGATTACATGGAAAATGTAAAATAACAATAAGACATCACGTATTCAATCCCAATCATTTCAATCGAACCAGGTCTAGGGAGGGGACTTCTAGTAGTGTTGTAACGATCGATAAAATCGATTCGCCACACCACCCCCCCAAGGAGAAAATTAAACCCAAGTAGAAAACAATAATAGTAGGACAAAAAACTTAACATTTAAAATAATATCCTTGGGAATAAACAATAAAATAAAAATAACAATACTGTGAAACACATGTAGGATGCACACAAAAGATTATACATTATTAAAAAAAAATTACACATTTCTTAAAAATCTAAATTCTTAAATTTAACACGTCTGCCTGAGCGTGTGGTGTAGGGCTTCTCAGGTAAGATTTTTGCAGTGGATCTCTCAGGAGGCACTAAATTACCTTTCTTAGGTGAGATGGAGACGATCGGAGTGGGAATCTGAATATTTGCGTAGTCAACATAAGCTGGTTTTATTCTATCTATACTCACAACGTCCTACCCGTTATGACCTACGGAGCTGAGACGTGGACACTCACGATAGGGCTGGTCCACCAGTTCAAAGTCGCTCAGCGAGCTATGGAAAGAGCTATGCTCGGAGTATCTCTGAAGGATAGGATTCGCAACGAATACATCCGACAGAGAACGAAAGTTATCGACATAGCTCTGAGAATTAGCAAGCTGAAGTGGCAGTGGGCCGGCCATATCTCGCGAAGAACCGACGGCCGCTGGGGCAAACGTGTTCTTGAGTGGAGACCACGACTCGGTAAACGTAGTGTAGGACGCCCTCCGACCAGGTGGGATGACGACCTGCGAAAGACTGCAGGTAGATGCTGGATGCGTCAAGCCGAAGACAGGGCGCTATGACGCTCATTGGGGGAGGCCTATGTCCAGCAGTGGACTAATATAGGCTGATGATGATGATACTCACAACAACTGGCTTTCCTTTTATGTTTAGAGTACAAAGACATACAAAGTTACATAATTATGTACACTTTATCATAAGATTGAAACCCGAGGAATGTAACATACGGGTCAAACCCCTACGGGTTTATAGTGTTAAATATAAGGAATCATGTATATTCTTTAAAAATAAATAAATACAAATACAAAACTACCATAATAAACCTAACATTCGCTACGCGAGTAAATAATATTTTATCAAATTATGTTTGTTAGGTTAGGTTAGGTTAGGAAGATCGTACTCAAGGCATTCTCAAGAAATAATGTTGTAATGTAAACAATTCAAGCTTTCAGCAGCCATATCTACAAAACTAAGCAAGTCGGATTTCTATGCGTGAATCCCGCCCACACATAGGCTAACCGTGCCGTGGAATGTCAGGGCTTCAGCGAGCCGACTTCGCTAGCCGTATTATGCCGTACTAATAATTATGTTTTCGCATATTTTATGGGGATTGAAAAAAGACTGTATGAATGCTACCTGCTCTCCCCTTTTCTCAATATAATTGTCAGCACTTAATACGTTCTTATTGTATTGTAGAAAGGAGCTGAACTCGATCAGTAGTGCAATTTTATAAAAAATCTATTTTTTTTTCAAAATTAAGTAATTGGAGCAATTTATGCTAACATTATACTAACCTACTTTCAGTTTGGCCAGATTGAGTAGGTATACCGAGATCTTACCGAGATATAATTGGTACCTACCTACTTTTTAACTACCGAGAATAGGCCTGTAGTAGGTAGGCCTCCTTAATGCTAGTTTATGACATAGAGGCACATAGATCTCATAAATGTTGTAACCTTACCTACTTTGTGAGCGAATCCACGAGTAAGCTAGTAGTTCCATTATTAGGTCAAGCGACATTTAGCAAGGTCCAAGATGGCAACCTACCATACGTTTCCTACCTACCATGTGATTACATAGCTATGCCATGGACTACCACATAAAATTAAACCCTAAGGAAACAAGATAAGGCACATACTCAACTGCATCAAACCTATCTCAATCCGAGATTCGAAAGTTAAAGTATACGGACATTCAGTCGAGAGGCCGAACGCAAAGAAAGCGCGCGTATTGAACCTTTTTGGATCAAAAAAACACTAAAAAGTTGCGCGATTTTTGACAGCTGTCAGAAACTCTAATGTCAGTTGTATTTGGTGAGAAAATTATTGTGTTTGTGTTTAGTGTTTGTAAATTACGATAAAATTTGAGGTGAGTGTTATGCATGCTAATTGTGGGACCGGGGTTTACTGAGCTAGGTTGCCGTGCATTGGCTATTTGCCGTTGTTTTCGTTAACAAACTGAGACCTTTGCCTACCTATGTCCTATGTACCTACTTACTCAAAACTTTCGTGAGGCATCCATAATACTGAGTGCGGGTAGACTAACAAAACAAAGTTTCATTTACCTCCTCTTTATGTAAGTCCTGTCTAGGCAGGTAGGTATACCCATACATATATATTTAGGTCTTGTTAGACTGTATTTAGACCTGTTAATAAGATAAACATACAATAGGTACATGTTTTTATAGCTTATGTATTTAAAAATGACGTAAAAAATTAAAGTTAAAGCTTTACAAGACACAAATTACTTAAAATAATAAACTGCTGGTGAATTTACACATATCCTACTAATATTATAAACGCGAAAGTTTGTAAGGATGGATGGATGTTTGTTACTCTTTCACGTAAAAACTACTGAATAGATTTTAATGAAACTTTATAATAATATAGCTTATACATCAGAATAACATATAGGCTACAATTTATAAAGATATATTGTATATTATTCAAAATATCTATTACCACGCGGGTGAAACCGCGGGGCGCAGCTAGTACTTTGTAGTTGTAAAACAAGTCTGATCAATTCATATATTTCTAACTAGTTTCTGCCCGCGGCTTCGCACGCATTGTGTCTGGAGCCGTTTAAATGGTGTTATTTATATTCCACGGGAACTGTTATATTAATAGGTACTAAGTAGCCTATGTTTGATTCCAGTCTTAGAGCTACATCTGTGCAAACTTCAGCCCAGTCCGTTCAGTATAGTTTTGGTGTTAAGAGGTAACAAACATTCATACATCCAAACATCTAAACGTAACGTGAAAAAATAAATAAATTAAATATTGTTCTGTATAACACGCCACCGTCTATACATGTTCTAACACTTCATGTCCATCCAAAGGTTGCCTGGCAGAGATCGCTCTAGGCCGCCGATTGTACAAAACATTATTTATTTGTCTTTTTCCTGTCCAGTGTATCTGTTTTTTATTTGGTGTGCAATAGAGAATAATTGCATTGTATTGTAACGTGGTCGGATATTCACTACCTATGCATTTGATAAAAAAAAATACTACTACTGAGGATGTTTTGCTAATAGGTACGTCAATATTAAATAATATTAATTTACATAAAGTATTTTGGAATTTATTATATGAATTAGATTTGTTCGAGTTAAATATATTATTTACTGATTCCCGCCTCGGAACAAATGTGTGTACGATCTGCAGATATTTGTTTCGGGTGTTCTGGTCGTTTTTTATGTATAATAAAAAATATCTATCTATGTAATGTATTGTATTATGTATATCAGTTATCTAGTACCCATAACACAAGCTCGGCTTACCATGGGGCTAGATAATGTTGTGTGAATTGACCAGCATTATTTAAAAAAAGAAAAAAAAAAAAAAAAAAATTATATTAATTTACATAAAGTATTTTTGAATTTATTATATGAATTAGATTTATTCGAGTTAAATATATTATTTACGTCGATTAGGTAATTGAATCTTGTTGTTAGAGCATGTCATATTATAGCAAGCTACATTTAACTTACGTACATAGTGATTATACCTTTGTTGAGTCTGAGAACGATAAGGTAGGGTGAACAGAAGCACTCACCCCGGATGCAAAAACTCCGTGGCGACCTCTGCCCCGGGAACTCCTAGAGTCGCCCGAAGCCATGCCAGCTGTTCATTAGCCAACAGGCTAATTAACAGCTCTTGAGAAGCCTGCAAGGCTCTCATAGCGACAGCACATGACTTGAGGAAAGCTTTCCTCGACGTAGAAACCGGAAGAAATAACTCTAGTTCGATTCCTGCCCGCATTCAACAACGTAGACAACGTTGAGTCGAATGTTGATGACCACCTGACAGAAGCACTCTGTTTTGTTTACTGATTTCATTTAGTGTTTGTATACAATCTCTAAACTCTTCTGGGGTTTCATTTACCACCGAAATGCAATGCCCATTGTGAGGCGTGATTTATTATATCTAAATTAAATAATTTACATTATTTAACATATATCACATCAAATCGACTTTCTTTGAATTTTCACTTCCTGGTTCGTCAAAAATTTATGATACCTTTACCAATTCATAGATTCTCTTTCACTTCGATCATTAAGATAGGTGCTTGAATTGACCCATTCAATGCCTCAAGTTTTTTTATTTATTTTCATTATGACCCTATCCTTTTTTTTTGTTTTTTTTGGGTTTTAAATAAATTTTATTGATTATTTAGTTACTCAAAAAAAAACTTAAAAAATTACATTACTTAAAAAGTTCTAAGTACAGATAGCCAGCAACGCATATGGCGCGTTGCTGGCACAAACCAAAAAATGTGTAAAACGCGAGGATGCGTTGCCGGAGCTGAATAGGTTCAGATATCGTTTATCAGATCAGTAAAAATCAAAATCTGCCTGTATCGTCCCAAAGTCAACATTGGGACGAAGCAGATTTTGAACGGTCGCGGTCTCCGCTCAAGAACACGTGGTTTTTTTTAATCTTTGGTCAACCAAAGACTGTATTAAGTTTTCATTCATAAATTTTGACGACCGATGTGGCGCGGTGGGCGAAGGTCCGCCTGCGACGCAGGAGGTTACGGGTTCGATTCCCGCCTCGGAACAATTGTGTGTACGATCTGCAGATATTTGTTCCGGGTGTTCTAGTCGTTTTTTATGTATAATAAAAAATATCTTTATATGTAATGTATTGTATTATGTATATCAGTTATCTAGTACCCATAACACAAGCTTTGCTTACCATGGGGCTAGATAACGCTGTGTGAATTGTCCAGCATTATTTATATTTATTTATTTATAGTATGCCTTATAGTAAGGCCCTGCGGACTGCGCTAAACAAGTTTCTTAGCAGGTTTTTGTTTCATAAAACCTTTAGAAGGCAAAGGTATGCAATACATTCAACCTCGGCTTAATTATCAGTTCTGCGGAGAATGGAGCGCCGCCGCTGGAGTCAAGTTATGTGGTTCTCATTGACATGGCTAGAAGTAATGTGGTAATACGTAAAAACATCATACATAGTATAAAAAAATGACGATTCCGCTGTCTGTCCCTTTGTATGCTTAGAGTCTAAGCATACAAAGAGACAGACATATTGCGTAGCTTTAAAGGTCTAAGCCTTAGACCTTTAAAACTACGCAACGGATTTTGATACGGTTTATTTGGACGACCGATGTGGCGCGGTGGGCGAAGGTCCGCCTGCGACGCAGGAGGTTGCGGGTTCGATTCCCGCCTCGGAACAATTGAGTGTACGATCTGCAGATAATTGTTCCGGGTGTTCTGGTCGTTTTCTATGTATAATAAAAAAATATCTATCTATGTAATATATTGTATTATGTATATCAGTTATCTAGTATCCATAACACAAGCTCTGCTTACCATGGGGCTAGATAATGCTGTGTGGATTGTCCCGCATTTATTATTATTATTATTATTTAATATAGTGATTCAAGAGGAAGGTTAAACTATTTGAAACATAGATTTCCACGCGGGCGAAGCCGTGGGGCATAGCATTTATTACTAGCGATCCGCCCCGGCTTTGTACGGGTGCAAATATGTATTATCCTACTAATATTATAAACGCGAAAGTTTGGAAATATGGATGGATGGATGTTTGTTACTCTTGAACGTAAAAACTACTGAATGGATTTTAATGAAACTTTACAATAATATAGATTATACATCAGAATAACACATAGGCTACAATTTATAAAGATATATTGTATATTATTCAAAATATCTAGCACCACGCGGGTGAAACCGTGGGGCGCAGCTAGTATACTTATAAACCTTCCTCTTGAATCACTCTATGTATATAAAAAAACCGTTTCAAAATCCGTTGCGTAGTATTAACGATCTAAGCATACAAAGGGACAGACAGACAGCGAGAGGGGACTTTGTTTTATACTATGTAGTGATCACTTTAGGGTTCCGTACTAATTACTACAGTAATTAGTAAAATGCACGAGCAGGTAAATCCGTGGTAAGTCCATAGAGGTCGGTGACTTAAATATGTGTTGAGGAGTTAGATATTTATTTAGGAGTTATGTACCTACTTAAATTATATTTAGTACATAATATTTACTGTTTAAATTTATCTTATTTTAAGTAAACTGTAATTTTATGAGGAAATAAAGTTCTTTGAACCTAAATATGAATGAACTAGCTGCGCCCCGCGGTTTCACCCGCGTGGTGATAGATATTTTGGATAATATACTATATATATTTATGAATTGTAGCCTTAATGTTATTCTGATATGTAAGCTATATTATTGTGAAGTTTCATTAAAATCCATTCAGTAGTTTTTACGTGAAAGAGTAACAAACATCCATCCATCCATTCATCTATCTATCCATACTTACAAACTTTGACGTTTATAATATTATGAATGAATGAATGAATATGACGCTAGAGGTTTCGTAAGCGAGGCGGTCGCGGCGTTAGAATCGACCCCTCCAACCCAATTAGCCAAGCTTGGGCATTATGTCAAGTACTTTTTCGTGGAAGTTAATCCAGCGGTGGACATCTTTACTAATAGGTATTATAAAGAGGAAAGGTTTGATTTTTTGTTTGTTTGTTTGTACTGAACAGGCTTCGAAACTACTGGACCGATTTGAAAAATTCTTTCACCGTTGGGAAGCTACACTATCCCCGCTGAACATAGCCTATATTATATTTTCAAAAATGTTAGGGATCCGTACTAAAACCGTGCGAAGCCGGAAGGTCCGCTGTAACGGCTGTATGATATGGCCGGCCCACTGCCACTTCAGCTTACTAATTCTTAGAGCTATGTCAATAACTTTGGTTCTCTGTCGTATGTATTCATTACGAATTCTATTTCGACTTTGACGACCTGCGAAGGACTGCAGGTAGATGCTGGACGGCAAGCTGAAGACAGGGTGCTATGGCGCTCATTGGGGGAGGCCTATGTCTAGCAGTGGACTGCTATAGGCTGATGATGATGTTTCGTTTATAACCCCGTTACGTTCAAACCAACACTCCGTCTCTCTATATAACTCTTGCCTCGTCTTACTCAACGACTGACACAGATAGCATCAGGTTTTATTTAGGCTTTAGAATCACTCGCAAGGCTGACTGATTGGCAATTGGCTCGCCGCAGTGTTTTCCTACTAAGTTTGTTGTAGATCTTACTAATAAATAAATAATAAATAATGCTGGACAATTCACACAGCATCATCTAGCCCCATGGTAAGCAGAGCTTGTGTTATGGGTACTAGATGACTGATATACATAATACAATACATTACATAGATAGATATTTTTTTATTATACATAGAAAAAGACCAGAACACCCGGAACAAATATCTGCAGATCGTACAAACAATTGTTCCGAGGCGGGAATCGAACCCGCAACCTCCTTCGTCGCAGGCAGACCTTCGCCCACCGCGCCACATTGGTCGTCAATCTTA